>CM060832.1:2922500-4410000 GCA_030762175.1 Metallyticus violacea
GTATCTAAAGTTTCAAAACACTTATCAGAAGATAAACTTATGGAACACATATCTGAGGCTTCGGAAAATTTTGTTTATCCGAGAGCTTATTGAACAGGTAGATATCCTAGTTTAAGAAAATGCATTCAAATTGTCTATCTAATAAATGTTATAGAATAGATAGCTATTGAGAAGATATCTAGCAGTAACCAAACCTAAAAGAAGAGGGAGGGGGAAATGGACTCGAAGAACAACGGCCTTCACATAATAGGTACTGTATCTTGTCTCAAGGTTATGGATACCCTGAGTGAAGAATATCGTTTGTTGACTGCGAAACCAATCTCCCTTCTGCTTGGTAACGCAGCAATCATCTGCTCCTCAGAAAGTGCTTGGGGACCCAAACCGTCGATGGAGAATGGTGTGAACAGTTCCTTGCTCATTGACAATGTTTCTGCAAACTCTCGGGTGTTGATTCGGCGATTCTAAGATTGTCTATGGCTGCAATGATGGTTAAGTGAAATTGACCAGATCTGGGCATGCGCACACCATCTGAACACTGCTGTGTGACAGGCAAGCATTCCCATACACGTTGTTCATACGACGACGTTTCGCCTCCACTAACACTTTCTGCCTTCAAAAATTAAATTACAGTTGGCTGGGCCCTTTGTACGAACTGCTATTGTAAACCATTCTGCTTTTTACATACAACGACAAAAGTCATAAGTTTCATTTGGACAATCCTATGCTGAAGATGGCTGAATACACAATAGCTTACATTAAGTACATTTGTTCTGTCGGCATTACTTCAGTGGAAGTTAAGTACAGCAATTTTTAATAAAACTTGACGTACTGTATGGAACCAGAGTCTAATGGAATTCATATCACATGGCACATCAGTTGACCCTAAGAGCCAGTTGTATAAAGAGTTAATTTGAGTTTAGGGCATAAAATTAACTATAGTTACACTGCACTTTTGGTTGTATAAACATTAACGTAAGATTATTTCGTCCTAACCTGAAATTAAATCTAACTCGCAAACAAGTTAAAGCACTAACTAGAGTTGAGTAATTATTCAATAAAATTTTTTCAAAGTACAGAAACATAACAATTTCATGTAGATAAAGTTTCTTTAACGTTCCACAGCGTAATAACAACAGGCAGAGTTGCGTTCAATTATAGGTTTTTTTTGGCCTATCTCACAAGCAGTATATTCTGTAGGTTTCTTATTATTACGACGATTTTCAAAATGCCATTTCGCGTAGCAAAAGATGTGAAAGAACTGGAACACATCACAATCCTAGTGAAAACATTCTTTGAATTTGATGTTTGTGATACGACTAATTTTATTTATTTCTTTTTAATAGTGTTTAACGTCAGTTTTACTACTGAGGCAACGCAGGCGGTGGACACTGATGATAGTTTACGGTATCTCCCAAGTATTTGCCATTTAAGGACTGAGGAAAACCTGGGGAAAAAAAAAAAAATACTGGGAGGGCAGCCCTGGTGGAAGTCTAACCAGACCTTCCGCTCACGAGTCCGCGCCTTAACGACCTCGGCCACTCCTTGGCGGTACTTAGCGAGAGGGTGCTTCTAAATTGTTATTGGAGATGTGTTAAAGTGGAGAAAGCAACCGCCAGTAGAATCGTCCAAAAAGTTACTACATCAATTGCAGCTCTTGGGCGTCAGTTCATTAGAGTATCAACCGAAGAGAGTGATGTACGGAAAGTGATGCTAGGCTTCTATAACATTCGCAACTTTTGCACGCATATGGGGATGATGATGATGATGATGATAATAATAATAATAATAATAATAATAATAATAATAATAATAATATAATTATACTCTTTGGTAACTTCCTAACGTTAATTTGAGATATCGAGTTTTTATTTTCAATTATTCTCTAATATTTTAGCAACAGATCTATGATAAATTCTTCTCACATTTGTTACAATTTGCTCGCATTTGCTTATCCATAAACACATTTCCAGGAGGTGGGAAACTGAATAATTGTTAATTTTATCAAGTTGAACATTTGAACATCAACTCGCTTAAACACAAATTTCCCAAAAATTTTCGCGATGTTGCCAAAGGTTTGACGGTTATTGCAAACTCAAGGTTACGTATGAGGGTGAGTGCATAAGTTTCCGGTTTCGCCGATAAGGATAAAACCCTTATCTGACGTCATACCTTATCTGTTAAGTAAATAATTGCAGCTGTAACTTCCGCTACGATATGTTCATTTGATCAGATATAGTTGCATAAACAAGGCTATGTGTAGCGGATTGCGGCATGTTCAAAATGGAGTATGGAGCTGTTATTAAATTCTTCACAAATGCAATTAAACAGCGATTGGACGGTGTATATGGGGAAGCATCTTGCTCATATTCTACCGTAAAAGAATGGGTCAAACTTTTTCGAATGGGTGGAGAAAGCATTGAAGACAAAGAGAGTGCAGGTCGGCCCTCGGAGGTGCTCACTCCTGAAAACATCGCTAGCTCTTGTGGAAGGAGAAATTATGGAAGACCGACGGCTCAAAGGCACAGAAATAGTAGCAAGGTTGGGCCTTTCTAAAACAACAATCCTTCGAATCATTCATGAACATTTAAACATGAATAAGGTTAGTGCTAAGACTTCTTTCCTTAATCCAAAAGCAGCAACGAGTCATCTGCTGTCAGGCATTTTTGGAGCTCTGAAGTGGCAACGAGAGAGAAGTTCTGCAAACCATCCTTACAGGAGATGAAACAATGGTCCTCTACTATGATCCCTTGTCCAAAAGAAAATCAATGGAGTGGGGTAAACCTGGCGAAGCACCGTCTCTAAAGGCCAAGGTCACTAAGTCAACCAAGAAGATCATGGACAAAATCTTTTGGGACTGTGAAGGAATACTCTTCATTGACTTCCAGGAGAGGAATGCCACAGTAATCGGGGAGTACTATGCTGGCCTACTGCACAGACAACGTGCTTCCATCAAAGAGAAAAGGCGAGGAAAGGTGAGTGATGGTGTGCGCCTTCTTCACGACAACGCGCCTGTGCATACAGCTCTTGTTACAAAGCAAACTGTGAAGAAATGTGAATTCAAGGAAACCGACCATTCACCCTACAGCCCAGCTCTATCTCCCAGTGACTATTTCCTCTTCTCAAAACTCAAGAAGGATCTTCGAGGAAAGAAATTTAAGTGTGACGAAGAAGTGATGAATGCTGTTTATGCCCATTTTGCAGACAAGACTTCTGACTATTTTGGGGGGGAGGTTAAAGTGTTAATTCAAGGATGTGAGAAGTGTATTGCAATAAATGTAACTATATTGAAAAGTGAAATATAGTTTTTTCTTTATCTTACCTAGAAAATGGTTAGGCCGGAAACTTATGGACCTACCCTCGCAGTCTGAGGTCATTTTTATGCAACGGAAATTATGACTAATCTCTAGTTACTTTTTAACTTGCTGTTAAAATTAATCTCCAGTTAGCACATGTTATGCAACTGGGTCTAATAACGTAGTTAACTATGAACCTTCGACAACAAGTTTGGGATCAAATCTCTGTAACCTCATAGGTCTTCAAGATATATTGAACTAAATAGGGAAGATTCGCGGTAATGGTCGGATATGGTTCGGTAACTGAAATAGTAAGCCGAAGATCCGTTGTTCCAATCCCGGCGCTGACCTTATCTGACTCTCACCTTAGAGTTGTGTGAAAAAAAGCACATTTTATATTACTTTGTGTAGTTTTCAGTACCCTACAAATTCCACGAAGAAACTGCTTGTGTCTGCATCTCCGCCAATCACTTCGCAACATGATCGATGCCTGTAGCTTCATATTGAAGATTATGAAACCATTCGTTGCACTCTAAAATAGTGCCAAGTCCTCAACTCGTAAATTCTTTGCACTCATTTTTCTGTAACCTGTAAGAAGACCGTAATATTTTGTGCAATCTTAACAGAGAATTAAGATTTCTTATTTCATGTTTTAATAAAATATTACGACAAATATGCACCTTTACTTAGAATGTATAAATGGTTGATGACCGAATGAACCGTTCCGAATGTCTGTCCAGATAACGACTCCCTAAACGACACAGTGCTGAGTGATCGGAGACTGGAGGAGCGGGATGTTGCTGCTGCTGTGGGCGTTTCTGGAGATCGGGTGCATAATATTTGCAAACGAAAAACCTTTTGGCGTTTGCTGACCATTGACCAGAAAAAGAGAGTTATCACTCCCAGTACAATTGGAGCTGTTTAAACCGAATCCGGAAACAGCTGCAACCAGAGTAAGCGCTCCGAAGCAGGAAAGGCGATGATGACTGTGTTTTGGGAATATCACGCCGTAATTTTAATTGGTTTTTGAAAAGAAAAAAAAGGTAAAAATCATAACGAGTGACGGGGAAATTATACCACAGGATCAAGAAGAATCGTCCTCATTTGGCGAATAAAAATGTCCTGTACCACCGCGACAACGCGCGTGCACAAGTCGGTGTTTGTGACCTCACAATTATCGGACTTTAAGGTATAACATCCTTCCTCATCTCCCTCCCCGTACTCCTGATTTGCCTCCCTAGGACTACTTCCCGTTCCCCAACATAAAGAAAGGGGGGGGGGGGAGAACAAATAAGAATATTGCTGGAATATAATTTTGAATGGAGATAAACTTTTTACCACAAATATTATGCTTTTTCTTTGCACGGGCTTAACGAAATGCCCTTGTACAACAAATTTACATGGATTCGCTTGCACGTTAAGACGCAGATACAAAGGTGTGTGAGTGGCTTTGAAGAAGATTGGGTAATGCACGCAACATCGCATATCTCATTTATTGTGGTTATTTATAGTTATAGTTTTATTCTATTAGGGATTCAAGAGAAGTGATTTTTCTCACAATAACTTGAGTCATACTTCAATGAATTGATATTAAAGAGAACAACGTGCTGTTTTCCTCTCGTTCTTCAAGTTAGTTATTTTCTCGTGGAAGTGCTTTACTTGTTGCTCCACAAAATGCTCTTCATTAGACTTAAATAGTAAAGTTTTAGGTTTCAAAAACCGGTAAACCGAGAGAGTTAATGCGGAAGCATTTCAAATTATTCTGAGCAACATGGCTTGAATGCACTCGCGCACTCTGATGGTAAATCAACGCCATTCTTTGGTTTTCCCGCTATCTTCAAAAGTGATGCTTATCGTTAGTATTTCCTCTTCGCCAAGTAAGTCCTATTGCGTTCCTTTGTCTCTTGCAGTCACCGTTTAAACTGGTATTTTGTTCCCCGTGCATATTGATGTCACAAAACGCCGTTAAAATCGTTTGGTTCCTTGTACAGTCGGCCTAAGTTTCCAATGCGATTTCCTTTTGCACCCATTTTGTGCAATTACACATGAATGAATATATATATATATTCATTCATGTGTAATTCATCATGCAAAATAAAATGAACTTGCTCAGTTGAGGTGTCCATGGTCTCTACAAACTCACACACTTTCTCTTTTCTGTTAGCCAGAACAATATCATAGACTTTATCGATAGTTTCTGGCGTCATAGCTTATTTTGGAGCTCCAGGACGTGGTGCGCTCTCGATACTTGTTCTGTTATGTTTGAACACATTAACCCAAACGGCTTCTAAGGAAGGGCATGTACGCAAAATACTCTCATGAATTTCCTTTGCTGTCTTCCATTTCACATAAAAGAATTTAATCTCGCCGAGAGTTCTAGTATTGTCCATTTTTTTGACTCTCACTATAAACGCACGTGTTTAAACAATGAATTAACGTCAGTATAACTTCTGACTAAAACATTGATAGAGCACATACACTGTTTTCGTGTGCGATGAAGTGGTGCACAGTAATTATTGATGTTACACCGTGGCCTCGAGCTGCTTCAAGTAAGTTGCTCGTGTTCGGAAATCACTCAATACACATCGTGAAGACGTTCATATCGTCATCCGGAACATGTGCTATGTGTAGTAACCGGAAGTTGACGGTACCTGCTACCGAGGGGGAGAGAATGCCTGAAGTGGCTTGTATTGATTGATGCAGCAGCAGTCTCTCCGGAGCCCCAAGCTATTGTTTAAACACGTCTCTCTGCCTGCTAGCATCATAACAATGTGGCGTCGAAGGCAGGTTCGGTTTCTGCTTCTCAACCCACATGGGCTAATAAACACATCTAAAGTTTAGATTTGGACAAGCAGAAATCACTTCCACATACAAGAAAAGCAAACCCTAGACACACGCTATTGTGATTCCAATGTATGATGGCGCTCTAAAGAGTTCTCGGAAATGACTTTTTAAATTGAACGTTAATGTCCCTAACGTCAATCGATGGTCCAATTCCATTATCCTGTCTCTGTGATGGTTTTCCGGAAGTTTTTCAATCTACATCTGCAACCTCCTCTTGATTTAATGAAAAATGCTGACCAGTGGGGAAGAGGTTGAGATTTGGGAACAGGCGGGAGTCAGGGGGAAGCAAATCTGAGAAGTAGGGTGGATGCTCCAACAATTTACTTCAAATCTCTTGGTTTTTCCATCGCTAAAACGTATTTGTAATCAGGTGTGTTGTTTTGCAAATAATTTTTTTTTGTTCTGCAAATCGGGGTCTTCTCACGAATTTTTTTCGTCTAATTGATTTAAAATATCAAATTAATACTGACGGTTATTATTTTATCTGTCTAATTCCCTAATAATCCCAAAAGGCCAATGCAGGTGAAAGCAACTTTTGGCAATGAACATCCGGTTTCTGTTAGTTTTATTCTGGTGTGCGATAATATATTCAAGTTTCATCCGTTCTGTCAGTCCTGGTGGTCTAGTGGTAACCATACTTGCCTGCTAAACCCAAGATCGCGGGTTCAAACCTGGCCCCCAGGATCCATGGATTTTTTCGGGCGTAAAAACCCTAAGTATGGCTTCCTTCGAAAGGGAAGTAAAGTCGTGGGTCCCGCGTCGTACATTTACGGCACCAGAAAGAACCTCAAGCCTGAAAAAAAGACCACTGAGCAAAATTTGTCGATCATTTCACGCCCTGAATTGATTGGGACTCTGATGACCTGAGATGTTAAAGAGCGCCCTTAAATAAATAAAACAACAACAATCAACAAGTTTCATTCACAGTTATAAATCGAAGTCCAAATCAGTTGTGTTGCTGTTGTGATATTTTCATACGAATGCGCATTTGATCTGCTAAAGGCACTTGTCACCTGAGTAATAGTTTGTTTATGACTGACTTACTATTCTGGACGGAATCCAATATTGCAGTTATACCAGTCACCATGCCTGTTTGTCGATGGTTATTATTGTGTATGTTGTGAGCATGTGGCAGTCGCCAGTTGTTAATGCACAATCATAAATGAAAGTAACAAAGTTTGAGATTAGAGTACTGGAAACAAGATTAAAAGCTGCTGCCTTGGCTCGAAGATTTTGTGAAGTTGAGGGAGGTGGTGTCGATTTGCTGTTATAATGTCTAAGATTGCAGTAATCACATTACTTTATTATTAAATATATGTTCTGTTGTTGAACACGTGCTGCTCTTACCTGTCATTACTTAATGACGTACATAGAAACTTTACGTTAACACAAAGGTAGCTGTTTAATTTTCTGGATTTTGTTAAGTACAGGGTCATAATTGGCCCATTCAAAGTGGTCTGACCCACTCTCAATACAAAGTTTTGTCCTCAGGAAGCAACCACGTCATTCTTCTAAGGATGGCATCAATCTCTTGCTCGTAGGCCGCAACAGTTCCTTCCGGACTCCAAAACCGATGGCCGCTCGTTTTTCCATGACAGTTGGAAACAGGAAAACGTCGCAGGTAGCCATATCTAGATTGTACTGTGGGTGATTTACAGTGTCTCTATTTTTCAGAATTTCCATTGTTTTCGCAGAGACAATGTCGTGATGAAACAGTATTTTTCTGAGAGTGTTTTGAAGACCTTGGGGGGTCAAACTGTAATATACCAATTGGCAGTAACTGTTTTTTTTTACTCCAGGATTGGAATTGTTGCAATATCGTCATTTGCCATTTACTCTTCGACATTACTTAACCTGCACTGAAGGACTGTCATTTGGGAAAATCCAGATCGCTGACGGCCTCTTTCATTCCTGGCCTTATTGGTAAACACAGCTTTCGTCACTGTGGACACTTCGGGAGCTGTCATTGTCGAAGCGACGAACCATTTCCTGGCATAATTCCACCCTTGCTGCCTTTTAGCGAATTCCGGAATCAATGCGGTTGTACCCATGAAACGATTTTTGAACAAATTTCTTCAAATATCCGTAGACCCTGCCTATAGGGCACCTAAAATGATAACGCAAAAAAAAGTTTATATATACACACGCCCACACACATGCTTATCTGTTAACACTCTAGCGGCGATTTGGGGGAGGGAGGTTACCTGAAACCGAAATTTAAAAAGTGCTCTAGCGTTTAATTTTCCCTGTATTGCTTCCAATTAAGAGGCAAATTAATTCAGCATATAAACCGTATTTATAACGATGCATATGTTTTATATTTAACAAAAGCATTATTGAAGAAAGCAAATGTGAAATATTAACCTGATGTGTGTTTGAGAATAACAAATGTAAGCAAGAGAGCTCTGTAATAACCTTCAGAAAACTTTTGCTTACACATTTGTATTATAATTAAATTTCAAAGCTAATGAAAATCAATGGAACTTTCAATTGTGTATATTTGCTTAATACATTGTAATTGGTTTTAAATAGTAACATGTTTTTGTTTTATTGAAACACACGAACAACATCTTTTTAAATACGCAATGTAACTCTAAACTGTTATTTCTCTATTTTAGTGAATGATGATTTCAAGGGGCAAGTTCATAAACATGGCTACATTAAAAATGTTTAAATGTACACACAGTATAGCTTTGTCCATCAGTAGTCATGTATTTCATTTAATTAATAGTATAACATTGATTTTTGTGATTTATATCAACAACGATAATAATAATAATAATAATAATAATAATAATAATAATAATAATAATAATAATAAAGCGAAAACACTGTAAAACATTTCCTACTAACTTTACATTTTGAAACTTGGTGTATTGAAAGATGGGGAGATTTGTCAGAACGCTACATTGCGCACTGCGCACAACTCAACGGCGATGTCCGTTGTAATATCACAGGGAAAGTTTTGAGTTATTTTTAATTTCTTTACAAAATGACGAACCTCCCCATGCCCAGTGATACACTGTTCATATTGCTGTCTTCATCAAGTAGTAGCAACAGAAACAACATATCCATATTAAGATTCATAGCGCTCGCTGTTGATTTAGTAACCATTTCAATCATCTACGATTTTAATTTGTCATTATGCACTGTTGACTTTCATTCTTGCCATACTGCCATCTTTTAAGCGAAATACTATCAGCAAGAAATGTCTCCTGTCATCATATTAGTTTTTATAATAATTTTTAATATTATTCCATACCCAAAGAGATCACCCTATAGATTGCAAGAATTTTAATTAAGCTGTAACTTATTTAATTGATTCATAAGGCCTAATTTGGATTTTATATTCATTTTTAAAGTTATTCAACTAGCTGAGGAATTCGCTTAGTTTATGCAACTCCATTTGTTCTGTTACGTTGTGGGAAAATCAACCACAATAAAGTTTTCTGACACTTGCGCGATGCGAGTGTTGAGAGACTCCTTATCTCCCTGTAAGTTATCACGGTGTTATTCCTCATCTTAACTCAACAAACCAGTAATATACATTTGTTTATAAGGACTGCATCTTGAAACGCTCACTGTAGTTTTTCATGTATAATTGTTACCGCCACTGGTGGCCGAGGTCGTTAAGGCACGGAATTGTGAGCGGGAGGTCTGCGGTTCGAATCCCGCCAGGACTGTCCTCCCTGACTGGGGGTTATTCCAGGTTTTCCTCAGTCTTCATAACTGGCAAATGCCGGGGAGGTACCTAAACTTAGGCCTGGAACGCTTCCTTCCTTAAAAAAAAAATCCTTTCCCAATTTATCATTTCATTTCATGTATCATCAGTGTCCACCGCCTGTGGTGCCTCAGTAGTAAAAACGGGCGTTAAACACGACTCAATATATATATATATATATATATATATATATATATATATATATAATTGTTGACTAAGGCCGCATTTATTATTATGAAAATTGTCTGAGACGGCAACATTTTGCTGTACACTAACTTCCACTGTGGTTACTAATTAATACCAGTGTGCGATTTTGCTTGATGATCTTAGTGGGTTAGAATATAAAACAGAAAGTCACAGATTTACTTATACTTTCATTGTGTTATTTTATTTTCCATTTATATATGTTTGTGTGCATAAATCAGTTATATGTACACTTTTCTTTCTAACACTATATATTAAAATGGTATTGATAGGCTAAAGAAACTGCTGCAACCGCCATTGTTGATACAAAGTATGATTGAATGACAAATCTGTTACGAAGATCGTCAAAAAGCAAGAATAAATTCTAGCAACTAATCGTTCTGCTGTGTCGATGGGTATTTCATAAACAATTGATTTAATATGACTCAAACACAAATATCAACTGGAGTAATATCTGGGGAACCTGTTCTGCCTATCCAACGGTTCGAAAAATGTAATTTAAATAATTTCGACAATTTAAGCCGAAACGTGTGGCCGCACCGTCGTGTTAGATCATCGAATGTTAATCGGGACATCTTCCAAGTAGCTCCGGAAGCATTTCCTCAAGAAACAGGTGCAGGCATAACATACGAGTATGACCCCACAATATTTACAGAAAACTTGCATTGATGGCACAGTTTCACTCCAATGTGACTGATCTGTCCATAATATGCGTCTAGCTAAATCAGGCCCGTTGTTAACGGCATATAAATTGTTGTCTAATGGGATATGTTTCTATTTTTAGGATATGAAATGAATGCTTTTCATATTCTCTTAAGACTTTGCTAGTTTGTGGGTTATTTTCAAATCTCTGCAAAACCTCATCTTTAAAGTATAATGTTCTCACGGTTCTATTCGCTCCTGAATTTACTTTCTTTATCTGGAACTAGCCACTATCTCGAAGACGTTAATCTAGTTTGAAAATGTTATGTGGCGCTGAGGGTGTTGCTCCTCATAGATTCGCTTTGTCAAATTAGCATTGTCGTAAGCTGTTTCAATGCCTTAGACTGCAAATTCAATATTTTATACCGATGCATTTTAATACCATGAAGTTAAATAAACAGATCTCACAGAGCATATTTGTGACATGCTACAACAAACTTCATTTGATTATTATTTCCATTGTGAAAAAGAACAGCTGAAACATAAATGCAGCCATAATGTGAGCGATGAGTTATTGTCTTTTATATTGAAAAGGACTTTATTACGAAAAAATGATTACTTTCATGTCCACTATCACCAAAAAATTTGGAATAGTTATTCTGATACATGCTGTATAATTTATGGTTACTTTCGTAATATACCGTAAGTTCCCGGCCTAAACATTTTCTAGGTGTGATATATATCACTTTTCAATATAGTTACCCTTTATTGCAATACACTTCTCACATCTTTGAATTAACACTTCCATCTCCCCCCACTGCCAAAAAAATAGAAGTCTTGTCTGCAAAATGGGCATAAACAGTATCCATCACTTCATCCTCACATTTAATTTCCTTCCTCGAAGGTCTTTCTTACGTTTTGAGAAGAGGAAATAGTCACTGGGAGCTAAATCTGGGCTGTAGGGTGGATGATCGATCTCCTTGAAGCCACATTTCTTTACAGCTTCATTTGCAACAAGAGCTGTGCACAGGCGCGTTGTCTTTGATGGAAGCACGTAGTCTGTGCAGTAGGCCAGCATAGTACTCCCCGTTTACTGTGGCATTCCTCTCCTGGAAGTCAATGAAGAGTATTCCTTCACAGTCCCAAAAGACTGTGGCCATGATCTTGGTTGACTGAGTGACCTTGGCCTTTAGAGACAAGGTTTACCCCACTCCATTGATTTTCTTTCGGACAAGGGATCATAGTAGAGGATCATAGTTTCATCTCCTATAACAATGGTTTGCAGAACTTCTCTTTCGTTGCCATGGCAGAGCTCCAAAAATGTCTGACAGCAGATGACTCGTTGCTGCTTTTGGACTGAGGAAAGAAGTCTTAGCACTAACCTTATTCATGTTTAAATGTTCATGAATAATTGGAAGGACTGCTGTTTTTGAAAGACCCAAACTTGCTGCTATTTCTGTGCCTTTGAGCCGCCGGTCTTCCATAATTTCTCCTTCCACAAGTGCGATGTTTTCAGGAGTGAGCACCTCCAAGGGCCGACCTGCACGCTCTTCATCTTCAATGCTTTCTCGACCCATTGGCCCATTCTTTTACGGTAGAATATGAGCGGGATGCTTCCCCATATACACCGTCCAATCGCCGTTTAATTTCATTTGGAGTAAGTTCTTCTTTTCTGAAAAACTTAATGTCAACTCGAAACTCCATTTTGAACATGTCACAATCTTCTACACGTAGCTTTCTTTATGCAATCATATCTGATCACAGCGGAGTGGAAGTTACAGCTGTATTTACTTAAGATTAGGTATACACAGATGAGCATTTTGGAAGACAATACTCCCTATCGGCGAGGCCGGAAACTTATGAACTCGTTGCGCAGAAAGTGCATAGCTATGACTGCAGCGTACGTCATTACTGACACTCAGCTGCTAATGCCTCCTTTCATTTCTGACATCGACTTATAAAATTCATCATTACCCTCTGCAGCTTCCTCTGAGAATGTTGTTTTTCAGTTCATCTGATGTGTGTGGTCACTTGTTCCTGTAATACCCCAAGGGTGTTAAATCAGGGAACCGAGGGGGCTGTGTGTTATTGGATGACTATCGCGTCGAATATTTCACGACTTGCAAGCAAGAAGATAATGTACCGTTCCCTCACAGCTGATTCACAGAAAAATGATTGCAAACTATTGTGCACTGTTAATTGTTTCTTTAAAAAAATCCTGTTATTATTTCTGCACTAATGACGCGTTACACTCGTGCAGAACTCCACTATCTCTGTTGTGAATGAACACGTCCACTTAGATGGAACCAATTTGTACGTTAGGAAAAGTTGATTAGAGTCAATTTCTCATTCATGCACACTTACAAAGGAGGGTCACCCGGCACTACGGTGATTGTATGTAGTTTTGTAGCTGTTCCAAAAGAAGCCCCGTTTGTTGAAAGACATCCAACTGAATTTTTAGTGGAAAGTTCCAGAGCACGCCCAGTGTTATCTAACGTGGCTGTGTACGCTTTTTATCAAAATACTGTCTTTCACGAAATTTATTTTCCAATTTGTGAATCGAACTTCTACTTGGAAGTTGAATATGAGCGAACCTCTTTTCTGTACGCTCGTAAATACCTGAATTGAGCCATACATTTCTGCAGATTGCAAAACTCGGTCACTACACTTGCAGCGGTCTCGCAAATAGTTCTTTAAAACACTTTAACACATTTCTTTGTTTACTTACAGGGTTAAAACAGATGGAATCGTCCTATCTTTTCACGCATGTTGAGTAACTCAGATCGTTAGTGTGGGAGTTATCATAATAATGGCAATGCCACCGCAGAAGGCTAAAGCTGTAAAGCGAAAATTTTCTGAATTTGTTTAAGCTGAGAATTAAAGCCGTGGGTCCCGTGTCGTACATTTACGGCACGTAAAAGAACCTCAAGCCTGAAAGAAGAGAACTCTGAACAAAATTTATCGGGCGTTTCACGCCCTGAATTGAATAGGACGCTGATGACTTGAGATTTTAAACTGTGATAATCATATAACACAAAAACGATATTTTTAATGCCCAGACGATGTGATACCTGGGAGGCAACACAACGATATGTGTAAAATATTTTCTTATAACAAGAACTCATCAGATTTATGCAACATTGCGGCTACTTAGTTCAGTTTTACTTCAACACATGTAAAGATGATTAGCGTAACATTTTCACATTTTAAGGCTTAATATTCGGTGAAACATAAATATTTTGTGGGTAATGCAACAAATATTTGAAATGCCTGTAGCCTCAGCAATTTCAGAATTCTGCTATTGTTGAGCTTGGGTCATCTTCAAGGCTGATACGGCCATGTTTAAATAGGTGAAAATTAAGGACAGGAATCTCTATAAACTGTTGTAAATTTATTTTGGCCTTAAATCATCTTTTGCAAAGCACTTTATCACTGTAAGATTCTTAATTTCATTTATTTCACAAGTCTGCTTCAACTATATGTTTGAAACAATTGCTTGATATTTTACATAGACAAGAATAAGTAGGAGGGGTACAAACCTTAAAAATCTCTCCCATCCCACCGAATTCCGCAACCATTCCACTCCAGGGGGGAAAAATGAATATTGCCATTGGTATACCACAGTTTGTCACCCCAGGTTCTTCAAAACATTAAGAGTAAGAAGATCATCGGAAAGTGTTGTGAGAATGACAATATCTCTGTGCATATCGGTTTTAAAACGTTGAAAATTGTGCAAGAATAGATCGCATCACTGGTAAACCACCCACCGTACAGTCCAAAATGGCTCCCCGTGACTTTTATTTTTTTTTCCCACTTCAAGGAAAAACCTAGGGACTATTTAGTTTAGAAGTCCGGAAGAAGCATGTTGCGGTCTACGAAGAGGAATTGGTACCATCTCTTAAAGAAACTTGACTTGGCTGCTTTCATGATTACAACTTTATATCGACAGTAGGGGAGATTACTAGGACAAAAAATAGGCAGAGTTTGTGAGTTATGACTTTTATAGAATCGGGAAAATTGAATAGCTATCCTCGTAAAAACGATTTTAGAAGGGTTTTCAGTTACTACGGGCAATTTTATTTGCAGACGACTGATTGTAGTACCCGATTTATAATATTTACAGTCATATCAAGTTTAGTTTTTGACTCTTGCACTTATATATCACTTGTACATGCAGTTATTAGAACCATATGTAAAAAAGAAAAGCATGTGGGTTGCATTACTAGTCGCCAATGCCAACAGTTGGGAAAGGACTTTTGTGTGTGTGTGTGTGTGTGTGTGTGTGTGTAGTGTTTAACGCCCGTTTTTACTACTGAGGCAACACAGGCGGTGGACACTGATGATACATGAGATGATAACTTGGGAAAGGATTTTTTTTTAAAGGAAGGAAACGTTCCAGGCCTAAGTTTCGGGTACCTCCCCGGCATTTGCCATTTATGAGGACTGAGGAAAACCTGGAAAAAACCTCAGTCAGGGGGGAATCGAACCCCAGACCTACCGCTCACGAGTCCGCGTCTTAACATCGGCCACCCGTGGTGGACGGTAAGAGTGGTGGAAATAGTTTGAAAGGGACAAGTTAGTCAGTTGCTCTATTGGACTCCAACCTGTTGCTGGAGCTGCTTCCCCTTACGATGAGAGGCGAAATACTCCCATTCAGCGCAATGTAGACACGGACCTGTCACTGTTGCACATCATACACTCTGACAGTTCTTCTGGTAATGAAACCTTGAATGAGTCGTCCTCGCCTTATGAGCTGGAAGCTGGAAGGTTCTTTTTTTGTCACAGAAGGGTATGGTAGTTTCATTGGATTGGTGTAATAGAAAAATAATTAGCTGCAATGGCTCTGCATAGAATTGGAAAGTGGTAGTAGGGCGTTTTTTAACATCTCAGGTCATCAGCGTCCCATTCAAATCAGGGCGCGAAAAGACTGACAAATTTTGCTCAGAGGCCTCTTCTTTCAGGCTTGAGGTTGTTTTATGTGCCGTAAATCTACGGCATGGAATGCACGGCTTTACTTCCCTTCCGAAGGAAGCCATATTTACGATTTTTACGTCTGAAAAAACCCGTCGACCTTAGCCGGGATTGAAACCCCGATCTTCGGCCTTCGAAAAGGAGTTGGAAAGTCACCTACTGAAAAAGTTCAGACCCTAAATGTCCTGCAAACGAACCAAAGGTTTGTATATCGCTTCGCTGAGACTGGCAGCTTGATGGATTCCGACCTCGCATTGTACAAAAAGCAGCGGCGGCTCGCATCCGCCGAAATGCAGATAATTATGATACCGTAGATGCACTTTTTTTACGATCGATTTCCAATGTACTTAATGAAAACTTCAGACTTGGAACTTACTAGCAGAGCGCTGGACATTCCTGACGCTACGAGTGAAGGAACAGAGGGAACTGAAATCGAAACTTTTGCATTGATACGGCAACAGTAGACGATCTTAAGACGCCAAATGACAGGGTGTATGCTTAAAGCTCTCGAATGCAGGAAAGAGAGTCTATCCTCCCAAATCAGTCATGGTTTGATCGAGGAGGGGGGATGAGCTATTGTACGTGGAAATATCCTGAACCCCTGTTATAATGCAATTGAACCAAAATCCTATGTAACAATCAACGTGTAGCTTTCAGCAAAATTTTGCTCCAACTCACAAGGCAAGAATGACGCAACAGTGACCGGCGGCGAATGAACCGCATTTAATTTCCAAAACTGGTTAGCCCACATCTCAATCCTCGGGTCTGCACACTGTGGTCAGTGCCAGAAGGGATTGTCTGCAAGAATTAGCAGCAGCTACAATTGAAAGTTTAAATGTTCCTTGATGACAACATTAGCGAGTTTTTTTCAATTGAGACAAACCGTGCTGCAGTTGATGAATTAGGAAATTGGTGACCATTTTGAAATCTGATAGTGCCACATATGTGTAATACAGTGCGCTTTTCCAATGAGCGAGCCTCACCGTGGGAACTGCACAATGGCTAGTCAGAGGAATGTGTTGATAACGTCCAACTCTTCACTATTAATATTCTGTTTTTTTTTTTTTTTTTTTTTTTTGACGCAAAGAGATTGGTCAACTGTTAAGTTTTTGAATGGATAATATACATGCAGTTCGTAATGTTTTACTAGGCAGATAAATCCGTCTCCCCGCATACGTCTCTCCAGATCTCAGCAATAGCAAACCTGCTGATTGTTGCAGTGACGGCGCAGCTGTTCCCGGGTGTATGTTGTATTGTTCGTTTTTTAATTCCACAGTATACACAAAGTATATTATGCTTCGTGCGTTTACAACGGCACAGCGTTTATGTATGTATGTGTGTGTTTATGCATGCATGTGTTAACTCAGTGTTTAAAGAATCATAAGATTCATTTTTTGAGCAAATAGTTGATTCTGTTACTTATGTAATACTAACCAATTTTTTTCAGAAAATTGATCGACAGGGAGCGTGATCATGATTTTTTTTCAACAGGACTCTGCCGCTGCAAATAATTCCACGAGAGCAATTCACAATGTGTTTCCACAAGATAGAGCTATTAGTAGAGATTTGTGGCTCCCTCGGCACCCGATTTAACAGCATGCGATGATCATCTCTGGGGTAAATTAGAAAATACCGTGTACAAGACGAACCCGCACACCATACAAGAACTCATAGATAATATTTGTCAGGAAATTGTCCGAATTTCTCAAAATGAACTACAGCCAGTGATGAAAAATTTCCTAAAGAGATGTCAAAATATATGGAGAATGAAGACGGGCAGTTTCAATATCTCATTTGATAATTTGGTTAGTATTAAGCTTCGTAAATTGGTTTGTGCATTGTATGGTTAATTTGTTTTATTGTTTTATCCTCCTGCTAGTCACCTAGACCCGGCTGGACGGCAAACCGGCTAACGAGAGGTGCGCTAGTCCAAAGGCAAAACACTTCGGGGGAAAACAAGGCTGGTTGTACTCTGTGTATGAGAGAGAGAGAGAGATCTAAAAGATCTCAAACCGTATTAAAAGTATTTACAAAATTGTGTGTCAGACAGTGAATATGGAAAGGCACTGGTTTTCACATAAATGCAGCCGTTTGGAACTACGAGAGCCAATCTTGACTGAGAAGAGGTAATGGCCCGTGTGAAGTTTTGGACTTTCTCAAGAGCTTTCCTGCCAGACATCGGCGAATACATTCTGTCTTTCCAACCACCAGAGTCTCTTACTTCTATCCTAAGTGTGCAGCTCTCTTCTCCAGGACAACGTACATCCCTCAAGTTACGTACAGGAGCTAGTTTTCGTATTAGTGAAAATCTTGAGATATAGGCATTTGAATTTACGCACAATTTGATCTTTGTACACGTAGTAGGAAAAGTAGTGACAAGGTTATCATGCCAAATTTTTCTTAATGAAGTTTGTGAATATTAACCAGAGCTAACAATTTAATACATTGCATCAAATGTATAAGTAAAGGGACCACTCGGTCTACATGATCTAAAATATGAATTGATTACATCTTATCCTCATTTTATAAATAAGAGAACCCTTTAATATATTATACTTACTTCCATTCCTTAATGACTTGTGGAATAATGTACGGGAAAGTTCAGTAAATGCCAAAAAATCTAATACAGTAAGAATAATTAGAATAATGGCAGGGGCAAAAGATCAATTCATTGTAAAATACTATTCAAAACATTTGGTATTTCACCATTAGCTTGCAAGTACATTCTAACCGTACTTTTATTTATACACAATTCAGAAATATTCATAATAACTCAGATATACGAACAGTGTGACAATGTCATCAAATTGTATTAGTTTGTGTGTAATGTATTTAATTTCTTACGAAATTTACACAATTTGGCAAATGAGTCATCTCTCAAAAGAAAGGGGAAAAAAAGTCCTACTGCTTATAGCACTTCTTTATTAAATCTTTATAACATGTTATGACAAATTAGTTTCGTAATATTGTTTCCTATAAACAGCAGACCGCCAAGGGTGGCCGAAGTCGTTAAGGCGCGGACTCGTCAGGGGAGGGCTGGGGTTCGAATCCCTGACTGAGATTTTTTCCAGGTTTTCCTCAGTCCTGAAAAATGGCAAATGCCGGGGAGGTATCATAAACTTAGGCCTGGAACGTTTCCTTCCTTAAAAAAAAATCATTTCCCAATATATCATTTCATTTCATGTATCATCAGTGTCCACCGCCTGTGGTGCTTCAGAAGTAAGTAAAAACGGGTGTTAAACACCATTCATTCCATACACAGCAAACTTTAACGTTAACACACACACATAAATAATATATTTCCTTCAGTATTTGTTCTATCTAAATGCAATATGCTGCAGGCGCATGAAGGACAAAAGAAGGCTTATGGGTACAAATTCAAGAAGCCTGGAATGCTGTAGCCTCTCGCCCACACTACTGTAGAAAGCTGATATCATCTAAATCCCGAAGATTGAGGGCGGTTCATATACCTGATATTAATTTGTGTTTATTTCTGTGTGTTTTCAATTTAGAAGATAAATGTTTCTGTTCGTGTGTTTATTTAGTTATTTGTAAAGATACGTTAGTTTGTGTGCGCATAGATAATGTCATACGTTAAAATATAATATGATATAATGTTCTACATATACACTTATAAAACCAATAATAAAAAATAAAACAAAATTTGAAAATTGAACCCAGGAGTTTACGCAGAAGAGAAATGCCTTCCAAACCGCTCGGCCACCCCTACTTTACCGTAATGTTCTCTTTCCAGATGCTTATGATTGTGACCAATACGTTTACAGGCAAAGCGCCTACTGCAGTTTGCACTCGCTGCATGCGCGTTGTAAATACAGCGTTTATGAGCGTCCCCGAATTTCTCCAATCGACACGTAGAATCTGAGGATAGGATGCACGTATTGAAATGACATGATATGCTAAATGTTATTTTCTGTAGCAACAGATGATTACGCCAACCCAAAGCACCAGTTACTGTTGGTGTGCGAGTAGTGTTTATCGCACTAAAATGTAACGATACAGAAGGTTTATGGAGTCCACAGCGATTCTGAATTTCGTAGTTAAGAAAAAAGTACTTTTTTATGATCCATATGGTGAAAAAGCGACGTTGCCTTTTGTGGGAGGAGCAGGAAAGTGTGTGATGATAAGGTAACGATTATTAATATTTAACTGTTTTCAAACAGAAATACGGGTGCTGTGATTATACTTTTTTTTTTTTTGACGATTATCTACATGTAATATCCGGCGTTGTTATACTTGTTTTTGTCAGCATACATGTTCATAATTTTGATGATATTTTTCAAAGTGGACGAAGCATTTCTGCCAGTCTTCAAACACCTGCTGGTAAACACATCCTTCAGACTTCTGATTGAGGGAAAGTCACACTGGGCGGGAGGGTGAGGGACACTTTACATGAATTTTTGTGAGGCATTCAGCAACGTGCGGCCTTGTATTATCGTGGTACAACATCCAGCTTGTTGCACATAAATGTGGCCTTGCGACATCTCTGTAATATTTCCCAGCTGCAATTCCTCGAATATCCGTTATTTCTGTGATAGAGATTTCCACACAGAGCTGGATCGAAACGCTGTAGCCAAGTTTCATCAGCAGTGATTTTGGGAATGTAGAGGTTATTGCTGCTGTAAACGAGTATTGTGTGCAGTTCTAAAGAATGTTTTTCTGAGGGAATTAAAAAAAACTGAAATCTAACTGGATTAAATGCATTGAGCTCAAAGAAGACTGTTGAAAAATAAAATTTTGGGTTTTTAAAAAAATAAAAAAGTTATTTATTTCTACCAGATTTATCAATCCGTTCTCGTATATGGAAGTGAAATATGGATAAATTAGAACTGAACTGAATTTTTTTTAATACTCAGGAATATGGAAGGCAAAATCCTTATGCAAATGTGCCACTATAAAACATTACGTACAAGAGATGAGAACCCGAACGAAACATGAAAGTTTCAACTTCTCATATTGGCGATGTTTAAAAAGAAAATAGTGTGCATGTATTAAATTTTTCAGTTCGACCCTCAACTTCCTGGTATTAAACTACTCTACTCTGGGGTGAAGCACTCTGTTGCATTGGAACAGAGTTTTCTCTCCAAAAAGAAAGATATTGTCTGCGACTGAAGCATACGCGTTAACAGGTTTGCTATGGATGCAAATACGGAGCACCGCAATAGTAAACAAACAAACAAGGAGGCGGGCTAGAGAAAGTCGGATGCAAGGCAGTTAGGTCGATGTCCTGCCCAGCCCACCGCTCACTCACTCTGACCAAGTCGGTCGGTCATCCGTCCATTTTGTACTGTTCCAAAATATTTCACAGTTCACAAGAGCTACATTTCGGGTTTGGTTTAAACCTTCAGCAGTTTGGCAACATAGACATGCAGTAGTGGAAAAGCATTTGGATTTTGGAGGAAAAAACCAATTCATTTATTAATTTGCAGTTTCCTATAATTTGTGACAAATATTGCGTACTGCTGTTTAACTTTCTCATTGTTCGTTTGGTATTATTGCATAATATTGTGGAAATTGCTATCTATACATTTCTGCTGACGAGTGCAAGATGTGAGCGTAAACAAATTTAAAGAGACGTGTTCAAAGTTGTCTCAGTTGAAGAGAAAGGTGCGGATCTACGAACAGAGTATGGTGGAAAATTGAAAGTATTGTCAAGACGAGAAAGCTGAACTATTGTGAGAGGAAGTACAGCCCCCGCAACCGTAAAAAGGGAGATAGAGGTCGCCGTGGACTTTTTATTTTTTCTGAAAGCATTAAATGATAGTGTATTTAAATTGATGATTATAGTAAGCACTACCGGTGATATAAAATGATGCTTCTCAACGGCCGGCATCTAAGTTTTCTTCCATAAGTAGGATGTCTCTACCTGAAGGAAGAATCTGTTTTCTCGTTCTTCAAGACAATGTTTAGCACCTAGTAATACATGGACGCATAACCATTCCCCCTCCAACTAACTACAAGCTGCTACCTGTTAAGGGCGTAAGAGAATCTCGGAAATAGAAAGACATTGTACCGCACTCGTAACGTAATATAGGTAGATACTAATTATAAAACTAAGGTCGGATTTTTAAAACAAAGTATGTTGCAGTTGTCATTAACCGCCACGGGTGACCGAGGACGTCTGGGTTTCCCGCCAGGACCGTCCCCTGACTGAGATTGTTTTCTAGAGTTCCCCAGTCCTCATAAATGGCAAATGCCGGGGAGGTACCCTGAACTTAGGCCTGAAAAGGTTCCTTAAAAATTCTTTCCAAATTTATCATTTTATCTCGTGAATCACCACCATCACCGCCAGTGATGCCGCATTGGTAAAAACGGCGTTAAACACACTCACAGAAGAAGAAAAAAAATGCTCGGAATTGGTTGGATTGTTTTTCATACTGAGGTGAATCAGTTCTTCAACACAAGAACGGATCTCAAGCGATTAATGTAAAAAGTTGGACGCGCCTACGCTTATTCGACTTAGCAAAGAGCGGGCGTTTGCAGTCGGCTGCATAAAATAGAGACGTTTCAAAACGCAGTACGCTGTGCTTCCCTCTACAGAGATCCGGTATGAAAGCATATGGCCACAGTCAACCACACGTCGATTGTTCAAAGAGTTTAAGGAAAGCGATCCAGGTGCTCCAACTGCTGCAGTGAACGAGACCACTGCCGTCATTGTTCTGGAAGATCGGCGAATAACAGTGGACAAACTGTTACAAATGTTTCATGTTAGTGCACAGAGTTGCGTCTGTGCCAAATGGATGTCGAAGTTCATGGCAGCTGAAGATGGCGATGGGACTTGATTTCACCGTTACGATCCCGAAAGCAAACAGACGATTTCAGCCTGAAAAATCACCTGGTTCTGCGCCACCAAAGAAAGCCAAGGTTGGTGAGCAGGAATGTTTGGTGATTTCGTTCTTTGACTTAAGGGGAGTATGACAAGACAGTTTTGAACGTCCTGAGCTGTATTCACCATAACAGTGCCCGCTCTTACGTTTGTAACTTGGCTCCTTAACATTTGATCAGGAAAACGCAGCGGGGGTGACTCAAAAACGAGCTGCGTGGTCAGCGTTTTGGTTCATGAAGGTGGCGGCGATGGACAGGCTGTCACATTCAACTCAATGGGGTGTAAAAACCATACCAACCTTAACCCTGCCTAATGGATTAAAAAAAAATCCATTCTCCTCGTAGATGTTCGTGCGGCCTTTGACCCACCTTTCGAATCCTCACTCGTCGGTATGATATACGGGATGGAAGTATCAAATCACCTGGCAGGTCGCTATACGCTTGACTCGGTGTAGTTGCGGTCAAAGTCCCTCAGTAAATTGTGAGAATTAAATTTCAGTTGAGATGACATAAGGCAATAAGTTTTGTGTTTTAACCACCACCATGCACGAGTTGTGTAATATTTCATAAAAATAATTACAAGTACAATTGTTTGTTGTTAAGCATTCGAAATCACGCCCGACATCTGCATTTGCGACCGAAAATCAGTGGTTGGAGTCCAGACGTAACATCGAATGTTTTTGTATTGGACTTCATTAGGAAAACATTTTGTGTTTCAGCACGAATAGGACTCAATGAGTGCAAAAGAAATTTTGATGTTTCATAAAATAGTACGTGATTTGGTACTTTATGCAAACCTCATATTTGTTCATACGTCTCCACGGGTGGCCGAGGTCGATAAAGCGCGATTTTGTGAGCGGGGGTGTGGGGTTCGATCCTCATCAGGACCGTCCTACTTGACTGAGGCTCTTTCCAGGTTTTCCTCAGTCCTCATAAATGGCAAATGCCGGGAAGGTACCCTAGACTTAGGCCTGGAATGCTTCCTTCCTATAAAATGTCCTTTCCCAATTTATCGTTTCCTTTCATGTATCATCAGCGTCTGCCGCCTGTGGTGCCTCAATAATTAAAACTGCATTGAACACTATTAAAAATATTATTTTGTTTTTCTTTCTTCCAAGAATTATCATTGTAATATATGATTTTATCTTTCTATTAAATGAGATGAGAGAAAATGTGTTGCTTCTTACGGATAGCTAAGTCAATTAAGCCTATGCCTGTACTTGTGGTTTATTACTTCCACTTGCATGTCTAGGTCATTTAATATAGAAACACAAATATTGTAATTTCCTTTTCTGTCCAGTACAGGGATAAGAAAATGCGGTTATTTTACATTTTTGTGCATTTTCTTTTAAGTGTTTTACAGTATATGATGGAACATCTCCCTGTGTTTCATCCCATATGTATATTATCATCATTTGTATCACAAGTATTTAAAGCACAAATTAAGTGCTACCATCTGTGTGAAAATTTGTAATGCAAGGGTTATATACTTATACAACTGAAACTATAACCCTTCGTACGTCGAAATAATATTAGTAACTCCATTTTAATGCCACTTGTGCTCTGAGCCCTTATAATATTTCCGGATTTTTTTATCAGTGCCGCCTCACTTTATTGCCTGGCCCTGCATATGTCGGCAACGGACCGTTCTTGCCTATGTCAATATAATAAATCCTGTTATTTTAAGGCGTCCTGGCTCGTCAAATTCCCTGCTGTAGGGCTTTCATTGCATACGTTGTTATTATAAACCCTACCGCTATTTACTGATAATGAAAGGCAACAGTATAAGGTACTATTAATAGTTTTCTGCACGTAATTGAGAAAACAATAGCATTTTTCAGTTAAGGTATTTTTTGTAACCGCCACAGAGTTGTTAAAAGTTGTTCACCGTAAACCGTCCTGGAAAGAGAATTCTTGTAATTTTAATCACTTTGTAGCTAAAAGTCACCCTCAGTATCCTCAGCGATGCAAGGAAGTCTGAGAGATAAGCGAGCAGCAACGCTTTTCTGTATGTAGCAAGTAGAGTATACCAGTAACGTTGCTTCAGTAAAAGCCAGGGCTGTTCAATGAACAATTATCACACTTTTTGACAACATATCTCTACTCATTCTCATAACTTTGATGATATATCAGAAATTAGTCCCCATTGAATGCAGTGCACTTGCCCCAGCGATTCTGCCAGTCTCCAAAGGCATGAAAACCATTTTATCAGATCTTCCACAATCACCTGTAAGCTTTCATCGCTGCTTCTAATGGAAAATGCCCCCACGAAGTATTTCTTCACTTTGTGGAAAAGAAGCAACCACTTTTGGTGGAGACTTTCACAAGAGCTTTGCCGATGCTCTCAGGATCAAAATGATGTAGCCAGTTTCATCAGCGGCAGCGGTGCAACCTCCTTTTGTTCGGGAATCAGCAGTCTTGGCATCTCACACGTCTCTAGTTACCGAGCGAGCTCTCTCACAATGACATCAGCGGTGCTAATGTTTTCTTCTATTAGAGCACCTTCCTTTTGAAATTTATTGTTTCCCTTCTTTAAATATTTTAAATCACCTTCCTGATGTGCTAAAGAGAGGAACAAACTCTCCCTAGGTCTAAGCTGAAGATTTTTTTGATACAAAAGCCGAATTTCAGAGCAGCATATTGTTCGTCGCGTGCCATGTCTCAGTTTGCACACCTCTCAGAGGTGGGAACTGAAAGTGACACCATGTGTATATTCGGTTAACAAAATGATGTAAAGTTGAAATTTAGCGCCTGGAGAACTTCAATTTCGATATCGCTAGTAGCATTATTGGGAAATTTTTTCGTTTCAATAAGAAGAGGAAGACTCACTTCTTTCTTCTTTCGGAGGCGGACGAAAGAAAACAATCATGGTAGTCTCTGCTTATCTTAACACACTTTTCAAATCTTTGAGCTGACGATTCCATACTTTTGAAAAGCTGTTCATTTGTTTTATTTATGGACGCTATTTAACATCTCAGGTCATAAGCGCCCCATTCAATTCAAAGCTTGAAACGGCGATATATTTCGCTCAGAGGCTCTTCTTTCAGACTTGTGGTTCTTTTACATGCCGTAAATCTACGACATGGGACCCAAGAAATCCATACTTAAGATTTTTACGCCCGAAAAAATCCATCTATCCTGGCGGGATTAAACCCGCGATTTTGGGTTTACGAGACAAGTATGATTACCTTTACACCACCAGGACTGACTCTTTGAAAAGAAAAAGTAAAAACTTGACTTCAGAATATTCTAAAACCGATTCCTTAACCGCATCGCCATCACTAAACTCCTCGAGATTGTTTTTCAATTTTGAGGCAATAAAATTTATGAACACTACATCTAGAATGTAGAATTGATGGTCAACTCGCAGAAACTACAGTTCTTCAAAGTATCCTTTGCAATCTGCACAGTATGCACTGGTGCCTTGCCATGCGCCTCACCATACTCCCTTTTTGAAAGCGTGTAATGATAGAAGAGCATAATTTTATTTCCTGTTACAATGGATTCCATAACTTCGTGTTTGAAACAAGGTCAAAAGTCTTTTCACAACACTCTACTTGATTAGCGGCACCATCTTGCACTGACTTTTATTTTTTATGAAGAGGTTCATGCAGGATTCTAAAGACCGCTGTTTTTGAAAGATCGTTTCAGTTTTAGTCTCCTGTCACTCAACAAGAGCGATGTATTCAGCACCTCTACTACTCGTCCTCGTGTGATTTATCTTTAATGTTTTCTTAGCCTAATCGGAACTGTTTTGTCCATTCTTTTATGAAGGTCACTACGAAAGTTTTGAGACACGAGACACTTTAGGATACGCTCACTTCGACTGTTGCATCTTTTCAAAGTACTCTCCACTATACTTTATACACTTTCTCATCCTCAAAAACCACTTATAAAAGCACCCCTACCATTCATTTTCCTCAAGGATGAAAAGTTCATTTTCATATGCAGCCACAGCCTCTACAGAGCTGAAAAATTGCTTTCTTCGCATCTGATTTTTACCACTAATCGCATGGAGCCAGGTCAGGGCTGTAGGTAGGTTGAGTTATGAGTGTGACCTCTATGGTGATGATAGTCGTGTGAGCTGAGGCGGTTTCGCGTTGAAGCGGGACTGTCAGGCAGACTGTGCTGTACCACTGAACAGCAACCGTTCTTTGCTCCTCCATAAATTGTGGCCATTTTGTTGCTTAACTTTTCGGCCCTTGTTCACTTTGATGAATCGTTATCTGGAAAGATCCAAACTGCGGATTCCTGTTCACACAGATAAATCTGTGTTTCATCACACACGAGATACACACTTTGAGCTTCCTTCGTCCTATCTTTGTAGTATTTCTTCACACCATTCGGCGCGTGTCAAATTGTGGGGCACGCAAAGGAAGTAATCCTTCTTGACACAAAGACGGTCTTGTCTTCCTCCATGACCTTAATTATTAAGCGATTGTTTTCGTGACTATATTTTCCACCGCGACAACGTTTTCCTCAAATCATTGCCTTTGCCAAGCACCCACTCTCTCCTCATCTTGTAGTGAAGTTAAGCCCCGTAAATCAGCGGAAAACGTTGCCCTAGATGGAGCAAGGTCTCTAAAAGTCTGTTGCAAGCACCCAAGACTTTGGAACTCATTTAAACCACCTTTGAAGTCATAAAGAATCATAACACGAAAATGCTCTATCTCCAGCTCCAGTGTAACTACTGGCTGACTGTGCACGGAAGGTGTTGTTTACCCTCACACTCTGGAATGCGGGAGTGGGGGGGGGGGAGTCGCTATCGTTTTACTTTTAAGAGATGGAGCTACCACGTGCCACATTCCTTTTAAGTAGGTCAACATTCACTTTTCCTCATCTCAAAACTTTCGTAATGTTGAATATGAAGGCGCAGCTTCACCATACCGTCTAAGCGGTTTTTCATTTCTTCGTAACACTGTATTCAATTTTCATCAATACAAAAATATGATCTAATTGCTTTTCTCTAGGACACGGATAGACATGCGTGTTGCGCCATTGTTGAATAACAAGTAAGGATAAGATTTTTTTGATTATTGCGCTACAACTGCTTATCTTGTACAAACTATCAAAAGTGGCTAAAACTTTGAAAAGTAAGCTGAGCCGAACAAGAATACAAATAAAATTAAATGCATAACAAAGATATCGTCTCCTAATGCAAATATCCAGCGATGTTTTAACGTCTTTATATCATACCAAAAGACTGCAAATAACTCAGTTGTTTCTTTAAGTTTATCTGTCACTCGTCAGGATTTTCTTTTAAGTTTTTTAAGATTAAATGAATACCGATGAAACCAATAAGATAGTTGGAAGGCAAATAGCATTTCAACTCATTAATTTTTCCTTTGCTGCTATTGTTTTAATTAAAGATGGCTTCCCTTTTTTTAAATTTGTAACCCTCCTTTTTCTTGTAAATTTTTATCTTTCTTGATCCAAAAAGTACAGCATCCTGAAGTAATGGTAATCCATCAACAGGACCCATTTGGCATCTCAGAAAACTGAAACCATAATCATTTAGGCCAATTTCAAGGACTTTGCTTTTTTGGCGGTGGACATTGAATTTTCCGGTAAAGTTTGTTGGGCGCCAGGACTGTTGGTAAGCGCTACTCTTGTAACGTTTTTGTTCAAATT
This sequence comes from Metallyticus violacea, assembly GCA_030762175.1. Taxonomy (NCBI): domain Eukaryota; kingdom Metazoa; phylum Arthropoda; class Insecta; order Mantodea; family Metallyticidae; genus Metallyticus; species Metallyticus violacea. Next base: position 2,950,650 of record CM060832.1, read on the forward strand.
TTCAAACAGGTGCAACATGCAGTTCTTTGTTGGCAACTATTTTTAGTGATCTGCGTAACGCGTTTCGTAGAAATGGATAAAGACGAGTATCGTGCAGTGATAAAACATTTTATTTAAAAAAGTGAACCGCGGCCCAGATACAAACTGAACTGAAGGAAGTTCATGGTGACTCTGCACCAGCACTTAAGATTTTTTTTTTTTTTTTTTTTTTTTTTTTTTTTTTTTTTTTTTTTTTTACAGGATAAATGAATTTAAATGTGGCCACAGGAGCATTGTAGATACTGGACGTTCAGAAAGCCTGATTGGGATTTCTTCTGAAGAAATTGGTTGATAGTAACATGCTAGAAGACCGTCGTATTAAGATTCTGAGATTGCTGAAATGGTAGGCATCTCTTTAGAACGGTACATGATATCCTGCATGAAGTTCTGCCTATGAAGAAGCTGAGTGCGCGATGTTGACTCCAAACCAAAAACGTTCTAGGAAGGATATTTCAAAACCGTGTTTGAAAATGTGTAGCATTATCCGATTTATATGATTTCTGGCGTCATTTTGTGACTGTAGATGAACTTGGATCCACGACTACATCCTGGAGTCAAAACAGTGAGTTGGCGAAGATGAAAGGGCACCGAAAAAGCTAAAACCGTTTTATTGGCGGGAAAAGTTATTGGCAACTTTTTTTAATGCGGGGATGGGGGATTCACAGGTTATCATAAAGATTAACTATTTGGAAAAGGGCAAAACAGTGCAACCGTTTGTATAGCAACCCAGATTGAGAATTGAACCCATGTGACTTTACTCTCTCCTAACTTCAAATATTGGCTTGGGGGAAGAAGTTACTTGTGCTATAAACGAGCATTATGTGCAGTTGGAAATATATAAATATATATTCTCCTGAGGAAATTTCGCACGGTCAAATGTCTTGAACTCAATGGAGATTATGTTGACAAATTTTTGTTTTTGCAAAAAAATGCTGTTTTCAATTTTTTTAAAAGACTTAACAATCTGCTCTCTTAGTTCTTTATTTTGATTGCTGTTAAGTTTGTGATGAATATTGTTGTACCCATGTTTCGTTATTTATCACAAATCAATGAAAACATTGGCTGAACTGGACTGGAAACTTGCTAAACTTTGCCTTTTTATTTGCATCCCGCTCTTTTTGATAAGGTTTTGCGGTACTCCATTATATAGACACTTTATTTATACGTTTAGCAATTTCAGCCACTTTTAAATATCCCCGAAAGTGTTTTTGAGCCACTTCAGAAACTATCTTCACTAGGAAGTGGCTACTGTATAAAATTCGATGTTTTCCAATATTTATTTATTCTTCTGAGCAACAACCATGCGCTCTATGGTCTTCTCCAAGCGGGGTATTATTTCAAAGTTGTTAGGGAAGTTAATACCGCTGTACACTATTTTTGCTAGCATACCAAATTATCACAATGAGATTACCAAAAAAACTAACGAACGTAGTGACTGGAAAGCTCAGACCCCTGAGTCATATTTATTAGAACTATTTCACGAGTAAAATAAGAATTTAAATATAATTCCTGTAAATTTGGTTTACAAAAATGTATATTTGTACTTAACCTTTTCAAGCAATCTTGCAACAGAAGAATGCCGATTGTCTGTAATGATAAAATACGGGCTTAGGGCTATTTCATGAACAGAATAAGAATAAAAGTGGTATATATATATATATTTGAAATTGGAGCACAGAATATTAACACTTGTATAAAATGTTATTCTTATGAATATACATATATATATATATATATATATATATATATTCAGAAACCTTGACACTGAAAAGGACAAAAGTGGACTATTTCAATCCCTACAGTTTGATTTTTTTATAGCAACTGAGGAAAAAAGAAAAGGAAAGCAGTGTCTCTGTTTTTCTTTGTATTCTGTGATTTGGGATTCTTTTGCCATATTTGATGCATCACCAAAACGTTTTGAAGAACCCCATTATGCCGATTGCAATGCTTTTGTCTACCCCACCGCCTCTAGCAAAAGTGGTTAGTGATGCGTGTTCAGGAATGATATAGTGGAGGTATAGAGTTGGCTACACTGATCACAAGACAAATTCACGTCGCGTGATAAAAGGGATTTGATAATTTTTTTTCTCGACAGTTTTACTCCTTAATCCGGCTGTAATTGGTCAAAATTCAAAATTTTGTTTCGCCTCATTGGTTTGTTTTAAGATGACGTAAATTGAGTGAAATAGTCCTCGTAATTGATATCAAGCCAAGACGGCAATATTGACAAATTTAACTGTGTGTTTCAGACGGACCTCTGCGGCATCAAATGGCGTAAGTTGGTTTGTGGAGATTACCATCTGACATCTGATCCTTTGGAGGACCCGGTGTTGGCGAGTTTCTCGCGGTGTCTTGCGGGAGACATCCTATGTGTGTGGCGACGTGTGGCGGGCTCTCAACAGCAGCAACAACCACCTCCCAACTCTGCCGCCCCTCAGCAGCAGGGACTGTTCGACAACATCGGCCTGGGACTTGGCGGAGGCGGCACTGGCAGCGGCTCTCAGCAACATCCTCCCCTTTCGTTACATGCCTCCAAAGAGCTCTGGATCTTCTGGTATGGCGAGGAACCCGATCTCTCCGGCCTCGTCGCCCCAGAACTCATCGCATCCGGTGAGTAATTTGGTACATTGTGACTAGAAGCAACAGGTGACTGCGAACTAGAGCCACGATATTAACTTGCAAAGTTTTGGGTAGGGAATGTGCTGGATTTAATATTAGGCATAGGTTAGAAGAACATTGTGTAACAATAGCTCTGTAGGAAAATTCTTTACAATGAGTTGAACAGCATTTGGGATATGTTTAAATTAAACTGTCACAGGCCCCTTTTAATAAATGTAAATGAGGACTCGAACCCGCCCCCTGCGAGTAAGGAAGAGTCACATGTGATAACGATCGGGCTGTTCTGCGCTGCATTGTCCCCCCGGCTTTAGATATTGATTCTGTTCGCCAGGCCACCCAACCAGCTGCCTCCTCCTGCCTGCATGTTGATAAACACTGGCTTTAAGATGGGCCCAGTCTGTATTTATTTCATAGGGAGGTAGGAAAGTAACTCTCCCCTTTTAATTGCCGGGGGAATGAGCCGCCGAGGCAGACACTAGATAGTGTGTTATCGCACCACTGAGCTGCAGTGGCAGTTTGGCAACACAGAAGAGAAACTTCAGTAGCAAACGTTCTGTGTTCAAGTCAGATCTGACGGCTGTCATAGACTGAATCGTTCATTTTATAGTCGGTAATCGTTTTGTGTAAGGTCAGAAGAACGGCGAGTTCGTTAAAGGCAGATGCGGCTGTTTCTAGTGTCACATGTCTCGGTGATTGGCGTTTTGACGGATGAAAACTTTAGCTAGCTAACTAGGGCAGTTTCGTCACTTGATTGAAAATGTGTCAGGCGGGAGACATGCCAACTTTTCGGAACCAGACATTGTAGATGTAGTGCATGTTTTAAAACACTGCATGAAAATTATTAATGCATACTCTTTAACGTATGAGGCATGAAGAGACGGCTGTGAAGTAGCTGAAGTGCTGAATTTAATCTAAAAATGAAAAAAGTATTGAACGGAATATTTCCCCATCCGTAACGTCAAGCTCCATATTTATTAAACATAATGTAAATCTCTAAATTTACCGCCCTAGCAATACAACAATATATCAACTTTATTATAACAATACTTAACAGTACACAATATACTCCGTCTTTATTACAACAATACCTAATATTAAACAATATATTTCAACTTTATTATAACAATATTTAATATTAAACAGTATATTTAAGCTTTGTTATAGCAATTATTAAAGCTAAACACTAAATTTTGACTTTCAATATTTAACATTGAACAACACATTTCAGCTTTATGTAATTTCACATGATATTAAGTAATATATTTTATCTTTATTATAAAAACTTGATATGAAACAAAATATTTTATCCTTTATATAACAATATTTAATATTTAAATTTTAATGTAACTATCAAAGTTATACAATATATTTCATCTTTATTATAACATTTCCTATATTAAACATCTTTATTTTGGTTTTAATGAGACTTAATATTAAACAATATGTTTTGCTTTCATTGAAATATTTAATTTTAAACTATTTATTTTGTTTTCGTTGTAACAAAACTTAATATTAAACACTTTATTTTTCTGAAATTAAACAATTTATTTTGCTTTCATTGAAGCAGTATTTAATATTAAACAATAAACATTGTTTCATGAATCAATGAAATTTATTTTGCTTACATTGAAAAATACTTATTATTAAACAGTTAATTTTGCTTTTATTGAATCAATAAATATTAAACAATAATAAATGCAATATTTATTATTAAACAATGTATTTCCCGTGCATTGTAATTAATAGTGAGCAATATATTTTTAGAGTTATTAACCGAATAATTTTTTGCTCATTGCAATAGTACTTATTATTGAACAATATATTTCGCATTAATTGCATTAATAGCAACATTCCACTATCTTTTTCCATATATTGTTACATACGATCACAGGAATTGTACAAAATGTTTGTGGGAGATATAAATTATAGGTAGAGTAGTGGACCAGTTCTATGCCCGATTGGAACAACTTTTCATTTCTTTCACACCCTCATAGACAAGCAACAGAACAGTGATGCGATGCAGTGTGTTGGAAACGCCTTGTGGCTAGGCACCGCGCATGAATGAATTGCTGGAGAAGTTGCCTACGTAGCCAGGGGCTCGTTCCAATGCGAGAGAAAGCAAGTCGTGCTCCGTTGGCCGACCGTTACACTGCATTCGCAACAACAGGGCGATGACCTGGTGCGCACATCCTCGCCAGGTTCATGTTTCTGGCGGAAATCGTAGCCACAGAAAGGAGCACAGCAGTGAGATATTGGGACTGGCATTAACACTCGTGAAGAGAGCCTTTAATCACAGCCGATTAAAGTGGTACTTAATGCGCGTTTGTAAATAGTAGGCTACTGTCACAAGTGAAGAGGCCATGCAGATTTCTTACTTCGTTAATGTGAAACACACTCCATAACAAGCTCCTGGAAGCTAATTCGTTGTTTGTAGTACTAAAGGCCATTTTTGTTATTAATATATTCTGTTTATTTGAACGTTCAATATGCAAAACACATTGTAGTGAAGAAAAGAAGGGTTTCTTTTGTTATAATTGTAAATTGCAATCGCGAGCAGGAGTGTTCTTGATGACCGGAAATAAACACGCCATTGCTGCTTATAAGTGTGAAACGTTCTCCTCGGTTGTCAAAAAATGTGAGAACAAAATCATTTCCTAAAAGCCTTTGCAGTTTATAGAAAGAAGACGAAATACCGAGTAGCAAGGGATGAAACACTTGTTGCAGTGCTAGCGCACATCACTAGGCTGATGACCCGAAGTCAACGACCCGCTCCTCACCGTACAACCTCAATGTCTAGTTACACTGTGCACCTTTTTACCATGAAACTGTCCATTTTCTCATACAGTGGGACGAGTACGGTGAAGAATAAAATTAACAAGCTGATGACTTACAACAACTCTATTTTCATACCACCCTTTGGACACAAGCATTTGGATTAAAACTAAATCTTCTTAAATCACAGGCTATAGTCATAGGACATGAACGTGCACTGCACAAAATAGAGTCAAACGATGTGACGTCCATGTCATTAATTATACCAGCGGGCAAAAAAACCTAGGTATTTATATCATGAATGAATGATTTAGAATGGCATAGTCAGGTAACCCGTACATGTTATAAAATATTTTCTTTGATTCACACATTAAAGCATGTAAGGAAAGATCAGGCTCTAAGTTCTTGTTATGTCTCTTGATTATTGTGATGTCTTGTACTCTAATCTGAATACTGGACAGATCGACGTTTATAATGAATGCCTGTGTTCGTTTCGTCCTCAACACTCGCAAATTTGACCTCTACGCAATCAGCTGTCATGTCTACCTCTAAACGAACTTAGGACTTTCCATTCCCTTACGCGCATGTTATCCTCCGCATCTTCACCTTTTAGTATATCGTCATTCGCTTTGTATGACTTTACTGTCTATCCCTCGTCACCGAACACATTTCTACTCAACCTCATTCAGCGTGTCAGTTCCCAGAATCTGGAACTCCCTTCCTGAAGTCAGAGATTGTCGGACAATAAAGCAATAATTTAAACGTTATTAAATTGTCATATTAACTCTAGGAATCGCAGTTAGTCTCTCGCTTCTTTTCGTTCTCTTCCTCTTTTTCTTCCTTGTACTCGAGAAAAATTATTGAAGAACAAGTAGAATTCTAACATTACCATATCAACTTTCTAACATTAAAATGTGTAACATTTACATGCAGTATATGTCTTTAATTCGGCTTTTTCTGCATTTTATATAACTATGTATGTTGTACTCTGTATTTTCGCTGGATTTATTCGCCGGGTAGCGTGGAAGAGAAAGGTAAATAAATTAAAAAAAAAAAAAAAAAAAAAACCAGCTACAGTTCGTTACAGACGTAGATGGAGACAAGCAATGTTGAAGAACTTTCATACGGCAGCAATTTGTAAATGGCCCTCATTCGTAGTTTGGGCTGAGGCCTATGCGGTTGCCGTTCTCTTAATGGCGCGCCGGCCTGCAAGTTACACACATCTGAACAAACAGCAATACTTGGGAAGGACTACAATTCCCTAATTGCACTGCCGGAATATTAGATTGGGTCAACTTCACTTTCACCTGTTGTGCTGCTGTAGATTTTGATGGGACTCTTAAATTTTTGCTTTAATGATCAAATCATGTTTCTTTTAAGGAACTTCAACTTGTAATCTTGGACGATATTGTAATTCTTGTTTTGATGTAACGAGCACATCAGAATATTATACCGATAGCGCAGGTGTTGCTGAAATTTCTTATTGCTAACGTCAACAAGAGTGCCGTGAAATAATAGCTTGAAACCTGGTCTTTCTGCTGACTCTTCCCAATGTTTTGCATGCATTCATAATACAGAACTTAATATTACGTACGTTTCTTTGCTTTAGAAAACCTCCTCACATATTTGAGCAAAAGAAGCAAAATAGCCCTCTTTTGTGTTTGTCCACTGAACAGATTTCTGCTTTAAAACAGGGGGTATCTACAGTTACGGTGATTTCATTGAAGAATTATCGTATGCTCATCTTCATAATTTTGATGATTTTTATCTTAGAATGCAATACTCATCTTTCAACGTTTCTGCTAGTCTTCATAGACATGCGGAAAACCATTTGCTCATCACTGCTTCTGATGATGGAAAATGCCTCTCATAAATTTGGTGCAAAGTTGCACTGGACTAAATCCGAATTATGGGAAGGGCGACATTCAGTGGTGGCACGGACATCTCTGTAGTAATACCCACTTACAGCTATGGTATGGTAAACCATTCCTTGAATGTGGAATAATGAGGTGACCATAACTCCGCATCTTCTGCACGCGAACGGCCCTCACCCGGGATATTTCGAACACGTCTCATATGCAACTTATCGTGCGGGTGGCACGCAATGAACATTTCACAATTTCTGAAAGTGTTGTTGATGTTATTCGACGATCCTCTTTCACAATGACAGCAGCGGTGTTCATGTATCTTCCATAGAGCACAAACTGGAGCGCCGGGTTCATTATTGAACATTTTAAACCATCTTCAAGCTGTGCTAATGGCAAGAACAAATCCACCATAAGCCTCCTGTAACATTGAAGATTTGTTGAGATGAAAGTATAATTTCAAAGCAGCATATTGTCATCGCGTATCACCTCCATTTTTCTGCAGGTGGAATTAAATGTTTCACTTTGCACCCCTCTCACAGACCAGTCACAATGAAACTAGTACCACATGTACATTACGCATTAAGCTAACAAATTATTATATTTACCCACGCGAGACATGTGTGTAAAAAAATTACCATAAATCTTTATTGAAAAACGTGTAATATCTACAGGTTATAAGCCTTTAATAAATCTTAAGAAGTCATTAAAATAAAGGTAACATTAAGGAGAAAAGAATATCGTGATTCTTCGCAGTTTACACAAAATTAAATGAATTTACTCCTTGCTATAGTACGTTTAATTTCAATTCCTTGTTATCGGTTTGTAAACTTTTGCATCAGGTTTTGAAGCGCAATAGCTATTACATTGTCAGCTTAATGACATACTACACGTACAATGAGACATGACTTAAGCATGTAATCACACGCTAATTGTCCACCTTCGTAACTAAACGGCTGGCACTTTCTTCTTTTCTCCGCAGTCAACTTAATCGAATTTAATATAACAAATAGGAAAGGAAGAATCAGAGTCACGGCAGGAATTGTTCCTTTTCACTACACTGAAAGAACTACGAGTCTAGCCTGAGAATGGTTTTATTTTTACTTACGTTGGGCAGGGTCTTTTCGAAGTAGCACTCACTGAGCTGTACACTTGGCTCAACGTGTTGACTTGTTGACTTCTTCACGGCGGTCTTGCCGAAGTAACACGAAGGTGTAGGAGGTGGGATATTGTGATGCATGCGAGTGTAACATTTCCCATTATTTGTATGAAACATTACATACCGAGCGAACAACATTGACATTCTTCTGGTGATTTCCAGACTGAACTCGCCAGATTGCTAAGTCTCATCATCCACTACCAGCTGTTCAGGCTTGAGCAATCTCGGCACAGACGTGTAAGTGATAGTGCATGTCTGCCAGTCTAATCAGTTATTCGTCGATCTTCGAAACAATTACGGCAGTTGCGTTCACTGCAGTGACTGGAGCACTGAGACACTGCGCCTTTCTGAGATCTTTTGTACCATCTTAGTGCGGTTGACTGGCAGAACATCGTCGCCATATGCTTGCTGTATAATTACGTACTCATCCATACCGAATTTCTACAGAAGGAAGAAAATTTTAGAGCAAGATACTCAATTTTACGCTGCCCTAGCGAACAGTTCCTCTTTGCTGGCGTACTGTACATGCCTGCTCTTCTTATTTCATACATATGTGTACTTTGCGACGAGAGAAAACAATTCTCAGCCTTTGCTCACTGGTCTCCTATTTATATGTGTATAGGGTGTTTTTAAAAAAAACTTTCCAGCTGTTTACTTTAAAAGCAACACATTTTCAATAAAACAATTTATGGGAAATATGAGAGGGGAAAACAATGATATTAGTTACATTTTGTTTAGTGGGTACAAGGCCATTAAAGTCAACTCATTTTTTAAATGGGAATACCAATTGTTTTTATCAGATTATGGTTTTCGCAAACGACGAACAACTTTCGTTTATCACATTTTTTTTTACTAAACCAACCGTTGTTTTATGAAATATTTAAGAAGATTGAAAACGTTATTTCACGCTAATATTTTGAAACACTAATGTAGATTTCATTTCTTTGAATTTAACAATACACAAATGCAATTTAAACACACAAGTGAAGTTTCTTTTGTTTACATAAACAATTGTGTAGAGTTAAGCGAAAAGAAATACTCTAGCTAGGGAATATTCAGGTGCTGATTACACTTTACAAGATAGAGTTGAAATTATATTTATTTAAGTTATACTCATATACGTGACTAAGTAGAGAAATGCACTGCGTATACTTGATGAAATCCAACAAATCTTCTTACATTACGTTTGTAGTGGTTACCATACTTGTCTGCTACACCCAAGAACGCGGGTTCGAACCCGGCCAGGACCGATGGATTTTTTCGGGCGTAAAAATCCTAAGCATGGCTTCCTTCGGAAGGGAAGTAAAGCCGTGAGTCCCGTGTCGTACATTTACGGCACGAAAAAGAACCTCAAGCCTGAAAGAGAGGCCTCTGAGCAAAATTTGTCTGCCGTTTCACGCCCCGAGTTGAATGGGACGCTGATGACCTGAGCTGTTAAAGAGCGTCCATAAATAAATCAATCAATTCCCCCCCCCCCCACAAAAAACATTACGTTTAAGTACAGAAGATTAAACTTAGTTGACTAAGGAAGGTCGAAGAGTCGAATTTTGGAAGATAATGTCGGAAGGACTAAGAAAATGACCTGAATTATAAAAAAATATTTGCTTTTCTGAGGAGTACACATTTTACCTTAACTTAGGGCGCTCTTTAACATCTCAGACCATCCGCGTCCCATTCAACTCAGGGCGTGAAACGTTCACGAAAGGTTCTTTATCGGGCCATAAATGTATCACACGGGACCCAGGGCTTTACTTAGTATTTTTACGCCTGAAAAAAATCCATCGACTCTGACCGGGATTGAACCTGCGGTCTTTGGGTTTACGAGACGAGTAAATTACCTTATGGGTACCGGAGTGATAATAAATATTTTATTTTGAGAGAGTATCATACACAGTGGCAGAGGAAAATAAATGTCTGGGCAGGTATTCTAGATGGTACAATCATTGGTCCATTATTTTTTGAGCAAACGCTAATTGGTGAAGATGAGAATAGAAGAGTTGCTTACATTCGAATATGATGGAGCAGCACATTATGCACAGTGGCTCAATGATACTTTCCCGAAAGATGGGTTGGTAGAAGGGGGATTATAAAATGACCTGCAAGCCCCGTAGATTTCTTTCCTATAGGATCACCTAAAAGCAGTCTTTTTTCAAAACGGCCCCAACAATTGAACTCCGATAAAGGATAACCACAGCTTTCAGGAATATTGGTAAATGTTAGACGAGTTTTTGAAAATAGATTATAATTTTGTATGGAACAAAGCTGTGAATGATGAACGCTATTATTTTTAAAAGCAATTTCCATTTTGTGTATTACAAATATAATTTACAACTCTATATACTATTTCTTCATTTTTTTTTATTTTGATTAATATGAATGAAATACTGTGCACTAAATTTATAACTTAATATGAAAAATGTAATGAAATGGAAACACCAAGAAATATACAAATAAATCAAAATAATATAGCACGAGATGTGCAAACCGTCTGAAGAAAGGAAAGTGTTGTGACAACTTTTTATCTTCTCCACACGTACACAGGAAGGTACACCTTTTTTTTTGTAATTGTACGCGAGGCCTGAACTAGAAATAAGTCAAACTTTGTTAATCGCTGCTTGGCTATACTTTTTATGTCAAGAAATTAAATAAAATAACATACACGTTCAGGAAACACTTTGAGATGCCAGCTCCACATACAACACTTTTTATTGTTTTATTCCAAGGAAGCAGTGTACAATTGGCAATAAAGTCATGTTCGTTTTTAAAGTTTTGGGAGAGTTGAATTGTTGAATCTTTCGTAGGGTTAGCCGGTCAAAGATCGTTCATTTCACGAGTTTGTAAGCTCTATAAATGCAGAAAACATGTCCGGCCTGTGTGAAATACTCGAGAATGAACTTAGCGACTATTGAGGCGAACGTCAGTGCTGCATCTAATTTTCACAGCCTTGTCAGCACAAGAATGAACCAAAACTCGATCGAAGCTGGGACACGTTGACGCAAAAGAACACCCGACTACTGTACCCACCACATTCTCCGTACATTTTCAGTTTTTGAATAATCGCCTCCGAAGAAACTTTTGTCGATCATGTAACTGTACTGGGTGAATTTTGCTTCCCACTCTAAGGAGTTCTATCACAATGAAATTCATAGTCTTACAGAAGATAGATACTAAAATTTAATAGGGTCTGATCTAAAAGCAACAAGAAGATTTTGGTCACTTTATAATATTAGTCAAGCTGTTATAATATTTTACAACGTTTTTATTAACTTGCTTTCTTGTCTGTTCGGGTGGGAAATTGTTATTAGTTTTTCATGCACTTCTAAATGAGATAGAGACTTGAAATTTTGCACATAGGTCAGAAATGGATGACAATACGGTAATTATGATGGTTCAATGGTTCCACGGTTCAAAAATATGGTTCCGCAGTTTTGAAAGTAAAGCAACGCAGTATCAAACAAGAAGGTTATAAAAACTGTGAGATTGAATAGTAAAAACACATAAAAATATAAAATTTATTATAATCTATATTTAAAAATAAGAACGGTTGCTATGATGACTGTATTATATTTATCAATACAATAAATAAATTATACTGTAACTTGATTTATATTTAATTTCAACGTTTTATTTGAAACTAAAATGATTAGAATTCTTTTTGTTATATTTTGATAACAATACAGTCGCCATGGCAGCTATTCAAATAAACAGCGCGATGTCGAACGTGCAAATTCCAAGAAACGCATGGCTCACACGCGATCAGCTGAGACGATGGAAAAACGTTCTTCTCGACTCGTTAATGACATGCAACGACATGCTATATATTTTGATATAACTACAGTCGACATGGCAACTTTTCAAATAAAAACATCAAATTTAAATCCTTACAAATAACATTTAATAAACCTGATTTCTATTACATAAATTCAATTGCGCTAGTGTGTATTAATAATTTCAACTGTGTAAATAAGTAGTGAATGAGTATTATATGTATTATCAAAGATTTTGACTTCTATATTGAGGATCTGGTACAAATGTACCAGATACTGAAATAAAGCTTTTCAAAATTAACTTTGTTTTTCTGTATTTTGTTTTAATTAAAAAAGGCAATAATTAATCACCTGTTTCGATATATCAATGGAATAGATAAAACAATTTTCTATTTATGATGTGATCAAGAGAAAACAAAATGAACTAAATCTAAAATTTGCTCAATTTTTGTCATTATTTAATCGAGATGTCTAATACCGATTGCAAAATTACGTGCACACAAGACTAAAAAGTAGAAAATAATTTGAATAATTTTTTTTTTTAAAAACTGAATTATAAATGAACTAAAAGTATAAAATAATTCATCCTAGTCAAGTGCAGATTTATAACTCCATGCAAATTCATAATCTCATAAACTTTTTTAGAAAAATTCTTCCAAATGAAAAACGTAGGGCGCATGCAATAGTTTGTCTGAACATTTTGTGTAATTAATTTAAATTATAAATACGCTTAACAGTTATTAATTTTATCTATTGCAAGCGCCTCACGTTTTTCGTTTGGAAGAATTTTTTCTAAAAAAGTTTATGAGATTATGAATTTGCATGGGGTTATAAATCTGCATTTGACTAGGATGAATTATTTTATACTTTTTAGTTCATTTATAATTTAGTTTTTAAATTTTTTAATTTTTGAATAAGTATCAAACTTTTATTCTGTTAAGAAAATAAAAACGTGGTTTTTAAAACTTTTTTTATTTAAATTATTTTACATTTCTGTACTAGAGCAGGAATATTGGTAATTTTAAATATTAGTGCAATTTTAATGTTTTATTTTTATATAGTTCAGGTAATCAGTTGACCTAACTACCTATAGATAATATTCCATGTTTGGGTACAGTGAAAGTTTTTTAAGTACAATTATAATGGGTGATTTTTCCTTCGCGGGACCGCTCCACGCTTTAGGTCGGTCGGTTCAAGCTGGTACCGCAGTAAACGGTAATCAGGAAGTCCGCAGCTCTATGATTGACATAACTCTACAGTTAGTTCCCTTTGAGAAATTTCTTCACGAATGTTATTTTTTAGTTCGTCTAATGTATGTACACTGTTTCCATTAATGCCCCCCAGAGATAAAAATCGCGGGTTCGAGGGATGGTTAGTGATGACCGTTGTGCAATATAAACATGAACCGTATGTGCCGTTGCTGAGTCATGTTGGAGACTATGTTTCCCCATTCACGGAAAAAGGATAGCAAAATATTCTGCACATACCTATCACAATTAATTGTTTCTTAAAAACGGGGGGGGGGCTATTATTCTGTCATTTCTAATGGTGCCGTATCTTTTGATCGTGCAGGAGTTCCTCGTGAGGCAGCTTGGTTTAGTTTGTGAACTAACATACCCATTTAAGTGGAACCAAGATTCTTCCATTAAAAAAAAATATAGACTAAGATCCATTTCTCCGACGTGCACGCTCTTTAAAGTCTGCTGGATACAGGGTCACCCGGTTTAAGTAGTCGTACAAACAAAGAATGGAAATGACGCGACTTGGGGGAACGTTCCAGAGCATGTGCAATATTATCGAACGTTTCTTCTGTAAGCTTTTATTTGTAATCAAGAATACTTCTCGTTACAGGAAATTTATTTACTAATCTGTAAATGGAATCTCCGTACATCGCTAATTGCAAGTAAATAATGAGAGTGACCTCCCTTCCTCCCGGCCGATTTTCAAGCGTGGGAACTGCAGAGTAGGAAGAAACGTTCAATAATGCGATTTATGACTTACAGATGCATTTGTTCACCTCTATCACGTGCATTTACTTTACAAACAAGTATACTTGGTGGAGGTCCTGTTTCCTTCAAATGACACCATTTTAATGTTCTCTGCTTACTCTTTGCAGCATCTCCAAAGGAATTCGTTCAATTTCTTTCCATATTCGGGTTTTCAACTCCTGAACTGTGTATGGTGCTGGAACACTAAAAACGTAACCCCAGAGAAAGAAGTCACAGGCCGGCTTTGTCTGAAGATGACATGGTTGGAAGTTCGTGCGGTGTGGTTCATAGCCCCATCTTAATGGAAGAACGTGTCCTTAAAAGAAGTACGAACCGATAATTGCACTTTCACACTGTCAAGTGGTTTCTCATCAAACCCTGATAAATGCAAATGGGCTTCATCGCGTTGAGTTTCTGGCTACCATTAGTTAGTTAATGTAGTGCATGCGTAAAATGGGTCAGAAAGGCCTGCGGGTATACCTGGAACACAAATGGTTAAAATAGCTCTAGCAGCTACAAGTTTATGTTTTTAAAGGAAACTCAATATATATGAAAAGCACTTTCCGAAAATCAGTGAAATCAGATTATTAGGAGTGGGGGACTACCTGAAAAAATGAGTGAGGATTAAAGCAAAATTTAAAAATCGCCCTAACAGCCGCAATTTTTTTTAAAGGAACTCGATATATGTCATTGAATAAAACAAACGTTTCTGGAAATCATCAGAATATTGGGACTGGGAGAAACGAGGCGAGGTTGAAGCGAAATGGTGCAATTTTTTTTCGCCAAATGCGCCCCCCCCCCCTTTTTTAATCCTTGGTTTCATCACTCAAACGCTGAAGTAGGTTCGCATAATACTCGCCCTTGATTGTTTTTTCTTTCTTTCTTTCTTTCTTTCTTTCTTTTTGATAATCTGTGAAAATTATCGCTCGACGCTGTTCTTGTTTCATTGTACAGCTTTCTCATGTCAATATACGATGTACGTCGCCTCATTTAACCGACTGCTGCGATGTTCGTACGGCCTCGTTTGAACTCTGCCACCAAATATTTGACTGTTCTAAACCCCAGAATCGAGGTGGACTTTGATAATGGCTGGACTGAGACATTTCTAATAAAAGTGTTGTATCACATAACAATGACTAACTTGTTCCATGTTTTCAAGTTCACTGATGACTTTCAAATAACAGCCGTCATCTATATGTCAGTGCGCAGACAAATTTGTCCAATTGTCACACTGGGAAACACCCTAGCTGTAGTTCACAAAAACCCACTGCTTTGAACAGAGCACAGGGATAAAGATTATTATTTCAGCAGCGGCTACGCGTGATTACCAGCCCTGCCGTCTTTTGTGCATTCGCTCTGTTGAAGGCGTCAATTTTGAGAGAACGCGTGAACATGACAGTATTTAATCTTCTGTGCACCACTAATTTTCCTGACACAATTTAGGAATGTGGGGTACAGGCTTCAATCCCATGTCGCCCCCCCCCCCCCCTTGCCACCCGAAAGTTGCTATAGTTCTGTTGTGGGCGCGTGCTAGCGTGACCTTAGCGCGGCCGGCTAGTCGGACTCTAATTGTCGGGCAATGCCGCTAGACGTTGCGATCACTTTCTCGAGGAGAGCAGAGCAGCTGACGTCGGTGTATACGTCACTCATGACGTAGCTGTAGAATCTCTCGTCATCTCCGTCGTCTCCCGTGGCAACGGCTGTTCCGCGCGGCGTTGCCAGGCTGACCGGCACCGCAATACCGTGAAGAAGGGTACACTTTCTCTCCCCTCTTAATTGTTGTGCACTCTCTCACCGTGTGCGTTTCAAACACATTGAAATATATAGGCTTTGTTGACGAGTAGAAATATTGCGAACTGTATTTACTTATTCATTCATTCAAGGTCATTCATCCCGGCAAGGACGAGCCAGAAGGCTCAAGTGAGAAAGGTTCCGAACCTCGCTGGATACACCTGTACACTACATGCACACCCATCACTTGTACATCTGTAAAATTGGAATTGACGAAGTATTTGGTTTGACAAACCACACAAAGAGATACTGCGACATTAAAAGGTAAAAGTGCATCAACATTTAGCGTCAAGAGAACAGATAACGCATTTTTTGTTGAAAATGGAAGAACGTATTGGAAAACTTTATAACTTAACAGTTTATATGCACATGTGAAAACATTTTGGCGGTTCCAGAGAAAAGCATGTTTTTAAAACCTGTACCAAGCACTCTCTCTGAAACTCATATGTTTGACTACTTGGAAACCTCTATCTTCAAAATTATCCGTAGGCACCAATATGTGTGGATAATGCAGTGTAAGCGAAAAATATTTCCATTCTGTGTGCTTTTTATTCCTTTAGAACTGCTGAAAGATGTATTTTGCTGTGACAGAATGTTGGTTTTGAATTAAACGTTATGTCCCACTTTTTCGCAAACAGTGCAAAACATTTCTGTTGGTAGCATTTCATCTCCAGAGCTCCAAACTCCAGTCTGCCATGAGGCACATTTGAAAAGTTCTCGAAATGATCCACGATTTCAGCAGATTTATATATCAAAATCCGCCATCTTCAATAATACACAGATTTGTGAAGAAATGTAGTAAATGTAGCTGTTTGTTGCAGTGCAGACGGGAACATCGTACGGGTAAAGAAGAAATTCATACACATTTGACAAATTCTCTAGGAACCACGGAAGATGACCCAAAATCCGTCACGACATCTGAAATTATCTATAACGTGTACGACTTGTTTTGGAGATTGCTGATTAAAATTACTGGAATTTTTGAAGCTGTGGGCATTTTAGAAAAACGCATATTTCACTTGGGTGAAAAAAATTATTGGCAAGATGGGTGCCGGACTACAGACTCAGGACCAACGGCGAATCAGAATACAACTTTCTCAGCAACGTTTGGCCCGTTTTCAGAGACATTATGACTGATGCGCTACTACACGCCTGAAACAATGGAAGATTCTTCATCGCCAAAGAAGGCCAACTATGTGAAATCGGACGAGAAGTACATGATGTTGTTTTTCCATAGTGTACTGCTAAGTGATATTTCTCCACGGAAACATCTATAACTGGAGCGTATTATGCTATCCTTTTGGACCTAAGGAAGAGAAAATCAGCTTGCATCAAGACAGTGTGTCGTTTCAATGGCGAAAATCAGTGGATTGCTGCCAAATCCGCCATATGCCCTGATTGGCTCCCTAACCTAAGAAAATTCCTTGGTGCCAAGAAATGTTTGATAAAGAGGCGCATTTTGCAACCCTGGAGGAATTTGTGATTGGATAAATGCTTTGCAGCATTGCTGGACAAAGTGCATTAGTGCCAAGGGAGACTATGTAGAAAAATAAGAATAATTTCAAGAACCTATGGCGAAATTTTGTGCTTCATTTTGAGAATTGTTCAAAAGACCCTCTAAATGGACATTTAGCCGCCTTTAACTACGTTGTACCCTTCAGGACTTACATTCCCCAATTTTTTTTCCCTCCCAGTTAAGTTAGCGCCAGTAGCTCGAAGCATGTTTGATGATCAATGAGAGAACATTGTTTAGTGGCTCTATTTCAAGAAAGTAGATACTTACTTGGTGCCAACTGTGACAAGCAATGAGACAGGTTCCCTAGACAGCTCTTTCTGAACTGTTGAAATACAGACACAACATGTTCTCATCTGCCACGTCTTACGAGGCATTTAAAAAAAAAAAAAAAAAAAAAAAAAAAAAAACTTTGGGTAGGAGAACATCTGGATAATAGCGTGGCAATATACTCCATTTTGAAGGAATTTAACATGACCATGAACATGTACGAAACGAATCATGCAGCGAATTCAGAAGTAGATTGATGAAAGTTCATGGAACATCATACATTAAATGTTTATGAAATTGCTGAATTTAAAGGTCTCTACCCCAGTAATAAAAGAATTGCGTCATTAAAGTATAATATTTTCTGGAAAGCATGTCGCGATGTTCAGGTTTAAGCCCAGGAATCAGATTAAGACGAAAGACAATGGAGAGCTAACCGTAAACGATAGTCACGTGGCTGATATTCTGCTAATACATCAGTTTCCCATAACGAAAAATGTGATGAGGAAACATGACAGACATTTAACGTGAGGCTTTACGGTAAGAAAAACGAGTACTGGAAGCCAGGGCCCTGTTTCACAAAAGTATGGTCTAATGCATTACAAGTGTACGGACAAGTAACTTGTAGTTATTAGTAAAATTCTGTTAACAAAGATTTGTACTTTACAACTTCATACTAATAAATGTACAAGTGTGGGTAACTTACTTTATTGTCTGTTTAATGATTTTGGGAGTCAGTTGACCCAAATGTACTAAGTGATGATTATGAGTAAGAATATGTATAAAGCATTTGTGTACAATGATAAAGTTAGGTTAAGTGCAAATAAAGTAGGCTTATGATTGATAATGGCATTTCCTGTTCCAAATATATATTTTAGACCAGCATCTTAGTTAATGTATTATTAAGGTTCTTGCTACTTGCCACGAAAGTAATTTCTTTTCATTCTCTTTTAAAATAATTTCTTTTGGCACAATTTTCCCAGTGTTTTGCCTCCCCCCTTTTCTTATGAGAACGTGATTGTCAAGCAATACAAACAAATAAATATAAAGAGTCAGATGGACTAATAAAATGACCCAGAGCAATCGGGAAGCGCGATTCTTCTGCTATCTCTTGACGGCTGAAATTGATGCTCTTAAATGGGACCATCGTCTCAAAGTGGATTATTACGCTTGAATGTCGATAAATGCATAATATATAGTATTTAGATTATCATTATGTCTGAGGAAGAAACAAGACCCATTTTGCAGAAATGACGTTGATCCTCTCCGTGCATTAAAAATCGCTAGAGTGGACATAACCTAATTCAAGGTATGGCGACGTGTGGCAAACAGTTTCCCCCATCTTGCTTTTATATGAATCACTTGTAACTTTTTACTAATACTTTACCAGTGTAGTGTTTCTTTCATGGAACAGAAAGTTGCAAGACCACACTTTATAAGAACTTGCACTAATATACTTTATGTATTAGACCATACTTTTGTGAAACAGAGCCCAGGAAAGACCTCAGCACGCGTACCAAAAACTTTGATTCAACATAAAAAAGGTCTTATTTTGTTACGAGAGGTTGTTACCTCTAATCCATATGATGATAAGAATTTGTGGAAAGAAAGAAATTCATTAGAAAACACGGAAAACATTTTCCCTGCTAGGGACATCTGTTGGTACTGGAGGAAAGCAGATATAGCGAATTTATATTTAGGGTTACCTGTAGCAGAGTATCGTTAACTGTTGAAGTAATGTGTAAAGCATCTGCTAGATGACGTAGATATATTCGGCATTCCTCATTGGTTAATTGATTTAAATCCGATCTTGCATTTACGGATATTTCTTCGTCAATGATGTCATATCCTCCATGCCTTCAAATTCTGCGATTTGTGAAAATTCTCCATTTGCGAAAAAACGGCTGCTCTTTTATGCGTAAGTGATGCACTGGTAACCGCTAACAAAACCAAGCTTGGATTACTGTTTTGAAAAATAATTAACATATAATGCCTAAAAATAAATTAATAGAAAATTATCATCATCCATTTTTATTTGAGAATGTCACCTGCAAATGTTACGTAGTAACGTATAACAATTAGTTAAATCAGTCATAATTATTTTTAACACAGCAAACATTACTATCATTCTAATGGAAATGGTCTGTTAGTCAGCATAAATCCTAGAACATTTCTATCCATTAAGAAGTTGTGTAAAACACATTCTCAGTACGGCGAGTTGAAGCAAATCATCCAGTTTTTGTTACTGGACAAAAAACACCGTTATTCTGTGTTACCGTTTTCAGTCACGTGATTTTGTGGTTTACGGTAACAAATCACGTCATGGCAAAAACTCTCTAATGCTGATCCCCATTTGTGTTCCTTAAGTGTAATTATTTAAAAATAAAAATAATCTCAAAACATTTCGTTACCATTAGTCCGATGCCTCAAGTGACCGACGGCTACAAAATTCAATTCATTTCTTGGTTTTGATGTGGCACGGCAATAAGGAGACTGTGAATGCGCAACCTAGTTAAACTTTTGTGATTACTTCGAATAAATGTAAATTCGACTCTCCGAATATTGTTCGCCTTTTGCACGTTACAGTTATTTCCCAATCTTTCGTTAAACACTTCATTACTTGTACTTTTGTAGTAATCAACCTCTTGGGTAAGAAACGCGTAACGTTTTGGAGCCTGTGACGCGCATGCCCGTAAAGCAGGTGTTTGTGGCGATTACCTTACTTGGAAATTGCGGGAAATATAACGGGGATACTTAAAAACAACTTCGGGTGCTGCCGCGTTATATTAGTGAAATTGATCATATGTTTTTTATGAATAAGATGGGGCAGCTCCCGGAAGTGAAGCTACGGAAACGAGAGGCGGAAGCTTAATTCTCAATGTAACGGGGATGTTACATTGTTGAAAATATAGCATGTTATTTTGCTGGAAATATAACGGGGATTGTTGAAAATATAGATATATTATTGGAATTTTACATTGTAAATATTACAGAATGTTACACTGTTGAAAATATTACGGGGATGTTATATAATATAACATTGCTAGAAACATAAAGGTAATGTTGCGTTGTTGGAAATGTACCGATATTACATTGTTTAAATCATTTCGGGAATGTTACTTAGTTGGGAGCGTAGTAATGCCACATATTTGGACATTTTCGGAATGGCATATTCTTAGAAATATTATAGGGATGCCATATTGTTCAAACATATGGGAATGTTATGTCGTTTGGAATTGTTCAGCTACATTATTAAAATATTGTGGAGAAGTTATATTGTTGCAAATAGGGGAATGTCACTGTATATTTGTTTGGGAATGATTGCACTGTATTGTTTGCTGCAAGTCGGTGGGATGTGCAATACATGGTAGGTCTGAGGTACCGCACCTCAGAATGGACGTCGTGTGGTTCAAGTGGCGGTCACACAGGACTCGAGTCCTACCGCACAGTGGCCAGCTATTACAACTAAACGGTTTGGTTGAAGCCTGTTGATTCTGGGCGCTAGTGTGGCATATCTGAGTGAGGACAGGGTGGGCACGGAAGATCGATAACAGGAATACAGAGTTGCCAACGTACTCCATCATCAAAATGTCCCTAGTGGCCGCATTCTTTTTTGGGGGGGATGCCTCCCCTCCCTGCAGCCGTGGACTCTCGACTTTTTCGAATCGATATAATCTCGGCCGTGTGTTATTATTTATGTAAGCCGAAAAAAAAGTGACGATCGGTATATGGTCGCGGTCGTGTTCCACAGTTTGTAACAATAATTTGGGAGGGGGAAGGTTGGTGTTGCGGGCAGTGCAGGGTGACTTAGTAGCCTCGTCAGATGGAAAGATTGACACAGTTGGTGGGCCTGGCCCGGCGCGAGATTCGGATCAATACATACATAACCTAAACGTGACCACCCCGAGCATTCTTCGGCTTTCTGCAGCGTTGTCACTGCGTTCTCGGCGCGAGGTGCACCACTTCCACGCAAACATGCCAAAAGGTCATATGAGTCAAGGAATTTTTAAGTGTTGCTCGGAAATAAATTATAGGCAAAATGTTTGGACACATCCATTACGTTGATCATTAAAGTAAATATGTATAAATTGCATTTTCATTTCTATTCGTATAACGTACAAGGAATACTTTGGATATAATCTGAGCCCGGGTTTTGAAAATTGCTAAAATGTCCATAAAAACACTCCAAAACATTGAAAAAATTACTTAAAAAAATAAAAATGCCATAATTTTTGTAAAGCAGAAATAAAGAGCATATCTAAATTAACCGCTCCACTGTATTATAGTAGATGGCTGGTTAAGTACAAAGATGTTTAACCTCATCAAGTTACAAAATAGAATTTTGCCATCGGTTGAGAAAACGTCCCTTCTGAAACTCATTAGCAATATGTTTCAAAAATATCTAGTAGTCTCGTCATTTTTTGTGGATCGGTAAGAAGCCACAAAACCCGAGAGATCTATTACTGCAACTAATATGCAAGACCTGCGATTGACACTACTGTCGCATTTCTTTATACTTTGACTTACATAATTAAATGTTTACATTTGCGGCGTTTCGTATTGTAAGTCCGAGTACTTAGGCGGTATTTCTCTCAAATCCTATTTATCTGCTTTTTCTTCTGGTTCAGTTACAAGAGGTAGTCAATATAGATACTTGTGCGTAGTACACTGAACAGTTGTATGCACTTGGTTCAACGTGACCATCTCCGCCGTTTTCACGACAGCCGTGGATGAACCAAAACGCTGAGATGAGGGAACAGAAAGTCAAACGAAGATGTGTCCGGGCACACATTTTGACCAAATGTTAAGCAACAGCGTTGCACACACGAGGGCTGCATTGTCATGGTGAAGGCGTAAACCAGATGGATGCAATTCAAGACGTTTTCGTCGGATGTGTTCGGCCAGGACGCTCAAAACAGTCTTGAAATACTCCCAAGTTCATTGTTTAAGGGGTGACTTTAAACTGATAAACAATTCCACGATATTTGAAGAATTAAATGAGCCTAACCTTTCCATCCGAACGAACAACCTTGGCTTACTTTGGTGATATCCAAAGAGCTCGTCTGTTTGTAATGGTGAAGCCAAGTCTCATCTGTAGTAATGAAATTCAGATATGCATCACCATGCTTCCGACACACATCCACTCGCACAGACGCGTCTCATGTGTAAATAGAACGCAACAGAAATCTGTATTGTAATCCGTGTATACCATGGCCTCTTTCGCTGCAGTGGTTACAGTACCTGGACCTCTCTGCTTTGTTGTTGAAACACCGAAGTGCGGTTGATTATGGCAGAACATCGCCACATGCTTGCTGCAACTTATCGAGTTTATGCAAAGAATAGGAACATTTCAGAACAGCATATTGCCCTTTACGAAGCGACTCCATTTTAGGCAGCCGACTGGCAAACACTCGCGCTTTGCTGGCTCCCCGGTGCACTTCCATTTTTTTACACCATTCACGTGAGATCTGTTCTCATGAAATGTTAGTTCACCACATTATCTCCAGTGCATGATGGAAGAGGGGAAAAATAATATTTCTCAGTTTATTAATAAGCCTTCGTATATCTGTCATTGTTTCCTCGTAACCACCACGAGTGGCGGAGGTCGTTAAGGCGCGGATTCGTGAGCAGGAGGTCTGGTGTTCGACTCCCGCCAAGATCGTCCTCCTTGACTGAGGTTTTTTTCCAGGTTTACCTCAGTCCTCATAAATGGCAAATGCCGGGGAGGTACCCTAAACTTAGGCCTGGAACATTTCCTTCCTTTAAAAAAATCCTTTCCCAATATATCATTTTATCTCATGTATCATCAGTGTCCATCGCCTGTGGTGCCTCAGTAGTAAAAAAAACGGGCGTTAAACACACAAAGTTTTTATATCGCATAGCGAACATGAGTTACCTCAACAGTTGTGATAGGCCGGTAACAGCGAATAAGATAAACTCATTATATTGAACTTCTACATCAAAAGTAATATATTACACACTACAGTTAAGAGAATGTGTCCAGCAGTGACACATCAACATACATTTTCTCTAAGAATTCGCCCTCAGCCTCTACGTTGCTGGTCACTCGTCCTCATTGGCGCTTTGCTGCTATACAATCAAGAGTTGCAACATGATAGGCGGACACAAAGAATCACACGAAAAACTTCTGCCATTTGAAACAAGTAAAATAGTTACTGTGAGGCAAGTATCTCTTTCTTTGATGGGCGATCCGAAATGATTTACATGAATACTCCGCAATCTGAGGGCACGTCCATTCTTAGGGCGATGAACTATAGTACATAATATGGACGCAAGATGGCAGTTGTAAGCAGTGTTCGTTTGTTGTGAAGTAGAGAAATACTTGAACAAAGCTGGATTGCATGGTTTTGTGGAAGGAAGGCAGACATTCATAGCGGTCTATGGTCGTCCGTCGATATCGCGTTCTCCCAGCAATTGAGGTGATTCAACTTCCTCGCGACGATTTGAATATGAAAGAGGCGCACGCACATACGCACGAGTTCCGCGGTAGAGAAGGATAAAGGGGCTATGAGCATAGAGGCCAAAGTCCGACTCATTTCAATGGTAACATCCAGGGAGTCCCCGGCTGCTCCTGATCGCCGTCTTTTGGAACACTTGAGGCATGCTGCTAATGGACGGGACCGACATCGTTTGGGATCACTGCTGTGCTGCCTGATATTCGCCGCTTCTCGCTCCATCTAGCTATGCTTTTTTCGGGAAAATTCGGCAACTGTTCACCAGTGGTGGTAAACAACGGTATCGCGACGCCATAATGAAGTTATAAGGAAGATGGCAACGGTGGGGAATATATTGAGAGATCCCTGAACATTGAAGTACTATTATTATTTCCCTACTCACTTCTTAATAAAACAGTTTACCTTCTAATTCACAGAAAGAGATATTTTGGGAAAAGAAAAATCTGAGAAATTACAAGCAGCAATTGAAAGATATGCCAAAACCGTCTCGCAGATGGCTTTAAGCAAATAGAGAAAGGGGAATAAAATATAAATGTGTAGATTGTGAAAAATGATGGAAAAATGACCATTTTTAAAATGATCAAATGTGACATGACAAAAGCAAAATATATAATCTTAAGAAAATTAAATGAAATGAAGCTTATTTTAAGTTTGGGTGGAAATAACAAAAAGAACAAATATATATGACATAAACTACCGGGCCTTACTATATATCCAGTCCTCGCAAGAGAACAACACGTGTATCGCTCTGCGGTAACTGCCGTTCAAGCTTCAAAGGAAATTCTTGCTTTGTAACAATTATCATCAGCACATTCCTTGCTGTCTTTAACTTTCGTTGGGGGAAGATCCAAACTGATAAATGGATCATATTGATTTGAGACACGTGGAGAGTCTCGTTATTGTGTCTTTGCAGCATTTTGAGACACTTCTTGTAGATCTTCTGCACAGCGGCGATGCCTTGGAGGGTCTTGCGTTTCTGTCATCGTTCCACCTCACCTAAATATCTCTAAAGATAGTTGTCGTTTTTAAAATCAATACAGATTGCCCCAGGACATTGCACAAATGTTGTTGAGGCTGCAGAGAGCGGAAATTATGTTGTTTAATAGATAAAAGTATATTTACACGCTTTGTAAGCCGTTTACTTGCATCTGGAATCTTTCTTTCAGCAAGAATATGCGACAAAACGCTGTATCTTAAGATGTGTCACCAAATAGATTTCTTGCGCTATAATTTTCCTCTCTTTTGCTTAATTTATTAAAAAATGTTGCAGTCTGAAAATTATTATTGCTTGGTCTAATTATTATTTGAGGGAATGATTAAGTGAATAAATCAAGGTTAGCGTAGTTAGAACCTTATCGTACTAATTCATTATTCTTCAGCAAAGTAAGGTTAGTTTTACTCAGGGGCAAAGGTTCTATTAAGTTATTATTGGTAACAGTACTTGCCTCGTAGACCCAAGATAGCACATCCAATCTCGGCCAGGGTCGATGGATGTTTTGGGGCGTAAAAATATGGGCTTCCTTGGGAAGGGAAGTAAACCTATTGGTCCTTTTTCGTGAATTTACGGCATGTAAGAAAACCTCAAGGCTGAAAGAAGACTTCTAAGCAAAATTTATGGATTGTTTCGCTCTCTGATGATCTGAGATGTTAAACCGCTTCAGTAAATAAACTGAATACTCCCCTCCCACCTAGCCAAAATGTGCGTACTGTATAAATGTTTCCTTGTTTTAACTAGTTTGCCGTCTGTGAAGTAGATAGTCAATCAGATACAGCCGAAAGCTCAGCCTGCCTTGCGTAAGCGTAGAAGTGATTTTTCAAGTAGCTGCTAGGGAGGGGTGAAGAGGGTCTTTAATGTGTAGGCTTGGATGTTATGGGATCTAAAGTCTAACAGAAGGAATAGGCTTGAGACTTTATAAATCTAAACTGTTATTTCGCTATTTTTGGTTGCATTATAATAATGTGGAATATAGTCTCCATTTTTGAACTTCCACGTGCATTTTACTAACAATACAATACTTTGTTGTTTACTCAGTTTACATTTCTGAAATACAATGTAGACTCGTTTCCAGTTGACAAGATGAGCAAAGCATTGGAATTATTGCCGAGGAAGTAAAGTACTAGCCTTGCTTATTTTCCCCTTGGTCTACCAACGCTGTCCAACTTTATGTGCTCGGGCACATTTAATTCGTGTCCGAAGAGGTGCGGGCTACTACTACTACTACTACTACTACTACTACTACTACTACTACTACTACTACTACTACTACTACTACTACTACTACTATTACTACTATTACTACTACTACTACTACTACTACTACTACTACTACTACTACTATTACTACTACTACTACTACTACTACTACTACTACTATTACTACTATTACTACTACTATTACTATTACTACTACTACAACTACTACTGTTACTACTACTATTACTACTGTTACTACTACTATTACTACTACTACTACTACTACTATTACTACTACTATTACTATTACTACTACTGCAACTACTACTGTTACTACTACTACTGTTACTACTACTATTACTACTGCTACTACTACTATTACTACTACTACTACTACTACTATTACTACTGCTACTACTACTATTACTATTACTACTACTATTATTATTACTACTACTACAACTACTACTGTTACTACTACTATTACTACTGCTACTACTATTACTACTACTATTACTACTACTACTGTTACTACTACTGTTACTACTACGACTACTACTACTACTACTATTACTACTACTATTACTACTACTACTACTACTACTACTACTACTACTACTACTACTACTACTACTAATTACTAACCAATATGTAATATTGTAAAAATATTTTAAAATAATTATAATTAAATTACTTAGATTTACAACTTACATAATTAGTGTGAAAGTTCTGAGTAGACTGGTGTCTAGCTGCGTCATCTAGATGCGAGTTTGTCAGCCTGGATCTTGATGGCAAGAATAAATACATTTTAACAATTTTATTTGTAAGTTGTCGTGGTAATTTCGGTAAGGCGAATGTTCGTTCCTCTATGTTAATGCTGTATACGCCCTCGCTTGCATTGAACCAATAGTATTAAATTAATTTACAACATCATGAATAGCAATTCCTAAAGGGAACCATTTTCCCAGGGAATTTCCTCAGGACGCAATCGGTCCTGGTGGTCTAGTGCAACACTTGCACTTTAAACTCAAGATCGCGGGTTCGATCCCGGCCTGGACAGGTGGAATTTTTTCTGGTGTAAAAATCCTAAGTATGGCTTCTTTCGGAAGGAAAGTAAAGCCGTTGCTCCCTTGTCTTACATTTACGGCACGAAAAAGAACCTCAAGCCTGAAAGAAGAGGCCTCTGAGCAAAATTTGTTGGCCATTTCACGCCCTGAATTGAATGGGCCGCTGATGAACTGAAATATTAAAGAGCGCCCTAAATAAAAACCAAAACCAAATCCTCAGGACGCGACGAGCTGATTTGTATTTATATTAACATTTGCACACAGAAATACCTTGCTCTAAAGTCAGCTGTCAACGAAGTTCAGCAGGCAGGGGCTGAGAGGCCAAACACCTTGCGAGTGTTGAGGATATATTCTGGAAGCCCGGTATTTGTTAAACTCCCTCAAGTACCGTAGGTATGTTAGCTTGTCAACTTCAACGAAGGGCGCGATGTCTTATTAAGATTATAGATAAATGAACGATGAAAGATCAGGAATTTCATTTCAAGAGTCATTCATGTATTTGCACAGGAGGAAAAATGGAAGATTGAGCTTTCATACCGTGCGATCAGTGATGCTTTCCCCCGCGGCGCAGGGTTTTTCCTATGAGCGAATCCACACTCGTTTGCCGCGCAGTGTATGGTTGATTTGTTATACCTTCCCGCTAATCAGGGGCGCGCTGGCCCATAGGCAAAAACAAAACTGAACGCACTGCACAAACATTTAAGTATTAGTCGTGTAACGTAAACGCATTTAATTACAACTTACTTATTGATGGTCACAGTGCCATAATTTTGAACATAAACAAAATGGTAACATTACAGAGCTATTTTCCAGGAGTATTATAATAAAATTATAGATTTTAAAATTAATTTTAACGTCCCACGTTTCAGTTTGCCCTAACCTATAATAAACCACGCTTCGCCACAGGTCTTTTCATGTAAGTTAATCGTATAAAATCAGCACGATATATTCTATATCATTTCGAAAGTAGGCCTGAATTTCGAACAAGAGCATAATAACTTGTACTTGTATATATTGAGTATTCCGTTTCTTATCGACACACCAATACATGTGTATGAATAAGAATGACAAGAGTTGTCCGCAGTACTATGACCATTCCGCTCACCAGAGTTGTAGCAAAATTCCCATAAAAACTTTAAACATTTGTGCATAGATTTTAACGAAAATACCAATTTACTCATAGAAACACAGCTCTCTCATTTCAAACCGGCGCAGTTCTTCCCTGCACTTTTCCACCTCTTTGTGAGGCCACATGTTTCAGTTTTATAGTGTATTAGCGTTGTTGTAATGCCAAAAATTCCGTATACTTTATTATACACAATATATTTGTTACCTATGTGACAACAAACTCGTGTATAGTAGTGAGTCAGCGATTTATAGACAGATTTCCTGCTGTTCGTGCGCCTTGTGAATAGATTTAGGGAATTTTGATAAGAAACCGAAAGTAAAGCGTCGTGTCCTTACAGAGGAAAATCTCGATGACATCGGAGAAAAGTTAGAACGAAGTACAAAGAAATCTCTGAGAAAGCTTGCACGGGAGTTTCACAAACCTCAGCTTGGAACCCCACTATACATTTAAAATTAAAATTCTAATAGATAACTAGTTCAGGAATTGTAACCATGCGATAATGTGAGTAATTAATTTCTGTAATTGGGTGTTGGATAATGTTACTGTTCGTTCTATTGACCCGAGTTTAATTTATTTTTATTATTATTTATTTTTACGGGCGAAGCGTGGTCTTATTTACAGGCCATGTAGTGACACAAAACAATAGACACTGGAGTGGGGGGGAACGGATCTTGTACACGAAATGCCGTTGTAATACCCCCTCCCCCCAAAATGCTTTTCGGTGTGCTGTAGAAATGTATATGCTTGAATTTAAGGGGATGTGATCCGCCAGCAAACATTTGCCAAGCAAATCCCCGTTAACCCGGCCACGCGAGCTCTCTCTAGTAAATA
Source organism: Metallyticus violacea (assembly GCA_030762175.1). NCBI lineage: Eukaryota > Metazoa > Arthropoda > Insecta > Mantodea > Metallyticidae > Metallyticus > Metallyticus violacea. The sequence continues at coordinate 2,980,127 of CM060832.1, forward strand.
TATTTACATTGTTAACATAGTTTAAGGCACAAGCAATTTAATATACCTTAATTTTGTATTAAAATGAAAATACAAAACAATTTAATGACAATTAGGAGCTGCAAAAACATGTTAGATAAACATTGACCTTTTAATCCGTTTTGTGGTTCGATTCTTCGTATGGGCAAAAATACTTAATTAAATAATTGCGCATTCGAAAAGAAAAGAAAAAAAATCTTTGTTAGGTAGTTGAGTGCATTGTCAAATAGGAACATTCCTGGAAAAGTTGTACAAAGTATGGGCTTCGATTCTGATCTCATTCTGCATTACTGATCAAAACCCGAATAATGAAATACAAAACCTTGGAAGTGTATGTGGGAGTTATTCTTTCATTCTTACCGTGTGTTGGAAATATTACGACCGGGATTAGAACTATGGATCTTCAGCCTTCCGGACTTACGCTCTAGCTAGGAACCGCGAATCTTCTCTCCTCAGACCTCCCTAAGGTTTCTACACTTGCGAGGTTTTGAGATTTCAGTTGCACCCATGTCCTGCACACGGCTAGTGTGAAATTATAATTCCCATCTCATAACCTTCACTGGGAGGCGATCTGCTTCTTTCGTCATTTGTAAAGATGTCATAAACAAACTATCTTCGTTTGCTTGCCTTTTGTTCTTTTGTGAAATTGTGTAGGATTTGTGACACCTATGGCCTTTTGTTTATCTGTGAGATTGTGTAGGATTTGTGACACCTATGACCTTTTGTTCTTTTGTGAGATTGTGTAGGATTTGTGACACTTATTGCCTTTTATTTAGCGTAGGATGTCGATATTAGCGGAAAGTCTACTTTATGATAAATATACCATGAAAACGACTGTTTAATGCTATAATAAATTTTTTCATGTTAAAAGTTTGGCATTGTGACTATCATAATGCACATAGCAGATGTCTCTCTGGAGTACTCATGAAAACCAAATTATTTGAGTTGACACATTATAAAGAAATATTAGTTCTGGACACTTCAACATTAATTAATATATTTATGTAAACAACAAACTTAAAACTTAATTGGGTACAATATAATCTAGGTCCTTAAGAATAATAACATCAGCCGTTAAAACAACACCTATTGCTACAATGCAGAACATAACTAACAACCTGCGAATTAAAATAAAGCTAAATATTAGAACATCAATTCTGAGATAGAAATTAAAAAGTAATCAAGACAGGAATAAATGGTTTCATATTTCTTACAGCACACAACAAACTTTCAAAAATTGCACACAGAAAGAAGATGCAGACAAAAATTTAAAAATAAGCATAAACCTACCTTTACAACTGATCCTTTATATAATATAGATATCAGCGTGAAGCTATATCTGCATACATTGGTCTCCAAGAAGAACAACTTACCTGAGGTATTAAGCTTGACAGCACTTAATACACTAAACTATTATCCAACTAATACGTGGTGTAGAGTGTATATAAGATGGACTTCTTAAAAATGGAGAAGTAGGCTTTCGAATATACTGTGAAGAATTCTCTCAACATACACCTTTGGGACAGTATGCTGATGGTGAAATAATGGTAATTAGAGCAGCTTTGGAAATTTTGCTGTATAGACCTAACATAAATAAAAGAATTGCTAAGGATAAAATGAAAACCACCTTTTGAACTAGAACTTACTCAAAATTGAAACTCATAAAAAGGATAATAACTGAACAAGAATAACAAAACACCCAACAAAAACTTAAAAGGAAAAACATATGAATATCTACATACTTCCAAACATGTTTTATTGAAACCAAGAAAAATTGGAGTTGCCCAATTCCGCTTAATTGTCTGGCATGCAAAAATGATTGCCTGTCAGATCATCTCTTCAGGATGAAATGAATCAAGAACAGTTACTGTCTATTACGTAAGGACGTGAATACTATCCTAAACAAAGAATACTGAAATGCAGCCAACTAAATAGCAACAAACAAATGAAAAATAATTTGGAAGCTCTTTAGGGAAAAAATGATAAACATCAGCATCCCCAATGTCCACTGGCAACCAACCAACCGACCGACCATGTATTTATATATCTGTGCCTGCAGGTAGATAGTTTCCTGAGACTGTAGTCAATACATGGTATTATTGCCACAAATTACTACAGATATGCAACTCAATTGTTAATAATCGGTGACTGCGAGCGCCAATTTTTGCATCATCCGACGATGCGCGAACTATAGATCGTGGTGGACGAGTCAATAACGCACCCACGGGAGGTCGGCAATGAAAGCATTACTAGATTTATTTATTTGTTTATTTATTCTTCCTATTTTGCTTACAGATTCGTTTCTTTCTCAGAGAAAATAAGTCATTGTTAAGCTTTCACCGAACTACAGACAATCAACCAGCTACAGAACCGCCGACAGCCCAAAGAGTCAAATACAAGATTTAAAATCTGGCTAGCATGTTCTGAGTTCTGTTACAGATCGGATTTTTGAGTATTATATTTGCCGTCGGCAGTTCTGCAGTTGGTTGTCTAGGTTGGATGAAAGCTTAACAATGACTTAGTTTTGTTGGGAAAAGAAAGGAAACTACAAGTAAAACAAATTATATAAACAGTGAAATAATGATTTCTTATATTGCCCATTCATTCATTCATTATATGATGTTGCATCAGAAAGTTCATTTTTAAAATATGACAGTAACCATCCTGTCAACCTAATTCTAAGCAGGTAGGAAATTAGAAGTATATATGAAGTATGATTGTAATGTTATTTTTGTACACAGTCGGTACATAACCTAAAAATGCAAACTGTCTTCGTATATAATGAAGAGGGTAAAAATGTAAATAAACCCCTCAATGACAATGTACAACAAATAACAATACATTTAATTTTATTTAGAGCACACAGAGGTACCATTATAAATGTTATATTGAAGGTTATAGTGTACAAAAATAGCATTCCATCCTCCAGTAGCATTTTCATTGTAAAGACCTAATATTGTCTATAGTTTTAAAAGAGAAGCACTTTAAAGGAGGCTATATTACATCTAATGCTCACATATTTGTGATTGGTATGAATAATTGAAGTTAGATTGGTTATGAAAGTAAAGTTTTAAACTAGGATTAGTTACCCTATTATTTTCAAATTCAGGAATTATAAACTATTTCACACATGACACAACAAATACACTGTAATACTTTGTCATGGACGTGGGAATGAAGTTCTTAACTTATCTGAAAAAGCAAAAGGGTCTACTTGTAAGATTAATTGGACCACAGCATATTTAATGTTTGTATTGTCAGGGTGCTTTTTGATACATTCTTTTATTTTTAGTGATATCTTATTAAGTATACAAGATGTAATTTTTGAGCATTAAGACATGGACATCACCATGACACTTAATGGTAGGGCATTGGTCCTAGTGAGCTGCAAGAGTAACGTCACAGAATGCAATTCTGCCTTGTCAAGTTGCAAGAAGGTAAAGATGAGCTTATGTCATTTTCAACTATTTCATTCATTGTCTTGACCACATAATACTTGGCATAGGGATAAATGCAGTAAAATTAAGTTCTACTTCAGAATGTTGTAGATTACAAATAAGCAAAAAGAAATATAAAGCAAATTACAAAAATACTCTGTAACAATAGTAATATGTTGACATAAACAATACATTATGTAAATCATGTTGTGAGATGTAAAACATGATTCTGACTCTTCAGATTCTCATGTACCAATGTAAGCCTTAAATAAGCATCTGTTAACAACTCTGCTGCTTTTATGACATAATCTTTAAGCTTAGTTTAGTTAGTTCCTGGAACACTCAGTGAGTTCTTGAAGCAAAAAACAGACAAGTTACTTAATCACAAAATTTACTATACATCTTTATATGTGCATAGATATAAAATCAGTGCAGTGTTTTAACTCAGTATGATATATTGTTACTCATATGTTCCTTTACAGAATAATGGGCCTTTTTACATAGGCATTTTGTAAGAGCAGATTTAAAGGAATTATTATTTTTTATTAAGGCTTTTAAGCTAGAGAGAAGAACATTTTGTACTAAAATGCATTTATAATAAACTGCTTTTTGATGGCAGGAAAGTGTTAAAGGTGGTTTATGTAGATTTGCCTTTTGTCTAATCTTCTTGGCATGAATATTTTGATTTAGAACAATTTTATCTTTATTTCTTATATAAAAGTTCATGAGGAAGAGTTAAAATTTCAAATTGCCTAAAGAGGTTTGTCTACTATGTGTACCAGCAATTGTTCGTATGGCTTTTTTCTGAAATAGGAAGACACTTTTAATCCAAAATATTAGACCATATATTATTGTTGAGTTGAAATAAGCATAATAAACTAGTTTTAAAGTCTTAATTGACTCCGTTACTAATGCATATATTCCATAGCATGGCAGTGCTAAGTTTAGATATAAGATTGGTGTGATCTTTCCAATTCAGAATATTTATCAATTATTAAACCAAGGAATTTAATATATTTGGTTTGTAGAAGTACACTGTTATAGTATCCTATCTGTTAGTGATGAATTTCATAATATTTGTTTTATCTAGATTTAGAGACAATTTGTTTACATTGAATGACACACACATAGAACTCAAAACCAGATTTAGTTTAATGGCACAATCATTATGAAAATTTCCATTTATCAATATGCTTGTGTCGCCAGCAAATAGAACAGTATTTCCTATATCTTGGATAGATCATTTATATATTATAAGAAAAAGAAGAGGGCTCACTCACTGGGTAAACACTTGAAAATTACATGTTACTTGGCATCTTAACCCCTAAGTGTGATTTCTCAATAGATTACTATAAAGAGCATAGTTCTGTTTTATTTATTAACAACAAGTTTACTGGTAAATTATAATTTCAGACTGCTGAATGATAATTATTGCAAAATATTTCTTAAGCTGTTCCTGACTGCCAAACAGAAGCAGAAATCTACCTGATATACATGGAAGTTTCTAATGATAAGAGTAAATCTTCAGCAGCTAAGTAAAAATCACACTTCTGATTCAATTGACCTGATCTAATGCAATCAATAAATTTACAACAAATGACATAACACAGCTGTGAGGTTGTATTGCTTGTGAAAATTGGACAGATTCCAAAATAAACTACAAAAGTAGAGATTGCCTTGACCAATTCCTTTAAAAGTCCAGTGGCAGTTAGCTAATGGCCTCAATTACATTTTGACAAGCTGTGGAACAGCAAATGCACTATTAAATATTACTGAAGTGAATGAAGCTTAATATGTATGGAGTCACTATAAAACTTTGAGATATGCAACATTGAACAAAAAGAAGTTGGATTTCACATACACTACAGTAGTATGCCACTTGTTCTTTGTCATAGCATTCATCGACAGTAACAGCTTCTTCCGAACTGGAAAATCAGCGTCTATGTAGGAGGTTGTTCACATTTTATTACTGCATGTTTGATGAAATTATTAATTTACTGAATTTACGAGCAGCAACTTGAGGTTGTCTCTCCTCGAGAACACTGTAGATACACGTAATTATCATCATCTTTGCTTTGTGCTTTAGTACCCTAGAAGGGAAATAAGAATTGTATAAGTTATCTTTTGCATAATGTCAATTTACATTATTAGAGCAAGATTTGCTTTTAAAATGTTTGTCATTGTGTAAATACTGTGGACAGATTGCAGATTTCATTCCTAATGCTACACATTCAGTAATAAAGCTTTTTCAGAATTTTAGATTATCAACATCATGTCTAACCTCAAAATGCACTTATAATTAATGTAAATTGTGCGCTTTTCTGCATGCTTACGGGATTCTACTTTGTCCTGATCTAAATATATTAACTAAGATCATATCGAAACCACTATTACTGATTTTTGTACTGTTATATTCCACGTATTGTAGAACTGCAGCTGATGGTATAACTAACCTCTATCTTTGGGGCAAAGATATCAGAATTGTACTCCTCATCACTAATTTAGCGCGTCACTTTTGATAATACTCAAAATTTAAAATAAAGGCACTGTAATGATGGAAAGCACATTTTACTTTACACCACGGTCTCTATACTTTTATTTTTTGGGCAGGAAAGGGAATTAGAAGGAAAATGGTATCCAGTTATAAATTTATATATTTTTTGAAACACTGTGAAAAAATCTTATTTCTTATTTTACACATTTTGTACAAGACATTTAAACATACCTTACTTGGGTCGATACAGATTTTTCAATGCAATGTGCATTTGCATCTTCAGGAATTAAGCACAAATGGACATAAATGTGCTGAAACCTTACACCTCTCAGCATTTTTCGGGAAACGAAACAGTTTCAATTCCATGCTGTCTCCCCTGGTGTTGCATCACTAACATGAAAACGTGCGTCTATGATTCCAACAACCATCGCGATATCAACAACAACGCACATTTGTTTCGAAACTGCAAATAACCATTTTCAAAGAGACTCCGCATAAAATTATTCCATCTTCCTGCTTATTTGCCAACTGTAAAGCACATATTATGAAAAATATGTTTCTGTTAGGCGAAGTAGGTTTGAACACTGTTGCAATTTGCGTCTGTAGCGCTCTCATCGTAAATGAGAGACATCTCTGGAGTTGTCAAACAACTGGGCTAAGATTTGTAAAGTTTCATCAAAGATTTCATGCGTTCGTTCACGAGGTTCCAAGGTCGTCAATCCTGTTGCAATAGCCGGTCCAGACATTGAATTTAGGGCAAATGCCTATAATGTTCTAAAGTAATTGTTAGAGCCTAATTTGTTGGTATTGAGCTTAAATGTCAAAATGAATGTAAATTTTCTTTATTTCACAATTTATTCACACGCACATGTAAACAATGTTAAAGGTAAAGGGTGTTTAAATTACCGCACCAGGAAACGCAACAATGCGTGGAACGTTGTACAATCGTCAAATAGAAGTTCAACAAGAGTGCTGAACTACGGTTAGTTTGAATGTCTGTTAGCCCATATCCCTCCCCTTATTTTTGTTGAGACGTTTCAAGTGGTAAGACGTTCTCCGTGTAGTGTAATATGCCAAAAGATAAAAGTCCGCCACGCAGGAGCTGCGTAATATATGCGAATTCCACGAAGTTGAATAACTGTAAATTAAAATTATTATTTAAAATCCAAATTAAGCCTTATTAATTAATGCGGTGAAATAAGTTATGGCATTACTGTGTGGCATTACGGAACAAAATTAGAATTCTTGCAATCTACAAGTATCACAATAGAAGAACCACATTTTTAGAATTATTATGGGATTAAATCACAAAAATTAACGGTATACTATTAATTAAATGAAATATATGACCACCGATAGACAAAGCTATACTGTGTTTTTTTTTAAACCTTTTTAAATGTAACCATGTTTATAAACTGAGCTCTTGATATCATCTTTACGTTCACTAAAATAGAGAGAAATAACAGAAAGTTTCGAGTTACATGGCGTATTTAAGAAAACAGTGTTCATATGTTTCAATAAAACAAAAACATGTTACTCTTTAAAAAACAATTTCTATGCACTAAGCAAATATACACAATCAACAATTTACAATCTAAAGTTCCAGCGATTTTCAATGACTTTGAAACTTAATTTAAATGTTATTATATTAAAAACATGTAATGGAAATGTTTTCTGAAGGTTATTATAGTGCTCTCTTACATACAAATATAATTCTCAATTACAATTTGGATTAATATTTCACATTTGCTATCTTCACGACGATATTTTTGCTAAATAAAAATATATGCAAAGTTATAAATACATTTATATGCTAAATTAATTTGTTCTTCTATTTTAAATCAATAAAAAATTAAATGCAATAGCGCTTTTTAAATTTCAGTTTTCGCCTATTTCTGAAGTTCCGATTTCCTATTTTTCTTATCTTATTTAAATGGTATATACCGAGTTTCGTTACGAAAAAGCAAATATTGGTGCTAAAGCCATTTTTAAATGTTGGGTATAAGGCAAACGCCATTCCTAATAATCTGCTTTTAATTTTCAAAAACCATGTAGGTTATTTACTTTCAATGGCATAGAGCGATTTTTAAATTTCTTTTTATCCCACACACTCCTAAAGGCCCGAAAATATTTTTATTAATTTATTTTAATGAAATATAGGTAGTTTCGTTGAGGAAAACCAAAACTGCGGGCGCTAGCGGAATTCGCTAAAAGTGCAAAATCTACCTGATTCGGCAACTAACAGATTTTCCACCACTTAGCTTGAAAAATAATATTCTGCTAGATTTGTAGCAAACAGGTTTGTAACAATACTTGAAATATGTTTTAATGAGTAGGAAAGTTTATACATTTGACTGAGCTGATATTCTTTTAAAGACAACTACACTTTAAGCTTTTAAATTTCCATAGTTAAAGTATTTACGGATCATTGAGATTTTAGTCGTTCGCACCGTGTGATAGAAATATGGCAAAATAACATTTAGGATTTTAATTCATTTAGCTTTTACACTTTTTAGATATCGCAAGAAAAGAAATATCACCTGAGGCAGCAAGTGCAAGGGGCGGGACAAGGCAAAAGCTCAGGAAAGTAAACAAACTCTCTACTGACACAACCTCAGCAGCAACGGAAACAGGGTGTTTGTTGCTGCCAACATTTCATTGTATGCAACTGAAAATCTGATTTTAACAGTTTTTGTAAAACTACTGTCAGCAAAATATGAATCTGTTAGTAAAACATTTTAAACAGAATATACAATGAAACCTTATCATTCATAGAAGGATACAGGCGAGTCTTATATATGGGTCTCTGTAGATGAAACCTAATATTCTGCGAATAGATATATAGCAAGTAGGGGAACTTGACTTGCTTCCACACCTTGTACGTGTTAAAGAACTTCCGAAAGTGTGATCATTGTTTATTTTGTAAACAAAAGCCTACAGTCGTATATAGATGATTAGGGAGTTGTATTGTTTTGTACTAATGCTTCTCATACATGGTTATTGTGGCTAAAACTTTTTATCCTAACAGTATTCAGTAGTAAGTTTTCCTACTTTCAAAATGGTTCTCACTGACAAAAAGCAAAGATTAGCTATTGAGAATTTAGAAGCAAATTCTGTTGATATACTGAGCAGACAATTATTAAAGAGAAGGAGCATGAAACTGAATTTCAAAAACTTAATTTTTTTCAGTATATTCAATTTGTACAGCTGTGTTTATATAATATATTGTCTGCGTCAATTTCTTAAATATACCCTTTTGTGTATCTTAATGTATAATTTGTTAATTTTAGTGAAATAAATAGGTTTGAAGCCCTAGTCACGAGTACTTAAAAGTGCCTGGTTTTACTGCAATTGGGCAAATATATTAAATTTTGAGTTTATTTGTGCACGTAAAATATGCAGTGCTTTCTTTCATATTGTCGCCTCGTTACTTATGAGATAACATCTATATATTACTTGTGTCTTAACCGGTCTTGGTCATCGCTCCTACTGAATGCATCTGCGTTCGTTTTAAAGCCAATCAACTATAAAATTGCGGTCTGTTATTTCATCAAGTGATAACCCATGCCAAATATTTCATTTTTGCGCAGAGTTCATTTGTCAGGCATCTTGTGTTGTGTATAATTTTCAAAAAATTTACATATAGGTGTGTTAGTTACTAGGAGCTTCGCATAGATCTTAGGAACATTGAGAGACACTTATCGCTGCCCAAATATTCATCAAAAAGCTTCCGAACAAGATCACTTGGAAGCGTTTCTCACTACCACAGTAACGACGATCGTTAACATTTCATCTTTAAATTGTTCTTAAAAATTGTGTAAATTGTATTTGCTTTTATTTTGACATTTTTGTTTAAAGTATAACAACGACTGTTCTTAAAGAGAATAAACTTCACACACCCAAGTCTATACTGAAGACACAGCAAGCAACTAATAGAAAACTATGAATTGGAGTTGCGGGAGAGGTTTAGCTTTTTCTCATAGCTCTTTTGGGGGGGGGGGGGTTAACTCTCATTGCATTGAACGCAAGAGATTGTATTATAACTGATGTTTATATTTTTCTCTTCTTGTGTGACTCCTTAGCGAATCAGGTAATATTCTTATGATTCGATTTAACTCCATTAATATTTTCTCCGAAGGCTGTTCAATAAAGAGTAGGTAATCATCCTTTTTTTACAAGCATCAGTTTAATGTTACAGTATTTTATTAGCTTAATGTATAACGTACTGTGTACTAGTTTCATTGTTGTCATTTCCGGTTCCCGCCTGTGAGAGGAGTGCAAATTGAGACACCCACCCACAGAAAATGGAGGTGACAAACAATATGCTGTTCTGAAAATCTGCTTTCTTCAGCTGAGGCATATGGAGAGTTTGTTCTTTCGTATAGCACAGCTCCAAGATTTTTTAATCGTGTTTAACGCCCGTTTTAACTACCGAGGCATCTGTTTATACATGAGATGAAATTATAAACAGGAAAAGGCTTTTATTTAAAAGATTGGAACCGTTCCAGGCCTAAATTTAGGGACGTCCCCAGTATTTGCAATTTATGAGGATTTAGGAAAACCTGGAAAAAACCTCAGTCAGGGACGACGGTCCTGGTGGGAATCGAAACCCAGACTTGGCGCTCACCAGTCCGCGCCACAGCTCCAAGATAGTTTAAAATGCTTACAGGTGAAGGCAATTAATTTTATAGGAAGGTGGTCATGGTGCTCTAACGGAAGAAAACATTAACGCCGCGCTGTTGCTATTGTGAGAGTGAATGGTCGAACCCACTAGTTCCCGAATAAAAGACGTTCACATGATGCAACTGTGCGGAAAAAAGTGGTTGCTTATACCAGCACATACAACTGTAACTGGGCAAAACGGCAGATTCCTTGTAACAAGCTGAATGCTGCACGGGTGGCCGAGGTACTGGGGTTCGATTCCCACCAATACCGTGCTTCCTGACAGGTTTTCCCCAGTCCCCATAAATGGAAAATGCCGGAGAGGTAGCCCAAACTAGGGCTGGAACGCTTCCTTCCTTAAAAAAAAGAAGAAAAAATACTCCTTTCCCAATATATCATTTCATCTCATTGTACCATCAATGTCCACCGCCTGTGGTGTTTTAAAAACGGGCGTTAAATACCATTAAAAATTAAATAAAAAATGGACGGTTGCACATCACAAATGTTGCTGAAGTGTGTCCCCATGTGGTTTTTTCTTTTCCCCAAATTGACATTTACATCATAAGCAGTGGCGATGGCTGCGGAGGCGATTCTTTGAAGACTGGCAGAAACGTCCGGACAGCTGGATTATAAACTGTGCTTTTAATATGTACCATAAAAGTAAAATGAAAAGGTAGAATCGCAAAGAAATATCAGCATGTGATTTGACTACATGAAAAATACATGCCCTTCTATAAAAATCCATTTCCTGGCTATAACAAATACCCGTTAGCATTTTAGCATCATAAGATAAGGTAGCGTTTGAAATTTAAAGCGTGTGAAATCCTAAGTAATTAACATTGGTTTAAAAATTCCCACTCAACGTCAAAATTGACGCGTATTTTTACACTAAATTATTTTGAAGATTTAGTTATTCATACTGGCAAGTTTTGAAATGAAAGCTATGAACAATTAATACGAAAAATGCTCATACAAAGATGGTTTGTCAAGAAATGATAGATAATAGTACCCTCAGATTGAATTAAAACATGTTATAAAAAACAGTTCTTTTTCATAGCAACGTAAAGTAACTGTTCTTACTTCTTGGAGTTGCAAAATAAATTCTCAAGGATGTTTTTGTCATAACGCAGATAGTTTAACAGACATGTACCGTTGAGGTAGATACAAACATAAAACATGAATTAGCGTCGTGGCTCGGAGTTCGAAGCCAGTTCTGTCGATCAATATATACGTAGCGCACCTGGCACTGTGGTGTACATGACGTCACGCCCAAAACAAGAGGGCTACTTCTTCATTACGGAAACCTTTAACTTTCTCAAATTTGCAAGAGCTTTGAGTTTATAGTATGCAGTGGAAATTACCCTATTGATCTATGATCAGAAATTGAAGGGGCAGTCAATTTTAGTCGGCGTGCCGAGTATTACACTAAACAAATTTTCTTTGAGTACGGCATTCATCAATATTGTATTGTTGTAACGAAGTTTTGAAAGTAAGTAAATAAATGCGTGAATCGGTGTAATAACTTATAATACGAAAGTTGGTTCAAATGACCTGTAAATATCAATTTCGTAAGTAGCAGCGGCAATCTAAATGATATTGATCAGATAGAAATGCTGATGTGAATATCTATGCATCATTCGTATGAGATGCTAAATGAGAAAGGGATTATATTCATAGCAACTAAAACGCAATAGTAAACTCCACCCGGTTAGTTTTATTAGTGAATTTCGAAGGAAGCTATTGCGGTCTTCACCGTGAAAAATCTATTTATTTTTCGGCTTATTCAATTTTTTGTAGCGAATTCAAAAGGAACGTAAGCTGGTGCTGTTGTACAAATGGGAAGGGTTTTAACGAATCTATCCAAATCTGCATTGAGCATAACTACTGGGCACCTAAATTAAAAAAATAATAATAATAATAAAAAAAGCTTTTATACGGGGTGTTAATGAACTACAACGAAATAAATTCAGGTAGAGATGTATATATAAACAAATTGGGATAGATAACGTATGGCCTATCTGTTCAAATTTCGAAGCTATGGCTAAACTTTCTAAAGTGCCAATACGCCACTGGTTAATGAAGGTGCCTCGAAAGCTTGACACACGATAAGGAAGGAAGATTTCTGAATGTATCACCTTGTCACCATTGCTATAACATGAGTTTTCGAGTAAAAGATGGTCAATTGTTTTCGAGTTCGAGTCTAGTGTATCACTTCCCGCTCCCCCTCCCATTTTCTTGACTTGGGCCTGATAATACAGCTTTTAGCCTGTGTTTTATGATGTTTCATCTTATACTCTTAAATCTTAACATATCAATTCATATAATTACAACCCTCGTTTACAAAAGATAGAATTATGGTTAATCTTAATGAGCTTGTTGTCGTACATTCAAAGATTTCCTTCAGCACTTCATATTAAATAAAAAATATTAACAGCATGCAAAAATTGAACCCGCGGCATGCGGACCTCAGCTTTTACCGTATGCATTACTCCACAATTAAAGAGCTTCCTCTATAGTAGGCCACATAATGCAAGAAGGCAGTATCACACTGTCAAATAATTACTTCGAAATTTGAGAAATTTTATGGCACTAAATAATGAAAACGCTGATAACAAGCTGCGGAAAATCGATATTTCTATGCTCGCAAGGCAGTTTTAAAGACATTCTAAACAAAATTTTCACTCGGCTTGGCCAACCATGTTTAACACCATAAAGCTGTGTTATATTTAGTTATGGACCATACATTGCCTATCTCAAATTGATTATATATAATCAATATATATGTAATATATATAATCAATATATTATATATATATATATGACATCTCTACACTCTCTGAAATTATTTCGGTGTAGTCCATTAACAAACTGTATATATACTTGTCTTCTTGCCTAAGAAGGACACCTGCTGTTCGAAATATTGCGATAGTAATTCTGTGACGTTCTTAGTGTTTTATCATTTTCTGGTATTATAATTACTGTTAATTTATATGTGTGTGTGTGCGTACGTGCGTGTGGTTGGCAAAGAAACGCTCTATATGTCATTAAAATAAACTAAGAAAAATAGTTTCTGAAAAATCAGGCTAATCGGGCCATTAGGGAAAGGGTTACATTAAACCTAAAATTTAAAAACCGCTCTAGCAGCACCAATAATTCTTTTTTCACAACAAAATTCGACATATATCATTTGAATAAAATAAGAAAAAAAATTGAGAATTATCTTATTATTGGGAGTGGGGGTACTTGAAAACTTCTGGGGGTTAAGCCCAACTTTAAAAATTGCCCCTAAAGGCCACAATTTTAATGCTTTTTAAAGGAAACTCGACGTATAAGATTGAAATAAAACAGGAAAATATATCTGAAAATCAGTGAAATTGGACTATAGGAGGGGCGGAGGTTTACCCAAAATTTAAAAATCTCTCTAGTGACATTAATATTTGTTTCATTGCAACTAAACTCCATACACACTATTCAAATAGTTCATGAAAATCTGGAATATTCGACTATTAGGAGCGGGGGAATTAGGCTACACCCCAAAATTTAAAAATCATTCTAGTGGCATTAATATATTTTTTTCGCAGCGAAACTCCTTATATACTATTTAAATAGGATAAGAAAAATAGTTTCTGAGAATCGGGGGTTACCTGAAACCCAACATTTAAAAATCGCTCCAGCAGAAGCAGTAATTGTTTTTCACTTCAAAACTCGACGTATACCAATTAAATCAAACAAGAAAAATAGTTTTTGAAAATTATTAGATTATTGCGAGTGGGGGTATATGTGAAAAACTTGTGGGGTTAAGGCCAAATTTAAAATTGCGCTCAAACTACCGCAATTTTAATTATTTTAAAGGAAACTCAATATATGCCACTAAATAAAACATGAAAAAATAGTTTCTGAAAATCAGTGAAATTGGACTATTAACAGAGAGGGGCTACCGAAAATTTAAAAATGACTCTACAGGCATTAATATATGATTTTTCGCAACGAAACTCCGCATATGGCATTTAAATAGGATAAGTAAAATCGTTTCTGAAAATGAGGGAAATCGGGCCATTAGGAGCGGGGGGTATTTGACTGCACCCTAAAATTTTAAAATCGATGTAATGGCATTATTTTTTTGGGGGGGGGCAACGAAACTTCGTATATGCCATTTAAATGGAACAAGAAAAATAGTTTCTGAAACTCAGTAAAATCAGGCTCTTAGACGGCCGGGAGAGGGAGCGGTTTACCATAAAACAAAAATTTAAAAATCGCTCTGTCGGCACCTCTATTTGTTTCTTCACAACAAAATTCGGTATATACCATTTAAATAAATAAGAAAAATAGTTTCTATAATTAGGGAAATTGGACTGTTAGGAGTAAAGGTATAATTGAAAAGCGAAATTTAAAAAGTGCTCTTGCGTTTAATTTTCTCTATATTGTTTTAGAATAAAATGAGAAATTAATTCAGCCTATAAACTGTTTATAACTTTGCACATATTTCATATTTAACAAATGTGAAATATTAATCTAATATGTGTGTGAGAATTATATTTGTATGTAAGAACACTCAGTAATAACCTTCAGAAAACTTTTGCGTTATACGTTTATAATACAGTAACATTTAAAAACGATGAATCTTTGCACTGTGTATATTGGGTATCTTTGCTTAGTACATTGTAATTGTTTTTAAATATTAACAGTTTTTATTTCATTTAAACACGTGAATATCGTCTTCTTAAATACAGAATATGTCTCGAAACTTTGTTATTATTCTCTATTTTAGTGAATGTACAGATATCAAGGGTTCAGTTCATAAATATGATTACATTTAAAAACGTTTAAAAATACCCACACAATATAATTTTGTCTTTCAGTGGTCATAGTTTTCATTTAATTAATAGTATTCCATTAATCGAATGGTTTATTTTAGAAACCAGTTAAGCGCAAAAGGGGGGGGGGGGAAGAAAAGAAAGAAGAAAAAAAAAGTTACTGGCGGAATATGTTTCTGAGTGCACAAATCAAATAGCGTCCTGTAATGATCAGGCTTGACACTGAATTTCGCGTAAGGTCAGAAATCAGTCAAGCGACACTGCAGCAAACAGTGGGTACATTTTGTGTTTTTGTTACCCAATGTGGTAAAGAAACTTATCCTTTATAGTGATGGTCCAAGAATCATACAGTTATTAGATTTTTTATGAATCTTTGTGATAAAGGGCAGACAACTTCTCTGTCTGTTTTCACCATGTGCAAGACTTTGGGGCTGTAAAGTATCTGCTGAAAAAAAATTGTATGAATTTACGAAGTTTCAAAACATGATCTCATTTAAAAAAAAAAAACTTACTAACTCAGGCGAAACCTCTGGTAGACTAAAAGGAGAGTTTGGAGATATCAACATACAAACAGATTGTTACAAGAACAATTGTTAAATAGTAAAACCATTTATTGATGAAATCATTCAACCAGCTTTCATGCTGCTGACTCAGATGGCCTACCCTTCAGGAAAAGTAAATTTATAAATATAATTTATAAGACTTACTTACGCTTAACATGTAACAATATTCTATCGTTCAAAATTTTATCTAAAATATATTGCCCCTAAATATTTTGAACATTCTTCATTCATATTTCTGTCTGAGCTCTAAATTTCTTCGTTATTGTTTTAAGTTCCCATCAATATGAAGGAGATACAAGACCTAAGTGCCCTAAACTCTGGTGGGATATGAACACTCTTGACAGCATTTTACAAAGTCCCTACTACAGAGGCAGAATGTGCTGTGGAGTTTGTTTATGAGAATTGTTTAGCTTCTGCCATGATGTGTAGGCCCTGCTGATTTCATCCTTTTATTAGCAATGTAGTCTAAACCTAATGGCGTCGGTCCTGGTGGTGTAGTGGTTACCATATTTGCCATCTAAACCCAGGACCGATGGATTTTTTCGGGCGTAAAAATCCTAAGTAAGGCTTCTTCGGAAGGGAAGTAAAGACGTGGGTCCCATGTCGTACATTTACGGCACGAAAAAGAACCTCAAGCCTGAAAGAAGAGGCCTCTGAGCAAAATTTGTCGGCCGTTTCACGCCCGGAATTGAATGGGACGCTGATGACCTGAGATGTTAAAGAGCGTCCTTAAATAAAACGAATAAAAAAAAACCTAATGACAAATTTTTCTTTTTCCACAAGTTTGGATTTTATAACAAAATCCTAAAAAAAAAAAAATCCAGAATTATGCTATAAAAATACGTTTACATCACTCGTTTATTGCAGAAACCAGTTAAAATGTTTTATTTATTTATTTATTTTTTGCAGAAAAGTTAAAAAGCACAAAATATAGTTAGATAAAAGGTATTGAGAAATAAATTACTTTCAACAAAAAAATATTAAAACCACTACCGAAACATTTAGTCTGGTGTTACATTTTTTTTATACCGAATTTGGCAAACTGTGCTTGACTGCTTTCTGAAATAAACGATTCCATTCTTATGGTTTAATTTCAATTATTATTATTATTATTATTATTATTATTATTATTATTATAAAACGTGTTTCTCTTTTGTGATACAACTTGCAAGAATTCTAATTTTGCTCCCATAATACCACACAGTAATGCCATCACTTATTTCATTTCATTAATTAACAAGATATAATTTGGATTTTATATGCATTTTTATTAGAAGTTTTTTAACCGGTGAGGAATTCGCTTAGTTTACGCAGCTCCTGCATGACGGACTGTTTTAATATACATACTGCCGCCATGGCCTTCTAAAATAAGGGTAGGCAACGTGACTGTTTATTCCAGTACTTGCATGTAATCTCTTGCGTAAACGGGACGTACTCGTTTTCTGTTTGGGTTGGCTACTTTGTTTTAATTATCATTAATAATGACGTAAATGAGCACTGATGTGTAAAATAATGTAGTTCTGAATACTACTGAAAGATCCGCTCTGCCTTATCTATGATAATTGTTAAATATCGAAAACTCGTCGTCATAATTTGGATGATATTTCTCAAAGTACTCCCTATTGGATGCAATACATCTGTCCGAGCCTTTCTGCCAGTCTTCAAAGACATGCTAAAAATATTTTTTTACATATCCTTCAGAATCTCCTCCGCAGACTTCCACTGCCTCCCATGAAAGTGTTTCTTCAGTTTGGGGAAAAGGAAAAAGTCGTGGGGTTACATCGGGACAATAGGAAGGTTGAGGAACACTAACTTTTTTTTTTTTTTTTTTTTTTTTTTTTTTTTTTAAGGGTATTAACTTTTTGCGATGTGCGGCCGTGCATTATCCAGCTTGTTGCACAGAAATGGTCTTGCAGAGTTTTCAGGAAATCTCCGTTACATTGTGTGTGCAGGTTCGACATGCTTCCCAGCAGAAGCCACAGTTTTTCCTTTTTCTGATGTCGGTGATGATGAAGATTTCCACTCTTGAATTTTGCTGTTTGCTCTCAGGATCGAAATGATGTAGCCAAGTTTCATCAGAAGTGATTACTTTTGAAAGAAACTCCGCATCTTCAACTGTATACAAATCTGCACGATAAGCTTTTTGTTCGGGAATCACACACATCCCATGTTTAACGGTGAAATTCAGGATTTCTTAATGTTATTCAGCGAACCTCTCTCACAATAAAAGCTGGTGTTTACTTTCGCTACAGCTTAAAGGAGCGCGAGAATTTATGCGTGTAAAAAAAGTATCACAATTCTTTATTGAACTGCCTCGTGTTTCAAAATCTGTTGGCATATTGGAGAGTTTATAATCTAAACACTTTGCTTTATAGGTACGAAAGACATGGCCTTAAATGTTATAAAATCAAGGTGGCTGTGCTTGAAAATAAGTATTACAAAAGAGGTAAAAGGGTTTCCAAAAGTAGTCACAAATTTTAATGAAATTTAAATTTGTTAAAAAATAAATTCTGAAACATTAAAATTATTTTTAAATATAACATTACTTTAATTCTTGTGCGTTATATCACACATAACTTTTGTAATAGTGTTATGTATTATTGCTTTGACTTCCGGATTAGTAGTCGTTTTACTTTTTACTTATTTTGTTTTCAAGACAAAATCTTTCAATGCTGTTCTCAGAGTGATGCGACCCAACCAAAACTTACAAGCTGTTTAATAAATATACCAGGCAAGTAAAGGCTGAAAGGGCATGCACTTATTTTACGTTTTTTTGGATCCTGATGATTTTATAAATAGTATATAGCATTGTTTTCTCTACTATGGCGTCAGGTAGTAGACGCTAGTGACATGGAAATAAATTTTATTTGTGAAGGAAATTTTCAAGCGTAAGTTTATAGTATCTCATCAGCCTTTGACAGTGATGAGGACTGGAAAAATCGGCAGTCAGAAAGGACAATTGTAAAGAAATATATATAAATAATGTGCAATTAACTTTGATAAGAAAATTCGGTTGGATAGTTTCTTCGGCATATTTCGTGGTAGTTAAATTATCTGTAGGTAACAGTATAGCGCCTGGTTTGATTGTAAGTCGCAAATGTTTTAAGTACTACATTTTATAAAATGTTGATGTTAACGAGTTCAGCACGTAAACGATAAAACCTCGAGGAGGATACTTTCGGTACTGGTCTTGCGGTAGGAAGGGATGCAGCGACTCCGCGGACGTACATCGGATCCCTAACATGTTTTCAGATGGCGCCCTTCGGAAAATCCGCTTCTATTCCAGACGCAAGTCAGGGGAGTAAGTGTTCCAAAGTGCGAACTCTGACTCTTTCAATCCTGTAAAATTACTAACGAAATTAAATGACATGAAATATTAGAGCGGAAAATTCGTGCAATGTGTGTATCCCACAGTGACCAGGGGAACCCACGAAAAAATCGAAAGTCAGGATGGCCGGCCCAACGGGAGTTGAATCCGGGACCTCTCGAATGCGAGTCCCAAGCGTGCTGATGGTATACCCAAGGTCGCGGGTTCAAATCCGGCCAGGATCGATGGATTTTTAGTGCGTAAAATTCTATGTATGGATGGCTTCCTTCGTAAGGGAAGTAAAGCTGTGCATCACCTGTCGTAGATTTACGGCGTATAAAGGGAGGCCTCTGAGCAGACTTTATCGGCGGTTTCGCGCCTTGAATTGTGGCACGCTGAGCTTGGTATATGTTGTGATAATACCTATGATAAACTAAAAATTAAATAAAACTTGTGCGATTAGATATTAAATAGAATCGACAATTTAAAGACATGAAATAAAAACGTTATTAAAGCGCATTAATACAGTTTATAAAATACTTTATCAACATAGCCACTAAGTAGAAGATGAGTGGTAGTTTAGTGCTGGTATCCAAGTTCACTTTGTAAACAATTGCAAAGGCATAAAAGTACAAGGTAAAGTGCAATTTAAAATGCATATATATATATATATATATATATATATATATGATTTGCGCACGTTAATTAAAATTTATTGAGCAGATCATGCACATGGATCCGTTACATAATTCATTTTCTCACACATTACCAATTTTAATTAGAGCAGGATATTCTTTCACATTAATTTGATTGTGTTTAACGTAGATTGTACATTATGAATTATTTGCACGTAAGTTAACTGTAACATCGTAACTTAATAAGACGTGTTCAGCGATTTTATATGTTGCGTTATATTGGGTATCCAGCAAATACCCATTCTCATAAGTAAACATATCAACATATTGTTTTGCTTTTGTATTTACGTTAATTTGTGCTGTTGTGAAGCTCTTGTAAAACTAATGATTAGAGAAGTTATGTTCCGCAATCTGTAGTTATGTTGTAGATAGAATTAATTTGCCTATCTGTTTTCACCTTTCGTATTAAGTTGAGGGTTTGTGGTTATATGTATTTTTTTAATTGAAAGTAAGTAATATTTGAAAGCATAAAACTGACACAATAAGAATAAAAATCTTGAGTAATTATATATAAAGACCAGACCACATGAAAATTGATGAAATATGTGTTTTCCAGTCTTTTTCTGTGTGCAGTAGAATATTACAATATTGAAAGTTTTCGGAAGCAAAATTACGTTGTTTACTCACCATTACATGCAATTACCGGTACCTTAGTATCCGAGACCGCAGTTGCAATAAAAGTTTAAGGAGATATCGACATAGCGTTGTAGATTAGGTTAGATATAATTACTGCCATATGTACACAAACTTCGGTGTTATATTGACGTAGCTGAAAAATGTAATTGTATACACTGATATGCGAAAACCACACTGTTTCTTGTTACATTTATCTTGATAAACTTGGTTATAGCACTGGAATAATTTACTGAAAATGTTTTCAAATTTTTCACATACGCATGGTTTAATAATACTCCGTGTTAATAAAAAAAGTTTCAAACCCATTTCCTTATCGGGGATGGGGACAACACAAGCCAGATGTTAAATTCAGGTGCCATAATAACCCTTACATGAGTATGGCGCTTCCCTAAACAATGTTTGTTTATTAAAGTTGAACAACGCGGGCAATAATGTGAATGTTTTCACGGGCCTTATAAACGAAACATCAAGAGAAATATTTTAATTAACGATTTCCAATTCGGATCAGTAATTATATGTTTTAAAAGCATCAGTAATTATATACACTATGAAGCAAAAGATTCATAAATCGAATCCCGCCAAATCCAACGTAAGTAAAAGCTACAATTATAAATGAAAGTAGTACAGTCGGAAGTATGTAGAATTAGATTGTAGAATAGAAAGAAGTAGAGTAAAGATAAAGAGATAAGACGAGATATAACGGTGTGGAAGTGGGAGAGAAGGTAGATAGATATCTAGTAGAGAAATGACTAATTTATTAATTTATTTAACTAATGTTGAGAAGAAAAGCAACTTATTTATGGTTACCCAGTGTTTTATTTAATTACCAAAGTTTGTTAAAGTATTGCAATTATTTGTTATGTTATTTTAAATAAACTAAAGCTTAAAAAAGAAACAAAGGAACGAATTTTAAGTAATGTTACGCAGATTTATCTTTCTAATTCATATTTTATATGTGTGATGTGAGTAAAGGCAAATGTACCAGGACTTGTGCGGGCAATGCTTGCGCGAGACTGGAATACAGAATGAAACAATTGCTCGTATCTATGGGAAAAGAAGGGGATGGGGTAACTATCAATTATGATTTATCGACTGGCTCTGTGAAAGGATTGGCACCATGTAAGATTTAATTCGTGTGACCATTGTAAGACTTGCTTCCGCGAACCAAGATGAACCAGAGGACTGAAGAGAAAGTTCCGTACTCATAATGCTTGTACACAACGTTAAACGTTACTTGTAGCGTATATCAGGAAAAACTCAGGTCGCTTCATCCTGCCCGCCTTGAACTGATGCTTTGAATAATGTCGTAACTTGCATTTCTAAAGGTGACACTTTCGGCAAGTCATATTAGTGATACATTCACGAATGCACATATAAAAGTGATCGTCCTTAAGCGGCTGCGGGAGGGACACAGCTTCAGATTAAATTTTCCATAAAGGCTCAATGTACTCTTAAAACTGATTTACGCAAAGCATTTGTACTAGTTTATTCTTGCATTATAATAAGGTAACATTCCATTAAAACGATTAGGAGACAAGATTTTAAAATATGATTTATTAACATAAAGTATACCTTTTGACAGTTTTAAGTGCAATTTTACTTGTGGTTCAGATGCAGAGGCTCGTGGGTTCAGTCTCAAGAGATTTAGCGATAGCGCAGAGCCCGGGCGTGTTTTATAAAGCGCGCTTGAAGGCCGTGTGTTCCAGTTTTGGAGCGCTCTCCTAACGTGAGCCTCTTGCTACTTGCTTACCATGGGAACCGAAAGTTGGCTGGACTGCAGTGTTGCCAGTCGTCCGCTTTCCCATGGCCGAATGTTCAGCCAGGCCGGGGATCATGGGTTCCTTAGGGAGAAATGGGGCAACATGCGCCAGATTTAGGAAACTATTTAGTAATGGGGTGCAGTGATATTAATGGTTCCTAAACTTTATGTACAATGTGTTTATATAAGGGAAATCAAAGCACTTCTAGAACAGCTATTGAGTAAATATAACGCGATAAAAAGTATTGAATACATTTAGTAATGAAGTAAATAACTCATAGAAAATTTATAAGATTCCGTAGTATTTATTATTTTTTGCTTTTCCCATTGTCATTTCAGGGACGAAATGGCACCTCTAGGCAGAGAAACATAATTCAAATCAAGTTCATTGTTTGTTACAGTTTGTGTATCTTTTAAAGAGCTATAAACAGAGCATTTAAAAAACATAAAATTAACAGTAATAGCTTAAAAAATCACCCTTTCAAATCTTCCGCACTAAGCAGTTTGCCCATTCTGCCTAGGCTAAATATGCTACCTATATATTTCAGTAACTCTCTTGCACAGACAACATTTCTCCATTTTCAACATGCCAGGAAGAATGCTTTAGACATTCATCCCAATTTTCCCTCCCCCTCTCTCTCCTTTCCAATTTCTTATAAACACTACAAATATCCTCATATTTGAACCTGTTTTAGTGATCCTGGCTTGGTTAATATTTGAGAATCTACTGTCATCTTTTTGCTCTTAATGTGGAAGGCGAAAGACTCCTTACCACAAGGCTCTTCTCATGTCAGATTTTGTTGATAGTAAACTATGCCCTGCAGGAAGATGGGCTCAGAATGATAATTCAGATAAAGGGATATATTCCTTAATGCTGCATATGATTTTAAAGTCAATCAACATCACAAGCAAGAAGAAACTTACAGAAACTAAGTAGAAAATAAACATTGTATAGAAAAGGCAAAATTTGCTTTAAAAATGGATAATGCCCCCCCCCCCTTTTTTTTTAGTGTTAATTTATCTAAACAGGATACTGAGAACATTATGTATGTTGAACATGCCCCCCCCCCACACACACACACCTGAAATATGTATTATACATATTAAGTCTTATTTGAAATAAAATCGGGGGGTTATTTGCGCAGCATCATGGCCCAAACACTGTTTATGATGCAAGTTTCCTTCATTGTGAAGTTAATGACTTTGTATAAAAATATAAACTCTCTTATTTCAGCTATAAAATTATGTAACTTGATACTATTATAGCTACTTTTGGTAATTAGAAACTTTTAGCTGAATTATAAAAATATAAACTCTCTTATTTCAGCTATAAAATTATGTAACTTGATACTATTATAGCTACTTTTGGTAATTAGAAACTTTTAGCTGAATAATTAATTTAAAGTGTAGTACATTCCTTTCCACATAAAAAATAAAAATGTTGCAGACTTTGAAGGCAATGAAATCATCAAATCTAGTGGCATAAACTTTCTTGATCTCATGTTTGACATAATATGAATTGGAAAGACCACATTAATTATGTCTTTTCAAAAAATCAGCCTGGCATATTTTACAATCAGATCATTAATTCATTTTATAAGTAAGAACATCCTAAAAACTGTATATTATGTTTACTCCCATTCCTTAATGATTTATGGAACGATGTTCTGGGGAAAATCAGTAAATACTAAAAAAACTATTTCTTATACAAAAAGAATAAAAATAATGGCAGGGGTAAGCCTATCAACTCATTGTAAATGACTAATCAATTTGGAATTTTACCATTAGCTTGCAAGTACATTCTAACTGTTCTTTTATTTATAGTAAATAACACAGAAGTATTCATAAAAAAACTCAAATATACACAGCAAAGACATAGACAAGACTTACACAGACCTAGTTAAAAGTTGCAGGCATCCCAAAAAGCTGTTTACTACAATAGTGTAGTACTACTTAAATCACTTTCATCACTCATAAAGGAACTGCATACTAATACAAATAAGTTCCGGTTAGCATTAAAAAAGATAACTTGTCACTCTTACCTTCTATACAGAGTAGTATTTCATATAATAAAAAAATAGGTCTGTACATTTTTCTCCATTGAATTAATTCAGCTATGTAAACAACCAAATGCAAATACCTTTAATTATTTTGTAAATATTCCTTATGTAAATAATTTAAGTTATGTTATGTGTGTTTATTTCTAAGATGCCATTTTAATGTAAATTATATAAAAAACATATCAAACTCTGCACCAGAGTTAAAGTTTAAATTTGTAAATATGTGACATTTTCATCAAATGTGTATAATGTATGCAATTTATAATGTCTTGGATGTGAACTAACCCTTTTGACATATTTACTATTCGAATTAGTTACACACAAACAGATGTCAGCAGTTTTTAAAACTGAAAACATCATCACAATATAAACAAGAACTTCTACTGAAATGCAGTCAACTTAATAGCAGCAAACAAATAAAAATAATTTGCAAGCTTTTTATTGAGAAACTATGAAAAATAAATATCAGGATCTCCAATGGCCAATAGCAACCAACCATATAAGGACTGCTATATTTAAAATGTAAGCACAAAGAGAGCAGATGATATCACTGCATCTGTTACATTATGAGTTAATTTTCACCTTACTCTGTTAAGAAATGTAAGGATTATCATTTAAATGTGTCCCACTTGCTGTTTATAACTAATACTATAATTTTATTTTTGCAGATGGTGAACAAGGCTCGTGGGAGAGTGGTCTGTCATATGAATGTCGAGCATTGTTATTTAAGGCGCTTCACAATCTCATCGAAAGGTATGCATTCACAGCTGTGTTAAAGCTTTTCTATATATCAGTGGGAGGGCTAAACTTTCAAGCTCCCAATATATGAATATTTTAATGTCGGGAACGTAGAAAGCAAGCGCTCTCTCTCTCGTTCAAATTAAATCATCACATTGATGTTAATGTTCTTGTTTGTGAGTAATTATAAATTGTTCACTACCATATACAGAGTGTAACAAAAAGCTATGTCAAAACTTTAGGGAAACATTCCTCACATATACAGGATATAAAAATATAGTATGAGCATGGATCTGGAATTTCTTTATTTCCTTGTTAGAGCCCTTTTTCTACAACTTTACCACATAGCAGAAACAAAACTATGAGAAACAGAAAATCATACAAAATGTTCAAAATTTACTCCATTCGCATGGATACATCCATCAATCCACCACCGAATGGACACTCAATACCTCATATTACTGAATACTTTTTATTACTGTATCCAGAATGAGATCTGTAAACATACACAACTAAAACTGCGTGTTCAGTGCTACATCAAGTGATGAAGTGAGTAGTATAACAAGCACACTACATGGCATGAACCTAGGAACTAAGAGTAGTTACAACACCTGCAACCCATTTAACCAGAAATAAAAACGAATATTTACCTACTGTACATATTAAGCAACTGTTCTGTTGTGGGGTTATTGCCATAGGGTGCAGAGCCAAGAAAGTACTAGTGAACATATTCAACAAGATCGGGAACAGTAAAGATAGCACTTCTGCTATATGGAAAAAAGCCATAATCATACAAATTAAGAAGAAGAAAGACAAACCAGCAGGCCAGTTAGACAGTTATAGGCCATATGATTAACTTCTGTACTTGCTGAAACAATGGAGAAAATAGTCGATACAAGATTAACTTACTATCTGAAATCTCAAAATCTAATTTCAGACCAGAAAGCACTATTCAACAATCAATCAGATTTTACATTTAACACAAGATATTCAAAATGGCTTCAATAAAAAGGAAACAATACTTACTCTCTTTGTTGACTTCAAAAATGCCTTTGACAAAGTGTGGAGAGAGAAGGTTATTTATAAAATGACTAATATTGGGATAAGAGGAAACATTTGGAGATCATTCATGGATCTATTATCACAAAGGTACAAAGCTGTAAAATAGAATGATAGCCTCTCTAAATGGCATACGACTAAAGTAGGCCCTTCTCAAGGTGTTGCTTCCATTCCAATTCTTTTTAATATTTTCATAGATGACATCAACAATATATTAGCTGACTTCCCAAGGTAAATATGGGATTGTTTGCAGATAATATTGCCGTATGGATTAGTCCAAAAAAATAAGCAGAATAGACAACACTACAAAAAACTAGAAAATGAAATGCAGAAAATTATCAATAGCATGTAAACATGGGCATCCACCAACAATATGGAAATAAACACTAAAAAGACAGTTTTCCAGCTTTTCAGTCTTCAACACACTACAGATGACATAGAGCTTAAAATCAATATTGAACCACTACAAGAGAAAGAACAGACTAAATATCTTGATATAACACTTGACAAAAAACTTTCCTTCTCTGAACAAATCAACAATATGACTAAGAGAGTGAATGAGAAGAATAACATATTAAAAAGACTAGCAGGAGTCAAATGGGGAGGATCCATAGTCTCCTAAATGACATGTACAAAAGATACATAAAGCCCAGTTTGCTCTATGGAAGTGTGTCGGTCCTGGTGGTGTAGTGGTTACCATACTTGCCTCCTATACCCAAGATCGCGGGTTCGAACCCGGCCAGGATCGATGGATTTTTTCGGGCGTAAAAATCCGAAGTATGGCTTCCTTCGGAAGGGAAGTAAAGCCGTGGGTCCCGTGTCGTACATTTATGGCACAAAAAAGAACCTCAAGCCTGAAAGAGAGCAAAATTTGTTGGCCGTTTCACGCCCTGAGTTGAATGGGACACCGATGACCTGAGATGTTAAAGAGCGTCCATAAATAAATCAATCAATCTATGGAAGTGAATTAATGGTTCACATAAACCAACTTAAAACAAAATTGGTACAATCTAGATCCTTAAGAATAATAACAGGAGCCATGTAAACAACACCAATTGCTACAATGCAGAGCATAACTAACAACCTGCCAATTAAAATAGAGCTAGATATTAAAATGGCTATACTGGAACAGAAATTAAAAAGTAATCTACACAGGAATAAATGGTTTCAAATTCCTGGCAGCATACAATGATTAAATACACAAAAGACTTTCAAAAATTACATACAGAAAGAAGATTTAGGCAAATTTTTAAAAATAAGCACTAAACCTGTCATTACATCCTTTACAATACATATAGATATTAACGTGAAATTAAATCTCAATATAATGGTCTCCAAGAAGAATGATCCACCTAAGGTATTAGGACTGATATCACATAGTACACTAAACAACTACTATCCAACTAATACATCGTGTAGAGTGTATACAGATGGATCTCTTAAAAATGGAGAAGCAGACTTTTGAATAAACTGTGAAGAATTCTCTCACTATACACCTTTGGGACAGTATGCTAACGGTTTTGATGGTGAAATAATGGCATTTGAGTAGCTTTAGAAAATCTATCGTATAGACCTAAAATAAATAAAAGAATTGTTATCTTAAGTGACTTTAAAGCAGTACTCAAAGTATAATGAATTACAGTTACCCAATGACATACACTATAAATGAAATAAGAAAACTATATCATACAATCCAAATCAGAAATATTGAGAAATAGTTTTACACTGGATCTGGAACCATGTGGGATTGAAAGGGAATGAGATTGCCGATACTTAAGCAAAAAAGGAGCAACCATAAAATTAAAACCACCTTTTGAACTAGAACTTTCCTCTAAACTCAAATTCATAAAAGATTAATATCTGAACAAGAACAACAAAATATCAAACAAAAGCTTAAAGGAAAACCATATGAAGATCTAAATGTTTCAAACATGTTTTATTGAAATCGTGAAAAATTGGAGTTGTCCAATTCCACTTAATTGTTAGGCATCATTGCCTGTCAGAACATCTCTTTAGGAAGAAATTAATCAAGTACAGCCACAGCCCACTGTGTAAGGACGTGAAAGTATCTTAAATAAAGAACATCTACTGAAATGTAGCCAACTAAATAGCAACAAACAAATGAAAAATAATTTGAAACTCTGTATTGGGAAGCTACAGAAAAAATTATAAATGTCAGAATCCGGAATGGCCACTAGCAACCAGCCAACTTCTAATCTTCCTCCACCATTTATCCTTAACTTCTTTTATATTTTTATCTCCTTTAATTCCTAAAACTTCTCCCTTAGATTTATTTGATATCTCTTTCCATAACTGTAGTCTCCACCACTTCGTTTTAGTACTTCTTAGGCCTTCACGGCTGGGTTAGAATTACAACAGTTAAAATCTTCTGGGCCCGTTTTGCCATGGTCCATGGCTTAAATTACTACCATAGCTTTCACCAACTATTTTGGTTGGCATCTTCAGTGGATAATGAACAACACTAACTATTAACAAGACGACGTATTAATCCGTCTCTGCCTGGTTTTGAGGATGATAGATATTATGTGTGCGGCAGAAGTGGAGAAATGAAGGATGGAGGGGTGGTAGTTGTTTGTTTTTAAGAACCGGTTTCCATGTACTACTTAGGTGATATCCACCATCTCTATTAAAGTTGTTTGGATGCTGTTGTATTTCCAATGCTTCCCTTCTGGCTAGATTGAAAAAGCCTTGTGTTTTTGCATCCACTTCTGTTTTATTAAAGTGTATACCATGGCATTCATTTATTACATGTTCTGCTAGCATTTATTTGATCGTTCAGGTTGATTAGGGCAAAGAGGTCGCTGATGTTCCTCCAATCGTTGTTAATCAATCTTCCAGTCATGCCTATGTAAACTTTGCCACATTCACATGGTATTTTATAAATTCCATAGTGTCAGGAGGGTGCCTAGGGTCTTTTGCATTATTAAGCATTTGCCCTAATTTAACAGTTGGTGTGAAGATACATTACATGCCTTTTTTCTTTAATATACGTGCCAACCAAAGTAGTTGGTGAAAGCTATGGTAGTAATTTAAACCATGACAAAGGTAAAACAGCCCGAAAGATTTTAACTGTTTTAACCACTTCATTTGTTCACAATATAATATACTATGGTACTCATCAGGTTCACTATACATGGGACATTCATTGCTACAGATTTTTCTAAATTCCTTACTCTTGATCTGGCCCAAGCAAAGCCTTTCCTCCCCAATGTATCACAAATTTCTAGGTATTTCTCCCTTCTCCCGACTCTGATTATGTCTAGATAAATTCTCAGTGAACACTTCTCTCTAAAGATCGCAACATTTTTATTTTCTTATTATCTAACTTAATTCTTACTTCTTTCCAAAACCTCCTATATATGTATTGCTTGTTTTCAAATATCTGTAAAAGCTAACCATAGCACTGAATTACTTTCCAAATCCTTTTCCTCAACAACTTTTATTTTCCTCCCTGACAAAACATCCAAAATCGCTATGTTAATAACTTATTTGTTTATCAATCATGTTTCCATATCTTCTGTAATATCATTGAACTTTAATTCCTGATTCAATACGTCACTTAACTCTTTTCCTAGTAGATCCTCTTCATTCGAATGTAATGACAAAGCGAACCAAGTAAATAATTAATATTCAAATTTAAGTTTTGCTTGTATTTGCTTGAAATGTTGCTTAACTCCTTATAGGATTGAGTTTTATTAGTTTCACTAACTTGTAAATATAGTATATAAGCTTGAATTCATTATGACTGTCACAGGGCTCAGATCCACTTAGTAATAAGTGCATACATATACAAACAAATAAAATGACAGTGTGGTCTGCTGTGTCTTCCTATGACATCGTTAGTCCATACTTCATTAAGTATTCACAGGGACACAAAATTAAAGTCACATCAAAAGTATGCAAGGAGCAAGTTATTGGACATTTTCAGAGAGATTCTAATAGGGACAGTAGGACTTTGAGAACTGTTTTACCAATTGTTGGATCATAGATAGTAAATATTATACTTCCGAAGCTGTTGACAATGAAGTGGTAATATATCCCTAAACTTAGGTATTCATTTTTTACAATAAGCTTCACTTACTCAAGTAACGGCAGTTCAGTGAGCAACTGAAGATGGGAGAGACTTTCGCGAAATGTGTCTTACTTTTATGTAAGTAAGTGGAGTTTAGTGTAAAAAAATGAATACCTAAGTTTAGGATCATAGATAGTAATTTGACTGAATGCAGTTAGATGACTTTTAGACAGTTTCCCAATTATTCTCCTTAAAATCTTGAAAAATCTGTCAGTAAACTAACCTAGGCCTGCTTCAGGGGAAGTAAAAACTGCTGGGATTCTATCATTTCCTCTAAGTGAAAAAAATTAATTAATTGATAAAAATAAAATATATGAACATGAAGTGATATTAAGTCTTTAATTAATGATTATGCATATTTAAATTTAATCGTAACTCTGTATGTAGATTTGTGGATCATATGACAGCGTGAGCTTCCTGTAAAGCAATGAATGTATTTTGATCAAAGTTTTATATAAAAATATTTAAGTTTTACTAATCTGTTTTACAAACTAGGGATTACATTTCTTAAATCAAAGCAATATTGCTGGCGTTGAAACCTGCATATTTCTGCTTTCCATCTATGGATATTTGGAATGAAAGATGTTTCAAACAGCACAGTTCAGAAACAGTGTGTTATTTTATGTATAGTGTGAAGTATGAGGTAGGTTCTATAAGTTTCCAGCCTGACTGAGCCCAGAAACCTTTTATCCAGGAAATAGCATTATCTTTGCTTGTTATTATTCAAAATTGCACAGCACTTATGTCTGTCATGGAGAGATCATATGAGTAACTAGGTATATGGGTATTTGAATTGATGAAAATTTGAGTATCACACAATAATACAATTTTACATTAAGGAAGGGCTTACTCTTGCAAAAATTAAAAAAACTGATTAATTGGAGTGAGTGGTGAAGTTTTTCCCACATATTTGACAATAAAAGAATCTGCTAAATAGTTTTAATTAGGGCAAGAAAACATTGAAGATGAATCACATGGGGGCCAACCAGTAGAGACGTGGACCCTGGAATTCTTCGCTCTTGTTCAAGGGGACATATTGAGTGACAGGAGACTAAAACTGAAAGAAATTGCTGCAAGCTCAAGTTGGATTTTGCATGAACTTCTCCATATGAAAAAAAGTTGATGCAAGATGCTGCCACAACTTCTCTTGTCAGTTTAAACAATATCACTTTAGATAAAATATGTCTTGAATTGGTTTTCATAAAGTGAATTATGAAATAATGTGCCAAAATCTTTTTAATGCACAGGTTTCCATAAAAGATGCATTATTTTTACACTGTAAATGAATTTGTAACATAATTTAAACTCTGTTAGATGTAAGATTTTGTTATGAGTTAAAAAACAGTTTGGGAAGACTGTAGATTGAACCTTTTTTATAATTAGGAAGATTTAACTTTCTAGTGGTTGTTACTTAACCAAAAAAAATTTTTTTTTACTCGAAAACCTTATTCTATCATTATTTCAACAGCTCTATCCCATTGATCCATTTTCACTTTGGCATCCATTTCTTTATTTTTCAATGTTCTTATACCACTAGAATTTTTTAACTTTATTATTATATTATGTAATTCAAAAGATGCAACAAAATTGAAGTAGAAAACAAACAACACATGTCATGAATTTAATTGTACTTAGGAAGCTATAGATAATGGAATGGTAATATATCTATTAGAATGTATTAAATATGTTCACACTAATTCCACATATAAAATATTAAGACATGTTGTTAACTGTTGACCAACTACTGTATGTGGTGGCTGAATCCCAAGGTGCTTCTGTGGCAGTCTC
The DNA here is from genome assembly GCA_030762175.1 of Metallyticus violacea. Lineage (NCBI taxonomy): Eukaryota > Metazoa > Arthropoda > Insecta > Mantodea > Metallyticidae > Metallyticus > Metallyticus violacea. The sequence continues at coordinate 3,012,250 of CM060832.1, forward strand.
TAATGGTTCAAGTAGGAACTTGCCGATTTAATCCATTGGTGGAATATCAAAATTCATTTTGGGAAAAATTTTCCATCCTGAAAAATAGGAAAATTTAATGAATTTGGATGTTTCACCCACGGATGAACTCTGCAAGTTCCTACTTGAAAAATCAGAGACCGCCACAGAAGCACCTTGGGATCCAGCCACCAAATCAAGTAGTCAGTCAATAGCTGATGATGAGAGCGATTGCTCCCAAAACATATTCTAATGTTGTATAAGTACGCGGAGTTAATGTGTACATTTTTAATACATTCTAATAGGATATATTACCTGTCATATTTATAAACACTGTAACACTGAAAGCAGGAGGCATATACAATAACATACTTCTTTTAAATTTCAGATGTCTGTTGTCACGAGATTTTGTTCGTATTGGAAAGTGGTTTGTGCAGCCATATGATGGGACAGAAAAACTTATCGGCAAAAGGTGAGCAAGTACTGATATATACATCTCATATTGAAGAAATTAAGAGGTATTCAGATCATTAACTGCATTTTATAGCTGTATTCTCCACAAAAATGAGGCTAAAATTAGTAGTTAGGAATTCAAACCAAGATTCAAAAGTTCAGAATTTAGAGCAGGTCTACATGGGAGTGCATAATTCATTAATACATTATGAAAACTTGTTTGTGTTATTTTTCATTTTCTTAGCATTTACAGGACAGGCATAAAGGTTGTTTATTCCATCCTTTTGCTTGTCTTTCCATAAAAACATTTTCCTATATCTGATGTTTATCCCACTGGATAATGAAGTGAAGTTTTAAATTGTTAAATATAGAGGTTTCAGATTTTGCACACACATTGTTTTGACTTTTATTATTATCTATACAAATTGTCAGCTTTGGTCAATATTTGCACAATTAAACTTTTTTATAATAATAACAACTATAACTAAAATCCTAATGTTTGTCCACCAGCTAATGGTTACCACATAATAAGAAACTGGGGAAAGGAAGGGCATGTTATGGTTGATTCACTTCTCTGCTGTAATGTGGATGCCAGTGCCTGATGAAAACATGAACTCATTACTCTAATTTTGTAGTTAACATCATTAGATGTTGAAACTTAAATGAAATAATATTGTGGGAAAGGATTGTTTTTAAAGAAGGAAATGTTCCAGGCCTAAGCTTAGGGTACCTCCCTGGTATTTGCCATTATGAGGACTGAGGAAAACCTAGAAAAATTCTCATTCAGGGAGGACGATCCTGGCGGGATTCGAACCTCAGACCTCCCGCTCATGAGTCCGCACCTTAACGACCTTGGCGGTATCATCCACTATGGTTGGGAGAGCATTAAGAAAGTTCAATGTTGTGCTGAAGAAGCTAAGGTCACATCTTTAAAAATTACTCTAAATTGAGCTGGTGCAAGAACTGCAGTGTATATAAGGTTTTTTTGAATCTGCAATAAAGAAAATCCAGAAGTAAATTAAATGACTTAGTGTTAATGGTGAAAATAGTATTCTAACTATGCCTAGAAAAAAACAAGAAACAAGACAGACACATACTGTAGTAAATATTGATGATTTTGACAAATGTGTGAAGTGTAAATATTGTACGTGACTTTTATGTTCTTGAAAAGTGTGTTTCTGCTCTTTAATAAGTTGTTTTCTTTAGTACAAGGAAGGAAACTTAATTTTTTATAATTATTTTTTTTATAAGTTAGGTATTGGTTGGAAGAAATAAAGTATGAAAAGTTGTCAGAATGACCTGCAGGTTGCAGTAGCATTTTTGAAGCAGTTTTGTTGTCAAAACCCACCATTTTCCATAGAAACATTTGTGCAATAATTCATGGATTGGTCATAATAGTTAATAATCATAATAGTTAAAGCTGTTTGTTGCAGTGCAGATGCATGTTTTTTTTTTTTTTATTGATTTATTTATGGACGCTCTTTAACATCTCAGGTCATCAGCGTCCCATTCAACTCAGGGCGTGAAACGGCCGACAAATTTTGCTCAGAGGCCTCTCTTTCAGGCTTGACAGATGCATGTATCTAGGAAAAATGGCAAATATAAAAAATCAAGCAGTTATTAAATACTTGGTAAAGAAGGATATGAATGCAACATAAATTCATACAGATATGACAAAACACTCTAGGGGACTCTGCACCATCATTTCCAAGTGAACTACAAAGTTTAGAGGTTACCATGAAAATTTGGAAGATGACCCACTCATTGGATGATTAAAATCCATCATGACATTAAAAATTATTGATAAGGTGCATGGCATGGTTCTGAGGATTGCGAATTAAAGGTGTCGGAAATTGCTGAAGCTCTTGGTACTGAGACTGCTGACTCAGGATCAAAAGTGAATCATAATTCAAATCTCTCATCAAAGTTTGTCCAGTTTTCAGAAAGATCCTGCCAAATTTTTGCATCAGTTTGTAACCAATGATGAAAAATAGGTTCACCTCTTCACACCTGAAACAAAGCTGCAATCTAACAATGGAAACATCAGAATTCTCCACCACCAAAGAAAGCCAACTGTATAAAATAGGCCAGGAAGACTGTGGTGCCAGTTTTCTGGGATGCCAATGGTGTACTGCTAATAGTCTTCCCACTGGAGCGTATTATGCTAAGACAAAAATGTACAAGAAAAGACCAGTTTTATTAAAGAAGAAAATCATCATCTTGTATCAGACTTGGGTCCATTAGACTTACATATGTTTACGGAATTTGGGAATCCACACAGTGAAACTTTTGTTAATCTTATTTTGATTTAAAGTAAAACACTAAAAATCATGTCGTCACATTAAAACTCTCTTTAAGTTTCACAAACACACACTGGATTTTAGTGTGTTTGTGAAACTTAAAGAGAGTTTTAATGTGACGACATGATTTTTAGTGTTTTACTTTAAATCAAAATAAGACTTACATATGTTCCCTCAACTAAGAAAATTTTATGTTTCAAAGTAATTTGTATATTTCTCGCAAAGAGAAGCATGCGTATGCTACCAATATTGCAACAGTAATTTTTTAAACCCATTTTGGTGGGATAAAATTGCAAATAAATATTTTTGTAATTTTTCATTATAATTACATTTTCTTTATATGTAAATTGCAAATTTTCTTGTGCTGAATGAAGCTATAGCATATGCACTTTGGCATTTGCAATTATGGGATAAGCTGTTATTTATTTTCTTCCAGCCATGGTGGTTGCCATCATGGTTACTTATGCAAATAAATCTTAGAATAGTATGTATGATATTAATTTTTTTGCAACTACTAATTTGGAGGTCAAGGGTAATGATTTTCTTTTGGAGTTTTTGATTACTCTGAAAGGGTGAATGCCAGATAGGTTTAAGGCACCAAGGATTCCAAGCTCTTTGCACCATTGTTTAATTCATTTCATTCATCCATCCATCCATCCATCCATCCAGAGTACAGTTAGGTACACATAGGTTTAAGGATCTATCATGTGCGTCATAACCATGTAATCATCTTCACTGGGACAACATAGCAGCTCTTATGGGTATCCTGGCCTCAGAAATCTGCTATATTTCTGCAATACCAAGGGATGAAGGCCCACAAGTTCATTAGGCAATGGGCTGACATTAGGGGGAGAAATTAAAAATTAGTGATTCAAGTTTCGTAATTTTTATGAATGAAATATTTGTATAACTTTAAAAGCAAATTAATATTAATGTAGATATTCTAATGATTTTCTCTGAAATAAATTACCTCTTTTATTATATTTATGACGTTATTGTATTGATTGAGATTATTTAGTTTGTCTATTATTATTGGCAAAGATGGATTTACCACAAGATATTTTAGACCAAATTGGAAGGACTAAATTGCCATTAATATTGAGAAAATACTATTATTCTTATCAGAAGGATTATGACAGATGTAATTGGATGATCAGTAAAAATATTAAGGTATTTCAGAGACTTTAAGTGTTGGCATATATTTTCAGACAGGTTAGTATTATCAAATTCTAATTCATTTGGTAGCTATATTAACTTATTTATTTACTACTTAATTGTGCAAAATTGTAAGATTGAGGAAAATGGGAGAACTGTCAAGCTTGATGTAGTTGCAAATCTGAACTTGATTCTGTTTTCAGTTATAGGTATATAAATTTTTTTCTTAATATTATTGTAACTTAATATACAATTAATGATAACACTTTGGCAATGAAAACAATTTAATATTATAATTGTTACTATACTTTTATGCAACTAGTGTCATAATGTATCATTTTATTAACAATTTTGACCAATAATAAAAAGTGTTTATAATTCTGATATATAAATAACAAATTTATGGAATATTATTAATTGCACCATGAACTGATTTCAAAACTGCTCTTAGGAATGTAAAAATTTAAAAAATATCTAATAATTATAAAATATGTAATTTATATGTGCTTAAATAGATTGTTGATTATCATATGCTGTATTAAACCAAAGATGGAAACACTGCAGTGTTATAAAAATGTTGTAGCACAGAGTGTTATAAAATGCAGTTTTTGATTTGAGTGGCTTGTGTTAAAAGATTCAGTTTTAGTATGAACTGTCTAAAAAAATTATTTTACTCTGTAATGACTCATTAAGTTTACTAAAACCCATACAACCTGAAAAAGATGTAACTTTAACATTTTGTAATTGTATAATACATTCTCCCCATTGCTGACTTTGAGATTTATGAAGATATGACTTGCTGTAATGTCATAGCAGAATGGATTTTATACTTGACTGAAGATATGCATAAAATAATGCAAATTTTTTTTTAAATTAGAATGCTCTCAGGAATATATAAATGATCTTGTAAAAGTTGTTATATAATTTGAGTAATTTTATTTCAGCTGTCATTTCTCCTTCTCGTTTGCGTTCTTTGTCCATGGAGAGAGTACAGTGTGTGCTAGCATGGATGTTCGGATGCATCCTCTGGTGCGCAACGTAACACAGCAGCACTTGCTGCAGGCACAGGCTTCCTCAGCAGGCATACCAGGTATGTAAGAATTTTTAATAACAAAATCAGAACTTAGTGTTTAGGATTTTTAATATTCTCAGACATTCTCTCTCTTTAAGTCCTAGATCGAGTTCTACAAAAATATTACTTTATAAATGTATTAGGGCAAGTCCTTGTAAACTGTGGCATTGTAACTTTATGTTCTGCATAATAATATGCAATATTAATAGCAAAGTATTAATACCAAAGAGTTACAGAGGGTCAGTGGGACATGCTTACATGTGCTGTTGTATTAGTTCATCAGTATGTGCCTGCAGTCTGCTAGTACAGTCTGATGCAAAAATGATGTAATGGCTTCAAAACTTGCTCATTTGCAGTAAGGTTACATTGTTGGGCTTTCTGATGCCTGTTACAGCCTTTCGATTGATAGTAGAAAGGTTTAATCATAAGTAAATTTTGTGTGGGCCATATAGTACAGAAATGGATTCCCATCTGAGGCCCAATCTGCAAAAAATAACAAGGAAAAGGGCACAACCAGCACTATTGAAGTGCTAGAGTCAAGGTGAGGGTAGCAGTAACACAAGAAAACCCTCCAACATAAAAAAGCATTGCCAGCCTCATCTAAAGGGACTTTTATCTGATAATTCATCAACATTTGGGCCAAGAACAGTGGTATAAAACACGCGGGCATGTCTTTAAAGAATAGCACATCAAAGAGTGCTTCACCAATGCAAAAAAATTGTCATCATATGGCAGGTAAAAAGTGGCAATGGGTGGTTTCTTTTGGATGAAGCATGGATTTATCTAGGTGACACAAACAAACCCTATGCTATTTACTACCATCAAGTGGGCCAAAAGCAGCACTCCAACTTCACCTGGGAAAACAAGGAAAACTTTTCCAAGGGATTTCTAGTGGTTGCAGATTATTGAGCTTGGGGGAAAAATTTAACATTCACAGAGTTTCCAAAAATGTATAAATTAATGCAGCCTACTATTAAAGCATTGTCATGGATTCAATTTTTTATGAAGATATTCCCTGGTAATATGGTGAGCAGGAGGACCAAATCCACATGGATAAAGGATCCAGCCACACATCTGTATCATCCCAGGACTAATACCACCACCGAAAAGTAGTGGAAATGGGTATCAACATGATACGTTTAAAAGGATCCCTATGAAGTCACCAGATGCCTCACCAATGAATTTTTGCAGATTTAGTCTACTGAAAAAGCATCTTGATTCTTGATGTTCCACCACAATTGATGTCTGCCAGGAGGAATGGGCTAACATCTCCCTTCCCATTCTACGGTGCAGTCTTTTACAATTGAAATTACTTTGCAGAGCCGTATTTCAAGCCCGTGGACACAAAATTGAACACATTTGGCAGTGGAGAAAGGGAAATTTATCATGGAAAAAATGTAAGTAAAATATCTGGGTTTAAATGTGACAACTCTCTCTACAAGTGGCTCCATACAAGAGCAAGATGAAGGAACAGCCATTTGCCACATTATTCATACCTTAAATTATCTGGTAAAATAGATAGCGTACAGAATGGATTATCATCATTCCTACAATATTAGTTTGATATCTTTATTCAGAAATAACAACCATTTAAGAACTTTATTATGTATTTGTCATTATTCAAAGATGGCCGTTTACTTTAAGATGATAGTATATTTTCGTATGTATGACTATATTTCAGCATCAATTTCAGTTCAGAGATGGCACAAGAATGGGATCTCCTTACTGCATCTTATAAGAAGAGAGGCTTAGAAGTTTCAAGCAAAAATTGTTCAAATGGAGCCAAAAGAGAATGAGGCAAGGAAAAAAATTATTTTCTTGACATTTAACAAGAAACTAGAGGTGCTGAATTGAAGTATGTGCTTGAAACAGGAAAGGCTTTTTTTTAATTATCAGGCACTGTAACAATAAGATTTGTTGTACCAGATGGATGATAGAGGATATTTTAGTCAAATGAGGTCATAATACTTTTTGGCCGTTTCCGTGAAGAAACGAGAGAATAATTCCTTAAAATTACTTTGAAATGATCACTAAATTTAAATTATTCTTTCTTTAGATACATCCCTACTATCATCATCTTCTTATTCTTCTTCTTTGTCACCATCACCATGGGTAGTGGAGGTTGTTAAGGTGCATATTCATGAGCAGGAGGTCGGGGGTTCAATTTCTGCCAGGACAGTCCTCCCTGCTAGGGTTTTTTTTTCAGGTTTTCCTCAGTCCTTGCAAATGGCAAATGCCTGGGAGGTACCCTCAACTTAGGCTTGAAACATTTCCTTTCTTAAAAAAAAAGTTTTTCTAATTTATCCTATCATCTTAAATGTCCCACTGCCCATAACCTGTGATGCATCAGCAGTAAAAATGGTCATTAAAAAATCATCATCACTTTCTCTTATACTTTCATATATGCTAAAATTTGGACTAGCATTTGAAGTTAGCAATATTCCAATAATTTAAAAAAAAATCCAAACAAATTATGAAGTTCATGTCTAATACTTCTGTGGAACAAAACAATGAACTTGTAAGCAAGGTTGATATGGTTTATTTACCAATGATCTTTTAACATCGCAGGTCATCAGCTCACCATTCAATTCAGGGTGTGAAACAGCTGTTGAATTATGCTCAGAGGCTGCTTCTTTCAGGCTTAAGGTTCTTTTATGTGCGTAAATCTATGACATGGGATCCACGGCTTTACTTCCCTTCTGAAGGAAGCCCTACTTAGGAATTTTGTGCCAGAAAAATATCCATCAACCCTGGCTGATATTGAACTCCACCATCTTCTGGGTTTGTAAGAATGAAATTGTAAAGTACAAGTGTAGAAAAAAGCTTTGTGGAATATAAATCAACTAACTACAAGGTCCATACACTTGTATGTAATAGACCATACCTTTGTGGAGTAGGACCCTGATATATTTTAATTGGAGTAGAACATGTTGAACTTTAATGTAGATTTAAATAACAGGTAATTTCATAGTGAAATATTGTATAATATAACAACTTATATATGAGGAAATCACTCAAATTTCACTAATTTTGTTACACTTACTTGAACATGTTTCGAAGGTTGTTGCCTTCATTATCAGCACAGTTCCACTCTCAGCTTCCCAGTATGTATTAAGATGTTTTTATATGGATTTTATGAAATTTATAATGAGATTAATATTGTTTGAAGATCAAAATTAATTAAATTATCCTTCATTTAAGAACTTTCGAAAAATAAGACATATTTAAAAAATTCTATTGGAACTCACACAGTGAAGTTCTACTCTCTGATATTTTAGTGTCTTTCGACGTATCTTTATTCCCAAGTATTCCAACTGACAAACTTTTATCATTTTTGAATGATTGGTTAAAGGAGATAGGAATTAATGAAACTCACAGGAAAGAATATGTCCACCTTACTAACATTTGTATAAACCAGTCATATTTTACATTTGCAGGAGAATTCTATAAACAGAAAGCAGGACTCACAATGGAAAATCCTTTGTCCCCCTTTCTGGCAGATTTATTTATGAGTACATTTGAAACTTACATAATTTCCTCCTTCCCACATTATTTTAAATGCTGGTACAGATATGTTGATGACATTTTGATATTTTTAGTATAGTGAAAAAAGAATTTGTTGAAGATGCTTTGAAGCTTTTAAATATACAAGATAGGAATATATCCTTCACACTGGAAACAGAAACAAAGGGAATGTTGCCATTTTTAGTTATAAAAATTAATAAGAATCATGGGAATTTAGAATTTGGAATTTATAGAAAGGATACTCAACTATATAAAATCAAATGGGTTTAACTCCATAGCTCACAAGCACTCAATTTTCAACAGCTTAACATATAGACTGGTGAATTTACCAATCAGTAAAGAGGAGTAGAAAAAAGAATTTGAGAAGATACAGGAGATGGCCATTATAAATGGTTTTAATAAAAATTTAATAAACAAAAAACTTAATAGAATCCTAAAGAAGAAATTGATCAAGAATACCACCACACTATTAATTGAAAAAGAGAGACTGGTTTTTAAAAAATTCACCTACCATCCAGTAGCTATGAATAAATTTCAAAACTTTTTTAAAGATATTAACATTAAATGGCACCTGTTAACAGATACACTCTGAAAAATGCTTTAGTGGACAACAACTTTTTAATAACATTCCACAGTAGAAAAAGTCGGGCATCTACAAAATAACACGTAAAGAATGTAATTAGATATACGTTTGAAAAACTAAAAGGAGCATAGGAACATGGTTAAAGGGAACATCTCAGGGGCGTCAAATACAAACAGATTGATAGGTCGGCAGTGGCACACTGGAAAGATAATCACACATAAAAAGAGAAATAAAGTTACTTAAAGAAGCACACGGACATACAGAATTGGACACATGGGAGAATATTTACATTCATAAACATAGGGATCATCTTATGAATTTTGACATTACAGAAGAATGTAATACAAATTTTCAGTTTATAAAGAAAAAACAACACCAGGACAGAGCCACAGGTCCTCATAGATGTTAGTTAGTCCTCATAGTCGTCAAGTTGGTAGAAGATGGAGAGAATGTTTCTTCGAAACTAGTCCCACCGAATTTAAAAGTAAGTGAAGCATAAGAGAGTGTTAGACGACAGATTAATTATAATTTAAATTATCCTTGTTTTCGTTTATGAATATGTGTTCCCACACAGATGATTCTATGGGTTTTTGAAGAGTTTTAAGAGTTTAGGTATAGTTTAAAAGCTCTTCAAAAACCCGTATCAGTTTGGGAAAACATTCATAAATGAAAACAAGGACAATGTAATTAAATATAACATTTAATTTCATGTCTGAATGATTACAGTGAAGCAACTATTATGTTCTTAATTATCTAGTGAGTTTGATAAGATTATCAAATCGACTCACTAGATAATTAAGAAGGAAACTGTAGTTAATTTTGATCTCCCAAACAATAGTAAGCTCATCACAAAATTCATAAATCTGCAGAGTAACATCTTAATGCCATGCTGGGAAGCTGACAGTGGAACCGTGCTGATGATGAAGGCAACAGCCTTCAAACCATGTCCAAATAAATGGAACAAATCTAGTGAAATTTCAGTGAATTCCTTATAAATAAGTTATTATATATTGAACTTTGTTCTAAACTGCTCTAATCAGATGTGTATAATTATATAAGGTGAGCTGAGCAGTAGAGAGTAGCATAGCTAGTGGAGAAGTGAATGATGTATGCAAATTGGTAAATGACATGTAACTAGTGAAATACATATACTTTGTAAGCAGCATCAGTCTATCTGTACTCTGCTTTGGATTATTACTGATGCCAAAAACCGCCATTCTGAAAATTATTGCTTGAAAATGTATGTCATCATTCTAAACCACAATTGCTTCTATAAGCATGACACAGTTATGGTAGCAATGAAAGTAAAACAGATGTGCATGGAAAAAAGTCATCTTTGTAAAGCATAATAATATGTATATGGACCCAACTGTTAATATGGTTTTGCTTTTGTTAATATTGTACAGAAAATACTGATGTTTCAAAGTGGGAACTTACTTTAAAATAACCATAAATGTATAACGTTCTTTAGACTTTGACGGCCAGCTGTTATTAAAATTGATTATTATTTTGGATAATCGTTTAAATTAAATTTAAAATCAAAGCTTTTGCAGTTTCTATAGTCAGCATCATCAATTGACTGAAAGTGTCTGGAGAAGAGGTTGGAAAGAATTATTAGAAGTGGGAAAGGGTAGGAGAATTATGATGCATTGTTACTGGTCAATCCCAAAACAAAGTCATATCATCACCTTTCTTGCTGAGGGGATCGTTTTTGCTTTCTTCAGAGCACTTTTCCAGTTGCAATCCACAGTTTTCACTGCTTCATTTTTTAGGCTGTCCCACCATCTCTGAAATTTACTTGGATCCTGTTAAAACAACTCCAAATTCTGCATGGAAGTGACAACTTGTTCTCTTTGGTCAATTAATAACAAATGCTGCATCCTTTTCGCCGGTACCACTCGGGAGTCCACTTTTTGGGTAAGAGGCATAATGATCCCAAGGCACCCAAGCTGCTCCCACAGGCCCATGCACAGTGTGTCGGACCATTTTATTTTGCCTATTTTTTCATTTTTATTGTTCTTACCTCTATGCTCGTAGTCTGATGAATGGCTCCGTGTTTGACGCGTTAAAAATTGTCCTGGATAATGGCATAACTCTTACCACTGGGTTATCATGTAGGACAGGAGCTTATCCCCTGGTAAAGGCCAGGTCTGGGGAGGAACCATTGCATGAACTGTTTACTTTTTGAAGGCCATTAGGCCCCCCTGTCATACACTGGGAGGTGTGACCCTGAAGTGTGACCTTTGTTCAGGCTAGAACATCTCACCTAAGTCGGGGTGGCGCCTAGGAAGCAGCCTCCATCAGAGACAGTTGCAATGGTGTAGGAAGAACTTGCTATGGTGAATGATAATTCTCACCTACAAATGAAAAGAAAATTAATCGACGTAAAATAAGCAACTGTGATGTCATTTCCTCGCTATTTAGTTACAATTCGAACTGAAGGTCAGTCATTTAGCCGGGTACAAATGACCTTTGTCATTCAGGAAGATATTGGTAACATCTATGGCCCCGTTAAATCCCGTACGCGATTGCGAAATCGAGCTCTTTTGGTAGAAACGGTGGGACTAACCCAGACAATTTCATTATTAAAGTGACGATTCTCTACGGATATCCGATCTGTGTGAAGCAGCACAGAACTCTGAATTCATCTTTTGGAGTTATTAACACCAATGGCATGTCTGACACAGAAATTCAGAGTTATTTGGAGGAACAGGGGGGTCACATCTGTTTATCGTGTACGGCGAGGAAAGAAGGTAAGTACAGTGGATCCATCTCTCTTCCACACCTTTAACCGGTTTGAATTACCGCAGAGAAATGAGGCTGGATACGAAGTTATAGAGGTGCGCCGTATATTCCAGCCCCTTGGGTGTTTTCAGTGCCAACGCTTTGGCCACACTCGCATTTCCTGTAAGAGTGCCAATTCAATATGTACAACCTGCGGTAAAGAAGGTCATGAAGGAGCATGTCCATCCTGCGTTAACTGCCGCGGGGATCATCCAACTTCACACCTGACTGCCCCCACTATCGCGAAGAGCGCTACATACAAGATCTCCGGGTGAAGGAAAAGCTTTCCTTTATTGAGGCGCGGAAAGCGATTTCAATCTCGCCAGCTTGTGATGCGCAAAACGGATGCATACAGCGCTGTAGATTTTGCGATCCAGAAGCCTGACACAGCAGACCTGGTACTTTGTTTTTATTCGGCTTCTAGTGCACAAAATTCCTCCAAGCGCTCTACTGAGAAGCCGAAATCGATCGTTTTAATGCTTCGGCCATTAAATTTAAAACTTCATACACCATGACTTGTTGAATACGTCCACTGCTTCTAAAAAGAAAATTTTGAGCCCTTCTCCTCATCGGAGGAAGTCGAGCTCCTTTGATGGTTCAAGGAGGAAACACGCTAGGCGGTCGCACTCGCCGCCTATTTCTACCTCCAACTGATTCCAGGTGCTGGAATCGGTTGATCACTCTTAGCAGGGAGCCCTCCCTCTGAGGATGTCAAGGAGCACGATGTGCCCGCTCCTGCTAAACCTCCAAGCCCCACGCTTCTGAAAAAAATGATGGCTAATGCGTCCTATCCCGACCTAAAAGTAAAAAAGTGGTTTAATTCCTTCTTCCAGGCTTTTACTATGGCTCTATCCTTTCATGGAATGTATGGGAAATCCGTAGTCGCTGGAGGTGCTTTTACGGTTGACTGACTGTCCTTTTGTGTATCTCCAGGAGACCAAACTTCGACCACAAGACTCATTTATCCTTCGCAGTTACTCTTCGGTGCGTTTCCATCTTCAACCAGGAGACGGCATTCCTGCGCATGACGGAGTTTTACTTCTCATCAGAGATGGAGTACACAGTTCTCCACTGAGCCTGTAGTCTCCTTTACAGGCTGCAGCAGATACCTATATTTTTTCGGCCTTAGTTTTACTTCTGTAATATTTACATACCTCCATCTGCTACTATCACGGCAGCACCTCGATACGGTCTCATCACAGTCGCAGATCAGACCATTCCCCGGTCGTCTTCCCACCCCAGACGCTTTCCGGTTCCATGGTGGACCGATGAATGCCGGGATCCATTGCACTGCATGCCGAGATGTTTTGAGAATTTTTCGTCGGCACCCTACGTTGGAAAATATAATTAGTTACAAGTAACTGCGCGCCAGATGCCATCGAGTACTAAAGGATAGCAAAAAGGCGTCTTCGATTGCTTTCGTCTCTTCTTTTACCGCTCTACTCCGTCTGTTGTCTGGGATAAGCTACGCCGCGTTGTAGGTAAACCTGGGTTTTCGCCCATACCCGATCTCAAGGTGCAAGACCGTGTCCTTGCTACTCCTATGGATATTGCCAACACTTTAGGGCGTACTTTCGCTGATATTTCGAGCTCCGCTAATGATCCTCATGCTGTTCGCACAACAGGCTAAATCGATAGAATTCTTATTTGTCTGTGACAATCAGGAGTGCTATAATATCCTATTTATAGCCAGGGAATTGAAGCATGCGCTTGCTACCTCTCGGCACTGCGCTCCGGGACGAGATGGTCTACACTTGCTATGTGCAGAATTTATCAGCGGAAGGCAAGGCCTTTTTGCAGCGTATTTTAATCGCATTTGTTGTGATGGCACGTTTCCTTGCGCTTAGCGAGTGTCATCGTCATCTCTATTCCAAAACCGGGAAAGGACCCACACTTTCCTTCCAGTTACCGTCCGATTTCCTTTACCAATTGTGTACGCAAGGTGATGAAACGGATGATTAATGAGTGGCTTATGTGGTGGTTGAATCGCAGCATCTTTTAACGAATGTCCCATGCGGCTTTCGTCGTCATTGCCCTTCTGTTGAACATCTGGTGTCATTTTCCACCCATATTATGAACGGTTTCGTATGGAAGTGCCAAACTATCGCTGTCTTCTTTGATTTGCAGAAAGCCTATGATACCTACTGGAGAAGCGGTGATCCTTTGTACTCTTCATGATTGGCATATTATGTGGTCGGATGTCTGTTTCTATACAGGAGTTTATGAAAGACCGGGCTTTTAATGTACGCGTGGGTTCTGTTTTATTCAAGAGGGATTGGTACTTAGTGTCACACTGTTTTCTATTGCTGTTAATTCATCACAGTGTTTACCACTGGGAATAACATCGTCGTTATTCGTCGACGACTTTGCAATCTTTCTTTCTTCTCAGTGCACTTGTCTTTTAGAACGCCGTCTGCAACGCTGTCTATATCGCATTTATGTTTGAAGTATCAACCGCGGGTTCCATTTTTCTGCTGAGAAGACGGTCTGCATGAATTTTGGAACTGCAAGGAGTATCCTTCGCCATCTCTCCATCTTTCGAAGACGTAATACGGTTTCTTAATTTTTTATAAGAAACGCTGCTGGTCATTGCATGTAGCACAACTCAGAGACCAGTGCGAACGTTCTGTGTGTCTTTTACGCGTTTTAATTGGTACATCCTGGGGAGCTGACCCGGCGGTACTTTTACGTCTCTACCTATCTAAAATCTGGTCCATTGGGTGCATTGTTTGTAACTCTGCACGATCTTCAGTTCTTCGTTAACCCGATTCATCTCCGGGGAATCCGTGTCACAATGGGAGCATTTCCTACGAGTCCTCTGTCCAGCCTGTGTGCAGAGTCTGGAGAATCTCCTTTATATTATCATAGGGACATTTTACTTGGTGGTGGTTATGGTTGTCGGATTTGCTGCTCGACCTCGGCATCCTACGAATGAGCCGTTTTTTTAATAAGTCGCTGGATAGCTTTTACGCTGCTAGGTCTCTTACTCCTAAGCCTCCCGGCTTTCACTTATGGGAGTTGTTAAGGACTTTGGATTTAGAGTTAACTTCGACCGCAGCTCCTATTATTCATCTACATTTAAGCGCGTTAGTCTCCTTATGTGCAAGTTGGAATTTTATTTATACTGACTGTTTGAAAACGGACACAGGTATCAGATGTAGTTTTTAATGGAGGTAGTTTTACCTTTGGTCTTGACTCATGCGACATCTATTTTTATGGCCGAACTTTATGCTATTCATCGTAGGCTTTTATTTGTATCTGAACAGCGACTGGGGAACTGTGTAATTTGTTCTGATTCCCTGATTTTGTCTTTATGTAACCTGTACATTTCACATTCTCTTGTACAGAAGATTCAGGAATCATTGGCACGGGCGTCAGCGTAACCCCGGTATGGGTTTCTGGTCGTATGGGAATTCCAGGCATTAAGGTCGCAGATGTCGCAGCGAAATCCGCCCTTTTAAATTTCAAGCAACGTTTATGTTCGAGGGATTTTAAGCAACATTTACGTGGAGGCGTTTTCTCGCGCTGGCGCGAAGATTAGATTTTGCTCCGCAATAACAAGCTTCAGCAATGCAAATTTGTCCCTTTTAGTTTCATTTTTTCTGGCACAGTTCGTCGCGAAGTAGTAGTTTTATCATGTTTGCGGATTGGGCATTGTCGTTTTAGCCACTGTCATCTTTTAAAGGTGAACCTGTACCAGTGTGTCCAAGGGACTACCCATTTACAGTGCGTCACATTTTAATTGAGTGTAATACTCTAGCTGCTTTCAGAATTTCCCTGGGTTTACCTTCCTCTCTTGAGGAAGTTCTAGCGGTCGCCGCCGCCGAGCGAGTGCTCCATTTTATGAAAATTTATGGTTTCTGGAGCAAGATATAATTTTTAAAATGTTTTAATTTTATATGTGACGATTTTAGCTCATATTTTGGTTAGTTTGTTTCCTGCTTTTGCTGGTGTTTTTATTAGTAGTACTTTGTACAAAGTTGCCTATTATTGCCCTTGTTATTTGTTGATGGGTATTTAACTACATTGGCCGATTTGCTACTGTCTCTTGTTTTCTGCACTGTATTTAAGGTGGATAAATATTTTTATTCTTATTATTGGCATCATATTAGTGTGTTTGGGCGCTAATGTCCATAGTTGTGCCCTTAAACAGTAATCTCACTTCGCCAATAGTTTTTTCATTTGCAAATTGTTGTGCAAAATATGCACCTGATCTCCAGAATGCCCAGAGCTCCAACATTATCCTACACTTTCAGTCTCAGTTCATCAGCATAATGTCCTAGCTTCTTTAAATCATTTTGGGAGTTGTTACCTTTACAGGATGTTTGGAATGGTCTATAAAACTTGTGCTCTTCGGCCATATATATACCACTTATACACCATTACAAATAAAAATGTAAATTTCTCTTTCAAAAAATAGTGTTTTATTAATATACAATTTTCAGTTTTCGTTTTGAATGCTTGTTTACAAATATAAGCAGAAAAACGGCTGTCCAACACAGAAAGTTCCGAACTGTTTATAAGCTTATACACCATCCTTCAGCACTTACCTGTTGGCTAAGATAATGTTGAAAACAATTTAGTGCTACCACCCTTTGGGTTTACACAGACTTATTTTACTACCCTTGTACTATTAATATGTCCCATAACAAATTTAAGTTGTATTAGTGTTTTTTTTTTTTTTTTTTTTTTTTGAATTGGGTTTAATGTCAGTTTTTACTACTGGGGCACCACAGGCGGTGAACACTGGTGATACATGAAATGAAATGATAAATTGGGAAAGGATTTTTTTTTTCATAAAGGAATGATTGCCAGTTATGAAGACTGAGGAAAACCTGGAAAAAACCTCAATCAGGGAAGACGGTCCTGGCAGGGTTTGAATCCCAGACCTCCCGCTCACGAGTCTGCGCCTTAACAACCTTGGCCACTCTTGGCGGTGTCTTAGTGGATGAACAAATACATTGAAATATTCCTTTGCTTACAAAAAGTTTCTACATTTGTGCAATAGTGAGCCAAATGGCAGGATCAAGTTAATACCTAATTGCTTGCTATTATTCTCAGCTGTCACTTCTTTGGGTACCTATCAGGCACATGTCTAAGGCTGCTATGAATTGAGGAATAATCAGGCTGAAGGTCAAACAGACCTCCTCAGACGTGCAACCTTGTACACTATTATTCATGATGATTTGAATATGGAAAAAGTATATGCACATTAGGTTCTATGGGACATGACACAGGCACAGAAGAACAAAAGAGTTTTAAGTTTTGTGTCAATTACTGTAAATGCATGATGGAGATCTGGATTTTTTCAAAAAGCTGGTGACTAATGATGAGTCAAGGTGTCATTAAAAAACACTAGAGATGAAAGTCCAATCCATGCATTGGAAACATCCAGGGAGTCATCAACCTAAGAAATTTCATGCTATTCCATCTATTTGCAAGTAGATGATCACCACCTTTTAGCACACTTCAGTCACACTGCTGGTGGATTGACCTCCTCAAGGAATAATTGTTAATATGAGATGTATTGCAAGATTCAGCAACAGCAAAAGGGGAAGTTGGTTTACAGGAGTGTTCCTCTAATATGACATAGTGCAGTCCCTCACAAACAAAGTTATGACCGGAAAGATGGCATTTCTGGGGTTGAGCCAACCCACCATATTCACTACATCTTGCTTGATCTGATTATACCTTATTCAGCAATACGAAGGGCTTGCGTCAAGTTACGGCATCAATGAGGAAATTCAGCCAGCTGTCCATCAGTGATGGTTGAATTTCCCAAACAGTGGTTTTGCAGTGTCATAATGAAATCACCAGAAGGTTGGTAATGATGCATTGACAGTGAGGAATATATTAAGTAATTCCATGTGATCGAATAATGTTGCATAATAAATAAGGAACAAAAAACTGTTTATTCATTTCCAAATTCCCCTCATATTAAGGATCGTTGCTCATCTTTTGTACAATTTACATGTTCTAGCTGGTCTGACTGAATAGTTGCATGCTACAACCTTTCATTCCTTGAAAATATCAAAGATTGGGAACTTTTTGCAGGCCTATAAATAAAAATAAAAAACTATTTAATACTGTGAATACTTATAGAATGTCAATGTCTCCTGTTTTTCAGTGATTCTGGCACCTTTTGGCTTGGCTGGCACATTGACAGGACAGGCTTATAAAACATTGGACCCACAGACCAAGCGTCAGTTGGAGGAATGGCGTCACTTCTACCCCATTGATACCAAGTCTGGTGGAGATGAAGAAGGGAGTGGGACATATATGCCACTTGCCGTGGAAGTGGTGGTGGGTGGTGTGAAAATGCGGTATCCCACCTGCTACGTCCTTGTAACAGATATGGATGACCCGTCCACCTCCCCTTCTGCTGCAGTGCGACAAGGAGCTGGTATCACCACCCCTCCCTGTTCCCCTTGCCCAATCCAACAGCAGCCACCTTCACCATTCCCAGTGGCAGCAAGTGGGAACCATCCAAGCTCAACACCAGCAATGCGACTTCCAGAGCAGGTGTGGCAAGATAGCACCCTAAACCCAACACAGCATGAGGCCTCTGCCATGGAGTCAGTGGGACACTGGGATTTTGCTGATCCCACCAGGAGAACCATATGCAATTGCTCAAAGTGAGTAACTAACATCTTGAAGTAGCTTAATGTTTTGGTATAAATAGATAATCTGTCAGTATGTGCTAAAACAGCAGTTGGCATTTTAGTCCATTTCTCATATTGAGTTGCCCTTTTTGAATCTTGTGATAATACCACTCCTCATTGAGATATATTAATTGTCCTAGATTTAGAAAGCCCAGTCAGCTTTTGGGGATAGACAGTAATTAATTATTGAAAATTACATAAATCTGCTTTAATAAGCACAGCACTATATTTCAAGATACACAAAGTCAGTTCGGTATGCTACTAGAGCACAATAGTGATATGTCTGTAGTTTTTAGGCTGCTGAATTGGTTGTCAGTTTGCTTTTATGTCTTTCTTCAAATTCAAAGATTGGTGCCATAGTTTTACTGACAAAAAAAAATGTCAATATATCCAGCTGAGATCTGGCATGAATTTTCAGTCACAGAATGAACATGATATGGAAGCAATTTGATATTTAGGAAGATTGGCTTTTGACACTGAAACTTCACTAACTTAATATTCTGGAAGTGCTTTCGTCCTCAGTTCCTTTCTCCAACTCTTATTACATTGTTGCTATCTTCTTCTTGCTCTTGCAGTTGTCCGATGAACTTCCTGATTAGGTTGTCCTCATAATTTAAAAATTCATCACGTGTTCCTTGTTTTTGTGTATAAATGTTTTCCCTAAACAGTTAGTTCTGATGGTTTCTTGCTGTTTTTAATCATTTTGTTTCTATATTTATTTCATGGTTTCTTGCAATGTATGGCTGCTGCAAATTTTTCTGTTTCCTTGTATCTGATGGCCTTTTTTTCACTTAAAATTTGTCTTGTCCAGTTACTTGGTTGCATTAAATTCAACATTAATTTTGTTTCAGAACTAATACAGTGAATCAAATAATTAATCAGATAGTGATCATGTTTATTTCTCCAAAAGTGATTGCAACTGCTGATTTATCTATCTGATTGTACTTGATGTTTCTCAAGTGTTCCCTCACCTAATTCCAATGCTTCTTTTTGTTTTACCAATATATACATTGTTGCATTCCGAACAGTTGGTTACGCTCTTTGCAAATTATTTGGTATATTCTTGATCAATTGATTCAGTTTTGTCTTTATGTGGTATATTCAATAACTTATTTAGACTAAATTTGTTTTAGGGAAATAGGACAATATATTGTTGAGTATTTTTCTGAATATATTATCTGCCACAGGATGGTGTGTGAATTTTTTGAAAACTTAGATATTTTTATATCTTTCTCTTATTTCAAAGTGCCTATTTCTTTTATGTCTTTCTGTCTTTGGAATGTTTTTATCAGTTTGTCTTTCAATTCTTTTTTGAAACCATAGCTTATGGTAATCATAATTCTTTAGGGTGCTCTTCTTTGTTGAGCGGTAAACCAATCAGAGTGTCAGGCTATGAAAAATTTCAAGTTGGTGATCTCTAGGGTTAAAACTGTCCTTTTTTTATGTAAATTTTTGTATGCTTTGGTTTTCTGTAAATTCTAAACTCTACTCAATTGTATTTTCTAATTATTTTTAAACATAGGAGTGGAAACAGAATTGCACATTGAGCAAACCTACTTTATTTTTAATAAAAACATTTCGAACAAAAAGCAGGCCTAGCTATAAGTAATCCATTTTTCTCATTACTGGCAGATTTGTTTATGAATTATATGTATGGCTGCTGCAAATTTTTCTGTTTCCTTGTATCTGATGTTTCTTAAAAGCTTTTTGGCCTTTATTATACTTAAATTTTGTCCAGTAGATATATGCTTGGTTACATTAAATTCAAAATTAATTTTGTGTCGGAACTAATACAGTGAAGCCATTAATTTATTCTTAACATAAACATGAGAAAATCATGGCAAAATGGTTAACTGACAGATTTAACACATTACCAAAATTTCAAAGTAGAAGTATAAAGAATTCTTTTCAATTAATAGATAAAATAAAGGACATTAAGATATTACCTTCTGATACTTTAATATCTTTCGATGTAGTTTCACTGTTTCCGAGCATACCAAAAGGGAAACTTCTGTCTTATTTACATGATTGGCTCACTGAAATTGGAATTAATGAAGTACATAAAGAAGAATATATTAATCTCACCAAAATTTGCCTAAACCAATCCTATTTTACTTTCAAAGGGAAATTTTACAAACAGCAAACAGGACTTACTATGGGTAGTCCTTTATCTCCCTTTTTAGCTAATCTATTTATGAGTAGATTTGAGACACATATCACTTCTGCCTTTCCATGTATTTTTAAAATTTGGTATAGATATGTAGACGATATTTTTTCCATAGTCAACAAAAAATTGATTGATGATGCCTTAAAACTCTTGAACATACAAGATAGAAATATCTCTTTTACATATGAAACAGAAATAGATGGCATGTTGCCTTTTTTAGACATCAAAATAATGAAGAATGAAGAAAATCTGAACTTTGGTATATACAGAAAAGATACACATACAGAAAATCACATCAAAGCAGATGGTTTTAACCCCATAACACATAAACATGCAGTTTTTAACAGTTTGACACATCGGTTGGTGAACTTACCAATTAGCAAAGAAGAATTTCTTAAAGAATATAAAAAGATAGAAGAAATTGCGATTCAAAATGGTTTTAGTAAGAAATTGGTACACAAAAAAGTACAAAAGTTCCAAAGGAAGAAATTGATAAAAGACACCACCACCCTTTCAGCAGATAAAAATAAGTTGGTTTTTAAAAAATTTACATTTCATCCAAGGGCATTGAAGAAGTTTCAAAATATTTTTAAAGATTACAATATAAGATTGGCACCTGTCAATAGATATAGTTTGAAAAATATTCTAAAGGACAATGTTGATGAAAGTACCCCAAATGAAGGAAAAGGAGGTATTTATAAGATAACTTGCGGAGAATGTGATAAGATTTATATTGGAAAAACAAAAAGGAATATAGGCACACGTTTAAAAGAACATTTTAGGAACATAAAATACAAACAGATGGAAAGGTCAGCTGTAGCATATCATTTTTGGACAGAAAATCATGACATAATTAAAAAAGTAGAATTGTTAAAAGCAACACAGGGATCTACAGAATTGGCTACATGGGAAAAAATTCATATTTACAAACACAGAGATCGTATAATGAACTTTGACGTTCCGGAAGAAGTAAACACAAACTTTAAGTTCATCAAAGTACCACCAGGGCAAAACCTTACATCAAAAAGTGCAATCGAGTCTCCAATCAGTCATCCCGTGGCCGAGGATGAAGACGAACGTCTTCGAAACATGTACCACATTTTATGACAAGTAAGTGAAGCATTAATAGTGTTTTGATGACAAAAAATTAAATCAAACGAGAAAATCTTTTCCATGAGTGTTAAATTATGGTCCGATATGTGGATTGCATTTTCTGCATACTAAATAAAACTCATAGAAAATGGAGTCAAATTAATACATTTTTAGGAAAATCACTAAATTTCATCCTAGCAGTTCAAACATCAGACTACGTAATTAAATTGTATTAGGTAGCTGTAGAAGTGGAGTGGTAATATATCCTATAAGAATGTATTAAACATTTTCACACTATATTAATTAATATAATTTAAACCAACTCTACTGAGAGTAATTGCCCCCAATGTTGTGTAAGTGGAGTTACATTCTGGAAGCTAATGAGATGGTTGGGTACACCTGCCATTTTGACGTTATGTGTTACAGATCACATTAAACAACCACCTCAACTTTTGCTCCTGTGAACATGTTTAATACATTCTTATAGGATATATCAGACTACTTGCCTGACAGACAGATTGGTTAACATACTGAGTAACAAAGAGGAGTACACACAGAATGGCAACACGTCAACAAGATTGCCATGAATTATGGTTTCAAAAAAAATAAAATTAAAAAGAATACCAAAGACAGAAAGAAATAAAAGAAACAAGCACTTGAGGGAAAAGAAAGACAGAAAAACAATTTTTCAAAAAATTCATATACCATCCTTTGGTAAACGATGTGTTCAAAAAAATATTGAAGCAATGCAACATTGTCCTAGTTCCCTAACAAATAATGGATCAAGAATATACCAAATAAATTGCAAAGAATGTAATCATGTATTTATAAATAAATAAATTTTATTGGCAAGACAAAACAAAATTTAGGCATAAGGAAAAAATATTTCAAATACAAATAAACAGAATAATCAGCAGTAGTCGCATATTTTTGATCAACAAACCATACAGAACTAATCATTTGGTGGGAGGAAAAAAAAAATACATAAAACAAGTAAAATGTTATGAATTCTGGATTAGGCTGGTAAGTTAATTATGTATTCTTATGCTGCAATTACCATTGAACTCTGCAGAACATTTTAACAAGCATTTGCCCATATCATCAGCTACATGTCGACTGCTGAGTTTCTTGATAATAGGACGTCTTTTGTGTAGCTTTGATAGGTATTTGATGAACTACATCAAAGACTTCTAGTCATCAAGAAATTAGACAGTCAACATTCAGCTGATCATACAGGCAAAGGCTACACTGAATAATGTTCTGAGTAGTTCAATGGTAATTGTAGCATAAGAGTACAAAATTGACTGACTAGCATAATCAGGAATACATAATTGCTTCACTGTTGTATTTCTGATACAAATTTTATTTTTAAATTTAACATGTGATAAATTTTTAAATTCTACCTGAGGATGTCCTAATCAGGAAATTCATCAGACAACTGTGAGAGTGAGGAAATAGTGACAAGGCAACAACAGTTGGAGAAATCTGAGGATGAATGCAAGTGCATTGAAAATATGTCAGAAATATAAAGAAATTATTATAAAAAAATCCAAGCAAATATAATAATGATATAGAAGGTTAAATAAAAACATTTGCTTTCATGAGTGTTAAACATGATTGGGGAGGAATATTTAATAAGTAAGAAGCAGGAATAAACTTTAGAATACGTAATTTAATTTCATGTTTTTGTTACTGAAAATAACTAAATAACTTGTCACCTAAAAAGAAAAAGCATTAGATCTTTGATTAGCTAGTGACTCTTTTTAATACTCTTTATGCTCCACCAAAAAAAAAAGTAATAGATTGCTGGAAAATTATATATTATTTGACAAAATTAAGAAGAGCATAGCATCTGAATAGGAGTCATCACATTGTGGATTATTTGGTAAGAGGTTTCTGGCTATCTTGTTCAGAAGGGACATAATATGTACAAAAACCCATGTCAATATCATTCTGTACAACTACTAGTTAAAGATGAAAGACTTTCTCAGTGGGAAAGAGTACATGAAAATAAAAGTGGATCCATTGAAAAAATGTATAGTCTATAAACAAATCAGTCAACAAAAGCACAATCATATCACCCAAGGAGAAATCAAAATTAAAAGCCAACCAAAAATACATAAACTGGAAAGTATTGTGAGATCAATAATGAACTGAAAAAATACACCGTTCTACCAACTGACAAAATTGCTTATTCAGAGATTTTGGAAATTTCCTAGTTTTGACAGCCTAAGTATAATCAGTTTCATAGAATTGGTGGAGAAAATTAAAGATTTGGAATGGGTGATCTGCTGGTGTAATTTGATGTAAATTCACTCTTTCCCAGCATACCAAAATGCAAACTCTCAATGTTCCTTCAAAAATAGTTTCAGTCTCTGAAATCAACAACGAGGAAATTAAGGAATACATCCAACTAACCGAAGTCTGCATCAATCTGAATCTCTTCAGGTTCAATGGTGAATTTCATAAATAGAAAGCAGGATTAGCTATGAGAAATTCATTATTACCTTTTCTGACTGATTTATATATGAGTAATTTGGAAATTCACATCATTAAATCATTCTCATATACATTTTTAAAGTCTGGCACAGATATGTTGATGATATCTTTGTAATAGTTAATAAGAAACACGATTCTTTGGACAATATTGAAATTGTTTAACCTACAAGATAGAGAAATTAAATTCACATCTGAAACAGAATAAGACAGTACAATTCCTTTCCTTTACTTAAGTATTATAAAAGCAGTCAATTTGAAATTTGGAATATACAGAAAAGATATGCATACTGACAATTACATAAAAGCAAGTGGCTTCAATAGCACAGCAAGTAAACATGCAGACCTGAACAGCTTAGCACATAAGATTCATTAACATACCCATGAATAAGTTTGACTATAACGAACAGTACTCACTGATAATACAAACGGTAAAAATCAATGGGTACAATAAAGAAATTCAAACAAGAAAGAGGTTACAACAGGTCACAACATTGACAGCAAGAAAAGAAACTACCATTCAGAGGAAATTAATTTATCACCCTTGGGCCACCAAAAAATTCCAGAAAATACAGAGTTCAGTGTTACTTTGCCCCCAGTGAACATACTCTACCTAAATAATCTGCTCAACTCCAATGATAATGACAGAATCCCTCATGAGAATAAATTAGAAGTATATATTGGCAAAACAAAAAGAAGCATTGGAACTATGCTCAAAGAACACAAAGTCAACCAAATAGATAAATCAATGGTTGTGCCTCACTTTTGGGGAGATAAATGTGATGTAGACATGGAAACCAAATTACTGAAATTCATAGATAGACATTTGGAGCTTTGGGGGGGGGGGGTTTATAAAATAAAAAAAAATATGAAGTTAGGGTTATGAACTTCTAGATCCCAACAAAAGCCAAATTAATCCAACAGTTCATAAATGTCCATGAGAGCTACACCAACTCCATCCAACCGTCAATGAATCTGGCAATCGACTCACAGCTGATGTAGTCAATGGCCTGTGAAACATGTTAAGAAAAATTAATCCAAAAGTTCATAAAATGTTCATGAGAACTACATCAAGTCCATCAAACCATCAACGAATCTGAAAGTCGACTCACAGCTGATGTAGGCAATGTCCTGTGAAACATATTGTGTATAATTTAATGGTGAGTGGAGCTTAAGAGTGACTCGCCAAGTAATTAAGAACAACTAATATTGTGTAATAACTAATCATAAATCTTGGAAAATATCATGTCTTATACATCTGGATGACATGTAAATGTATCATGGAAAGTAGATGATAAATGTCAAGTCAGCAATATGTGATTTAAGTTAGTGATATTCCATTTTTTTCCTGAAGTCCTTGGAATTATATTATGTCTTGGTAATATTAATGATATGAATGTGCATGCTTTTCAATTTTACTGTTATACAGAATCCTTGAACAAGGTTCCATGATAGAACCATAATATTGAAATGCACAGATAAAATTTCTGCAAGTTTTTGCAGAAAAAATTAATGTTGAGGAAGACCATCAGATAATCTGATGATTGATTGAGAGGTAGACAATCGAGGTTCTACTGTACTTTGTGGACATCACTATGTATTCAGTGAAAAAGTTAAAGTGTCTGCCAGAAATAGGATGGATTTCCTCATGATACTTGTTTTCTGTTGGAAGAAGTATGTTCAGTTATATGGTGACTTCAGAGTAATGGCAACATTCTGAAGGTTATTTCTGCATTTTGTTTGTTAAATATTCTTATATAATCATGAGTAAGCTGATGGGATGTAAGTCTCATTCAGCCTTGAGGAAGCATATGCAAAAATTTTGCTGCCAGTTTTAACTATAATTAGCATTTCAGTGTGGAAGGTAAGCCAGTATTCTAACTGAAACTTTTCACATGCTCCTTAGTTTTTCATTTCAACCTTGCTGGCAGTTAATCTGTGACCTATATCACATCAGTTCTGTTATAAAAATGTCAGGATATATTTCAGCACGATAACCTGAGCTGTTATCACCATCTTATTTTTTTAAACAATATTACTATTGTATGTATGTTTTTATATGTGCTGTATAAAAATTGTATTATTAAAACTAATGGTAAAAGTTTTTAATAGTTTCTTAAGCATTGAAACAAAATGTCATTGTAGCACTGCATGTTTATGTGTAGCACTTTATTGTTAATAGTTATGTAAATGGTATGCAAGCTTTTACTGTTTTTAAGCATCTTTTTAGAAAATATTAGCAGTTCACTGTAAGAGAGGAATGTTTCATTAGGGTTTTGGGAAGCGTTGTGTATGGGTGTATGCATGCTCTTGAAAGAATACCACACATATGAAAAGCCATATTCATCTCTGTATAATTTCTTTTATAAATTTCATGGTATAAGATATGTTTTTTTTTTTATTTAATATGTGTCTAATCTTGCTGTATCAGGAGGAGGATATAATATTTATTATTTATGACATAAATACATTGATATTATCTATATTTTATGATATGAGGAGCATCATTTCAAAAAGCAATTTATCCACAAATATAAACTTTTCAGGAATTGGAAAAAATGCACAGCAACCAAACTAAAATGGATAAATAAAAATAAAAAACTGTAACTTTCGAAATCAAAGCCTTAGAAGGCTATAAGGTTAACCAAACAAATCAACTATTATAATGTTCTGGTACAATCCCGAAAAATACTTGGACAAGTTGCCATTTGATCGAACATATGAACTTATTAATGTTTGAAATAAGAGATATCAATATTAAACTATATTAACTTTTCAGGAATTGGAAAAAATGCACAGCAACCAAACTAAAATGGATAAATAAAAATAAAAAACTGTAACTTTCGAAATCAAAGCCTTAGAAGGCTATAAGGTTAACCAAACAAATCAACTATTATAATGTTCTGGTACAATCCCGAAAAATACTTGGACAAGTTGCCATTTGATCGAACATATGAACTTATTAATGTTTGAAATAAGAGATATCAATATTAAATGAAAATTTTATTATTTAACCACTTTTAATGGTATCGTAAGAAGGCAGTTAATCTACAACATCCCCAATCTTTCATCCTCTTCAAGGCAATCACATGTAATGTCCTCTTCAACAACATGATCATTATCTTTCAGTGTGTAGTACCATATGATCAACACCAAGATAAAATAATCTCTTCTGAGTCGGAATATTAGAACACCTCTTTATGGTTTTAAATCAGATTTACTCAGGACATATGTTTCGTGGATCTTTTATCCACATCATCAGCTGTTCAGACTCAGAAGAGATTATTAGTATGTGTTTCACTGTGTTCGATTCCAAATTGAATTAATATTGAAACCAAGATAAAAATTCAATGAGTCCAATTGTCACCAAGCCCCTGCTTTAGTAACTTGTTTGCATTGTTCCTTTTGGCAGGTTTCTAATCTTGGGTATTGATCACAGTATCTGGATCACAAACATTTTGCACTGAATGTCCGCTTTTCAAAACTGATAGAAGTTTTTTAAAAAGATTATCAAATCTGTAAGTAGGTTCCTTTTTACAGCAATATTAACCTTTCCTCCTTTTCTGATTTCTTTAACATGATCCTATTCATATCCTTAACACCATATAACTTTTCTAGCATTTTAGATAAATACTTAAAATTCCAAACAGTTCAGTCTTTACCCAATAAATGGATAGTCTACTTCTATAAATTTCATGGTATTCTTCTGGTGTTTTTATTTCATACATCGTTCTGAACTCTTTTCCTATAGCTCTGAACATTCTATCTGGGGACAGAAATGAATGCCCCCTGATTGGAAAAATCATTGAAATGTTCTTTATCTGTGGAGGAGGATGAATATTTAAAAAACCACCACAAAAGTGCATGGTCAACATGATGTTTCTATTTTGTCCACCACACCCATGACAGAAAAGTCTTATATTGTAGTACAAGGAGCAGATTGGTATCTATTGAGGAAATCACTAGAACAGACGACACTTCAACAGCCCCATGACCACTCTGGTTTTCTGTCCAGCAATTGAAATGTGGAAATTTATTTTCTATGCTAGTTAATGCAAAGAGCATAAAATGAAATCTGCCATGAATAAGCCTCCCTATGGAAAGCTTAGGAAGAGGCTGAACTTGTCGGAGATCAAAGGAGAATGAAATGCTGTTCATAGGCTTCTTCATAATTTTATGGAAGATTATGCCCTCTAGCTGTGATGAACTAAGGCTGCATTAAGTTCAGCTTTTTTGATTTCATCATTGGTGGATTTCAGTAAATGAGACATTTGTGCATAATAGCTACAAGCATCTGTTGTTAGAGATTCAAATCCGATAAAAATTATTAGAAAAAATATTCTGCAAAAACCACTTTTTTACTTTTAAGTGATCTGGAACTCTAGCATTGTCATCTTGAATAACTTATTAATATTGAGTTCTGGGGGTGGATATAACCTCTTACTTTTTTGGTGTGAGTAATGACTTTCTTGTGCTTCCAAATTTGATAGGAGCTTAACTACAGACTTTTTCTTTTCATCAAAAAGTTTACTCTTGGGATCACTTCTTTGCCCAGCAAAGGACTCCCTTCTTTTGCAGCATTTCTTGGATGGACTGCATTTTGTTTCGACACGCTGGATGGGCCAAATGTATTCTGCACTGAATATGCAGTTTGAGGATTATATTTTACATAAAAAGATGTTTTGAAGAGGAAAACATTGTAGTATTATGCAAGGCATTAGCTGAGAGTAAGAAATCGCATTAAACAGAATTTTGTTCCTGGGTGGACAAACTGCTTTTTGAAATGGTGCTCCCATTTGTTGACACAATTGCAATATCATAAAAAAGGGTCATTGTTGAAATGTTATTATTGCTCATTAATCATATAGTCAAGTTAAGTGTTTAGCCCACTGCCATTTACTGCACATTGCTTCAAACTATTGATTCCAGTACATGTTTTACAAGTCAAAGTACACTAGTGATCATTCAGGAAAATGGGACACTCCATCAAGTTCTTTTTCAATACTGTGAATGGTAAATGTGATCAAACTGCCTTTCATCTGCTGTGCCTACTGCTGTAAATGTTACTGTTTGAATCACAGTTTCAGAAATATTTTACATATCAACAGCATATAAGTTTGATAGAACTTAACATTAAATTTCTCTTCAACAACTATATAATGGAATTTTGTGTCATCTCTATTTTTTCTGTCCTCAAGCACTGTCGAAAGGTGTGTGAATTGACACAAATCTGCACTTTCCTTGAGTGTCTGTGAATTTTACTTGCATTAATCCATATTTTGTTAATTATGTTTGATAATGATTTTGAAACAAATAATAAAAATTCCTCCATTAGATAACATGATCAGTAAGCACATTCAAAATACTTGAAATCTAATTGGAACTTGTACATTGAAGCTAATCGTATAATTAGAATCGTTTTATAATTGAGTCAAACTACGCACTTTTATTGGCTCTGCTTGTTTAAATTTAGTATATGTTTCACAGACCATTGTCTGCATCATCAGCTACTGTAAAAGAGTTTAGTTATATGTTGCTACTTTTGACAGTATTGTAACTCAGTAACCAAAATTCAACTTCCTCCATTTAATGACAATTCCAAGTTTTAGCCTGGAAGGAAACCCCTCAGAATATGCCCATAAAAAGGTAACTTTTATAATATAGGAGAAGAGTGGTTTACATTTCTAACATTATTTATTAAACAATAATTTAACTATAATTTGAACGAAGATCTATATAACAATGTAATAAAATATACTCCATAGAAGGCAACAACAATAGATACTTGGAAAATTCAATGAGGAAGGAGGTCAAACTATGACTACATAATAGTGTATCAAAACTAATAATACTCTATAGTAGTGAAACCTGGGTAGTGAGAAAAAGGACAAAAATAAAATTAAAAACTTAGCAATGAGATTTATGAGAAGGTTATTAGGAGCATCTCTAAGATATAAACTGATAAATACATTCATAAGAATGGAATTGGATGTATGACACAAGAGTAATTCAGTACTAAAAGAACTGGCAAGAGCATATCCCTAACAGGCTACCACAGCAAGCTTTCCTTTATAAATGGGACAAAGGACAGCCGAGGACTAGATGAAAAGAGTAAAATACCTTTGGCATAGAATGGGATAAACCCAATTCTTGGAAAGGAATAATAATAATAATAATAATAATAATAATAATAATAATAATAATAACAACAACAACAACAACAACAACAACTACATGTGTAATGCACATATTGAATAAATTTTATCTAAATACCAATGTAATTGAGCAGTATCTGTTATCTATTGCAAAAGGTACAAGTTCTCAAATTTTTACCCTAAATAAAATACAAAGTAGTAGTAGTAGTAGTAGTAGTAGTAGTAGTAGTAGTAGTAGTAGTAGTAGTAGTAGTAGTAGTATCAGAGGAGGTATTGGAGAGAGTTTGGAGAACTCCTGTGCTTCAGCCATAGGCAATTTGTGCCACAACCAAGTCCCTTATAGTGTTCCAAATTCTATGTTCTTGATGAGATCCAGAATTTTATTTCCTGTAAGGGGATCATCCATATTGAAATATGGATGTGGACCGAAGAGCTGATATCTTCTTCTCTCCAGGCCTTTACATACATTCAAGGAGTAAATGCTTCACATTCTCGTGAGATTTGCCACAAAGTCTACAATGGGCTCTCCCTGGAAGAGTCCCATTTTCTGTAGATGTTTCCTAAATTGACCATATTCAGAATTAATTCCACTACTCTTCTCAACTTTTTCCTTCCCAACTGTAGGAACATTTTGGTGAGTGTGGGATTAGGTCCATTAACAAGGCTTTTCCCAAGGACTTGTCCTGGATAATTGGGCCATCGTATTTTATATTTCTCTGTGGCCCATAATTTAATTGTTGTTCTTACTGTGTACTTACTAACTCCACAGGCCAGTTCAGCTCCTATAATGAGATTCCTTTTTTGGTCAGTTTATCCACTGTTTCATTCCCTGTCACTCCTCTGTAACCTGGCACCCATCTCCATTGAACAGAGTTGTTGCTCGAAGGGCTTTCAGTTTTATGGAGGCAATCCCATACTAGCTTGGAATTGAATTGGTGAGAATCAAGTGCTCAA
This sequence comes from Metallyticus violacea, assembly GCA_030762175.1. Classification (NCBI taxonomy): domain Eukaryota; kingdom Metazoa; phylum Arthropoda; class Insecta; order Mantodea; family Metallyticidae; genus Metallyticus; species Metallyticus violacea. The sequence goes on from CM060832.1 coordinate 3,043,645, forward strand.
AGTGCAGCTTGACTGTTCGAGAGGATCATAATATGTTTCCCATAGGAGTCTTTCTCTAAGCGATTTTGCACACAGGCCATGATTGCTAAAATTTCTGCCTTAAACATGGTACAGTACTTCCCAAGGCTTATACTAATGTTGGGCCAGGAAGTTTCACCATAGATGCCAACTCTAGCTTGATCAAAGATCTGTGAGCAGTTTGTATACCATATTAGTAGTGCTTGGACCTTCTTTGGCTTTATCTTTCCTGCCACTCAAGTGAGACCCAAGATTTATTCTATAGATTGGTTGAAAACGGAATTGGGTAATCATGAGATCAAATCTTATTTCCAGTTCCGCACTATACGCAACCTCTAATATGCTAGTATGTCTGGGATAGTAGCCATTCCTCCATCCTCCTAAATGCACTAATCTGTAGGCTGCAAGTCGTGCTTCTGCTTTAAAGAATATATCCAATGGTGTTAGATCAAGCAGAATCTCTATTGCAACCATTGGGGTGCTTTTAAAAGCTTCCTTTGTGCACATGCAAGCAAGTCTTTGCAGACTGAAAAATTATATCATTGTGGTTTGCAGCATCTTCAGCCAACAAACCACAATTCCATAGGTTAATTGTCTATGATCGCAGTGTATATCCAGCTGCAGATCATAGGTTTCATTCTCCATGATGTTTTCATAAAGTGTCTACTGGTCATGAGTGACCATTTGGCTTTTTGGATAACTTTCTGTATATGTGCATTCCACTAAGCTTCCTGTCCAGCATTACGCCAAGATATTTGACCATCATGGAGATTATCACCCATGTTCCTGAAAAGTACAGGTTGTCAAAGGCTTGAAAACTTTTCTTTTTTGTGAACAGTACAACCACTGTTTTTGAAGGGTTTACAGTGATTCCCTGCTAGATGCACCATTTTTTGATTGTCATCAGCCCATCATTCATGTCTGTTATCACCTGAGAAAATTTTCCCATCACAACTAAGGCTATGTCATCAGCATATGCCTGTATATAATATCCTTTCTCGTTCAGTAAGTTGCCTAACATGAGGCTCCATAATAAGGGAATACAATTCCTCCCTGCAAGCAGCCCCTAGTCTCAACAATCTCATGTGTTTCTCCAATAGGTGTTACTTGTATATTCCTGTTGCATAGCATGGAATTTATGCATTTACAAATGGCATCCATGGGGCAATTGTAAACAGCTTGAACTGTGGACAAGTATGTGGAATTATCAAACGCTTCCTCTATATCCATAAATGCAACTAATGCTGTTTCCTTCTTAGCCAGAGAGTCCTCAACTCTCAGCACTAAATTGTGTAAGGCTTCTCTCTCTTTCTTTTGAGACACTCTTTAACATCTCAGGTCACCAGCATCCCATTCAATTCAGGGCATGAAACGGCCAACAAATTTTGCTCAGAGGCCTCTTCTTTCATGCTTGAGGTTCTTTATCGTGTAGTAAATGTACAATACAGAACCCACGACTTTACTTTACTTTCCTTCTGAAGGAAGCCATGCTTAGGATTGTTACGCCCAGAAAAATCCATCAATCCTGGCCAGTCTTTGCAATGTCTTAACAAGAAAGAGGAAAGACTGATTGGTCTAAAAGCCTTAGCAGTGGAGTAATCTACTCACCCTTGCTTTGAAATAAGTTTCACTCTGGCAAGTCTCCATGGCAAAGGTATACAGCCAAAGGCTTCACTTGCCCTGAAAAGATGACAGAGTAGTATAAGCGGGATTCAGGCCCTTTCTGCAGTAAAGCAGGGAAGATGCCATCCCTTCCTGCAAATTTAAATAGGCGGAACTTGTTGATGGCCCATTTGATCTTAACAGTTGTGACAATCCTATGGGTCAACTTCCAGTCCTCTGAGGATGAGCTAAGTATATGATTCTCATTTTGACTGGAGTTGTCACCCTGTTACAACCAGAGAAGACAATCTTATGAAATGTATTAAGTGTATCTTCAGCTGTGTTGGTATAACCTCCTGTGGGTTTCTTAAGAGAACCGACATCAGTTATATTCCCATAGGCCATAATCTTCTGGATTCTTTGATTTCTCTTAGCTTTATTCAAGAATTTCCTCGACCTGGCCCATAACTCGCTAAGTTGTTTAGACCACCACCTCACCTTCTTTGGTCCAGACCTTATGGATATAGAACAGTTATCCTGATAACAGTCTATAATAGCATCTTGTATGAGGTATGCTGCTCTATCTATATCCTCAAAAGCTCTAACACCTTCGATCTTTTCAAGCATAACTGCAAGGTCCTCCTTATAGGTGGTCCAAGTAGTTCTTCTTGGATTCTTGAAAGATGCTTTGCTAACCATTATATCTTGTTCAAACTGAATATATTTATGGTCTAAAAGGGATGGCTCATCTAAAACTTGCCATTCTGTAACCAGATTGCTGATAGAATCTATTCCAAAAGTAATGTCGATGACCTCTTTTCTAATTCTATTGGAAAAAGTGGGTTTATTCCCAACATTAAGTTTAAAGATTATTGTTGAGCAAATAACTCAACAAAGACTCACCTCTTTTGTTTGTATGTGTACCACCCCATATTGCATGGTGAGAGTTGGCGTTGCATCCCACAAGTAGTTGCTTGCCGTTCTCTGCCATCTGTTCCACCATGAGCTCTAGTTTTCTTGATGAGAGATCCCATCCGTCATAAGGTAGGATATACAGAGCTCAAAGTTAGACTTCTGTTTTCCTCTCCCATGTTCAGGTTTATTTTCACTATTGTGGTGTCTGAAACAAAGTTCATATAAAGATGAGGCATACACCCCATTCCTTACTAGGATACAAGTCCTCATGTCATTAATGGATGTGCAGTAAATCAACTTACCTTTTGCTTTGTCTAGCCCTGCTATTCTTCCTTTATATAACCAGGGCTCTTGAATGAGGACCAGGTTGATATTTCCCCCCTTACCTTCTTAAAGAAGGCTGCCAAAGCAGCCTTACTGTGTTGTAGGTTGATCTGGATTATCCTTGTCATCTTTAGAAAAATGATGAGTGTGATTTTATCTAACTCAGGGTAGCCCCTATTTTCTAAAACTATGATGGCTTTTTGTTGCTCCTCGTCTATTAAGCATACAAAAGTTTGACCAGTCACCTTTAGTGCTGATAACTCACCAGTCTCCAATTTTTAGAGTCTTATTCTGTTTGTCTAACATTGGTGGGATTTTAGAGGGGTCCATCTTAGGGAAAATCCTTGGCTGTTTTCGAGACGTCTGCCTTTAATCCCACAATCAGTGTGGAACCCTCCCATGGCCTGAGCTTAGGAATGGTTTTCTGTGGCAAGGTCTTAATCTGCTGATTGGCACAAGTAAGAATGAGAGCACCCCTTTCCATATGAGCCAACAAACTGAGGGAAGTACCCATCTTCTAGAATCTTAAAGGACTGGACGATCAACTGCTGGAGTTCCTCAATTTGGGCTTCCGTAGATTTGTCCACTGGATATTCTTCTAGGACTACAGCCATTTTGATGCTGGTTAGGGTTTCTTTAAAGGTTACCTTACCTTTGTCTCCTGGTGGTGCCACAGAAGTTCTTGGCTTCTTCTGAATGACTTCAGTAGTTGCGGTGGATCCATCCAGACAGCTGCATTTTGCTCCACTCTTCTGTGCCTCTTCCTCCTCTAGTAAGATTGACTCTTGAGCCCTTCTTATTTCTTTTCTTTTTCTTCCCCCACTTACTAGAATTTGATTGATTGATTTATTTATGGATGCTCTTTAACATCTAAAGTCATCAGCATCCCATTCAACTCAGGGCGTGAAACAGCCGACAAATTTTGCTCAGAGGCCTCGCTTTCAGGTTTGAGGTTCTTTTTCGTGCCGTAAATGTACGACACGGGACCCACGGCTTTACTTCCCTTCCGAAGGAAGCCATACTTAGGATTTTTACGCCCGAAAAAATCCATCGGTCCTGGCCGGTTTCGAACCCGCGATCTTGGGTGTAGGAGGCAAGTATGGTAACCATTACACCACCAGAACCGACTCTTAGTAGAATGCCACTTGATCCCGTGCTTAGCGAGTTTTCTTTCAGGGATTGTTTTCTCTGTGCCCCTGAAAGTTTGGGAGGCTTTACTTTAAGTTGTCCATATGCTCCATGGCTTTATCTAGTTGCCCGCTGAAGCTAGGAGTCGGTGGACTCTTAAGTAGCCTTTCCTGTTATCCTTCTGAAGGAGAAATCTCCTCTTCAGGTTTGGGGACTTCATTTCGTTAGCTTCAGAGGTTTGCTTCTAAGGGCCTTCCTCCTTAGCAGGGATGGATGTTGATACTGAAGTCTTAAGGCCTTCAGTACTAGGTTTTGGTTTGTTCTCGTTATCCATAAAAAGTCCTACAAGTAGCAGGGGAATTAGAAGTCCAGCCAGGCAGAGCCCAGCATACCTGGGTAAGGCTAGATACTACTGGAAGGTTGCCTGGCATTCCGGAGGCTCCATTTATTGCACATCTTTCACGTTCCATGCACCTCCTCAGCACGGGTCACTTTACACCTTGAGGTTGGATGATAATGGAAAATGAATAGGATGAAAAATGAGAGGGTGAAGTTTAATTGCTTTTTAGTTTGGCCTCTCCTCTCCAGCTGCCTGGCATGGGTGTCCCTGACGGTAGCAAGCTGCCTCCAGTGCAGCCTGTTGATTCACAGAGGCTCTTAAGCCTCACCACCAGCGACAATGTCTTGCGACTCATAGGCAGAGAAATCAAATTTAAAAATTGAATAAAAGATTTAGTACAATTGTTAATGACTCTCATAAACATCTCAGCAGATGGTCATCAGCATCCCATCCAATTCATGGTTTGAAATGATTGAAATGATTGATCAGTATTGCTCAGATGGTCCTTCTTTCAGGCTTGAAGTTTTTTTTCGTGTCTTAAATCTACAACACAGGACCCATGGCTTTACTTCCCTTTTGAAGGAACCCATACTTAGGATTTTTAAGCCCAAAAAATTCCATTGACACTGGCTGCGATTTAACTCGTGATCTTGAGTCTATGAGGCAAATATAGTTACCTCTAGATCACCAGAACCAATTACTACAACACTGTATGCAAGCATTTAATAAAACCTCCCTATTAAACAACACATAACAGGTTGAATGCAGCCCAAAAATGTTATGCATTACCATGCAAATCTCAAGTTCCGTACTCATTAAGAGCATTAAATAATACAACTTTATGCCAATACAGTAGACTTGCCAGATGTCCCATATAATACAGAATGTATTGATTTTGTAGAGGAAAAATTGTGTCTTGTTTGGAAGTTGTACTGAACATCAAAAATCCTGTATTTGATTGATTGATTGATTTTTGCATTTTAAAATCATGCAGAACTCATTAAATTCATTAATTTCTCATACTTACAAAAATTGGAATTAAGTGCTTACAACACTAGTTTATAGTGATAGATAGGAATGTGAATATTGTGGTAGGGATAGCCTGGCTTACATGAGCTATGTCTGAGCAATAAACATATTTCATGTTTACTTAAATGTAAATTGGAACTTGCACAGTGAAGCCAATCATATTAATGGATATCATTGTATGATTCAGTTGAACTACACACTCTTAAAGCTTCACTTACTTTTCATAAATGTATGGAACCGGTTTCGAGAACATTTTGTTCCCATCTTCAGCCATGCTGAACTTTGAACTTTAACTTTAGCATGGCTGAAGATGGGAACAAAATGTTCTCAAAACCGGTTCCATACATTTATGAAAAGTAAGTGAAGCTTTAAGAGTGTGTAGTTCAACTGAATCATACAATGATATCCATTAATATTTCATGTTACTCTGTTTATTTGCCTGTTTGATACTGTATGCCATCTATTAATGAAAATTTTGCATGTTAGATTAATAGATTAAGTCATTGTGTGGACAAAAGTTGCAATCATTAGAAGAAAATTGGTTTAAAATGTTCAGCATTCACCTTCTTGAAGATTTCCCAATGTGAACACATTAATTTTCTACTCTTTAAGCATTGCTGGCCCTAATGCATTTGCAGAGAGGGTGTAAGTATGATGGACCACCATGATTTTGTTATTGTATATATTGAGTGCATTGACCATGCAAAATAAATATACATATTGCTTAACTTGACTGGTTGTCATTTTGTTAGAGAATGACCCCTTTTGGCCTTTGAGAAAAAAAGTTTTACTTCTCTTATTGAAATTGTGAAAATCTTGCAAGTGTATAATACAGCCACTTACATGTTACTAAATTGCAATAAATCTTTAAGATGTATGGTTTCTGGGTTACAGGGCTTACCCTGTGTAGAAGCCTCCAGGCCTAAAAATTTTGAAGAGAAGATTGATAAAAACATATCCCATGCTATCCAAGGGATGACTGTGTGGAAGAAGGGCAAAAGTTTACCTGTCTGTCAGAATGGTTATGTCATAACACAGTAGAAATTTTTAAAGTGAGAAATCGTTAGCTGGCATGGCTTGGTGAATGGGATAAGAACGGGAGGTATTAGGCAAGAATAAAATTTATGCAAAAAATGGCAGAATTTCTAAAAATTTGTTGTTTCAAATGGCAGGAACCAAGCCATTTTTCCCCTAGCTTCCTAGTAGAGAGAAGACAAATCTTTCTTCATGTGTGTCTGTAGTGAGGAAGTTGCTGTATTGTCTTGCAGATGTTGTATGTTCTAGGGAACGAAATTCTCATTATATATAAGTGGTCATTCAAACAATCATTGTTGATGTCTAATCTAAAGAGTGCTGTAGCTTTTATCTGTTTTTGTATAGAGAAAAAAAGCTAAAAATATTAAGTCTCAAGTTTTAGGTTAAGCTGGTGACACATAGTTGATAGCATTTATTGATGAAAACTTCACAAAGCTTTTGTATTTTGTAAGGAACTCCCCTTAAAACAAAGGGAATGAGTGCCCTAATAACATTTACAGTGGGATGTGTTAATTCATTTCTTGTACAACAGTAAGAGAAATGGCTAATGTGTGGTAATATTTCTGTGCATAGATACACATGCAAATGTAGATCTTACTTCTGCTTGCTAGACTAGATTTGATTTTTAAAACATTTTTTAAAAAAGAAACTTGTTTTTTAAAAAATATATGGAACTAACACAGTGAAGCTAAATCATATGAATAAAATCATGTGATATATGTCGTACTAAACACTCGTATTGCTTCACTTACTTGTGTGATATTTGGAACCAGTTTCAAAGACCTTTGTCTTCATCTTCGGCCAAGGGTAGAACTGGTTGGAGAATCCAATGGCTCTGTCAAGATGAAGCACCGCCCAAGTGGTGTTTTTATGTATTTAAAATTGGTGTTTTCTACCTTTGGAATATCAGAGTTCATCATTTGATCAACATATTTATGAATGTAATTTTTTTCCCAAATATCCAGTTCTATATGTCCCTGAGTCTCTTTTAATAAATCCACCTTCTTCACAATCTCATGGTTTTTAGTCCAGAAATGATATGCCACAGTTGATCTATCTGTGTGTTTATATTTTATATTCCTGAAATGCTCTTTTAAACGTGTGCCTATATTTCTCTTTGTTTTTCCAATATAGATCTTTTCACAATCTGCACATGTTATTCTGTAAATACCTGCTTTTTCCTCTTGTGGGGTGTTTACAGCTGTTTTATCTTTCAAGATGTTTCCTAAATTAAATCTGTTGATGGGTGCTAATTTTATATTGAAACCTTTAAAACTATTTTGAAATTTTTTCATTGCTTTTGGATGATATGTACATTTTTAAAAAAATTGTTTTTCTATATCTGCTGATAATGTGGTGGTATCTCTGATAATTTTTTTTCCTTTTAAATCTTTCCACTTTTTTATGTACCAGATCTTTTTTAAAGATAACATGTTACCATGTTTAGATATAAAAATTATGAATATCAATGAGAATCTGAACTTTGGGATATATAGGAAAAATACCCACACAGATAATCATATCAAGGCAGATGGTTTTAACCCTTTAACACGCAAACATGCATTTTCAACAACTTTGCATATCATTTGGTTAATTTACCAATTAGTAAAGAAGAGTATAAAAAAGAATACAAGAAAATAGAAGAAATGGCAATTTTAAATGGCTTTAATAAAGATCTGGTACATAAAAAAGTGGAAAGTTTTAAAAGGAAAAAACTTATCAGAGATACCATCACATTATCAGTAGATATAGAAAAACCAATTTTTAAAAATTGCACATATCATCCAAAAAAAAATTGAAAAAATTTCAAAATAGTCTTAAAGGTTTCAATATAAAATTAGCACCCATCAACAGATTTAATTTAGGAAACATTTTGAAAGATAAAACAGCTGTAAACACCCCACAAGAGGAAAAAGCAGGTATTTACAGAATAACATGTGCAGATTGTGAAAAGATCTATATTGGAAAAACAAAGAGAAATATAGGCACACATTTAAAAGAACATTTCAGGAACATAAAATATAAGCAGACAGATAGATCAGCTGTGGCATATAATTTTTGGAGAAAAAACCATGGGATTGTGAAGAAGGTGAATTTATTAAAAGAGACTCAGAGACATATAGAACTGGATACTTGGGAAAAAATTTACATTCTTAAATACGTTGATCGATTGATGAACTTTGATATTCCAAAGTAGAAAACACCAATTTTAAATACATAAAAACACCACCTGGGCGGCGCTTCATCTTGACAGAGCCATTGGATTCTCCAACCAGTTCTACCCTTGGCCGAAGATGAAGACAAAGGTCTTTGAAACTGGTTCCAAATATCACACAAGTAAGTGAAGCAATACGAGTGTTTAGTACAACATATATCACATGATTTTATTCATAGATTTGAGTAGTTGCACTTGAAATGTACTTCTGTTTTATTTTTTCCTGTGAATATAAGGAGAGGAAATTGTAAGCTGTAGGTGTAGTGGAGGCCAGAGCTCAGCCCAAGAAGTGGACCTAGAGTGACTGTTGTGTAAACTTTCAGGTGTAAGAAATGCCCAGGTGCAAAGCAAAACAAGGTTGGAGTAAGTAGTAGCACGAAGGGTAGTCGAGGGGGTGCAATGCCCTTCCACCAGCGCTCACTCCTGGCCGACGAGGCTGTTTGGCCCATAGAGGTGGCAAGGTTCGTATCCCTGCAAAAGCCTGCCTCATTAACTGCCTTAACTAAATACCTGTTTTACAACATAGCAATGAAGTCTTTTTTAGGGTGCAAGAAGTTACAAAGAGAGGGAGGTATATAAAAAATATTAAATAATTTGGGAAGGGTATTTGTCTTCACACACTCCCAGAAGTTAGATACACAGATTGAAAGTCTATCAAAAGTTAGTATGTCTTTGTAGAGCAGAATATAAATTTTCATCAGCTTTCAGGCATTAAATATGGATACATTCTGAAGGCAAGATATGACTAAATTTTAGGATCTTTCATTTCACAATGTATTACAATTAAAATAAGCATGTACTTTATGACAGCAGATGGAAATGTTTCTGGCATCTTTTTATTCATACGCATCAGTTCCTGATCCAGAATTGTCTACTTCTCACCTGATATTTGTTTTCAGTTCTTTTAATGTGTTACTTGTGTGTATTTTAATGCTTACTGATCAAGGCATTGAGTTCCACACAAAGGTAGCAGAGAGCAGTAGTGTAGTTATTTGTAACGTGGACACCGATGAATTGGCTGAATGATGAAATAACAACAGACTGAATGGCAGGAGAAACCAAAGCACAGATGCTGCATTATTTGTCACAAATACCACTTTCTGACATAGGTGTAAAACAAGCAGTCTAACCTGTCTGCCATAGTACTGCTAGTGTGAGGTTTGTTTTATGCACTTTATTTTTAAACTTCCCTCTTAAATAAAATCACATACTCTCAGTTTAATGTATAAAATCAGGTTTTTCTTTACTCTATTGTTTGCTGTTTTGCATTAAAATATGACTATGTAAGTGGAACCATGCTTCATCAGTAACATCCAATTGCAGAAATTTACCCCAATATCAGGATCCCCTGCTTGCAAATCTTGGGATACAGTGGCTTTATATGCTTTCAAATATAAATTTACTCAATTTTGGAAGATGAGCTGATGCGTATGAATGACAATTTTCTGAAATGATGCCAAAACTGTATGGATATAGTAGCAGAACATTTCCAACATCTCTTGTCACTAGGTGTGTAATATTTTCATAATAATTGTAGTTGTACTTGCAAGAATTTGAATGCGTTAAGCAAATATTAATCCACTTCATTGGGAGTTCCTGCTCTTGACTACCAACCTGCCAGCTGCCGTCAAATGGGACAAAATAATGAAAGATCTGGTATATATTCCAGCATGTGTTGCTTGAAATTATTGAATTACGAGGATAGGTCCATAAGTTTCTGGCCTAACCATTTTCTAGGTATGATAAAGACATAAACTATATTTCACTATTCAATATAGTTATCCTTTATTGCAATGCACATCTCACATCTTTGAATCAACATTTCAATTCCTCCCCAAAAATAGAAGTCTTGTCTGCAAAAAGGGCATACAAGATCCATCACTTCTTCGTCACACTTAAATTTCTTTCCTCAAAGGTCCTTTTTGAGTTCTGAGAAGAGCAATACACTGGGAGCTAGATCTGGGTTATAGGGGTCAATCTCCTTGAAGCCACATTTCTTCACAGCTTCCTTTGCAACAAGAGCTGTGCACACAGGCGCTTTGTCGTGAAGAAGGCACACACCACCATTCAGCTTTCCTCGCCTTTTCTCTTTGATGGAAGCATGTAGTCTGCAGTAGGCCAGCATAGTACTCTCCATTTACTGTGGTGTTCCTCTCCTTAAAGTCAATGAAGAATTAAGTAAAATTGTACTTATGAAACTGTAGACAATGGAGTGGTAATATATATTACATTAATGTAGGATATATTACATTATATATATATATATATATAATGTAGGATCAATGAGGAATATTTCTTCACGGTCCCAAAAGATTGTGGCCATGATCTTCTTGGTTGACTGAGTGAGCTTGGCCTTTAGAGGTGGTGCTTTGCCAGGTTTATGCCACTCCATTGATTCTCTTTTGGACAAGGGATCATAGTAGAGGGCCATCATCTGCTGTAACAATGGTTTGCAGAACTTCTCTCTCATGGCCATGGCAGCGCTCCAAAAATGCCTGACAACGGATGACTCGTTGCTGCTTTTGGACTGAGGAAAGAAGTCTTAGCACTAACCTTATTCATGTTTAAATGTTCATGAATAATTTAAATGACTGTTGTTTTAGAAAGACCCAACCTTGCTGCTATTTCTGAAATTTTGAGCTGCTGGTCTTCCATTAATTCTTTTTCTGCAAGAGCAATGTTTTCAGGAGTGAGCACTTCCAAGGGCCAACCTGCACACTCTTTGTCTTAAATGCTTTCTTGACCTATGCGAAAAAGTTTGGACCCATTCTTTTACGGTAAACTATGAGGGGGATGCTTCCTCATATATACCATCCAATAGCTGTTTAATTTCATTTGGAGTAAGTCCTTCTTTTGTGAAGAACTTAATAACAGGTCAATACTCCATTTTGAACATGTCAATCTTCTACACTTAGTCTTCTTTATGCATCTATATCTGAACAACTGAACACAGTGCAGCATAAGTTACAGCTGCAATTATTTGCTTAACAGATAAGGGTTTTGTAAAGGCGATAATCCTTTTGGTCATGCCGGAAACTTTAATGAACCTATCATCATGCATTACAATATACATGCATTTTCATATTGTAGCAAACCTTACCATGTAGTTTTTCTACATTTGTTTATTTAGAATAAACCAGGACTTTGGCAACAAGTTAGCATTAACATATATAAATCTTTTTTTTTTTTTTACTATAAAATAGTTTAGTTCTTTCTTTCATGTTTCCTTGTTTTGAGAAAGCTGTTGTAGTTTTGAAACATTTAAATACCTGACCAACTGATCTGGTTATGTATTGGCAGTCAGAGAATCAAAATTTTCTTTAAGTGAATTAATAATAGTTACAAAGTTAAGGACACGTTTTCCAAGATTCATCTATAAAACTAGTGTTTTGAGTTTAATTGCCTGAAGGACATTGTTCAGCCACATGTTTTAAAACAGGTAATTCAGTTTTGTGCTATGGGAGATCATTGGTTTTGATGGGATATGAGTGTTATGCTTGGGCTTTGGTGATACATTAACTTTTTTGCCCTGATTACAATAATTTGTGTACAAATTTATGCATGTGTGGCGCTACAGTATAATATACTCCAAGGTAACATGTTGGCAAATTATGTTTCATTTGCAAACACAAACTTCATTTTATTTCAGATCATTTTTGATGGTTAGATATGCACTATTGCAAAACATTATTTAATATGATTGTAAAAAACACTAATTTATAATATCTAGTCATATCATAAATACTATTACAAACTTTTGAGGCAGATTATTGAATCAGTTGTGAAGGTCATTCACCATACTTGTAACAGAGCAGCAGGGATCGTTGTAAATTGAGCTACAGAAGAAAGCACATGTTTTATAGAGCTGTGACAATGGATTTTTTTTTTTTTAATTGATTTATTTAAGGACGCTCTTTAACATCTCAGGTCATCAGCATCCCATTCAACTCAGGGCGTGAAACGGCCGACAAATTTTGCTCAGAGGCCTCGCTTTCAGGCTTGAGGTTCTTTTTCGTGCCGTAAATGTACGACATGGGACCCACGGCTTTACTTCCCTTCCGAAGGAAGCCATACTTAGGATTTTTACGCCCGAAAAAATCCATCGGGCCTGGCCGGGTTCGAACCCGCGATTTTGGGTGTAGGAGGCTAGTATGGTAACCACTACACCACCAGGACCGACAATGGCAATGGAGTGGGGTGGTTATAAAAGTCATGTGGCAGTTAGAGTGTTTCATAAAGTGGGAAAGTCAGCATCAGAGATTTTCACAACCCTGAATAATGCAGACTTTTTTATATGTATAATCAATCTACTTCTTTGTTTCTACCTTATATAGCAGTTTACAACTCTCAAGCAGCTGAAATCATTAGAATGTATTTTCTACTGGGCAATTAATAGGCTCATTGGGACTAGAACTATCAGGTTTGCCCATGTGCCCTAAGTACAAAGAAGCTCGTGGGACTGCCATGGGTGACCGGGGTAATTAAGGCACAGACTCATGAGCAAGAAATGTGAGGTTTGAATTCTTCCAGGACCGTCCTCCCTTACTGAGGGTTTTTGTAGGTTTCCCTCAGTTCTCATAATTAGAAAATGCTGGGGAACTTAGGCCTGGAACATTTCTGTCCTTAAAAAATCTTTTCCCATTATATTATTTCATCTCATGTATCATCAGTGTTCACAGCCTGTAGTGCCTCAGTAGCAAAATGTGCAAATATTTATAAATAAATAATAAAAAAAAAGCCTTTCTGATGTAATGAAAAATATTCAAAATTGAGAACACTTCACAGACAAAATGATCCAAGTTTATGTCTCAATCTCAAAGAAGCTGAAAGCAAAGCTCCAATAGTCTTCAAGAGTAATCATTGTATTTCCACATAATGTGATGGGATGTGTCTTACTATGATGCAACTGAGGAGCATTTCTGTAGGAAAGTAGTGAAAACCTCAAGCAAAGCATATTGAGAATCTGTGTTGAAACCAGTTGCCTGTGAGCAACATTTGTTCAATAATAAAAAACTGGATCTTTCAGTAGGATTCAGTGCCAGCCCACAAGGCTAAGAGCACCCAGGATTGACTTTAGTAAAATGTACCAGACTTTATTTCACCAGCTTATTGGCCTTCTAGCAATCTTAATTTGAACCAGGGCAGAAGAGGCGGTTCTAGATGCTTAAAACTAGGAGGGCCAGATTGAAACAGAAAAATTGGTAATTGAATAATTGAATTAAAATGAAAAGCAACAATTGTTATGAAAATAGAGTGGACAGCATTATAACCATCATTTTTATGTAAATGTTTTCAGTTATATATTATAACATAGTACTTTTTTTTTTAATGCATTTAAAACTGTGAACTGGGAATCGGAAGTTAGTTACTGTAGTGTAGAGTTCAGATCTGATCAGTGGTCTAACATTCATATCCTGCATATACCGTATTTATGTAAATTTGTTGTGTAGTTCACGGGTATCTCCATTCAAATTTATCATTACATCGTAATGCATTGCTGCAATTCTCGACTTTGTTACATTTGTTGTTGGCTTGCATAGAGCATTTGAATAGTAACTAGTAATGAAATAGAGGGGCAGCAAAGAAGAACATCTTTTGGTGCTACTTTCAGTCATAAGGTAAATCTTTATGCTGAAAAATATAATAACAGAAAGGCAGGAAGAAAGTTCAATGTAGCTGAGAGCAACATATGCTTGTGGCGATAACAGAAATTGGCATTGTTTGCAACTATAGCTAGTAGGAAGATATTCACCTATTCTTGCAAAGGAAGACATCCTGACACCGAAGAAAAAGTTTTGGAATTCGTACATGAAAGGAGGAAGAACAGATGTTCTATGATCAGTGACACTATAAGAAAAAACCAACTTTTTCTTCTTTAACCTACACCAACTGTCCTGGCAACAGCACGAGTAATGGATTTTGTCCTAAATATTCCATAATATAACAATAGTCGCCTTATCAATTTTATGTTGTGATTATGTTATGAAGCAGACAGCCTTATCTCTAAGATGCATAAATATAGTAATTATATATGCAGTACCAGGTAAAGCTGAGCTGTAATATTGTCTACACAATAACCAACCTTTGATCCCTAACATATCAAAATACTGAAACAAAGGAAAGAGGAATATAGATAGGATATTAAGATTAAAGCAAAAATGTGATCTTTGTGCTAAAATACCCAATACCCATGTTCTGCTTTCCTCATTAGAGGGTAGAGTTTGAGTTATTTTCACTCATTATTACTTTCAAGTTTCATACTTGGTTAGTAGTAGTATTTTTAGAATGTCATGTTTCTAATTTGCTTCTAATTCTTCAACTGCTATTAGTATCATACTTGCATTTATCATGAAGAAAAAACTATAAATATTACTTTGTTTTGACATTCAGCTTCATGGCCTTTGAACTTGTATGATTGCATCACTAGTTTAAGAACAGTAATGGCATCAGAGGCTAATTATTATTTGCTATTGAAAACTGATGCGAAACAATAAATACTTTCTATTGTTAAAATAACTGATGCTGCCAGATATACCATATTTTCAATGCAGAGAGCATTGTTGGTTGTATCAAATGATCTAAAAATGCTGATTGTAGTGTGCACTTACTGGATGTAATTATGTAAGTTAATTAATGTTACTTTAAGCTTTTTATTTCATTGGTTCTAGTTTTTAGTCACCATATACTATATATATATATATATATACTGCCATAGGTGACCGAGGTCATTAAGGTGTGGACTCATGAACAGGAGATCTGGCATTTGATTCCCACCAGGACTGGCTTTCCTGACTGAGAGTTTTTCCAGGTGTTACTCTTGTCATAAATGGCAAATGCTGGATAGGTACCCTAAATTCAGACTTGGAATGCTTCCTTCTTTTAAAAAAATTCTTTTCCGGTTTATAAGTTCAACTCTAGTATCAACAATGTCCACTGCCTGTCACCTAGTAGTTTAAAAGGGAGTAAAATATAATTAAAAAAACCCATATGCTGTGTTAAAAATAACATTATTAATAAGCTTGTTTTGTATAACAAATTATATAGCAATTTATTAAATAATCAGAAATATTGCTTTCCTTCTCAATTTCATCCCCTTTTCCTCTGATTTTTTTACTATTCCTCCTCTCTCTGGGAAAAGTTTGGATAAATACCATTGACTCCTTCAGAGGATAGCAGAGCTTTCACAGAGAATCTCATATTTAGAACTCGGGCTAAGGAAAGAAATGTAGATATCTATCCTTCCTATTATCATGTGTTACAGCCTAATAACTAAATATCAACCAATCTTTCTGACTCACAACTTGGCAGAAACTGGTGAGGGATTTGGATTCCAGACACTGCATTTTTGTTATTTTCAGTATTTAGTAGAAGCAACATCTCTGATCAAATAACAAATTTATGTGTGTCTCTATGGAGCAGTGCAGCAATGCTAGCTCAACTTATCATATGATTCAAATGGGTTAAATTTTCCCCTTTTTAAAAGCAGAACCTTCACCTTCCTTTCTGCTCTATAGGGACTCAATTATGAAAACCCATGACCCATATGAACAAGACAAAGTTGGAGAACATGGTTTATATACAGTATACAAATAAAGTGCAACTTGTTTCTGTAAACTTGGCAATGTGTCTGCCTTATTGGTCTGATGGAAAATCACCTTAAGGCCAAAAGCTGCATAGGATTATAACATTAACCACTGAATTAGCAGGTAAGCTCT
This sequence comes from Metallyticus violacea, assembly GCA_030762175.1. Lineage (NCBI taxonomy): Eukaryota > Metazoa > Arthropoda > Insecta > Mantodea > Metallyticidae > Metallyticus > Metallyticus violacea. The sequence goes on from CM060832.1 coordinate 3,059,966, forward strand.
AGGTTCATTTGTGTATAAAAATTTCGGCAGATAGAAATAAGGAGACTTTGATGTTTTAAATAGATTAGAATTGTTTTTGGTTTTGTGCTATACAGCTAAGATTCATATCTATTTATCTATTATGCTTATAAATACATTTTGAAAAAAGAGTGGCCAATTTGCGATACAGGAATTCTTCTGGTGTTCTGGTTATCAAAAACAGGTTTGTTATTTCAAGCTTTTGTTCCTGTTTGAGCATGTGACTGTGCTGGTAAACTGCATGATAATATTCTTAATGGAATATGTGTTTTTTTATTTTAAAATGCATTTGCATGTTGTTTGTCTAACTTTGTTATATTGTGATGCATGAATTTGGCTGTGTATGTTTAAGAATTCATACCTGTGTGTTAGAGAGACTATCAGAGATTTCAATACATTTCCATACCTCTGTAAAATTTACATAAATGCTTATTGGTTATTCTGTTGGTGTATAGAGAATTAGCATAGAAATTGCCATTTGGGTTAGGGGATCATCCATTTTATAGGCTACTAAACATGTTAGGTACAGGGATTCCACAATATGTCCTTACTGCTTGCAAAGAGATTTTACATCTAAGCAGATAAACATGCCACAGCTGGCTGCATCTTATGCACCTTGTGTTAATCATATGCCAAGCTCCAAAATTTCACTATCTTAAAAAGGATTTTCTTATATACAATTTGGATTTTCAGAACTATTTTGGTGGAAACCACACCTGGTTTGAAATGAACACAAGCTGTGGGTCAATTAACCTGTTTATTCACCATTGAAAGAAACCACTAACAATAATGCTCACATGCAATGGAATCACCTTATAGTAGACAATGAATAAATGTGCATTTATAAGATTTCAGTTTTAATCATTTTGTTGCTCTATGTGCAGAAGACACTAAAATCCCCCATTTGTGCTAATTTTGGTAGTGATTTTGCTGACAAATGTACAAGATTTTCATACTATAGCCACTGCTATTGGTGGTTCATCAGCATGGAGTACCTCATAATGCAGAACTGGTTATGCTTTCACAAAATCTAATCACGATGGGTGCAGTGCCTGCTGACCCTGCAACACAAAATGTAAAGAATGGATCTGCATTACAGCATCTCATTCGCTACCATAATGAAGAATGCCATATGCCAGCCTGAATTGTTATGAGTTTTGGATTTGCCATTATCAGCCTGAGACAAAGCATGTGTCAATGCAGTGGAAACATTCTGTATCATCTGCCAAAAAATAAAAAAATAAATAAGTAAAGTGACACCAGCTGCCAGTGAAGTGCGGGAAGGGGGGGAAAGGTGACACCATCTGCCAGTAAAGTGATGCTCACTGTCTTGTGGGATCTTGAAGGCATACTGCACCAAATTCCAGCCTCAAGAACAAATCATAAATGCCTACTCCTACTGTAACATCCTCTGGGAACTTCTTAAGATCATTTAATAAAAGTGACTAGGACTTTTCACCAAAGCATGTTGTTCTTCCAGGACAATGCACATCCTCAAACTATCAACAAGTCAAATTTCAAGATCCCCCTACCTTGCTCCAAGTGACTTCCATTTGTTTGGCTCTTTTAAAAGTCACCTTTCTGGTAAACATTTTCAAGACAATGAAGTTGTATGAAGGGAAGTTACTACTGGTTCCAACAGCAGCCCAAAGAATTTTATGCTGCTGGATTTCAGGAATAGGACAAGTGCTTCAATATATCAGAAGTTATGTTGAAAAAAGAAAGTATTTTTCAAATCATTACTCTTATTTATTTAAGTTCTGTATTCATTTATAATTTAGTGTCATAGATAAGTTGATATGTATACACCTTCAGTGATGCAAAACAGCATGTAATATCATTGAATATAATGGATTCATTCAGTTACCTGCATTGTTACACATCACTACATCTTGGCAGTTGTGACTCTTGAGTTGCATTCATCATTAGAGTGATTAAGCCAAAATAAAATTCCATAACTGCCTGGAGTCTCATGCACAGAGCACAGAGCAAAGCATGCAAAGAAAGTAGACCAGATGAATAACCTAATTTAAAGGTGAATTCAAGAACATAATACAATCCAAAAATGATAATACATAATGACATAAATTATTGCTAACTTATTTCATTAAATAGAACTTTAAGGTAGCATATTTCTTCTCTCCAACTCCAAAGCTGCAACGTGCATGTACTTTTCTCTTTCTGTTACATGCTACATATGTTCCTAAAAATGTGACTGTATTTCTGGATGAATGTCAGAAGAATACATTATGTGTTGTTTATATAAGATAACATTTAAATGAATTTACAGATCACTTGTGTGAATATCAATATGCATAAATGCACAGCATAAGTTCCTTATTCGTAAATATTGACAAAATATTGGCAAACAGGTTCCTCCAGAAGTGCCAACTATTCCAGATTATCACAGCTTCCCTGCAATTTTACTGAGTTTAATCAAATGGAAATTACTGAATAAAAGCAAAATGATTGTGGTCCCCCACCCCAAATAGAGAGAGAAAAAATAGTCAACACTTTTCTATGCATATCATCTGGCAACTAAGCAGTATTTTTAGAGCACCAGTGAATCACAACTAAAACAGACCCTTTATAAGCTGATTTGCAGACCACCAAAGTAACTGTTTTCCTAGATTTTCTATTTGCCTGAAAGAGGGGTGTAAAAACAATAGCTGCCCTGGAAAGCAAGGAAACCACAGTCATCTATAGACATATAATGTTTACATTGGCAGCAATCTGAACCATTGGTCGTGTGATGAAAAACCTTATTATTCCATTGTATTCATATCTTACTCCTTAAATTTCAGAATGTGTAACTGACTGTTAAAATAGCATTTCCTTGTATATTGCTAGGTAAAGCTGTGGGTTTAATATGCAAGGCTAAACATCTTTTCTTATTACTGCAGTTATTTAAGTTGAGGCATGTTTCATTTAATAACTACATCCTAGTTTGTTTGAAAGAGAAACTGCAAAAAGAAAAAAATGTAATTAAATCTGGAAGAAATTGAGTATATCACTAAAAGTATAAAAAATTACAAATAAAGCATTAAAACTGTAAAAATTGACCTGAAATATAAAAATATCAGAAAATGGAAGAAAAAAATAACATTAAAAATAAAAATTTCATACCCACAAATCCATGATCAGGATGTATGTCATTTTAGATAGATAATATAACACCTATGCCCTGCTTTTAAGTAAGCCATCAGAAACATTGCTTTCCTTCTCAATTTCATCCCCTTTTCCTCTGATTTTTCTTACTATTCCTCCTCTCTCTGGGAAAAATTTGGATAAATACCATTGACTCCTTCAGAGGATAACAGAGCTATTAGGCTGTAACACATGATGATAGGAAGGATAGATATCTACATTTCTTTCCTTAGTGCGAGTTCTAAATATGAGATTCTCTGTGAAAGTTTTGAGATTGGACAACAAGGAGTTGTGACAAGCCTGTGCAGGTTTTCCTAGCTTTAGATTGACGTTTAGATAGAAACATTTGCAAGTCTGAGTGTGCTACAACAATATGCAGTGTCAGCATTTATGTGTATGAGGTATGGATCTCAAGTGAGAACATTTCTGTGCTGTGATTTACAATGACTTTACAAGTTGGATTACCATTCTTTGAATATTGAAAAACTGAAGAGCAAATTCTCCATAGACCTCCTGTAATAGGCCTCAACTAAAGCTTTGTTGAGACGAAAGCAGAATTTCAGAGCAGCATATTGTTTGTCGCATGACACCTCCATTTTGTTGTAGGCAGAATTGAACAAGTTTCGACTTGCACACCTGTCACAGGCAGGGACCAGAAGAGACAACAGTGAAATGAGTACCACATGTACCACAGAAAGTTAAATTTAATGTGATAAATTATCTCTGTAAAAATTATGATAATCATTATTATCAAAATTATGATAATTTTTATCATATCAGAGCAACTAAGATATGAGTGAAAATGGAAGAATGAATAGTGTAAAAAGTTCCTGAAAATGAGTTAAGAGGCAATTTGAGACAAAATTCAAAACCAATTTATTGGTTTAACAAAGAGGTTAAAAAATTGAGAAAGTGATATTGATAGGGCTAATAAAGTATGAGTGAGCACATATGTGGAAACTGAAACTGTTAAGGAATGGCTTTGAACAAAATCATTATAAATGGTGAATTAAACAGTTGTTGACATTGAAGCAATATATCATTTGATAATTACAGTCTGCAGTATTAAAGGTATTGTACCTCAATTTCTTGTTTAAAATATAGGATCAATCTGTAGACCAATTGAAGTCATCTGGCAAGTGCAAAATAGGCTTTCCTCAAGCTATGTACACACACACACACATGCAACCTTACAAAAATAAATGAAAATGGGAATGGGAAGTACAAGAAATTCACTTACCACTCAAAAACACACACACACACATATATAAGGCTGTGTGCGGTTTGATTTGTTTTTGTGTGTGTGTGTGTGTGGTTTTTTTTTTTTTTTTTGGGGGGGGGGGTAAGTGAATTTCTTGTACTTCCCATTTTCATTTATTTTTGTAAGGTTGCATGTGTTTCTAATGACTTATAATTCCGTTAAATATAGCAATTTTTGCTATTAACTAACTCACTGTTGAAACCTTTTTCAAAGGGCTATTGAGAATATGTTGGTATCCTTTCTTATACTCTACTTTACCAAAAAATTGAAGTATATAATAGTTTTACTACTGCCAACTGCTGTTATCTTTATGTGGCAGTACATTATATGGTTGAATAGCAAACCTATAACAAGAGTGTGGTTTAACAAGGAATTGGAAAGAGCAAGTATAAATGGTAGTTCAAAAAAGGCTGTAACAAGTTAGATCAGTTTCTGTTTAAAATTAAAAATAATTTGAAATGATTCCTGAGGTTTATGTCAAATGCTCAAGTGATTCTTGATTAATTTAGTCCACCATAAAAGTCTGCAAAATAATGTCATAAAAATGATCTCTCTCTGGTTTTGAACATCCAGGCTGCTCAAAGCTGACAAAAATGTATCAGGGGGGTGTCTTTCAATTGGTATGTCACTTTATGGTGTGCAGATGTATCTGAGGAAGTTTACTGAATTACTGATTGTAAACATGTAATCTAAGTTAATATTTTGTTTAAAATTGTCTCTTCTGCAACAGGAGCATGTGCATGAGATAGCTACAGTTGGTGAGAGCTGTAGGATAATGACCACTTCATAAAGGTTATACTTAATGTTTTATTGATGTGTTTGTCTATAGGTTGGCTGGGCCAAGAGGACAGTCAATGACTCCGAACCTCCAAGGTGGAGATTCACTGCCAGTACCCTCTGTGGGCTCTCCTGCCTCTGCTGCCCCCTCCCCACTTCCCAACCCTCATTCCCAGCCGGCATCGGTCCCGCCAGCAGACCCCACTATGCCAACCCTCAGTCCTCACCCTCCTGCCTCTAATGGTCCCCAGCCAGCTCAGCCTGCCACTCCTATGGAATCTCAGGATAAGGTTACACCAGCTGCCACACCATCTGATCTCAATGGGCCCAAGTCTGTCTCATCTGTTTCTAATCAGGTAAGTCACACATTTGAGACAATGACCGTAAGTTAATTGACACTCTCAATACAATTATATTGAAATTATGTCAGTGAGTTTAGTGGATGCTAGCTAACAAATGGATTAATAAATAGCAAGTTATCTAATTAGCAAAAGTTTCTGCTCATACACATGAACAGCTGAAAATGAAATAAAATTCCAGGTGATAACAGTCTGTAGCACATGATAGGAAGGATGAGTGGATTGAAGTTCCCCTTTTCCCTGATTGATTATTTTATTTCCATAGCCGAATTCTAAATATGAAATTCTCTCTGAAAGTTTTGAGAATGGACAACAAGAAGTTATGTAAAGCCTGTACCAGGAGACACTGCTCTAGAAACTGGTCAGGAACTTCAAACCTTTCAAAAAAATGCTATGACTACCTAATAAGAAAAACAAGTCTCCACAGAAAATATTTCTCTTCTACAATTGTCATATTGCAGCCTAGTGAATTTTTATGCTAATTAAAATGTTCGGCTACTGAACAGAGCAGATTAAGTGTGTGTATAAGCAATAACTTTTTAAGTGTCATTGTGAGCATAGCTCATAGTCAGTCCAGAAAGGGGATTTTATTTCAATTGAAGTTAAGTAGCACCATAGTTGGTTAAAGAATTTGTGTAATAGTTTTATTTTCAGCTGAAGTGACGCTCAATTAATTGTTGACAGCTATCTAATGTGATCAGTGTCATGCATGCCATAGAAAATGGGGGAAGAGAGAGAAGGAAAAAACTAACGTCATGCTGTTATTAAACATTTCCATTTTCAAACTGTGAAACAGATTAAAGCAGAGTTTAATTAAGTTTGTGCAGACTCTGCACCATCATTGAAGACTTTAATTTCTGGATGAATGATTTTAAATGTTTATGAGATCACCACAAAGGAAATCATTAAAAAAATCCATATCATAATACAAGACTTCTGAGTGAAAGTGCCCAAGATAGCTGAAACTGTAGGCATATCAACTTAATGAGTGCACAATATCCTGCACAAAAAATTAGAAATGAACAAACTGTGTGCTCATTGCAATTGCAGACTGTTAATAACAAATGCATGCAGAAAAAAAATTTCATCAGTATCTGGCACTATTAAATGCATTCTGCAGAACTTCTTGCGCTGATTTGTGACTGCAGATGAAACTTGGGTCCACTATTACACTCGCAGACAAAACATTTGTCAAAACAATAGACAAAGGCTGGTGAGAGTGCACCAAAAAAGGCGAGGACTGTTTTGTCAGCTCGAAATTTGATAACCAGTGTTTTTGGGAATTCCCAGGGGTATAGTCATAGTAGATTATTTGGAAATAGGCAGAACCATAACTGGGGCCTATTATGCTTCATTGTTGGATCGTTTGAAACATGTATTCAATAAAAAAAAGACGGAGATTCACACACAGAAAAGTGCTCTTTCATTAGAACAATGCTCCAGCCCACACTGCAGCAGTCATAATGGCCAAAGTGCATGACTTTAGCTTTGAATTTATTCCTCATCCGTTGTATTTTCCAAATTTAACCCCAACCTACTGTCCATTCCTGAAATTGAAAATTTGGTGTGGTGGGAAGAAATGTTCATCAAATGAGGAAATGATTGTTGCTGTCAATTAGTATTTCCCAGAGCTGAACAGATTCCATTTTTCCAATGGGTGAAAAAATTAGAAACTTGCTGAACCAAATGTAAAGACATTGATGGAGACTTTAAGTTGAAAATAAAGTATGTTATAAAAAAAATGCATTTTTATAAAACTTTTCAAACAGCCCTCATTTATAAATTACAATATGCAAGAAAATCATGTGCCTGGCCAGAAGTGTAGAATTGTGTTATTAAGATATATAAATATATTTTTTGTTTACACTCATAATATTTGTGTATATCTGTTATAATGTATATTTATTGGTTATTTATTTTTTATTTTTTATTTATTTTTTTTTTTTTTGTATATTTAGAAACAGCAACATACTTATGACTAGATGCTGTTTTTACTGAAGAATTTGATTATTATACATCTATTTAAAATGTGTAAAGATAATGTTAAAAATAAAAATGGATCATGAATTATTCTGTATTTTTAAAAAAAGGACCAGTCAAAGTGGTAAGAAATGGCATATGGAGCAGCACAGAAAGCTTTAATGAACTACACCACTATAATATTCGAGATTGTTTGAAGATTGTAGATAGATAATGCTTATATGGTACATGGAGAGAAAAAATGAAGTTATATGTTGATAAAGAAATTGAAATTAGATGCCAATAAGTTGAGTGTTAAAGCAAAATAGTGTTAACATTTGTCTTAGAATGTTTTCAAACCTGCTTCACAAGCAAACAAATCCAGATTTTAGTAGCTTAGCATCAACGATTTCAAAATTTAATGTTATAAAATTTTCTAAGATCTTGGACTAATCATATGACAGCACAGCACTGAATAATGGTTAACTGATTTATTATTGGAGCTAACAACTGATAATGTAGTATAATGGATAAGGCAATAGACTGTACCATTGTAAATTAATTGTTTGCAATGCAACATCAGCATTTTAAAGGATGCTCGGGTAATATATAGAGAATACATGGTTTTTTTAGGGAATGTGTGACAACACTGCATCCTTTCCATTCTTCTGACTGGAGTTTGACCTCTAAATCAATAGCAAAGTTTTCTAGTTTTTATGTTAGTAACCATATTAACCAACTTAATCAGACAATAGGTCTACTTTACTTCAGGCCCTTAATGAAAATATACCTGAAGGCAGAGTTGGAAGTTAGGCAAAGTACCTTTTCTATCTGGATGGATATTTAAAGAGTCAGATATAAATGAACATTTTCCATACATTTGGCGCTGGAAGGGCCAGTTTTTATTTTCCTATTTTAAGGGTTTTTTGGAGGGGAAGCTGTTTTGAATTCTTGTGAATTTTTTTCTGTGAATATTTACACATTTTAAAAAGCACAAAAAGAATTTCAATATATCAAAGTGAAAAAAGTTATAAAATTAAATGGCATGTTCACCTCACAAAAGTATCTATTGAGAATCTTGTTATGCATTTATTTCTTTTCAAGCAGTGAAAAACATTCTCCTCAACCCATTCACTTAAGCGAGTTGGTCCTGGTGGTGTAGTGATATACATTCTTGCCTCCTAAACCCAAGATCACGGGTTCAAACTGGCCAGGATCGATGGATTTTTTTTTTGGGTGTAAGAATCCTAAGATGGCTTCCTTCGAAAGGGAAGTAAAGCCGTAGGTTCCCTATCGTAGATTTACAGCACGAAAGAGCCTGAAGCCTGAAAAAAAGAGACCTCTGAGCAAAATTTGTTGGCCGCTTCACACCGTGAATGGAATGGAACGCTGACGACTGGCAATGTTAAAGAGCATCCATAAATAAACCAAATCAACACAAATGTAGGTTTGAATAGTCCTCACAAATGACCTTGTATTGATCTGCATAGACAATTGTAGGAAATTTGTAGTGGGGATAACTTCTCAGTTGCATAAATGTAACAAACAATTGCAAGCAACAAAGATGAGAGAGGTACACCTATACAATAAACCATCCTTACAATGTGTTCTGTATGGAAGTAAGATAGATAGTAACTATGCATAAACAGAAAATGAACTCAACCAGAAACCGTTGCTCATCTTTTGCTCATTTGCCAGGACTATTCATAATTACTTTACTTTGTCTTGATGAACATTTCTGACTGCACTGGTTGAATCAGCAAACAGCACATACCAGTTTTACACTTACAGTTGGCACACAGGCAATATGTCAGGTCCCATTCAATATTGTCTCTCATGCCTCCCTTCTTATGATGATGCACAATTGGTTTTTCCCAATCTTAAAGAGATAGGGAGCAGAGAAAGGAAGAAAGTCAGTTTCTCTAACAGGTGAAATATACAAATGAGCTGTTAATCAACTGTTGAACTTGTTAAAGGCAATTTGAATGTTCATGCTGAAATTAAGTTCATAGTTGAGTAGTAAATTATACGCCTATGTAAAAAAATCTTTTAAGTTGGAAAAAAAGATGATACGCTAGTGTCTGGGATCTTTGAAGATGCAGTGAATAACTGTTGCAAATACTAGGAGAGAAAGAAAAAAGCATTAGAGGTATAAATGTGCTATCAGTGCTAATGTGGACCTAGAAAAACTTAAGAGCATTTGTGATGCCTTGAAAGGTAAATGTTCTGTTATAACTGATATAGAGTCCTTCCAAAATTGCTTATTTTAAATATGCTCCAATCATTCAGTGGAAGTAGAATGGTCTTGTTGTTGGTTTTTTTTTTTTTTTTTCCCCCTTCCCATAATGAAAAATATTCTCTCTGTCAAGCGGCTGACTATGACAGTAGATAACTTGAAAAAATATCTTGTTACTTGTAATATGTGATAAAGAAATTATCAAGTATCTTAAATATCTATTTTCATTAATAATGAGTGATATTACTCTCTGTTTTCACTTTTAATAAATGTCTATTTTAATGATATTGCTGCCTATTTTCAATATTGTAAGTGCTTTTTTGCCTGCCTATTTTAACCAAAATAAATGCCTGACCTTCCTACGCTCTGCTGATAGGCATACAGATTTCTGTGACTGATACATAACATAACATGAAGGTGAAGGTGAAGCCAAAATTTACAAAAACCATTCTATGATGTGATAAATGAGTTTTTAAGGTAAATGAAGAGTGAACAGGCACAGCTGTGTTGACTATGATTCATAGAATGGTGATGCAAACAGAATTAATTGCTCCAGGTGTGACTTTTAAGTGATACTTTTTGCTGATGTGCTTATCAGACTTTTGGGAAGAAGCAAAATATTAACTCTGAAAATTACCTCAAAATGCTCATGAAGTAATGTTAGAACTAGGAAACATTCCACTGAACACTTGCATTTAATTGAGCAGAGGTAAATATGGCAACAAGTTGGTACACCTCAGGACTAAGATATATGTAAAAAAAATCTGGAATGAAAGGTTTAGTGAAAGTATTGGCAGATGCGGTAACAATTAATACCCTCCATGTAAAGCGTACTTAGCCAATGAACTTCTATGAAAGAAATACTAAAAGATATAATTTATACAATGAATACTCATGAGAAGGAAGAAACGAGTGTATTAAATGTGAATTCCAAAGATACTTCCAAAGAATGTTACAAGATTTGTGCATCTAAGCAGGACACTTTCAGTATCTGCTCTAGGCTAGTAACATGTTAATAAAGCTATTTTGTGATAAATATTACAATATGGATTTGTATTGTAAACAAAAACTATAATGCATTTTTATTAACTGATTTATTGACCATTCTGCATGTCCAAACTAGTAAATGTATGTTGAATGATCTCACTAATTGGAAAACATAGCTAAAAGTAAATTAGTATATACATTCATATGTAAAAATTGGTTTTAGAAGCTATATAATATTCAATATAAAAGTAATTTGTATCCATTCCACATATTTGAAAGATTTGCATGATATTTTTGGCAGGTATTTTCACCATATCCTGCCGCATCTAGTGTGGAGGCCACTACAAAGCCAGTAGACAGTGTGGGTGGAGGGTCACAAGGCCCTGCAAGCGCTCACTCTGTGGTGGCCCCAGCACCAGCCCCTACTGCCACGCCACTTAAGCGACCAGTCCTTTCTTCCAAAGATTATGAGAGCATTCTCATGGAGGAAGACCAACCTTCTGAACTGCTCTATGATTACTCGACTCTTGATGCATGGTGAGTCATTAGAATAAATAGCATATTTATGTACAGAGTGATCAGTGATACTTTACCCTGCAGTGTTATTTCTTTGAGCGAACCCCCACTAGTTTGCCACACTGTGAAGGGAGTAGCATTCCTCTTGCTTAGTCATTGACCTTGCTGGTTTTTATGTTATAGAGCAGCTGTTCCTGGGTGTGTGTTGCATGTTTGTATCCTAATTCAGCAGTATACATGAAGAGCGTATTATGCCTCATGTGTTTACAATGGCACAGCATGAGTTTATATATGATTCATTTGTGTTCAATGCTGAAAGAATCAGGGCCTCCTCCTCCGCCTCCTCCTCCTCCTCCTCCTCTTCTTCTTCTTCTTCTTCTTCTTCTTCTTCTTCTTCTTCTTCCTCTTCTTCTTCTTCTTCCTCCTCCTCCTCCTCCTCCTCCTCCTCCTCCTCCCCCTCCTCCTCCTCCTCCTCCTCCTCCTCCTCCTCCTCCTCCTCCTTCTTCTTCTTCTTCTTCTTCTTCTTCTTCTTCTTCTTCTTCTTCTTCTTCTTCTTCTTCTTCTTCTTCTTCTTCTTCTTCAAGGCAGAGTTATTATTTAGGGATTTGGGGCCCCCTTGGTCTCCCAACAATTTAACAGTCTGCTATTATTATCTCTGCATTAAAAAATGCTGTGTTCAAGTTGAACCTGCATACCATACAAGAATACAAAGATATTAATCATCAGGAAATTGTCCAGATTTCAAAATGAACTACAAGGAGTAATTTCCTAAAGAAATGCCAAAATGTATGGAAAATGAATGCAGGCAGTTTCAACACTTCATTTGATAATTTGGTGGGTAATGAGCCTAATAGGTTTGTGTATGGTATGGTTGGTTTGTTTAATTGTTTTATCCTCCCTCTAATCACTATGACTCAGCTGGTCAGCTAACAATGGTGTGCTTGCCTGTAAGCAAAACACTTTAGGGGCAAAATAAAAGTGATATCGCAATATTAGCTGTGATCAGACAGTTGCTATTTTTATTTGTCCATAATTATTACTGATTTTCCTCCACTATTATAACATTGTGGTCAAAGGTGAAAGTATTATGGAAAAGCAAATTTTTTAAGCCAAAAAATTCTTTGAAAGAGTAAACAGAAAAAAAAGTCAACCCTACCTCCTTCTATGCCATCAATTGGCAGCTATGCATAGGATGAAATCATCACTTGCATTTAGTGCAGTCATCTGTGTTGCAAACCATGGTAAAGCATAGATGGCAATATTGCTGTTTAAACAATACAATATTAGATTGTGTTCTATGTTTTATATTAGGTGCATAAATGGCTGCAATTAGAGTATTTTAATTGTAAGTGAATGGTTTTCTAAAATAAGCATACCAGTTAAATTACGTCCATAAGCAACAAGATGGCAATGTTTTAAAAATATTGAAATGGTTATACAAAGGAATTGCCATGCTTAGTTCCTTTGTGTATTAGTGAAGACCACATGTTCTGCAATGTGTGTTGGTGCAATTTTTCTGTGGCACATGAGTGTGAAAGATTATCTTTTTCCAGAATACTGTAAATGCAGAAATATACAAAAATAACATAGTTACACTGTTTTTTTCAATAACTGATTGATACTGAATGTCAATCTGGGTATTTCCAACAAGACTCTGTTACCACATATACAGCTAATGAATCATTAAATTTCATGCAGAAAACTTTTGAAGATATGTAATTAGTAGGGGTTTATGGTTCCCTTATCTAATAGTAAGTGACATTTATTTATGAGGGAAGTTGAAAAATAAAGTGTATGAAACAATCCCACACACATTAGAAGACCTGAGAGAAAAATTTAGGCACTATGCAGCAAATAGGTAGGTACCAACAAGTCCAGAAAGGTTTACAGTGTTGTGGAGACTTTCATTTTTCAAAATGACAGCATATATCCACAAGTTCAAGAGAAGCTAACAAAATTGCTCCAAGGACTCAGAAGGCAATTAATCTGCATCATTCATGAGGAGTTATAAGAGCACAACTGAGCTCCATTTCAGCAAGAAAAGTATAAAAACATAAGCCAAAGTGTACCAGGAGACACTGCTGTAGAAACTGCTCAGGAAGCTCAACAACATCCTCTTCCACGGTCAGAACTGCAACTTTCAACAGGATTTGACTTTCAACATAAGTAGTTTGCAACCAATGTGTTTGGTTTTATTTCCGGTTATGATTGGCCTTCTGACTACAAATTGTGATCTATGCAAGCAAGAGGAAACACCCAAATATTGCTCTCTTGTGAATGCCGCAGCAGAATTCCTAGTTGATGTATTGCATTGTGCAATCGATGAATGGCCACAAAAACTTAAAAACTGCATGTTTTAAAGGTTGTCATTTTTAATAGTGATGTGTGATTTGTGTTCAATTACATATCCAGGAAACTGCTTTTATTAGGACACATATATTAAAATTAGCTTGTCTCATAAGGAATGTCAGTAATAATGGTGGGTTGTTGTTGTTGTTGTTGTTTTTTTTTTTTTTTTTTTTTTTTTTTTTTTTTTTAAATTTTTTTCCCCTTGCAGGATGCTATAGTTATTATTGTGTATGTTGTGACTATATGTCAGTCTTCAATACAAAATCATAAAATGGAAGTAAAAACTTAAGATTAGAGTACCTATACAGCACTGCTGGAAACTAGATTATAAAGCTGCTGCAGCTTGAAAAATGTGTAAATGGAGGGAAAAGGGTTGTTAGTGAGTATATAGTACAATATTAGTTTCAGCATTTCAGTAATCGAGAAGAGATTTTAGAAGAAAATCTGCAAAAAAGCACTCATAGGCTGTCAGAACTTGCTACATCTCCACATTAAGACACTTAAAAAATTGTACAGAAACTGTAGATCTGCATATCATGAATTGAGACCTGAACAAGCCCAGCTTGTTGCAAATCCCATGAATGATAGATTTATCATGATGTCACATGTAATGAATAATGGGTATATTACATCAACCCTGACATCTCAAAATGGTGACTCAGTTCCCGTAACTTGCCATTATATCCAGTACTGCTTGGGAACTGTCACATCGCCTTTTATGAATGGCAGCGGAGGGCAGGGAAGAAAACCGAGGAATCACTGCATCAATGACAAAAATTGTACTGTGACTTCAACAACAGTCAACAGGATATAACAGTTATAACTCATAGAAACAAGCAATGGAATGCAAAAAGTGATTTTTTTGGTGAATGTTATTAGTTAATCACATGCAATACACAACAAAATCAAAGAGGGAAACTGCAATGTAGTAATGTAAAATGTAAAGGAAATAATTGATACTGGAAAAAGCATACTTTTTTAACAGTATATATTTATTGTTTTTTTATTATTTATTTATTTTAAACTGATGTGTCAACAGTATAACTTTTCTGTGCATTATCCTCCCTAGAAAATATAACATTTATTATAGTAAGAAAAATGAAGATAAAAATAAAAGTGTTAGTCCAGGGGGTAGCAAATGCACTACCTTCCTGTTGGTAGCCCAATGTTTGCTCAAACCAACTGAGCCACATGGCCGACATGGACAACATGGGAATTATTTATGTACATTAGTTGACTGGAGTTGGGTTCGGTTTTCTCGGCTAATCTCTGCAGCGATTCATGTGAAAGGAGGCGTGGCTGGTTCTCAAGAGGTACTGAATGTAATGTCAAGTATCCCGTAGGCTTGCCAAAGTCATTGCTAAATAAAATCAGTTCTGTTCCAAAGTAATGTTATGTGTCTGTTGTAATTTTGAAGATGTGATTCACTGGGATTTTGTTGTAAACAGGCATGCAGCCAATGCAATTTTTCTCTAAATTACTGGAATGAGTTCATGAGGTTTTGAGACAGATACCCAGCATTAGTTAATTGAAATAGAGCTCTCTTGCAGCAAGGCAGCGCAAGACCCCTCACCACTCAAACAACCCTAGGAAAAATGCAAGAATTGGAAGAAATTGAACTGATACTGCATCCAGCATATAGCCCTGATCTCGTGCATTCAGACTACCAACCATGGCCCATTTTCTGCATGAAAGAAATTTTGAAAGCTATGAAGCCATGGAAGTGGACATCACCTAATTCTTCCTTTCATAGTCCAGAAACTGGTACCATCAGGAGATAACAACCTTGCTGAAAGATGGCAACTGTAGAATCTAATGTCTTTTACTTTGAAGATTAGTTTAATTTCTTGTTAGTACACGTTTCAAACAAATTTTTGCTTAAAAACCGACATTATTTATTAGACATATTGTGTAAATTTACTGAAAACTTTTTGAAATTATTTATAATAAGATTAGGCAGAAGCCATACATTTTAAGCATTTGAATAAACATAAATCTCCATTTAAATTATTAGCAACATAAAAATTAAGATATAAGATGTGTGAAGGTTCTTTATATGGTCATTCTTTTCAATAATTAAAAGAATACAGATAAGGTTTAGAGAAAGTATTCTTAAAGTCCTTACATATCAAGAGTGCCACTTTGCTAGTATCCATAGCAAGATTTGTTATAGGAACTATCCTAAGGCAAGGCTCAAAGAAAGGATTGATTGTAAATTGCAACTTCCATCTTTTTGCAAAATTAACATATCCATCAGGGATACACAAACAGTAGGAAGCTTTACTGTTTGCGAAAAAAGATGATACACATTGTAGGAGCAATGTTTATAAGTTACAGTCAGAAAATAAGTTTTCTTTAGTGTGCCTTGTTCAGGGAGTTTTATTCAAGAAAGAATATAATGTGTATCCAGCTTGCACATCTGCATTGCTAGTGAAACATTTCCTCCCTAGTGCATTCTTCTAAGCAGGAAAAAAATGGAAGTCACTGGGTGATAGGTTGGGAGTATAGGGATGGTAGTGCAGGTGCTGTCAGTAGATGGGTGACCATTGTTGCTGCCAAGTCATGCAGGATGATGACTTCTGAAGTCAGATTTCTTCCATTGAATGGCAGTCTTAAGTTGTTTCTCTCATAGCAGAAGAGATGCTGCAGGCTTGAAATTTTTGGTAAGGAGAAAAGGCAAGGCTCCACTGTACTAGCACAAGACTGATACTGAGTTCCATTAAGTTATCCATAGGTAAATGCTTGTACTCTTGAATTAGCACATTATCTTATCTGATGGTATTCTTATTCTCCATTGAATGGTCATGGGCAGCTGAAGTCATTAAGCAGAAGGTCTAAGGTTTGATTCCTGCCAGGAACATACTCTGTGGTTGCAGGTTTTTTTCAAAATTTTCCATAATAAATGGTAAATGCCAGGGAGATCCCTAAAATTGGGCCTGGAATTCTTTCTTCTTTTAAAAAAAAATATTTTCCCAGTCATCAAATATATCATCAGTGTTCACCACCTGTGATGTCTCGATAGAAAAAATGGGCAATAAACAGTGTTAAAAAACTCCATGGACTGCAAATGACTGTGGGGGCTCCCACATCATCCAGTACACTTTCATACCTGTCTCAGAACTACTGACCTTATCACACACTTGTCTTGACTTTCACACCTGTCTCAGAACTGCTGACATCACCACCATACATTTGCTGTGACTCTCACCTTGTTCTAGAACTACACAATATCATACATTTGCTTTGACTTTCACATCTGTCTCAGAATTACAGACATAATCACTTACATTACCTTCGACTTTCATGCCTTTCTCAGAACTGCTGACATTACACACTTGCTTTGACTTTCACACATGTCTAAGAACCGCCGACATTATCACAAAATTGCTATTTTCACATGTCTCAGAACTGCTAACATCATTATCACACAATAGCTTTAACTTTGTGCCTCTTTCAGAACTGCTGGCACTATCACACTTAGCTTTGATTTTCATGCCTGCCTCAGAGCTGCTGACATCACACTTAGCTTTGATTTTCATGCTTGCCTCAGAACTGCTGGTATCATCACCAAACATTTGCTTTGACATCAGCACTGTACTTTGTAGTGGACAGCAGCCCACAGTTCCTCCAATGCATCTTTGTATTCCAAGTCTGTTGCACATATAAATATCAGCTCTTCCTTTCTTTAACATAACACACTGCTGCCACCTCTGATCAGTTCCTGCATACAAAACAGAAAATGGCGGTTGCCCATATGAGCACAGCACATTGCCAACCAAAATTTCTACGGGCTGTAGGGGGGAGAAATTACAAGAAACTTATTTTCCAACTACCCTTCATAAATATGCTAGATATTTCTCTTATGATATAAACTTTCATGAATGTATCAATTTAAAATGTCCAGAAATGCATCAGACATAGGTTATACACCAAAATTGTTTTCGAATACTTATGAAAGTGGAATAAGAAAACTTATTAGTCTTTGTTTGTACATCTAAAATCCAAAATATTCAACAAGAAGTGGGCATAGGATCAATATGGTATGAGGGAGAAAGATTGGGAAAGGATTTTTTAAGAGATAGTGATAAGAATTGAGGATATTGAAAAACAGGAAATGTGGGCAAATCTTAATACCAGCAAATATCTGTAATTATATAGACAACTAAAAAAATGTGTGGGAAAATATTTGAATCTATGATAAGGCAGGAAGGGAAGGACTGGCATGATTAGGATAGGAGTAATTTACTTATGTGGAATAAAAAATGGATATATTAAGGGGATACGTCCTATGTGTGAAGAACCAGATAGGTATTTGGCATTGTATATTAGAATGTAAGCAAACAAAGTCTTGGAAGGAACAGTTTCTATTATAAAAGTGAGAAAATTTACCAAATGAAATAAGAGGCAGAAAAATTTTAAATTTAAAATTAGACAAAAATATAAGGGAAAATACATAGGCAAGGTGAGACAAAAATGGTTAAGGGTGTAAAACACTTAGGTAAGATGCTTGAGAAGTGGTATATAATTGTCAGATAGTGAAAGGAGGATGAAATGAGTAGGGGAGGTAATGGGATTAGTTATTTAGTAATAAGCATGATTCTTATACACCAATAACCAGGGTTTTGGTGTATATAAGGTCCAAAGGAATAAGCAACTCTCAAGGATAGAAATTTAGCCAAAGGAGTTTAATTAAAAAAGAAGAATGTTTAATATTGTATGAAATATAATTTAATATATAATAATGTTTGTACATATAATAATTTGATTATACCTGCACCACTTTTACAATTTGCAAAATATTTACAAAAGCTGTTCAAAAGCAGGCATGACAATATTGCAGTAAATTCTGTTGTCTACAAGTTTCACAACTGTAATTCATGCCATCTTCATTGCATTATTAGAGTATCCTTCCCAACCTATCATGATGTGTGGCTACATGTTGGCTGGGATGCCTACTCTTATACTGTCACTATACTTCCCTCAACATATGAAAGATTGCTTTGGGTTAAAAATTACCACTAGACGTTTCCAGACTGGGGTTTCCTATTTCATATTAATGCATTTCTCTTCTCCATAATCTCTGATAGCTTGTTTCATCATAGAAACACCTAAAAATATTAATTAAAGAAAAATTTGGCCAGAAAACTAAACATTAACAATTGGAAATAAAAAGGGTAACATTTGGCAAACATAATACAGTATGCAATGAAAATAAAAAGAAATCAAGAAAGGAAGCTGTACCCACTTTATGCTGGACATCCTATTTCAGATTCAGACAATTCAGCTTATGCACATTACTAATGCAATAATGTATAAGGAATATTTAAGTCAGTGTGCTGTATAAAAGAAATAACAGATTTAAAGACAAGTCTCTCTCTCTCTCTTTTTCTTTTTATATACTACAGAATTTTATTTCTCTATTAAAGGTATTTAGTTACAATTTTTGTAATCAGTCTGTTTTTTGTTAAATAAATAAATTACATATTGGCTATAATGATGTGTCTCAAAATTCTTTCACATTTGCTTTGAATAAAATTTGATATTTATTAATAATGTCCTTTACATTTTGTGTACAATAGAGTAAGGCAATTATTTCCCTACCTTTCTGCAACTTAAGCATTCCTTGCTGCTAAATTCTAGTAAGGATGCTTGTTTATTTCCAGTTGCATTCATTCAGCAGGCACTTGAGTCACTACATACATAGCGAGGTATGTCAGGTGGAAGAGGTATAGATGTCATCAGCTAAGGAGATGATTGTAAATCTTACACATAGAGAAAATGAAAAAATTATATATAATACATTTTAGACCTTGAAAAAACAATTAAACAAAGTAAAATAAATTTTGGACTTTTCTTTCTTTCTTTCTTCTCTCTCTCTCTCTCTCTCTCTCTCTCTCTCATGATTTATTTATGGATGCTCTTTAACAGCTCAGGTCATCAGCGTCCCATTCAACTCAGGGCGTGAAATGGCCGACAACTTTTGCTCAGAGGCCTCTCTTTCAGGCTTGAGGTTCTTTTTCGTGCCATAAATGTACGACATGGGACCCACAGCTTTACTTCCCTTCCAAAGGAAGCCATACTTAAAATTTTTACGCCCCGAAAAAATCCATCGGTCCTGGACGGGTTCGAACTCGGGATCTTGGGTTTAGGAGGCAAGTATGGTAAACACTACACCACCAGGACGACTTTGGACTTTTCATGGCCTTATAATTCAAATACAGAATTAGTATCACAAGGTATTATGAAGATGGTCAGTATTTTTGGTTCTTTCCTTTTTCTTCCATAAGCACCTCATTTCACCACAATTTAGCATTTTTATTTTATATAAATCATAATTTTAAACCAGAGTTTGATGATGGGACAGTGTGGGGTTGGCTGTGTGCTACATGACCTTGTACAAACTCCAAACCAGTTTGGTATAAGGGGATGAGAGCAATGTTTAAATAAATACAATTATTTTATTTGTATTGTATTCTCAGAATTATTAAATAACATATTTTTTCATTTATTTCATTTTATTGAATGGTTACATAAAAAATTGTTTTATTTTCTTTCACTGATAGCTCAGCTGAAATATTGTATCTATTTGGTTTATTTTAAGTACAAAAGAGTAAATGTTGAAGTGCAAAACATTTATTTTAGCTCTTTCATTCAAAGCTAAAAGAAATTTGTGTTTCTTTTTATATACTTTCATTAAATGGAATTTTTGCTACAAAGACGCAAAAGAATTTTCTTAATAGGTATTAATGCACTTGATGCAATGTAATTCTAGTTGCTTTACAGCATTTAGTGTGCAAAAGGCAGTGGTTCACATTTCCCCTCCAGATATGAACCTCCCATATTCACCTGTTTAGTAACATCGCTCCAATAGCTACAGGGGAAAAGCAGGGCTGCCAAACATCTCTTTATTTCAAACATGTTTTTCTACAAATATATGAAATGTTGAAGAAAAATGATAATAACTTTTTCATTGTCTCATTGAGATCTCATTCTGGTTCAAAAGATGACATCTATACTTTTTCCACTCGGTATAGTGTCTAAATTCATATTTGTTAAAAAAGCACAAAAAGACTCAAATTAGTATGTTTCAACTTACTTGAATAGACTATTTGTTTAAGGCATCTTTGCTGTATTTTTTTTATTTGATATCTTCAGCTCTTGTGCACTTGGTGCAAAATATATCTAATGAATATAAATTTATAATTGCTTCCAATTTAGTTATAGCTATAAAATTTAACTTTAATTTCTTTCTTTCCTTGATATTTGTCTTTTAATGACAATGATTATGAATGTGCGAGGTTTAAAGGAGAAGTTGGCAGATAGACAGCAAAACTTCCATCTTTTCCTCGCAACATGAATCTGCCCTTGCAGAAGTACAGGCAGTAGCCAGAGTTGCAACTGCATGTGCAATATTGGTGGCACATAGTAGCTTAGTTTTGGCATGTGATAAATTCCTGCCATTCACCTAGCAATGATAGCTTCTACAGATTGGAGAAAAATGCTTAATACTTTTACATCTGGTAACCCAGCAAGCAATACATTGGAAACATGTGTTCATTGCAGAATTGCCACAATAAATAAATGGCCTGCTCAGATGTTAGTCATAGAGACATCTCAAGATTGGAACATTTGATTCCAGAGTGACTCATTTCATGTTTTAGCGACTCCTGGGCTCTTTTCCACAGACTGGTCTAATGCATTACAAGTTAATACTAATTGTAAAATAAAGTACAAAATATTAATGACAGCCTTTTGTTTCAAATGCATATGAGGAGCATTCAATAAAGAATTATTATAATTTTACAGGCCTAGTTTCTTGCACTAAAATTTAATTTTATTATATTTTATTAACCTAAAGCACAATGTATCCATGGTACTAGTTTCATTGTTGTCGCTTCCAGTTCCGGCCTTTGAGAAGTACACAAGTTCAGTTCTACCTAGCAAAATGGAAGTGACATGCATCGAATAATATGCTGCTTTGAAATTCTGCTTTTGTCTAACAAATCTTCAAACGATGCCTTTGCAGCATTACAGGAGGTCTATGGAGAGTTTGTGCTTCCCTATAGATGGTTTTAAATGTTTAAAGAGGGTGGTAATCAATTTCAAAGGAAGGTGGAACTGGCATTCTACTTTATGTTCTAGTGGAAGAAAGCATTAACACTGCTGCTGTCTTGTGAGAAAGGATCATTGAATAATATTAAGAAACTTTCAGAAATTCTGAAAAGTCCATTGGGGGCCACCCACATGTTGGTAACTGAAAAACTGCGCTAGAGAATGTTTATGGGTTCCAAAACTGCTGATTACTGAACAAAAGGACATTTGTGTGCAGATTTGTATGCAGTTGAAGATGATGTTACAAGAAGATGTGGAGTTTCTTTCAAATGCTGATGGAACTTTTTTACATTATTCTATCCTGAGAGCAAACAGCAAAGCTCTTTGTGGAAATCTCCATCATTACCAACACCAAAGAATAGCAAAAGTGGTTGCTTCTGTTGGGAAAATTATGGCCAACTTATTTTTTGATATTCAAGGAAAAGTTTATCAGTATGTCACACTGTACACATAACTAAAACTAGGTAATACCTCAGATGTCCTGAAAACTCTGCAAGGCATATCACACAATTGCAAAAGGCCATGTTTCCATAAATCAAGCTCGAAGTTACACCATAATATTGCACAGCTGCATTCACAAATTTTTTTGCTAAATACCTCTCAAAAATCAATGTGAAGTGCTGCTCCCCCTTCCTATAGCCCTGTGTGACTTTTTAATTTTCTTTATATTGAAGAAACAACTTTGTGGGAGTTATTATCTGTCACCAAAAACAGGAATGAAGACTGCAGAGGCAATTCTGAGGGACCTGTCAAAAAATGGTTTCCAACATGTCTTTGAAGACTAGCAGAAATGCTGAAATAGATGCATTGCATAGAGACTGCTATGAGAAAGGTCATCAAAATTATGATGATGAGTAAAGAAACATAAAAAAAAGTATGATAATTGTTTATTTAACAGCCCTTGTATTCAGTGCAGCGTATCTTTTAGGTTACCACTAAAAGACACAAAAATAATTTATTCCTTCCTCATTCTCTTTTGAAGTAATCTCTTTTAACATCATTTTCAATATTTTGCTTATGATTTTGTGGTTGCCTAACAATATAAGTTATCAAGTGGACTAATAAAATTAATGACAGAGCAATCAGAAAGCTCAATTTTTCCATCACCTCTCAACTAAAATTTGTGCCATATTAATGAAAATATGCAACGATCATCTCAAAGTACAATATTATGCTTGAGTATTGACAAATAATAAAGTATTTAAATTCTCATTAGTTCTGAGAATAAATATCAGACTCATATAGCAGTGATGATAGTTATCTGTTTTGTACATTAAACATTTGAATTTATTACTAAGGATTGTACAAATTTAACAACTTGGCAAATAACTGTTACTCCATCTCTTGCTCTTATATGATGTCACTTGTAGCTTTTTTCTAATACTTTACAATCTTTTGTGGAAAACCACTTCAATAATCTTGTAATTGTGAAATTTTAGCAATTTTGTGTCAGAATATGGTGTTGTGTGGCTGACTCCCACATGCTGTGCTAAATTTGCAAGAGATTTTCATGATAGTAGTTTCATCTATTTTTTCTTCTGTTAAGATATATCACTTGTGTGTTTTATTTGTTGCCAGACATTGATTCTGGTTTTTTTAATTTAAACACTATTTTGTGAACTGTAGATCTGCCAATTGAATGAACCGCTGAAAATGTTTTTTTTTTTTTTTATTTTGTTTATTTACAGGCACTCTTTAACATCTCAGGTCATCAGCGTCCCATTCTATTCAGGAAGTGAAACAGCCGACAAATTTTGCTCAGAATTCTCTTTCAGGCTTCAGGTTCTTTATCATGCCATAAATGTACAACACGGGACCCATAGCTTTACTTCCCTTCTGAAGGAAGCCATACTTAGGATTTTACGCCCGAAAAAATCCATCGGTCCTTGCCGGGATCGAACCCGCGATCTTAGGTTTAGGAGGCAAGTATGGTAACCACTACATCACCAGGACCGACTGAAAACGTTCTTGAAATTCTCCATGACACTGCATTCATTTCTTGTGAAAAGTTACAGCAAATGAAAATGCATTGTTCTGTATTAAATCTTTGAAATGCTTTAACACAGTAACTATCACTGTTCCAAACCTTATATGCGCTAACTGACTTTTATCAGCAATATGCATCCTTGAATGTTGGTGTGCAGTTGTGACTGGCCAGCTTTGAATCTGGCTTACTTGCGGCGAAGAATAAAAGCAACCAACTAATATGTAAACTAAGTTTATAATGTTGTTATGTAGAGAAGTTATGATTAATTGTAAATCCAAATCAATTCAAGAGAAATTGCATTATACTATATCTCATGTTGTTTACTTAGGTTAAATCATCCAGTAAAGAGATTCAAGCCTTCAGAAGGCAGACCCAACTCGTTCAACCGACGTTCCACACCCAGTGATCTATATTCAAACCACTTACTACAACAACAACAGCAACCTCAGCAACAACAGCAGCAGCAGCAACAACAGCAGCCACAGCAACAACAGCAGCAGCAGCAGCAGGGCATTGGCTCACCCCCTAACAGTCTGACACAGCCATTCATCAAGCAGGAGATAAAACAGGAATCAGGATGCAGTATAGCTGTGAGTTACCTTGTTGTGTTCTCTTTGCTTGGTATGGTTAGCAGTTGAGCTCTCTTACATTAGGTTGCTTTAGTAAAGTCTGTTCATGGGAGTGGTAGACAGTTGTCATCAAAGAGGTCATCGCCTCAAGATTGCTTGCTACGAATTAATAAGATAAGAGTAATAAGAAAGAGGAAGCCCAGTTATTAGTCACCACATTGAGGTTTCTTTGCCATATATAAACATGATAACAAAGCAAAGGGGTGGGAGTTTGCAGCCTGTTGTCCTCATTTTTTCATTTGTTTATAATTCAGTGTACTGCAAATGCTAAACATGTGAGGGTATGTGATTGGTGGCTGAGGCAGGATTGAGTGGTAATATCAAACTCATTAGGATATAGAGTTTGAACAAGGATCAAATAGTAGTGATAGGTGCTTTAAATAAACAGAGTCAAGTATTGTATATAATACCTATCAATATGTTTTGAAAAACAAATTAGGTAAAGGAGCAGTTACAGAGATGATAAATATTTTGAAACTTAATAGGTTTTCTCAGGAACTGCTAGTTTTCTCACGTGTATTTGGCATTTTTGTTATGAGAAAACAAATTTATGGGAACTTTTGGACTATCTGGGTTTCTTACCAGACACTCAACAGAAGAAAAGTGAGTACGGTATCTGCAAGAATCTTTTCATGGAGTTATGAATACTATGAACATCTTGAACAATTGCATTCTGAAGGATGTCCAATAATCTACATCAATGAAACAAGGTACAAAATGCTTGATGTCATAAAGAGCAAGGATGAAGGTACCTGGTTTAAAGGCTTTCATTTCCAGAAAAGAACATCATGGTACTCCATGCTGCTGGAAGTGAAGATTGGGTCTCAAATAGTTTGTATTTGTATGCCTAAAACACTGAAGATACTAGAGCTTATTGTCATGACAATACAAACTCTTAAAAAGGTTTTCATATTGGTTTGTTAATTGCTTGCTCCTGAATCTTCCTAACAATAGGAAATGCATTATTGTATTACATAATGCATCTTACCAATGTAGGCAAACAGTCAAATTTCTTACCTTATGCACTCTTATTAAGGATTGCATAAGCTTTATGCAATACCACATTGTTCTTGTGTTTAATCCTTATTGCCCAAAGTAGTAATGTTGAACCAGTTCAAAGCAGCGAACATAACAAAACAGCTGGCAGTTAATGATCTTGCCAAATCGTGAAATTCTTAGGCTCTCACCACATCACCATATGTTCAACTCTGCCTAATTAGCCTAGGCTTAGTTGAAGGCTTATGTGCAGATAAATATGACATAGACACTTAGTGCAAGTGTGTGTGAGATGCTCAGGTGCTGGAGTTATCGTCATTGTGCATCCAGCACACAAAAGAGTGCAAATATTGGAATGTAATCACCACAATAAACAGAGATCAGTTCACCACAAGCTTTGGGGAGAGCTAGGATAAGGATAAGAACCAGTGAAGGTATGTTTGTTAATAATTGCAATTTATTAAAAATATATTCATACTGGCAAGGCCAATTGATTTAATGCAATGTACATTTTGACACTTGCTTAAGCATGAGCATTGAATGTAACAACAAAGACTTCGTTCTCATGAAGGGTCATGCCATAGGGTTCAGGTAATGAGAGCTGCATCTGAATTTCTCTGTAAACAAATTGTGCTACAGAACAAAGCTAGCTGTCTACCAATCAAGCGAACAGGCTTTAACAGCAAAAGTAGTAGTGGGTAAATCCTTTGCTGTTGATGGCGTATTATATTTACCTTTATTTTGTAATTGTAAGCTGCAGTAATTCATTTGTGTGATCTTACACAAATGTTTGTAAACCTCTTAGAATTAGCTGCAGACAACAGTAGTGGAAGCCATAACTGTTATTGTAACAAAATCTTTAGATTGAGATGAATGGTGAAAGTTTCTAGTTTGCAATAATTTTTGAGTTGATATATATAAACTGTCATTTTTAAGTATCATCTTTTATAAAGATTAGGCCTTAAAGCTTGTTTTAAATGCTGAAAAACCATAATTATTTGAATTTAGTTACGCTTTCCATTGCAGATGGTCACTCCATTGCCTAAGTGCCATCTATTGTGAATAATAAGTAATTTTGTGGGGTATGGATTTCTCTTAACATGCAGCAAATTTGCAACATAGGACCTATATCTTAAAGTCTCTTACAGAGGACTTATGCACATTTTAAGAACCCCTCTCACATCTAAATTAACCCGTATCTGTCAAAAAGTGTTTATTCAGAAATACTTGTAGAAGTTCCTTTTTTTCAAAAGAGTATGTGTAGAGCCATTGTCATGATAAAGCAACAATCCCTGAAACCCAGACTTTAGTCTTCTGAAGACCCCTATGGTGTACCAGTTGCATTGATGAACTATTTCCTGGTACCGTTCCACTCTTGCATCCTTTAGTTCTTGTGTGAGGTTTGGGGTATCCAACAACAAAGCTATTTTTGTAGTATTCCTGATATCTGTGGTAAATGAATGTTTAGAAATTCCTCCTTGTTAGACATTCCCAGACATGCCTTCTAGAAGAGCAATGTTTTCATCTGTGTCTACTTCATGTTCCTCATTTTTCAAGGCTGTTCTACTTGTCTGAACTCTGCAGTCCTATTATAGACTTTTTACTTGACCAAGAAGAGTGTGGAAAATCTTTCTGTAATTTTTCCAGGCATTCTTGCTGAATCAGGCCACATTTATAATTCATAAAAAAATCATTGCACAAAAATGTTCTAAAGTCAACTCCATGTTGGAACATCAGACAGCAAGTGCAGGATCACAATTAACACCTTGCTGCAGCTGCAACAATGGGTGCTGCATGCTAATGTTTTCTATAGTTAGGGCACACTCTTTTCAGTGCTGCCAATATGAAATTTATATATTCGTTCTGTGGTTGGAAATACTTCAGGAGACTTCATTCCATCATTTTAATGGTTTTTCAATGTAGTGTGGAAGTTTGGAAAATGATCCAAATGGTAAACCATTAAACCCTACCTATACATCGTAAATATTTTAAAGTATTATGGTGTGGATATTAGAGGATTGTTACTAAAGCTGTACTCATTATAAATAGCACATTTTTTACATTTTGATAAAAATAATGCATGAAATAATTATGTTTGAAATGTGTGTCATGATTGACGCCTAATTAGAAATAAATTATATGGATGTTCCTGAACAAAGTTCAGCCTATTTCTGGAGAAATCCACTAGAATTCATCTGTTGGTTTGTAACTAATGGTGAAACATGATGTATTACTAGCAACAAAATAATGGAAGTATTATGATTTTCCATTGGCAATGACCACCATGGGTAGCCGAGATTGTTAAGGCATGGATTTGTGAGTGGGAGTTCTCCCACCCCCTCCAGGACCATCCTCCCTGACTGAGTTTTTTTCCAGGTTTTCCTCAGTCCTCATAAATGGCAAATGCTATTTAAGGAGGTACCCTAAACTTAGGCCTGGAATGTTTCCTTCTTTAAAAAACAAAATTCTTTCTCAATATAGTTCATCTCATGTATCACCACTGTCCACTGCCTGTACTGGTGCCTCAGTAGTAAAAACAGGCATTAAACACCATTCAAATAAAAAATCCATTAGCAGTGAAAGTATTTTGAGTTGACCATAAAGATTATGGTATGACTGCTCTAGGTTGCTAAACAAGTCCTGCTTAAATATAACATTTAATTTAAGTCCTGCTTGTTGACTATGTTCGTAGTAAAACCTTAAAATACTATACAGCCCTTTCAAACCAAGTTAAGGTATGCATATACATTTCACTAAAATTTCTACAATTTTCAATAAAAAATTTTCATTTCTTTTTTAATAATGGTATAGTTATATTACTAAGAAAATTCACCTATTAAAATCTTCAGTTTATTTTTATAGGTATTAAAATGTTTATTTTATAAATGCAAATAATTTTCAGATGGCATAGCAACAACAGAAATAAATATGCATGCATATATGTATATTTTACCGAAAGGTTATTTTAGTGTGAGTGTAAAGGAAAAGCACATTTATCTAGCAGAGCTTTTCAAAAATCTTACTCATTTTTTCCCAAAAATGTTATAATATTTAGAAATTGTTTAAAAAAATCTGTTCCTATTTATAAATTAGAATATATTTAAACAATTTTTATTTTAATACCTGGAAACTTTTAGAAAACTTTATAAACCACAGATCTTGATTTCAATAAGTTACAGGGTTTGAAGGAGAGTGCTACAACCTCTAAATCAATGGCACATGTCAATAGTGCGAAAATAGGAAGTTTTCAGGAGTATGGTTTTAAAGTTTGAATATGATATAATATTAATGTATATGTTTACAAATTTATTATCCTGCTACCCTTATAAATGAACATTAAATATTTTCTCTTGCATATAACAACATTAACATTAAAAAAAATGTTATTTAAGTAGTCACCCTATTATACTGTTTCTACTGACTCTTTAAAAATGACATCACATGCAGTGCAACATTTATTACATCCTTCCTTCATCAGTCTCATCTGTTGTTTCATCTGCCCTCTATTTTACAAGGGGCTTTTAAAAATGATTTGCAATAATAGTTTTTGTACCTCATTTATTATGCAATATGGCTTGATGCACATTAGATCTCTAATGCACCATTGCCATCTTCCTGGTAACTTTATTATGGGATTATAAAACGGTTGTTTGCGAGTACTATGACAGCTGCCTTAATTTCCTCTCTGTAGCCTTTTTTTTTTTTTTTTTAACCTTAAAGCAAGTCCTTTATATTGTCAAATAACACTTAATCAGATGGAGCATGATCTGATGAATATAGTGGGTGTGCCACAACAATGAATCCCTGATGCCACTCTGCAGTCATATGTTGCTGGTGTGGGGCTGCGTATTGTCATGTTGGAGGGAAACACGTGTAGTTTCTGAATCCTGCATCTGGCCTATGTAAGGGTCATGCAGCACACTTTGTGCATTTGTTCCTTAAGGAAGCCAGTTCATTTGCAATGTGCCTGAAGTGTCCCAATAGACGGTGATCATCTGCTTGCCCACAGATTCAGCAACATGAAATTTCTTGAACAAGGACTCTCTAGATGTTTCCATTGCATGGATTTTGAAGAGAAAAAAAGGGGGGGGGAAACTTTTCATTATTCATTTCCAGATGATGACAGACTTCAAAACTTTTGTCCTTCTGTGCCTATGTCAATTCCCATGGAACCCAATGTGTGCACACCATTTTCATATTCAAATCATCTTGAATAATGGTGTGCAGAGTTTTGCAGCCAAGGCATGTGTGATTTTCCAATTCATTTAAAGATTATGCGCCTGTCAGGCATAATCATTTCTGACGAACCTCAACATTCCTGAGAGCTCACATTGTTTACGGATGACCAGTACTCATATTCCCTGCTGCTGGCAAACCCTTTGACCCAGTTGTAAAAGGTCTTCTGTGCAAGAGTTTTTTGAGCATGTACTGCAGTTAAACTGTATGAATTTCTGTAGTTTTTATGCCTTCCTTCCACAAAAACCATGTACTTCATCTTTGTCCATGATAAGTTGCCTTCCATCTTTTCCACATATTTCTGTGTTTGAAAACAAACTAAAACTCCTTTTGCTACTAACACTGTTTACAACCACCATCTAGTGTCTGCAGACTTGCTAGTATCAGTCCATCACTCTAAGAATGGATGTACCTATAGATTGCATAGCATTCGTAAAACACTGCTATTGTAAATCATTTTTAATGCCCATTGTACTTCAAGAACTTGAAACTCCTTTGGGATTTTAAAATCACATTCATCTTGCATAATCCCATCAAGTCATTCTTCTTGGCTACTGAAATTCTTATAGATTCCTTGCATGCAATTTGAAGCAGGCACTCTTAGACCAAAAATCATGGGTTCAATCCCTGCCAGGGTTGATGGATTTTTTTCTGCATCAAAATCGCAATTCCTTTGAAAGGAAAGTAAAGCCATGGGTTCCATGTCATAGATTTATAGCATGTGAAAGAACCTCAAGCTGAAAACTGTGGCATCTGAGGAAAATTTATGGGTAATTTCACACCCTGAATAGAATGGGAATACTGATGACGTGAACTGTTTAAGATCATCCATAAATCAAATAAATAAAGCAGGCATTTATTTTGACATTTGCTCATTTTATATTGGATTTACTTGCTTGAAACCCTTCATATTTGCACTTGGCCTTTGAAAAGTCGATCCTGGTTTTGTAGTAGTAACCATACTTGCCTCTTTAACTCAAGATCGCGGGTTCAATCCCGGCTAGGATCAATAGATTTTTTTCAGTCATAAAAATCCAAAGTAAGCTTCTTTCGGAAGGAAAGTAAAGCCGTGGGTCCCATGTTGTAGATTTACAACATGTAAAAGAACCTCAAACCTGAAAGAGAGACCTCTGAGCAAATTTTACTGTCTGTTTCATGCCCTGAATTGAATGGGATGCAATGACTTTGATGTTATAGAGCGTCCGTAAATAAACCAAATCAACAAAATGACTTGCAAAATACTGTGTATTGCAAATTCTTTCTGTGTTCTCATAATTTTTATTTCTGACCAATTAATGTTATCTTCATTTACATTGATGTTAAAAGTGTTTAATTAGGTAAAAAATACCATAAAAACACAGTTCTTTAACATGATAGGGCTCATCAGTTTTCTGTGCAATGCATATATACAGATCGCTCAAAGTTAGGATGTGGTTATAAGGCCAATGAAAATGAGTAGAATGCTGCAACTAAAATCAGATATTGTCATGAAGTGAACAAAAAGAATTATTGCCATTTTGATATAGATGGGGATGAGAAGTGTAATTAATAAATTTAAGAAAAGTGAAGTTGCCATATATATGATGAGGGAAATTGGATAAATATTTCTGAATTGGCATTTGATAAATAATAGCCTACATATATATGTATAAAATGAGTTTATTTTTTAAATGATTTAGCATGCCGGTCTCATATTTTTCTGGCTTAATTTTATATTTCAGAGGATTCTTATTTGTCAAAATATACGGTATAACCTGCCAGACTGAACATATTGGGACAAAGCCTGTTCAGATTGGCAAAAATTCAGGTTAATGGAGTTAATTGATAATCAATGTAATTAACCTGTACAGTATGTATATGAAGTTTACAAGTTAATTGTACTTGATTGTTGTAATGTGGAGTGTTATTTTTGTGATGGAAACTCCATTGTTAAAAGCAAGTTTGTGAAGGTCATTTGCACTTGGTTGTGTGACTAATGGGTGTTTTGTTCATTTTCCTGGAACTAAGATTTGAGCGCTGGATCCATCATGTTTTTTCTGAGTTCATTTGAGTTGCAGATACAGTATCAGCGCAAATATTGTGATGGTTTTAGTGGATTTACTGTATTGTATGTGCTTGGTTGTGCTTTTTAATCCAGTGAAGTGTTCTTCATTGTTTATGTTTGATTAAAAATGGTAGGCAAGTGAAAACATTGTTCTTGTTCATTAAGAGATAAACTTGAAGTTTTAAAACACTTTGATAAAGGCATAAGTGGGACGAAATAGCAGCTAAATTTGATGTTGGAAATACAATGATGAATGATTGGAAGAAAAATTGAGTCAAGATAGAACATTTTATGGAAATATGACCGAGAGGGTAATCGAGGAGCATCATGCATAAAAATGTTCAGACTTTGACAAAGTTGAGGAAGCTCTTTATGTATGGTTTTCACAAGAAAAACAGAAAGGTATTTCCACTGAGTAGTCCTGTAATCCAAGAAACAGAACCGCAGCTTGTAAGCTTTAGCATTTACTGCAAGTAATGGTTCGCCGGACTGATGGAAGAGAAGGCACAGGATATGACTTATCTATCTCTGGAAAAGCATCAGTGAATCACCTGGCAGCACAATAGTACGTACTGAATTTACATTACAAAAGTATTCATCCCAAGAAGTCTACAACTTTAATGAAACTGGATTAATTTTTAAGTTGTTGCCAAAAAAGAGTTTTGCCACTATAAATGAAGCTAGTGCTCCAGGTTTCAAGATCAGCAATGAACATGTCTCAGTCTTGACTTGCAGTAATGCAGAAGGGAATTGTAAGTTACTATTTATGGTTATTGGAAAATAAAAAAATCCAAGAGCATTTTAAAGCCTGGATAAGAATGCTCTCCCTATCTTCTACAGGAACCAAAATAAAGCATGGATGAGTAGTGCATTATTCACATAATGGTTTATGCCTTCAGTAAAAAGGTTTAATATAGTAAATTACCTACCACCCAGGGCATTACTTATTATGGGTAATGCACCAGCACACCCCTGAACAGGTGAACTGGTCAAGGGACTCTGAATACGCCATAGATACAACTGATGGACCAACAAGTGCTACAATATATGAAAGCAGATTATAAAAATGTTTCTAAGATGCTTAATTTGAAATGAAGGCGCTTCTAAAATCATTGTTCATGTCATCATCAATGATAGCTAAGGCATAGGAAAATTTCAAAAAGCAATTGCTTAGAAAGCCATGGACCATCTCTATCATTCAGTGAAAGTCCAGACAAGCAGAGGAGACCAGAACTTAAGTTTTACATCTAATGAAGTAAATCTCAGGCTGTGAAGAAGCAGAGGAAACAGATGTGAAGGACCGTATCAGCTGACACAGAAAATCGGGAAATAAGATTCAATCCCACTACCTGGAATTATTCATTTGGATACAGCTAAAGCATTGGAGACATCCACCCAGTATGTAGATTAACACTACAGTGATGGCCATAATGTTTATGAAGTGATGGTGGAGATTGCTTCATCCTCAAGATTTTCTTCTTTGTGTCAGCAGAAAGTGACTGAAATTTTGTGTAACAATGAATGATATAAGATATATGATGTTAAATCTGCTGATCTGTATTATAGGTGCATATTATGTATCGTATTGTATTATTTTTACAGTACATTTGATGTTCTAATTTGTAATAGAAGACCATTTTAGTCTGAAATTTCTTAGATTATTTTTCTTTCACACATTTTTGGGTTTGGATTATCCGGGTTTTTGGATTGGCTGGAATGTATTAGAGTATAAAATTCCTACAAATGAAATGTTTCATATTATACTTTAATAACAATATTGCTTTAATTTTTAATCTATTATGCTCATCTGACTACTGAGTGTGCATGAGGAAAAATACCCTCTTCACATCAGCATTATGTCTAAGAATGCAGAAAGGAAAGGAAACTTCAGTAATGCTGAAAACTGCTTTGAAGATTTCCATGATTGAAAAAATGGATCTACTTTTGCATCAGCTAGCTTATTTTTGTAACTGTCAATTTCCTCCCCATCAAATTCTTTCTGCACATATTTTGCAACCATACTGACTAATCAGATAATAAAAAAATTTAATATGATGTCATGTATGTGGGTAAGTCAATTATTAAGCTATAAATGACTATAAAACTTACAAAAAAGACTACTCATTTGAAAAATATTATTATTTCTCAACATAATCTCCCTGTTCATTGAGGAATTTGTTGCATCATTTCATAAGGCCCTGAAATCCAGTAGCATAAAATTCTTTGAGCTGGTGCCTGAAACAGATGGTGACTTCCCTTTCTACAGCTTCATTGGGGAAATGTTCAACACAAAAGATTGTATTTAAGAGGGCCAAACAAATGGAAGCTGCTTGGGGGAAGATTGCGATTATCTGGAGTATGCTTGAGGAACGTTCTACTTATATTTTGTAGTGTTTCCACTGCATTGACTGGGCTTGGGCTGGTAATGGTCAGCCAAACTCATCACATTTGATAATTCGGGCTAGCATATTGTGGTAGCAATTGAGATGTTATAATGTCAGCCCATTCTTTGCATTTTGTTTTATGGGTTGAGTATACATAACACCTATTGTGCAACAGATTTGGTGAAAACCTAACCTGTCATGCATTATGAGGTGGGCCATGCTGTGTGAACTGCCATTAGCAGTGACTATAGTATCTAAGTTACAAGTTCTGTATAAACTTGGATTAAGTCTTCAACTTTTTGCAAATTCGTCTTGTGGCAATATCCATTGGCCAGCCAACATGGTGTTCATCTTCAATACTGTCCACCCTTCAGAGAATAAATGCAGTTTGAAAAACCTCCTAAAAACCAATACAAAAGGCAAAATCCTGCCAGGGAAACAATCAGGCATTTATGAAATCATATCAGTTGCAAAGACTGCAATAATAATATATAGGTAAAACAAAAAAGAACATTACCATACGGTTTAAGAAACACATGAGAAATGTAAAATATAAACATATGGAAAAATCAGCAGTAGTATACCATTTCTGTTAAAATAAAAAAATCATGAGTTCCATAATGAACCAAAACTCTTAAAAGCTCTCCAAAAACCCATAGAATTATCGGTGTAAGAAAGTATATTC
This sequence comes from Metallyticus violacea, assembly GCA_030762175.1. Classification (NCBI taxonomy): domain Eukaryota; kingdom Metazoa; phylum Arthropoda; class Insecta; order Mantodea; family Metallyticidae; genus Metallyticus; species Metallyticus violacea. The sequence goes on from CM060832.1 coordinate 3,094,648, forward strand.
TTGAACGAAAGCAAAGAAAATTAGGTCATTTTGATCTTCAAAACAACAGTAAACCTCATCAAGAAGTTTATAAAATCCAAAGAGCGGCATCTTAATACCAGGCTGGAAAGCTGACAGTGGAACCGTGCTGTGCGTGCGTGTTTTTTTTTTTTGGGGGGGGGGGTGAATACCAGTTAACTTTAAGGCACCTTAGGACTCCAAATTCATGCCATCATTAATTCATTTCATTTCAATCATCCCTGTGGCCTAACATCTCTAATCAGTCAATCTACAGATGTCATGAGAAGACCAATGCAGTCAAAGTGAAAATGTATAAAACAAACAATAGAGAGGGAGATAGATTATTTTTCTTGGGAATAATCAACATGCAGGGAACTTTAAAAAAATGCACATTTTGTGTGTCCTACAGTGCAAGCTACAAACAGTAATACCACAGTCGCTTCAATATAGGCAGTTAACATGCAATAGCAATTAAATTAATAAGGTAATAATACAAATAATTTTATTTTTGTAGTTACAGACTGTAAAACAATAGCTAAATTACTATACCAGTAAAAATTGTCATAACTAAACAAAGTCTCAAAAAATAATCTTTAGCAAGCTGGCATTGTTCTCCAGCTCACGCATCCTTCTGAGTTGCTATGGAAGCAGGTCAGCCAGTCAATGATGCACGTTGCACCCTACTGTAGATGCTGTCTACTGTCTGATTCTCCTTTTTGGCTGTATTTGCTATCTCAGAGCATAAAGCAAGCATCTATCTTTGTCATGGCAGTGGCTATGAAACAGGTGCAAGCACAGCCAAATTTGTTCTAATGGAATTGGATTGTACCAGAGGATACAGGTGTAAGAATCATGCCAAAGCAGTGCACTGTTATTAATAAAAGTTGTATATCAGCATTCAGAAATAATCTTAGCTATGAAATTAATAATTATATACTGGATAAAAGATTGTTCCAGCAGGGCTGCATCTGAAAAACTGGCCCTGACTGAAAAAGCCTCGCTCAAGGCACTACCTGCATATGCAATATATACAATATTATATGCAACCATGTTCTGCTGAGCCGTAACTCAAATCACCTTACTGTAGTATTGTAGGTAGACAAATGAGCAAAGCCTACATATCAATGTTTATCATTTGTTTAGATATACCAAGAATTGTATTTAAAATGTGTATATTTAGAGGTAAATGTGTGCTTCTATTAGCAGTTCCATCCTTTCAGGAAATCAATGTATAGTGTAACATAAATATGTGTAGAGCTTAAAGGTAAACAGAATTGAGTCTGCTACTGCAGGATAGTACACCTATTTCCCCTTTTGAAGTAGTACATGGAGCTTCTTTCACTCACATCTTAAGGTATCACATTCCTTTATTTTCTGTGTTAATATGAGGCTGAATGTATGTGTTTGTATGTCTGCATGTTTGCATGTAACCAGCTTGTTGCCTTGTAGCCTGTATGGATTAAGTTGCATGGAGATAAAAACATTCGCAGGCGGAAGTAAGGCCCTCTTTAAATAGAACTGTGCATCTGTATTTACCAAAAAAAAATGCAGAAAATTGCATTTATCAGGAAGAATGGCAGAATACATACATTTTTCCACACATAAGTCTATCGTGGGTATTGGTACTCAAGCAAAGGTGGAGGTACTGTAAGAAGTTTTGCAGTTGTACCAATAGCACCAATACTTTGCTTTTGTAGATGGACGTTGATGGTGTTCGCACAACAAGGTCAGACCCATATGAGTTTGATGATGATATGGCTGCCCCAGCAGTGAGCATGGAAGGTTTCAAACGCTCTAACTCTGTCAAGGTAATGTCATCATCCCGGCACACACTCTCTCTGTCTCTGTTTCTGTGAACTAACAAAAAGAAATGCATGTGGCCTTAACTTGCGCTCTTCCACATGGTTTGTGCTTTGGGTGCTCCACTCACCCACTCATCGTGTCAGACACAGATGCACTTAATTAAAAACTGTCAAGCAATGTAAAAGAGGGACTTATCCCAAACCTGCAAATTTGATTTATCTCTAGTTATTTCAAGATAAAACTTGATGTATTGCGATTAACTCTTTGTTTCCTGTTTCTGTAAGGTGTTGAAACATTTATTTTATCCTTTGGATATGTTTGTAGCTGTCTTTTAACATATCGTGAGTGCTGTAATTTTCTTGTCTCTCTGTGCTTGTGTGGAACTGAGAATTAGCTGTGTAACATTTATATTTTCTATGTGTGAAAACAAATACTATCTCTCCATGTATGGAGCACCCAAGCACATTGATGTTAACTTAATTAACTTAATTTCTAGAATGTTTTGTGGAAGACTGCATGTACATAGCTTGCAGAATAAGTTCTTTTTTCTTTACTGTGATGTGTACATATAGTTCAGCAGCAGTAAGTTGTTGCTTTCTAGCTCCGTATGAAGCTAGTGATCATTAAAAATTCTGTTTTTCCTAATTTTACACAAGCATATTATAAATAACATAAACTAATAGAGTGGAATTAATAACTAGACACCAAAAATAATTATTTTGGCGCCTAAAATAAGCTCTAATAAGTAATAATGTACTATAAAACTGAAAAGGCACTATACATATACTAAAATAAATTTTAACCATCCCAATATTATGAAATTTAATTTAAATTTACGTATATAATCTTTATTTTACAAGGGCCACTTGAAAATGATTTGCAATAGAGGTGATTTTCGAATACGCGCAATCCAAGAGCACTTCCATTTGTAGGGCGTTGGGCTGATACTAAATTGTCATCGAGAAATCGCTCCGAAGCCATTGTGTAGCCGAGATTTCACTAGGGAAGCGAATTCGAGTGGCAGCACTGACCGTGCGCCGAGCACATATTTATTGTGATCATTTAACCACCAAGGAAAGTACAAAATCGAACGTACAAACCTTAGCAACGGTGGGAAGATTAAAATCGGTTTTAAAGGAAGGAATGTATGTATGTCAGAATATACCAACTTTCTCCTGTGCGGTGCACATCACTCGAGTGCGGAGGAACTTGACGACCCTTTAGCATACCATGCAGACGCTAGATGAAGGTTGTAAGCAGATTGTGTAACAAAAGGACAGTGCTTGTTTGTTGTGAAGTGGAGAAAGACGGGGACTGCATGGTTTTTGCAGAAGGAAGGGGTCAAAAGTGCAGAAATTTTCAGTCGTCTAACTGTGGTATGTGGTCATGAAACTCCTGGTTCAATGGGTTCTCCAGCAGCATGGAATCTGACCTTGGGCGTCCGTCAACATCGCGGTCTCACAGAAACTTTGAGGTTGTGTCAGAATTGATTATGGTTGACAGCTTTGATAAACCGGAATGTCAGACAGGCCTCGGCCACACAACTCTGCTCACCATTATTTTGACGATTTGAATATGAGAAAGGTGTGCGCACATTAAGTTCTACGGGACTTGGCAGAGGGACAGAAGGGCTGAAGTCTGTCGTCGGCTACTAAAACAGTCCAATCCATGCAATGGAAATATTGAGTGTCCTCGGCCCTTCAAGCATACTGCTTATGGACTGCATCAGCGAGGAGGATTCAACAACGGCGAAATAGGAAGTGATGGACAGGAATGTTCCTCCAACTTGACAATACGAGGCTCGACACTAACAACACACAATCACAAAGTTGGCATCGCTAGGGTTCATGTTGTGCCGCACCCACCATATTCATTGGATCTTGCTTCGTCATTCGACAGCATGAAGGACTCGTACGAGGTATAAAAAATCAGCAACAATGAGGAAATTCAGTTATCTGTCCACGGGTGGCGGCTTAGTACTCCCAAACAACGGTTTCGCGACGCCATAATGAAGTTACCAGGAATATGACAATAGTGTATTGATGTTGGTAGGGAGTATATTGAGAGCATTGAACCATGGCTATCATTGTAAATTATTTCCTAACGCAACTCGTACATTGTTTAACTATTACAACAAATACACTGTATGAAAAAATTAATTAAATTTGGTACGTGATAAAGGTAATATGAAAATGTTCAATGGAAACTTTGTTTCCAATACAATCTCACTCACAGGTTTTATAATTTATTTCGTTTTTCCAAGTAAATTACCAAAATAAATTTACGAGTTAACCTTATATGAGGACATGCTCTAGTTTAGGTAGGATCATACTGTTTGACAGTAATCATTACTTCCTTGTGTCTTTTCCAAAAACTGTATATTTTGTCTGTAAATATAAGTTTAAAGATAGAGAAAGACATTTTCATATCTCATGTCGAATTCGGTTTTGTATGGCATTTGTATGCACTACAAAACTAAAAATGTTGCAAAACACACATATTCCGTGTCCATTAAGAAAAAGAATAGGCGCTTGCCTGAAGATCCGCCGTGCCTTCATTATTAATGCCGATACGCTGGTATCAAAAGAGATGGCATACATGTGACCATAACTCTTGTAGTGGTGGAGAATGTAACTTCTTAACTAGTCTATCACTTATACACTTGTAACTTTACGATATATAAGAAGCTTTAAATTTATTTTATCAAGTTAACAATGTGAGTAGCACACTCTACTCTGGACCCAAGGTTCGCGGGTTCAAACCTAGAGGGATAGATAGATTTTTCAGGGCATGAACATTTCTAGTTCTCTTGGAGGGACTTTAAAGCCCTGAGATTACAGCATGTTAAAGAACTTCAAACCTAAAAAAGAGGCCCCTATATAAAATTATCGCCTGTTTCACTCCCAAGAAACACCTTAGAGTCCACGAGATTTAAGTTGTCCGGTGATTGTTAGAAAGAGACAAGAATATCATCTCTCAGCTCACTCTTCCCTCAGGCATTATTGCGGTGACGGAGCTAAGCATGAAGCATGTGGCGGGACCTACTCTTCTCCTTCTGACTCCTCTACTTCAGGTTCTCATTTTCATCATCCTTGTCTAATTTGTATGAACCGATCACTAATTATGTCCGTTAAACCGTCCGTTTTCCACTATCTTTTTTAATGGTGTGTACGTGTTCACTGCACATCTTTGTTTTTAAATGTAATTTTTACCTGCCTCCGCGTGAGTTCTATCGCATTTAAATCATAATGGTAAGGAGACTAGATATGCGAATGTTATATAATTTTCATACCTCTTGAAATATGTTTTGTTCAATGCAGGTTTCGTCGACTGAGGATCAAACTCAGTGCTTTTATAACGAAAACAAGCCTTCATTGTAGATTTATGAGTCTATGAAACCGGCGTAGAATGATAGGGGGGTTGTCCATAACAGTAACACTATTGGGAGCAATGTTCGGTAATAAATCAGTTTCTGAAAACAGCGCTGCGCATTTCCTAGTGATAATCCTTTGTTTGAATTCTGATAGGACATTGAGAATAAAACCAGAAGAACATTCAGCATGTAAAATAATAAAAAGCCTACTTTTCTGTATTGGCGTTTTAAGGGGTCGGTCCTAGTGGTGTAGTGGTAACCATATTTGCCTTCTGAATCCAAGATTGTGGGTTCAAACCCGGCCAGGATCGATGGATTTTTTCGGGTGTAAATCCTTCGTAAGGCCCCATGTGGGCCCCATGTCGTACATTTACGGCACGATAAAGAACCTCAAGTCTGAAAGAAGAGACCTCTGGACAAAATTTGTCGGCCGTTTCACTCCCTGAATTGAATGGGACGCTGATGACCTGAGATGTTAAAGAGCGTCCGTAAATAAAACAAATCAACAACTCTCGTTGTCCTTCCAAATTTTGGTATTTGAAGGACTGTTGTTAATCCAAATTTCATCTGAATAAATTAATAGTTAATAATTTAAAATTTTTAGAAACAATGTCCGATCTTTCCATTAATTCTTTTTCTGAAAATTTTTTACATACCTAAAATTTATTTTCTTCAAGATTTCTCTTAAACTTCATATATTCCCCTTAAATAATTTTTATTTTATTAAAACATAACTTATTCTGCAGACTTGGTAAAAAAGCAGTTGTAAATAACGAATATATTACATATCATAAGGCAGCGGTAGTGAATGAATCCATTAGTTTTACTTGGGGTTCTGTTCCTGGAGTCTGCAAAATACTTCCACTTGGAAAAGATTGTTTTTTGTTTTTACAAAATCCTGCTCACACTCTGAAACAAAATGCCTGTAGCTGCTGCAGTTCTCTCTATAACACAAATATTGTTGGCTTATCGCCGCTTCATATTCATCCATAAAAAAAACTATCAACATTAACAACAATCTCCATAGCCTCAGACTTTAAAGCTTTCCCACATTTCCCAACACTTACTATGATTACTATTGATAAAAAAAGAACAATACTCATTAATCATTATAATATTTGGAGCAAAGGCATAGGTCTCCAATTCCAACAACGATTTTTTAACAAAACCAACAAAGTAAACACTGATTCATTAGTCAAAAGAAAGCAGAACACAAGCAGTAAGTACACCACTGAGGCCTGAATTATTCATATAAAGGACTGTGATACAATGGAACGGGTGGCGAACTGCTTATTGTTTCCAAGAATTATGACAAAAGATAGTTGTCCTTAATGATTTTAAGACCTGTGGAAGACAAGGACAGTAGAAAATTTAAATCTCTAGTACTCTAGTTCAATGTCAGGTGGTGTTGGAGACATGGACTTCCCACCTCCCCCATGGTTGACAACCATGTTTTGGCAAGGAGTGACAGGTTCTAACTAACAAACAATATAGAGGACCTTAGGAAGCAACAGTTGTATACACTTGGAGTTACCGCATTCTGTTAACGACATGCATGGAAATTTAAACATAACAATGTTAAAAGCTGGGAACTGTGTCATAAAAGTTGCCGATTAGGCAGGTGACAGGCTATTGTTTTATAATAGAATAACTTGACATGTTTCTGCTTCATAATAGTTGACAAAATTACAAAATATTCTTTCCAATAAAAGGTTGTTGTGACATAAAAATTGGCAATTTGTCAGAAATATTTTGACATATTTGTAAAATTGTCAAAAAAAATCAGCAGGAGAAGTTTACCTGTCATAGCAGGTGTGATAGCAATAGTTCCTGTGTGATAAATCTACAATAAGTTTTTTTCTCCCAAAATTTACATTAAAAAGAAGTGATTATTACGTTTGCTTCAATGCTTCTGTAGCGTATTGGACATTTATTTTGTAGCTTGAGTTAATGTTGGCCATAGCTAAGTTTTCATTTGTGTTATTTGTTTACATTTATTATAAAATACATGGTAAGGTGATGGAGATAATTGTATTAATATAGATTATATTATTATAGATAATCATGGTTTAATAATAGTAATTTTATTAGTTGATAAGTATTATCAAATACATTGTACTTTGCAGATTTAATATTCATTAAGATATAATTTATTATATCAATGCAAAGAACATTAATATTAATGCTCGGTAAATAGCAAAGAGTTTTGAATGTATACAGCTAATGCTTCTATGATCGTAGCAATACAGTCATTTGTAGACCATTTGTTTTTACATACTTTAGCTTTAGGAAACAGCAAATTTACCTTGATGTGTTTGCATGCTAATATGAAACAGTTAATTGACTCTGTATGCCAACAAATTTGTCAAATTGTCACACTTTCAACTTTTATAAGGAGGCCCCTGGTCACAATAACATAACACATCATTGTTATTTACTCACAAGCAAGCCATTTGGGTACAAGATGAGAGGAGCAATTATAAAAAGTGAATGCTCCATTGTACATTTGCTACAGCTTAATAGAAATGCCTCTTCATCTCATTGAAGGTAAATTGTTTATCTATTATTATTAAAATTGATCATTACTGGGTTATTTTGCCGTGGTCTTTTAAACGAGCTCTCCCAAAACTCCTACCCCTTCTAACTTCTAATAGTTCTGTACTTTTCCTCTCCACACACTTTCAGTCTACTGATGGTGCCAATCATAACATTGGCAAAAGCTCTGTTTTTAAATTATTTTAACCAGTGACCATGGGAAAATAGCCCAGTAATGATCAATTTCAATAATACTGACTGATATCATTGCTTGTCAGTGACTTCAGAAGCTGAATATATGCTAAATAAGGCTGGTAGTCATATGGTAAGTCTACATGCAACTCTTGTCTTTGAATTGAAGCACTAGGCAGTGGGGAATACAACACTTAGGATGATCTCCATAAGGAAAACGCAGATAGCATTCAACTAATGAAACATCAAAACTGGCCTTCTATGACCCTATCTCAGCTTCCTGTGGCCAATATTGAATATTTCTTCATGGAGGTACCAGTGACCTATTTCCCAGTGAATTAGTGCATGCTGTCAGAGACTTTAATCATGCATAAGGGGTCAATTTTGGAAATAGATTGATGCTATTGTATGGAATTATATCTGAAACAAATTAAAAAAGTTAGTGTTACTAAATAGAAACTAAGTATGTGGTAAAGTTCAGCAAAAGAGAGAGAACACATTTCTTGCTGTATTCATAATGGAACATCAATCAATGTTAAAATAAATTTCTAAACAATCTATACACCATTCAAAAGAGCATATTGAAATGAGTTTAAAACTCAAATATTGTATTCTGTGAAGCATATAAGATCAAATTATAGACAGCTAAAAAGGCATGAGTGGAGAGTTTTATTGCTCCATTGGGAATCTTGTAATCTGAACTATAGGTATGATTTCTATGTACGTTACACATTGCTAAGAAACGGTAAAGCAGCAGTTCCCAAACTGCACATCCAAACTCCTAAGGCTGTGGTGGATATGGGGAAAGTACATTTATTTAATAACTTCAAGTTTGTGACTAAAGGGACATAATAATTGCTTCCATTATTATATCATATGGTTTGTAAGGGACTATTTCACTTATGTGAAGTAATCATAAAATCGACTAATGAAATGAAGCAAAATTTTGAACTTTGACCTTCACAGCCCGATATCATAGTGAAACTATCACAAAGTTTTACCATTCTCTTTACCGCGCTAAGTTCATTTGTCTTCTGGTAAGTGTAGCTAACTCTAAACTCCCAAATTCTTATTTTTGTGTATTCAGCCAAATTTGAATATGCCAAGTCTGAAATCATTTTATAAGTGATGTAACAACACCTACCTAAGCAACAACATGTTCAGAATGGTAAAATGTTATCTCTTATTTTTCTCATTTGGTATCTAGCAAATCGAATGGTAGGGACTGTAATAGTAGATTTTCGTCTATTTCAGTTTTACAGTTTCTGAATTGGTAGGTATTCATAAATATAACATTTTATGCAACTGTTAATATTCTATACATGAATTTCAAATATATATTAATTTTATCCTATTCATGAATTAGTCCTAAACCAATATTTGCTTCTTCTCCATAGGCATTACTGACAATACACATTCGTCTGTTACAATATGGCTTGATAACAAGTATTAATAACATAAATACACAATGATTACAATTTTGTAAGCCATATTTGGGGGAATTATATTTAAATTCTTATTTTGTTCATGAAATAATCCTAATAAATATCACTGGAGGATCTGAGCTTTCTGAATACTCGTCTATCTGCAACACAGACCCTCTTGTATTACTTGTGACAAATTAACAATGCCATAAAACAACTACATAGATTGCGGCACACTTATACTGCGCTTGGCATGTGGAAGGTTAAGAATGTTTAACTGTGGCATTACCAGTTATATAGTAGCACAACAATGGATATTGTGATTGAATAGATGTCACATTGTTGAAGCTTGCAGGCTAAATTGCATATTAATTATGCGAATGCAGGATCGTAAATAATTTCATTCTCGAAAAGGAGGTCATGCATGCAGTAGGTTTGAGAACCGCTGGGATGGAGAAAGTATGGAGAGAAGTTAACCTTCAGGGCCCTGTTTCACAAAAGTAATGATCTAATGCATCATGTGTACAGACTGGTAATTTGAACTTATTAGTAAAATTCTGTTCCACAAAGATTTCTGCTGCCCTTGTACTTTACTACTCCATACTTACAAATGCACAAATTAATTTTTATACTTCTGTTCCATGAAAGTATAAGTATGAGTCAGGCACTGGTAATTTGTAGTTTCTCTACAAATGTAGGAACATTGGTAACTTCAAATACTAGCACAACATTTATTATCTTTTAAAGATTTTGGGAGCCAGTCGACCCAAATGCACTAAGTGTAACGAAAGTGGTGAAAATGATGAGTAGGAATATGTATAAAGAAAGAATAAATTTCTATTTGTGTATATAGTGATAAAGTTAGGTTAAGTGCAAATAAAGTACGGCTTATTATTGATAATGGCATTTCCTGTTCCAAATGCATATTTCAGACCAGCATCTTAGTTAAAATATTTTTAAGGCTCTTGCTACTTAACTATGAAAATAATTTCTTTTAATTCTCTTTTAGAATAATTTCTTTTGGTACATTTTTCATTTCCTCTCCCACCCCCTCCCTTTTTGTGGCTAATGAGAATGTGATTTTCAAGTAATACAAACAAATAAATAAATATAAAGGATCAAATGGACTAATAAAATGACCTGAGGGCACTCGGGAAGCACGATTCTTCTGCCCTCTCTCGACAGCTGAAATTGATGCTCCTAAATGTAGCCTTTTGGAATCGTTGTCTCAAAGTAGATTATTACATTTGAATGTTGAATATCGATAAATAAATAATAGAGTATTTAAATTATCATTATGTCTGAGAAAAAAGCAACACCCAATTTGCAGAAATGACAATAATTCGCTCCATGCATTAAAAATGCCTAGAGATTGCAATTCAAAGTATGGCGATGTATGGCAAACAGCTGTTCCCCATCTTGCTTTTAATTGACGTCATTTGTAACTTTTTACTCATATTTTATCAGTGTAGCATTTCTCTCTTGAAACAGGATGTTACAAGCCAATACTTTACAAAAATCTCACTAATATACTTGTATGTATTAGACCATACTTTTTGTGAAACAGGGACCTGACCGTTATATTACTTGTAATCATTATTAAAGAGAAATAGCACAATAAGAAAATGTACAAAACAAATTAGAAGAACTGTTCGATAAGTTTGGAAAGTATAAATAAGATGTAATATTAATAAAAAAAAGAAGAAAGAAATCAAAAAACTTATTCCAGCGATTTTCAAATTTGTTTTTCCCATCAATAACATGCAATTTTTTTCAGCTGTTGTTAATACATATTTATTTCGGCGACAATCTTTTCATTTTTTGCCAATTTCATTTGTTCTAACCATTTCTTCTTGTTGGGAAACAGGAAATAGATTTAAAAAATTTAGATCAGATTATTGCATTTTTTCGCAGTATTCTCAATTGCATTCCATACAACATGTCATCTGTTCAAACCATTTTGTAAATGCTGAATGCCATACTTCTTTGGATAGGATGCAAATACATTCTTCGTATGCAGCCACTGCGGCTTCAGGTGAATTAAATTGTTGGACACAAATTTTTTCTCTTATTTTTGGAATAGACAAAAGTTACATCGGGCCAGGTCTGGACAGTGGGGAGGATGACACAAGACGTCATGATGCAACAGGATTATACGTAAACCAGTCTTAGGATGCTTCATTCTCAATCCATTGGAATCTTGAGGCAGGCATTTTGTGGTGTTCCATCTGGCTCCTCAAGTGGAACTTACAATATGACTACTAGCTGAGAAGAAGGAGCACATCATCTTCTCGAATCTTTTGTCCCTCAAGGAATTGTCACAATATTAATATGTGAATAATCGGTGATCACATTGAGTGCCAATTTTTGTACATATCCCCTGTTGATGTGCTAACTAAAGATTCATATAGGCTTGTCAATAATGTATGCATGGGAGGTCGGCAGTGCTTGCTTTATTAGATTTATTTATTTATTCCTCCTGTTTTACTTGTAGTTTCCTTTCTTTCTTGTAGAAAACAAGCCATTTTTAAGCTTTCATTGAATTCCAGATAACCAGCTACAGAACCACCGACAGCCTGAAAATGCAAAAATCTGACTCTAGTGTGTTCTGAGCTACTGTTTCAGATCGGATTTTGGCATCTTGTATTTCACTCTTCAGGCTGTCAGTGGTTCTGTAGCTGGTTGTCTAAGGTGGGTGAAAGCTTAACAATGACTTAGTTTTGTCACAAAAGAAAGGAAACTACAAGTAAAACAAATTATATGAATAGTGAAATAATCCTGTCAAGTATTCATGGATCTGATTTCTTGTCTGCCCATCCAGACAAGAAAGTTCATTTTTAAAAACTGACAGTAACTCATCTTCTTAACCCAATTCTAAGCAGGTAGGAAATTAGGAAGGGCATATAAAGTAACATGTAATGCTATTTGTTGTACACAGCTTGTACATAATCTAAAAATATAAACTGTTCATATATAATGAAGAGTGTAAAAATGTAAGTAAACATGGCAATGTATTTTATGTAGAACAAATAACAATACATCTTATTTTATTTACAGCACACAGAGGTACCATTATAAATGTTAAATTGATGGTTATAGTGTACAAAAATAACATCCCATCCTCCAGATAACATTTACATTGTAAAGACCTAATATTGTCTATAGTTTTAAAAGAGATGCACTTTAAAGGCAGCTATGTTACATCTAATGCTTGCATACAAATTCAATATTTCACATATGACACCATCAAATGCACTGTAATGTGAATTTATCTGAACACTGTTGCTATACTGCCAAAAGTACTGGGTCTATTGTAAAATTAATTTGACCACAACATACTTAATGTTTGTATTGTCAGGCACTTTTTGAAACATTCTTTTATTTTTAAGATTTACATAATGATTTCTTTGTAAGTATACAAGCTTTAATTTTTGATCAACCAATGTCCATCAACATGACACATAAGGCTAATGTTTTGGTTCAAGTGAGCTGCAAGAGCAATATCACAGAATTGAGTTGTGCCTGGTCAAGTTGCAAGAAGGTAATGACGAGCTTACATTATTTCAAATCATTCATTATCTTGACCATATACTATTTGGCAATGGATAAATGCAGTAAATATGAAGTTCTGCTTCATATAAATTCAGATTGTTGTAAAATAAAAAAAAAAAAATGAAGAAATTGCAAAAATACTGTGTAACAACAGTAGCATGCTCACATTACTGCTGACATTAAACCTTAATTAAACAATAAATTATGTAAATCATATTGTGAGCTGTATATGATTCTTAAAACCCAATTACTTTTCATTAGTGTATCAAGTGTAAGCCTTAATTATTTGTTAATAACTCTGTTGCTAATAGGATATAATCTTTAAGCTTACTCACAGGGTAAAACTCTTGAAAATTATATGTTACTTGGCATCTTAACCCTTACATGTTTAGCTAAGAAAGTTTTCTAAATAGATTAACATAAAACAGCATAGTGCTGTTTTATATATTAACTACAAGTTTACTGGTAAATTAGATATATCAGGCTGGCAAACAGAAGCAAAAATCATACTTCTTCACTCTGCTGAATCAATTGACCATGATCTAATGCAATAAATAACTTTGCAACAAAGAACATAGCACAGCTGTTAGGTTGTATTGCTTATGCAAAATTAGGCAGAGCCAGCAGCTTAATTTTCCAAAATAAATTGCAAAAGTAGAGGATTCACGTTCTAGTCATGCCTTGGTCAGTTTCTCTAAAAGTCAAATGGCAATTAGCTTAATGGCATCAATTGCACCATTCATTCCATTCAATTCAATATATTATATATACAGCAATTAGCAATGAATGTTTAAATTTTTACCCGAAAGTTAGTGGGTATTTCGAAGCATGTATATATTGATGTGCTATTTTTATATTTTCATATATATAAAACCATTTATGCTCTCTGACTGCTATAAACTGTTCAATGAAACATTATTGCAAATATTCTGAAAAGTACTTGTTAAAATGGATGTTTACATTTGTGTGTTAAGATAAATATTATCTCTAGCATGTTGAATAATCATTTTTTTTCAATCTGGTAAGACAGAATATTATCTTCAATTAAAGAAATACCAAAATTAAAAAAAAATTGTAAATGCACATAAATATGGTGGTTTTGTAGCAGTCATATTGTATTAGGCTTACAGCTACTATTGTGAGCTCCTTTGAAGAGCTGTTTATTGTGTTATTCATAAATTATGTAGCTTACGTTAAAGTATAACATACATAATAATTACTGTTAAAATTGTGACAAACTGTGGAAGTTGGAACAACAAATGCACTATTAAATATTACTGAATGAATGAATCTTAATGTGTATGGGAATCACTATAAAATTTTTGAGATATGCAACATTGAACAATAAGAAGTTGCCATACTATTGGATTTCACGTGTGCTACAGCAAGTTCTATATACCAGCACCTCTGCCTCTGGAAGTAGTATCTTTGACATAGCATTCATCTTCTCTTCATCGGCAGCAACAGCTTATTCCAGGCTGAAAAATCAGTGTCTATGTAGGATAGGAGATTCTTCACATTTTATTACTGGAAGAAATTGCATGATATGAAGTTGAGCTTGCAGGTGATTAAATTATTAATTTACTGAAACTAGTAGCAACAGCATAATCTTGAGGTTGTCTGTTCTTGGTTGTCTCTCCTAGAGAACACAGTAGATACAAATAATTGTCATCTTCTTTACTTTGTGTACCCTAGAAAGGAAATGCAGTTATGTTTTGCATGATTTTGTAAATTGATAATTTACAACTTTTTACTTTATTAGAGCATATATATTTTAAATATTTGTCATTGTATAAAACTATATGGACAGATTGCATTTTCATTTCTAGATTTATTGCATTAAAACCAATGCCATATCAAAACCACTAAAATGGAGCTATTATATATCCTAGATTGGGTTAGTGAGTAAATTTTTGTACTCGTATATTCCACGTACTATAGAACAGAATGAGTTTCATGCGCTACTGCAGCTGATGAACCCTCAGGGTGTATAACTACCCTCAATCTTTGGGGCATAGATGATATATTTCTACTCTAATGTGAACAAGAGGCTTCAACATTCCAGGCTAATTAAAGATAAACGGTAAATATTATCCAGTATATTTAGAAACTATGTTATGGACTTCTGTAAGGATTAAGGATGTACAATATTTATGATACAGATGGCGCATAGGTAACATAATGCAGTTTTTTTTTGGGAGACCCTCTTGACCAACAGGCCAGTTGGGGTGAGCCAAGTTCCATCAATTATGGTACAGAAAAATTTCATTTTACTAGTTGGAAGAATTCAAGCAACTTTGAATTGGGCAAGAATTTTGGCCATTTTGTCATAAATGAATTATCCTATAGTGAAATCACCATTACAGCACAGTAATTTAACATCCATAAACCGTGGTTACAAATAACAACCACTAATACTGAACAAAAGTGTACATTTTGTTTATCAAGTTGGTTAAGTCAACCCCTCTCCTCCAAATGCAGTAGTTTTGCAGATTCTGAATGTTGTCAATATTATTGTTTTATTTTAGCAGACGCAAAATGTTTCAAACATTACCATTCATTTATCTGCTAAAACAGCAATGGTTGCCAGAAAGAATATGCTAAATTACTTGTAAAGTATACAATTAACACTATACCATAATATAAAGGGCTACAGAAATAAGTTTCAAAAATGCATTAAAGAGAAGTAATTAACTGCACTTTAGACTCATTAATTAATTGCTTATTTATATTAATTTCAGTTATGCAATGAATATGAAATTGTAAATTAAGCATAGTGACTTACCATTTACTAATAGGGTGTAAATGTACTATTCATTTATCTGTAATCCCTAAACTGTTATTTTTTTTCTCTCAAAATGGCGAGTATGCATGTAGGTAGTTTTTCTTCCATGCTCTTGTGTTTCTCGAAAAATCAGCACAAGGCTTATATCTGAAATCAAATATGAGTTATTAAATGCATATAGCACTATATCACAACAATAAAATATGCCCTTGTTTTTTTAAATCCCCTAACATGTAAAATGTAAACCTTTTAATAAAACAGTTTTGAAATAAATTCTGCACTTAATAGTGTTCATCAGTAATTAAGTTGTCACTTTTGATAATGCTCAAAACTTTAAATAAAGTAAAATAAAACATATTTTACTTTACACCACATTGTGTTCAATGTTACTATTACTGTATTTTTGGGGGGAAGGGGAATTAGATGAAAAATGCTGTCCAGCTATAAACTTATGAATTTATGATATATTTTGTTGAAATACTGTGAAAAGATCTTATTACTCACTTAAGACATTTTATACGTGACACATATGCATGTGGGTATTTAAACATATCATTTTAAATGTACATTACTTGAGTCGATAGTTTTTTCAATACAATGTGCATTTGTATCTTCAAGAATCAAGTACAAATAGCCATAAACATGCTGAAATCTTACTTACCGCTTAGCATTTTTCTGGAAACAAAACAGTTTCAATTCCTTATCATCTTCCTTGGTGTTGTACCCCCTCACGGTGCACTTATATTTTAATAAATGTACATTTAAACATGCATTGTGATTTCTCAACAACCACTGAAGTTCCTGTAGATATATCACAATCACTTTATGAGAGGTGTTCTAAAAGTTCTCGGCCTGACACTTGTTTGTAACGATCGTGTAAACAAAATAGTGTCATCATTTTCTACAAAATAAATAAAAACTAGCAGTGATAAAGTATTTCATTTTGAAAGGTTTAACCCAAACAGAAATGCAAAAGGATTGCATTCCACATTTAAGGATTCTTCTCTGTTTTCGATGGTTATGAAGTGGGCTGCTGGATTTAAGCATGGTCATACATGCATTTTAGATGATGAGTGATCAGGGCATCCCAAAACTGCTACAACTGACGAGATTGTGACAAAAATTCACAATGTTATACTCAATGATTGCCAATTGAAGGTACGCGAGTTGGCTGGCATCGCAAAGACCTCGATAGGCCATGTTCACAACATATTTCACAAAGTTTCGGGCTTGAGAAAGCTTTCCGCTTGATGAGTACTGTATTTTGAATCAAAAATGCATTCAAATGAACATTTCACAAAGGTGGTAAGAATTGTTTAAATGCAATTCCAGCAAGTTTCTTTGACGTGTCATAATTGTAAATGAAATGTGGATTCATCACTACCTACCAGAGACGAAGGAGCAGTCCAAATAGTGGGTGGCAACAGGTAATAATGCACCAAAGAAAGCAAAAACATTTCCATCTATAGGAAAAGTCATGCCTTAGGTTTCTGGGATTATCATGGTGTGGTGCTCGTAGACTACATCCAGAAGGACAGAACTACCACCAAGGAGTAATATGCTTTGCTACTGAACTAAATGAATTTTTCACCACCTTGTGAAAAAGAAATTTTTCTTTCATCATGATAATGTGCCTTTATGCACATCTGTGATTGTTACTGCAAAGTTCTTCCACATCCGTCATATTAGCTGGATTTGACTCCCAGCGATTACTCTTTGTTCCCAAACCGGAAGAAACGGCTGGGTGGACAAGGATTCACATCAAATGATAAGGTTGAAGCTGAGACACACTATTTTTCACAGTTGGACAAATCTTATTTTACTAAGGGAATTGAAAAGTAGGAACAACATTGGACTAAATGTATTGATTTATAAGGTGACTGGGTTTAAAAAAGAAAGAAAGAGAAGAAATTCTTTTAAATCTTATTTTTTCTTGGTCAGGCGGAGAACTTTTAGGATACCCATCATAATATTTATAAAGCAGATAGTTTACACTGTGAAGATAGTAATAGCATACAAAGGAAAAATTGACCTTGTTTTTTTTTTGTGATTATCTCTAAATTAAAATTCAAAGTGGTCCCTTGTCATATGCATCCATACATAATTTAATCTTTTTATATCTGCTTTTGATATGTTTTATTCTAATGTATTTCAAACATTTAGCAACCATTAGTTCTCAAAAAGATCCATTGTTTTTGCCCTGACCATGACCAAAGTTTCTCTGGCCATTCATCTAAAGCAACAAGCACTACTTCTATTGGGAAAACTGTCACTTCTGACTCCCACCTATTGTAAACCATACCTTTGAGCACCAACTACAGGAGGTTTGGAATAGGACTGCTACACTGCCAATCAAATAAAATCTGGAACATTTCTCTCAAACTAAGTCAGGGTGAACCTTTCCTTATGGGCTGGAGCTAACTCCTGCTAGAAGCTCCATTGCCTGTTCTTGAACAATTTTTTTTTCCTTCACCAGAGTGTTTTATACACTTTAGCAGTTGTCTTCTTCCTTTTTTGGGGGAAGGGGGGAGCAGAAATGGAGTTGGTGATATCTTCAAAGGACACTTTTCACATGCCCATCATGAAGTCAAAGCACACACTCTGTCATTTTGATGAGATTGTAGTTTTCTTCAATATTGAACACTTTCTTGTCAGTAAAAGCTTCTCCAATGGCTCTTGTTAGTGTAATGCTAACAATCTTTTGCAATAATTATTTAGGCTTTCACGGCCGGTGTTAATCCAATAAAATAATGTTTCCGGGCTTGTTGGCCGTGGTCCAAAGGCTGTAAACACAACGAGAGGTGATAGTCATTCCTCTGAAGATGCCCAGCGGAGTCACGGGCGAAACGTCAGGTGTGTTTACAGCCTTTGGACCATGGCCAACAAGCCCAGAAACATTATTTTATTGAATCTTTTGCAAGTCAATACTTGCAACTGCTTCAGTTTTGCAACAAAAACCACCAGGCTGTATCTAAGTTTTGGACATAGATCTTTTGGAATGTTTATCTCAGGGGCCATCATTGTTTTTAAAGAACTGGATTTTACTGAACTTTGACAACATTAGTGCAGGTATATGATCTCAAATGTTCATCTACAGTACCAGTTACAGTGAAAGGTTGGCTGGTGTGGTAATTTCCAGCTTTCAAAGAACTGGAAATGGAAAATCTCACTTGGGGATTTTCTAACCTTAAGAAGGGCTATCACAGCAACATGGTTTTCAGAAAGTAATATACTCTTTCTGGTGCACCTGAACTCAACAATGAGGGTGACAGTGTCTATAAAACGGTTATCTTACCAGAAAATATTTGGTACAGCTACTTTCAGAAAGTTGAAATGTTAATCATGGCAAGATTAGATAATTTTGAAGATGCTTGATCTTTAAGGTTGACCCATTATTCCTGTTGTATCCTCAATACTAATTTTACCCAAAATCTATTCCTCTCATCCCATATTAATCTCATGGACTCAAGGTCACAGATCAAACCTGGTGCCAGGGTCGATGGACTTTTAGGAGCATAAAAATCCTAAATGTGACTTCCTTCTGAAGAGGAGTAAAACTATGGGTACCATGTCATATATTCACAGCATGTAAAAAGAAGCATCTAAACAAAATTTATTAGCAGTTTCACACCCTGAATTGAATGGGACATTGATGACTAAAGATGTTAAAGATCATCCATAAATAAATCAAATAAAACACACAAAAAACCCATATCAATTTCTTGAAGAGTTCCCAGAATGTTGTATATCCAGTTTCTTTCTCTTTAATATTCTTTTAAGTAAACAATACTGCTTGATATTAATCTTTATATTCTATACCGCTGTTGTAACACTCTTAATAATTAAAATGTAAAATGGAATTTGCACAGTGAAGCCAATCATATAATTGATATTATTGTATGATTTAGTTCAACTACACACTCTTAATGCTTCACTTACCTGTCATAATTTATAGATCCGGTTTTGAGAACATTTGGCCCTCATCATCAGCAGGCTAAAATCCAACTGTCGGATCATTCGTTGAGCTGTGGGAATGTGTATTCTGCTATGGTGGCGGTGTGATAAACTTGTAGTTTATGTTTTCATCCCCAGCAGTGTCAAAGTTCATTAGACTGTCTTTGTATTTGTAGGTATAGATTTTCTCCCAGGTTGCTAGTTCCGTAGGTCCTTGTACTGATTTTAATAATTTTGCTTTATTCATTATGTCATGATTTTGTGTCCAAAAATGATATGCTACTGATTTCTCTATTTGCTTATACTATGTTCCTGAAATGATCCTTTAACTCTTTATAATGTTGCTTTTGTAACCTAAGGAATCCCATTGGGAGATCTAGATAATCTGAGAATCTTGCAAGATAATCTATATATCATATCTCTCGATTTTTCATCTTTTATATAGTTCCAAAATTTCTGATCATGTAACATTTTACTCTCTTTCAGTAAACTATGTACTCTAACCATTTTGTTAGCTTATTAGATATTTTATTATTCAGAGATTTTGGTGACAAGTAATAACTAGACAAGTTCATAGCATTGTTTAAAGAGTTACCAAATTCATTTAGGTATTTTCCTTGCAAATCTTTTTTATATATGATAGATTAATGAGGTTTATGTTCTCTTTGGATTCATGCGACTGATGTTTTTGCGCAAACTATCATGTACTATGGTGTACTGAGCAAATGACAGTGTCTTTTCATGACTTATAACCAAGTTTGTTCATATTTTGTGACTTTCTCAAAAAGAAATGAGATGAAATATTTATACATTGTGTTAAAGCAAATGGAACCAAACATAGGCAGGACTTAGACTAAGAAACAAGTTGCAGGCACTCCTAAATGGTGTTTACTACAATTATATAGTGCTGTACCCAATGGAGTAGCTCTGATGGAACTAGAAAGTATGGGCCGAAAAGGTCTAGTAATAAAACACATTTTGAAATACAGGCAGAGGATACAATCCTTGGAGGAAGGAAATGTTCTGAAAGATGCTTGGGGGGCACAAGAAAAAGAGAAATGTGTTGGTAGATTAAAGGAAATTGTAAGAGAAATTGGTTTCAAAGAGCTAGATAGTTTCAAATCACAAAATGGGCAAGATGTGAAGAATAAAGAGCATACTTGTTCAATCAGTTTATTATATAGCTGGCTGGATCTGATATTATTCATTCAGAAAGAACATACATTAATTGTGATAAATATTTCTAATATCCCTTATTATCATTAAAGGGTTGAAACTGGATATTTCACATCAAAGTATAGTTAAAGTTTAATTTCTAGAAAGTGCTTTGATGGCCCAGTGCTACTCTTTGCCTTTTTGATGGATGGTAACCTAATGTTGTGTAATAGATATGTTTCCATGCTATTGGTGGTAATGGGGATATTCATTCTGGTAACTCTAGGCTTATTAAAGGTTTTATGAAATGTCATTGACATTTAAAGTAGACGAAAAACTTAATGGGGATATAGGCTGTGTTGTAGTTATGCTACATACTTGTTACATTTATTAATTAAGAGAGCAGTATTTCTGTTTTATACTTGAAATACATGTGTAAAATTCAACTGCAAAAATATTACAACTGGAAGGGGGCTTAAAATTCAGAACTTGTCTGTAAAAGCTTTTTGTTTGTATAGTCCATAGTTGTGAGATATTCACAATGGATTTTCACTTCTCAGCAACTGAACAAAGAGGGCAATTTTATTTGTTAATGTTTTTGTACAAGTTAATGCTCCTCATAATAACACATGTCTAAAGAGACAATGAATGAGTAAATGAGACTTGAGTTTATAGTTACCTGGCATTAGCCTTTTCATGGTAAGGAAAAACTCGGGGAAAACTTTACCCATGTAACTGACCTTAAGGAATTTGAACCAGGGGCCTCCAGATATGCAGGTAGACACACTGACCAAAAGACCACAGAGACCATCAAAGAGAGTGCTGTAATTAATTTTCAATGCATATTTAACAAAACAGTTGTAATAGGGTTTAGACAGAGGTACATTAGTGTGTGCCTTGGTTCACTTGTGCTTAAAATGTCCCAAGTAGTTTCTATGTATACAAATGTGATGTGTTGCGTAATCACAGTAGGAAAGTTATGTATAGTGAGTACCCCCCCCAAAAAAAAAAATTGGTTGTTGAAGTTTGCATGAGCATGAGGCGCAGTCCATAAGTTTCTGACCTGACTCATTGTTGCAATGTTCATACCATCTGATACTCAAGTTTCGAGAGTACAAACATTGCATTTTCTCTTTGGTCATGTCATTCATTTGCTCATTTTTATAATACACATTATGTTCAAAATTGAACACAGGCATGATTAGATTTTTAACTAAAGAAATTTCACCCAGCAATATTAATAATGCCTTGACAGTGTGTATGGGGTAGCTTCACCTTCATATTTCACTGTTAAAGAGTGGTAGAAACTTTTTTAAATTTTTTTTTAGTTATTTTATTGTTTTTTGAAAAAGAGAGCCTTGAAGATGATCCACTTGAGGGTAGGCTGGTGATGCATTCAGACAAATCATCTGTCTGGTCAAGGAGGAAGTTCCGAGTGATAGTCATCTGAAGGCAAAATAAATGACTGCAAGGTTGTGGCTTTAACTGTTCTTCACAACATTTATCAACATTTGCATATGTACATGGTCAATGCAAGATGGATGTCCCAAATTCTTTCAGCAGTTCAAATGCAAGTGTGCATGGAATTTATTGGAAGTTTGAATCTTTGCTGTGATAATGAGAGGGTATTATTGGAATCCATTGTCACAGGGAACAAAACTATGGTCCTCTACTATAACTCTTTCATAAGGAGAATCAGTGGAGTGGCAGAAGAAGGGTGAAACATCCGCTAGAAAGGCCAAGATCAAGAAGATCATAACAATTTTTTGGGACTATAGAGAAATTTGGATTATAGACTTCAAAGAAAGGAACACAATAGTGATTTGGAAGTACAATGCTGAGCTACTGCATTATTTGCTCAATATCATTAAGGAAAAGAGATGTGGAAAACTGAGTCCAGTTTGTCTGTTGCATGACAATGCATGGCTGCTGTGAACACATGTGACTTTCAGGAGTTGTATCATCCACCATACAGTCCAGACCTTGCCCCCCAGTGACTATTATATGTTTTAAAAACTGAAATCTGATCTTCAAGAGTGGATTGTTATGAATGAAAATGAATTGGAGAATACTGTTTTCCAGCATTTTGCAGACAAAGTTTTGGGTTTTTTGCATGTATATAAGTGGAATTGAAATGTTAACTCAAGTAGTATGATGCTTATTGTTTAAGGGTGCAAAACTGCTAAGGTTATTTAGCATCCAAAACTCAGGTTGTGGAAATGCATTTAAATAAAGGAAGAATACATTGAAAAATGATATATGTATTTTTTTATTACCTACTTTACATGGTCAGGCTGGAAATGTATGGAATACACACACACACACTTAGTTTTGGCAATGCTACCGAGCATAGGGATTGACTGATCTTCATCTGCTATTAACTCCATCTTGATTTTTTAAGTGATTGTTCAGTAGTAAGTACTGGTAATTAAAGAGGATATCTAAGCATTGTTTCTGTTTCATATATTAAAATATTCCCATCCAGCCATGAGTAATGCTATTGGAATAGTTTTTCATCCAATCCTAATATTTTTCTAAATATATTTAGTCAGGTGTTGAGACAAATTATTTAAAATGGCAACATTAACCCTTCTCAAGACCAGTAACAAATGAACAGTTTTCTTGTAACTTTGTTGCAGGAGGAAAATATTAAAGGTGGTGCTGTGAATCCAGTTGGTCCATTTGATCCTGTAACTCCAAATGGTCCAACAGTGAAACCTACATCATTATTTACCAATGAAGGTCTTCAGGCTTCTTATAAGGATCTGGATCAAATCTTTGACAACTCCGATGACACCTCAAGTGATGAAACGGTGAGGAAACATTTAGTTCTAACTCCATCCATTGAAACCTCTAAGTAAAATACTAATCTGGGTTACCCAGCTTTGTCCCATGTCTTTGTTCATATTGGCTCTCAAAATTACAGCCAAGGTAATGTGTGCAAACTATTTCAGCAATTACATCTGTGCGCACATTTTATTTTGTCATAATAGTAAAATGAATGGTGAAGCACAGTAATAAAACTATGCATATATGCAGTGTTTCCAGAATATGATACACTTGCATGGAGTCTAGCCTCTCGACAGCTGGACATGCCAAACGAGCCTTGCCTGTACTCTGACTTCGCTTCTTAAAACTGTATAAAATCATAATGCATAACAAATGCTGGAAAGCTAGTCCTCCCTCAACTAAACAGACATTATACCAGGTAAACACATTCTGAATGATATCATTTAGTTCACTCTACGATTGTAATGCTTATAATTTCATTTCATATGTTTTCTTTGAGCTCTTCCAATGTGTGAAGATTTGTTTTGTACACATTGTCCCTACCCCACAAATAAAAATCACAGACTCTCAGATCTAGGAAGCGAAAGGGTCATACACCAGCACTGATCATTCTATCTTCAAACATTTCCCTAATTTTACCCATGAGCTTCTCTACTCTTTGGTTTCTCTTCTTCCTTCAGCTGATTAAAAAAAATGGGATCATAATGTTATTTTGGTACCTCTCATCATTTAGTCTGCTTTAAAAAAATCCAGTTAATTATGTGTCTTATGCTAATCGCACATCAAACTACATTTTTTCTATCATAAAGAGGGCTTTCTATACAATTTGGATTTTCATAACACCAGTAAGTGTCTTGAGTATTCACATGATCATTTTGGCGGAACCATGCCTCCTCTGAAAAGAACACAAGCTGTGGGTCAATTAACCCTTCAGTCACTGATGAAATAAACCACTTACAATAACGCACACATGCTATGGAATCATATTGTTCTAGAAAATGGATTAGTATGCTCTTGAAAGTTTGAGTTTTAGCTATATGTGCAAAAGTCACTGAAGCCTCAATTTGTATTATTTCAGTAATGATTTTATTGGCAAACATTTAAAATTTGCACCAATTTCGTCTAATTTGTCTTCTGTTCAAACTGTGTACCTGCTGTGTTTTGCATTGAACTGTGGTGTCAAATTTCAAATTTATTCACAAGATCATGAATTGCAGCTCTGGAAGTAGGCAATTGTCATGAAACTTCTGAATAAATTCCTCATGAATGCAATGAGCTGATTTATATTAATAAAAACCTTCACTTATGAAAATATGTTGCTCTAAAATCAGTTGTCTTACCATATTTGCAAATGAATGTAGCCTGTGACTGTTCACAAGTTCAAGGATATGCATCTGTGATTGGGGAAAGGAGCCAGCCTTAACCAAAATGCAAAACCCTGTGCAATAGTAAAGAAACTTTCTGGAAGCCTGATGTATGTTATGTAAAGCATTACAAAAAATATCATTACTTACAGTTAAAGAAGCAGCATATGCTGCCATTCTTGACTACCTCTATATGCCATAATGCAATTTTGTCCCTACCAACTATAATGTTTTTCTTGTTCCTTCTAATAAATTCACATTCTTTGTTTTTAAAAAAACTTGTCTAAAATAGATTTCATAAAATTTGGCAAATCAGGATTGCCATTAATGGTAATTAGAACTTGATTTACTATTGGAGAATCATTCTAAGAAAAGAAATCATGCATTTTTCAAAAAAATTACAGTTTTAACAAAATTGTCTTGTTCAGCAGAACTCCTTTTTTTTGCATTTTCTTTTCTTCATTTTGTAAAAGTCTATGTTAAAGACTGATTTTCCCCGCAAAACAGCAAACAGGATGTATTTTCACTATTTTATCTGTAGTTGATATGGAGCATTTTTCATAAGTTTATTCAACATTTTAAAACAATGCTTTTTCATTGTTTATATTTGATAACCAAGAGATCAGTACATACTGTGCTACCACTTACCATGATATATATGCAAGGATCATTCAAATATAAACATGATTTTTAAAAATAAATGTAATCTCACCATATACAGTTACAAAGCGACTTGTATTACTTTTGTACATAGTTTATTTCGATGGAAATATAATTTCTACACTGTATGGGTAGTTTCATTATTCTCTAATCAGAGAAAAAAGTTGGGTGCATCAATAACTAATTATGCATGCATAAAGTGCTCAACCTCTGCATCATTGTTGAATCTTTTACCTCCAAATGCCGCCTACAGTGGCCTGAACAAGACCACTGTAAGAAGGTGTCCAAGGAATTTCCTTAATTGATCTCAGGTTGTAGCTGCTGTATGTGCCTTTGTGTTGTCATGCAAATACAGGACATCACAAATAGATTGTCGGTGACATTTGTTGCGATAGGCGGCTATCATGGTTGCAGTAATAGGATGCATTCACAGTTCTTCGTTCATGAAGGAAATTGATGGGCAACACATCTTTGAAGCCCCAAAACACTGTTGCAAGAATTTTTCTGTGTGACAGGCAAGTTTTGCCTTAGCCGGACTACCCTGCTCTCTTCCCCTCTACACCCCATGTTTGTTCTGTTTTTGGGGGTATAGTGGTATACCCATGTCTCATTATAAGTCACAATTTGCGTCAAAAAACTGCTTGCCTTCCTCAAACCAATCCAGAAACCTCTGACTGATCTGCTTTCAAGAATACACACTTTCAATTTCTCTCTTTGAAATATTCATTGTATGAGCTTTGCCAAACTCTTACTTAAAAAAAGGTGAAAGCATGCTCCCTGTTGGTTAATTCTCTAAAAAGGGGAAATTTTTAATATATATATCTGACAATGCTAAACTAGCAGTGGAGGTGAATGAGCTCCTGATTTAGTAAAAGATATTGGGAGTGGTGGATCTTATAACATACAAAGTCAGGGTAGGAGCATTTATAGCTAGAAAGATGCAACCAGTTAAGAAATAAACGTGAAAAGGAAGAATAGAAGCATATTAAGATTATGCCTATTATTTTGGTGATATTATTGGTGATTGTTCATTTTTACTACTGAGGCACCACAGGCAGATGATTGATGGTATAGAAATGAACCTTGAGCCAGTGGACAGGGTGATAGTTTGGAAAGAATACTCAACAGAATGTATGGTTCTGGAGGAGAGACTTGGTGATCAAGTAAAATGCAGATGCTCAGAAAATTAAACAATAAATAAAAGGAGAAGTTATGGACATTAAGAAAGAAGTCATTGAGATGAAAGCAAGAATAGACAAATTAGAGGAGAAGTTCAATTTGATATTCATAGGTGTGGAAGAACAACAGGGTGTTTGGGCCATAAAAGATGTTCATAAAGTTTTGGAGTGGGTATTGGAGGATGGGAAATTGCATATGCCCAGATGGGAAGAAAAATAGGATGATAATGGTAAAGTTTAAGAACATGAGCATTGTCTATGAAATCTTGAGCAGGTCGAAGAAACTGAAAGGATTAGATATCTTTGTAAGCAAGGATTTATCATTTAAATAATGAGAATTTAAGATAAAGCTCATGCAGATGAAGGAAGCTACTCAAGCTGTGGGAGGAAGGCATATGTAGGTAACCTGGAGCTGTGGACCGATGACAGGAAAGGGACACTTGAGGGAGAAAAGGACCTAAGGGAACTGGATGAAAGGCCAGAGTAGGAAAAACTCAGCAAAATGTACCAACAGAGAAGAGAATGGGAAGATCAGAGGGCAGTGCCACTAGAAGTGCTATATTAGAAGGCGAGTCATGTCACACAAGTGGCATGATTTTCAAGGTCAAATATTGGAGCAAGCTTCAGTGACGTCACTTTGAAGTGTTATTTCACCTGACAAGCGGCATTCCGTGAGATGCAACAGCTGGCAGGGCATGCCATGGCTAGTGGTGGAGGAGCAGTAGGAATCTGGTATCGAGATGAAGGAAAAGTTACTATCCAATCAAGCGTGTTGTCAACCCCTCATGAAAGCATATTGGAGTTAAATGCCACAAAACAAAGAATGATTGAATCCAGTGCACTGTTTCTTCCATACAATCGGGTGAGGGTATTCAACTTCAAAGTGAGGAAAAACTGCAAGATTATAGGTATAGGTCAGAATCACAATAGAAGAGAGAGGGAGGATAGTGAAACTGGGTTTCTGGAACTGTGAATGTGTAAAAAAGAAGTATATCTTTAGGATTCATCGATGTGGCATTAAGGGAAGTGAATATTTTGGGATTAGCCCAAACATGGTGGAGTGATAATGAAAGCATTAGGTTTACAGGTTTTGTATTTATGGGGAAAAGTGGTGTGAAGCAAATGAACAAGGGTAAAGTATCCAGAGGAGTGGGTGCATTAATAAGCAATGAATTGATACACGAGGTTAAAGAGAGGTTCCAAGGTCCTGATCTCTTTCGGTATTTAGAATTCAAAATGGAAGTCAAAGGAAGGAAGTCAAATCAGATATGCCATGGACTGAGTTTGTTTTATTTGGAGATTTTAATGCAAGAAATGGGAACATGCAAGCAAGAGATTGTGGGGTAACTTTGTTGATAAAGAGTGTGAAGCAAATATAAGAAGGAGCAAGGATAAAACTGTGAATGAAGGACTTAAACTTTTTCAATTTTGTGAAGATAAAGGGTTTATGATTGTTAATGGCTTGATCAGTGAAGATGATAATGGTGAATTTATATGTGTTAATGCAATGGGACAAAATATTGTAGTTTTCGCATTATGCAGATGGAAGGTTCTGTCTGAAGTGTCAAGTTTTAAATTAATGAATCTAGTGAACAATAGTGCACATTTTCCTATTATACTTGAATGGAGGTGCAAGATTGGTGGTCATAAAATACTAGCAATATAAAAGAGGATTTTTTTTTTTGATTGATTTATTTATGGACGCTCTTTAACTTCTCAGGTCATCAGCGTCCCTTTTAACTCAGGGCGTGAAACGGCCGACAAATTTTGCTCAGAAGCCTCTCTTTCAGGCTTGAGGTTCTTTATCGTGCCGTAAATGTACGACACAGGACCCACGGCTTTACTTCCCGTCCTAAGGAAGCCATACTTAGGATTTTTACGCCCGAAAAAATCCATCGGTCCTGGCCGGGTTCGAACCCGCGATCTTGGGTTTAGGAGGCAAGTATGGTAACCACTACACCACCAGGACCGACAATATAAAAAGAAAGAAAGAAAAGGAAATGGTGAAAATGTTCAAGGAAGATCGGAATCCACACAGTGAAACTATCATGAATCTTATTTTGATTTAAAGTAAAACACTAAAAATCATGTCATTACATTAAAACTCTCTTGAAGTTTCACAAACACATTTATTAAAAGTAATTTTGAGACATGTTTCGTGAGGCAAATTGCTCACATTGTCAACCAATCAACATCAGAATAAGATTGGTGAAAATGTTATTGAATATAAACAGTGCCAAGAGCTTTCAGAAAATTTTTATTAAAATGTTGAATTCCTCAATGCCAGGTTTGTGTGTTTATGGTATCAACTGGCTGAGTGAGTCGAAGCTAAGCGATTGTGCTCTGAATTTAGTGGAATTTTTGCTGAAATGGGCAGGTAATGAGATGATCAAGAGCGTGGTGGTTAATAAAGTGAGGATTGATTATTGGTTTGATAAAGAGTGATGTGAAAAGATTAATAAAACTGTCTGTTATTCAAATGGAGGGAGAAGAATAGATAGGAAAAAAATGACAGGGATGAGATGGCCTGTGGGCTGCTGTTGGAAAGGAAGAAAGAGGAGTGGGGAGAAGAAAGGCTGTTGAAATTGATACAAAAATTAGATCAGGGCTGACTAATGCAGTATGGATTATTATTAGGAATATTCAAGTTCTAGAGGTGCTGAATTTGCAATTAAACCTGAAGAGGGGATAGCTCACTTTAAGCAATTGTTTGAATTTAAACTTAGAGGAATGGGAAATTGGAATCTAGATATGGGAAGAGCGATGGGATGATACACATGGATAGATTATTTTCAAATGAAGAGGTTTTTAAGCAGGTTAAATATATTAAGAAGAACAAAGCAGTGGACATTGATGTGTTACCAATCGAATTTTTTAAAGCATCGTGTGAGGAGAGGGAGCATTTCCTGTGCCTACTTAAACTGCTTAATGTAATTAAAAGCAAAAGAAGTATACCTAAAGCCTGGTGGACTGCTATCATTCACCCAATTTATAAGGACAAGGATATGATGGAGAACCTGGGCAATTATAGGAAAATTGCACTTTTGTCAAATCTTGGTAAGATTTTCATTAGAATATTAACAACCGAATTGATGAATGGGCTGAGAGAAACAAATTAATATCTCCATTTCAGAGTGGTTTCAGGAGAGGCAGAAGAACAACTGATAATGTATTAATAATTAAAACATTAATTGATAAATATCTGTGAATGAGGTAGATTGTATGCAGTGTTTATTGACATAGAGAAAGATTAAGATGGGGGAAATGTAATATGTAATATTCATTTCTCATGCATCACATACAGATTTTTTTTTTAAATACAAAATACACAAATAAAAAAACCTTACTTTTATATATAACAATTAGGAACAGTGCCTTTGGCAATAGGGGAAATAGGGATGCATTATTGGTATAAATTGTGGAGTAAAGAGATGATTTGATTGTTTCAAGCTGTCATATTTTGTAAGAATGTTTTAAAAGTTCAGGAATTTATTTTAAGAGAAACTAGTTGGGTAGGGAAAATAAGATATGATTTGACACAGAGTGGGATGGGGAGGATTGGTTTGAAAGGAATAGTTTGCTGGGTGGATTTTGGAAGATGATTAGAATCAGATTCGAGGATATAGACAGACAAATTTTGTATGTGGATATAAGAGAGAAAAGTTCCTTGCTGTTATTCCGAAAAATAAAATAGAATTGTATGAATGAGGGTTATATTGATAAATATAATGAGAAAGAAAGGGAGAGGTTAACATGGTTTAGATTAGGAATATGGAGACTAAAGGGAATAAGAAGAAATCTGGAACAGAATGTATGTCCAATTTGTAGGAGTAATGAAAATGTCATTCACATCCTCTTTGAATGTCCAGAAACAAGAGAGTCGAGGAATGGGCTCTTATAAGATCTGGGATAGCAGTAAGGAAATTTTTAGGGGACAAACCTGAATTAAGGAATTTGGCACAATATTTTATAGAATTAAAAATAAATGGGTATGGATGATTAATAAGTAAATCACTTTTGGTTTTAGCAATTTAGATTTATGACATGGAGTTGTGTGAATTGAGTAATGATCAGGAACTGTATAGTATTGTATTGTGAATTTACTATTTTAAGGTGTTAAGTATATAGCATTATAGTAAATGTTTGAGAACTAAAGAAACTAGTAGTTTGTAGAGACTGTAAAATAATGGTATGGGTATAGTAATTGAAATATTGTATTTTAGTTCCCTGGGTTCAGTCAGAGCCTGGTCCACTGGAATTTCAGTAGGCTGCTCCTGTTGATGAACGGGGACTGTGATCTGGGGAAATTTTGTACTTTGTTTAATTATTTAGAATTTAGATAAAGGGATAATATAAATTGTGAGGGGTTACACCTAAAAATGGCCTGGGCGAGATAGGTGGAGACCCCTTTGTAGTTTGTATTTTTCTTAGCATTTCAATAAATTTCATTTACATATATGTATCCATTGTGCCTTCTCCCCTTGTAAATTGTGGGAATTAAATTATTCATTGGTGAATGGTGACAGCTTGTATTTAGTGAAACCTTATCGAAAATCAGTCTGTTGTGGCAGTGAGCTTGGCATTTAAAAAATGACAATATCACATGTGTTGGTAGTGACCAGGTATTAGGGTCTTATTGATATATATAGGTCACTCCCTAGCTCCATAGGTTAAGCTCCAGAGGAAATTAAAATCATAATGTCTTCGGTGCAGAGGGGAGTTCATTTCACTGATGATAAAATATTCACATTGAATTCTTCAACCATCAAAATGATGAGTTTATGTCTGAACCATAAAAAATGCTTAAGACAAAGCCCCAAGAGTCTTCATTCTGATTTAAATATGCCATGTTGGGGCATGTCTTACAATGGTAGCATGAGCTGCCTTTATGTGAAAAACCTCTGCCAGAGTGTATCAAGATACTGTGTTGGAGTGTGTTATTAAGCCTTTGAGCAACATCCTGTTGGCACTGGCACTTTCAGCAGGATTCAGCACCAATCCACGAGACAAAAAGCACCTAGGAATGGCTTTGGGCAAATGTACTGGATTTCATTTCACCAGCTGTTAATCTTCCAACAGTCTCCATTTAACTTAAATTATGGGCAGTACCTCAAGACAGATACCTTAATATTGCAAGTTTACAAAAACTAGGTCCTTACTGAAAGTGCCCACAAAAGATAAAGGGAAGCAATTGAAATTATAAAATGAAGATAAAAACAAGCAGAGAGCATGTCCGATTTTTATCTCAAATGTTGAAAATAATCCTCAGACCAGTGGTCTTCTTCTTCACTGGTCAACTAAAACAGCAACCTTCAATCAGAACATAGTGCCACCTTATAATGTCAGTCGTAAGTGATATTTGCAGATGGGTCAGTGAACAAATTCCAATAATTTACAAAGAAAGAAGCATACATATGTAAAGAAGCTATTCCAACATAAAAGAAAGAAGTGTTCCAGCTGTAAAGAAGGCAGAGCAAGAGATAAAGAAATCATAATGCAGTGGTACCCAGATATTTAAATCCCAAGAACTATAGTACTGAATATATTAAACTGTGTTGGAAACTAGCTGATGAAGTCGTATATTCATTTTAAAAGTCATAGACTAACAAAACTTGTACATGAGATATATTGGCTTCATCTCTGTCTCCAGAGTGCAGCACATAATCTGAAGAAGTGGATAGCACACACAGTCTGTAAAATATTCTATGCCATGTGTCAAAGTAAATCTAGTTAGATTTTGCAATTTTTTCATGAAGAACACTCAAATTTCACTAATTTTGCTCCACTTACTTGGACATGTTTAGGAGGCTATTGCCTTCATCATCATTTTTTTTTACAACGCTGATGGCCTGAGATGTTAAAGAGCGTCCATAAATAAATCAAATCAATTCATCATATTTTACTGTGAAAATTCTTGCTGTTTAAAACTACATTTAGTAAATTAATTACTTTCAATTGGGAAATGTTGTTAGGTTTTGTTTAGGTATGCACTTTTGCAATTCTATTGAGATTATGCCTCTAGATCACAGATAAAATCTTAAATTTCTATTTAACACAGAAGGTGCATGTTGTTAAGATGAAACTGACTAACAGGGTTTGCAGTTACAGGTGCCCACTCCTCCAGGCTCCAACAAACCGGCAGGTCTACCAGAGGACTCTGCTTCAACCAGCATTGTGGTGAAGCCCCCTAGAGGCAGTGGAGGAAGTACATCATTAAACAGCTGTGGTGGTACAGGCATACTGAGGCCGGAAGAACTGTCAAAGATGTTTCCAACGCCACCATCTCTGGAGCACAACCCTATAGCATCACCTTGTGGCCATCTCTCAGATGGCCCTCAGGGGGAATTGTCAGATGGACCTGTTGGCCACTGCATAGCACGCTACAAGCAGGAGATTTATCCAAATATGGGCAGTCCACAAGAGGAAAACATTGAGGATTGGTCTTATGTTTTTCGGCCACCTGCAATCTGCAAGTTTGTGGGCTCTTCAAAATATGCCCCTCTCACAAACCTTCCAAGTCAGAGCCTTCCACCAGTAACATTACCAGCACACTGTGTGTACAAACCTTCATGGCAGACACAGTACCAGCAACAGCAGCAACAGCAACAACAGCAGCAACAAGCAATGGATAAGTCAGCAGCCCATACCATTCCAAATGGTGGCTTGATATCATCTAATACAAGACCTAACTGTGTAAGCAACAGTCACCCCATGCATCATCCCATGCCCCCTCTGCCACCTCAGCACAGCAGAGCAGGGCTGTCCCCCATATCTCCAGCAGGACACTTTCCTCCCAGCCCCATGGCGCTTGCGGCAATGGGAGGGAATGGACCTATACATCTGCAGCAGCCATTCCGAACAGGTGGTGTGCGCACACCATGTCCTGCACCACCTCCTTACGAGCTTCCCAGTCCTGCGACATCTACAGCATCATCCTACCTCAACAAGAACTTGAACTCAGTGGAACCAGTTCCAACTCCTGTTACAGCACGTGCCCCAGAGGCCAACTCTTTAGTAGTGAACATTCTTCTAGGAGATACTGCTTTGAACATCTTCCGAGATCATAACTTTGATAGCTGTACATTGTGTGTGTGTAATGCAGGGCCAAAGGTAGTGGGAAATATCCGAGGGGCAGATGCAGGGATCTATTTACCAACTCCACCTCCCCAGCCTCCCCCTGCACTCATGTTTCCACCAACATCTCCATTCCCCAGCATAGGGATGAATGGACCTGCGCCCTATAATATGATGGGATCTTCTCCAGGTCATCATGGTGTTCCAGGCAATGTGATGGGGCTGGTTCCACAAGAGGAAGAGCCAATTCGTTGTAGTTGTGGTTTTAGTGCAGTTGTAAACAGAAGACTATCACATAGGTCGGGCCTGTTTTACGAAGATGAGCTAGAGATCACAGGAATAGCAGAGGACCCTGGTGAACGCAGAAAGGGGTCGTTACTTGCCTGCCTCATTTCCACTGCTGTGAAACAGGAGGGTGGGGGGGAAATAGTGGATCTTGTGCCACAGAATGTAATGGAACTTCTGAAGGAACAGTGCGTTGTGTTCCAGAGTTCTAGCAACTCTCTGTACCGTGCCTCTAGACAGTTCCGTGGAGTGTCAGGTCCTGATGTGCCCTATGGCACAACAGTGAATGTTCTTGAATTTATGGACGGTAATGATGTCACAGGAGTTGCATTAGAGCAGGGCCGTCAAGCTCTTGTGGACAGCAGTACAACTTGCAAGGTAGAGGAGATGCAACAGCGACAGCAGCAAATGTTGCAACATGGCAAGGGGTCTAGCACTCCCTGTGTTCATAGGTGGCCTTACCTCCGTGCCAGGGGCCCCGAATGTAATCAGGACATTGTGTGGGTGATGAAAAGTCTCAGACCACTGTTGCAGGAAGTGATTCATAAGAAATGCACCACGAGACTCTGGGATGCACCCTACACCGTAAAGGGGCCACTCACCTGGAGGCAGTTCCATAGACTAGCTGGCAGAGGTAAGAAAACATAGTTATAAGAGAGGAGAGGTTGTTTGTATTTGTACTAGAGAAAGTTATTAAGAAGTTGGAAATGGTTATATAAATTGAACAATTAAGAGTAATGATTTTAAAATACTTTTATTTTTCAACATACTCTCACTATCTGAGAAACTTGTCTAATCCTCTTTGTCTTTCAAACTACCATAGAACTACAAGGCACACAGCATTACATTGGGATAAAAGGGAACACATTATATTAATTGATATCATTGTATGTTTCATAGTCAGGCTAAAGTTCAACTCAGTTGAACCTGACTGAAGATAGGAACTGAATGTTCTCGAAACTGGTCCATACATTTATGAAAAGTAAGTGAAGCTTTAAGACTGTGTAGTTTAACTGAATCATACAATGATATCAATTAATATGATTAGCTTCACTGTGCAAGTTCCAATTTACATTTTAACATTATATTAATTTTCACTTGTTTATCTAACACTTCATTTACTATGTCACAATCAAAAGGTGTGTGAACAATAATTGTATTTGACTAATTATTCTTCTGCACTAGACTCTAACTTTCAAATCATAGTTATATTTTATATAAAATGGCTTGTTTTTTTAATAGTAGTTATCACTTATTGTAAAGGTTTGCACTACGAATGTCATTTCAAAAGTTCTGGAAATGACCCTTAGATTATAGCAACATTTATTAAGAACTTTGAATCTTCCATAGAAACATTTGTGCAGTAATATATGGATCGGTCAAGGATTGTAGTAGCTGTAGCTATTTGTTGCATTGCAGACATGTATAAATGGAGAAAGTTAAAGAACTCTGAATCTTCAATAGAAACATTTGTACAGTAATATATGGATCGGTCAAGGATTGTAGTAGTTGTAGCTATTTGTTACAGTGCAGACGTGTATAAATGGAGAAAATTACAAATGTCAAATATAGTGCAATCATTAACTACTTGGTAAAGAAAGGATGAATGCAACAGAAATTCATACAATTATGGCAGAAACTCGTGGGAACTATGCACCATCATTTTCAACTATTTCCAAATTAACCATGGAGTTTAAACATGGCTGTGAAAGCTGGAATGATTACCGACACAGTGAACGATCAAAATTTGTCATGACATGAAATTTGATAAAATGCATGACATGCAATTAAGGGTGTCAGAAATTGTTGAAGCTCTAGTATTTCAGAGGCACACTTATTTCATATTTTGAGAGAAATATTGTGCTTGAAAAATTATTGGCAAAATGGGTGGTGCAACAGCTGGCTCAGGATCAAAGCAAATTAGAGTACAAATCTCTTAGCAAAGTTTGACTCATTTTCAGAGAGATCCTGCTAGGTTTATCTGTCGATTTGTGACCATTGATGAAACATGAGTGCACTATACAATCTGAAATAAAACAGCAGTCTCAATAATGGAAACACCACTATTTTGTATTGTTAAAGAAGACAAAGTGTGTGAAATCTACTGAAAAATTCATAGCATTGGGTTTTCTGGGATGCCAAGGATATATTGCTAATTGATTCTCTTTCCACTGGAATGTTTTATGGTAATCTTTTGGACGTTTAAGATAAAAATAAGTGATAAAAGGCAGGGTTTGTGAAAAAAGAAAGTAATTTTGCTTCAACACAATGCTTCTTGAAATGTTTTGGTGGCCACCAAAAAATTCCAAAAAATACTCAGAGAGTTTGGGATTACTTTGTCCCCAGTGAAAAAGTTTAGCCTAAAAAATCTGCTCAATTCTGGTGATAATGATAGAATATTGGAAGAGAAGAAGCCAGGAATATACAAAATCAACTGTTCAGAATGCAACAAAGTATATATTGGAAAAACAAAAAGAAGCATTGGAATCAGGCTGAAGGAACACTGGAGAAACATAAGGTACAATCAGATAGAGAAATCAGCAGTTGCACATCACTTTTGGAGAGATTAACATGATATAGAAATGGGAGTGAAATTATTGAAATTCGTAGATCGACCCGTTGAGCTGGGAATATGGGAAAAAAATTATATAAAAAATATGAGGATAAGATTATGAACTTTGAGATCCAAACAGAAGACAAATTAATCCAGAAGTTCATAAAATATCCACGAGAGCTACACCAAGTCCAGCCAACCAACAACGAAACCGACAATCGACTCGCAACTGAGGATGCAGGCAAAAGCCTGCAAAACTAGTTTTGCATAATTCAACAGTAAGTGGAGCATAAGATTATCAAATCGATTCATTAAATAATTAAGAACAAAGTACAGAGAGTTATTTTTGTCCTGCAGTGAACATAAGCTGCACTCATAACCAGCTATGTTGATGTTCCACAAATTTCCCTCGCACAAACTTTGGTCATTAACAGAATACATACAATATTAGTTTTATTTTATAATTACTAATCTGTAATTGATATTATTGTATGATTTAGTTGAATTACACACTATTAATGCTTCACTTACTTGCATTAAGAGTGTGTAGTTCAACTAAATCATACAATAATATCAATTATATGATTGGCTTCACTGTGCAAGTTCCAATTTACAATTTAATTACTAATCTGTGTTATGGAAGTTGTTTGAATTGCCTGCAGTCAGGCATAAATAGGATGGTTTGTACAAGGGAAAGTAAAAAATGATCCACTTCTTTGCTGGTGACACTGCTGCATATATATGCTTAGAATTGGTACTACTGTGGTAATGTGATTGAAGTTTAGCTGTAATTGCATCATTTCCCTTGCTGCTTTGATAGTATGCTATCAGTGTGCATCAAGAAGGAGCAAAGAGCAAGTGATCTGATTTCTCTGTTAGAAAGAAATTCATCATAGGCTTTCACACAATATGGGGGTAGTGCTCTGTCATGTAGGAGTATGTGTGAGTGGATTTAGAACTTCAAAAGTGGCCAGGCAAGACCACCACTGACGAGAAGGTTCAGCAAGCTTGAGAGATGGTACTGGTGAACTGACAAGTTGCCATCAATTAGGTAGCATGTTCTCTGCAGATTAGTCATGGTTCTGCCTATCAATCATCCATGATAAGTTCATCTTCCATAAAGTCTAAGTAAGATAAGGTCTAAGTGCAATTGTGTTGGGATCTGCCAATGCTTACTCCACTGCTGAGCAAATGATGGCACAAAATTTTTGAGCAGAATAATCACAGTATTTTTTTTAATGGTGTTTTAACGCCTGTTTTTACTACTGTGGCACCACAAGCTGTGAACACTGGTGATACATGAAATGAAATGATAAATTGGAAAAGGATTTTTTAAGGAAGGAAACTTTCCAGGCCTAAGTTTAGGGTACCTCCCCAGCATTTGCCAGTTATGAGGACTGAGGCAGGGTTTGAACCCCAGACCTCCTGCTCAATAGTGCACCTTAACGACCTCAGCCTCCCTTGGCGGTCTATCACAATGTTGAAATGTGGATTCATCACTATGATCCAGAACCCATATGCCGGAGTATGGAGTAGAAACATTTAAGATTAAAACAGTTAAAATCTTTCGGGCTGTTTTGCCATGGTTCAATATGCATTTAAGATTGCCAACAAAGAAGAAATTCAAGACTCCAAATATTCTTTGGGGTGGGTGATGCTGTTTTTTGGGACTCAAGATGATATATACTGAAGTACTACCTGGAAAAGTGGTGTATGATCAACAGTATAAGAAACAGTGATTTACTGGCTGTAATTTGCACGAAATATTGAGGCCTATTGTCAAAGAAAGTGTTGTTACATGACAATACCAAGCAACCCACAGTCAGCCATTGAAACCATGAACCATTTGGGTTTTGAATTGGTAGAACATCTTGCCTACAGTCCAGATTTTGTCCCTTCAGACTATCATTTCTTTGTATCACTCAAATATGCTTTACAAAGTTGTTGATATTCTTCAGACAAAGAAATGAGGGAAGCAATGTATAAATGGTTGTGTGAAGCTTGTGGACCACTGGACCAAGTGCATTGAAAAGGAAAGAGATTATGTTGAAGAATGATGTATTTGTTCAACCACTACTTTTGTTTATATAAATTCAAAAAACAAGAGTGCAGATAAATTATTTACTTTCCCTCATATTTAAAGCTAAGACTGGTAAGAAGGCAAGACAGGAAACAAACAAAACAAAATCCAGAAGTATATATTGAAAATTGCCAAAGATTTGATTATTTCAAATGGTTATTGATTATTATTAAAATGTCCAAGTTCTAACACCATAGGTTACAAAATCAATACAATAGTGTAGTATCTTTGCTAGAACACCCATGTATGTTTGATGGTGAAAACATATTAGTATCGATTAACATTCAGAAAAAATATTATGTTGTGTCAGATAGTATATGTAGTTATGCTATACATTGAAAAATTAGTGACCATAAACAATTAGGAAAAATCAGAATTTTGAAGATTATGGAAGCTGAGATGATAAAAAAAAAAAAAGGTTAGCTAAGTTACAGGAGTTCCTGGAAAATACAGGAGAGTTGGTCATGTCAGGACAGTACCCTATTGTTAATTTGATACCATATCTATGAAAGAATGTAATTTATTGAAATTGATTCCTTTTTCTGACAGGTACAGATGACCGATGTGAACCACAGCCAATTCCATCATTAATGGTAGGTTATGAGAAGGACTGGCTGTCATTGTCACCTTATGCTGTCCAGTACTGGGAGAAGCTGCTTCTAGAACCGTACTCATATGCACGTGATGTGGCCTATATTGTGGTTGCACCCGACAACGAATACATACTCCAGAAGGTTCGCACCTTCTTCAAAGAGCTTAGTGCATCGTACGAGGTGAGTTTAAAACTTATGATTTGTAAGAGGTCTATTTCTTTTTCAAACTCCAATGGGGCTTGAAATCAAAACGAGACAGAATAGTAAAAAGTTTTATTGACAAAGGTTAAGTACATCTATAAATTACTTTCAATATAAACATCATAAAGAATTGAGACACTTGTATGGGTACACCAGCTTTCCAATACCATCTGCCAAAATAATTGCTGCTTCATGGTGTCCCAAAGGTCCTTTTTGTAATGTAAACATTGTCATCATCAGGAAAAGGTGATAGTCATGCTGTGCTAGATGTCTGTAGAGAGGGTGATCAAACACTTTCCATTAAATCTTGCAGTAGGCTATTGTCATGAAGCAAGGCATGCCTCTCCATTTGTTGTATAGCTCTTCATAGTCTTTACAATGTCCCACAGTATGATCCACATTGATTGTGTTCTCCAACTCCATAAAGTCAACCAGTAACAACCTTGCTGGTCCCAAAACAATGCAGCCACCGAACTCCAGACCTCCCACCCATGATTCTGTGCCTTAATGACCTCAGCCACTCGTGCTGTTGCTGAATATGTTTTTAAACTTTTTGGCTAGGTCGGTGAATTTACAGTCATGAATATTTTTTTTTATTTGTTTATTTATGGATGCTCTTTAACATCACAGGTCATCAGCATCCCATTCAATTCAGGGCGTGAAACGGCCGACAAATTTTGCTCAGAGGCCTCTTCTTTCAGGCTTGAGGTTCTTTATCGTGCCATAAATGTACGACACGGGACCCACGGCTTTACTTCCCTTCCGAAAGAAGGCATACTTACAATTTTTACATCCAAAAAAATCCATCGATCCTGGCCGGATTTGAACCCATAATCTTGGATTTAGAGGGCAAGTATGGTTACCACTACACCACCAGAACCGACACTTATGAAGAATCCACGTTTCATCACCTATCATAACTGTTTTTAAAAATTATTTTCTGTCACCCTTGTATGCAGCAGAAATAAGGCTGATGCCATTTGCCGCTCCTAGTGCTTCTCAGCATCCTGGGTACCCTTTGTGCATAAATTTTATTGTGGTCTGTTAACATTGTTGTACAAGGTTGACCTTGAAATTTCCAGAAAGTCGTAGACAATTCAGGTATTGTGAACCCAAGTCTCTCACGTACTATTTGATCTGCTTGTGCATGAGTTCATCTCCCTCCACAGACTTTTATCCTTGACAACCATCGTGAACATCCTCTGTTCTGCCATCTCTAAATTTCTTTCACCACTCTTGCACCACATCATCACTCAACATTTTGACCATACACATGGCTCATTCTGAGGTGAATTTCTACTCATTAAGCCCTTCTACCTATTAGAAATCTAATAACACGAGCATTTTGCACTTAGCAGGATAGTCGATTGTAGCAGACATCTTTACACTGCTGTAGCCAAGTTTCAATGATAAGTTGGCCTTGGCATTGTTGGTGGTATGAAAAAGATTGTTTTTTGTATCTAATTTTTTAATTTCTCCAGCTATTATAAACTTGAAAGTCATCAAACCTTAATCATGGTTCGATTTTTCGAAAAATAATAGATCAGTGCAAGAAGACAATAGACAATTTGAACTATATTCAAAATTATGATGGTGTGGTTTCATTGAATGTATTGCATACCTAAGTAGCAATGTTCTTTATAAAGCACAATAAGGAAGATGTTGTTTATTCAATGCACTGATTTTTTTAAATAATAATAATAATAACAACAATTTATTTGCTGTCAATAGACTTGTGTACACAAGTTTCTGACTTTGTCCAAAAAAAAAAAAAAAACATAAATTTACAAGGTATCCTGTGATACACACTTTATATATCATGTATAAATTTAAGCCATCTTGAACTCAAGATTGTTTTCTATACCAGATATTTACACATGAGGTCAACACTCAGATTAATAACAATAATAGTAATAATAAATTACCCATACTGTATATAATGATACCAAAAAAAACTAAGACATGAAATTACCTTGGGGCTTAATCCATATGGATATTTTAATTATAATAATTATAATAATAATAATAATAATTTATTGGCTGTCAATAGATCTGCATTTACAAGTTACCGTCTTAATCAAAAAGGAAACTAACATTTGTATAAAATATAGTGAACTTTTGTAACAGTGGTGTCAATTATTAACATTTAAGAGAAATTGAGTCATGATAGTAACATACACACCACTAAAATTGAATTAAATGGAAGACTAGTTTCGGGAGCCATCGCTCCTATCATCAGTTCCTAGTCGACTGCCGGCCTTGCTGTTTGTGATAGATCGATTCATCTCTGGTGGAGGTTTGATGAACTTTTGTATTAGTACATCACTTGGCGGGATTTCGAAATTAAAAACTTTATTCTTATTCTTCCAAATATAGATATTTTCCCAGACTGTAAGTTCAGTTTTTCCAAGATTTGAATCTCTTAGTATAAAAAACTCATTAGATCTTATTCAAAAAATTAAAGACATAAAAATAGAAAAAACGGATACATTAGTTTCGTTTGAGGTTACAGCACTGTTTCCAAGTATTCCTACAATAAATTTATACTCTCTGATAAAAAAGTGGTTACAAAAGGTAGGAATAACCACAAAGAATATCCAAGAATACATTATATTAATCAACTTATGTCTAGAACAAAATTACTTTATATTCAATAGCAAATATTACAAACAAAATTTTGGTCTGACAATGGGTAGCCCACTATCACCAATATTGGCAGACATTTTCATGAGTGCATTGGAAATTAGAATAGTAAATAGTTTCCCTTGGATATTCAAGACTTGGTACCGTTATGTTGATGATATTTTTGCAATAGTACCAGAAAGACACTTGGATGATGCACTAAAGTTGCTTAACTTACAGGAAAAAACAGTTAAATTCACTATGGAGAGAGAATGCAATGAACGGTTACCTTTCTTGGACATTAAGATAATTAGAAAAGAAAATCACCTAAATTTTGGCATATACAGAAAACCTACACACACAGATAATTACATTAAATGTAACAGTTTTAATCCAGTTCCCCATAAACATGCAGTTTTAAATAGTCTTGCATACAGACTGGTTAATATTCCAATGAACAAGGAGGAATATAAACTGGAAATGAATAATATAATAGATATAGCTACAGAGAATGGCTTCAAACAAGAAGTTGTACACAAGAAAATAGACAGCGAAGAAGAAAAAGAAAATTAGAGACAACACTACACTTACTCCTATCAAAGAAAAAAACAGGACATACAAAAAATTCACATACCATCCATCAACCTTTCATAAATTTCAAAAGATTTTTAAAAGATACAACATTGTTCTAGCTCCAAAAAATAATTATTCCATTAAAAATATCCTTAACTCAAAACAAAAAGAAGATAGCCTACAAGATGAAGATAAATCAGGAATATATCAGATGAACTGCAATGATTGTGATAAAGTTTATATTGGAAAGACCAAAAGAAACATAAAAACAAGAGCTAAAGAACACATTAGGAATATAAATCAAAAACAAGAAGAAAAATCGGCGGTAGCTTGGCACTTTTGGAAAGAACAACATAACATTAATAAAAACCCCAAATTACTTAAAAATATTAAAGGAAAAACTGAACTTACAGTCTGGGAAAATATCTATATTTGGAAGAATAAGGATAAAGTTTTTAATTTCGAAATCCCGCCAAGTGATGTACTAATACAAAAGTTCATCAAACCTCCACCAGAGATGAATCGATCTATCACAAACAGCGAGGCCGGCAGACGACCAGGAACTGATGATAGGAGCGATGGTTCCCGAAACTAGTCTTCCATTTAATTCAATTTTAATGGTGTGTATGTTACTATCACAACTCAATTTCTCTTAAATGTTAGGAAACTAACATATTTACATGTAGCATTACATTTTGGTTACCACATTTTGTATATAATCTTCTACATTCTAGACTAAAACTTTGATGATATGTCAACCGTTTTACCTTACATTCTATTCAATGTCCAGATATGAGGTGCTAACTACTGAAATGTAAATTATTGAGGTGCTGTTTTGGTCATTTTTTGGTTTAGGATATTTGGATTTCATTTTTGAGGACTGAATAAGAGTAAAGTATATTTTAATGTAAATTGGAACTTGCACAGTGAAGCTAATCATACAATGATATCAAGTAAAGTATATTGTTTGCTTTCCAGTGCAGCAATCCAATAATGTTATCTGCAAATAACTATTACAAACAGATGCTAATACTGAATTGTGACTCAAAAATATAATATACACATTTAAGTTTGCAAGTTTGTCATGTTGATAGCTGTTACTTGAACCTGTATTTTCTAATGTAATATTGCATGTTTCTCTTCATTAGGTCTGCCGGTTAGGAA
This sequence comes from Metallyticus violacea, assembly GCA_030762175.1. Classification (NCBI taxonomy): domain Eukaryota; kingdom Metazoa; phylum Arthropoda; class Insecta; order Mantodea; family Metallyticidae; genus Metallyticus; species Metallyticus violacea. Next base: position 3,138,559 of record CM060832.1, read on the forward strand.
GACACTGCCCAATTACCAAAGTCTTAAGAGATGGTATTCTACGTGTTGGAAAGACTGCAGCCTGTAAACTGGCCAAGGAACCTGTTGATGAGTGGTTTACGATGCTAGGGGATAACCCAACGACAAATATGCTCAAATTGTATGCTCAAGTAAGCAGTGATGAACAAATCCAAAATTCTTCTCTATTCATTTAAACAAGTTGTCCATCTTGGTCCAGTTCTTTAAAGAAATTATTAAAATTGCTTGTTTTAAGTAGATGTCATGTGATTTTTCCTTTCCTGAGCTGTACTAATAACCAGCTACATTTAACAAATGTGGAATCTAACACAGTGAAGTTACTATTGAAACAAACTTTAACAATAGTTTGCTTCACTTAAACCAATTTTTTACAATAGGACATGTTTCGAAGGCAAGATGTTTCTTTGAAGACATATAGTTCCAATAGGAACTTGCTAAGTTAATTTTCATTTGTAAATGGAACTTCAAAATTCATTAAATTTCCTCTTTTTCTGGATGAATATTTTTTCCCACATAGCTATTATTGCATTGTGAAGTTCTTTCAGCAGGCTAGTCTTTGGTTTAATTTCATATCCAAAAGTGTGCTGCTGCTATTCCTGATTTATGTATTTGTTTTAAACGAATATTCCTAAAGTGTTCCTTTCTCTTAATTTTTACTTCCTCTTATTTTATGTATGTAATTTTTATTACATTCAATTTAGTCAATTTTTGATTTCTGTTCTGTTGATATAGTGTATTTTAATGTGGAACCTAATAAATTTTATATATTATATATATATTTTTTTTAACTAACTTTATGCAATGTTCTTTGACTATCCTATTGAATTTGCTGTGATAAGTCTGATGATGATGTGAAACTTTAGAATTTTGCCACATTTCTTTAGGTTCCCCAATATTGAAATCTTACTTATAGAGTTTTTGTATTTTAAATTTTTTATTATTGTCTTTGTTGAAACTATTGACTATTGCTGTATTAATTATCTGTTGGTATGTATTCTGTTTTGTACTCTGTTTCTGTGAATGGCATGTTAACTATACTTTGTGCCAAGCTGTTGAACATGGATGTTGTCATTATATATTATATAATACAGAGGGTGCCAAAAATGTATACACACTGCAAGCAAAGAAAAAACTGTGTTAACATAACAAAATTGAATTCACGCAAACAGAAAATTATGAGCACTAATCATCTTAGACTTTTACAGTTACAACAGTTGCTCAAAATGCCCACCATCAGCATCGAATCACTTCTAAGTATCTTGAACTACTAATTGAGCAACATTTGCCAACGTGTCCTCAGAGATTGCAGCACATGCCATTTCAGGGTCATCTTCATTTAATGCATGCAAATGTCTTGGGATGAAAACTTTCAACTTTGCTGTTTTAATAATACAATGTAGACTGGTTCTGCTAATACCAGTCTCACATGCACATTGCTTTGTAGATTTCTGGAGTGAGTGCTCAAAACATTCCAAAACCATAGCCAAGGACGCGGGGCTTTTTTTGTGCAAGGCTTCCCAGATCTCCCATTGTCAACATTGCATACAGTACCATGAGTCTAAAATTTGTCTCGATTGCCTGCAATTGTTACTGACATTGGCAGATCTGTTCTGTACACATGTATCTATTGCCTTTGAACTTCAGCAACATTCTCGGTTTTCCAATACCACTTCAAAATTGCTTTCATCTGTTTAAACGATAATCTTGGCTCCATTTTGTTGTAGCAATGCTATCATAATGTATGTGAGTCACATCTGTTTACAGAACATCATACTACACATTACTGTTGATTTTTGGTCCAACTTTGAAATATATTAAATAGATATTTACTGTGAAAGTGTGTATACATTTTTGGCAGCCTCTTTATTTGTGTAGGATGAAATTATGGATGTTATTTTATGTAATTTTCTTATGTTTTTCTATCAATTCCAAAGTTCTATGTTTTTCTATCAATTCCAAAGTTCAGTCTGTCTGCATTTCTAATAATTTTTAAATACAGGAATGGGTGGTACCCATTTTTCGCCACTTCATGGTAAATTGTATAGAGTTATAAAATCTCTTCTAACTTAAATTATTTAAAACAGTCTTTATGTCTTCATTCCCAAGGAATAAAATAAGTTTGCATTAAAATATTTAAAATATTTTATACTCTCTTTATGTCTCTCCCATGATGTAAAATACCAGGACACGTTTCTTGGAGCAGTTGTCCACATTGTCAACTGTTAAACAACTCAAAGGGATTAACATTGGTTATGTGGAGTTATGTTGTAAGTTAAGGAGTTTCATAGCATATGTCGAATGTTTTTCGGTATTATTGCTAATATATCATCCACATACCTATACCATCTCTTGAAAATGAATGGGAAGGCTGTGGTGATAAAGTGTTTTAAAACAGCTCATGAACAAATCCACTAGAAATGAAGATGAAAGGGAGGAAGGTTCCCATTGATAGACCAGAAACTTCTTATTATATTTTTGGTTAAAACTGAAAAAAAGTTTGCTGTAGGCATATGTTAGAAGTTTTAGTAAGTCTTCTATTTTTTCTGTGTATAAATTTAAGGAGTTAACCATTTCCTTAACATTTGCATAAGATTTTCTGTTGGAATGCTGGGGAATAAGAATTTTACATCAAAAGAAACCATTAAATCACCCATTGCAATTCTGATATTTTGAAGTGTTTCTACTAAATCAAATGAATTTTTCATGCCCAAGAGTTGAAATTATAATTTAAAATTTTTGCTTGTTTGTATGTGGGTAAGCTGATATTGTTAATTATTGATCCCATACTATTATCATTTTTATGTTTTTGTTGGAAGTGCATAGGTCTAGGTAGTAGTGGATTGCTTTGTGTGACTTTCTTTTTTCCAGTTGTTGATGGTATTTTAACTTTAGTATTTGGTAGCATTTTTATTGGAACTGTTGAGAGGATTCTGTCTTGTTTGTAGCCTTTCCCTTTTAACAAAATTTCTACTCTGTTTCTGTAATTGTTTTTGTTCAAAATGGCTATTTTGTTTCATTTGTCTGCCTTTATATAAATCACTGGTTTATCTCTTTTAATGTACGTCTTTCATTTTTCTGTTTCTTTATCTTTTTATATCGTTATATGTTTTTGAACATATCTTGTATAAACAACACATGAACAGTATAACCTGATTTGGAAACAATATGATTGTATTTTTTTTTTTTTTCCCAGGTGTGCCGGCACCATTTAGCTCCCCATTTGTCCCAGGTGCCAATGGACAAGACCCTTCTGGAACCTGCAGAAGGGACTCAACCTGTTCGTTCAACTTTAGATAGGCCACTGCCCTCTCCAATGCCACCCCCTTCAACACCTGAAAGTAATCAAGGACAAATCCCAGACAAAGCTCCATCAACACCTAAATCAGACCATGGTAAGTATACCACAGATAACTTTTGTGTTATTGAAAATTAATGTAGTTTATAGTGAGGGTTTGGGGATTTGCAGACTGAAAGATTGTAGGGTGATTAACATGTGAGAACAAGAAATTGCCTGTAAATCCGCTACATGGTATATCCACTCTACCAAAACATATTTGACAGTTCATGTATTGTTGGCTATGGTTGCAAAGTTACAACTCACCTCTGCTTAATATTGTAGAGCCTAGTAAATATATTAAGTGCATGTAATAATGAATTACTTTGCTCCTGAATTATTTATAACTGCATAATAATATAAGTATAATAAAGAACAAATTTTCTGCAATAAGATATGTTTGAAATTAATTGAAAGTACTAAGAAAAATGCTACAGGGGGTCTCCACCTATCTTGCCCAGGCCATTTTAGATGTACCTTCTTGCAGTTACAGAAATTTTAATACAATGATGATGTTATACTAATCCTTTATATAAATTCTAAATAATTAAATAAAATACAAAATTTCCACCTAGATTGCATCAAATGCTGGTCCCCAATTCATCAGCAGTAGCCTATTGGAATTCCAGGGGACTAGGCTCCATCAGAACCTAGGGGACTAAATTAAAATGTTTAAATTACTGTCCTATAACATTATTATGTCAGCTAGCTACAGTCTGTACAAACTACTAATTCTTTTATTTCTCAAATATCAACTCTAATGCTATATGTATTCACTTTCTAGAGCAATTTCCAATATCCCAAGTTCAATAATTCATAAATTTAAGACAATTTCACTCCCAATCATTACCAGATCAATGACATTTTCATAATCATACATGTATTCTTTATCATCTAAAATGTATCTAAATTACGTATCTATCGACTGACCATGTCTATTTCATTTTTACCTTCCATAAGAACTCCCCTAATTTGGACATCTGCTCATCGTCTTTACAAATTTCCCTCGAAACATTTGCGGCTTTACATTGGAAGATAATATGAATTTCATCTTCCTTCTCCTAATAGATAGGACACATTTCTGGAATAACATCTCCCCTCATTCCCCTTAATTTCCAAATACCTAATCGAAACCATACTATCCCTTCTCTTTCATTTTTCTTGCAAATTAATGTATACTTCTCCTTATCTGGGTCATCTTTTAATTCCTTATAATATACTAGTGAGCTTTTCTCCCTAATTTGGGCAAATAAAATTAGTCTATCCATATCTTCCATTCTTAATCTCACTTCCCTCCAACAGCCTCTTCTAAAATATCCAATTTTAACCCAAAAATCTCCTAACCCATTTCTAAATAACTGTTCTCTAATTTTGTTCAACCAGGTATTAGTCATTATATCCAAATATTTTTCTTGATATTTCAGGCATATTTTCATAATGTCAGTGTCCAATAGCTCTTCAACCCTAAATAAATATTTAAATTTAAATATTAATACAATTTGAAATCAAACACAGTAAAATATCCATTAATGATCTCTTCTGAATAGGATATTTAGAACACTCTTGATGGTTTCACTTGCATGAGATTTATTCAGGACATATGTTTCATGGAACTTTTTCCACATCATCAGCTGTTTGTTAAACAACTGTTGGATATCTTAAACTTAGGTATTCATTTTTTACACTAAACTCCACTTACATAAAGGTAAGATGTGTTTGCGGAGAATCTCTCCCATCTTCAGTTGCTCACTGGACTGCCATTACTCGAAATGATGGCTAGATAACCAAATGTTCCTGTTGGTTGAAGTAGGAAGTTGCTGAGTTCATACATAGGAGGAAATTCAATCATTAGGTTCTGTGTATTTTTTAATATGAAATTTTATTCCCGGTTTTATTTCATGATTTTTGATCCAAAAGTGAGCTTGCTGATTTATCCACATGCTTAAACCGAATATTCCTAAAATGTTCTTTCTTCCGAATTTCCAAATTTCTCTCTGTTTTGCCTATGTAGCTCTGTTCACAATCTGCACATTTTATTTCATAAATTCCTGATGTTTGTTCTGTTGGTATGGAGTCTTTTACTGTGCAACGTAATAAATTCTTGATGTTGTATCTGTTCTCCGGGGCTAACATTATCCCCTGTTCTTTGAAAATTTTCTTGAATTTGTTGTGGTAATTGGATGGTAGGTGAAACTTTTGAATATGTGTTTTTCAATGTGGAAACTTCCCTTATCCCTTTTTGTCTTTTAGATTTATTGATAATTTTTATCACTCTTGTCTTTGTTGAAACTATTGATTATAGTTGTCTTTATTATTTGTTTGAATTCTATTTTGTACTCTTCTTCTGTGAGTGGAATACTCATCAACCTGTGTGCCAAACTGTGAAATACTGCATATTTATGTGGAATGGTATTATAACTCTTTTTTTATGTAGTTTTCTGTGTGTTTCTTTTCTGTAAATTCCAACTGTTGGATATTTCATAGAAGCTGGGTAGGTAGGTATCCGGGGTTGACACTGGTGGTCTAGTGATAAAGTTTAATAAAGTGCTATCTGCTTCCGGATGTCAAAATCCATAAGGTTATGCACATGTTTTCTTTATATAGATCCTTTCCCATATGTTTAATTCTTTTGGTTTTGAACAGTTTTTAATAACTTGATGCCTTTTTTCTATTTTGTGGTTGTCACTCCAAAAATGTGCTGCACAACTGATTTATCCATTTGTTTGAAATGGATGTTTCTCCAATGTTGCTTCAACCTAATGCCTATATTTCTCTTTGTAAATTTTTTCTCTGAGTAAATCTCATGTAAGTGAAACCATAAAGAATGTTCTCAATATCCTACTCAGAAAAGGTCATAAATATTTCAATACTTTCTCCATCATGAACCCTTTGACACATACCTTCCTAACTCTATCACTGCTCCTGCATTTGCAGTATTATGGGGAACTCCCAAAATTAATTTGCAGAAAATTTTTAGCCTTAAATCCATATTACACCATCCCTCCTCTATATCCCAAATTTCCCCTCCATAAATCCATTTTGATTCAACCAAAGCAGAATAAAGCCTTTCAAACAACTTGATATTCATTCATTTAAGAACTTTCAAAAAATAAAGACATTTTTAAAAAATTCTGTTAGAACTTACACTGTGAAGCCTGTATATTGTTGATATTCATTACTGGCGTCCTATATAAACATTTTCTTATCACTGTCATGGCCATTTTCCCCTTTGTCAGTGCAGTTCTTTTCTGTTTCTCCCAACCTCCATTAATACTCGACTTCATACCCAGATTTGAGAATTCACTAACTACCTGAATTTCTTTAACTATCATGAACCATTTCTCATGTTTATGCAGTTTATTTCCCTTCTTAAAAACCATGATTTTAGTTTTATTCTGATTCACCTTCAATCCCACCTCTTTGCAATACCTGTTGATGTTACCTATAGCTAACTTTCAAGGCAATTACTGATATTGAACATACACCCAAATCATCATCATAAAGTAATCCACGAATATCTACATTATTAATTGTAGGCATGTAAGACAAACATGTTTCAAACTATCCAAAATATCAATAAACAAATTAAACAATGTAGGGCTTAATTTACAACCTTGCCTAAGTCCTCTCTCCTGTTCCACAGATTTCCCAGAAGCCATAATTGACACTAAACCTGTTTGATAATAAAATTCCTGTAATATACTGATTATATTCCCACTTAGACCCTTCTTACTTACTTTGTACCATAGAACTTCTGTATCCACCCTATCATATGCTTTTTCTAAATCAATAATCTCTTTTGCTAAATATTTATCTATCATTTTAATTATAAATATATTATCCACTGTTCTCCTTCCTTTCCTGAACCCAGTTTGGTAGGGCGATATCCTTTGGTATTCTTTGGACCAATTTTGAACTCTCTGCCAGAATTCCTATGAAAATTTTTCCAAAATTGGATAATGCAATTCCTCTATAATTGTTGGGATTACTTTCATTTCCTTTACCTTTATATACGGGGTGTATTATTGCCATATGCCAATTTCTGGCACCTTCTTCATCTCTTTGATTACATTCCAAAGCCTTTTAAGCATGTTGTTTATCTGGATTTTCACACCAAATTTTAAAAAACTCTGTAGGTAAACCATCAATTCCTACTGCCTTATTTCTCTTAAATTTACGAACTAGAATATTAACTTCTTCCTATGAAAATGGTCTATCCATCTCCTCCACATAGTTACTAAAAACCTCTAAAATCTGATTCCCCCATCCCTTAGTTTCAACTCTGAAAATATTTGATCCATTTATTTGGACTTATGTCAAAGTTATTTCTTCTCTTCTTTCACACATTGATTAATAGACTGCCAAGCTTGCTGCCCTCTTTCTGAATCCAGCTTTTGCTCAATTTCTGCAGCTCTAGCTATCCCCGGCTTCTTGTGATCGAACAGCTGTCTATATCTCTCATGCAATTGGATCATAATGCCCCTATCAATTTCATCATTTCTCTCTCTCTCCATCTTGTGACTTCCTCCCATATCATATATCTCATTCCTCCACACTCTTCATCAAACCAATAATCATAAACTTTATTTTTCCCTCTTTTGCTTTTAATTGTATCACTTCCCTCCCATGTAAGCATAAACTCCGACAACTCTGCAGCATCATCACTTATACCTAGGCAAATCATTAAATTAATTCCGTGCACACACACACCCTAGTCAGCTGAATCTGGCATCTCATAAAACCCATCAGCCCTTCCAGGGGCCCACTTATAGCTAATTATCTTAGTACTAGATCCACACGCATCCTCTTTTCTACTGTCAAAGCACTCTTCACTGCACCATGCCACTATTAATAGAAAATGGGAACTTGTCCCAATCATATTCGTTCACTTGACTTCCCAAACTTTACTCAAAATACTTATCGCTACACAATACATAATCCACATCATTCTGCCCTTATGAACTTGTAAACGTTAATACACCAGTTTCATCTCCCTTCCCTCTAGCAACTGTTCAGCACAAAGCCATTGTTCTCACAAAACTGAATTAGTTTTAACCTCTCTTCATTACAGCCTTGTCTTTACTATGCCTAATCCATATTTTGCTAGATTCATCTATCCCCATATCTTCCCACACATTTAATTCCTGAATCTCCAACTCCCCCACTTTTGCATTCAAATCTTCTATTAACATAAATTCCAATAAAGGGAATTCTCTTTTTATGTTTAATAATTTCATTTCTAATTGTCGAAAGAAATCCGGGTTGTGAAATTTGGAATTTAAGGGCATATTGTACAATACACCAATGCATAAGTTCCACTCTTGTATTAACACCCACATAACCTTACTAATTTTTGGCTGCCTCTCCATTTTGCTTGCAAGATTACTCCTCAGCAGCAAACCTAAACCTCCAGAAACTCGACCTTCAATATTCTTCCTTAAACCATGTTTGCCAATGAAATCATACCCCTGAACCTTAATGCACTCATTGCTCTCTAGCCAGGTTTCCTTGAAATAACCTGCATTCATTCCATCACAGTTCTAAAAACCAAGTTTTACAACCTTCCCCCTTTCTTCCTCACCCTATTGTGAACCAGAATGGAACCTAAATGAATCCAACTTGCTGTTGCTCCTGAGCATTTTCCCACCATGGGGATGTGGACTGACACTGACAGGCAGTACCTCCCCATATTCCCCGCCACCAGCACCAGACACACTATGCTCCACTGTGTCTCCAATTTGCAATAAACTCCCTCTCGGAGTAGATATGATACTAGATGAACTTGACCTCGACTCACCTGGTACCGTCTTATTCCACACTCATGCTCCTGACTTACTTTCCCTTGTCAACTGAATGGCAGAAGCAGACTCCCTCTTGTCCAGTGATATTCTCCTCATCTGTGACGTCATCCTTCCCCCCTCTTCATCTGCACGTGGACTCCCATTCACTCTGCTGACAGGTTGATCTGACTCTGCTCGGACACTTGGACTTCCTGTCCTTCCTTTTTCCTTTGTTTTTGTCGCAACTGCTGACTCCTTTCCTCCTGATTCCTTTGGCTGATGTCTCTTAGATCCTTTTTGAACTCATCAACCAGCCAATCATCTATCCAAAGCAGTAGGTTACATATGTACATGTGTTTGCCCTCCGATCTTGCTTTCTTCATCTGTTGCACTAGTTCTTTCTTCAGGATTCTCTGCTTCACCAATAAATCTCTATTAATAAACAAATTCATCCCTTTTAATTTCCTAGACCTTTGCAATACCTCATGGACAATTTGCATAGTTATAAATCTAACCACTATCATCCTTCTTCCTCTATTCTTCTTCAAAAAGCTTCAACAATTTTCCATCAGTTCAGAACCATCTCCAAAGAGTAAGATATGTACTATGTAGATCTTTGCTCATGATTTTTAAATAGGAAAAAGTGTCATTACAATATGTGCCTTCTTCTATGTAACACTTAGATGCAAAGAATTAGGTATCACTGTGCAAATGACCTGTTTAGGACACTTTCTAACTTCTACAAATTAAACAGCAATACAAATCACCTGTACTTACAATAAGAAAAACCAGCAACAGAGCAGCTTTCACATCATTACTGACTGACTGAACAGTAATTCTTCTTTGTAATTGGTTCAGAAGGTGTAATGGGTAGCATTCCTCATTTATTAATCTGTAGCTTTGCCAACAGATAAAGATAGCTGTCAAATTCAAAGTTTCAGCTGCCTGGCAAAGAAGTTTAGGTAATATATTTAAGGTTGAGTGAGCACTTACTTAGTTGGGTAGATAAACTCTTTGGTCCAGTAGTTAGCATTTGTGACTGCTGGCTGGGAAGTCCCAGGTTCATTTCCCAATACCTACTTACACACTTAGTTAAGGAGATCTGGAATAGTCTCATGATACAGTGATCGTGACTCCAGATCAAGAATGCTGCATGGTAGTTATCAACGGGTACAGTGTGCTATTCACATGCCTCCCTGCAATACTACACTCTATTCATGATCTTGCAAAATGGAGATAGGCACTCGTGTATAAGACTTGGCCTTCTGAGGGTGTTAACCTCAGGTTGTTAGTTAAATCCAAGCCTACTCTTACACACCACTTGAAAACAACAATAAAATAACACTGGAGATCACATTATTTTTAAGTTTTCCATCATGATGAACAGAAACAATTATCCATGCAATGATTATGCTGTGCAGTCTTAAAGTCCTGTTTGATTAGTTTATAAATAAGAATACGACTATTATGCGATAGCAACAACTACATGATCAGATATGGTATAACAATCAAATTCTTATCAAAAGAATATCTTTAATTTTGTTCATTTAAAATGGATAGTCTTTTCATCTGTGGCAGCAGTTTGCTTTCTTCTGTGCTTTAACATCAGCATATAACTTCCTGTGATAATGCTGCATCTTTGCACAGTGCCAAATCCAAGAATTAGAAGAATTACCTGAAAGAAAATCAACAGCCATGCCTACTGTCCTATCTTTCCTGAACTACAGTTGTAATTATAGAACATCAGATTTTGGTCTCTTTGACATTCTCCTACTTGGCTGGATTAATAGTTGCTACATTACTGCAGTTGTAGAAACATTGTTTCATATTACATTGATAGCAAATGTATGTGTATAGTTTATGACTATGTCAAATATGAGGGTCACTAGATAAATATTGAGACATTGAACATTGGCCATCTTTTGGGAAAGTATTGTTGCTGGATTGAAATTATTCGGTCATTAGTGTTGCCATGGTAGCATGCAGAGCTATTTATTTTCCTTCATTTTATGTTTTAAGTCTGGAAAATGTGAACATTCTTGTAAGTGAAATGGAGATTCAGAGAGACTATTTTCATGTGATTATCCTGTATGATTTCAAATGTGGCTTAAATGAAACACAGTCGCTTGTGCATTTTAAGGGGGGATTTTGGGGACTCTTGATCTTCACATGCTGCTGTGTTCTACTGATTTGTAGAATTTAAAAGGGGGTGGCATCTCTTATAGATGAAGAGAAGAGGGGCAGACAAACAACAGTAGTAACTGAGAAGAACATCACCTCTGTGGAAACAATGATCAGGGAAGGTCCAAGACAACCTACAAGGACATTGCGCTGGTATTAGTGATTAGTTTGCAGAGTGTTTGAACCATCTTTCATTAAAACAAATTTTTTCAATGCCCCATAACATGTTCGAAGCAGAGAAGCTGCACAGGGTGGACTGGTGCCAAGAAATGCTGCAAAAATTTATTTACTGTGCAAAGTCTTGCCATGTTTAAGGTGATGAAACATTTATATGAGTTTGAACCAGAAACAAAACATCAGCTCCCCATTTGGGTTTTTCCTAATGGTCAGCCACCCATCAAAGTCAAGAGGTCAAGGAGTGTGGGAAAGAAATGGTTACCTCTTTCTTCTCCAGAACTTGTCCAATTGCAATCGTGCTTGAAATTGAGAGAACTGTTACTGCAGAACAGTAAAATCCAAGAATAGCATTCAAAGATAGGAATAAGGGGCATTTTGTTGCACTATGGCAGTGCATCAATTCAAACCACTAATGTAACAATGGAGTTTCTGCAAGGAATTGAAGCAAAAATAATGACCTGGCACCAGGCGATTTCTTTCTGTTCCCTAATGTGAAGAACTGACTTCAAAGACACCAGTTTTTTTCTAGCGCTGAAGAAGCAGTTACAGCATACAAGAAGGAGTCGGAAACTGATTGACATGGATGCTTCCAGAAGTGGTTCCAGGGGATGGTAAAGTGTCAGGGGGAATATTTTAAGAAACTGGGATAAACAATATGTTTACATGAATAGTCATTATTTGTTGTCTCAGTATTTATCTAGTAACCCTCGTATGTACAACAAGCTACACTTGTACTTGCATGCACAATAATCCAACTTATTGTATCTGAATATTGTACTTACGAAGCTGTTGACAATGGAGTGGCAATATAACCTAAACTTAGGTAAATTAGGTAACCTAAGTTTAGGTTATTGTATCTGTTTGCCATATTTTGGAATATAGGGAGTAATTGAGAAATATGCATTTTAGTAATTACAGTGTTTAACCATTTCTGTATTAATATACTCTCATTGGTGGTAGTTCTAGATGCTTAAAACTGGGAGGTTCCAGATTGAAACAGAAAATATTGGTAAAGTGACTGGCTATGAAAATATGATGGGTGGTATTAGCACAACCATTTTTATGCAAATGTGTTTAGTTACACATTTGCATTATTATAGAACATTAATGCATTTGAAACTATGAACTGGGAACCAAAATTAATTACAGCAGTGCAGAAGTCAGACATAAAAATGATGTAATATTAATTATCTTGCATATAATTATGTATACAGTACAAGGTAACAAGCAGTAATATTGCCTACACTAACCTTTGATCTTTAACACATCATAGTACCAGAGCAGAAAAATGAGGAATGTGGGGAATCAAGATATGAACAAAAATATGAGCTTTAGTGCTAAAGTACTTATGGTCTCTCTTCATTAGAGGAGAGAGTTTAGAACATTTCAGCCCACTGGGTTCACACTCACCGTCACTTTCATGTCCTGTAACTGTGCTAATATTATTTTTAGACTTTCAATCTATAATTCGCTTATAGTCCCATTGCTTCTATAGTATCATCGGGGGGGGCTTTAAAACACTACTGTGTTTAGACATTCCTCTTCTGGATCTCCTAACTCGTATAATTACATTAGTAGCACAAGAATAGTACTGGCACCAGAGGCTAACTATTATTTTATAATGAAAACTGATGTGAAACTATAAATACTTCCTATCATTAGAATAATCCATACTGCCAGATATAACATGTTTTCAGTGCAGAAGTATTGTTGGTCATAAAGAACTATTTAATAATACTGATTGTAGTATGCATGTTCTGGATGTACAGTAAAATTTAAAAATGTTACTTTTAAAGGTTCCCCCCCCCCCCATTGGCTCTAGTTTTTAATTACAATGTGCTACCACCAGGGCAGCCGGAGACCATTAAGGCATGGACTCGTGAACAAGAGGTCTCAGGTTCAATTCTAACCAGGGCCATCTCTCTGACTGAGTTTTCCTCAGTCCTCAAAATGCAAGGGAGGTGCCCTAAACTTAGACTTGGAACACTTCCTTCCTTTAGGAGGGGGGAAAAATAAAACAAAACACATTCCTTTCCCAGTTTGTCATTTCATCTCATGTATCATCAGTGTTCACCACCTGTGAAGCCTCAGTGGTTAAAACAGGCATTAAACACTATAAAAAAAATATATCACCATGTGCCATACACAGTAAAGCCAGTTCAATCTTGCTCGTATCTAGGCAGACTGACTTGGTCGCTTTTGCTGCCACATTGAGGGCATGGCACGCAGGAGCAGGAAAAGAGGCATGTTAATGGTAGCTTATAAGAGCATGTTGGTCTCAAGAATTACTCATTCTTGTAAGTAGCAAAGTTCAGCCACAAATAAGAGGAATGCCTATGTTGATTGAGAAATGATATTTTCATGTTTATACTCTTTCGTCATTGCATCTAAGTTTTCATCCTGTATGGTATTGTGCAGTAAAAGACTGTTATGCTTTGGTCTTTCATACAGGTTGTGGGAATTTTCCAGTCACCTTGGAAACTCCCAAAATATGAGAATCTCGTAGCAGGGCTCCTGCAAAACCACTCACTCTTCTGAGAGCAGTAAAGAATAACCTGCCTCTTACTGCCTATAATATTCAGTATAAATAAAAGTTTAAAATCCATGTAAAAATTAAGTTCATTCAATTAACTAGCTTGTTTGTATAAAATGAATTACGAACTTATTGAACAGTAATTAGAAACTTTTAAAATTATTTCATAAATACTGAGTTAGAACCGCCTCTGCACACTCTGTAGATAAGTGTTTAGTATCACATTGATCATTCTCAGCAGTGAGTTAACATTTTCATACCATGCCACATGAAAGGTGAAGGTTCTTGTTTATTGGTTCCTTTCTTACTTTTTAGGCTATGAAATGGAAAAAAGGCAGCTGTAATATGTGAGTATATAGTATATGTGACATGATAATTGTTGATAATGTTCATAACTGTGACATTTTCTGGCATTGCTGCATTCAATAGAGTGCCCATTTTTAGTTAATTTGTAGGACATTGCTGACTTGTAATTAATTCATAATAGCATTTGACCACTTTGGTTCATGAAGACTGGCAACTCACTTTACCCCTACATGCTTTTCATAGCAGCTCCTTGAAATAATAAAAATGGAAAACTTGGTGTGTATACAGTAGATGTGAAGTCTGCAACTGTTCATACAGAAACATTGTTATTTCAAAAAACCATTTACTTTTATGATAATTTCAGATGCTGACAGTGGCTCAAGCAGTCGTGATCCACTACTATCAGGTGGTCAGCTCATAAGTGGAGCTGACAGCAACAATGACGATGATGACCAGGATCCCCCAGCTGTTGTTGTCTATTTGGTGGATCCTTTCACAATCGGCAGTGATAGCACAGACTTGCAGCGGTTAGCTTGTCTAGGTCTTCTGCGGTGCTTTACAGCAGTTCTGTCCTCTGTACCAGAGGGCATAAGAAACAATCTGAGCGTTCAGGTAAGATTGAATTAAATTTATTAATCATTGGCATCTCACCAACATTATAAACTTAAATAAATTGTACTTAGGAAGCTGTAGACAATGGAGTGGTAATATATCCTACACTTATGTATTCAACTTGTTTACACTAAATAAAGATGCTATGCAAATGATTTAAAAAAAGACACAGTAATAAAATTCATCAATAAATTTAAAGACAAAAATCGATAAGAGACATTTCCACACTGAAGAACACCAAGGAAAGATACAAATTCAGAAGTTTCACATATCATCCAACTTACCACAACAAATTTAAGGTCTTCAAAGAATATGGAATAATGTTAGACCGAAGGAACAGATACAACATCAAGAATTTATTAGATTGCACAGTAAAAGACACCATACCAACAGAGCAGAAATCAGGAATGTATGAAATCAAATGTACAGATTGTGATCAGAGATACATTAGAAAAACGAAGAGAAATTCGGGAATTTAGAGAAAAAAAACACTTTAGGAATATTCAGTTGAAGCAAGTTCATAAATCAGTGGTAGCAGCTCACTTTTGCATCAAAATTCATGAAATTAAATCAGAGATTAATCTGCTGAAACTGCTTCACAGCACAATGGAACTATCCTGTAGGGAAAAAATTTTTCATCATAAAAAATCAAGAAAACTTCATGAACTTTGGTTTCCCTACTATGGATGAACTCAGCAAGTTCCTACTACAATCAACAGATACCGCCACGAAAGAATCTGGGTATCCAGCCACCATTTAGTGTAACAATAGTTGGTCAACATCTGAAGATGGGAGTGATTACTCTGGAAACATGTCCAAGTTTTATTTAAGTAACTGGAGTTAAGTATAAACTTGAACGCGTAAGTGTAGGATTATAAACTTATATAAAAATTGTTACAGTTGTGTTGATATTTTTCCATAGCTAACAAAAAACACAAACTCAGTCATCGATTGGTTGACAATGTGAGGAATGTACCTCATGAAACATGTCCCAAAATTACTTTTATAAGTGTGTTTGTGAAACTTCAAGAGAGTTTTAATATGATGACATGATTTTTAGTGTTTTACTTTAAATCAAAATAAGATTCAAAAACATATTAATAACGATGTCATAAAACTTCTGAATATAAAAGATAAAAAGTATCGTTCACATACAAAACAGAAGTAGATAACATTCTATCATTCTTGGACATTAAAATAAACATCAAGGCAGCTTGAAATTTGAAATCTACCGAAAAGACTTACATGGAGATAATCATATCTAAGCTGACAGATTTAGTCAGTCCTGGTAGCGTAGTAGTAACCATATTTGCCTTCTAAACCCAAGGTCGCAGGTTCAAACCCGGCCAGAATTGATGGATTTTTTTGGGCGTAAAAATTGTAAGTATGGCTTCCTTCGGAAGGAAAGTAAAGCCGTGGGTCCCATGACATACATTTACGGCACAATAAGAACCTCAAGCCTGAATGAAGAAGCCTCTGAGCAAAATTTGTCTGCTGTTTCACGCTCTGAATAGAATGGGACGCTGATGACCTGTGCTGCTAAAGAGCATCCTTAAATAAGCAAATAAAAAAAATCTGACAGATTTAATCAAAAAACACATAAATGTGCAGTAATCAACAGCTTGGTGCATAGACTTGTTAACATCCCCATTAACAAGAAAGAATACAAGCAATTAAAAAGAACAGCAATTAAAAATGGATTTAGTGAAGAAGTAGCTCACAAGGAAGGACAGAAGTTCAAGCAGCAAAAACTTATTAAAGAAATCACAACACTTTCAGCAAGTAAAATTAAGATAACTTTTAAAAAATTTGCATATTATCCATGGACTGCACACAAATTTCAAAATATTCTAAAAGATTTAATATTAGATTCCACCAATAAACAGATTTAATGTTAAAAATCTTCTGATTTGTTTTATTTAAGGACGTCTTTAACATCTCAGGTCATCAGAATCCCATTCAATTCCAGACGTGAAACGACCAACAAATTTTGCTCAGAGGCCTCTTCTTTCAGGCTTGAGGTTCTTTTTCGTGCCGTAAATGTACGACATGGGGCCCATGGCTTTACTTCCCTTCCAAAGGAAGCCATACTTAGGATTTTTACACCAAAAAAAATCTGTCAATCCTGGCCGGGTTTGAACCCGCAACTTTGGGTTTATGCAAGTATGGTTATCACTACACCACCAGGACCGACAAAATCTTCTGAATCACTATGTTAATGAAAGTATACCATCAGAGATAAAAAGCAGGTATTTATCAAATAAAATGTGCAGAATTTGAAAAAAAATCTATATTGGAAAAACAAAGCGAAACATAGGCACATGATTAAAAGAACACTTCAGGAACATTAAAGTCAAACAAATGGGGAAATCAATGGTAGCATCTCATTTCTGGACAGAGAACCACACATAGTGAAAAAAGCAAAATTATTAAATTTGAGACCCATAGAGGCAACGTGGAAGAAAATCTACCTCTATAAATATGAGACAGATTAACAAACTTCCACACTTCTGGGGATGAAAATTAATTAGTTAAATATGTTGGACTTTTTTAACAGTGATGTTTAATACTAAAAATTTAAAATGATGGAAGTTGAATTTGTAACACTTACATCACTAATATTTTAAAAAAGGAAAACTAAGTTTCTGCAGCTAATCGCTCCAGAGTCAATCTGGAACTGAAGATGGGAGCAATTAGCTCCAGAACGCATGACCTTGGGTCTGTGAGACAAATATGGGTACCATCTGGACTGACATTTTTTTTCTACAAGTATATTTGAAACCAAAATGTTTGACACATGACCAGACTACCAGTACAGAATAAGCAAGAAATTAAGGACAAATTTCATGCTATTCCAGAAGCTATGCACATGCACAACATAGAAAATGTTTCATGGCTGCATGAGTGCATCGATCAAGATGGAGAGCATTTGAAAGGGGCAATTTTAAAAAATATGTTGTTCATTGATATTGGACAAATGGCAAATATGCAGCTCTTATGTATCAACATTGGGAATAAGTTCCTGACATTGAAAAACACATACAAGTTTCAAAATGGTAGGAAAACCATCCAGGAAGAGTGAAACAAGAATGGGTTTGGAAGATTAAGAAAAGAGAAAGTTTAAAATATGCAGTAAGAGTTAGGTTAATGTAGACATGGGGATCTAAACACACTTATCTGATTCATATGGTTACTGCTAATGCTCCCATCTTCAGTTCCAGATGAACTCTGGAGCAATTAGCTCCAGAAACTTAGATTCCTTTTTTAAAATATTAGTGATGTAAGTGTACAAATTCAACTTAATTATTTTAATTCTTAATAAAATTTTAAGTTCATCACAATTGCACCAGAGCAGAATATGCACCCTCAAAGGTACACCTTGATATTATCTAGCAGTAGACAGATAGTTGAGAATATGGAGAATGGTCTGCAAATATAAACAAGTAAGTGGAGCCATAAGAATGTGTAGTTTCATTTAGTCATACAGTAATCTTAATTATATGATTTGCTTTACTTACAAGTTCCAGTTCGCACTTTAAATTATAAATGTAGTTTTGTGTAACAATATGAATCAGATAAGTGTGTTTAGATCCCCATGTCTAGGTTAACCCAACTCTTACTGCATATTTTAAACTTTCTCTTTTCTTAATCTTCCAAACCCATTCTTGTTTCACTCTTCCTGGATGGTTTTCCTACCATTTTGAAACTTGTATGTGTTTTTCAATGTCAGGAACTTATTCACAATATTGATACACAAGAGCTGCTTATTTGCCATTTGTCCAAATATCAATGAACAATATATTTTTTAAAATTGCCCCTTTCAAATGCTCTCCATCTTGATCGATTCAATCATGCAGCCATGAAACATTTTCTATGATGTGCATGTGCATAGCTTCTGGAATAGCATGAAATTTGTCCTTAATTCCTTGCTTATTGTGTGCCGGTTGTCTGGTCATGTGGCAAACATTTTGATTTCAAATATACTTGCAGAAAAAAATGTCAGTCCTGGTGATAACCATATTTGTCTCACAGACCCAAGGTCATGGGTTCAAACCTGGCCAAGATTAATGGATTTTTAGCACATAAAACTCCTAAATATGGCTTTCTTGGAAAGAAAGTGAAGCTATTAGTCCTGTGTCATAGATTTACAACGTGTAAATGAACCTCAAGCCTGAACGAAGAGGCCCCTGAGAAAAATTTATTGGCTGTTTGATGCTCTGAATTGAGCAGGATGCTAATGACCAAAGATGTCAAAGAGCACCCTTAAATAAAAAATGTAATAATAATTGCAAAAGAAAATTTAAATTGCAGATTGAGAAGGTCAAGAAATTTCTACATTGCATGAAATTAATCTCCCTCCAAAGGCTGTCTTATGGTGCCTATAGAAGGGCGTGCAGTATTGAAAGTAGACTTACTGACATTTTGTAGCCATGGAAACACAAACTCATTCAACGTTGCAACATAACAACACAGTAACTGTATAAAAAAATGTTACCCTTTTTTATTTTCTCCTTGCTGTCAATAAAGTTTGGATAGTATCTCTGCACTCTCCTTATACTTTTTTAATCAAGATATAATGCTTTTTAGAAACGTTTCATGAACTGAACTTCAACACACCAAAATTGCATAGAAGTAAGAGGCACTTGCTGTGGGAAAACAAGCCTAACCACTTTATGTTTAGAGTGTCTTTCATATGCAATGCATAGCTCTAATGTAATGTGAAAAATAAATAAAAATATGATTATTAGCTGTGTTTGTTATGTTTTTTAGTTGATCTCACTGGAAAGCATTGTAGAATTGGGAAAGTCTCGTGACAGAATCCGACAAAATGACCACATGCGAGCACAAGCATTCTCAGTGTTCTCACAGTGCAGACGAATGCTTACTCACACATCCAACATCAAAGCACTTACAGGTTTTGGTACAGCTGCCATGGCAGATCTTTTTCTTAAAAGCAAAGATGTAAGTATCAAATGTTCCACCTTATTTATTTCATGTATAAAACATGTGAGATGTTAGTATTTTTCTTGGAGAAAATCAGACCATTACATTGCTGCATTTATTTATTTACAAATATATTTAGTGCACAATTTTTCCATCTGACTTTCATAACAGATACATAGGGATCTAATACACAGGTAAGTCATTATGTAAGTTACAAATTAATGTGCGGTACTACATATTTGAATAAGGTAACTGCCACTAAATGACATTAGTCTGATGGCAACTGGTGACATTCTATGCTAGACAGTTGATTATTACAATAGCAAAAGAGCAATCGCAAAGTTGGTGCCTCTGAGTGTATAACCCTTGGGGAGTAATTTGTGTTTGATTTTTGTGGACAAAAAGATGAAGAATATTCATATAGAAGTGCTTCCCATCTATGGTGAGAAGTGCTGTCGTGTCATGCTGTTTACAATGGGTGCAGAAGTTCTCTGAAGACTTACCAAAAACATATAAGGGTAACTATAGACACTATATTCAATCCTATTGATTGTTCACACAGCATAACAGGTTAAGTATTCACAAAGTCTGAGTATGATGGGTGCCACAAATGCATTACAGTATCTCATTCACTACCACCATGAAGAACATACATGATATTCTAGCTCAAATTGTGATGAGCATTGGGTTCACCATTATCAGCCTGAGACAAAGCTTGCTTCATTGCAGTTTAAAGTTTCACCTTCCTCTGGCCGGTGATGCTCTTAGTCTTCTAGAATCATGAAGGCATATTGCTCACTGTACCTAGCCTGAAGGACAAACCATAAATGTGGACTCTGACTGTAACATCCTTAGGCAACTTCATAAGGCTATTCAACAGAAGCAACCAGGACTCTTCCCCAAAGGGTTGTTGCTCAAAGAATTTTATGTTGATTTCAGGAGCTTGTGAAATAATGGGATACATGCCTGAATGTACAGGGAGATTGTGTTGAGAAATAGTACTCTTAATTAAGTTCTATATCAATTTGTAACTTACTTAATGACTTATCCTGGTATAAAACAAGTAATGGAATAGGAGTATTATATACATAATTTCATGTATAAAATACATTAGCCTAATTTAATTTTAAAATATATTCACATTTTATTTATGAGGAAGTCGCTCAAATTTCACTAGTTTTATTCCACTTACTTGGACAAGTTTCAAAGGCAAGTTTCAGTGGAACCATGCAGACGATGAAAGAAATTTTCCTTTGAAACTTGTACAAGTAATTGGAATAAAACTAGTGAGCTTGAGTGTCCAAGTAATTGGAATAAAACTAGTGAACTTTGAGTGACTTCCTCATAAATAATTTGTCATATGATAGTATATTTTACTGTGAAAATCCCAAACTGTTCAAATTTATATCACATTTTCCACTAGATAAAATATTTTAAAATATCAAAAAGCATTTCTGTGACTTCACTTCCAATGAACAAGGAAGCACTCAGACATTTAAAACACGGATACAATCATAAAACACTCTTAATATTTCACTCTCAAAATCAAAAAATTTCTGGACATGTTTTGTGAGCCCTTCACTTACATTGTCAAATGTTAAACAACTAGTGCATGGTGGATCATATTAGGTTGGAAAGGATGGCAATTGTGGTGAATCTGGTTGTCTGTTGCTGAACTTGTGCAAAATGTTGTCTGCTTCTGGAATGTTAAAGTTCATTGGTTTATGGTCATATTTCTTTATGAAAATCTTTTCCCATATGTCAAGTTCCTTGGGATGTTCAACAGCTTTTAATAAAGAGATGTCTTTTTCTATTTCATGATTATCATTCCAGGAATATGCTGCTACAGCTGATTTTTGTATTATTACTCCACATCCTTGTGATTTGAACAAATAAAAATTTAACATAGATATTTTGAAGATGTATTCCTATATGTCATAATGTACTTAATGACTTAACAGCTCCACATGAATTTAGCAATAATGTTATGTAACCCAGTGACAGCACTTACAGATGTTTATATAAGCATATTGTAAACTCATATTTAAAGTCACAATAATAATGCTAATTCATTTCACTCTTAGCATAATTTTGTTCTCTTTAGACTCACATTATTACTAGTATTTACTAATGCTCCATAAAGATAGTGGCACAGTTTCTTCCATCTCACATCCCTGAATTCGCCCACAGACTGTCTCCATCATTAATGTCACAAAGATATCACCCACCTCTCATATTCGCTAATAAGTAAGTTACCTTTTGTGCATTCTTATTAAGCCATGTACTTGTTTCCATGCTTGCTACAACTTAAACATAAAAACCTCGCCACGTCATTATAGTTTCAACCTAATTAATGCACTCCTTTTTGTAAGAGATTTTAGTTTTGTGATTGGGCTCATTTCCGTAACATTTTTACTTGCTCACTTCCCTAATATCCTGAAAGGGATTGTCCATTGGGCATTGTAATACAGCATCAGGATTTTGAAGAGAACAAATTCAGTTTAACGAGAAAAAATATAAGGGGGTACTGTGCAACAGCATTACATCTCTCTCAGTCTTCTCACTTAATGTGAAACCTCCAAAATGGATATTCTCATTGGCTTAGAAGTGAACATGCATAGTAGCTTTCATTTGTTAATAACAGAAATGCCTACTTACATTAGAAGTGCCAAGTGGCATCTTTTAGTTGTTCAATTATGAGTCACTCCATGAAAAACCAGCATACCCATGAAACTTTCTCAAATTATTTTTTTGTAAAAATTTGTGTAGTTGTTTTTTGAGCATTTAAGCACATTATTGCAATAACTTTTAATATCAGTAGAAGTTAGGAACAATGAAGCAGAAACATTTCAGACTATGAAAAATTCAGTAAATAGTAACACTATACTTCACTTTAATTTAGATGCTCGGAACATATTTCAAGAGCCCTTGTTCTGATTGTCAGCTGCGGACTGACTGTCAAAAATTTACTGGTTGTCCTGAGAAAATGGCTGCAATCCAATAAATTATCTGAAGAAGAAATTGAAGTTTATACCAATTTAACTTAATGCACATACATAATAAATAAATAAATAAATAAAAAAAATTGGCAAAACAAGCAAAATTAGGGGCTGGTAAATCCTGTTTCTTCACTGTTGGCTGATCTTTGTGAGTAGTATAGAAATGCTGTAACTAAGTTTTTTCCACTCATGTTTAAAAGATGGCTCAGATATATAGACAACATTTTTGCAATATTTCCAAAGAAACTAACCAATGATGCACAAAGTTGCTCAACCTGCAAGATCACAACATTAGGTTTTCCTTCAAGGTTGAAAAAGATGATTGCATACCTTTCTTGAACATGAAAATCCTCAACAAAGAGAATAAAGCATCTTTTGATATGCATAGGAAACCTATATGTGTGGACAATTATATAAAGAGCAATAGTTGCCACCCCAGACCCCATCAACGTGCAATTATCAAAAGTTTAGCCCGTAGGCTGGTCAGTATTTCTCTCAGCAAAGAAGGATTTACAGCTGAATACCAAAACATCAGCAGTACTGCATAGAGCAATTTTTTTTATTGCTCTTTAGTAGATAAGATTAATAAATACAGAAGATTAAAATGATTAAGGAAACAAACACCTTTCCAAATAGCAAAGAAGAAAATGCATTTTGCAAGATTTATTTATGTGGACACATAATAAATATGGTGCATTTTTAAAAAAATATAATTTGATGTGAGCCCCATGAAAAAATATAGCATAAAAAATCCTACTCCTAAAGGTGACTATAGACAACCATATAAAAAGTCAGGAATATAAGGGTTGGTCCATAAGTTTCCGGCCTGGCCAATAAGGATTATCGCCTTCACAAAATCCTTATCTGGTGTCATACCTTATTTGTTAAGTAAATAATTGCACCTGTAACTTTGCTGTAATCAGTTTTCAGATATAGTTGCATAAAGAAGACTATGTATAGAAGATTGTGACATGTTCAAATTTGAGTATGGAGCTGTTTATAAGTTCTTCACAAAAGAAGGACTTACTGGAAATGAAATTAAACAGCAATTGGGTGGTGTATATGGGAAAGCATCCTCTTCATATTCTACCATAAGAGAATGGGCCAAACTTTTTTGAATGGTTCGAGAAAGCATTGAAGATGAAGAGCATGCAGGTCAGCCCTTGGAGGTGCTCACTGCTGAAAACATCACTCTTGTGGAAGGAGAAATTATGGAAGACCACAACTCAAAGTTACAGAAATAGCAGCAAGGTTGGGTCTTTCTGAAACATCAATGCTTCAAATTATTTATCAACATTTAAACATGAATAAGGTTAGTTCAAGATGGGTACCAGACGTCTTTCCTCAGTCCAAAATCAGGAACGAGTCATTTGTTGTCAGGTATTTTTGGAGCTCTGCCGTGGCAACGAGAGGGAAGTTCTGCAAACCATTGTTATAATGATCCTTTGTCCAAAAGAGAATCAATAGAGTGGCTTAAACCTGGTAAAGCATGCCTCTAAAGGCCAAAGTCACTCATTCAACCAAGAAGATCATGGCCACAATCTTTTGGGACTGTGAAGGAATACTCTTCATTGACTTCAAGGAGAGGAACACCACAGTAAATGGGGAGTACTATGCTGGCATACTGCACAAACTACGTGCTTCCATCAAAGAGAAAAGGTGCAGAAAGCATGGGTGCACCTTCTTCACAACAATGTGCCTGTGCACACAGCTCATGTTGCAAAGGAAGCTATAAAAAATGTGGCTTCAAGTAGATCAACCATCCACCCTACAGCCCAGGTCTAGCTCTCATTGACTATTTCCTTTACTCAAAACTCAAGAAGGAACTTCAAGGAAGGAAATTTAAGTGTGATGAGGAAGTAATGAATGGTGTTTATGCCCATTTTGCGACAAGATTTCTGACTTTGGGGGAGGGGGACTGAAATGTTAATTCAAAGATGTGAGAAGTATATTGCAATAATGGGTAACTATATTGAAAAGTGAAATATAGTTTTTGTCTTTATCATACCTAGAAAACGGTTAGGCAGGAAACTTATGGACCTACCCTTGTATACCAATTCAACAGTCAAGATTATAAACTAATTTACATAGGCAGAACCAAAAGGAATGTAGAAACTAGGAAAAAAGAATATTTAGAAACATAAAATATGAACAGACATATCAGCAAGTGTAGCCCATTTTAGTACAGAAAATGGTGACATCTCAAGAGAACTTAAATTATTTAAGGCCATAAAAATCTGTTGAGAGTTAGCAATTTCGAAGAAGATTTTTATTTTAGGAAACAAAAATTGAGTTATAAACTTCAAAATTCCACCAATGGACAGCCTGTAAAATTTGAATTAAAACCACCAGATGTCCCCAGACAATCTGCCAAATGTTCCAGTCAGTCCACAGCTGATGATGGGAGCAAGGGCTCTGGAAATATGTTCTTTGTAACAAAATTAAAGTGAAGTATTGTGTTACTATTTACAGATGTTTTTATTGTGTAAAATATTATTGCAAATTGTTATAAAGTTTGAATAGGGATTAATTTTAATTTGATTAGTGTTTAACACCAGTTTGTACTACTGAGGCACTACAGGCGGTGGACACTGATGATACATGAGATGAAATGATAAATTGGGAAAGGATTTTTTTTTTAAAGGAAACGTTCCAGGCCTAAGTTTAGGGTACCTCCCCGACATTTGCCATTTATAAGGCCTGAGGAAAACCTGGTAAAAACCTCAATCAGGGGGGGAGAGTTCTAGTGGGATTGGAACCCCAGACCTTCCACTCACGAGTCTGCATCTTGATGAACTCGACCACCCATGGCAGTAATTGGATAGGAAAATACAGTCTGAAAGTAGGTACATTATTCTCTTTTACATGAATGGTTCATTTATGAAGAAGAGATGCTGTACTGGATGCTGTAAAACTTAAAATGTTAATATGGACAGGATGCAAGAAATTATAACAGAGAAGCCATGGACATCATTACATTAGGTTTGTCATATGACCGTAAGGAAATTCATTAAGCTATACCCCTATAAAATAACGTGAGGTAGCCTGTCTCTTTCTCTCTCCATGGTGCACCCCGAACCTCCAAAGCAAATTCTAAGGATTGAATAAACTGTGGCTGATTATACTAATACAAACTCTTTCCTGAATAGTGGCATCATTCATTTGAAATGACAAAGTTAAAGCCAAGTAAATTTGATCATCCAGTGCACACATGTGTGATTCAAAATTATGATTTATGTCAGAACTTTCACAACAATGATATAATAATTATTTTATTTTTAAATTTAAGAGTTTATTTGTCTGAAAATTCTCTTAGAAACCCTTTGAAAATGGTGTATAGTGTGACTACTTTAAATGAACTTTGAGAAATAATTTATATAATTTTACTGTTTACTGCATCCAGTTTAGAAGAATATTTGTCTTTATTTATTTGATAAAACTGTGCCATTGACATCCTTCCATGATGGTCTCTATGGTGCATGAATTTTTATATAAATGCGTGCTGTTCAATTCAAATTCATAAGCCTTACAAAAAAAAAATCATGTGGATAACAAGGAATATCGTTTTAGGTTTATAACTTTAAATCTATTGAAGAAAATACTCTCATACAAAATGTCAAATGCCTTTATTAATAGAAACCAGCAGTATAATTCAATGAGTCAAGGCAAAACTGGAGTGATAAGCTGTGAAATTAAACACAAATTCATTAGAGCAAAATTAAATGAGAACCAAATGTCATAAGTTGATAATGTTAAATGTTTCAGGAAAAGAACAGAGCTCCTTACCGTCTGTATACTCCGCCATATGTTCTGGCTCCTGTAAAAGAGAAGACAGAATCAAGTGAATCATTTGGACAGTGCAGTGGAGAGCAGTGTTCAGTGCTATATGTAAGCTATTGTCTCTCGGAGGATCAGAGATGGCTGTTGGCAGTTGCTACGGATGAACGTGGAGAGATATTTGAAACTTCTACCATAAACATTGATATTCCCAATCGTAGCAGGAGAAAGAAAGCATCTGCAAGGCGCATTGGTCTCCAGAAACTCATGGATTTTGTCTTGGGAGTGATGTCTCAGAGTGTTCAACCTTGGAGGCTTGTTATTGGTCGCATTGGCAGGATAGGTCATGGCGAACTAAAAGGTATTCACTGTATTTACTCTGTACATGCATGATTTGTAGATTTATGTTCATGTTATGCAAAATAAATACATTAAGAAAGTCGTGATTTTATGATAGAATATCAGCTTCAAACAGTATTAGAACTCGAGGCAGTAGAAAATGATGCACCACCTACACAAACTAAATTAGATCATCTTTTTCTATAGCATTAACTGAAATGAAACTGTAATAATCTGGAAATGGAACCAAGCATTTTCATTAAGTCAGTAGTGTAAATTATTTTATTACGGGTAGTTTTTAATATGAGGGAGAGTCAAATGAAAGCTTTAAAAATGTAATAAAAATGTGAATCTTTGCATCATTGTTCTGTAAGTTGGCAGTACTGTTACCATGCCCAACATGTCACAGCACACTGCAGACAAGTGAAACTCTGCCACTACCAGTTTAAAATGGCTGTCCAGCTTGCAACATGCACCAGCAAAGAACAACATTCTGTTGTATGTTTTCTGAGCTGTGAAGGTACGAAGCGTATTGAACTTACCACCTGTAAGTTTGTAAGTGAACTTTTTAAATATTTTTGGTTAGTCATTTGTGCTGAATGAATGATTAATCAAAAAATTAAAAGATTCTAGAAACAAAAAAGAATAAAACAAATCACAGCTTTGAGTAATTTATCAGGGGAAAAAATATTAAAGTTCACTTGCAACCCATCAGCCAATAAGAAATTTCAAAAAAAAAAATTCAAGCAGTATAATATCATCTTAGCACCTCCAAACTGATACAGTGTAAAAAAAAATTATTGAAATTAACCAAAGAGATTCCAGGCCTTAAAAAAAAAAAAAAAATTATCAGATTAATTGTAGGGCTTGTGAAAAAAATCTACTTAGGAAAGACAAAGAGAAATATAGGCCTTAGGTTGAAGGAACATTGGAGAAACTTCCATTACAAACAAATAGATAAATCAGCTGTGACAGAACATTTTTGGAATGAAAACAATGAAATAGAAAAAGGCATCAAGTTATCAAAACATGAGCTAAACCTTATGAATTTGGACATCCCGGAAGCAGGTAGTACTTTATTCAAGTTTATCACAAGACCACCAGAGTCAACCCAGATACCTACTTACCATATTCTATGAATGATCTAACAGTCGTTTTAACAGCTGAAGTTATGGACAAATGTTCCAAGAAACATGTCGTGAGTAAATCTCATATAAGTGAAACCATAAAGAGTGTTCTAAATATTTTTCGACTCAAAAGAAATTATAATTATTCATTATTTGATTCATGAAACAATACAAAATAAAATAACATAATTAGAGTACCCCCGATGTAATATTCATGATCTTGCTAATTTGTATTGGGTTTATCAGAATTCTCCTACTGGAATTATAGAAGACAGTGATTCAGCCTTCACTTCAGGTAATTCTTTTACATCAGAGGGTCCTCTTTCCATTCTTTTCCTTATTTATTTTCAGAATTATTGCTCTCTTAAGCTCCTACTCTGTTCCAGTTCTTCTTGAACTGATTATTATTCACTACTAAATAACAAATAACCGTTACATATTCCACTCTACTTCAATTCAAAATATTATTTGCTGATTAATTTCGTAACCTACACCTATTATATGAGTGCAAACAATTTTAAAACTAATTTAACAAATCACCAAATGCTCATTTGTTAATTATCTATATCCACTAATTTTTAACTCTATATAAATAGTCCCCGGAATTCTTCATTTGATATAGATGCTCCAAAATATTATCTCAAAGTAACACTGATCCAAATGGTTACATACATAAAATCAAACTGCCTAATAGTATAATAACATACAATTTAGTTATTTTAATTCATTTTCTTATTTTTCTCTAATGAATATCTCCATTTGATTATGAATATCTCCATTTGATCTTTATCTTCTATAAAAATCCCCTAATTTAGATATCTGAATTTGATCTTCAAAAATCTTACTATAACTTCGTTATTTCTTAATCATTTCTTGCTTCTCAAGCTTACCCTCCACTCATTCATTCCTTTGCACTGAAAAATAATATGTATCTCCTCCATCTCCCTGCAAATAGGCAGATTCTTGAAATAACATCTACCTTCAAAATCCTTAATTTCCAAACACCTAATCTAAACCAAGCTATCCCTTCCCTTTCATTCTTCCTACAAATTACAGTATATTTTTCTTTGTCTGGTTCATTTTTAATATCTTTATATCATATCAATAAACTTTTCTCTCTAAACTGGGAGAATAAAATTTGTCTGTCCATATCTTCCAGTCTTATTCTCACTTCCCTCCAAAATCTGCTTCTGAAATCACCAATTTTAACCCAGAAGTCTCCTAGACCATTCTTACAAAACTGCTCTCTAACTTTCATTAACCAGATATTAGCAGCAAAACCCAGCTTTTCTTCTTCATATCTCAAGACACATTTTCATAATATCAGTATTCGATAACATTTAAACCTGAAACAAATATCTCAATATCCTTTCCATCACTAATCCTCTCACATTTACCTTTTCTAACTCTACCAAGGTTCCAGCTGTATTATTCTGACATTCCAATATTAGCTTACAAAAACTCTTTGAATAAAAGTTATAGTATGTCCCCCATCATCAATTCCCCAAATTTCCACTGCATAAATCCACTGCAACTACCAAAGCAGAATATATTTCTACTAAGTAAATGACCATAATTTATGAACCCTATTTCTTTTTTAAGGTAGTCTTACCCCACTGTATATACAAAGTTGCAATCTCAGAAAACAATCATGGAACAGCTCTGCCATGCTTCCTTAGGTACCACCCTCCTCTTCGTAGTATGCAAGTTTCTTCCAAACTCGCAAACTAATAACCCTTGAACTTTTACTTGATAGCTAGATACAGAAAAAATGTCGCAGGGAGCTCGATCTGCACTGTTTGATGGAAGATTTAGCAGTGTCATTCCCAGAGATGCCAAGTATTGTCCGGAAATATCACAAATTTCCCCCACTATTATGGAATTATGATCAAATGGAATATTATAATAAAAAAGAAAAATTATTGCAGGAAAACAAAAAATCGTAAAGAGAAAAGAAAGGGTGTAAGTGATTTTTCTAAGCATATCATATGCAAATTAAGTGAACAAAATTTTCACTTTCTTCTAGTGTTTGAACCAGTTGCAATAGCAGCAGAAAATTTGGAGGAAAAACTTACAACTTCTTAGTCAGGTGGTAGAGAATTTCACAGACAGTGACAGCAGCCAATGCAAAATCAGAGGTTGTCTTATATGCGGTTAAATATGGTATAATATAAAATTGACTTTTAGAAGCTGGTCTATCATGGAGAATAAACAGAAGTGAGCTGATCCATCTGACCTGTATGGGACTAGAATGATGAATGTTCTTTGCATACTATGAAATAAAGTATATGGAAATAGTTCTTTCACTCAGCTGGATATTAGTAGAAAGGAAGAATTACATGTATACTCTCGGCTCCTTGCTTAGAGGAGGACATGGTAGCTCATTTGGTTAAAGCATCAGCTGGACCCTGTTCCACAAAGGCATTTGTTACACTTGTACTTTACAATGCCATACTTACAAATGTACAAGTGATTTTTCATTCTATTCCACAGAAGTATTAGTATTAGTCAGTAATATGTATAAATTTCTCTACAAGTGTAGAAATATTGATAACTTCAAATACTAGCAAAAAATTTATTTTTTTTAATGATTTTGGGACTAAGTGTTAGGGAAAGTGATGATCATAATGAGTAGGAATAGTATAAAGAAAGAATAAATATTTGCGTACAATAATAAAGCTAAGTAAAATGCGCCTTATGACTTGATATTGTCGTTTCCTGTTTCAGATGCATATTTGAGACCAGCATCTGACATTTCATGTATTTTTAAGGTACTTGCTACAGGCCATGAAAATAATTTATTTTCATGCTCTTTTAAAATAATCGCTTTTGACACATTTTCCCAGTTTTTTTTTATAACGAGAACGTGATGTCAAGCAATGTAAACAAATAAATATAAATGAGCAATCAGGAAGCTTAATACTTCTGTCATCTCTCAACAACTGAAATTAATGCTCCTAAATGTAGCGTTATGGGACTGTTGACTTAAAGTGGATTGTTATGCTTGAATATCAATTAATACATAATAAAGTATTTAAATTATCATATCTGAGATAAATTTGACCAATTTACTAGGAATGACAACAATCTGCTCTATACATTAAAAATCACTAAAGAGTGGATATAACCTAATTCAAGGTATGGCGACATATGACAAGCAGCTGTTCCTCCATCTTATGATGTCACATAACATTTTACTAATATTGTACAAATGTTGCACTTCTTTCTTGGAACACAAGTTACAACACCATACTTGTACTAATACACTTGTATGTATTGTGGAATAGGGCTCTGAAAATCCATGATTCAAACCCAGCCATAACCTAAATTTTTCAATCTGATTCTTCCTTTCCAACTATGGAGTAACGTGTATGGTAATAATTAAATGCTTCTCTTGCTCATAGTAATGCAATATGTATTTATAGGATGGAGTTGGCTTCTCAGTCGAAAATCACTGTTGAAGGCATCAAAACACCTGAAAGAAATTTGCGAACAGTGCAGTCTGATGTACCCTAATGATGTACCCTGTGTGTTAAGTGCGTGTCTGGTATCCTTGGAACCAGACTCTGCTCTTCGGCTTATGCCAGACCAGTTCACTCCAGATGAGCGGTTCAGTCAAACATCTGTGAACTGCCAACTGTCAACCCCTCAAGATGTTTCTTGCACACATATTCTTGTGTTTCCAACATCTGCCACTACACAGGTAGGTCATAAACTGAGGAGAAACATTTTGTCATTATAATAGAGCAAAATTGCATTTTCACCTATTGTAAATTAGCTGTGAAAGCTGTGGGAATAAGTTTGTATAACGTTCCCACATTGCCTGCGAAATGGCTAGAAAGACTATATGAGGCTGTGACTGAGTCAAAGATGATGCATACAGTAGAAATTTGGGGAGTGTCAAAGGGGTGGGCAAAGGTAATGTGGTACATAGAATGTTTTGTAAAGAAATTTGCTGAGGGGGGGTTAAATTTGGCAGAGCTAGGAAGAATAGAAAGGAAAGATATAATAGCAGAGAGAATATTGAAATATTGGCACAGTTGTTTTAAGTTAGATAATTACATTGCACTAAAAGAATATCTTAAGTACCAAAGAGATGTACTGGGAAGACATCTTGAGGAGGTGGGGAAACTATTAGGAGAAATTGGAGAGGGGGGTTACATATGGTGACTGGGTGAAAGTACAGTACGGATTTTGCAAAGAAGTGAGAGAGAGGGTAGAAGATAAGAGAAGTAAGAGATTTTTGGATTAGCTTTGAGGATAAAAGTTCTTTAGACTTATATATAATAGTTAAAAGAAATTGGGAATGGGAGAAATATATAGATAATTGTGATCAATTTGGAAGATATAGATCTTGCATGAATGTACACAAAGTATTATTTCTAAAAGAATTAAGAAAAAATTTTAAAGTAGGATTATTATGTGTGGGAAAGTGGATAGTGTGTTCCACTGTGTAACAGAAAGTGAAATGGTAAAAAGGTGGAGGGATGGTATCAGGGATGAAAAATGGGACAAACTACAAAATATAGTGCAATTAATATGCTGTCAGATATGGAGGTAGAGAAAATAAACAAGATTGGGGAATTCTTAGGAAAAGTAAGGGATAAAGTTGAGAAGTATAATGGAACAGCTTGAGGGCACACATAAAAATGGTAATTAATTTTATGAGGGTTCGTTACCATATATATAACCAGGCAGTTAAAATATGAGAGAACTAAATTTGGTATTGTTACATTCTTAGATATTTTTGTTTATGGAAATTTAATTGTACTGGTGTTGACTGCAATAAAAATTCATTCATATTGAGCTATTGGTGTTATGGATTTCTTAATTCATGCACACAGTAATTTAGGTGTGGTTTATATCTATAGTTGGCAGATTGCAAACATACAGGGCAGGTTGTAAATTTGCAAACAGGGTCTTATCCCCTCTTCCCCCCATACACAAAAGAATTTAAACTTTGTCATCAAAGAAATGTGCCAATTGCTGATATTTAAATAACTTTTTTGTTTTTAAGTTTAGCTATCCGTACCAATGGTTCACTAGTTTTGGAGTTCCACACTGGTACAGCTGTGGGAATAAGCAAACCCATTTACAATTTTACTCATTAGCTCAATACACCTGAAGAATGCAGTCACTAGAAACTTGGTAAGGAATTCACGAAGATAAGAACTGCATGCACTACTGAGTTGAAAAACATATACTTGCCTCAAACAAATAGTATGGCCAACTCCTCAGAACTTAATGAATAGTGTTTAATGCTCGTTTTTGCTACAGAGGCACCACAGGCAATGATACATGATGATACATGAGATGAAGTGATACATTGGGAAAGGATTTATTTTTAAGGAAAGAATCGTTCCAGGCCTAAGTTTAGGGTACCTCTCCGGTATTTGCCATTTATGAGGACTGAGGAAAACCTGGAAAAAACCTCAGTCATTCTCAGAGCTTAAGAATTCACTTTTACTATAAGAAGAGGTACTAAGCCAGCAGTGGAAGAGGAAGGAAATGTAGTGAGAGAGCTCCTATCTTTAACAGTAAAAGTGACTTAAAGGGAAATGGGTGTGCAGTTGAATAAAAATCAAGCAAGAATTGGGATTTAAATAGCAGGAATTTTTCACAGTAAAATAATAGTGTAATATAATAAATTCAAATTTCACTAGTTTTGTTCCACTTACTTGGGCGTGTTTCAAAGGCTGTTGTCTTCATCACCAGCACAGTTCCACTTTCAGCTTACCAGCATGGCATGAAGGTGTCTGTATGGATTTTATAAACTTTGTGATGAGGTTACTGTTCTTTGGAAGATGAAATAACTAACTTTTCTAAATTAACATTAATGAGTATAGGGGCACTCATAAATAAAGGTAGTGGAGCAAATGTGAGTGAAGTGTTATTTACAGAAGAAGGGCAAGTAATGTGGTTAAAGATATATAAAATGAAGGGAGTTAAGTATGCCTGGAACTAGGTATAGTAAATGAATGGATTAATTTCTTCCAATTTCTGTCTTACATGCAGATATTTCACAAACAAGTAAACATGTTAAAATCAAAGTAAACAATTTCCATTTCCATATTCTCAATGCATGTAAACTTACTATTATTAAAACATTTAAATTTCCCATTTAATCACCCGGACTTTATGAAGATGTATTCCTTCCATAGCCTATTACAATTAACACCAGGTTGAGTATGTAATGGGGATATATATTCACTCCTAAGTAGTGTAATTGTCAACATTGTTGTTCCTATTTGTCTTGCCTATCTTCCACAACCATTTTTGTCTCACCTTGCCTATGTATCTTCCAAGTTTCTTAATATTTTCGGCTGATTTTAGATTTAAAATTCTTCTGCCTCTTTATTTCATTTGACAAGTTTTCCCACTTTCATAATAGGATCTATTCCCTCCAAAACTTGGTTTGCATGCATTCTAATATACAATGCCAAGTACTAATCTGGTTCTTCACACATAGGACATATCCCCTTAATATATCCATTTCTTTTCCCACTTAAATAACCATGCCAGTCCGTCCTTTCCTGCCTTATCACAGGTTTCAATATATCTTTTGGTATAGTGTATAATCCACATGATTTATCAGAGTTTTATAATGAAAACTTGTATTTAAAACTAAATGAAAGTATCAAGAAACTAAGCAGACAGTATGCTAGTATGGAGTTCATTGTAGTTGGTGATTTTAATGCAAGAGTAGGTGAATATGACATAAGATTTATGGGTTTGGAAAACAAATGTATATGGTGAAAAGTGATGAGAGGGCAAGGAAGAGTAGGGATAAAGTGCTAAACAAGGAGGGCAGAAAATTGATCGAGTTCTGGAGCTGAATAATAATTTAATTATGGTAATGCTTATAAGGAGAGTGCTAAACAAGGAGGGCAGAAAATTGATCGAGTTCTGCGAGCTGAATAATAATTTAATTATGGTAATGCTTATAAGGAGAGGATCAAAGGGGAGAATTACGTTTATGAACATATGAGATTGATTATATGCTATGTAGTGAAGGAATTGATCAGGTGCTGGTAGAATTTATAGTCCTGGATGTGGAAACAAGTAGTGGGCACTTTCCACTGAAAGTGAGTTTGAGCTCAGAAAAATGTTATAGGGAAGAGGAAGTAATAGAGTTGAAACATATAAGATGTTATAAATATATTTCTGGTATAATTGATAACCAAAATAGGGGAAAATAAGAAAGTATGTCATTTTAAAGACTCTGAAAACTATAAAGATACAGAGAGCTTTGGAAAGGGTGGAATCAATGATAAGGTGGGCAGGAGGGAAGATGGAAGTGTACCAAAGTGTACCTTTTATGGATGTTATCAAAATTGTGTGAAGGCAAAGAAAGAAGTGTTTAAGGATTTAATAAGGGGAGGACAGAAGAGGAGAATGATAGGCAAATTTTATTGTTAAAAATAGGTGTTACAAGTGCCTAGTGCAGAATAAAAGAAAAGAGTGGCAGCAGAGAATGGGCAAAAAAATTAAGGAAGCCGTGAAAACTAAAGAGAGTAAATATATAGATTCAGATTCAGATTTATTCACCATAAGAATTTGTACAAATTTTTGGTTTCGTCAATATAGTAGGAATATATACATGTATTAAATAGTGATAATACAACAAAATACTATATACTAGCACATTCTGATTAGTGCAGAGTGGCGGTTGCATTCTTGAATGAAGATCATCTTTCCATTTTGGCATCTTAGCTCCTGTGGACAGAAAACAGAGCAGCACAGTATCTCCACCAGAGTAGTATGTACATTAAATAATATTCTATTAAGCATTTGGCACTTACATTTTTATATCTGGGCTACTATATCTCCTTTAGGGCGTTTATTCATGTCATTACAGTATCTGCTAAATTCATCAATTGTATAGAACTGTTTTGTAAGTAAGACTTTATTAATTTCAGTTTTAAATGATTTAATTGTTGCTAAGTCCCTTAGATAAGGAGGTAAGACATTATACAATTTTAAACAATTATATTTGAAGGATCTCTCGTATAGTTTCGTGTTATGCTCATGTTGGTGGAGTTTAGTTTTATTTCGAGTATTATGTGAATGAATCTCAGTATTGATTACAAAATCATCTAAGTTAGTCCGGACATTGTTTAGAATTTCTTTTATATAAACACAGGGGACTGCTAATATTTTTAGATCCTTAAAATGTTTCCTGCAGCTTTCTTTTCTTGGGATACCAATCATAGTTCTTATCGCTCTCTTTTGAAGCTTGAAGATGAGATGACTATTTACAGAGTTTCCCCATAATATTACTCCATATAAAATATGCGAGTGGAAGTACGCAAAGTAACAACTTTTGAGTACATCTAATGTTACTCTTGTCCTCAGTTGGCTGAGAACATAGCAAGCCTTGCTTAGTTTTGTAGCTAGTTTTTCAACATGGTTATCCCATGAGAGGTTTAAGTCAATCCATAACCCCAAAAATTTTGTTTCTGACTCATACTTTATAGTTTTTGACCCAAGCATGATTCCCGGAGTAGTTATGCTTTTGTTGTTTTTGTGCTGGAAATTAATTGCTACTGTTTTTGCTTCATTTATCAGAAGTTTGTTGGTTTTGAACCAGGTTAACATGGCTTTTATTACTGCTGTTATTTTTGCTTCCAGGTCAGTACTTTCTTTTCCGCTTATAAATATGCTTGTATCGTCTGCAAAAAGTGTTAGCTTTACTTCAGAAATATCTTTTAAGCAATGCGGTAAGTCATTTATGTACAATAAAAATAGAAGAGGACCTAAGATTGATCCCTGTGGTACTCCCGATGTTACATTTCTTTTGCTCGAGTGTGCTTTCCCAATTTTTTGGTTTCTCACATCATTGAATTCGATCTCAACCAGTTGTTCTCTACCTTCCAGATAGGTTTTAAACCAATTGTATGGAATACCCCTTACTCCATAGTTCCACAGTTTGTCCAACAGCAACTTGTGGTCCACCATGTCAAATGCTTTAGATAAATCTAGAAACACTCCCACCCCGATTTCACTTTTATCTAGCATGTCGTATATACTATCTACAAAGTTTATTATTGCCATATTAGTGGACTTGTTTGTTTGAAAGCCAAATTGGCATTTGGTGATAATATTAAATTTGTTCAGGAATTTGGTTAGTTGTCTGTACATTACTTTTTCAAGTATCTTTGAAAAAACTGAAATGAGAGCTATAGGTCTATAATTGTTTACTTCGTCAGTCTTTCCCTTCTTATAGATTGGTATAATTTTAGATATCTTTAGTTGTTTTGGAAATTCTCCGCTTCTCAGAGATTCATTAACAATATAACATAGTGGCTTGATGATGAACCTGCCACATTTTTTAATAATAAAATTTGAGCTCTCATCTAAAGCGCATGATTTTTTGTATTTTAGCTGTTTTATTATGTCTAACAATTCGCTTTCAGTAACAGGACTGAGGTATAGAGATTTTTCATTAATTATTTTAAAACTTGTACTGTGTGATATTGACAAATTATTAGGGTGTTGTACATTTTTAGTAATATTTGTGAAGTATTCGTTGAATGAATTTGCCACTTGCTTGGGCTGTGTTACATTTTTCCCTCCTTGCTTGAGACTGATGTTCTTTAGGGTGAGATTCTTTTTGTTTGTTTCTCTTTTTATCACTTCCCATATTGCTTTTGGTTTGTTTTCAGAGTTTATAATCTTTCTGTTATTAAACATTTTTTTTGCTGCTATAATTACTTGTCTATATATTTTTTTATATTTCTTATAATATAATTGCAATTCCTCTGATGCCTTTCTACTTTTTAGTAGATTACCCAGCAGTCTTAGTTTACTTTGCGAGGTTCTTATTCCCTTAGTTATCCATTTTGGGGTTTTATCATTTACTTTTACTTTAACAATCGGGAATGCAGCATCATAATAGTATCTAAATGTATTTATAAAGGAAGTATACGCTGCATTTAGTGTTGATTCCTGATAGGTTCCCTCCCATTCTTCATTTTCAAGCATATGGCAAAAGTATTTTACATTTTCCTGTTTTTGTAAACGGGTTTCTTTAAATACACTGCACTTGTTTTCTTTTGCATCTTGGTAGTGCCAGTTAATTGCAATTGTCTGTGCATAATGGTCAGAGAGATGGGTTTCTAATATATTTACTTTATTATAGGTGATATCTTTAGTGATTGCAATTTGATCTAGGGCACTTTTTGTTGCTTTGGTGACTCTGGTTGGTACATCTATCAATGGTTTCAGTCCATAGCAATTCAGTGTAGTTATGAGTTTTAGTTTTTCACTGTTATTTTTCAGAAAGTCTATATTTAATTCCCGAGTAGGATCACGTTTTTGTTTAATTTATGAAAGTGGTGTAAGATGACCTCAAGCCTATCCAGAAGAATGCTTAGTTCACTTTTAGGGTTCCTATAAATGCAAATAATAATAAGTTTGTTTTCCACCTCTATTATACTAGCTTCGAAATGTTCTTCTATGTTTTGGGGTTCAAAGATTATGACTGGTTTTGCTTTGATTCCATTTCTTATCATGATTAGGGATCCTCCATTTTTTCTTTTGTTTCTGCAATAACCATGTGTAACGCTAAATTTTTCAAATTTAAATTCAGACAGTTCATTGCTGTTCAGCCAGTGCTCAGTTAAACAAAGGACATCTACGTATTTTAAATCACTCTCAAGCAGCAGTTCTATATCAAGCAGCTTGTTTCTAACGCTCTGGATATTCTGGTGAAATATGTTTAATAAGTTATTGTTTTGGCTTTGGAAATAGCTATTATTACAATTATCTTTATTCATTGAAGAGGAGATTTCAGTAATAATTGAGGTTACTGCTATACAGCTATTTATGGTAAGGCTAGGTACCTCATTAATTGAAGAATTTTTACTTTTACCTGAACCGCTGGTTACTGCTCTGCGTTTTTTCGGTCTAGATGGTTGATGACTCTGCCCAGAAGACTGCTGAACTTTGCTGAACCTGTTCGATTGAAGTGGAGTCCATCTCTTCCCAGGTCCTCTTCTCCAAGCCAGGCATTACCGTCGATGAAGATGCATCCATTTTGTTGACAAATCCAGTCCAGCGTAGTGTTCACTGCGTCAATATATCTTAAATCTTCATCCCTTCGTCGTAGTATACCACTCACGCATAATGTAGCTTGAGGGTACAGCTCTTTTGCAGTGTGAACGAGGTGCTTCATATCCTTCATTATGTCATCTGGAGAGGTAGATCCATGCAGATTGTTGGTCCCGGCGTGAAATATTATTATGTCGGGGTCATCCTTGTTGTCGTACAATCTTCTTTCTATATGCTCTATTCTAGCACCCGGGTAACAGTAAACAGAAACCTCATTCCTGTCCAAACTTTTCCCAGCATGGCGCACCATTGAATCTCCAACAATTATGGCTGTTTTCCGCTCATACATAGCCTTTTCCGTTATACTGCTTGTTTCGTCATCTGTTATATCATCGCAGTTGTTTGTGGTTACCTCGGTGTCATCAGTCGGATTGTCTTCACTTAGAATTTCGAATCTATTCCTTGTGGTCACTTCCTGTTTCTTCGTTTGGTCGCGGTGTTTTTGCTGACCAAGTTTCGGCCATTTTTGTTCGTTTTCAGTACGCCGTGAACTTTGGCGACGTTGTTCCCTTGTTACAGTTGACCAGCCATTATCGTATTTAAATTCCTCGGTGTCTGATATTTCTTTACCTTTTAATTTGTTGATTACATCGTGGGCATTCTTTAGTTCATTTTGAAGAGTCATCACTGTTATCTGCAACGACGCGACCTGTTCCCGCCATTTGGTGCAACATGGTGACGCCATGGTTGATCTGGGCAGTCTTTTCGTCTCTTCTTTACAATTTACTTTTCAGTCCTAAATGATACCTTCACTTGCACAGTTACAACGGGCTTTTGTGTGTTAAATACTATTAGTTTCACCTAGTTATATGCTCTATTTCTCGAGTTTTCTAAAACAAACTATGGAGCCACGTTACCGCTGAAACTCAAGCATCCGCCATCTTTGGCACGATATATGGTTAGTTGTGAAGGATATCTCGAGAAAGAAAAGAGGAAGGAAATAAGATAACTCTAATGTTATGGAAAAACCACTTTAGAAAGCTGATAGGTGGCAGGAAGGTTCAGGGTTATTAATTAACATTAGATAGTGTTGTAAATAGGATAAATGTTTAGATAAAGAGTGTATTACGAATGAGATATCAGAAGTAAATTTTGAAAAGTAAAAGGGCTTCGGGAATTCCAGGAGAGTTTTGGGAAATATTTGCAGAAATGGAAGAAGGTATCAGACTGCTAATAGAGATACTAAATAGAATTAAGGAGAGGAAGGTAATGTCCAAGAGCTGGTAAGTGAGAATGATCATACCGTTATTTAAAGGGAAAAGTGATATAAATAACCCAAGTAATTATAGACGAATTAGTTTCTCTATTTTAAAATGTATACTAGCTGCAAAGTTGCATGAGTGGGCAGAAAGGGAAGGCAATTATCAGAATTTCAAGCAGGTTTCAGAGGAAAAAGAACATTAGGTAATATAACGATAATCCACTTCATAGTTGATAAATGTGTAAGAAATAAAAGGAGTAGGGTGTATATTTTCTTTCAGATTTCAACAAAACATTGGATACGATAAATAGGGATGCATTGGCACACAAATTGAGATGCAAGGGAGTCAGTACTGAATTTATTCTAGGACTTCAAAAATTATATGAAGGAAGCAAGGAAATAGGTTTTGTGCCAGATATGAAGGTAATAGAATCACAGATTGTATGATTTCAAAATTTAGGTTTGAGACAGGGATGCAAATTGAGCTCAATATTATTTAATATGTTTATAAATGATATCCTAGATAAGATCATGGAAAACAATAGCTGTTGTCCAATAATTGGAATAAAGGAAATACCAAAATTTCTTTTAACTGATGATCTGATAACAGAAGCAGTAACCATGATAGGATTACAACATGCTATTGATGAGATTACTAGATTTTGTACAAAAGGGTCTAAGGATAAATATTAAAAAATCAAAGATGATATTATTTAAAATAGGAACAAAATTAAGAAAAGATGAGAAGGTTTATAAATACAGATCCATTATAGGTAGTGAAAGAATTTGATTATTTTGGAGTGAGATTTATGAGTAATGGAAGGTGGGAGGTACAGTCTAAATATGCTTAAACCAAAGGTAATTAGCTATGAAAAGTGACAAAATAAGTTTTGTATAAAGTCCCTGCATTGCCAATGAAATTGTTAGAAAGACTATATGAGACCATAGTTAAGTCTTAAGATGATCTATGCAGTTGAAATTTGGGAAGCGTCAAAGGGGTGGATAAAGCTTGATGTGGTACACAGAATATTTAGCAGAGAAGTTCTGGGGCTACCAAAAAGTTTGCTAAGGGGGGTAAGTTAGGCAGAATTAGGAAGAAATGGTATGATAGTGGAGAGAATCTTGAAATATTGGGACAGATGTCTCAAACTGGATAACAGCAATGTATGAAGAGAGTTGGCACAGGTACATGGGGAAACTATAGAAGAAATCGGAATGGGGAATGTATGGTGACTGGGTCAAAATAATATTAGTGGATTTTGGAAAAAAATGAGGACAAGATATAGAGAAGCAAGAGATTTGGACTAGCTTAGAGGATAAAAATTCTTTAGGTTTGTGTAAAGTAGTCAAAAGAAATTGGGGACGGGAGAAATATATAGATAATTGTGATCAATTTGGAAAAATGGGCCTGACATGGATGTGTACAGGGGTAATATTTTTAAAAGGTTTAAAGGAGAATATATTATATGTGGGAAAGTGGATAGTGTGTTCCATTGTCTAATTAAATGTAAAATGGTTAAAAGTTGATAAGATAGTATCTGGGATGGAAAATGGGACAATCTAAAATAAGATATGAGGGTAGGTCTATAAGTTTCAGGGCTAACCATTTTGTAGATTGATAAAGACAAAAACTATATTTCACTTTTCAATATAGTTACCCTTTATTGCAATACACTTCTCACATCTTTGAATTAACATTTCAATCCCCCCCCCCCCCAAATAGTCAGAAGCCTTGTCTGCAAAATGGGCATAAACATCATCCATCACTTCTTCATCACACTGAGAAAAGGAAATAGTCAATGAGAGGTAGATCTGGGCTGTAGGGTGGATGGTCGATCTCCTTGAAGCCACATTTCTTCACAGCTTCCTTTGCAACAAGAGCCATGTGCACAGGCTTGTCATGAAGAAGGCTCACACCACACTCAGCTTTCCTCGACTTTTCTCTTTGATGGAAACATGTAGTCTGTGCAGTAGACCAGCATAGTATTCCCCATTTATTGTGGAATTCCTCTCCTTGAAGTCAATGAGGAAGGAGTATTCCTTCACAGTCCCAAAAGATTGTGGCCATGCTCTTCTTGGTAAACTGAGTGACCTAGTTGGTATTTCTGTAACTTTGAGCTGCTGGTCTTCCATAATTTCTCCTTCCACAAGAGCTATATTTTCAGGAGTGAGCACCTCGCAAGTTCCAACCTGCAAGCTCTTGGTCTTCAATGCTTTCTCGACCCATTTGATAGAACATGTCACAATCTTCTACACATAGCCTTCTTTATGCAACTTTATCTGACCAACTGAACACAGCGGAGCAGAACTTACAACTGCAATTATGTATTTAATAGTTAAGATATGGCACCAGATAAGGGTTTTGTGAAGGCAATAAACCTTATCTGCGAGGCCTTAAACTTATGAACATACCCTAGTGCAAAAAAAATTTTTTTGTTATCACACATGAAGGTAGAGAAAATCAATAAATTAAGGGAATTCCTAGGAAAAGTAAGGAACAAGTGGAGGAGAAGTGTAAGGAAGTAGCTAGAGAGCACACACAATGGCAAAAATGGTAATTTATGTTTTTTGCCATAAATAAAACCAGGTGGTTAAGGTATGGGAGAATGTTAGTTTTGGTATTTATACATTTTTAGATTAATTTTGATAGTGTTACATTTTTTACATTAATGTGTTTTTGTTTAGGTGGAGTTGAGCAATTCAGAAATATGGGAATTACTAGTGTAAAAATTACAGTTAATTGGTTATAGTAATGATTTGGGTATAAATTATTTATAGCAATATGTTTTTCTTTTGGTTGGACCAGAGCCTGATCTCCTGGATATTCTAGTAGGTAGCTATTGGTGAATTGGGAACTGGGGGGCAAAGCCAATCAAATTGGAATTTTGATTGTAGGGCCTTTTGGAATTGCTGAGGGCATTGATTCTTTTTGTTATATTAATCTTAATTGGGTTTTTTTGTGTTTATTTTGTTATAAATATTTTGTTTGTTGATGAGTGTGAGAAATAAAAATTCATTCATTCATAGAAGAAGAAGATGATGAAAAGGCAGAGTCATTGCTGTCTGCTTCTAATGTACTAAGATGCTATTGATCACATTTTCCAAAATACATCCTACTCCCAGTTGTACATTGTTTCCAGAAACCTTGCTAATCTATTTTTGTCACAAGCGAAATGCCATGGCTAGTAATGTTTGTAAGTTTTAAGGGATAATCTTCTGTTACATTCCTCTCTCTAACGATTCTTATCACTTTAGCCCAGTTAACTTCAATAGGACTCAAATCACACATATATGGATACAGGCAAATTACTGTGTGGCCTGTGGATTTTTAATAAATATCCAATTTAAACAGTTTCTCTTTAGATTTTTAAATTTCAGTAAGTTTATAAAGCTCTGATTTGTGCATAGTGTTGTCGCACTGAATCCATTTGTTCTGTAAACATTCTATACTTTTTTTAATAGCTTTTAATGCTGGTTTTAACTACTGAGGCATTACAGACAGATTCTGTTATAGTGGATTTTATAGAGTACTAAGTAGATGGCTTGCCTACAGTATACAATGAAATGGCACATCATCTAAAACCAAAATTGAGCATGATGGCAAATTCAGAGTAAATTGTTTATGAACCCCCCTTTTCAAAGTTTTTCTTGGTTCATTTGACCATGGTAGTCACCTGTGGTTGACTCAGCCATGGAAATCAGACATTTATTTATTTCATATTATTATTATTATTATTATTATTATTATTATTATTATTACTAATACTACTATATTTTATATATAATTTTTCTTTCTTTCTTCCTTCCAAAGAATGATGGTCTTAATAGTAACAGCTGGTTTGTTAGCTTTCATTAATTACTCTGTTTTGCCCATAGGAAATAAAATTTGAGACAGTGCATATACAACATGACTTCTGTAGGTATACTTTTGGAAAGTTCAAACTTAAACTTGTTATTCATATTGAAAGAACATAACTTGTGAAATTAAATCAATTGGTGAAGGTGTTATTAATAAAACAAGATTTTATTAATGTACTTCTGTTGCAGAATATTTGTATTGTTAATATGTTTCTTATTTTATAGTCCTCCCAAACTGCATTCCAAGAGCAGCACATAAATGGTCCAGAGTTAGGAGATGATGAGCTGTTCTCAGCCCTGAATGATGATATGCCAGAAGGTATAGAAGGCATGCAGGACTTCAATGACATCTTCTCTTGGCCTGAAACTGGACCGGGTGGGGCACAAAGTCCAACTGGAAGCCCTCGTAGGGGGGATTCTCCATCACAGCCTGGAA
Source organism: Metallyticus violacea (assembly GCA_030762175.1). NCBI lineage: Eukaryota > Metazoa > Arthropoda > Insecta > Mantodea > Metallyticidae > Metallyticus > Metallyticus violacea. The sequence continues at coordinate 3,183,293 of CM060832.1, forward strand.
GTCCTTCTTGTGGTGTGGGAGGCCCTTCAGATCAGAATAGTCCATTTCCTTGTAATGGCTCATCACGAGTAAGTCAACATTGAATAATACTTATAAGCAAAATAAATGAATAGTAAACATAATTAGAACAAATATGTTATGACCCTGCATGTAGTGATAATAAACTTAATTCAAAGTTCCCTTGACACTTCAGTAATTAAACAATATATGTTATGTGATATCCTTTCATTATGTAACTTATAATATTACTTAAATTGATGTTTGCAAATATGGTCTCTGCATGCAATAGTAATCTGTTAAATTTTAATAAACTATGACAGAAATCAGAAAGTTAAAACTTGATATGAAATGCAATACAGAGTTATGGTAGAAGGTAACAAACAGAAGGACTTGAAACATGTTGCATTATATAGTACTAAATGCAAACAGAGGCCTTAACTTTAGCATATGTAATCCATTAATTTATGCATTTATCATACTTTCTTACAGAAAAAGGTATTGCATTTCACGCAACACAGTACATAAAGCAATGTTTTCTAAAAATGTTCAGCACCCAGTAACAATGTTGTGACTCATTTTTAGTTGAAAAGCGTAAATTTTCCCAACTTATTAAGTAATGCTTCTGCTTTGTGCAAGTCATCCAAGTAAGACTATTTTTATTTTATTTATTTTGTTTTGTTTATTTATGGACACTAACAACTCAGGTCATCAGCATCCCCTTCAGTTCAGCATGCAAATTTGGCTCGGAGAACTCATCTTTCAGGCTTAAGGTTCTTTTACCTGTTGTAAATGTATGACACAGAACCCACAGCTTTACTTCCCTTCCAAAGGATGCAATATTTATATTTTTATGCTTGAAAATAATCCATTGAACCCTAAATCTTGGCAAGTACAGTTGGTTACCACTAAACCACCAGGACTAAGTGTAAGCCTTATGGTTTCTTATAATAGATGATACTACAATTTTTCAAGCAGTTCTGCCACTATTGCAGTGTAAAATATGCTTATTTACTTGCCAACATAGCAGGTTCCATAGTGAATGCAAGTAAAATGTAATCTCTAGGTTAGGTTCAAGTTTCATGAGCACCCATGTATGAATGTATTGTGTTTTTATTGCCAGTTTTTACCATCTGAGGCACCACAGGCGGTGGACACTGGTGATACATGAGATGAAATGATATATTGGGAAAGGATTTTTTAAGGAAGGAAACATTCCAGGTTTAAGTTTAGGGTACCTCCCCAGCATTTGCCATTTATGAGAACTGAGGAAAACCTGGAAAAAATCTGTCAGGGAGGACAGTCCTGGTGGGATTCGAACCTCAGACCTCCAGCTCACTAGTCCATGCCTTAATGACCTCAGCCACCCATATAAAACAAATATTAGAAGGTTAAGTCATTATCAATCTCATACATATAACTATAAATAATATATATACCTGCTACAAACAGCCATTTCACAGATACTAAGTTATATAGCTACCAGAAACATAAAGCACTGAAGAATGGTGTTATCTATAAATTACCTGCAAAATAAAAACCATCTAAAATTCCAGAAAGAAGTATTCAATGTTATCTACCCTTGTATCCTTACTGATGGGGATGCAACTGTAACTTTTTTTTTTTTTTTTTTTTTTTTTTTTTTTTTTTGAAATGCCCATTTTTACTACTGAGGCACCACAGGTGGTGGACACTGATGATACATCAGATGAAATGATAATTTGGGAAAGGATATATTTTTTTAAAGGAAGGAAGCATTCCAGTTTAGGGTACCTCCCCGGCATTTGCCATTAATGAGGACTGGGGAAAATCTGGAAAAAACCTCAGGCAGGACAATCCTGGTGGGGTTCGAACCCCAGACCTCCCACTCACAAGTCCATGCCTTAACAACCTTGGCCACCCGTGGCGGTTTGTAACTGGTTGAAGGAACTTGGGGCTATATAAGAAATGTACCAACTAGGCCGTTTGGTGGGGTCTTTTGAAGGAGATTATTAGCTAGTGGCTCAAAAACAAGAACTAAAATTACAATTTTAAAAATGCATATTTTTACTCTATATCGCATGTTAATTTCTCTCTCTCTCTCTCTCTTAAGGACACTCTTTAATATTGCTGGTCCCATTTGATTCTGATGAAACTGCTGATAAATTTTGTTCAGATGCCTCTTTTTTAGGCTTGAGGTTCTTTTACGTGCTGTAAATCTATGACACAGGACCCATGGCTTTATTTCTGTTCCAAAGGAAGCCATACTAGGTTTTTATGCCTAGCGTTCCTATATCAAATTGCTCAGTTTGCAACAATGTATATATCAGAAAAACAAAAAGAAGAATAGGAATAGGACTTGAAGAACACTAAAGGAACGTCAAATACAAACAGGCAGAAAAATCAGCAGTATATATTACTTTTAGGAGAATAAATATAACATAGAATAGGAAAGCATGTAACTGAAATTTATGGATAGACAAATGGAGCTGGGAATACGGGAAAGAATTTATATAAAGAAATGTGACGATAAAGTTATGAGCTTCCAGATTAGAGCAGAGGACAAGTTGATTCAAAAGTTCATTACCAAAGAAATTTAATCTTAAAAAATCAACACTCAACCAGCTGATGCTGCAGCAAATGCTCCTGAAACATGAACTTCTAGATCTGAACAGAGGAAAAATTGATTCAAAAGTTCATTACCGAAGAAACTGAATCTAAAAAATCAACACTGAACGCCAGCTGATGGTACAGGCAAAAGCTCCTGAAACATGTTCTGAGTAGTTCAATGGTAAGTGTACTATAAGTGTATTAAATCGTCTCACCAGCTAATTAAGGACATAAGTTGCTTCACTGTAATAGTCGGTCCTGGTGGTGTAGTGGTTACCATACTTGCCTTCAAAACCCAAGATCGCGGGTTCAAACCTGGCCAGGAGCGATGGATTTTTTCAGGCGTAAAAATCCTAAGTATGGCTTCCTTCGGAAGGGAAGTAAAGCCGTGGGTCCCGTGTCATACATTTGCGGCACGAAAAAGGACCTCAAGCCTGAAAGAGAGGCCTCTGAGCAAAATTTGTCGGCCGTTTCACGCCCTGAGTTGAATGGGACGCTGATGAACTGAGATGTTAAAGAGCATCCATAAGTAAATCAATCAAAAAAAAAAAAAATCACTGTAATAGTTCCAACAAAAAGTTGATCTTAAATTTAAGAACATTGTTATCTTCTGTTGTATTCTGAATTTAACAGTACTGTCTGGTAGTTTGAGTAGTTTTAATACACTCTCTTTCCATTTTTCATTTTATTTAGTCAATTATCTGAGAAAAGGTCACTAGTTTTTATGTCTCAATAAAAAATAGCGGGGGAAGAAAGAGGTATATAGATAGCACTAATAATGAAGATGAAAGAGGATAGCCTGGCTAAGAGCAGGAATATGGAGGTTAAAAGGTCAAAGAAATGGATATCCACAAGGCATGTGCCCATTATGTGGGGATAAAGAAGATGTAAAACATGTAATTTATGAATGTAAAGAAACTGAGACTTGGAGAATAGAAAATATAACATTAAATTAGGGAGAAAAGTAATGTTAACAAAATAATAGAAAAAAACTGTAAGGATATAGGGAAATTTTTAGAGAAAGTAAGAAATAAATGGAAATAGACTGTGAAGAGAAGAAAGGAACAATAGATTAGGAGAGTGTGTTCTAGAATCTGGTAGTGAGCCTTGTAATATATTTTTTATTTACAAAGTATTAAATAAGTAAAAATAGTCTGAGGTTAATTGATTTGAATTATCCAGTCAAGGACATTGGAAATTGTGCTATAAGGTGAATAAATGTAACATTATAGGTACTAGTAGAGTAATTAAGGAATAAACATTTGTAGAGATTGTAGTAAGTTGATAGAATACTGGAGCAGTAAATCATTTATTTTGGTTCTTCTGGTTGAGTTGAATCCTGGTTCCCTGGAATTCCAGTAGGCTACTGGTGACGAACCGGGGACTGGGAATTGACTAAACTGAGGTGGATATTTTGTATTTAGGAGAATGTAATAGAATTAAACTTACTTGGGTAACAATAATTATAATTGGGAGGGGTCATACCGAAAATGACCTGGGTGAGATAGGTGGAGGCCCTGATGTATTTTGTATATATAATTTTCCTAGCACTTAATAAACATATCATATCATTTTTCATTACTATTGCAAAGACATCATCAACATAACACTGCCCGGGTGACCAAGATTGTTAAGATGCGGACTTGTGAGCGGGAAGTCAGTGGTTCAAATCCTGCCAGGACTATCCTCCCTGACTGAGGTTTTTTCCAGGTTTTCCTCAGTCCTCATAAATGGCAAATGCTGGGGAGGTACCCTGAACTTAGGCCTGGAACATTTCCTTCCGTTAAAAAAAATCCTTTCCCAATATACCATTTCATCTTGTGTACACCACCTGTGGTGCCTCAGTAGTAAAAATGGGGGATAAACACCATTCAAAAAAAAAAAAAATCAACATAACAGTACCAAATTTGTATGTATGTGGAAAAGTACCACTAATTTTATTTCTAAGAAACTCCTGTACATATCTGTCAAGAATGGTGAAAGTGGGTTTCCCATTGCTAAGCACTTCTTTTGTGTATAAATGTTCCCTCTGGATGTGAAATGGGTTTGATTAATACAAATTTTGGTGAGCTTCAGATATTGTTCTAATAGTTCTCCAGTTAGGTATATTGAGGTTAGCTATTTTTTTTACAATAAATAGTCGTTTTTCTTTAGGAATGACCGCTGACTCAGGATCAAAAGCAAATCAGAGTGCATATCTCTCAGCAAAGTTTGGCCAGTTTTCAGAGATATCCTGCTAACTTTATGTGTTGATTTGTTACCAATGATGAAACATGGGTATGCTATTACACACCTGGAGCAAATTAGCAGGCTAAGCAATGGAAGCATCACAATTCTCCGCCACCAGAGAAGGCAAATTGTGGAAAATCATGGCACCAGTTTTCTAGGATACCAAGGGTGTATTGCTAATTGATTACCTTTCCATTAGTGTGTATTATGCTAACCTTTTGGAGTTATTTAAGAAAAAAATAAGTGAGAAAAGGCTAGGTGTACCAAAGGAGAAAGTCACCTTGCATCAAGACAAATCTACTCCTCAAACATGTGTCATTGCAATGACAAAAATCAATTATTTAAGGTACAATTTGCTACCTATCCATCTTATTCCCCTGACTTGGCTTCACTAAACTTCCATCTGTTCCCAAAATTGGGAAAAATTCCTTGGTGGAAAGAAATTTTTGTCTGATGAAGAGCTTGTATCATCAATTGATTTAAGGCCTTGAGGAATCTGACTTTCTTGTTCGGACAAAGCCTATTAATATCAAGAGAGGCTGTGTTAAAAAACAGGAATAATTTCTAAAAACTTTGCTGTCATTTTTTGCCGCATTCCGAGAACCTTTCAAATGATCCTCGTATTTGTTCATAAAAGTTTCAGAACTCAAATGGCATGTATTTAACAACTTTCTTTCTGTCCTCCAATTTGGTTTAGTTGATAGATAACTCATCCAGGTGAGTATGCTGACATTTTGTGCATACCTTTGACATTTCCCTTGAACAGTAGGAATGTGCTTTTATTCAAGTCAGCTCCAGTGTTCATTGCAGTTATATAGGGAGAAGTCACAATAACATCTTTCTTTTCAGATGTGCATTCAAAATAATGGTATGTAGAAAGGCTGAAATTTTCCCTCTTGTTTGGACATTTTTCCACCTGGAATTAAAGGGCAGCTTTGTTATAGAAAGTTTGCTACCATCTATTCATAATTTAGAGTTTGTTCAGATTATTATATTTCAGCAACCATCCAAGTTAATTATTGATTCATAAAGTTTTTTTGACATTATAAACTCTGTTGAGTGCTTTATTTGGCTTTGATTATACTAATCCTTCTGTAGCATGAAAGGAATGAATGTGTCTCAGTGAAAAAAAAATGTTTTATTTCTCAAATCTCCCAGTGTTTGTTAAAGTCAGCAGAAGGAATCATTCTTGTTTTGGCCTGGACTATTGTCACAGAAAACACAAAAGTGCAGTTACAGTACTAGGAACAGTTGTTAATATTATTTACTCAATCTACACTTTATATAACATATTATAACAATAATATCATCTTACCTGCAAGGGGACCTTATTCATTTTGCATGTTTTATTGTCCATTCATAACTTTTTTTTTGGGGGGGGGGTCCATTACCAGCCTTTTCTCATGAACTTGTGGACTTTACAGTATTTTAGCAAACTGGGATGCTCATAGGGTGGCACTATGTTATGATGCCCAATGATGATGATGAAGAAGAAGAGGAAGAAGAAGAAGAAGAAGAAGAAGAAGAAGAAGAAGAAGAAGAAGAAGAAGAAGAAGAAGAAGAAGAAGAAGGTGATTAGGTTACAGTGCACCAGGGAGTTCTTAAAAATCACATGAATGAAATGTATTAGTGATGGTGCAAATGAGCTTGGAGTCCTTGCCAATTTAAACTCTTGCCACAGGTGGCCGATTTGATTAAGGCATGAAGTCGTTAGCATGAGGTCTGGGGTTCAATTCCCACTGGGTAAACCCTCCGTGGCTGAGGTTTTTTCCAGGTTTTCCTCAGTCCTCATAAATGGCAAATGCCAGGTAGGTATCGTAAACTTAGGCCTGGAACACTTCCTTCCTTTAAAATAATAAATCCATTCCCAGTTTATAATTTCATCTCGTATATCATCAATGTCCACTCCCTGAATGCCTCACTAGTTAAAATTGATGTTAAACACTACTGAAAAAAAAAAACCTTAATACTATGTGGCATTCACCTTTTCAGGGTAAGGAAAAATTCTAAAAAAAAAAAAAAAAAAAAAGCCTTACTGGAACAGATTGACCTGATCTGAAATCAAACCCAGGACCTCCAAATTACCAGTTGCAAATGCTATCAATAGACCAAGAAAGTAGTTGCCCTGCATTATCTATATTCTTTAAATAGTGATCCTTTTTTGTTTTAATCTCATACCTTTTATATTTTGGGGGGTTTGGTATCTCTATCTTTCACTTTTTGGGCAAGTAGGTATTGACTCAATCTATCATAAAATAAAGAAGAGTAAATAATAGCAGTATAAATCTCCTGAAATACTCAGTAATAATAACAAACAATACAGTTATACCAGCATTGATGAGCTTGTGGTGCAGTAAGGCCAACATATTCTGCAGAAAAGTACCTTGTTAGTCCTGGTAGTGTAGTGGTATGGTAACCTTACTTGCCTTCAAAATCCAAGATTGCAGGTTCAACCCCGGCCAGGATCAATGGATTTTTTTTGGAAGTAAAAATCCTAAGTATGGCTTCCTTTGGAAGAGAAGTAAAGCCTTGGGTCCCATGTCATACATTTATTACGGCACGAAAAAGAACCTGAAGCCTGAAAGAAGAGGCCTCTGAGCAAAATTTGTCGGCCGTTTCACGCCCTGAATAGAATGGGATGCTGGTGACCTGTGATGTTAAAGAGCATCTGTAAATAAATCAAATCAAAATCAAACAAAAGAAAAGTACCTTTCTAAAATAAATTAAAATCAAACATCTGCTCCATTTGCATAAAATGTCATGACATTGGGTTTCTTTCTTTATTAAAATTTGTCTGTGTGTGCATTAGGAGGCTGTGTAACTGTCACAAGCTGAAAATTCTTAAAAAGTGGCTTGGGGTCCCATTCAGAAATAAGCTGTGCACCCATTCAGAAAGAAACTGTACAAGTATATATAAAATAAAAATATATCATTTGTTGAATATTAAATAAAATTTATACTTTCAGGGCGGCGGAAACTTGGGAGTGGATAGCCAAGAGGAGGTTGGAACATTACATCAGCAACCACTAGCACTTGGGTACTTTGTATCAACAGCACCTACAGGACGTATGCCTAAGTGGTTCTGGGCATCCTGCCCCCATCTGGAGAATGTTTGCCCAGCATTTCTTAAGAATGCCCTCCACTTGCACAGTCCAGCCATCCAGCAAAACTCAGATGACCTCCTTCAACAACAGTCTGCCGTCACTGTACATCCACTTGACTCCCAGTACACCACAGATGTTCTCAGGTAAGTTACTGTACTACGACAAGAGCCCTAGAGTTACATCAGTATAGACCATGTATATCAGCTTCTGAAAAAGGAAAAAGTCACAGGAGTCTTTAAGTCTGGCAGCAAGTGAAGAATGGTAAACATGCAATTGCAGCTGAGAAACTCTTTGTTATTAACACTCTGTGAATGAATGTATCATGATCAGAGTCTGGAAGTACAAAATGTTTCTTCTATCTGGATGGATATATTTAAGAGTCAGATAGAAAGAACATCTTTCCATACATTTGGGGTCAGTAGGGCCAATTTTTGTTTTGCCTATTTTACGACTTAAAACCACCACCTCCTCCTCCTCCTCCTTCTTCTTCCTCTTCTTCTTCTTCTTCTGCTCCTCAGGGGGGGGGGGTGTTATGGATTTTTTTCTGCAATTATTTAAGCGCATAAAAAGTTGTAATACAATGAAGTGAATAAAGGTGATAAAAATTTAATGGCATGTTCACTTCACAAAAATATCTGTTGATCTTATTATACATTTATTGCTTTTCAAGCAGTCAAAAACTTTTTCTTCAACTCATTCACTTAAGCTCTTTAAATAGCAGAACCTTCATTAGTGAAAGGAATGCACGGTTACCTCGGGCATAGGAATACCAGGGAATGATGAGGGAAAATCTGTAATTTTGAATAACTCTTGCAGTAAATGACCTTATATCAATATCTTCTCAAGACATTTCTAGGAAATTTGTGGTGGAAGTAACTGCTCAGCTGCATAAATATAACAAACAATTGCAAGCAAATAAGATGAGAGCAATAGAACTGCATCCCTACAATGTGTTCATTATGGAAGTAAGATAGATATAGAACTTTTTTTTTTATGATGAAAAATGTTCTCTCTGACAAGGGACTGACTATGACAGTTAATACCTTAAAAACATCTTGTTGTTGCTTGTAATCAAGAAAAGTAAGCTTAAGTACTTAAATTATGTGATAAAAATTATTAAGTATCTTAAATATATACGTTCATTAATAATGAGTGATATACTCTCTGTTTTCACTTTTATTAACTGCCTATTTTAGTTATATTACTACCTATTTTCAGTATTTTGAGTGCCTTTTTGCCTGGCTATGTTAACAAAAACAAATGTCTAAACTTCTGGCCTCTGATCATGATGAAGCATCCAATAATCCCTAGCCTCACATATTAGGATATACTCTTCCGTATAACACTGTGAACACATTTTTGATATGAGGGATAGTCATTAAAGACTGAGACTTAATTTTTTATTTGCAAAGTACATTAGGTAGGATCAAGGTTGGTATGATCTTTTTTTGAAATGGTCCCCATAAGTTGTATGCACATGATCAAATGTATCTGGCAGTTCTGGAAACCATTTTTTTTAATATTATCTTCCAAATCGCCACCAACTTCTTCATGACAGCCATTGATTAACAAATCAGCTCTTTTATGATGCAAGGGAGCAGAAAAGAGTTGCATAGAAGATGGGGCACACATTTAATGATTTTTTTTTTGCCAAATGTTGAGCAACAACATTGCATTGTTATGGTGAAGTGTCAACCAGATGGATGCAGCTCAGGGCATTTTCTCTAAATATATTTGGCAAGGACAATCAAAACAATCTTGTAGCACTTCTCATGACTATTGTTTATGGGGACCTCATTGTAAATAAACCATTCCACGACAATCAAACAAAATCACCATAACCTTTACGGCCAACTGAACAACCTAACCCTTATTAGATGTTGCAAAACCAGGTTATTTCCAAACTGAGCTTGTCTGTTTGCTTTCTGGATCATCAGTTTCATCACCTGTAATGATATGCCTCACCGTGCTCCACTACTAGATGCTGAAGCTCCTGCCACATGTCCGCTCACACCATCTTCTGTTCAGGTATCCATCTGTCACAGATGCGTCTCAAATGTAAGCCAGTCATTGTGCAGATTATTGAATAACTATTGTGGGAAACTAACAAATGTGCCAGTATAATCACTGTTATATGTCTATCTTCTTGAACATTGATAGCAGCTATATTAAAATGGTCTGGTTCACTGCAGTGATTGGAGCATCTGAACTGCCCTGCTTTTTTTGATGAAACAAGTCCTCCTTGAAACTCTTTGAACCACTGAAGTGCAGAGCAGCTTCGCCATATGCTTCCAAACTTGCTGGCATTCTATACTACAAGTGCTTCCAATTTTTTCCCCAATCATGCAAGATCTGTTCTTCTAAAGAAAAATTGTTTTACTACCTTATTGCACTCAATTATGTACTAATGTGGTTATGATAAATATTATCAACTACTTTATATTTTTCCTGAAACCTTGAAGTTTTGATAACATATGTCTTTTTTATTACTATTATTATTCAACCTTTGTAGCAATTATTAGTACCATGGAGTTATGCTTCTTTACTCCAGTTTTTGCTCAATGGCAGTCCTTAAAATCAAAGAACTGGTTATTTATTAATGAGTTCACACACAAGCACCTCTAAGTTCATATAAGAGATAAGTCATGACAACCTTTTTTTTTTCCTTGCAAAAAAGGAACAACTCAAAAAATCTAAGATAAAATATTGAAAATATACTGCCGAGTGATGCCACCAACGGAAGGGTGGATGTAGGTAGCTCTTGTAGGGAAAAAGCATTACATGAGATTACTCAGGACATATGTTCGTGGAACTTTTGTCCACATCATCAGCTGTAGTGATTCTAATATTCTAGTTATAAACTTAAATAAAATGCTGTCTGCTTCCAGGATGTCAAAATTCATAAGGTTATGCTCATGCTTCTTTATATAAATCCTTTCACATATGTTTAGTTCTTTTAGTTGTTGAACAGTTTTGTAGATTTTTTCACAACCCTTACAATTAATCTACACTAAACTAATTGTAAGGATTGTGAAAAAATCTACTTAGAGAAGACAAGAGAAATATAGGCACAGGACACCCACTATGCAGCAGATCATCTATTGACATTCTGTTTGAAGGTCTCTGTCCACCTTCCATTGTTGAATAGGGCAGGGCATGCTATGCTAGCCCAGTGCTTCCTGTAGCTCTGTGTGGCATTCTTGTGCATTCCTGACCATTAGCTTACCAAATGAACTTCGGTGTTTGTCGAGACATACAACTTTGCTCACATACACCATTTAGTGGCTTCATTAGAAAATACATTTCATACATTTTAAATCGTATATCTTAGAATTTTCATTTTATCCCTTGTTTGTGAGAATAAAAATAGTTGCCATGACTTGTGATTTATCCCACATACATTAGACTCTGGACATAACAAGGAACACTGCCACGGGTGGCCGAGGTTGTTAAAGACCGGACTTGTGAGTGGGAAGTCTGGGGTTCGAATCCCACCAGGACCGTCCTCCCTGACTGAGGTTTTTGCCAGGTTTTCCTCAGTCGTGATAAATGGCAAATGACAAGAGGTACCCTAAACTTAGGCCTGGAATGTTTCCTTCCTTAAAAAAAATTCTTTCCGAATTTATCATTTTATTTCATGTATCATCAGTATCCACCGCCTGTGGTGCCTCAGTAGTTCAAATGGGCATTAAACACTACTCAACAACAACAACAACAACAACAACAACAACAACAAAAACAACAACAAAATGATAAGGAACCTTCTTAACCAAAGAAATTTTCTTGTGTGCAGGAGTGAACTCTAAGCACTGAAGACAGGACTGCACTACATGCTGTTGCTTTGTTGGTAATTTTCCCTTTTTGTGTTTTTCAGGTATGTCCTAGAGGGTTACAATGCCCTGTCATGGTTGGCGTTGGACTCAAACACCCGTGACAGACTCTCCTGTCTCCCAGTTCATGTTCAGGCACTGATGCAGCTCTACCACATGACATCAGCCCTAGTTTAGTGTTATGTTACGTGTGCAAAGAACGAGCAATAATTCATTTAGTGGTGGTGGATTAGAATGAAGAAAGAAAGAAAGAAAAAAAGAAAGAAGTTTTATGTTGACAATCATGGTGAAAGGAGATTTTTTGTTATTGCACCCTTGTCACCATAGGCACTACGTAATTACGTTTTACTTTTTGTTGTGACTGGCATTTGTAGTCATAGCCAAAGATATATCCACAAAATATGTATAAATATTTTGTGCAGTTTGAAGCAATGCCGTCACCTCAACACCTTACCAAAGGGAATATTATCCATTTTTATATAAGTTTGGTTCCTTCCATTGATTTGGAAATATTACATTCTGTATGCATGGTGTAGCATGGATTTTTCCAAACTTTTTAGTGGTATATTTATTTAGATGAAAGGGAAATATGATCTAATGGAAGATAGTATTTTTAAACAGGGGGCCAAAACATTTTAGTCACAAACAATGGTTTAGTTGAAGCTGTATTTATTATTGTTTTCTTGGGAGCATTCAGGAAGACTGTTAATATGCGCCCCACTCCCATGTGAACTTGCAGTTAGAACTACAAAAGTGAAATTTCTAAAGACCTAATTATTAACTTTTTTTTTCCTCAGTTGTTTTTACATGATTTAGGGAAAGGGGTTTCTTGTAATATTACTATACATATATACATATAACTTTATATATAAATATCTATACATATACATAAAACAAATTATATATATCCAGCATTATGAAATAGTACAAACTGTTGCTTGGCATAGTACAAGTAACTAGTTTACTTCATTGTCTTGTAAATACTGTGAGAGAATGTTTGCAGTCCTCTCTCTTTTGTGTACATTTTGTACAGAATAATGTCTTCTAGTTCTGAAATTGCATACCGTTGTTGATCATACCACAGAAGGTTGATGAAGAAAAACAAACTTCATTTTACAAATGTAATTGTTTGGGGGCATCACAGTTTGTATTAAGGAACAAAAAATTTTTAACAAAAAAAAAAAAAAAAAAAGACTGCAATTCAGCACATAAAACATGTGTGTACAACTGTTAAATTTACTTGATGACATTTTAAATTTATTCTCCTTCCTTCAAATGATTTTCCGTCCTTTTTTTTTAAATTTTCTTTCTATTATTTATCCCCATTTGGTCGTTGCCCTTCTGGAAGTACAATCTTATAATATTGAATTGTTTGAGTGATGTGCCATTGTAAGAAAAATATTATTCAGAGTGAAAAGGTTGACCATTGTAGGAATATTTTGCAGAGAATTATTTATTTTGTATATACATAAGATAATGCAAGTATTATTGTGGTTGGCCTTTTCACAACATGTGTACAGAAGGTCATACCCACGATTGTACAAATATTAGAGAAATCCATAAGCCTCGTTTGCGTGGGGGTAGTGGAAAATTGTTGAAATACATTTTATGAGGAAGAGGTCAGTCTCCAAAGGTGACTGCTAATTCCTTTTTGTTATTAGGAATATATTATATACCTGATTCTTTTACAGTTGTCAGTTAACCCTTTGTGGTAAAAAAAAAAAGAAAGAAAGAAAAAAGAAAAAGAGCGAAAGAAATTTGTATATAGTCATTATTTAGTTTCCCTTTTGTTTCTTTTTATTTGCCACAGGCAAATACAGGACCTGCCCTCCCTTGTCTGTGTAAAAGTCATTGTAAAGTTGGAATCACTGCAGGGAATAACAAGGAATTGGAAACAAGTCATCAAAAGATTTTTTTCCCTATCAAATGAAAATATTATGAAAAGTAGTTTTTAAAAAACAAACTACATAAATATTCTTCTCTCTCTCTCCTTTTATATGGCAAGTTTATGTTAAATAAAACAAAAAAGAAAAGAAAAATATTTAAAGGCTGTTTTCCAATTCTTTGGTGAACAAGGTTTTTTTTTAATTTTTTTTTATTTATTTTTTTTTTAATCCCCGTAATTGAAATAGGCCTTTGAATCCAATATACATTCTAAACAAAGGGGGAGAAAATGTCAAAAGATGTGACATTCACACTTTTTATACATGTATTTACTGTGGTAACCTATGAATTTCATACAAAGAAGTGTTTTGTTATCAATATGCCCTCAACATGTGGAGGCTTCATACCTTGGACCAAATATCACCTGATTTCCTTTCACCTTGTGGCTCCAGTCAGTTTAGACCAATTTGACACCAAGATCATATCTTCTAAACCAAAATTAGTATGCACTTGGAGTTGCAATGTGAAAGAAGCACCCTGCCGTGTCGCGTGGCTTGACCAGTCACCATGAAAACAAAACAAAAAAAAAACCATCAAATGAACTTTTGAAAATGATTGTAGTATTTATTACTTGGGTAGAAAAGTCATGGGATTATTATATTATTAATAATATTATTAAATAATACAGTTTTATGTGTACAGAGAAACAGATTATCAGTCTACTTTTTTAAAAAATGACATGAAATGTAATTGAAGGCCATAATGATCCACATACCTTTTCCTTTCATGTTAAAACAAACCCACTTATATTTATAGTCTCATTTTTACTTTGAGGTTTCAAGTGCAATGCCTAGCATCAGCACCAACAATGGTGACAGTAAATATTAACTGCTAATGACTCATCATGTTTGTACAGAAGATGGAAAGAGCAGCGTACTATGGAGTGTATGTTGTACACTTCAAAATAGACATCAGCAAGAAGCAATGAATAAAAAAAGTATATGCCACATTGATCATAAACGTTTGCTCCAGCAAGATCAAAGGTAAATTTCTTGGGAGCTATAGAACATAAGACATTCAGCTACAGAATGTTGTATTTACCTGAATATAAGATGACAGCTGATTTTCCAACGGCTTCTGAAGGATTTTATATCATATTTATAAATTGCAAACAAAATATTTTATTTATATATTTATATTTATATATTTTGGAACATTCCTAAAATTACAATATACATATTTTGAAAATCTGTGTGTAAGAATGTTTTTGCAATGTTCACTTGGACAGGCCTGTAAACTCATATTTAACATGGAAAATTATTGTTTAAGCTTATTGCTGTATTTCACTACCAGTACTAATTGTCAGATTCCTCTTCTTCACCTTATATCATTGTCAGTAGGGTTTTCCAAAATTTACCATAGAAAGCCATCCTCATTACCTTCTAAGTGTGAACAAGCAAATGTTGCTCTGAATCAGAGAAATGTATGATCAGAGCCCTATTTCACAAATTTATGGTCTAATACAGTGGCTCAGAACTGAACAGCCCCATGAGAATGTCGCAAAATTTTGGAATTGAAAAATAAATGTTCTGCCATTACAATGCAGTTTTTTTATTAACAAGAAAGTCTTTGAAATGGTGCATTTTGTTTTGAGACAGACTTTAACATGTACAACAATGCTCAGTTTAATTTTTCTGCCTGGTGATAATTCAAATGAAAGTGAACACCTGCAACAATGCTTCAAAATTTGTTTACTCTTCCTACATCGTAATAAACCGAGTTTAGAATCGTCAGAACATATTGATCAGTTTCAGTATATATATAAGTGGGTGATAGTGCGACTATTTTATCAAAAGTGCTTTATTTATATTTTATCATGGACAAATTTTTAATTCAAAAAAGACATCTGAATCAAGTTCTGGGTTAGATTACAGCAGTGCTAATTCAAATAATGTGACCAAAAATTCCCTCAGGGTTGATAAAAACTTACCGAATTTCATGAATATAGTGAATACTTGCAATATGGTTTTACATTGTGTGAAACGAATATAAACAAAATCGCAAGTGTGGTATAAGTGAAAATGTTTTGTCACATCAGTTGATGATGCCAAATAAACTAAAAAGACATTTAAAAGTAATCATTCTGATGCAGCTTCAAAATCAAGAGAATATTTTGAACGTCTTTTGAAATCAGCAAAAATCCTCTTAGTGCATTAGTAAAATGCATTTCTGTTTCTGACAAAGCATAGCAAGCTTCAAATGGAGCTTCTGAATTAGCCCAACCGAAAAAAATGTTATATTGGTGAGGAACTGATATTACCAGTTGCAGAAAAAATTGTGAAAATTATGTTTAATGATGCTGCAGAAGAAATATACAAAATTCTATTATTAGATAACACTTAGTAGCAGAATAAAAGAACTGTATAATGACATTGAAATTAATGTGAACAATAAATTAGTATGGGACTGTGTTTGCTCTACAGTTGGATGAAAGCCAGGACACAAGTGGTAAATGCCAATCAATTACCTTTATTAGGTTTGAGTATAATTTAGATATTATTGGACAATTTTTATTTTACCAAGAACTGAATACCACTACTAAAGGTAAAGATATTTATGATGGTGTTAATAATTATATTGTTGAACATAATATTTCCTGAGAAAATTGCATCTCTCTTTGAAACAGGCTCACTGGCAGGGAAAATAATAGGTTTTATAAGTTTTGTGAGAGTAGTGAACCCGACTATAATGAAAACTCATGTTTCTTGCACAGGGAAGCATTAGGCATTAATTATGGGAGCTGTTGAAGGGGGACTGTTAGAATCTATGACAAGTATGACTATCAAAATGATAAATTATGTAAAACCAAGACCAGTCAGGTCTAGAGTTTTTGAAAAGCTTTGCAAGTCTATGAGGAGGGGGGTGGGGGGCATGCCAATTTATTGTTATACACTGAAACTTGTTGGCATTCTAGGGGTAAATCAATTATAGGAGTGGTAGAGCTTCAAGATGAGCTTCTGATTTTTTGAGGATAAAAAGCCAGAGTATGCTAAACTTTAGGAAGATAATTTTTGGTGTGCCAAACTAGCATATTTTGCCAAAATTTTTGAGAGGCTGAACTCTTTAAATACAAGCATGCAACATAAAAAAGTATTATTTCAGCTACAAACAAAATTCAAAAATTTTACAAAAAGCTGAAGTTTTGGAAGTTTTTGGTTATAGCAGGTAAATTAAACAATAACAGTCTTTAGAAGGCTACTTATATGTGATATTAGATTTAGGAGACTAAGAGGACAAATGAAGAAAGAATTTGAATGCATTAAAATAGCAGCTTTAGAAGCTGAGGGGGGGGGGGGAGAGTTTGAAGGGACAGTTAAAAGAATACTAGATCAGGAACAAATTAATCTAATGAAGAAATAAATTTGGCAAAGGTATGCAAAATACTGAAGAAGGTATTGATTATATCAGCAGAGGAAGTTGTGGTAACACAAAAATTGAAAAATATACATGGAAGAGATGCATAGCAAACAAAAATGGGGAATGGAAATCATAGTATGGTTGAGTCAAACGAAACACTCTTATTAGTCCATGTACTTGTCTATAAATGTAGAACCAGTTTCACAAAGCTTTGTTTGCATCGTTCAGCTAAAAATCAACTGTTAGATACTTTGATATGCTGTGGAAATGTGTGTTCTGCTCTGGTGGAGGTGTGACGAGCTTTAAAGTTTATATTTTCATCCCCAGAAGTGTAGAAGTTCATTATCTCCATTTTTAATAACTTCTTCATGAGCACATTTGAAACACAAATCAACTCAGCATTCCCGTACATATTTCAATTATGGTACAGATATGTTGAAGATATATCTGCTATAGTTAACAAAATCTCATTGATGATGCCATAAACTTCTGAATATTCAACATATAACATATTGTTCCCATACGAAACAGATAATATGTTGTAATCTTAAAATAAGTTAGGAACAGTGAAATTGTTACATATACAAATGAGTCAGTATTAGGTGACACTAAAACTTCACTAACTGGTTAATTCTTCAGAACATGTTTCAAGAGCATTCGCTCTCATCTTCAGTTGGAGACCGACTAACTCTAGCAGGTGACATAGTGGCATCTGGTGGTTCCATTAGATAACGGAACAGTCCATCGATGAAATGTTTATTTTTTAAAATATAAATCTTTTCCCATGTTGGCAATTCCTTGGGATTGGCGGTAGCTTTTAACAGTTTGGCTTCTCCTGCAGTGTCATGATCATAAGTACAAAAGTGATTTGCAACCACTGATTTATCCACTTGTTTATATCTTAAATTTCTGAGATATTATTTGGTCCTTGTCTCCAAATTTTGTATTGTTTTGCCTATATATATGCCTATATATATATATATATATCTGATCACACTCCAAACAATCTATCCGATAAACTCCTGACTTCTTGCTGGGTGGAATAACGTCTTTTATGGTGCTGTTCAGAAGCTTTCCAATACTAAATTTATTTTGTGCTGCCAAATATATATCATAATTTTTAAAAATATTCATGAATGCCCTGTTTGCCCATGGATGATATGTGAATCTTTTAAAAGCCATGTGACCTTTTTCATCGTGGACAGAGTTATGGTGTTTTTAATAACTTTATCTTTCGAAATGTCTGATCTTATTAACTAAAGAGCTCCTGAATCCTTTATTCAGGGCTGTTTAGATGAAATAATTGTATTCTGCTGAATATTGTTCTTTGTTGAGTTGGATGTTTACCAATCTATGGACAAGGCCTGTTTATAATGGCATGTTGGTGTGGTTTAGGGTTGAAACTGTTATTCTTTATGTGATTATCTGTATGTGTAAGTTTCCTATATATGCTGAATGAAATTATGTCATTTCTCCTGTATATTTTTAGGTCCAAAAATGATAAATAACCATTTCCCTCCAATTCCATAGTGAATTTAATATTTTGGTCCTGCAAATTTAGTAATTTTAGGGCATTTTCTGTTTGGTTTTTTTTGGTACTATTGCCAGTATGTCATCCACATAACAAAACCATGCTTTGAAGGTGACGGGAATGCCTTAATAATGTGTGTTTCTACAGCACTCATGAATAAATTTGCCAAAAATGGAGAAAGAGGGTTACCCATAGCTAAGCCAGAAATTTGTTGGTAAATTTTCCCATTGAATGTAAAAACAATTTGGCTTATACAGAGTTTTGTGAGATTGGTATAATCCCCAATTTCTTCTACTGTTAAGTTCATACTTTTTAGCCAATTCTGGAGATTTAGGAGCAGTTTTTTTAGGAATACTACTAAACAAAGATGCAACATCAAAAGAGACCAAGGCGTCATTCGGTGAAATCCACTCATTATTAAATTGGTCCACAAGTTCAAATGAGTTAACTTTCAAATTGTTCTAAAGATGTAAATTTCTTTATCAACCACTTGGCCAAATTGTAGGTTGGTGAATTGATGATGTTGATTACAGATGACATGTTACCATTCTTGGACATCAAAATTATGAAGTATCAAGGACACCTAGAATTTGGAATGTGTAGAAAGAATACACATGCAGACAATCACATCAAAGCTGACAGTTTTAACCCCATGATGCACAAACATGCAGTTATTAACAGTTTAACACATCAGCTAGTTAACCTACAAATTAGCAAAGAAGAATACTCCAAAGAATATAAACAAATGGAAAGTGCAGGAGTTAAAAATGGTTTTAAGAAAGAACTAATACACAAAAAGTACAAAAATTCAAGAGGCAAAAACTTATTAAAGACTGCAGTACTTTCAGCAAGAAAAAATAAGCTAATTTTTAAAAAATTGACATATCCAGGGCTACAAAAATGTTTCAGAATATTCTTAAAGATTTTAGTATCAGGTTAGACCCGGTAAACAGATTCAATGCCAAAAATCTGATAGACAATGTTAATGACTGTATTCCATGGGAGAAAAAAGATATTTACAATATAAATTGTGCAGAATATGAAAAAAAATCTTAATTGGAAAAACAAAGAGAAACACAGGCATATGGTTAAAAGAACATTTCAGTTACCGAAATTATAAACAAATCGAGAAATCAGTAGTAGCATTTCATTTCTGGACAGAAAACCACGACATATTGAATAAAGCAAAATGATTGAAATCAGTACATTGGACCTACAGAATTAGCAACTTGGGAAAATATCTCCATATACAAATTTAAAGATAGCTTAATTAATGAACTTCAACACTTCCGGGGATGAAAACAAACTTTTAAGTTCATCGTACCTCCACCAGAGCAGAATACACATTCCCACAGCAGAAGGAAGTATCCAACAGCAATTTTTTAGCTGACGGTGCAAACGAAAGTATGTGAAACCAGTTCTACATTTATAGACAAATAAATGGAGCATAAGGGTGTTTAATTTGACTCAATTATATGATTGGTTTCACTGTATAAGTTCCAATTAGCATCACTAGTTAAAAATGGGGAAAAGTATGAATGGTATAGGGAAACAAGAAATATATCAAAGAAAGCAGTTCAGGAAGCAAAAAGAAATACATGAGAAACATTTGGAAAGGAATTAGAAGAGAAATTGTAAAAGAGTAGGGAATTTTGGCAAATAGTCAAGAGACTTAAAATAGTAAATGGAAAAAGATAATATTATAAAACTCTTTTTTTATGTTAGAGAGGAGAAAGTAAACATAGAGGAAATGGAAGAAGGAAAAAAGAGACACAAAGAAGAATCGATAGAGCTATTAGATTTGAAAATGGAGCTGGGGAGATGAAATTAAGGAAAGCAGCTGGATGGAATAATGTATCCTGAAATATGCAGGAAAGACAGCCAATAACATTACTTCAAATTATGAACAAGCATGGAGAACAGAAAAATTCCCAATGAACTTGCAAAGAAATATAATAATTCCAATACATAAAAAAGCAAGCACATTAAGGTGTGATAATTACAGAGCTTTGTGTCTGTCACCTGTACCATTAAAGATCTAATCAAGAATAATAGAGAGGAAATTGAGAAGGGAAGTGGGAGGAAAACTAGAAGAGTAGCAAATTGATTTTAGTGAAGAATGTCTAACATAAGATCTATTTTCGTAATGAGACAAATAATAGACGATAAGCTGAACAAGAAGACTAAAATATATGCAGAGTTCCTAGATCTTAAGGCAGCATTTGATACAGTACCCAGAGAAGAAATATAGAAAGCACTAGAGCAGCTAGAAAGTGGTCGGAATAGTGAGATTGTCAAGGAAAATGTCAGAGGAGTTTGAGATGAAAATAGGGGTGAAACTAGAAGACAGTCTTAGTCCTCTGTTATTTAACATCTCTATAAATCAAATTATTATACACTGTAAAAAGAGAACAACCAAAATGAAAGTAGAGAATGGGGTACAGACATTAGTATATGCAGAAGATACAGTGCTGCCGCCTGAGAATGAAGAATTACAAATATCAGTATTAGAATAGGCAAGTACATTAGAGGAAAGGGGGATGAAAGTGAATATAAAAAAGAGTAAAGTAATGGTAGTAAGTAAAGAAGGAAAAGAAGAAGTTAAAATTGAAAGAAGGGAATAGTTGTTGGGTAATGTGGAAAGTTTTGAATATCTGGGATTATTTGTCACAAATGGAGAAAAATGGATCAGCATGTTAATTATCAAATAAAAAAAAGCAAGTGTATAAATAACGAATATATGAAACAATAATAGGCAAAAGGGAAATTAGCTTGAAAACAAAAATCAGAGTTTAAGAAGCAATTTTACTGTAAGGGAATGAAAGCTGGACCGTTTTAGGTAATATTCTGGCAGAATGGAAGCAGCTCAGGTGAAATATTTAAGAAAAGTGGTTGGAAAGGCTAGAAGAGATCAAGTGAGAAATAGTATTAGGGAGAGTTTAAATCAGAAAAATATAATTAGTACAATGGAAAGAAAGTAGTTGATATAGTTTGGGCATGTGGTAAGAATGACAGAAAATAGATTGCCAAGGAAAGTATATGAAGCAAGGTCAGAATGAAGAAGTGGAAGAAGACCAAGATTGGAGTGGAAACAATATATGGAGAGTTTGGCATGCTCATGAGAAGTCGATAAAGATCTAGAGGATATAATTCAAGATTATTGTATAACTGAGTCGAACTACTCGTTCTTATTGCTCCACTTGTTTAATATGTAGCACTAGTTTCAAGAAAGGTTTGTGAAACTAGTACTACATATTAAAACAAGTAAATGGAGCAATAAGAGTGTGCTGTCAAACATATATTGATCTTAATTATATGATGAGCTTCACTGTACAAGTTCCAATTAACATTTTTAGTAAACTATGAGGAATTTCAATTTATTGCAGTTCCATATACTAATTGAACCATGTCATTATGAAGCTACAGCCGAGGATAATTACATACAGTAAAAATAGACCCTAATAGATGCTCATCAGTAAATATGTATAATAATTAATAAGATATGCATTACATTAGGGTTGCAGGATAAAAAATACAAATACAGATTGCAATAAATCAGACTTAAAAAGAAGAACAGGAAAATATGTATAGTAAGGATAACCTCTAGGTTACAATGAATATTTATTTATAACATGTGCAATAAAATTATGATCTAAATTACAATAAATATTCATCAGCGATATAGTAGGCTTTATTAAATAATGTTTCAAAACTTTGAGTTTAATGTGGTGGTTACAGAATTTGATTGCTTTAGGAAGAGCATTGTAGAGTTTTATTGCCATAAAGCTAGGCATCTTTTCATAAAGGTAAAGCCTATGGCTTGGGATGGAGAGATCATTTTTATTCCTTGTATTGTATTTATGTATATCAAGAGTTTATTTGCATAGGTAAGTTACCTTTTTATTAAGTAAAGAATGGATTTGTACATGTGTAAACATGGCAGAATTAAAATCTTTTAACTGTCTGAAGGTATTCCTACAGGAATTATTGTATGTAAGATGACCTGGATACCTAAACCTCTATTCTGTAAGGTCTAAGATTTGATTAAAATTTGTTTTGGAAGTACTGGCCCAGTTCTATGTTGTAAGTGATGTGAAAAATAAACAATTCTAGTGTATTATCAGGTACAAATTTTCTTAAACATCTAAGTACAAATATGTTTACTGATTATCAGCCCTAATTTGTCTACATGATTGTCATAGGTAAAAGATTTAACTATGATGAGTTTTGTGGAATTTACATTTCCTGCTGTGTTATTGACCAGCACTAAGGAGTCATTGTTTTTTAATCCAAATTTTATTATTTCTCACTTGGCTAGGCTTACATATAGATTCAGATCTAAAGTATTATGCTACTGAACTTACTATGATATTTATACTTGAACTCAATGTGGATAAGTCACTATTGGCTGGTCGTCAACAAACTGGGCAATGCTAAGCATTTCCAGGTATTGTTTCAGTTTTTTTGTGAGTGTACAGAATGAGTGATAATGTTCCCTATCCTGGGGTATGCCATAAGTTAGATTTTGTGCCTTGGAACTGATTCTTCATCATTTGATTTTTATAGCAAATTGCTTTCTATTCATCAAAAAGGATTTTATTAGTTTGTGTCCTGAGCCCCTAATACCTAACATATATAATTTATCCATTAGATTATCTGAATATATGCAGTGAAAAACTTTTGCTAGGTCTAACATAATACCTGCAGTGTAATTACTAGAGTCAATATTAGCAGTTATTGTTTCAATAAACTTTGATAGGCAGAAGATGGAGGAGAGTTTAGAAAGTGGCTGAAGAAATCCAATATCTAAGGGTATAAAGAATACAAAAAGAAGAAGAAAATAAGCTATAATTGTGATTTAATTTATAGATTATTAACAGTAATATGTTGGTTGAGTCGTCAAGTTGGTTGAAGATGGAAAGGATGTCTCTTCGAAACTGGTCCCACCATATTTAAAAGTAAGTGAAGCATAAGAGTGTGTTAGACGACACATTAATTATAATTTACATTTAACAAGCTTCACTGTGAAAGTTTCAACAGAATATTTTAAAAATGTCTTATTTTTCGAAAGTTCTTAAATGAGTAATTATTAATTTTTTTTAACACTAAACTCCATTTACTTACATAAAAGTAAGACGCGTTTCAGGAGAACCTCTCCCATCTTCAGTTGCTCACCGAACTGCCGTTACTCGAAATGATGGCTGGACACCCAGATGTTTCTGTGTTGGCCTCTGTTGGTTGAAGTAGGAAATTGCTGAGTTCATCCATAGGATGAAACTCAAAATTCATTAGGTTTTCTCTATTTTTTAATATAAATTTTTTTCCCAAGTGGATAACTCCAATGGGTTGTGAAGATGTTTCAGCAGTTTAGTTTCCGGTTTTATTTCATGGTTTTTGGTCCAAAAGTGAGCTGCTACTGCTGATTTATCCACCTGCTTAAACCAAATATTCCTAAATGTTCTTTCCTTCGAATGTCCAAACTTCTCTTTGTTTTGCCTATGTAGCTCTGCTCACAATCTGCAATTTTTATTTCGTAAATTCCTAATTTCTGTTCTGTTGATATGGAGTCTTTTACTGTGCAATCTAATAAATTCCTGATGTTGTATCTGTTCTTTGGGCCTATGTTCTTTAAAAAAATTTTTGAACTTGTATTGGATGTTAGGTGAAACTTTTGAATTTGTATTCCACTTTTGGTTTTTCAGTGTGGAAACTTCCCATATTCCTTTTTGTCTTTTAGATTTATTGATAATGTTTATCAGTGTGTCTTTATTGAAACCGTTGATTATAGCTGTCTTTATTATTTGTTTGTATTCTATTTTGTACTGTGCTTCTGTGAGTGGAATATTCATCAATCTGTGTGCCATAATGTGAAATACTGCATATTTATGTGGAATGGGGTTATAACTCTCATTTTTTATGTAGTTTTCTGTAAATTCCAAAATTCAAACAATCTCCATTTCTTATAATTTTTAAATCTAGAAATGGTAGCCAACCATTTCTTTCTTCTTCTATGGTAAATTGTATAGATTCATGTTGTAAATTAAGAAGTTTCAGGGCATCTATTGACTGTTTCTTTGGTATTATTGCAAAAATGTCATCCACATACCTATACCATGACTTGAAAGTTAAACGGAAGACTTTTGTGATATGTGTTTCAAATGAACTCATGAATAACTCTGCTAGGTGACAAAGGGTTTCCCATGGTTAGGCCTGAAACTTGTTGGTAATATTTTTTGTTGAAGCTGGAGTAATTTTGTTTAATGCAAATATTAGTAAGTTTCAATAAGTCATCTATTTCTTCTGTTTTTAAGTTTATTGATGTTAACCATTTTTTTTTTTTTTTCATAAGCATAAGTTTCTCTGTAGCTCGGGAATAAGGCTTTTACATCAAATGAAACCATTATATCTCTAGCCGTAATTCTGCTATTTTTAAGTTTTTTTGACTAGATCAACTGAATTTTTAATTAATGAATATCATTGTATGATTAGTTGAACTACACACTCTTAAAGCTTCACTTACTTTTTATAAATGTATGGAACCGGTTTCGAGAACATTTGTTCCCATTTGAATTTTTAATGCTCAAACTTTGGAATCTCTTAAAAGAGTTAAAGACTTTGATCCATTTTTTTACTACCTGGTATGTGGGTGAATTGATACTGATATTGTTTATCAACTGCTGAAACATCTTCACAACCAATTGGAGTTATCCACTTGGGAAAAAAAATTTATATTAAAAAACAGAGAAAACCTAATGAATTTACAGTTTCCTCCTATGGATGAACTCGCAATTTCCTACTTCACGAGTAATGGCAGTTTGGTGAGCAACTGAAGATGGGAGAGATTCTCCCAAAATGCGTCTTACTTTTATGTAAGTAAATGGAGTTTAGTGTAAAAAAAATGAATACCTAAGTTTAGGATATATTACCACTCCATTGTCAACAGCTTTGTAAGTACAATATTTAGAGTAATATGTTGTTTTAAATTGGGAAATAGTTGAGCAGTTCCTGATATTACAAGGCAAGGAATTCGAAAGTTAAGCAAAACAAACTGAAAGAGGAAGAATATGATGAAGTTGTTCAATGTAATGGTATCATAAGTAAACAGTAATGTTATCATCCTATACCGAGGCTATGATGTGAATATGGTTTATGAAAATGATACACCAAAGTAGCTGGGAGTGGAGGTGTAAGTAAGGTGAGAGAATGGAAAGTTCTTCATTTCTTAAGATTGAGCCAGAATAATTAGAGGGATGGAGTGATATATTCAAATTGATGAATGTTGCAAACGTGAAGCTTTTGGGTTAAGTTGCCACCAAGGTCAGGAAACAAACGGTTGCAGTAATTGAAGTGAGGTGTCAAATGTGTTTGCACATCTTTTAAGGGAAATTGGAAGGATATTGTTTCAACATGTGCATTAATGAAAATATTTTCTTACCTGTTGCTACAATGTGAAACTTCTAATTTAGGTTTCTTTTGAAATATGCCCCTAGATTTCTTACTGACTCAATAAAGGAGATTATACTATTGCCAATTTTACTGGAGATAAATTTTGTAGATTAACATAATGTACAACCAATAATGATCCAATAGAATGGTCTGTGACTTCCCTTGAATCCAATTTTTTTTTCCTCCGTGATTGTAATGAAAACAGGTCTTTATTGAGTCTTGACAGATATTGGTAAATTTCACCAATAAGACTATGAATGTAGAGTTGTAGATTGTTAAGGTAAAGGTAATATGAGTTTTATTGAATCTGAAATATTATTTATATAAAATGAGAATAGAAGTAGTCCCAACACCAAACCCTGTGGGACCCCTGCCCTTGCATCTCACCAAATTGCATGATAAAATACATTGTTAGTGATTATGAAGGTAAGAGCTGAGCCACATGTTTTGATAAATTTAATGCTCTAAGCTTAACTGTTAAACAGGCATCTGGCTGAAGATTCAATATACTGTGATTGAAATTGAAATTTATTGACATGCTAAGAAAAATACAAACTACAAATGGCCCACCTATCTGGCCTAGTTCATTTTAGGTATAACTCTTCACAATTAGAAAAAAAATTATACTAACACTTTTATCTAACAAAGTACAAAATTTTCACCTTCATTGCATTAGTCCTCAGTTCTTCAGCAGCAACCTACTGGAATTCCAGAGGACCAGGCTCTGACAGAATCCAAGGTACTAAAATAAAATATTTCAATTATTGTACCTATACTGTTGTTTTATGAATTAGCTCCTTTCTCTATAAAATTCAAAATTTATTTTACAAATAATAATATGTATACTTACTTTCTACAACAATTTCCAATATCATAAGCTAGTAATTTAAATTAGCAATCATTACCCTCTTAAGGTTTATTTATTTATTTATTAAATAGCTTCTGTCAATTTATACAAGGTAATTTAACAAAGAATTCATTCCAGGCTCTTTACTTGCCATAGTCATATAAGTTCCTTATTATCTAAATATACAATTATCGACAACACTTATTTGATTTACTTCCCTTCTTAGTACCCAATTCCATTTACTTTTAGTTTACTCAAGAATTTCCCTACATTCTGCTATCTTTACTGCAGATCTTCATTAAGGCTTTCTTTCAACCTAATTTAAACCATTTCTCATTTATAAACTCTTTCCCATATAGTCCTGTCCCTTTGCACTTAAACACTATATGTTCCATATCTTCCTTTGCCCCACATATTGGACTTTGATTATGAGGAAAACTTTCCTTATTGTCTCCACACACCTGCTCTTACCCATGCAATACTCTCTCCTTGTTCTTTGCTTAATTTATCAATGTACTTCTCTCTTGCCCATTTATTTTTAATCAATATATACAATATACTAAGAATCTTTCCTCCAGCTATCTCACTAAATAGTTTTTGTATTTCTATATCTTCCAATCTCTTCCTTGCATATTTCCAAAAACCATTTACTTCTCCAAGATAATCCTAAGACATTACTCCACCTATTGCTCCTTAAACTCTTTTCTTGAAATTCTAAGCATTTTTTGAACAAGTTTCTTTCACCTAAACTTAGGAATTCATTTTTTACGATAAACTCCACTCACTTTAAGTTTCTTTCATTTAAATTTAGAATTCTAAATCAATATTTAAGAGCTGTCTCCATAATTGCACCTTCCTTTGCCACTCTTCCCATTTCGATTTGTACAAACTCCTTTGTTGCACTTGTTAGGCCTAAAAATTCTGTATAAATTTTCCTATGCACAACATCCACAGTTTCCCATCCTTCTTCCATTCTCCATATTTCAATACTGTACAACATTTTGGCCTCAACCTCCATATTACAGTATATTTTCTAGCCTGTAAGATTTATGTCTGGTTTTTATACTTTACAACCTCTAACTGCTACCATTACTCCTTTCTATATTGCCAAGGCTATTTTATTTTTCTGCTCCCATTTTAACCCCCATCAATTTTAACTCCTAAATAAATACAATCCCTTACCACCTTATATTCTTTATCTCCTTTACTTCACTTCTCATATTTACTCAATTTTGCCCCTTCTTGAATATTACTATTTGAGTCCTATCCTGATTTAACTTCCACTCATTACAACATTTATCTGTTAAGTGCAAAGATTAATTTAAACCAATATCCAGTGATCAAGTCAATGAATTTAATATATAGTTGTAGTAAGCTGGCAATTATTTTATTATGTGAAGTGAACTGAGTCCTATGGAAGTGTGACATTATTGTCCTTAGAGGCCTAATGAATTATGTAAAAGTGGGACAACTGAAAGCCAGGACTAGAAGGCATGAAAACACCTAGTGCAAAACTGTGATTAGTTACAATATTGTAATATGCAAAACTGAAAATTGATTTGCATCAACAATCACTAAAATTTTTTTAGATTTCCATTTTTTCTGATATTAAAAATTATATTGATAATCATAATCATATTGCAGTAAAGAGTGCAAAATTACTCCCTTGTTTGCCAACCTGCATTCTCATATTTTCTCACTTTTTGCTATTATGATGTCACAGTATACAAATTTAAGGCACACAGTTTTCAAAATGTAAAACTAAGGTAAAAAAAAAATCTTCTTATATTCAGATAAATACAGAATAATGGTATAACATTATGAGAAAACTGGTAATATCATGTGGCATCAATATTAATTAAATTTGGAATCAAACACAGAGAAACACGCACTAAATAATCTCTTCTGAGTCTGAATATTAGAACTCTCTTTATGGTTTCCTTAAATAAAACATTTATGTTTACATTTAAGTGGAACCATAAAGAGTGTTCTAATATTCTGACTCAGAAGAGATTATTAGCAAGTGATATGTTTGTTATATCCTGAAATTTGCTACCCTTTATGGCATAACTGAAGATGTGATAATACTCTCTGTAGACAAAGAAGAAACAAGATTTAGATTTATGCAGTTATTCCAGGTGGAATGCATTTCAACATATTTTCCGGAAGAGATAATTTGCTTCAGAACAATATGATTTTATATGCATTTGCCACTTATTTCTCACAGAAAATGGCATCCACTTCCTGTTGATGGAATGTTACAGACTATCAGCTTTGTTTAGGGCCCCCATTTTGTTGTAATGTTAATGCTGCTGGTACCCTAGCACTATTGTGTCTTTGCCATTCACTGTGTTTCATAGATACCTCTCACCCCATCCCCTGTTGCACGTACAAAGTAAAGTGACTTGGGACCTTTAATGCTGTTATTGGTGATCTTCCATTCTTCCAAGTCAAATAGGTTCCTTGTAAATGTCGGTGTAGGATTTTGAAATGTATCATCTTTTTTATCCATATGGTTTCCCCTGCATCATTGTTGTCACTGTAACTGGGTAATGGATGCATTATTTTTTTTATTTGTTTATTTTTTGTCTCTTCAGTGACAAATTCTTTGTTCTGTGATTATGTTTTGCTTTTGTGATGTTGACTGCTGACTCAGTATTGAACCATGAAGGAAAAAAACCTATATTTTTTTATAACTTTTCATCTAGGCATGATTAAGTGCAGGTCATGTTTACAGCATTTGAATAAACATTGCAGAGAAGTCCACTTTACAACTATCTGTGATGCATACAAGAGTGGAAATGAAGCCTATGTCAAAAACCCACATTTGTGTTATGTCTTCTAGGCTTTAAACATAAAGATAAAAGTTTTCATTATCTGTCCTCAATATGTTATTGATTTCAGTACTCTTTTCTACATTCAAAATATATCCATAAAATAGCACTAGTGAAAGTTACAATACAAAAAGGATTGAGATGGATAGTGTGGAAATCTTTAAGATCTTACATTTTTAAAATGTTATAGGTTATTTAGAAATTCAGGTTTGCTAAATGTGAGGTTCCACTCCCTTGGTTCATGCCAAACCTGATTATGGAACAGCAAGATAAAGCTCATATCCTAACAGCACAGAGTCTGTTAGGATTTGTTCTTCCATTTTATATAGTAAAATCATTCATTCTCTCTCTTCCCC
This sequence comes from Metallyticus violacea, assembly GCA_030762175.1. NCBI lineage: Eukaryota > Metazoa > Arthropoda > Insecta > Mantodea > Metallyticidae > Metallyticus > Metallyticus violacea. Next base: position 3,213,357 of record CM060832.1, read on the forward strand.
TCCCAAAGTATGTATTCTGTAACATCCAGTACTAAATTTTTAGTTTTGAATGGCACAACTTAGTGGCTTGTTAATAAGAGTAAAATTTAAGATTTGTTCCTATGGTGTTTACCTTTCTATATATAGTTTGAACATTTTTTCAAGACAGAATGTTTAATCCCTTAATCCTTAGTGCCAAAAGCCTCTATGTAAAATATGGTTGCAGGAACACTATTAATAAAAATAGGAATATCATTTATGCTTCCTAATCAGTGGGTCCGGATTTGATTCCCAGTTGGGTCATTTTCTTGACAGGATTTTACTTGATTCCCAGTGGGATTATTTTCTTGACAGAATTTTACCTTAAGGTGAATACCTGGAGCTCATTAAGTCAAATTAGCTTATCATTCCCCCAGCAGTTATGCATGACTGGAGGAGCATTCTCCAAGCCTGAATGGCATTGGGAAAAGAAGAACATAAGAAGTAGAAATTAATATTTTATAATTTTGAAGCAATGATAAATATTGAAAAACTGATCAATACTGTGGAATAATAATAATGATTAAATAGTTACAAAGCAGAGTAGATTTGAGAATATTAAAAATTACATGTTTAATTAAAGTGAATATATAGAGTGGCACATAAACCTGTTTAAGTTGGTTGCCCTGTCAGATTCCAGGTAAGTAGTTGAAGGAAATGGGCGGTCAGTTTATCATGAAATAATCGATTCCGAGCTGAAATATTTAGAACACTTTATGAAGAGCTCTCTGCTTCCAGGATGTGGAATCATAATGTTTTGCTTATATTTTTTTTTTTTTTTATATAAATCCTTCCCCATATGTTTAGTTTCTCTGATTGTTAAAACAATTTTTAATAATTAGATGCCTTTTTCTATTTCATGGTTTTCATTCCAAAAATGTGCTGCTACAGCTGATTTATCTATTTGTTTGTAATGGAAGTTTCTCCAATGCTCCTTCAACCTAAATATTTCTGTTTGTCTTTCCGAAGTACATTTTTTTCAAAATCCTTACAATTAATCTGGTAAATACCACATTTTTTTGTATAAAATAATAGTGAACTTTTGTAACTGTGATGTCAAATATTAACATTTTAAAAAATTGAGTCAAGATTGTAACATGCACACCACTAAAATTCAATAAAAAGGAAGACTAGTTTGCTCCTATCATCAGTTCCTGGTCGACCAGGAACTGACTATAGGAGTGATGGCTCCAGAAACTAGTCTTCCTTTTTATTGAATTTTAGTGGTGTGTATGTTACAATCTCAACTCAATTTTTTAAAATGTAACTACATTTTTTCTTTTTGGGCCTGTAATCTGTTTTATTTAATTTCAATAAATTTTTACACTGTGTTGGTTTGGAGGTGCTAAGATGATATTGTACTGCTTGAAAATTTTTTGAAATTTCTTATTGGCTGGCTAGTGGTAAGTGAACTTTAATGTTTTTTCCCCTGATAAATTACTCAAAGTAGTGGTTTGTTTTATTCCTTTTTGTTTCTGGAATCTTTTAATTTTTTGGTTTATCATCTGTTTGCTGAATATCCATTGGATTTAGTGGCTTCTATTATGTGTAGGTGTGTAAATAAAAGAGATTATTAATGGGTGTTTAACTATGTTTGATTCTAAATTGCATTAATACTTAAATTAAAACCAAAGCTTTTGCTGGCTCTATGGTCAGCATCATCAGTGGACTGAAAGAGTCTGGAGAGGCAGAGAGAACCACAGAAGTGGGCAGTGATGAAAGAGGTTTGGTGCAGATATTATTTATTCATAGTAACAGGTTCCATGTCTTGCTTGTTTGAAAACTTCTGTCTTCGTTATATTATCTGGATGCTGCTTTATTTCTAAGCCTAACCAAACTAAAGTATCCAATAGTTTTTGCAATTACTTGTTTCTCCCAAACCCCCAAATGTTATTGGAGTTTGCAGATTTTTCTGCTTAATTAAAGTGCAAATATTGTATGTTCTCCCAATTGTTTCAATGGATCTTTTGGTCATACTTTTGTACATTTGCATGGTATTTTATGTATTCCAGTGAAGCTAATAGGATCTCTTGGGTTTTTCACAGAATGTTGTTTTTGGCCAATTTTGTTATGGTAAATTTTAATTTATAGCAAGTTAATCCAATGATAAATTTTAATAAGTCATAAAAACCTACAAAATGTTACAATTTATTTTTTCTGCAACATACATTTTTGGATTTTAAAATATTGCAATTTAATGAATTTTATGGGTATCTTGGAAAAGATAAAACATTTTGGGTGTTCCAACTAGAGTTGTATGTCCCAATGAGCTCATGTTAAGCTATGATCAGAACAGATCAGAACAGATCAGAACATTATTCTTTGTCCAAGGCACCTCTCCATGCTGAGAAAGAAGGTAAATTAAATAATACACCTGAAAAGACTTTAATGTTGTCAAATGTAAATGTGATTATTGTTAAGTTGGGAACAACAAAGTATGAAGTTGGTATTGATTTTTCAAGCCAGTAACTTGAACACTACAGTGTATGTAGTTTTATTGTCACAGATAACTTAATTCCACATTAAACTACATTCATAATGAAGATTAAAAACATATGGGTTCAGTTTATTAGTATCTATCATAAATAAATACAAATTTAACAATTAATGATTGCTTGGTGTTCATAGTGTGATGAGAAGGTCTTGAGTTGGAGCACAAGATTGTGATCGTTTTGCATGACGCCATGCATTGAAGTCACTAAGAACTCGTCTTCCATATGCTGTGTGCAGTTCCCTGAAAGTAACTTTAGTGCGTGGCACATTCTCTGGGACCCGTGAAGTGCTATCAGAGCGCCCTACAGGTGCAGAGCGAGTGCTGTGAGAACGAAAATGCTGGTCTTGCCCACTGTCTGCACCGACTCTGTTGAATGGATTGTGTCGCTGACGAGGTGGTGGTAAAGGAGAACCCATTGTCCGTGTCTCTGAATTTTCCAACCTGTTCTGTGCTGCTGTCATAGCTTCACATTCTGTAGGACAAAAGAAGAATACATATTGGATAAATGAACTCTTGGTGTTGGGATAAATGCAAAAAAACTTCCTACAAATTATTTGCCCAAACCGGAAGATTACTCACCCTCCATTTCATCCAATTGTCGCTGAAGCTCTGCCACCATCAGCTTCATGTAATCATAGCTAGCACAAGCAAGGGCCTTCATCCATTGCTCCATACTCTCTTGCGACTCAGCCCCTAGTGTGTAGCTTCGGTTTCCTGTTCCATGGAACACAATTTTGAATCCAAATTGCTCTTCATCCTCTGCCAACTCTGCAAAAACATATTTTCCTTGTCAATAACTCTACTTTAGTAACTGATGGTGATAATGGCCCGTATTCAAACACAAAGCTTACCAATGGTGCAACCTTCAAGGACAATGACACCTACAGGCTCTTTGTCACCCCGCTTCTCAAAATAGAATAAAAGATTCCCCTTGAGGACAAACCAACGTTTTTGGTAGCCTTTGTTTACTTCTCCCCTTTTAACCAACCATCCATCTCGATCAATTGGGGTTGCTGATGAGGCAAATGCTGCCAAATTCTTTTCATTAATTTTCATTTCTGCAGCAGGCAACCTAATAATATATGCTGAAAATGAGAATGGATCATTAATGTGTGCCACAATCACAATACAAACTGAGCAAGTTGTAAGTTAATTTTGTGACTTCCTACTTTACAACAGTTAAAGTTACCTGAAATAATTTGATATAATCTTATGTAAAATACAATGTAAACTAGCTTTATTTTAAAAAGTCCAGTAATGATGATAGGATATGGCTACGGTTAAAATGGACACTTCAAATTTAAAGAATTTAAAAGAAAACGTAAATGGGTAATTTTCTGAATGAAAAAATAATTTTGTGAATATACACTTTATTGCGTAATATTTATCTAACATTGATAAATTCATTATACGTTTTACTTCTTATTCTAGATCTTCAACTCCCAACATTATCTAGTAAATCTTCTATGTGCATTTTATTTACTAATACAAAACTGTATATATATATTCTGTTTTAGTTCAGTATAATGCCAATATTACAAACTTGACGTTTACATTTTTTCTTGCAGCTGAATACTGCAAATCCTGTTTCCCGGAATTCAAAATGTACTTATTCTACGCCTCATATTGCTACAAGCAACTTAAAATGGCAAAACTATCTCATAGTAATTACCACCGTAACGTAGCTACTATAATATTTTACATTGCCATCACATCAGATCACTCGATTCGTGATTGTTTTTATTTGCTCTTCTTTCTCCCTCACATCAACAAAGATGTCGCTGATTGTAATGTTATTTTTATTTAATTATTTTTTTGTCCAGGAGCTACCATTACTGCAACAAAGTGCTGGTGTACTTTAGATATTTCTTTCATCCGTTACTGTAATTAAATCACAAAAATTATATCATCATAGTGCAGTGTTATGTATTTTTTGATACCGTTACCGTGTTAGATATGCATGGGTTTTGATATTTAATATATTGATATTTATTTTCTCTGAGTGAGAAACTTTACATGACTAGTGGGAAAATTGTAACGCATTTTGGGCGGTGTTGTTCAGTTGGCAGCAACCAAAATACAGCTGGATGTCATGCTGCTAACCAAACATGTGTACAGGACCGTAAGTATGTAGTTCTCTAAATTAAAAACCAGTGAGCTCCTAAAGGATATGTACGAGGATTTGAACGCTATTTTTGCCATATATCGTTGGCACTCAGAAAAAACAAATCTAAATGTAGTATTCGGTCGCAATTTTCATTCATCATATTGCTGCATTCTGCTAATGGCATTAGGTACGGTTTTAATGGCCTGCTGAAAGTATGTGTGGCCGGGGGAGCGTAGGGGGGATACGGCAGGCTTTGTAACGCGAACCAGTGCACACTTATTAATTCAGTGGGTTACGAAAATAGAAACTTTAGCTAGGACTACATTAAAAATATGCAAATGAGTGATCTTGTTTTCAAAGCCCTGCATTAAAATAATAATAATAATAATAATCATCATCATCATTCGATTGGTATATTTCTGTAGACAAAATCTCTCTAAACAAGGCGTGTTTATCTTTGTTAGAAATGACATGAACTCTCAAAAATGAACTAATTATATTAACAGTATATACGATCCCTGTAGAAAAATGTGGAAAGTTTTTACATAGACACTGTCTTAAAAGGCCTCTTTAACCAAAGACTGAATTATTCTCTGTGATGACTTGAATATAGATTTCATAAAAGAAAGTAATCAAAGAGAACAAATTAAGAACATCTAATCTTATGCATACAGCCAGTTTTTCAACTAGAATCCAAAACACTAGTTCATAATATTTTCATAAGTATGTAGAAAATGGAATACTAAAAATCCAACACCTAATTAATGGACTTTCAGATCATGATGGTCAGTTACTGAAAATGAATTGTGTTCCCAATTGCAGAATAGCAAACCGTATAACCAGCTATAGAATCATTAACAAACAAAGCGTAAAATCAATTAAGTGTACTTACGAAGCTGTTGACAGTGGAGTGGTATATATATAAACAATGTAATGCAGTTTTTTTCACACTAACTCCATTCACTTACATAAAACCAACCAACCAACAGATGCCGCCACAAGAACATCAAGAGACCCAACCGCCACGTTTAACAACAGTTTGTCAACAGGCTGAAGATGGGAGGGATCGCTCCCGAAACATATGTCCAAATTTTATGTAAGTGAATGGAGTTAGTGTGAAAAAAACTGTATTACATTGTTTATAAAGCGTAAAATTTTTAATGGCCAACTTACAAAACAATTGTGGGTAGAAATATATAACACCAACAATGTAAATGACAAGTTTAACGCATTCTTAAATACTTTCATAAGGCCTGCAACTCAAATTTTCCATCTCAGGCAGAGAAAATAATGTTTCTAAAATGACTGTAAATAAAGCTAAAACTTCGCTATGAAAGACAAATATAGTCCTCACATAACAAACCTAAGACCATCTGGAATATTATAAAAAAGGGATGGTAGATATTATTAAAAAATTATATAAAAGAAATTACATTAAATCAAATTGTCACAAAGGTTCACAACAAATAACAACTTCTTTAATGAATATTTCTTTCACGTAGCAGAAAATTTACTGTCACAAGAAAGACCTGATTTCATACATAAAGGAAATGCAATTGGAAAAGTTTACTTCTCTAGAGATAGTACCTAAAAGTGCAACTGAAGTAAATAAAGTAATACAATCCTTCAAAAACAAGATTTGATCAGAATATGACAGAATAAGTGCAAAAAAATTAAAAATATGTGCTCACAATATTAGCAATCCCTTCCATTATGTATTAACTTCCCCTTTCTAACAGGAACATTTAAGGATGGGTTAATATATTCTATTGTTAAACCATTATAAAAGAATGGGCAAAAATCACTAATGCTCAACAGCTCTCTCCAATTTGAAAAACTAGTTTAAAAGCATATACCATATATATAAAAATAATATTTTAGCAGGGGAACAGTTTGGATTTAGGAAAAATATGTCAACCAATGATGTCACTTTCAAGTTAACCAGTGAAGTTCTCAAATCCCTTAATAACAAATTTGATACACTCGGAATATTCTTTGATCTATCAAAAACTTTTGACTGTGTAAATCATTATATACTGTTATAAAAAATTATCCTATTATGGTATTAAGAGCAAATGTTATCATTTGTTATGATTTGCATCATATTTATCAAACAGAAAGCAAAAAGTTCTAATAAATTATTCACATAATTACAATTGAGTCAGAATGGTCGGTAGTAAAGCATGATGTCAAGGTTCTATTTTGGATACATTGTTATTGTTCCTATATATATATCAATGATATCTTCTCATTAATCATGCTTTTACAGCTCATTTTGCAGATAATACTAGTATTCTCATTAAAGAACGCAAAATCAATCTCTTCTCAGATTTATCCAGTGATATTTTCATTACATTAAATAACTTGTTCAACAGTAACAAAATGCATATAAACTTTAAAAAACCTAAATCTTTAATTTTCACACAAAAAATAAAAATGTTGCAGACGATACAATGTGAAGGCAATGAAATCATCGAATCTGGTAACATAAAATGTGTGAAGGCAATGAAATCATCAAATCTAGTAACATAAATTTCCTGTTTTTATAATTGACCCTTATATGAATTGGAAAGACCTTATAACAAATTATTTATGAGGAAATCACTTGTATTTATTTTCCCAATTTGAGTGATTTCCTTATAAATAATTTGTTATATGATATTATATTTCACTGTGAAAATCCCAAACTATTCAAATCTATATGGAAAGATCATATTTATTATGTCTTACCAAAACTAAGCTCATTCCGATTCAGTCAGATCATTAATTCATTTTATAAATAAGAGCATGCTAAACTCAGTATATTATGCTTACTTCCATTCCTAAATGGCTTATGGAGTAAAGTTCTGGGGAAATTCAGTAAATGTCAAAATAATAATTCTTACACAAAAAACAGTAATAAGAATAATGGAAACGGCAAAATGATCAACTCATTGTAAAGGACTATTCAAAACACTTGGAATTTTATTATTAGCTTGTGAGTACATTCTAGCTGTACTTTTATCTGTAGTAGACAACTCAGCAATATTCATAAAAAATATACATAGCAAAGAAATCAGACATAGGCAGGACATGCAGACCAAGTAACAAGTTGGAAGCACTCCAAAAAGGTGTTTAATACAATGATATAGTGTTACTGTATTTATACAAATCTAATATGCCATCTAATGTGATGTGCAGCCCAAACTTTAAAATTAAAATCTAAAAAAAGATTTTGGCATATTGTTGTAGGACGTCTTAGAGATAAACGTATCTTTTTCATAAAACAATTAGAATGTAGCATTTATAAGGGGACTATTGTTACATCATGGAGTACATAGGACAAAATCCATCATTCATGCTGTTACTAGGACAGTTGATGTCAATTGTGAAGAAAAGATTAGGTATTTCTTATGGTGTCACTATTCAGAAGTTCCTCCTTTCATATACGAATTTCAAAACTTTTTCTTCATTGTCAGGATGTCTTCCTTTGAGAGGACCAATGAATTTTTTCTACTAGCTTTACAAGTAATGCCAATTTCTGTTGCTGCCGTAAGCAAACATTCTCTCAGCTACATTGAACACTCTCTCTGCCTTTTATTATAATTTTTTTCAGCATAAAGAATTACTAGCATCATAAGATGTTCTCTGTTTGCCCTCCATTTCATGACTTCGTACTATTCAAATGCTCAACAATAATAAACCAACAAAAAATGTAATGAGGTTGAGAATTGCAGCAATCCATAACAATGTAATAAACAGTAAATTTGATTGAAGTTACTGGGGAATTATGGAACTGATCTGCACTGAAATCTAATATGGTACAATTTGAATACTGCATTTGGACAAGTGCGCATTAGATTTGAGTAAATATGGTGTTTATTTCATCAATAAAGGAACTGCATACTAACAAAAATAAGTTCAGGTTAGCATGAAAAAGATATCTTATCACTTACACCTATACAGAGGAGGATTTCATACAATCAGAAAATAAGTGTACTAAGTTATCGCCATTGAATTAATTCCGCTTCATAAATATACTAAATTTAAATACTTTTTAAGTTACCATTTTGTACATATTCTAGATGTAAATAATTTAAGTTAACATTAATGGTTTTTTTCCTAAGATGGCTTTTAATGTAAAATATGTAAAAAATGACCATTTCTGACAAGCTCTATTCTAAAGTTAAAATTTCATCAAATGTTTATATTGTATGTAATTTCTGAAGAAATCTACTTACTGACTTAAACTAACTTTTTTAGAGTTGGCTAAACTCATTATAGGATCAACAAATTGAAGTGATACGATATGGTAGTGGAATTAGAAGCTTCAGAAATTTAACTTTTTCTTGCTGAGACTTCATGTATAAAGTTATAAAAACATCATAAAGTGACTGTACACATTATTACTCCAACTTTAATTAATGAATGCAGATATTATTATTATTATTATTATTATTATTATTATTATTATTATTATTATTATTATTATTATTGTAGTTTGTAGTTCATGGGTCACAAGTATGCAGTGGTAAACTTAGCAAATAAATGTAGTTGAATGTATATGTATACACTGATGAACAAAAATGACATGATCACCTTCATCATCAGGCAGAAGTGGTATCCTGAATGGCTGTGCTGGATATTGCAGACATGAGAAAGAAGAGTGTCTATAATAAAGGTAAACTGTTATGGCTAGAGGACTTGGCCATAGCATGGGATGATACGTTGTTAACATTCATATATGGTAAGTAGCTAGAAACAGTGGTGAAAGGATGGCACTAGGCAATGGGCTATTAAGCCTTCTTGGTGATAGGAAAGAATAGAGGCTTTCACTTATATCATTGTACATGGAGAAATGAGTTATAGTTAGGGGTGGGATTTTAAGAACTTAAAAATTGGCTTAAAAATTATGCATTAATGATCTAAAAATCACCCCAAAGTGCCCTATAACTAAAAAAAAAAAAAAAAAAAAAGGGGCACTGTACTTTACACAAAGATTAGTGATTACTTAATAAAAGAAATTTTAAGTTGGGATGGTATACTGATAAATTAAAAATGATGAAAAGTGAACTTTTAAAAATTCACAGCTATATATAGTGGGCATCATCCTTTAGTATCAGTCTCACCAGTTGTATTACTCTCCGCTGTCTTGCAAAAAAATAATATGATATTGCAGACTAAATGCTAGTTTAATATGACATATATCAATAATTTGTGTAATAAATGTAAAGCTGCTTTGAAGGTTATTGGTACCATAAGAGATAACACTGAGAAAATTTGTGACTCAAATATTAAAGCCAATTATTTTAATAACCATTTTATTAATTCTGTTAAGCATATCTCCAAGTAGGCTAATATTTTGAATGGAATTTCATTGTTCCAAGTAACATACAACAATAGTTTTTCTTGAAAAGCTGTTGTGCAATATGAAATTTATAAAAGATACCACATCCAAAGATATTTATAAACAGAAAATTAATTAAAATTGTAATTCCCTAACTTTTATTGATCAGAACATTTGTATAATTGTAATTCCCATCAGTTACTTCAATTTTAATATATTCAAGAATGAACATAGTGAAAACCAGTATAAAATCTTCAGTAAATAAAATATTTTAAAATGCTTAAAAACACTTCCATTGAACAAGGAAGCAATCTGAGTTAAAAACATTGTCATGAATGACTCCTCTGTTTTAACAGTTGACAATGTGAGCAAAGGTCTCACAAAACATGTTCTGAATTTTTTAAATTTTGAGAGTGAAACGTTAAGAGAGTTTTACAATTGTATCAATATTTTAAATGTTTTTAACTCGGTGAAGTGTTTTTAAGCATTACATTTTACCTACTGGAGATTCCCATCGGTAAATTCTCATTCCATACACTATTAATCAATTAACTTTTTGTATTAATCAATGTTTGATCACAGCTATTCTTCCGTATTCTCTGAAAATATCATCATCATCATCAATGTGCTAAAAAAAAAGGTGATCCTAACATTGTTGACAACTATAGACCTGTAGTGATTATTCTTATTTTTGCCAAAATTTTGGATATTATTATGAATACACAGTGACCAATTATTTTGAATTCAATAAATTATTTTTTGAATCCCAATTTGGTTTTACATCTAATTTATCTACTATAAAAGCAATTGAATATTTGATACAGTCAGTCGTTATGAGATATGAGAATTGTGACAGTACTATAGCCTTTGTGACTTTTCTGAGGCTTTTGATTATGTGTCCCTTACAACCATCTGCTCTAAATTTTATTATTATGGTATCACAGGCAATATAATCTTACCTTACAGATCGTAGACAAATTACTGTAGCAAATGGAGAAAGCTGGTGTAAACATTTGGCATTATACAGCAATAATGCAACAACAATGTATTGTAATAGACAGCATTATAGAGGTAAAAGAGTAGACTACATTGTCGACACATGTGGTTATAGTGTGGAGTTGGTGTCAAGAAGCCTAGAGAAAATGAAGAAACAAGGGGTTAGGTGGCATTTTTAGCCAGCAGTCTAGCATGGGAAGTGACAGCATTAAAATGGAGTTCATGATGGGTCTGCCTAGGACACGTAGCTAACATATTAGTTGTAAAACCTTAAGAGCTTATTTCATTTAATAAATTATGTTATGTGAAGCTCTAAACATGTGTGTTTTATGTTAGATCCCGAAGACATTCCTTCCTTATTTTCACTGTTCAGGACTTCATTGGGATGATGGTTACAGAATGCACCCCCCCCCCCAGGCTAATGTATGTTTGAGAAATAGCCTTGCAATGCTAAATAATCCCACTTTGTCTGTGCCAAGTATTCCTGCTCCAGATCCAGTTATTGCTCTTACCAATCAAATTGCTCAATTCTTGAGTTACATTCATAATCATTAATCATTACCATTGTCTCAGTCTTTGTGCGAAGCCAGCAAACAAATGTGACATGATCAGTGCAATGCCCCAGAAAAACAGTGGTGTGTTATAACTCTAAGAAATGTGGGCATATAGCTTGTTATTGCTGGACACCATCTACCCAGTCAGAAAACGACCAGCGCCCGGCCTGAAACCATGTAACTTAAAGGTAAATCAGAATCATTCTCCTTCTGTAAACCGCCTCGAGTGGCCGAGGTCGTTAAGTCGCGGATTCGTGAGCAGGAGGTCTGGGTTCGAATACCGCTAGGACCGTCCTCCCTGACTGAGGTTTTTTCCCGGTTTTCCTCAGTCCTCATAAATGGCAAATGCCGGGGAGGTACCCTAAACTTAGGCCTGGAACGATTCCTTCCTTAAAAAATAAATCCTTTCCCAATATATCATTTCATTCATATATCATCAGTGTCCATCACCTGTGGTGCCTCTGTAGCAAAAATGGGCATTAAACACCATTCATTCATTCCTTCTGTAAACACAGCTCTCTCGTTAGCAGGTAGTGTTTTACAAATTATTGGTCACATTAATGATAAGCGCATTAACATTCTTCTTGCCATAGAAGAACTCAACAGGTTCGAAATATAGTGATTACAAGTGTGACTTTCTCTTAGTGTTTTATCCTTTTCTGCTTTTATAATTACTGTTAATTTTTAACATTCTTTTATATATAAGAAGTGCTGTCAAAATTATTCATGATATGCATATTTCAGACTGCTCTAAATTACAGCCAGTGGATATTCTGTTATGTACTGCAGAAAATAAGTTGTTAGATGCTCCATACTATTCTATTGTGACCTTTACCATTGATAACTCTTTTTCAGGAGGATGTGCTTCTAGTAAAGAATTTGGCACGTGGCTAAATTAGGCAATGATTTTTTAAGTAGCCATGAAGTTATTGATTACTTGCATATCTCTATTTCTACACACACTGATGATCATAAATGTTTTTCTATTCCTATTGTGAAGACAGACCCATTGGATGACATTGCCATAAAACCACTTGATGATGGTGCTACCCCCAATAAGATGTCTGTTGTAGACAATGTTAAAATTGCTCCTTTTTCTACTTATTATATGTCTGCGCAGCCCTCTGTTGTAATGTTTGAACCATCACAGGCTATTATGCATAAGAAACATGATACTATTTCTCTTGTGGTATATAATGCATTGTCAAAGTACATTATTCCTGTGCATAAGAGTTCTGCAGCACCTCAAACACTGTTCTTTCTCAAGCTCATTCTCAAGCTCTGTCGCTCCTAGAGATGTTACTCCCTTACAAGCCCCTAACTTTGATTTAATGTGAATACTAGGTTAACCTCTTCTCAAAAATCCCAATTGCATGAACTGTTATTAAAGTACACTGGTGTTTTTGCTGCCTGTCTTCAAGACTTAGGTTCTACAAATGTTGCAGAGTTTCATATTGCTGTTAATGACTCAAAAGGTGGCCCATAAACAAAAAGAAATACTTTCTTAACAGGTTGATGAAATTAAAAAGGCTGGTATTATAAAATAATCTCAATTGTCCTGGGCTTCCTCTGTTGTCCTAGTTAAGAAGAAGGATGGTTCTATGATTATAGGAAACTAAATGCAGGTACCATCACATCATCATTGATGATCTTATGAGTTATTTAGGAGAAGCAAAATGGTTTGCTTCATTAGATTTGTTGTCAGCTTATTTCTAAGTGCGGATTTCCAAGGATAGTAAAAAAAAACCCTTTGTTATTCATGATGGACAATATGAATTTGACCATCTCTCTTTTGGATTAGCCAACATTCCCCATTTTTTTTAGTTATGTGGCAGAGAAACTGCTAGAAGATTTAAAATTTAAAAGGCTTTGGCATATTTAGATAACATTGTTGTCTTTGCGAAATCCTTTGAGAGTTGCTAGAGAATATTGAAGCTGTTTTTCAGAAATTACAGATTCATAATTTTAATTAAAATGTAAATTGGAACTTGCACAGTGAAGCTAATCATATAATTTATGTTATTGTATGATTTAGTTGAATTACACAATCTTAATGCTTCACTTGTCATAATGTATAGAACCGGTTTTGAGAACATTTGGTTCTCATGATCAGTTAAAATTCAACTGTCGAATAATTCGTTGAGCTGTGGGAATGTTTACTCTACTCTGGTGGCACTGTGATAAACTTGTAGTTTATGTTTTCATCCCCGGCAGTGTCGAAGTTCATTAGACTGTCTTTATATTTGTAGATGTAGATTTTCTCCCAGGTTGCTAGTTCCGTAGGTCCTTGTATTGATTTGAATAATTTTGCTTTATTCACTATGTTGTGATTTTGTGTCCAAAAATGATATGCTATGCTGATTTCTCTATTTGCTTGTACTTTATGTTCCTGAAATGTTCCTTTAACCGTGTGCCTATGTTTCTCTTTGTTTTTTCCAATTAAGATTTTTTCACATTCTGCAAAATTTATTTTGTGAATAATTGCTTTTTTTCTCTTGGGAATACTGTCATTAACATTGTCTATCATTAAGTTTTTAACATTAAATCTATTAATTGGTGCCAACCTGATATTAAAATTTTTAAGAATATCCTGAAATTTTTTGTAGCCCATGGATGATATGTGAACTTTTTAAAAATTAGCTTATCTTTTCTTGCTGAAAGTGTTGTGGTTTCTTTGATACATTTTGTCTCTGCCCCTTTTTGTGTACTAGTTCTTTTTTAAAACTATTTTTAACCGCTGTTTCTTCTATTTTTTTGTATTTATTCTTTAAAATATTCTTCTTTGCTAATTTGTAGGTTAACTAGCCGGTGTGTTAAACTGTTGATAACTGCATGTTTGTGTGCTATGGGGTTAAAACTGTCAGCTTTGATGTGATTATCTGCATGTGTATTCTTTCTGTATATTCCAAATTCCAGATTTCCTTGACGTTTCATTATTTTAAATCTAAGAATGGCAACAACTTATCTGTTTCTGTTTTGTATGTAAACAATATGTTTCTAGTTAAATATAGTGAACGTTTGTAACAGTGATGTTTAGTATAAGCTTAGAATAACTGAGTCGACTTTGTAACACTTACATCACTAATAGTTTTTAAAAGAGGAAAACTAAGTTTCTGGACCTAATCGCTCCCATCTTCAGTTCCAGTTGGACTGCCGGCCTTGTTCTTCGTGGTGGTTTGGTTTGTCTCTGGTGGCGGTTGGATGAACTTCTGTATTAAGACGTCACTTGGTGGGATTTCAAAGTTGAAATCCCACCAAACTAAAAGAGGACATTCCTCAAGAGAAAAATCAGGAATATATCAGATGGAATGTATCGATTGTGAAAAAATTTACGTAGGAAAGACTAAAAGAAACATTAAAACATGAGCAAAAGAACACATCAGGAACATAAAACAAAGACAGGAAGAAAAATCAGCAGTAGCTTGGCATTTTTGGAATGAAAAACATAATATAAACAGGAATCCCAAACTACTTGAAAACATTACAGGGAAAACAGAACTCGCTGTCTGGAGAAACATTTATATCTGGAAGAACAAATGTAGCGTTTTCAACTTTGAAATCCCACCAAGTGATGTCTTAATACAGAAGTTCATCCAACCGCCACCAGAGACAAACCAAACCACCACGAAGAACAAGGCCGGCAGTTGAACTGGAACTGAAGATGGGAGCAATTAGCTCCAGAAACTTAGTTTTCCTCTTTTAAAAACTATTAGTGATGTAAGTGTTACAAAGTCTCAGTTATTCTAAACTAATATGTTTCTATCTTATATGAATAAAGCAAAATTATTACAATCAATACAAGGACCTACGGAACTAACAACCTAGGAGAAAATCTACATCTACAAATATACAAGTGTTCTCGAAACCAATTCTGTACATTATGACAAGTAAGGGAAGCATTAAGAGTGTGTAGCTAAACTGAATCATACAGTAATATCATAATTTTAAGTTGAAATTAGCTAAGTGTTTTTTGGTATGGAGAGAATCAAATTGTTAGGTTTCAAGGTTTCTCAAGATGGTATTTCTCCAGATTCAGATAAAGTGACTTGTATTAAGAATTTATCAAAAATGTTGATGTTCATAAGGTATTAGGCCTCTTATCATTTTTACAGATATTGCACAACCATTGATTCAACTAACAAGAAAAGAATCAAGAATTTTTGTGAGGCCCTGATCAGCAGTAGGCTTTTCAAATTTTGAAAGACTTTTTAATTACTGCCCCATTCTAGCTCATTATACTCCAAGTGCATACACCAAATTACACACTGATGCCAGTGGCCTGGGTGTGGCTGCATATTGTTACAGAAAGTTGACAGTGCATTGAGATCTATTGCCTATGCATCCAGAACATTACCTAATGTGAGCAGAATTACAGTGTACCAGAATTAGAACTGTAGCTATTGTTTTTGGGCTATCCTATTTCAGGGCTTTTGTCTATGGATCAATCACCATTCTCTATGTTACCTTAATAATGTTAAAGATTTAATATAATATAAAATCTGTATACGCTACCCTGGTACCTGGTTTCCTAAACCAGGGCGTGTATATCAAATTTTCCATTTATTGTTATAACTATACAATTCAATAATATTTTAATACATTATTTTACAGATTTTCCTAATAACTAGATTAAAATAATATAATAAAACAATAAACAAAAAAAATAATTAATTGAACAAAAATATAAATTTACTTAATTACTTCCCAAATTAATCTTCCAAAATCTGCAAAACTACCAAATTAACAATTTAACAATATTACTGGGAGCCAGTAGGAATTATAGCTGGTAGCCCGCTATTCTATCCTTTAAATTTATTCCATAACTATACAACTATACTATTACTAACCACTGTTACCAGCGGTATGTACTGGTATCCAGTACTTGGCAAAAATTCTCTTAAATTGGACATTATCCTGAATTGTTTCAATTCTCCTTAATTTATTACAATTATAATAATATCCTTCTATTTGACAATTTACTTCACTTAAAGTTCATTTATTATTATTAATCTTTCCTACTCATTTCATTTATTTGTCCCAACACTTGAACTCATTAAACACTCTCACCTCGCTTCCACCATATTACTCTCCATCTTTTCTTCCCAACCATTCCTTCTTCCATCTCGCTTGCTCCTCCTGGTCCCCTGGTTGCACCATTTCTTGCGTTCAGCTCCTCCTCTCTGGACACCACTACTCCATCTCCTGCCGCGGCTCATTCCCGTGCATCTCCAACATCCTTCCTTCACCTTCTGTAATTTTCCTTCTTCCATCTTCTTCCCGATGTCAAAACTCTTATAGGTATATTCTCTACTTCAGGTTGTAAATCAACATTATCCCGTTTGTTATATTTTTTAGGCATTTTCATCTCCATATTCCCTTCTTCCTTATCTTTAGCTTCTTCTTCTTCTTCTTCTAATATTCTCTTCCTGTTGATTTAATTAAAGTTATTTTCTATATTTTCTATTCTTGTTAGTTATTTGTGTTTGGGGGTTGTCTTTGCATATGTATGCATTCTGATCTTCTTACCTCGTCCTCAGCTTTTTCATTACATCTAATTATCTGCTCTTGTGGTATTACCTCTTCCCTTGCTAGGTTACTTATTTTGAGTGCGGCCTGCTCGAGGTATTTATATAGGCCCTTATTTCTAAGTTTATGTGCCACCTGATGGCCACTTAAAATTTCTCTTTCTTCTCTCACATGTTCTAAATAGCATGTGCATTCAAATAACACATGCTCTGGGTTATCCTATGTTTTGCAAAGTGTACAGATATCGTCCTCTGTTCTGTTGATTTTCTTCCAATAAGTTTTGTAAGGCCCGTGACCTATAAGGTAATGTATCATGCCTTTGGTAGGTTGTATAAATTTTAGTTTTAATCTCTCAAAAATGTTGTTAAATAAGTCGAAAGTTCTCCTGCCTGTCTCGGCATTTTCCCCATTCGTGTTGCCATTGTTCTTTTAATTTATGTTTTATTTCATTTAAATTGTTGCAGTGACTGCTGATTATTAAACTTACTTTCTCCAAGTTGCCTTTCTTCAACCAATAAACAGCGCCTCTTAATTTAATCAATAGGTCAATTGGCCATATTCCTGTTACTACAAAAAGGGCCATAGTGGGTGAGGTGCTTAATGCCCCTGTAAATCTTAATAACACCTTCCTTTGTGATCTTCTTAATAGAGTTTTTATTTGGACATCCTTCATCCTCAGAGCCCAGACTCCTGCTCCATAAGTCATTATTGAAGCAAAAATGCTCGTGTAGTATGCTGTAATGACATATAATGGAATTTTAAAATTCCACTGAACTAATCTTGCTAATTTCATCATAACGTTTTCGGATTTTTTTAGTACATATTCAGTGTGTTTCCTAAAGTTTAGTTTCTCATCTAAGTAAATTCCCAAATATTTTGCTTGTTTTTGGCATCTTATATTTTGGTTGTTATATTTAATGCATGGATCTCTTTTGAGCTTACCTTTCAAAAGCATGTAGCCTGATTTAGTTGGAGCGACTTGGAGTTTAGTTTTACTACACCAATTACTTAATTTATTAGTTAATTTATTCGCTCTTCTTTCTATATCTGCTCTATTGTTTCCTTCTATTAGAAATAAAACATCGTCGGCATACGCGATGGCTTTTGCCACATTTTCATCATTGTTTAGTTCGTCTAAAAGAGTTTCCAAAACTATGTCCCAAAAATTGGCCTAAGATCGAGCCTTGGGGACATCCCTTAGTTATATCTCTGTAAATTGTTTCTTCAGTACCTTTTACATGAACCCTTCTGTCTTTGCAGTAGTCCATTAATACTGCGTATAGACATTTAGGGAGATCTATTTCCCGTAACCTCTCAAATAGTACCGGCCACCATAAATTATCGAAAGCGCCAGAAATGTCAATTAGAATTCCAATTAAATATTTTGAGTTTGAGTTATTGACCATATCTAATAGGTGGTTTATTGCGTCTTGAGTCGATTTTCCTTCTCTAAAGCCGAATTGATTGTTATTCATACCCGTCATGATCCTAAATTCTTTTAATCTTTTACAGACGAGTGCTTTCAAGATGTTTCCAAGGATATTTAAGAGGCATATAGGTCTATATGATTTCGGCTCCTTAGGATCCTTGTCAGCACTTTTCTTCAGGATAATAACTTTTCCTGCTTTCCAGCAATAGGGAAAGCGCCCTTGCCATATACAGTCATTAAAAAGTCGACGTAAGAACGGTGTAATTTTATCTTCCAATTTCATCAGAACTTCATTCATTACTCCACCTGGATCTGCTGCTTTATCCCTTTTTAGCTTATTTATAGCTAATTTAATTTCCAACACATCAAAGGGGTAGATTAGTCTATTATTTCTATACATGGTATTCATATCTACTCTTTTTTGAATGTGTTGAATATTATCCATACTTTTATCATCCTGTGGAAGTAACTTGTCCAAAAGGGCATTTACAGAGCTTTTCCAGTCTGTAGTCATTTCACCATTGTCTTTTTTTATTGTATTTAGAATATCTGGTTTCTTGATTTTTTTCCATAATAATTGTATAGGGAATTCCCCATATATTGATGTCTAATTTCTTTTCTACGAATGTTTTCCATGAGTTCGTCCTTGTTTCTTCTAAAGTGGTTTTATATTTCTTTTTAGCTTCTCTATATTTATTTAGGTTTCTCTCCCTTTCTTCTGCAATTATCGATCTTTGATAAATTCTTCTTAGTTTCCTAACTTTGCTTCTTGCTTTTTGCAGTGCATCCGTCCAAATAGTATCATAATATTTTTTGGGTATGGTTGTGGGAACAGATTTCTCCATGGCCTTTCGTATTGTTTGGACAAGGTTATTGGCGTCCTTATCAATAGACTCTCCTTCGTATTGTAACTTTAAGTTTTCAAATTTCTGTCTCAGAAGATTCCAGTCTGCTTGTTTGTAATTGTAAATTTTCTCTCCTCTTCCTTTAAATTTTGGTTTTCGTGTGCAGTAATCGAAGTAGATTAATCTGTGATCACTAATGGTCATAGCTTGACCTACTTTCCAATTTATTATTTTATTATTTGAGCTTAACTTACATAAAGTTATGTCAATGTTGGCAGTAGCACCGGCTCTATTTTCGAAAGTAGGAGGGTTGTTGGATTGATTATTGACAAGAAGATTTAGTTCCAAATCACAATCTTTAGTGCGACATAGTTGAAATAATGCTATAACATTTTACACAAGGCATTTACAAAAATAAAACAAATGGTACAAACATTGCAACAGAGGTACACTTATAAACAATTACAGTTTTCAAACAGCTCTCTAGTTTTATGTGTTAGTGACAGTTTTAGAGTGATACTAATAATGTTCTTGTTCCCTTATTTTTGTATAAAATTTTCTTTTCAGTGTTAGCCTCAAGTACACAGATATATTATTATTATTATTATTATTATTATTATTATTATTATTATAATTTTTTTTTTTTTCCCCATCTGCTCATTTTTGTTAGTCCGGTCAGTATTGTAGTAGACAGCATTATACAGGTAAAATTTTGCAACAGTTCTCCAAGAAAGGGAACAGTTTTCTTCACCTCATTGTCACAGGTGGCGAAACATGGGTCCACCACCAGCAGTAAGCGGTCATCATTGGAATGGAAACACCCCTCCTCTCTAAAGACAAAGAAGTTAAAGTGATACCATCTGTCTGGAAGCTTGATGGCCACAGTTTTGGGATAGCGTGAGTGTCATACTCGTGGAGTTTTTGTAAAGTGGGCACACAGTGACCGCTGACCGATACTGTGAAATATTGACGCAATTGTGCGAAACAATCTGGAGGAAACAGTCAGGTCTTCTCACCGAAGGGCATCATCTTCCTTCACTACAATGCGACCTCAAACAGCTTAGAAGACCACCATGCTGTTGAAACACTTTTGCTGAGACATCATCAACCACCCCCCGTATGGCCCGGATCATGCTCCAAGAGATTTTCACCTTTTTCCTCACTTGAAGGAGCACCTAAGAGGCTGGCGATTTGCTTCAGATGAGGAGGTGAAACACTTCGCCACAAAGTGGCTGAATATGCAATGACAGGAGTTTTACCAGGAGCGAATATTCAAATTCATCCCACGGAATAACAAGTGCCTAAAGCAATATAGCGACAATGTTGGAAATTAAAGTACTGTATGTATTATCAGTTAGCTGTATTGATTGTATGAAATAAAGTGTGTACATTCAACTGCAAACTATGTAACCTTTGTTTCTGATCACCTCCCATATTAAGACATCATGTCAGATTGTAAAACCAAAAATTGATTTTCTTAATATGGCTTGTGATGCCCACTCTGTTGTTTAAGTAGATTTAAGGCTGTTTTAAAAAATTGGCTCATCAGCAACACTTTTTATAAACTTGTTGATTTTTTTTATGGTAGCAATATTATTAGATTTTAATTTTTATATAGTGGACTATTGCCCGTACTATAATGTATCAGTTCTGGCAAATAAACAATTGTAATAATAAAATACAATTTTTTTCATAACTTAATTGCAAAAAAGTATCTAACATAATAAAAATCTCATTTTATGTAATGAATATAAACATATAAAATACATCCTAAACTTAAGTATTCATTTTTTTACACTAAACCCCACTTACTTGTAAGACGCGTTTTGGGAGAATCTCTCCCATCTTCAGTTGTTCACCGAACCGCTGTTACTGCAAATGATGGCTGGACACCCGGATGTTTCTGTGGTGGCCTCTGTTGGTTGAAGTAGGAAATTACTGAGTATATCCATAGGAGGAAACTCGAAATTCATTAGGTTTTCTCTATTTGTTAAAATAAATTTTTTTTCCTAAATGGATAACTCTAATGGGCTGTAAAGATGTATCAGCAGTTTAATTTCATGGTTTATGGTCCAAAAGTGAGCTGCTACTGCTGATTTATCCACCTTCTTAAACCAAATATTCCTAAAATGTTCTTTCTTCCAAATTTCTCTTTGTTTTACTTGCTCACAATCTGCACATTTTATTTCGTAAATTTCTGATTTCTGTTCTGTTGATATGGAGTCTATTTACTGTGCAACCTAATAAATTCTTGATGTTATATCATTTCTTTGGGTCTAACATTATCCTATGTTTTTTGAAAAATTTCTTGAACTTGTGGTAAATTGGATGGTAGGTGAAACTTTTGAATTTGTATACTTCCTTTGTGTTTTTCAGTGTGGAAACTTCCCTTATCCCTTTTTGTCTTTTAGATTTATTGATAATTTTTATCACTGTGTCTGTTGAAACCATTGATTATAGCTGTCTTTATTATTTGTTTGTATTCTATTTTGTACTCTGCTTCTGTGAGTGGAATGTTCATCAAACTGTGAAATACTGCATACTTATGTGGAATGGGGTTTAAACTCTCATTTTATGTAGTTTTCTGTATGTGTTTCTTTTCTGTAAATTCCAAAATTCAAACAATCTCCATTTCTTATAATTTTTAAATCTAGAAAAGGTAGTCAACCATTTCCTTCTTCTTCTATGGTATATTGTATAGATTCCTGTTGCAAATTTAGAAGTTTCAGGGCATCTATTGAATGTTTCTTCAGTATTATTGCAAAAATGTCATCCACATACCTATATTATTTCTAGATTTAAAAATTATAAGAAATGGAGATTGTTTGAATTTTGGAATTTATAGAAAAGAAAACATACAGAAAACTACATAAAAATGAGAGTTATAAACTCCATTCCACATAAGTATGCAGTATTTCACAGTTTGGCACACAGATTCATGAATATTCCATTCACAGAAGCAGAGTACGAAGTAGAATACAAACAAATAATAAAGACAGCTATAATCAATGGTTTCAACGAAGACACAGTGATAAAAATTATCCATAAATTTAAAGACGAATAGGGATAAGGGAAGAAAAACACAAAAGAAGAATAAAATTCAAAGTTTCACCTACCATCCAATTAACCACAACAAGTTCAAGAAAATTTTCAAAGGACATGGGATAATGTTAGCCCCAAAGAAATGATATAACATCAAGAATTTATTAGATTGCACAGTAAAAGACTCCATATCAACAGAACAGAAATCAGGAATTTATGAAATAAAATGTGCAGATTGTGTTTAGAGCTACATAGGTAAAGCAAAGAGAAATTTGGAAATTCGGAGGAAGGAACATTTTAGAAATATTCAGAAAAGCAGGTGGATAAATCAGCAGTAGCAGCTCATTTTTGGACCAAAAACCATGAAATAAAACCGGGAATTAAACTGCTGAAACATCTTCACAACCCATTAGAGTTATCCACTTGGGAAAAAAATGTTATATTAAAAAATAGAGAAAACCTAATGAATTTCGAGTTTCCTCCTATGGATGAACTCAGCAATTTCCACTTCAACCAACAGAGGCCACCACAGAAACATCCAGGTATCCAGCCATCATTTTGAGTAACAGCAGTTCGGTGAACAACTGAAGATGGGAGAGATTCTGCTGAAATGCATCTTACTTTTATGTAAGTAAGTGGAGTTTAGTGTAAAAAAAAATTAATACCTAAGTTTAGGAGAAACCAAAATTTGCTTAATGTAATTTATTTTCCGTTTCTGGAACTGAAAGTAGTTTCTTGGCACCTTTAATAGATACTGCTTTAGCAAGCCTGATTTTATGTTCCCCATTTTTTGAGAATGGGAGCAAGGGGCATCAAGTGCAATGAACTGGAATAATGCTACTTGAAATGGGCTTCTGGGTACATTTTCTTTACATTTTGAAGTTACTGTTGTAGGTGGTTGCAATTTTTCAGCATCGGTCACAAACAGCAGTAGCTATCATTTAACTACATTAAATTTATAGACTTGATAAAATATTTACAGATTAATTAAAATTGTTAATTGGAACATTGCACAGGAAAGCTAAATCATTGTGTGATTGAGTTGAACTAACACTCTTTTGCTCCTCAAGTAAGTGGAAATCTTAATATATGTTTACAGATTGTCAACTATTAAATCCTCACAACTTAAAAGATAAATACTTCATACTTAAATGTAAATACTACTGTAATCGCTCATTCTTTACATCTACAGATAGCTAGATGGTTATTTAGGATATTTTTAAAATGTCTTTCCACTTTCCATCTTAAAAGAAGTATTGTTACAGATGTAGGCAGGTTGGACAAAGTTCCATTAAAGCTTTGTAGGTGGCTAGCCAGATAATTGTTGGGCTCTTTTTTCATCAGCATCAAATAGCCTGTCACCATACTGAGACAAAAAGCTTTTTAATTTGTATGCACTGCCTTTCTTAATTTTAGGCATACTGAGAAACTAACTTTCACTATTAAAGCTTAGAAATGAATGCAGAGATTAATAAAAAATAAATGTAGTCAGTTACAATAACATTCCAGTTGTTATTGCTTAAATGAGCCACATTTGGACTTACACATAATAGTGATGGAAGCTGAAAACTACTAGATGGGATAATCGATTACAACTGATATATTTATATATATAATTGTTTCTTGTCTTCTTGCCATAGAAGAACTCAACGAGTTCGAAATATAGCGATTTCAAGTGTGACTTTCTCTTAGTATTTTATCCTTTCTACTGTTATAATTACTGTTAATTTGTTACATTATTAATAGTGTTATTGTATTATATATATATATATATATATATATATATATATATATATATATATCAGGTTGCTTACACATCAATACTGCAAGCCACATAGTGCCAAATTAAATATCTTCAAAACCCAATTTTTTACAAACTCTAGCAATGTCAATAACTCACTAAAAAGAATATGCAAAAACATACTATGACAAATTATTGTTACGAAATTACTCATATTTCACTAATTTTGTTCCATTTACTTGGTTATTTAGTGAAATTTGAGTGATTTCATAACAACTACTTATAAACATACATTAATATAACAAATGAGGAAATCACTCAAATTTCACTAATTTTGTTCCACTTACTAGGACATGTTTCAAAGGCTGTTTCCTTCTTCTTCTTCAGTGTGATTCTACTGTCTGCTTCCCAGTGTGGTATTAAGATGTCGCTCTGTGGATTTTACGAACTAGAGTTTATCTACAGGCTGAAGATGGGAGGGATCACTCCCGAAACATATGTCCAAATTTTATGTAAGTGAATGGAGTTAGTGTGAAAATAACCTGTATTACATTGTTTATATAAATTTTCCTTGTTTTTGTTTTTGAATATATTTTCCCGCACTGTTAATTCTATGGGTTTTTGGAGTGCTTTTAAGAGTTTTGGTTCCTTTTGAAATTCGTGGTTGTTTTTCCAAAAAATGGTCTGCTGTTGCTGATTTTTCCATGTGTTTATATTTTACATTTCTAATGTGTTCCTTAAGTCGTATGATATTTCTTTTTGTAGTGCCTATGTATTTCATATTGCAGTCTTTGCAACTGATTTTGTAAATGCCGGATTGTTTTCCTGGCAGAATTTTGTCTTTTGTGTTGGTTTTTAAATTACATTTGTTTACTGGAGCCAAAATGATGTTTGCCTCTTTAAAAATCTTCTGGAATTTTTGGTGTCCCCATGGGTGAAATGTGAATTTCTTATATATATGATCTCCTTTGTAGCCTTTTAGTGTGGTGACATCTTTTATTTGTTTTTTTGAATTTTTCTGTTTTCTAGTTAACCAGATCTATTGTGTGCCTATTTTTCTGTGCTATATCTATGATTTTATGGTACTCCAAATTGTATTCCGTAGTGAAACAAAAGTAGTGAAATTTGAGGGATTTCCTCAATAATAATTTGTTATATTTCACTGTGAAATTTCCCGCTACTCAAAAATGCATTAATGTAATTAAAATTATTGGATGACTGAGTCGAACTACACACTTTTATTGACTCCACTTACTTGTTTATATTTGAGGATGTAGACGATGGTCTGCAAAACATATTCAAGTAAGAGTGTGTAATTAGACTCAGTCATACAATAATCTTAATTATACTATATTCTTTACTGTACAAGTTCCAATCAGCACTTCATGTTTATACATTTTACTGAGGCTGTAAACTTGAAAATTTCCAGTCGACAGATTTGCATTTTTAAGGGTTTTTTTTTTCCCCTCCCACCATTGGATTCTTATAAATCATTTTGTATACCAGTTTGAATTTTTAAGGTAATAGGCGCATATTGGAAGAATTTAGAAATTGAGACCTTTTTTCATAATCCTGAAAATGCTGAAATTTTTCTCATAATTGATGAATAACTTGAAAATCATATATTAATATTCTGCATATTTTCCAAAAGCTGGGGTTATTCATGGGATATAGCAATATTTAATAAATTAACCTAATGTCAAACATTTAATTTTGAAAAGTCTTTTAAGACTTGCAAGTTTTAGGGGGTTAAATAATTTCATTAACCCTTTAGAATTCTTATGTATTTTTTGCATAGTTGTATAATCCAGTGAATTTTTGGGGGATTTGATGCACTATTTGTAGTCATAGAGAACATTGGAAATTAAAGTCTTCCTCTCGAGTATCTGATAATGCCAAAACTTTGGATGCATTTTTTATAATTATAAATCTGATTTTAATATTCTCTGCACTTTCCAAAAGCTATTAGATGACAGCTATATTTTATTAGTTAACCTAATGTGTTTCATCAAGACTATAAATCATTAATAATTTTATGTGGTTAAAATTTTGGATGTTTTTTTTTTTATGGTAATTTTTATATAAGGGGTACAAATTTGGACACATTTGTTAAATTATCTCTTCAACTGTAAATAAGATTTTAATATTCTGGGAATTATCTGAAATATGTAGCGCAAGTTTATTGGCAAATCATAGCTTTATTTAATAATTTAGCATAATGTCAGTTAAATCAGAAATGTAATTTTGAAAATTTCCAATGAACTTTATATTATTGGAGGCAAAATATCTGGATAATGCCTTATGGATTCTATGTTCCATTTTTGAGTAGATGACAGAGCTTCATTCTCAGTCAAATTTTTAGGCATTCTAGGGCATATGGCAATTTCGATAATGAGACCTCTCTGGAAATACCCAAAATGGCCAATTTGCAAATATCTCTGCAGAAGCAACGCATTTTTTTTCCTCCTACTAAAAATTATGTATCATAGTCTCTTTATTTTTTCACTATAGAAAATAGCCTAGCATTGCTTTTCCCCCCCCCCCTAGGGAAAAATTGCTTATCATTATCTTTTTTATTTCCTAGGAAAAATTTCTATCTTTGGCATTTTTTTACAAACAATTGCCTATCATTTGTCTTTTGTTTTGTTTTTCCTAGGAAAAATTGCCTATCTTGGTAACCTCTTTTATTGGGGGTAAAATACCTTTTCTGTTATCTTTACAAGAAATGTAAATAATCAAGAGATAATTATGAATTATTTCTATTATAAACACAAATTCACAAACACTTTCAAAAAAGCTAGAAGTGAACAAGGTGTGTAAACAATTCTCAAACATTATTTTTTAAAACTTGATTTCTCAATACTTGTAAATATCCTCATCAGATGTGGCAGCTTCCAAGGGGTACATCTTCCAAATTAATATTGTATTGGTGTTGGCAATGCCTGCATCAACTTCCCATTTACCACCCTAATTCCTGCAAAAAAGATGAAAATAACAGCTATAAGACATGCATCTGTCTGGGATATATTTTATTCATTTTTATGATCTATGACAATGAAACAATTATTAACTAAATATATAAAAATAAAAAAAAAAATACATGACATTGAAACATTGCCAAAAATTATACTGCAATACAACTAGCAACCCTATAAGCAGAAATAGCCATAAAAAGCATAATTTGACATTGAGATTTTTGACCTTCAAAAAATGGCAAGTCTTTTAGACCAGCAATTTTGAAATGATATACCCCCCTAAAATACACAGTAATATAAATTTAATGAAGGTGATATTCCCTGCATACACAGCTCGTCTCCAGTTTTCTGAAAATGTCCCAAAATTACTCTTAAGCATCCCTCTATCCACTGCAGTCAGGTTGCTTACTATCAACAGATCAGCCTTATAAGGGAATCTGCTATAAATAAGAACAAATGGCTATGAATGATTCAATTGGTGAAGAAGAAAAAGTAGTTCACTGTGATACGATATATTACACAATACATGTTAAAACTGAAGCTATCTAATAGAATTATGAAATTATATTTATCTCTTAGTAACATTAAGATTCTTGAGAAAAAACAGGAGAGGATTGTACTTGCGCAGATATGAGAGACAGTAGTGGCTGCCTTTAAAATTCTAGTAAGAGTAACACTTTTTCAGGATCGCAGAAAATAGTGAGTGTTCCTCAAGTAGTAAATTTGTGAAACAAAAATCTTAGGTTCTTATTGCAATGACCTAATTTGTGTATTGTGACTAGTTGCTAATGATTTCTACCCTAGATGACATTATGTGGGTTCTGCTGATGTTGAAGGATATATACCACCACTACAATTTACCCACTAATATAATATCACACAACCCACTATCAATTTATATTAACATAAAGGAGGCGAGTGTAGATTGTCAGGCCATAGCTCGTCGCAGCAAACCACTGGATCCACCGGTTTCTACAATAGTGTATATGTGTATTAACTAATTGTGAATTCCAATTATGTTGCATTCTTATATCTGCACTAGAGGGAACGCAGTCATCACTAGTAGGAGGAGCCTGTAGCTATATAAGTAATGCACTCTTGGGCGGACGCGGACTTACAATGCTTGCCTACATCTACGCCATTTTCCATCATCATGGAAAGAGGCGCAGATGATTTGCATTGTGAAGCCCGGCAAAGACCCCGCTCATCCCTCCAAGCCTTCTCTCCATAGTTTCAAAAGTATTTGAAAAGCTTCTCCTTACTCGGCTATTTCCTCACTTCGAGGGAATGCAACTCCTACCTAACCACCAGTTCGGTTTTCGTCCTGGACTTTCCACGACCCAGCACCTACTGCGAGTGGCTTCCAATCGAAAACCAAGTCGGTAGCAGTGCTGCTGGACGTAGAAAAGGCTTTCTCGACCACATGGCACGACGGCCTCATCTACAAACTCCTAGAGCATGACATCCCTGCCCCCTACATTTCCCTGGTAGCCAGCTTCCTCAGAGAACGCAGCTTCCGGGTAAAAGTAGACGGCAAGCTTTCAGTAGTCCGGCCTATTGGCGCGGGAGTGCCGGAAGGCAGCGTGCTGTCCCCGACACTCTTCACTGCTTACATGGCCGACTTTTCAACCAACGACAGAACTACCACCTGTCAATATGCAGACGATCTGCTCAATCTGGCACAAAATAACCAAATTATGCACTGTGTCCAATTCAGAACCAACTCCGTGTGGCATTGACCTGGAGCGAAAAATGGCGGATGGCCTTAGTCCGGAGAAAAGCTCTGCGATTCTCCTGACTAAGGGCAGACGTCCGAGGCGCCGGCGGGACCTCGTGTTGCATCGCCGGCGGATCCCCTGGGTCCACAGTGCTGATACCTCAGGGTGACGCTGGACCGCTCGCTGATCTTTAGGGAGCACATAATCGCTATAAGTTCGGCAAGGTCATGCTGCCCTCGGGAAGTTGCATCCAATCCTGACCTTTCGCTCCATGACCTTGAACCAAAAGCTGCGCGTCTACCGTGCCATAGTCCCGGCGATGGTTTTGTACGGCTGCGAGATCTGGGGAGCCGTGGCCCCGTCCACGATCCGCATAATCCAGACCCTGCAGAACCGTGCGCTGAGAATTGTGTACGGTACTGACGGCCGCTTCCCAGCCAACATCCTGCACTATCATTCCAACCTACCATACATCATTGACGTCATACCGGAGAGAGCCCGGACGTTACATGATAAAATCCCGAACCATCCTAATGAACTGGTCAGAGCACCCGGGGACTACGACCACAAGGCTCCTAGACGATGTAAATCGTACTGGATTCCCAAGGACGTCATGGGACCCCTTGGATGAAACACACTGGCCCACATACAAAATCTAGCTCCTGAACCCGAGGTTGATTAACTCCTTATAAATACGTATCCTGAAGACCAGCCAAAGGCAAACCAAGCTGGAAACACCGGCTGACAAGCGGCATTAAGCAGCATTGGGCGTGGTCAGTACTTGGATGGGTGACCGCCGGGCGCTGCGCATGCCACGAGGTTAAGCAGCCTCGAGCGTGATCGGTGCTTGGATGGGTGGCCGTCCGAGTGCTCCACGTGCCGCTGGCACAAACTTTGTCACATCCTTCCTGTTTTATAAAGAAATCCTACGTCCATTGAGCAGGTAAAGCCGCGCGCGGCTAGGTACTGCTGACAAAGAACACCCACTTGGGAAAATGTTTTCCCAGGTGCCCCGAGCTGGCATCTGGTGGGGACTGTGTCGGGTCGCGAACGCGAAGTATCTGGCCGTTCTGCTGGACAAGCGTCTCACTTTCATCCCCCACACAAAGGACACAATAAAGCTAGGCCATGCAGCTCTCAAGCAGCTGTATCCAATATTCCTATCCAAAACACTACCCACTCACCTAAAACTGCGTAGTTGGTCCTGGTCGGCCTTGTAAACTCAAGGTCGCGGGTTCGAACCCAGCCAGGATCGATGGCTTTTTTTTTCGGGCGTAAAAATAGTAAGTATGGCTTCCTTCGGAAGGGAAGTAAAGCCGTGGGTCCCGTGTCGTACATTTACGGCACGATAAAGAACCTCGAGCCTGAAAGAAGAGGCCTCTGAGCAAAATTTGTCAGCCGTTTCACGCCCTGAATAGAATGGAACGCTGATGACCTGAGATGTTAAAGAGCGTCCTTAAATAAACAAACAAATAAAAAAAACTAAAACTGCGGATTTATCGAGCCATCGTACAGCCCCATATTCTGTACGCTGCGAGGTCTGGGGAGTAGTGGCCAAGTTCACCATCTGCAGCATCCAGTGCGTTTAGAACAGGGTGCTCAGGATGATCTACGATATCGGCCGCAGGTTTCCGTCGAACATTCTCCATGAACAATCCGGGGTTCCATACAATGTCGATGTCATTCGTGAGAGGGCAAGACATTGTATGATAAAATCCCCAATTACTCGAAAGAGCTGGCGCGTCTCCTAGGACAATATGATCACAGGGCTACCAGGCGTCGCCTCTCATACAGGCTCCCAAAGGACATCTTGGTCAGATAATCAAATTAGAGGGAATCAAACTGTCCGGAAAAGTGGTGACTATACAATGCTGTGGTTAAGCAGCATTGACCTTGGTCGCCGCTTGGATGGGTGGCCAAAATGCTTAATCTACGAACATCAAAGGAATCCTCGCCTAATTAACTTAGACGACAAACTGCACAATATGAAAGCACATTAAACCCCACGAAGACCTATAGACCACACAGGTAAAGTCGCAGGTGCGGCGGCTAGGCACTGTGGCCTTTAATACCCGTCCATAGGACGGCTCGAGACTTGTGACGTTCCGGCGGGGACTGTGGGAGTACGTACTAGTAGATCCAAGTGCCTGCGCTCACCTCCTTTTCGTAAATATAAATTTATAAAGAATTGCGTGTTAATATGTTAACTATAAGTTATATTTACTGTACATTAAAAAAAGATTTCTTGTTAACCGTTGCTCAATGGCCATTTAAACCCGGCACTAACTGTTCCCGGATATCCAATAAACAGATCTAGGTATTTAAATGATCCCAATTAAAAGTTCTACACTACAGAACAAAGCTTTGTGTTTTTCTTATTTTTTATATTTTAATGAAACAAAAAAACTGAATTAAAAGACATTAAATGCAGTATGAGCCAACTATACGTATTACTGTATTTATTTGCAAAAAAAAAGGGAAGGGGGGAGTTCAGCTCTGGAGTGTATTTTACGTGTCGGGTTGCGATTTGTGGAGCTAAAAGAGTTCTCTAATTTTTTTCCCCCGAAAGCTACTACCATTAAGCACTAGTGTTTATAAGCATTGCAAATTCTTAACTGAGCCAGCACACACAGCAGTAATAAGTATTGAAATTATGTCAAAGCAGCTGCGCACACATTTCTTTATTGTTCGTAGAGCGTAGGTTTTCAAACACATGTTTGTGGCTGTAGACGAAATGCTTGAATCATATGATTGCATTTGCATGACACAATAAGTGAATGTTCGGCAATATGATTTTCAGCCACTGAGATAGATAAATTAGCAACTTGATACTGGAATTTTTTTTCTTGGCACCACATGTTTGGGTTTGTTCATTGAGAATATTTTCGTTTCAGCTAAATACTAATGAGGCAAGGTTCACTTGACAAGGAATTACAAAGTTACAAACTTGTTATTTCCAGATTGAATCGTGGTTTCAACTAGTGAGACAGGGTTATGAATTCCGAAAAGATATATTTTTCGGAGTACAACCTGTGGTGTATAACTCGTGCACAGCTCACATGTGACAGTCGACCAATTGATTTTTACCAAGTTTTTTACTGTAGACTTAGTAGCTCTCATAATTATTGAAACAAATGTGTATGAGCATAAAGTGCATGAAGATGTGACCTCAAAAGGCAAACACATTCAAATCATATTGGATTGCCAAAGTACAGGCTGTAAAGAGAGGGGAAGTGGAGATGCGTCAGTATCCACCTTTGACTTACATTGCTTGGCATAATAGAAGGTAGTTGCTGCTTTATCTAATTGCAGTTCCAAAAATTGATGCACAATACAGAAAAACAAGGGCCAAACTATGTCAGGCACATTCCTCTTTACGAAAAACTGTAAAATAGTACACAAAATTATTTTTTCACATGTTGGATATCACCATAGGCAATTGTTTCGTAATTTGAAAGAGCTCTAAAACCACAAAAAACAATTGACATATCTGGATTTTTGCTTATCAATTGCTCACAGCCTAATTGCAAGCTACCAAATTCATAGGCCTGTGCACAAAGGGGATAGAAGTTCTAAAACCTCTGCCACCCTCAGATTGACGGAAAAACATTTTCCCAAAAGGAT
Organism: Metallyticus violacea; assembly: GCA_030762175.1. NCBI lineage: Eukaryota > Metazoa > Arthropoda > Insecta > Mantodea > Metallyticidae > Metallyticus > Metallyticus violacea. The sequence continues at coordinate 3,245,752 of CM060832.1, forward strand.
ACCGTCTACAGGAAAAAGTTGCGTCCGTTTCGGAAATGTGCGTTATGCGGCAAAAGGGACACACGTAAGGAAACCAATATGATTTGCGGTGAATGCGATGTGCCCATGCTTTGAGGCGTATTCATTCAAAGCGCAACTTTTAAAGACAATGTTGAATTATTTAATAACCTTATTTCAGTTCATTATTTAAGGAAATATTAAAATAATTATGGGCTGAAATTCATTCAATTTGCAGCGCTTGTCGGACGTGTATACACGTCCATATCCGGGAAGAGGTTAAATGTTAGTTACCTTAATTTGAATGAAAGCAGCACAACGTACATAGTATCATCTAGCAGCAGGAATCAACTAGTGACGATAAACAAATTGAGTGAGTGCAACAAGAACTTAACTGCTGGATGAACTATTCGGAACAATATAATAAGTTTTACTGTGCATTAAAAATATTTCTTGTTTAATGCTAGTTACCTTAATTTGAAGGAAAACGGCCCAGTCTTTCATCCATTCTGGAGTCATGTTGTCGAATAGAGCGAGATCCGGTGAATATAATGCGTGAAGCACAACAATGAACTCCAGCGATGCCGAATTTGATGCCGCAGTGTTGCTGGTATGGAGCAGCTCATTGTCATATCGAAGGAACACTGCTGTGACCACCACCTCTTTCGCCTTTGCTGGATCCTGGTGTAAGCCCTGTAAGATTTCGCAGTACACCTTGCTGTTGACGGTAGTTCCGTTAGGAAGCCAGTTCATGAGCTGTATGCCTGAAGTGTTTCTAAAGACCATGAGCCTCTGCTGCCACTCGACTTTAGCCCCTGAACAATTGCTGCTGGAGGAATCTCTTGCTACTGGTCTCCTGCCCGAGTGCCGGCGGAGAGAGCCGAAGGTAGTGCTATTAGCTAAATAACGCTTCGATATCATCAGCGCCTTATCGTAGTTTGTTGGAGCTATGGGCTACACTTTTGAAGATTTAATAGCGAGTTCAAATACTACCATCTCACGTTTTTTTTTTCTGCAGGAGATTTGCCAAAATTACAATGATTTACTCGTGTATTAGTTACGAATTGGAATTGGAGCAGTTTGTTACAATGATTTACACCACTGAGTCGACCTGTTTCTAGGATTTACCCGCGGATAGCCGACAGATTATGTTAATGTGTATATATATATATATATATATATATATATATATATATATATATATATATATATAAATTAACACTAAAATAAAAGTAGATAAAGATAAAACACAGAGAAAGAGTCACACTTGAAACTGCTATATTTCGAACTACTGCGAGTTCTTCAATGGCAAGAAGCTAGTTTCAAGTGTGACTCTTTCTCTGTGTTTTATCTTTATCTACTTTTATTTTAGTGTTAATTTGTTACATTGTTAATAGTGTTTCTTTATTTTTATGTTTTATATATATACATACATACATACATACATACATATGAATTACTTGCGAATTGGAATAAGAGCCATATCCCATCGTTACAATATTTCACCCGCCTAATACTGCAGACTAACAGCAAGAGCACAGATTGCTGCATTTGTTTAGGGCCTAACGTCAAGTTCTGCAGCGTGCAGATGGGAGTAGCAGAAATTTCTTGGATCGGGGCGTTTCCATTGAATGGATTTGACTTCTTTGGTGTGTGGCAGTCAATAGCTTCTCAAAAAAAGGGGGGGGGGTCTTCATTATGTATTTCCAGTAACCCAATGTGCACATACCTACTTGTAGATAAGTTAGTGGATACTGTTTTTTTGATTTGAAATGTGTAATTGCAAAATTTACCATTTTCTCATAGCATTCTGCAGAAGGTAGAATGTTGCTCTGCTAAGTTCTCATCATGTTGACTGTCTTAAGAGTTAAAAAATCACTGTCATTAAACATGGCAGAAAATTCGGGTGGGGTGGCATGATTGCAAATCAGTACTTTTAAAATAATTTTAAGCAGGTATTTAGAGCAGAAAATACGGGGGGCTTGGCATAATTGCATATCAATACTTTTAAAATGCTTTTAAGCAGGCATTTAGAACTAAATCTCACGCATTAAGTGTGGGAATTATACTCTAAATTGTGCACAAGATTTTTTTTTTAAAAAAAAAAACGTAATATTTTTATTCTTTCTAATTTTTCATCTGAATATACTATTATCATAAAATAGCGAGAAGTTTTCAATAGTTCAGCTAACAGTAATAAAATGAAACCTGAGATGTACCTCACCTATATTGTTCAATAATACTAACATTTATAAGTACATGTGTCCTGTACAACTTCAAATTCAGACGATGCTGTGAATTGTTTGCATTTCTAATAATTAATATTCAATTCAATGTAGTCCCCCTTGACTAACACACACCGCCGCAAATGCCCGAGGTCATTAAGTCACGGACTCATGAGCGAGAGGTCTGGAGTTCGATTCCCACCAGGATCATCCTTCCTGACTGAAGTTTTCCTCAGTCCTTCAAATGGCAAATGCCGGGAAACTTGCGCTTGAAACGCTTCCTTCCTTTAAAAGAAAACCCTTCCCAATTTATGATTACATTTCATGTATCATCAGTGTCCACCGCTTGTGATGCCTCAGTAGTTAAAATGGACGTTAAATACTATTAATTGACTAACACATACTTGGTTCACTTCACCCTCTATGATTTAACCGCTACGAAACTGAATTTCTCTTGGTCCTTCAATCAGCCAATTATCGCTACCTTCGTGTTATCGTTAAAATCGCTGTTTGGAAGGAATTTCTTCAGGTTTTGAAAAAGAAAATTACCACTGGGACCAGGCCTGGATTACAGAGTGCATGGTTAAGCTCCAAGTATCCACAATCCTTAATAGAAGGCATTATGCCTGCTGTCAGTTTTCCACATTATTTTTCCCAGATTCTCATTAAACAATTTTGTCTAAAAGTGTAAGTTTTCTCCAATGTTTGGCACAAATTCCAAAAACAGAATGAGCTCTGTAACCCTAAGAAATGGTTTTAATTACATTTCCTGGCCAATTTACACACATAAAACTTCTTTGGGTTGGGGAGTCCTAATGCTTCCATTGCTATAGACTCTCCTTTGGCTTCTGGGCCTTAATGATAAATCCGTGTTTCATCTTTAGTAACAATCTTTGAGAAAAAATTATCAGAATCTTTTGGTATAAGGCCCAAATTATCCTAATTTCTGGCAATATGCTTTCTACTGGTCAGAATTTGGGGATTCCATTTTGGATGTGAATAATTATGAAACCATGGCAGCTGAAATGTCTAGTTCATGGCTAGTACATTAATTTTAACACACAATCTTTCATAATCATACCCTCCATCTTTTGGTACATTTTCTATGAATGGTAATATTAGACTTAATCATGGAACTAAGCTTTAAATCATTCAATTATACTATAGATCCATCTGACTATTTTCCCAATTCCAGCATTTATTGCAGACTGATTTGTAACTATGTTGCAAGCCCAATCATATTCCAATCTGCACATGCAAGCTCAGCTGTCCGACAATAATATAACATATTATTGAACACCCCTCTTTATATAAATGAGAGGACCTTATGATCTTAACTTCACCAGGTAAAATAAAAGTATTATTATTGCAGTTTGTTGGTTCTATTACAAGATCTAAAGTGTCAGGTGAGGTCAGCAAGGGTAGTGCGATGGTGGCTTGTGCTATAGAAAGGTTTCTGCCCTGAAATCTGGTATGGAAGCAGCTTTTCTTAAGGGCTCAAATTCCTTGGAGAGTGGGTAGTCAGTGTTGGAGTATCTGGAAACAATGATGTATACCTTACCTCTTGTGGATCCTGACTACGTGGTGTATTTCTTACCTTATTCTGTCCTCTTGGAGACTGTCCAGCCCTTAAGCAAGTACCAAGTAATGCTGCATTCATTAAAACCCAATCAGTTTAATTCTATCTTTGAACTTGAGATGTTACCTTAACTCAAGTGATGGATTACACTAGGAAGCAAACAAATTTTTTGTCATTCTTCCAGCTTTAAAATAACTGTTTCTTATGGAAAACAATGCACTAAATCTGAAAATGACTTTGGATTTTTCCTATCAGACTTAATTAAGAATATATCAAAGAAAAATTATTTTCTGCAATTTTAATAGGCAATTTAAATATCAATAGAAAATTGCTATTTTGAAAGCAATTAAAGGTATTTGCTAGTCTAAATAGCAATAAGATTAATTTATATACACTAATTAAAACATTAACAATCCTGATGGCTTCCTCTTGTAGTCAGAATTACTGTCTCTCTTCAGAAACCAGCAATAATTCTCCAACATTGCAGGACCACAACTACTTTGATAACATTTTTTCATTATGGTTATATCCTGATGAAAATTCTCTCCCTGTTCATCTCTTGCAACACCCAAAATTTCAGTAAAAAAAGTCAAAGTGTGACATCTTGCAGTCCATTTCTTTATAACTTTTAATGTGCTCCTGAAACATTCATATTGTTCAGCCTTTCTATTGTCAAGAAAACATTGCCTTGAAAGCATGCCAGGCCCATATTTGTCAGCTTACTTTCTAAAACTTCATCTTTCAAAAGTTTCCTTCTCTGTGGAAATGAAAATATCCTACTTTAACTTTGCAAACATCAACTGAGAATTAAATCATACAGTTTCCTATAGACTGTAATTCCAGTAGTTTCAACTGTTGGAACCCAGAGTCCAAGATCTCTGCTTACTTTTTCTCCAAATAAAACTGCACTATTTACTTACATAAAAGTAAGACAATTTTCGGGAGAATCTCTCCCATCTTCAGTTGCTCACTGAGCTATTACTCGAAATTGCTGAGTTCATCCATAGGAGGAAACTCAAAATTCATGCGGTTTTTTCCAATTTATAATATAAATTTTTTTTCCCAAGTAGATAACTCCAATGGGTTGTGAAGATATTTCAGCAGTTTAATTTCTGGTTTTATTTCATGGTTTTTGGGCCAAAAGTGAGCTGCTATTGCTTATTTATCCACCTGCTAAACCAAATATTCCTAAAATGTTCTTTCCTCCAAATTTCCAAACTTCTTTTTGTTTTGCCTATGTAGTTCTGCTCACAATCTGCACATTTTATTTCGTAAATTCCTGATTTCCGTTCTGTTGATATGGAGTATTTTACTGTGCAATCTAATAAATTCTTGATGTTGTATCTGTTCTTTGGGACTAACATTATCCCATGTTCTTTGAAAATGTTCTTGAACTTCTTGTGGTAAATTCGATGGTAGGTGAAACTTTTGAATTTGTATTCTTTTGTGTTTTTCCATGTGGAACCTTCCCTTATCCCTTTTTGTCTTTTAGATTTATTGATAATTTTTATTGCTGTGTCTTTGTTGAAACCATTGATTATAGCTTTCTTTATTATTTGTTGGTATTCTATTTTGTACTCTGCTTCGGTGAGTGGAATATTCATCAATCTGTGTGCCAAACTGTGAGAAACTGCATATTTATGTGGAATGAGGTTATAACTCTATTTTTATGTAGTTTTCTGTGTGTGTTTCTTTTCTGTAAATTCCTAAATTCAAACAATATCCATTTCTTATAATTTTTAAATCTAGAAATGGTAGCCAACCATTTCTTTCTTCTTCTATGGTAAATTATATAGATTCATGTTGTAAATTAAGAAGTTTCAGGGCATCTATTGACTATTTCTTCGGTATTATTGCAAAAATGTCATCCACATACCTATACCGTGGATGAACTCAGCAATTTCCTACTTCAACAGAGGCCACCACAGATACATCTGGGTGTCCAGCCACCATTTCGAGTAACGGCGGTTCGGTGAGCAACTGAAGATGGGAAAGATTCTCTTGAAATGCATCTTACTTTTATGTAAGTAAATGAAGTTTAGCGCAAAAAGAAAATGAATACCTAAGTTTAGGATATATTATCACTCCATTATCAACAGCTTCATAAGTACAATATTTACGCACTAAATCATCTAAACCTGATTGATTGAACAACTGTATCACATTTCTAGTGGTGGAAGTTGGTAGGTGGAATGACTTCAACTTAAGGGCTTATTTGAATCATCATTGCTACTACATCAATTTTTTCAAATGACTTTGGGGGAAATGGTACTGATAAAGTTTTGCTATGAGGGACTGACCTAATTGCTAATGATACATTTGGATAAATAACTTTAAATTTTATTTTATAAACAAACCTGATACTTTTACCGTATAGAAATAACAGTCATTTAAGTGATTCTGTTGTTCCTGCCAAATCATAGCTAGGGCAAATGGCAAGGATTTTAATACCCAAATTGGTTGTACAAATATAAGTAAGGTAACAATATTCTTAATTAGCTAGCGAGTCAATTTAATACTCTTATGCTCCACTTATGCATTGGCATTAGTCTAAAGGAACACTGGAGAAACATCAGATACAATCAGATAGATAAATCAATGGCTGTACATCAGTTTGGAGAGATAAACATGATACAGAAATGGAACTCAAATTACTGAAATTCGTAGCTTTGAAACTGGGAATTTTTTATAAAATATATGAACATCAGGTTATGAACTTTGAGATCTCAACAGAAGTGAAATTAATCCAAAAGTTCATAAGAGTCCACAAGAACTACACCAAGTCCATCCAACCAACAACAAATTCGCCAGTCGATTCACAGCTGATGATGCAGACAAAAGCCTGTGAAACATGTTCTGTATAATTCAATGGTAAGTGGAGCATAAGAGTATTAAATTGACTCACTAGCTAATTAAGAATATATTAGTTGCTTCAGTGTATTAGTTCTGACATGAAATTAATTTTAAATTTAATGTAACAATATTTTGAGGCCCACTTTTTATCTTGATCACCAATTTTGCAACCAAAATGAAAGTCTTTTTTTCTGTAATTTTATAAATTTTTTTATAAACAAAACAAAAATTATCTGAATGATTATGACACTGACGTCTCTCACTTTTATCGATGCTGAACACAAAAATACAGTCACTTAATCGATCAATGATAACACACCACTACCTTGCTTCAAAGAACTACAGCATCAAACTAAACAATCAAACCATAACTCCAAATGAAAGTTAACTCAGAAAACAATTTTAAAAGAATCATACATAACATGTTTATCAATATATTTATATCATAAGATTTACACTTCTTTTCAGTGCAAACTTCTGCTCTGGTGCATCCCAGCAAGGGACTATTGGTAGCATAGATATACATTAAGTTTAGGGATTAGGAAACTCACTAAGTACAAACATAATTATGTTTTAAACTGCATATAATAATTTATTTAGTATCCATTCTTACAAAATATAAGTAACAAAGTGTTAGATATATCTTACATGATATTATTTTTCTCATACTTAAGAACTGAATATAAATAAAATCTAAGACCTGATAAGCTAATTTAAAGGACATATTCAGTTTCTACGTATCAAAATTAACAAAGTCATTATTGTCCCAGAGGTAAAAACCACGTTCCCTAGTGTTATTTAATTCATGAATCAATGTGCAATCTGGTAAGAATACCAGGAATTCCAACCAATCACAGCTGCCTATCACCACAATTTTATGATTTCCATTTTATCATATCTTTGTTTTAAGCAAATTCACCAGAACAGCACACTGAAATATCTTTATAGCTTCTTTGGCTTAAACATCAATGTGAACTGTAAATCAATAATCAATATGGCAGGAGGCAATTAAAATAATTTGGAGAGACGTCAGATACACAAATTGACCTTGTAATTAAAAGTTTCAAGCCAAAAAATTACTAAACAAAATAGAAATTGTGCATGGAATTAGTTTAACTGATGCAATTTGATTTTCAAAATTGTGCTTATAATAATATAGGTTATCATGGTTTGGTTGTCTTCAGTTTTGTTGCCAAAGTTTAAATGAAGAAATAAAACAATATATCCCATAAATCATTTAAATTTTGACATTCATCTGTTTAGGTGTTAGCAGCAATTAAAATGCAATACTAGACATTCCAGTTGTAAGCACATTTTACAGATATATCATTTGATTTTTATAATTTTAGTTGCTAAATAGTCAAAATAAATACAACTCAAGCTTCAGATACTCTCAAGATAAATTTTGGAGCTTTCCTTATAATACTCTAGATAAAGAAAATATTTTCATAAATACTTTGTGCGTGGCTCTTTCATATCAATTAACGGATGTACCACTGACTGTTGATAAGCTTTAACATTTATTTTTTTAATAGTGTTAAAGTGCTGGACACTGATGACACATAAAATGAAATGATAAACTGAGAAATGAATTTTTTTTTTGGAAAGGAAAGTTCCAGCATAAGTTTTGGGTACCTACCAGGCATTTACCATTTATAAGGACTGAGAAAAGCCTAGAAAATCTTCAATCAGGGAGCAGGAATTGAATGCCAGGCCTGCTGTTTAGGAGTTCATGACTAAGTGACCTTGGGCCCCTGTATCAATTTTCACACTGTAAGTCTTCTCTAGTTACTCTTGCCATGGTTCCAATAAAAATATTCAGTTCACAGAAACTATTATTTTGTTGCATCTTCTCTAGTACTGCATTCATTATGTCATGGCAGGCCCACCTATGATCAACAAAGTTTATGACAGATTTAAACTTCCTCTACTCCTAGTCCCATATTGATAGAAAAAGAGGATAAAAGTCAGTTTAACTTCCACAGCAACATTAACCTAGCCTAATTTAAGACCAAATTAGTTGTTGGTTATTATACTACAATTGAAAGAACTGAAGGCATCAGAATATATTCTTTCTTTAAGACTGCAGAACACAAAAAGTTTAATTTTATCCAAATGCTCGACTGTATTCTTTCATGGGTTTGTTTAGTCACAGAAGACAATTCTCATTTTCTGATCCAAACTATTTGCCTTTCCTTGGCTGTTCTCAAGTTTACTGGTTTTGTAATATAAACTTTATCATAACAATTTCCAATAAAAGTTATGTAAATATGGGGCTAGTTTGAAAAGATCTCAGCCTTAACCATATAATTGGTAGGATAACTGCTTTACTTTGTTTCATCTGTCATAAGCAATCATTGGAAATATCAAGCCATTGTTTCCAATAGTTTATTAAATACAGCTTTCTAAAGCAGGCATGTTATGAGTATTCTATAAAACTGTATCATACAATGATAAAGCGCTTTCTAAAAGATGGTTTAATGCCAATGAAAATTCATATCAGATTTATGAACTTTATGGGGGGACTTTCCCTCATTTTCAGCAATTAAAATATGGCCCATTGAACTTAAAAATAGCCTACCAGCCTTAAAGATTAGCCATGAGAAGGGCATTCTGAAAGTGCAACAATATTATAATTCAATAGCAAATACATGATGATATTAAATGACTGTCAAGTTAAAGTGTATGAGAATATAGGGATTTCAAATTAATGTGCAGATTATAACATTCTTTAAGCTTTGATTGGTGGCATTGTTGTGATTAAAATTTATCATTACCAGGATATTTTACCATGATCATTGGTTCAAGGTTTACACATACGATGCATGATTTAATCACCATCCAGCTTAAAAAAGAACTCTTATTAAAACTGATCTACTGAGCCCAAAGCCTGAGGGACTAAAAGATGGAGCCTTGAAATGTTGCAAAACACAACTTTTATATTCAACCATTTATAGAAGATGCATTGCTCAAGTGTTGAGAAAGAACATATGTACCTTATCCACAACTGCAACAATAATAAGTCAAAAACTGCATTCTGTGAAAGACCCAAGGATTCTCTCAGCCTCCACAGGAATATATAAAGTACCATTCAAATGCAAAAAAGTATCATCAGAATATTCATTACACTTAGCTAAGTAGAGCATAAGCAACATTTACATCTTAATCAGCCAAAAATATCTGCCACTGCAGAACATTTCATTAAAAATTGCCATGGAATAAATTTGGAAAAATAGTTGCAGAAAAACAGTATATTTTAATCTGGCTAAAAGAGCAACTTTAGAAATATAGCAACATCCAGATAATGTAGTAACCAAAGACACAGATTTTCAAATAAGCAAGACTTGGAATCTGTTGCTGGTCAACAAACATCTGCCCCACAACTCTCCCAACACTCTCACTCCCTCTCACTCCTATACTTCTGTCTCTCCTGATACTTTCAGTCCACTGATGATGCAGATTGTAGCCTTAGTGAAAGCTCTGACTTTTAAATTATCATGCTTGCTAACAGCAGATATAATATGCATTTGTATGAAAATATAGCAATTTTAACAGTGACAAAACTGATTTATAGCTGTGGGTGATCCATCAGGATCAAAACAGTGAACAAAAGCCAATTTTTCAGTGACAAAGAAAGTTGATTCCAACTGCAGAAAAGATTATGGCATTAGTAATTTGGGATGCTAAAGTGATGTTGATGCAAAAAGACAGAAAATATATCAGTAAAAAAACCAAGAGGCAAGCAATAACAGGTACAAAGGAAATAGTTCTGAAATACTGGTTTAGGAATCTGATAATATAGTCAAAATTTGTATGAAATATCAAGAAACAATAATTGGTAGAAGATACCGTAACTTCTTGATTGATAGATAAAATATAATTGAATATAATTGTTTATAGCATAAATGAAAATATACTATAGTTAAAAGATAAATTTTCTTCTTGTATCAAATTGTTTGGTTTAGCAATGTTTTTATTATTAATATACTTTCTGGCAATGGCTGAAACTCAAGTATAGAGTCTATGGTCTGCAATTAAATTATTATTATTATTATTATTATTATTATTATTATTATTATTATTATGGGCAATGTATGGTAGAAAGGAGAAAATAATTCAATAGGCTTCTGGGGGAAAGTAAGAATGAATGAATGAATGAATGAATGAATGAATGGTGTTTAACGCCTGTGTTTGCTACAGAGGTACCACAGGCAATGGACACTGATGATACATGAGATGAAATGATATATTGGAAAAGGATTTATTTTTAAGGAAGGAATCATTCCAGGCCTAAGTTTAGGTACTTCCCGGGCATTTGCCATTTATGAGGACTGAGAAAACCTGGAAAAAACCTAAGTCAGGGAGGACGGTCCTGGCGGGATTCGAACCCAGACCTCCCGCTCACGAGTCCGCTCCTTAACGACCTCGGCCACCCGTGGCGGTGGAAAGTAAGAAGGAGAATAGAAGATACTGAGAGGCAAGAAATATGGCCAAGTTTTGAGAATAAAAGTTCTTTGAGATTGTGCAAGATATAAGGAAAGATTGGGTTAGGAAGAAATATGTTAACAGTTGTGATAAGCAAGGGAAGGGAGGATATGCATGGATATGAACAGCAGCACTGTATCTTAAAGGATTTAGAAACAGCACCATGGAAATATGTGCTATGTATGGGGAATCAAAGGGTTTGTTTCATGGTTTGAGGTAGTGCAAGGAAACAAGTAATTGGAGAGAGGGTATATGGGATCCTGAAAAACAATATTGAGGCAATAAAAATGTTGATAGTTAGAGGGTTGGAAAGAAATAGGAGTATGGGTGAATATTTAGGAAGAGTAAGGGGCAAATGGATTGGAAAAGTGAACAGAGAAAAAGTAGGTGAAACAGATCTCTAATTCATGTTGATGATCAGGGAGTGCATGACATGTTGGGGCAGTCTCATTTGTAAGAAATGTATTAATCATTTGTAATGAAAGATTGAAATAAATATTCTAAACTGGGGACTACTATTTCAACTAGATGAGTAAAAACCCAGGTTGGAGAAGAAAAAAGATTGAGATAATATAATCTCCTCATAAAAGTTTCAGTGATGGGAAAATTGAAGGATCATCTACCCACTGGAGATTTGGCTCCCTTTAACTTCCCCACAAAAAAAAAAGCAGCAATTGCATGTCTTCTGAAAAACCACTTCAGAGACATGATCAATACCACTGGATGAAATGTATTTACCTTAATGGAGATTATGTAGAAAAATAAGAAGTGTTCAATAAGGATGTTTCTTCATTGTTAGGCCAGAGCTTTTCAGACTACCATCATATGTTACATTTAATAATCACAAAGGAATTTCTGTTGGCTATTGCCTTCATTAATGTAGCACTGAAACAAGCACTTTGAGTATGATTCTGCAGTGATATACCACTAAACATTCAAGATCTCAGCAAGAGATGCCATACTAAACATAACACCAGTTTGATTTAACTGAACTTCAAGTACAATCTATGATTCTCTAATGTGATCAGAAACTTTAAGGTTGTTTCGTCACTTCAAAATATTTAAGATCTTCTGTAATGGTCGTATTGTCTACTAATAGATGTCTGGGATGCATTAGAATTTTAGATAGGTTGCAGTACTTGAAGGAAACAGGTTTCACTTCAACCTGAGATATTGATCCATTTCGCTAGAGAGGACTTTTAAAATTTCAAGAATGAGATCATACCTAATATGTCTCTTTAGCATTTTTTGAATACTATTATTATTTTAACATTGCAGAGACAATATTGTATACTTTTATATTTTTTGAGTTTCTTCCTTTCTCTAATTTTCTAATGCTGATTTGATATATTCATTACATATATTATTATTTTTATAATAATAATTGTTGTTATTATTCATAGACAGACTTTACCCTTTGCCCAGGAAGAGAATGCAAAGTGGGGGGGCAAGGTCATGCTGTCTTACTAATAACAAAGTGCAAAGCTTAAAAGAGTCCTATTGTCTAACATAGGGTATTTCACCTTTTTCAAAATAAATGGCTTTAATTAAGATGATTGTATGATTAGTCAAACTACACAATGTTATTGACTCCACTTTTTGTATGCAGAACCGTAAAACATAACCAATATAGTTACAAGCAATTAGCTGCAAAGAAAAAGTAATACAAATTGAAAAAGCAAAATATTATGCAAAAATGGCAAATAAACTACATGAAAAACACTTAAAGCTTTCCAAGAGGTGTTAAAACATGGTATGGGATAATGTAATAAACACAGCTTTGAAACATATACAGCATAGGGCAAACAAAAAAGTCACCAATCAAAAAAACATCCATACCAAAAATCTAAGAAATCTAGAAGTCCAGAACCTAAATCTAATTATGTGGAAAATCTATCCAAAGAAAGTTTCTAGAAGGAAGAGATAACATTTCAAATTAATGGCCTTAAAACATGTGTACAATATTCCAAAATAGAAGATGATTTGGAGATTTAGAAGTGGTGATTGAAGGGCTAAATGATAAAGAAGAGCTGGAAATAGATCTGAAAAAGTGTAAAAAGAGATAAGACGAAAAAAACAGTAAACAAGACATACAGAAATACAGTAAAATTATTAAATGATAAAGTGTAACTTGTACAAAAGCTGATCAAGGAAACAGAATAGTGATATTAAATAAAGCAGGATATACTATGAAGATGCAAGAGTTGCTAAAAAAACAAAGAATTTGCACATGTCCATTCAAACCCATTAAAGGGATTTATTAATTCAGTCAATGAGACTCTGAAAACATGCAGTTATTCCAAAAGAAGCACAATACAAAATAAAACAATAATCCAACAATAGAGAAAATATACCGTTTACCTAAACTTCACAAGATTGGTAATGGTATGCGACCCATCATTAATAATATCAATACATCTTCATACTATTTAGTAAAATGGCTAGCTGATAGATTCAGAACACTCTCAAAATTTTAAAGTCAGAGTATAAATAATTCATTTCAGTTCATAGAAAAATGAAGGATATAAAATTACTGCTAACACATTAACATCTTTGACATAGAATCTCTGTTTCCAAGAATACTTAAATATGAACTATCTCTATGATTGGCTAAGAACAAGTGGAATTAATACTGCACACATAAAGAAATGCATAACACTCACTGAAATCCTATTTGTCATTGAAGGCACATTCTATAAAAAGAATCGGGGCTTACTATGGGCAGCCCTTTTTCTTCATTTCTACCCCACCTGTTTATGAGTAGATTTGAAACACACATCAATACAGCATTCCCATTATGAAAAGCATATTGACAATGCCATAAAACTTCTGAATATACAATATAAAAACATATCATTCACATACAAAACAAAAACAGATAACATGCTACCATTTCCAGACATTAAAATGATAAAACATCAAGGCAATTTGGAATCTACAGAAAGAACATGCATGCAGTAACATCAAAACTGACGGATTTAACCCAAAACACATAAACATGCAGTAATCAACACCTTAACACACAGGCTGGTTAACCTACCTATTAACAAGGAAGGATACAAGTAAATAGAAAGAACAGCAATTAAAAATGGATTTAGCAAAGAACTAGTCCACAAAAAATACAGAAGATCAAGAGGCAGAAACTTATTAAAGTAATCATAACACTTTCAGCAATAAAAGACAAGATAATTTTTAAAAAATTCACAAATCATCCATTTGCCATGCAAAAATTTTAAAATGTTTTAATATTAGATTGGCACCAATAAACAGATTTAATGTTAAAAATCTTCTGAATGGCAATATTGATTGTATTCCACAGAGAAAAAAAGCAGGTATTTACCAAATAAAATGTGCAGAATGCGAAAAAATCTCTATTGGAAATATAATAAAAAAAAACCATAGGCACATGGCTAAATAATCCATCCCCAAAGAAACACCGTGAATTACCCAACAGTCGACAATAGCTGAGGGTGTGGATGATGGTCTGCAAAACATGTTCTACATATAAACAAGTGGAGCCAACAAGAGAGTGTAATCTGACTATATAATACTATACTATAATCTTAATTATATAATTAGCTTCACTGTACAAATTAACAATTCTACTTAATAAATGGCATTCTTTGCAGACATTAAGGTAAATGATTTTTATTGACAGTTTGCATAAGGTGCTGCTTGTAGAATTGGAGAGTAACTTTTTTCTTGATGAAATTATGGAAAATTGAATAAATAATTAGCATTTTTTTAAATTTCTATGGCTGCCTTTGACTTGTAAAACAATTGCTGGTATTCGTAGTTCATTACTAAACTTTTTGGGTTAATGGGGTTTTAAACTCTGAAACACATTCATATTCACTGTTGCGTATATACTTTTCAGAATTTATATATGAGAATAGAGAGAATAGAATTCATTAAAGAAACATTTCCATGCCCAGGCAAGAATCAAACCTGGGATCTCTGGGTTTAGAAGCTAGCTGATCAGAGGTAATTCATAAAAATTGAATAAATGCTATAAATTATAAGGTCCAGTTTGTGTCTTTTTTGCATAATATTTAAACCTTTAAATCATAAATGCATATATATTTCTAATGTTCTAGGTGAAAGAAATCTGTCCTTTACTTTAAAGCCATAGCTTCGTGCAGTTTGTTGTTGCATATAAATGATTCAGTTTTAGTCTTGTGTATTTGCTGACATCATTGTTGATCTTAGAATTGCCAAAAACAGTTTTTCAATCCTATGTATTTGCAGTTGTAAGACCCACGGCAGTTTTACTTCCCTTCCAAATAAAGCCATATTGAGGATTTTTATGCCCTAAAAATTCATTAAACTTGGCAGAGTTTGAACCAGCAACCTTGGGTCTACAAGGCAAGTATGATTACCACAAGACCTCTAAGACTGGCCCCAAGGACTTTGTTGACATTCCCTTCAGGAACAGGTAGCAAATGACAGCACAAATGCTCAGATTGTTTTCTTTTGTTGAAGTCTCCATTTCAAATTACCATGCACAGTGCTTGCTTGCACTGCAGGACAGCAGAGATAGGAACCAATTGTACAGGGCACATGCAAGTTTGTTCCACTGCAACATATCCTTCATAGCTTAGACTCACTAATTTTCAATACTCATAATTAAGTCACGCAGAAACCTAAAAACATTTATAGGTTATATATTTTGTTTTTGAAAACCCTTTATAATGTAAAATATTTCCATTTTAACCCTATACCCTTTTTCTTTCCTTTTAACCATAGTATACCATTCACTACCAAACCTGAATTTCTTTAATAATCCCAACACTAATGAAGATATTGCAACAGAATGTGAACTGGACTTAACTCATTTTGTGAGAAATGTAATGAAGTGGCCACTTTAGGATTGAACCCAGCATACCATATTTTGGAAAGTTTGTGTCAATATGTCCACTGTTACTCTCATCTATGATAATGGTTTATTTTGGTAAACCTCCCTTTTCAGATATACTCATAAAAATAATCAGGTGGCATCACTTTGGGCAAGCATGGTCGCCAAAGTCCCTGATTCCTGTGAAAGTTGATGCAGTGAGTATTTGGCAGATGCCAGCATTCTGGTGTGTTTCCTCAGACATTTGTGGATGACCTCCTGCATGGTCATCCAATAAAGTTCCATTGGTTTGCAGTTTCTTTGACATTGCACAGATGTTGGACTTGCATAGAGTTAGTCAACCTCCAAACATCTCCAGGAATTGGTGTTGGCATATCTTATCAATTCTGTTTTTCAATAAACTGCAAACAACAAACACTTGCTCCTATAGAGTACATCAATACATTTTGCAATCATGTATGAACTCAAAATTACAAAAACTATCATGAATAACAACCACCATATGTGAACACCCTCAGCCAAATGACAGAGCAAATAATGGGACCAGCAGAGAGGCACATTAGACCGGCTGACTAGACATGCTGGCCGGCAAATGCCAACTAAGTGTTGCAACAATTAGGCACCACTCTACAAAGACATTCCATTTCACTTTCCACATGAGTTCAATGTCTTCATTGGTGTTAAAGAAATGCTGAGTTGAGAAGAAAGAGGTAGTCTTCAATATTACCAGTAACTGTGTAAATTGGATCTAAATTTATATACCATACAGTTACAAACTAGGTATAAGTCTCATTTGAAAAGTTCTTGGAATGAAACACAAAATGATGGCATAGTTTTTTGAATTAATTCTTATTTTTCAACATAGTCTCCCTTGACACTAATGAACTTTGTTCAGCAATGCTCCAAAGCCTTCATCCCATCATGACAATTAGATTCCTGCAGACTTGCAAAATATACCTCAACTGATGATTTAAGCTCTTCATCGGATAAAAATTTCTTTCCATCAAGGAATTTTCTCAGATTAGGGAACAGATAAAAATTTGATGGAACCAAGTCAGGAGAATAAGGCAGATGTGGCAACAAATCACTGATTTTTGGCATTACAGTGACACGTGTATCAGAGTAAGCATTATCTTGATGCCTGGCCTTTTCTCATGTATTTTTACTTAAACAGGTCCAAAAAGCTAGCATAATATGCTCCAGTGATAGTTGTTTCACTGGAAACATAATCATTTATCTGTACACCCTTGGCATCCCAGAAACTGACCGATGATTTCATACACTTAGCCTTCTTTGGCAGTGGAGAATCGTTATGCTTTGTTTCAAGTGTGTAGTGGTGCAACCAAGTTTCATCGATAGTCACAAGTTGGCCCACAAAGTTGGTAGAATTTCTCTGAAAATGGGCAAAATTTGCTGAGAGATTTGCACTGTGATTTGTTTTTGATCCTGAGTCAGCTGTTGTGGCACCCATCTTGCTGATAATTTGTTCAAGCATAATTCTTCCCTTAAAATGTGAATTTGTGTTTCCCTGAAATGCCCAGAGCTTCAGCAATTTTGGACACCTTTAATCAGTGATCCTGCATGTTGCGCACCTTATTGATAATATCTGATGTGATGAGT
Organism: Metallyticus violacea; assembly: GCA_030762175.1. Lineage (NCBI taxonomy): Eukaryota > Metazoa > Arthropoda > Insecta > Mantodea > Metallyticidae > Metallyticus > Metallyticus violacea. Next base: position 3,263,366 of record CM060832.1, read on the forward strand.
TTCCGTTGTCTGCTGTGTGGGTCATCTTCCAGGCTGCATTTAGACTCCACTTAAAAACGATTGAAAATGATAATGCAGAGTCCCCTACAGTGTTTTGTCATGTCTATGAATTTCTGTTACATTCATATCCTTCTTTACCAAGTACTTAATAACTGCATAATGTACAATATTTGCCATTTTTCCCTTATACATATGTCTACACTACAGAAAACAGCTATAGCTACTATGTTTCTATGGAAGATGGCAGGTTTTGATAACAAAACTGCTTCAGAACTGTTGCTGCAATCTGGGTCATACTGAGAACTTTTCAAATGATCCTCATATAATGAACAAAGGGAAATTGCTTCACTCACTGGAAATGGTTTTAAATCATCCTTTCTGCTGTTTTAAATGACAGTGTTCTGGCATCAAAAACCCTGTTGATAGCTCTCCAGAATGTAGCAGCTGACAGGCTAAACTCAGAAAACATTTTTATTTTTATTAATTTTTTATATACATCTATGAAAACATTTTATAAAAATGGAATTTCAAAATTTGAACTAAAACTAAAATAATGCTGTACCCAAACACAGCATTTTAAATATATTTCTTGCATATTTAGATATAAAGTAGAAAATTATCAGAAAAGAAACTCATTTACTTGAGAAATTTTTATATATATATATATATATATGTATATATACTTTTTATTGTTTTTGAGTTTTGCGCTCAATGTATAGCAATGAGAGTATACCATGCTTCAGATGTTTTTGAATGCATTTATTTAAACTTAGTAATTAATGCATAGGTAATTTTAAAACAATCTTTGGTCACAATTTCTTTACAGCATGGACAACTTGTTCCAAGCAAATAGGGGCACATTTTTTCCCTCAACTTTACTTCATATTTAAAGCAGTGTTTAAATTGGGTGAAAAAATATTTAGAGTAAACCAAACTAATTTAACTACAGAATGTTACACTTTGTGTTTCCAAAAAATGTAAGCATAACTCGGTACCAGCCCAATTTATGCACTGTTTTAAAGTTAATAACAAACCAAATAATTTATGATCATTCATAACTAAGTTTTCTGTGAGTTAAGAGGTCAAAGGCCATTTAAACCAATAAAAAAATATTTATAGCATATTGACACACAAAAACACAGAATATAATTATATTTTAAATAATGTATTCTTTGAAGCACATGACTTATTAGCAAATTAAAGTTTTAAATGCAGTTATTCCACTCAGAGCACTGTATGAAAATCTTGAGATAGAAAAATTGTTGCATTTCATTGATAATGTTGGAAACTCAAGTCTTGGTTACATGTGAAGCAACTTTTAAGTCTGGCAGAAGTTTGATTTAGATTTTAGAATTGTCTTATTACAAGTCTTTCTTTTTAATACATCCTGACCCAGATGTGCATAAGGTAATTGACCTGCTCTGTTCTGTATACCATTTTATTAATTTAACCTTTACATTACCTTAAGACTTAAATTTCAGGAAAAGTTAATCAAGAAAAATAATGTAACAGTTTTATCCTCATTAGCAATTTTTGTTTGTTTAAGCACATACACATATATTGTGCAGCATTTTCTCTTTGGACCAGGTAAATTGCACAGATTTATACTACAAATAACAGAAATATTCCACACATGCAGTATTCACTTCATTAAGACACTAGCCATGAAATACGAAAACAAAAATAAATGAAATTTAAGAGCACCCCAACAAGATATGTTACAGTCCAAAATTTTAGGCATACTGATATTTCTGCTTAACATGATGCAGTTTTTATCAATTTTCATTAAAAAAATAAAATATTACACATTATGGACTGCTTCATGAAGAGACTGTCAACAGAACACATTGTGAGATATCTCGTACACAACACAGCACCTCCCACAGACTGAAAACTGCAGCATATAGTTTTTACTTTTGGACAATCAATCCAAAATTGAGAAGATTTTTCTATAATGGATACATCATTTTTGGAGTTTAATTTTGTGAGTTTCCAACTTTTTTCTCAAGGTTTTGAAGGAAACAAGAACAACAAACATATTTTGTGGACAATAATGCCAACTTAAAGGTTGGGAGTAAAGTTTTCAGTCAGTTGGTGTGACAAAGGGGACCAACGACACAAACATGGAATGTAAATGAGGTGAGGTGCTCACAGCCGAGATATCAGCATGCCATCACACATGTATAGCATTTATTACAATCCGCAATGGAAGAACGGGAGAATATATAATTATATATATAATATATATAATAGTTTTATATCATATATTAATAATATGCTTGTATGAAATCACATGTTAAGTTTCTACACTAAACTTCATTCAATGTTTATACATTCATATAGAAAAAAGTTTGTTTTAACAACTTCCTCTTGCAGTTTTAACAGAGAACAACGGAGCACTGTTACAACAGGTCAATATTATTAGTAGTATTATTAGTATTATTTTACAGCTAGTGACATTGGTGACAATTTCAACAATACAAGACAGAATTATAATACCAACTTAACGAAGGAGTGGTATAGTAACAGCTACTGACTGGAATGTTAAGTTTGAATTCTAGATCAACATCAGTTCATGCATACAATTAATATTGTATTGTCATTATTTTCCATTTTTATTGGCTTAATACATATCTTTTTTTGTAATTTTTTTATTTATTTATTTTTTGGATGCTTCAAAATATTTGTTAAACCCGATCTGACTAGAATTAAATTGTATGAAAATGTTTCATATAGTACAATAATACAGAGAGGTGCATTTAAACAAAGGAAGAAACCAGGTGAGGTATACAAATTAAACTGTTCATTTTCAGAGTGTAATGCACTACTTTGCCTCTTGTATTATTGTATTATTGGAAGATTTAGCAGCAATGCCCTTGTAGAATGAGGCATACTGTCTAGTAACATTTAGTAAAGGAAGGAAATCTGGTCAGGGATTAGGACTTTTCTGGCTTGCTTTTTTCCGCTTTACATTTAAAGTTCATAAAACAAATAATAAGGAGAAATCAAAGCTTTTAAAAATCCATTTTCCAGCCCAGCTGTTAAAGAAAGATGAAAGGGTAAACAAATGCTCTCTTGTACAAAAGATACAACCTTTGGTACATTTCCAAAATGCACACAAACACAGGCATATATATAGTGCAACAACAAAGAGATATGCTCATTGTTAGTTAGATGTTAACCATTTCATGATAATGTATTTTATTAAGGCTCAATGTATGTCATCAGTTAAAGGTACAGCTCTTCATTGCTTACATATAAAACTCTGGTATTTGAAATTAAAAACAACACGGACATCACACAAGAAGAAGCTGCAGCAGAGAAACGAGACCAATTGGATGAACTTACCCATGAACAGGGATAAAAGGCAGGCCTCAAAATTATCACAGTGGAATAATGGTATACACAAGCAAGGTCTGAAGTAAATGTCAGTTTCTCCAGTAACATTTGGGAAATTGTTAAGTGCATATATGGTTTCAGAATGCAATTTAGATAGAAAAACATTTTTCTTGAAAATAATTGCAGAGAAAATGGAATTTTACATGCCATGACTGACACATGGTAAATTTGTCTCCTCAAAAGCATTTGGATATCATGAAGAATTATTTTACTATATAGATAGAGTTTTACCATTCATAGTGCTCCTATAAATGAATTCACTGCAAATTTAGTGAAAAAGGATGAAGAGAGAGAAAAGAGAGAGAGAGAGAAGATTAAATTTCATATTGCCAAGCTTACTGTGTTGTATTGTTAACTCTGGCAGGTGGAATGTCACCAGGGCTATTAGTAATTTTAATTTTCATATTTACCAGTGATCTCTCTTTTTTGTTTTGTAACTTCCCCCTCTCTCAGATATGGCTGTCACCTTGCGTTCAGTTAAGTACACACTCACACATATACCTTATCTTTCCTTATTCCCTTCATGTTTGGTTGGGGAGAGGGTTTTCTGTGCGAATATCTGACTTGAGCTTAACAAATTCTTTGGCAACTTCATCATTGGTTCGCTGGGATAGTATTCTCAGGATTGTCCAACCAGTTTCATCCATCTGTATACGCTTACCAAGAGAAAGCCAACGGGCACATGAGCCTCGCTCCACTATGTCCTTGAGCTGCATAACTGCAACACCGACCAAGCGATCGTCTCTAGCAAAGCAGTAATCCTTTATGCAGATATGAAGTTCAAAATAGTCCAGCTGTTCTTCATTTCCAATAATACTGTAATGAACAAAATGCTTATTATTAACCAAGCAAGATAATTACATTACATTATCTTATCCAGAAATCTAATAATTTATTTGACTGAACAGATGTATGAAAATATAATACTCCCTCCATTTTCCAAAACAGAATCATTCCATCTCAAACTGTACTTCTCGCACAAGACTGATTCTTTTTTTTAAATGAATTATACAGGCATCAATGTTTTTTTAATTTCCACTATTTCAAATTATTTGTTTAGTTACTATATATGTTTTAATTAGGGAGATTTTAACTGTAAATGGAGAGAAAGATATGAAAATGATAGGCAACTATTTAGATAAAGTTAGAGAAAAATGAATAAGAATGACGAGGAGGATGATGGAAGGAAATGTAGAATGAACCTTAGAATGCAGAATGTAACCTTAAAGTATAATAATTTATGGATTTACAGTTTATTTAGGGAAGGTGAGAGAGAAATGATTAAGAATGGTCAGATAGTCAATGATTGATAAATTGAATAGGGGAGGGAATGGGAGTAAATTGGCATTAGAAACAGGATTGGTCAGATAGTCAATGATTGATAAATTGAATAGGGGAGGGAATGGGAGTAAATTGGCATTAGAAACAGGATTATTATACACCAATAACCTGAGTGTTTGTGTGTATATAGTCCTAAGGAGATAATTAACTCAAAAGTATAAAACAATAGTTGGATGTAGTGTTTAGAATTAAAATATTATAATAGAGTCATAATTATAAGTATTAATTTTATATTGTTAGTTAGTATTAAGGAATTGACAAAGACATAGATCTTATTGTAATATTTGAAAACTGTATGTTGATGTAAAGAGAAATGAATTCAATTAAAACTTTTGCTAAGTACACACAAAAAAAGAAGTAAAAGAAGAAGAAATATTTACTGTAATGTAAAATAAATATGTATGTGTGTACATATAGACTTATTTTACATTACAGTGCAAACTTGCATAGTAAGTAAACGAATAATTTGAAATAGTGGAAATTAAAAAACATTGATGCCTGTGTAATTCATTTGAAAAATGAATAAATCTTCTGTGAAAAGTGCAGTTTTATAGGTGTACAATTTGAGATGGAATGATTCTATTTTGGAAAGTGAAGGGAGTATTATATTTTTATTGAGCTGTTCAGTCAAATAAATTAATTGAATTCTGGGTAAGATAAGATAATACAATGTAACATATATAAGGAGTAAGTCATTAAATAACTTACAAATAAGAGTACTGTTTAGTAAAGTACTTTATTTCTCAACATAATCTCCCTTTATATTCAGGCAAATGTTAAATGTTTGAATACCAGCAGCATCAAATTCTTTGGGTTACTGTCTGAACCAGGTGGTGACTTCCCTTTCTACAATTTCATCATTGGGAAAATGTTCACTTGGAAGATGATATTTAATAGGGCCAAACAAACAGAAGTCGCTTGCAGCAAGGTTGGGACTATAGTTGAAATTTCACAGCATCTCATTTGTCTTGTTGGCAGTATCAGGACATGCATTGTCATTCAAGAGCAACATGCCTTTGTGAAGAGTTCTGGTCACTTTTGTTGAATGGTCTTACGAAATTTACTGAGGATGTTACAGCAGGAGTTGACATTTATGGTTTGTCCTTGAGGCTGAAATGCAGTGAGCAGTATTCTCTTGTTATCCCAAAAGACTGAGCATTACAGTATCATATCATTAAGTCTTCAACTTGTTGCAAATTCATCTGTAGCAATCTCTGTTAGTGTTTGATATGTGTCTGCCCTTCAGAGAACTTCTGCATCCAACTGTAGACAGCTTCATGTAGCAGACACTTCTAATTGTAGATTGGAAGCATTTCTTTATAAATATTCTTTGATTCCATACTTTTTGCCCACAAAAATTGCACAATGCACTTTTTGCCCACAAAAATTGCACAATGCTTGAGAATTGTACACTCACTTGTAGGCACTGCCACTGTTTTGCCATTGCCAACATAAATTGTCTCCTATTGAATGTCACCAACTATCCCCAGAATTAATGCTGCCAATAGGCTCAGGTGCCTCATTCAAACATGTAGTACCCACATCATTATGTATGGCACAGTTTTTATAATAATGCTTTTTGAAATCAACAAATCAATATTAACTCAATGGGCTAAAAATGAAATAAAAAAAAAGATAGATGTGTTACCTGATATATTACCTATAAACTAAAACATTCAAAAGTATGGTATCTGTAAAAGTAGATTTGCAATAATTTATTTTCTGGAAGGTCCCAATCTCTGGCTAAGTATACAAAGAAGCAAGCTGCGTGAAGCTTTAGAAAATCATACCTAGTAACTCCACTATAAAACAAAATATGGGGTTGTTCATAAAATGACTAATGCTTAAAGAAACAGTTAACATACTCTAAATTTATTTTACTAAGTTGCCAATTCAGAGTTGTATCTTTATACTGGTCTTTTATCACTTTTTGAACATAATTTCTTAGAATTATACCTTGATAGGAATCTAATGTTTGACTACTATGTAGATCTCACATGTAAAATAAAATAATCATTGAATTGTATCTATTAAGAGAACTTTCAAAATAGATGGATGCAGCATTATTGCAAATGACATAGAATTCTCAGGTAGCACAGAAATTAGTAACCTAAATAGGTTATTAATTTTACTGAAGAACTGTATAAGAACTATTTACAGACTTAATGAAAGGTTCTCATGTCAAAGCACCTTAAGAAAATATAACTTAATATCTGTGTTATTGCTATATGTATATAGAGTAATCTTGTTTATTATAAATAATAAATATTGTACTTATGAAGCTGCTGACAATGGAGTGGTAATATATCCTAAACTTAGGTATCCATTTTTTTTTACACTAAACTCCACTTATTTACATAAAAGTAAGAGGCATTTTGGGAGAATCTTTCCCATCTTCAGTTGCTCACCGAACCGCCATTACTCGAAATGATGGCTGTATACCTGGATGTTTCTGTGGTGGCTTCTGTTGTTTGAAGTAGGAAATTGCTAAATTCATCCATAGGAGGAAATTGGAAATTCATTAGGTTTTCTCTATTTTTTAATATAAACATTTTTTCCCAAGTGAATAACTCCAATGGGTTGTAAAGATGTTTCAGCAGTTTAATTTCCAGTTTTATTTCATGGTTTTTTGTCCAAAATTGAGCTGCTACTGCTGATTTATCCACCTGCTTAAACCGAATATTCCCAAAATGTTCTTTCCTCCAAATTTCCAAACTTCTCTTTGTTTTGCCTAGTAGCTCTGCTCACAATCTGCACATTTTATTTTGTAAATTCCTGATTTCTGTTCTGTTGATATGGAGTCTTTTACTGTGCAAGCTAATAAATTCTTGATATTGTATCTGTTCTTTGGGGCTAACATTATCCCATGTTCTATGAAAATTTTCTTGAACTGGTTGTGGTAAATTGGATGGTAGCTGAAACTTTTGAATTTGTATTCTTCTTTTGTGTTTCAGTGTGGAACCTTACCTTATCCCTTTTTGTCTTTCAGATTTATTGATAATTTTTATCACTGTGTCTTTGTTGAAACCAATGATTATAGTTGTCTTTATTATTTATTGGTATTCTATTTTGTACTCTGCTTCTGTGAGTGGAATATTCATCAATCTATGTGCCAAACTGTGAAAAACTGCATACTTATGTGGAAAGGGGTTATAACTCTCATTTTTTATGTAGTTTTTGGTATGTGTTAAAATATTAAACATGTCACTGGTCGTAACAAACAGTGCTACAGCTACAACACACAGGGACTACGTCAAATTGTCATAAACAAAAAATCATCAGAACAAGGCCTATTTATCAAAGGGAATCCTGTATAATGAACTGCGAGACAGTAAAACTAAAAAATGGGGGAAATTTAAGAGATCAAAAAAAAATTCTTGATTGAAAAATATCTGAACAGAGTGGATGAATTACAGTGTTAAAGAAAAAGTGTACTTGTGTTTTATCTTGTACATACCTCAGTTACTCAAACCATTTGTCTAATTAATCATCTGTTTTTAATATTTGTTCTGATTAGAATTGGCAATACGTGAATCTCTTATTAGCAAGTCTCTAGGCAAATAAATAAGTAAAAAGAGTTCAAGCAAAGAAAGAAGAAAAATAATCCGTCAGGGTTTGAATTCCATGATTGAAAATTTTATGTAAATTATTCAACTTAAGTCATTATGTAAGATATGATAAGTGTTTAAATCTGCCCTAGTCACTCTTTTAAGAAAAGGTCTTAGAAAAATCAAAGAATATGCTAGTACTTACAAGTGGAAAGTTTCATTGTAGTTAGGTGACCAGTTGTTTGACTTGGATTTGGTGGCATGTTTACGCTTCTTATCAGCAAGATGTGGCCCAATAAGGTTAACCTCCACAAATGGACGAAACATTCCAGTCACGGTTGGCCACTTCAGGTCATTTGCTGCCACCACTGAAAGAAGCAATCACATACTTTACATCTGGAACTCTTATAAATTGCAGACTTTTTCAAAATGTGCAACTGAACTACCTCTAAATACAAAGTGACAAAAAGTTAAGCTGATAAACTTTGAGAGATTTCATGTGATGCCAAAGCAAAATATTTTTCTAATGCCAAATTTTCCTATGAGACTTTTTCAAACTGCTAGATGTCCTAAGCATTCTTCAGTTGACTGCTCAGCATTCACATTTTGTACTGTGCTTGTTTTTAACCTGGAATGAGCTAAATGACATGGTTTCTATGTACAGTAAAATCTCTTGTATCTGGCAATTAAGAGACTAATCCAGATCCAGAAAACTGTAAAATACTTTTATAGGTTACTGCATGAACATTTTTTTTTCCATTTAGAAATTGAAAAGTTTTCATTGGATTTTTAAAACTGAAATTTTGAAATACAAACATTATTTTCAGTATGACAAATTATTGTTACAAAATCACTCAAATTTCACTAATTTTGTCATATTATAATATATTTCAATGTGAAAATCCCCGATACAAAATAACTATTTATTTTCAGTGCTTAACACTATGCATTCATCTGTTAGATTGCAGTTAAAACATACTGATAATGATATTGGTGCTATGTATAACAATGAAGACAAAGTTAATACATGATGTTTCTTCCAATAATATCCCTTTCCATTTTATTCCACTTCTGTTTACACATAAGAACATTTCGTGCAACAGCAGGTTAGTTCACTTTAGTTACTAGCCATAGGTGCAATTGCCACATTACTGTGAAATGTGAAGCCATCATACTATGTTGGCATTTCTGCTACTATGAAGGTATGATGCTATTAGAAGACATTGAAAATTGTCACCATAATAACCAGTTATTTAAAACTGCACCCTGATATTTTTTTCTTCTTTTTTTCCTTTCTTTCCTTTCTTATTGAAAAGTGTCATTTTTGTATTGCCTGTTATTTGGGTTCTGAATTCATAAATCAGCAGTTTACAAAGAAATGGATTGGTAGAGATTCCTCCCTGTCTTTTTTCTCCTATGACCTAATTTGTGTGGGGTCGAATGTGTGATCAGAAGAGGATCTGTGGCCAGGATAGTCTTTTAAAAGAGTTGAAGTTGTTATTTAATATTTTTGTATGTGGGTGTTAATAATTGGTCCGATGCTGTATCATTTTATGGATTTTAGGATGCACTTAAAGTTTTAGTAGTATTGCATTGCTTTGTACAACTCTCTATTTTTCAGTAGTGGAAAAAAATTTAACTTTCTCCAGCATTTTGGTTAAATTTAAACTACTGAGAGGATTCTTTTTGATTGGTTTGTACTCTTTTAAAACAAAATTTCCACTCTGTTTATGCAATCATTTTTGTTTAAAATGGCTATTTTATTTCCTTTGTGCCTATATATATAAAATTAATGAAAAATAAAAATAAAATAACACTATTAACAATGTAACAAATTAACAGTAATAATAAAAGTAGATAAGGATAAAACACTTAGATAAGTCACACTTGAAATTGCTATATTTCGAACTACTGGAGTTCTTCAATGGCAAGAAGCTAGACAAGTGATATATATATCACTTGTTTATCTGTTAGCTCCTTTAATGTACTACCATAATTTTTGTATTCCTTTCGATATTTTAGGTTATCTAAAATTTTTTTGCATTTCATTTTAACTAAGTTGTTTCTCCTTCATTTAGGTGGTGGATGGCTATATTAATAGGCCTTTGTTAAGAAATGTAATTTCTTCATTAGAAAAGGTGGTGTCCAAGAGGCTCATTACATTTTCTTCTGTTTGTGCATGGATAAAGTTTTGGTTTGATGCATACATAAATTGCAAAATTTCCTTTTAAGTATAATTTTTGTTTTTCATTTCATGATTTAAATTTTCTTGCATATGATATTGTAAATTTTCCCAAATGAGCAATCTTAATAGCTTTGAAAATTTTAAGCACAATCCATAGATTCTGAAATCAATTTAATTTAACTTTTAATATTATAGTTTTTCATCTATTTAAATTACTTTTTTCTCTGCTGCTTTTTGATGTATAAGCTTGTATAAGTCAGTGGAGCTAGTTTGAACATATTTAATGAATTCTAATAGAATAATTCACCAATATGTTTGTGGGGCAGTTTAGGATAGTATGCCAGTGTGTTTTGGGGTTAAATTTATTATTTTCAATGTATTATCACTGTGGGTTGGTTTTCTTGCATATTTCAAATGATAAACTGTTATTGGCTTTCATAATCTTCAAATCCAAAAAGGATAGATTTAATCCTAAAACACACAATGTACTATCCTAAATAGCCTCACATACAGATTGGTGAGTGTTCCCCGAATATAAAAGAATACAAAGAAAAATACCAATGTTAAAACATTCTGTAATGCTTACACATGTTATGGATCTTATATTTTTTTCAAATTTTCATTTACTACTAAATTAGGGGGAAATAGTAGCTATGTGAATAAAATATTCAAAATGCAAAAGAAGGTAATAAGAATAATGATGAATCTACCAAGAAATAGTCAGCTCCAAAGCATATTTTAAGGATTTAAGAATTTTACTGTTACCTTGTATATATACTTATGAGGTGATTATGCAAATTGTGAGCACATGAAGAAAATTACGAAAAACTATGAAACTGCAGGTAATTCAAAGTACATGTGACGTTTCATGAGCATAGCTTCCACCATAATGATATACATATCTACAATAAACTCTCATCCAAATTAAAAAAAATTCTCCTCAAAAATTCAAACAAGTGTTAAAAACTTCTTATTGTTTTTATTCCTTAGATCAATTTTATCGTATTAAATAAGTGTCCCTTTGCCTATGTTTGTATATGGGTGAAATACATATTAATATCATTATTAGGTACAAATTTTCTATGGTGTAAGTGCACTTGATGATTTTATTATTAATAGGATAAAATGAAACTGTTAACATTAGACTTATAAGAAATTAATAATTATTGTAATCATTACATATATTTTGAAGTTTCCACATAATATATGAAAGGTCTGGTACTAATATAAATATATGGAAAACTGTAAATATTAATATAAAGTAGTTTCTTTCATAATTAGACTTATGTCTTAACTTGACCACATCATTTATATGCTATAAAAGACAAAATAAATTGAATCTGAATTTGAATACATCATCAACATAGCACCAAATAATGGTTTCTACAAAAAATAAAATGATTAAAAAATGTAAAAGAATTAGAAAATGTCAAAGGCATAAGTTCATTATTACAAATAAAAGGAGATATGCAGTTTAAAAACACACACACAACCCTATTATGTTGCATGAAATAAATAAATAAATTAATAATAATAATAATAATAATTTTGGTTCCTCAAAACATCCCCAATATTGAAAATGTACTGAAATCTTCAAATAAAGATTTTATGCCTTCTGATAGGAAGTCGGATATTTACCAAATCAATTGCAAAGACTCTGATCAGATATAGATTGGAAAAACAAAAAGATATTGGGAAACTGATACCAAAGAGTATTTCATAAATATCTATTACAAACAGATAGAGAAATCACTGTGGCACCCCAATTTTGTTCTAAAAATCCACAAAATTGATACAAAAACAAAATTATTAAAACACACTTGCAAACCTTTGGAACTAACTACATGGGAAAAAATTTACATCATCCAAAATAAAAACATCATGAACTACTAGACAACAATGTTGGATTATTTTATATATTTCTCCAAAATGCCTACAGAGTATGCTTCTACCAGTTGTCTTCTGCTGATGCTGGGAGAAAATGTTTGCAAAAGATGTGCAATTATAAAGTAAATAAGTGAAGTATAAATATGACCAAAAACTTTATATCAACATCATCCTGTTTTGTTTGTTGACCTAAGGTATACAAGGTGGTTCTGTTTCTCATGTGTCAATGACAGATGCTTTCGTACAATTCAAACAATCATAGTATGTATAACACAATGGAGCAGTACACAAATAAGCATCATTAAGGAAAGAAGAAGAAGAAAATTTCTGGTCTTAAAAAATATACAATATTAAGTAACTGGGGAACATATTATAATTTTCCCCAATTAGTCTGAATTAGCCAAGTTTTAGTGTAAGTGAGTATTGTTTGTAATATTAACTGCTGTTTATGTAGTTTAGTATACCAATTTAAAATATGAGCTAATTCACCATTACTGTACCTGCGGTTCCCTAGTTATAGACTTACCCTTCACAGTCACTTTGTGTTCTCCAGTACCAGGATGTGTAAACAGGTCTACCTGAATGGATACTTCACCAACACTGCCCTCATCCAGGTTCAGCATATCTGTAACATTTGTATTCCACTATCAGTAACTTTCTGCTTTCACCTGACATGCCATTTAAAAACTACTACACTTGTGGGCGGCAAAATTAACTAAGGAAATGCTTAAGTCTTTAATTTGATAATGCTCTCTTAATGATAAAACATTCTAAAGCATTCTGCTTGCATTTCCAGGAAGAACCAAAATATAAATTTACTTAACTACTTCCCAAATTAATCTTCCAATATCTACAAAACTACCAAATTAACAATTTAACAATATTACTGGGAGTCAGTAGGAATTATAGCTGGTAGCCAGCTATTCTATCCTTTAAATTTATTCCATAACTATACAACTATATTACTACTAACCACTGGTTACCAGCGGTATGTATTGGTATCCAGTACTCGGCAGAAATTCTCTTAAATTGGACATTATCCTTAATTGTTTCAATTCTTCTTAATTTATTACAATCATAATAATATCCTTCTCTTTTACAACTTACTTCACTTAAAGTTCATTTATCATTATTAATCTTTCCTACTCATTTCATTTATTTAACCCAACACTTGAACTCATTGAACACTATCACCTCGCTTCCACCATATTTATATTTTGGTTCATTTATTATTTTATTTTTTTGTTTATTGTTTTATATTATTTTAATCTAGTTATTAGGAAAATCTGTATCATAATGTATTAAAATATTATTGAATTGTATAGTTATAATAGCAATAAATGGAAAATTTGATATACATGCCCTTGTTTAGGAAACCAGGTACCAGGGTGGCGTAAACAGATTTTATTTTATTTTTTATTTTATTTCCAGGAAGAATTTATTTTACATTTTACACTGCCAGATTTTTCAGTAGAATTCTTTTACCAGTTTTGAATAATATTTATTGATTCTCATTTCTAAAGCATTTACTTTTCCATATCCTATTAGTATTTATTAAATATGCTCACACTAACTTTATTTATACAACATTAGGACATGTCTTAGGGGTAATCACTCACATGGTCAGCTGTTGACCAACTACTCCATGTGGTGAAGTTGTTTCTGTAGTAGCCTCTGATGGTTCTAATAGAAACTTGCTAAATTCATCCATGAATAGAACATCAAAATTCATTAATTTTTTTCTATCTTTCAGGATGAAAATTTTTCCCAAGTGGATAGTTTATTGGGTTGTAAAGTTCTTTCAGCAGCTTAGCCCCTGGATTAATTGTGTGATTTTTGGGTCCAAAGTTAGCTGTCACTGCTGATTAATCAATTTGTTTAAAATTAATATTCCTAAAGTATTCCTTATTCCAAATTTCTAAATTTTTCATTATTTTTCCAATGTATTTTTCATTACAAACTGTACATTTAATTTGGTTTAATTCCAATTTCTGTTCTGTTGGCATGATGTCTTTTACTATGGAACCTAGTAAATTTTTGATATTATATTTGTTCTTTGGGGCTAACTTTAAACCATGTTCTTTGAATATCTTATTAAATTTGCTGTGGTAAGTTGGATGATATGTGAAACTTTTTAATTTTTTACTTTTCTTGATGTTCTTCAGTGTGAGAACCTCTCTTATACATTTTTCTCTTTCAAATTTATGTATAATTTTATTATTATGTCATTGTTTTAGCATTATTTATTGATATACTGTTCTGTACTCTCTTTCTGTGAGTCGGATGTTAATTATTCTTATAATTTTTAAATTCAGAACCACCCATTTTTCTCCACTTCCATGGTGAATTGTATAAATTTACATATGTTGTCCACATACTTATACCATGTCTTGAAAATGAGTGGGAGGACTTTGGTAATATGTATTTTGAAGGAGCTAGCTCATGAATAAACAGAGGGTTTCCATGACATATTAATCCGAAAAAACACTGAATAGATGCTGTAAAACTCCTCAATTTACTACCTAAGTTCATTATAGAAGTGGAGAAAAATTGGTGATTCCCATTCCTTAGTTTAAAAAGTATAAGAAATGCAGACAGACTCAACTTTGAAATACAAAGAAAAGAAACACATACATAAAATTATATAAAAAATAAAAACCCATTCCAGACAAATATGCAATGTTCTACAGCTTGTCACATAGAATAGTTAAAATTGTACTCAAAGAAACAGAGTATAAAACAAAATATTAACAAATAATTAATACAGCAAGAAAACAACAATAAAAATTATCAATAAATAAAAAAAAAATCTATAAGAGAGGTTTCCTCATTGAACAGCTTCAGGGATTGATTGATTTGGTTTATTTACAGACGCTCTTTAACATCTCAGGCCATTAGCATCCCATTCAATTCAGGGCTTGAAATGGCTGATAAATTTTTCTAAGAGGTCTCTTCTTTCAGGCTTGAGGTTCTTTTTCGTGCTGTTAATCTATGACAAGGGACCCACAGCTTTACAGAAGGAAGCCATACTTAGGATTTTTAAGCCCAAAACAATCCATTGACCCTGGCCAGGATTGAACCTGCAATCTTGGGTTTACGAGGCAAGTATGGTTACCACTAAACCACACACCGACAAACTTCAAGGAAAGTTTCACTTTTAACCAACTTACCACTACAAATTCAATAGGATATTCAATGAGTGTGGCATAAAGTTATAGCCTCAAAGAACAAATATCATATCAAAAATGTACTAAGTTTCACAGTAAATAACACCATATGAACAGAGTAGAAATCAGGAATTAACTAAATTAAATATACAGATTGTAATAAAAAATACATCATAAAAATGAAAAGCAATTTAGAAATTTGGACAGAGGAACACTTTAAACAGATAAATCAGCAGTAGCAGCTCACTTTTGGACCCAAAATCATGAAATTAAACCAGAGACTAAGCTCCTGAAAGAACCACAATCCATTATAGTTATCTACTTGGGAACAATTTTCATCTTGAAAAAGTCTGTCATGCAGAGCTGCATAAACTAAGTGAATTCCTCACCGGTTGAATAACTTTTAATGTAAATAAATATAAAATCTAAATTAGGTCTTATTAATTAATGAAATGAAATAAGTTATGGCATTACTGTATGGTATTAGGAGAACAAAATTAGAATTCTTGTAACATATTCATATCAGAAAAGAAAAACTACATTTTTAAAATTATTATTATTATTGTTATTGCTGTTGAAATTAAACAACAAGAATTAATGGTATAGTATTAATTAAATGAAATATATGACCACTAATAGACAAAGCCATACTGTATGGGTATTTTTAAAGGTAACTGTTTTTATGAACTTATCTATTGATATCTTCATTAAAAGAGAGAAAAATAACAGAAAGTTTTGAGTTGCATTGTGTACTTAAGAAGGTGATATTCGTACGTTTCAATAAAGCAAAGAACAATCAAAAGTTTCATAGATTTTCATTGGCTCTGAAATTTAATTTAAATATTATTGTAGGAAAAAAAATTTAATGCAAATATTTTCTGAAGGTTATTACAGAGCATTCTTACATACAATTATAATTGTCAAACACACATTAGATCAATGTTTCACAGCTGCTATCTTCATGATGACACTTTTGTAAAATATGAAACATATGCAATGTTATAAATACGGTTTATATGCAAGAATATGAATTAATTTCTTGTTTTATTAAAAAAAATTGAGAAAATAAGGCACAAGAGCACTTTTTAAATTTTGGTTTTCAAGTATACCTTTACTCCTAACAGTCCAATTTTCTTAATTTTCAGAACTATTTATCTTATTTATTTAAATGGTATATACTAAATTTTATTGTGAATGAAAAATACTGGAGCAAATAGAGTGATTTTTAAATTTGGGCTTAACACCTAAATGTTTTTCAGGTATACTCCCACTCTAAATAATCTGATAATTTTCAAACTATGTTTCTTATTTGATTTAAATGGTATATACCGAGTTTTGTTTTAAAAAACAATTATTGGTGCTGCTAGAACAATTTTAAAATTTTGAATTTCAGGTAAACCCCTCTGATAATGGCGCCATTTCCCTCATTTTCAGAAATTATTTTTCTTATTCTATTTACAAGGAATATACAGGGTTTCGTTTTAAAAAACATATTAATGTTACTAACACGAATTTTAAATTTTGGGGTGCAGACAACTCCCCCCATGCAAATAGTCTGATTTCACTGATTTTCAAAAGCTGTTTTATTTTATTTTATTTAAATGGTATATAAGGAGTTTCGTTGCAAAACAAATGTTAATGCTGATAGAGCAATTTTTAAAAAAATGTGTAACCCCCCTGCTATGAGTCCAATTTCACTGATTTTCAGAAACTGTTTTCCTTATTTTATTTCAATGGCATATACTGAATTTCCTTTAAATTTTTTTTAAATTGCAGCCGTTAGATTTTTAAATTTGGGCTTCACTCTCAAAAATTTATTAGGGTATACCCCCATTCCCAATAATCTGATAATTTTCAAAAATTATTTTTCTTATTTAATTTAAATAGTATATGTCCAGTTTTGTTGTGAAAAATTATTATTATGCTGCTAGAGTGATTTTTAAATTTTGGGTTTCAGATAACCCTCTCTCCTAATCACCCGATTTCCCTCATTTTCAGAAATTATTTTTCTGATTTGCATATTCGGAGTGTCGTTGCGAAAAATAATATCACTAGTGCTATTTTTAAACTTTGGGTGCAGAAAAACTGCTACTCCTAATCTCCCGATTTCCACAAACGATTTTTTTCTTATTCTATTTAAATGGCATATACGGAGTTTCGTTGAGAAAAATCATATATTAATGCCGCTACAGCGATTTTTAAATTTTGGATTTCAGATATATCCCCCCTTCCTAATAGTCCTATTTCACTAATTTTCGAAAACTATTTTACCTACTTAATTTCAATGGCATATACCAAGTTTCATTTAAAACGTTTAACATTTCAGCAGCTAGAGCGATTATTAAATTTTGCTTTTACACTCCAAATGTTTTAGTTATACCCCCACTCCGAGTGGGCCGATTGCCATGATTTTCGAAAACTACTTTTACGAATTTACTTAAAAAAAATTACTGGATTTCGCTGAGATAAAGCAAAAATTGCGCCACTAGAGCGTTTCTTCAATTTTTTCCCCCTACTTTAGGTTAACTCGCCCTCTTCCCAGGTCCAATTTTTCTGGTTAAAAATTCGACGAATCGTTTGCTTATTAATGACTATGTGGCGAGTTTCGTTGAGAAAAATAAAAAATTGCTACAATTGTGAAGGGGTCCTGGATAAGCATTTTAAGATTGGGAACTTATGCTCCCTTTTGTAAACTTTCAAGTTATAACGCTTTTTAGAAATGGAATATCAGAGCTGATGCATCATAATGTACGTGTGTGAATTAGATTTTCATTCAGAGTGTTCACGTCTTGCCCAAATAATATATATATAGTTGTTGATTTGGTTTATTTATGGACGCTCTTTAACATCACAAGTCACCAGCTCCCATTTTATTCAGGGAGTTAAACGACCGACAAATTTTGCTCAGAGGCCTCTTCTTTTAGGCTTCAGGTTCTTTATCGTGCCGTAAATGTACGACACGGGACCCACGGCTTTACTTCCCTTCCGAAGGAAGCCATACCGAGTATTTTTATGCCCGAAAAAAAAAAATCCATCGATCATGGCCGGATTTGAACCTGCTATCTAGGGTTTAGAAGGCAAGTATGGTTATCACTACACCACCAGAACAGATTCCAAATTGAAAGTTATTGGCTGTACTACTTCGGTCAAATTGTTCGTTCTGCGAGGGTAAGCACGGCAATGGTAACAGTTCAATAATGCTACGAAGTTAATTGTGCATACGCGAAGTATCTAGCATATCGCAGCTGAGACTTGACGTTATAAACGATCCTGTCCTGCGGCTGAAATCCCGAACGGTAGTGGAGAAAGCGGAATTTTGCCCGAACGGCAGGTGAGTTACAAAGCATTAGTGTAGAGTTCTATTATTATTATACCTAAACCAACCTAACCTATGGAAAAGTATAATGTATTCTATTAAAAAAGATCACAAGGGAGGAAAAAAACTTACACGTGAGGGACACGAACCCCCGACAGTAACCAACTGAGTTATCAGGTCTACATGCTCATCAAGGAAATTACTCGCCTAAAGTAATGCCCACTACTGAAATCGTAACCAGTCGACTTTCTTTACTACGGATCGGGACTGCGACAGGGTAAGGTGAAGTCATCCGAGTGGTAAATGGGCCATTTTCTGCTTTGTGTATCAAATGCAACTTACTGTTTACAGTTGCTCCTAAACATGGTTAACGACTTTTCATTTGCTGATAAGCATTTGATTTGTGAGGACATGCATCTGTAGCTGCACAGCTGTACATAAATAGATTTCCAGACACACCCTCCACCCATTATTCGACTTACAAAATGTCCATTGGCGTTTGCGGGAAACTGGGTCTTTAATGGTGCGCAGACCCGATGCCGGTGCAAACTGAAGTCGTCGCACTCCAGCCTTTGAAGAAGAGGTGCTTACCAAGGTTTGGGTGGAAACTTCCACCAGCACCCAGTCAATTCCAGCGTGTATCGAGTCCTGCACGAAGAACGACTCTTTCCCTGTCATTTCTTAAGGTGCAGGAATTGGAGCCAGCGGACTTCGGTCCCAGACTAAAGTTCTGCAGGTGGGCCTTGAAGTGGCTTCATCTTTACCGATGAGGCCTTGTTCACAAGAGGTGGCTAATTCTGAACCATAGGGTCAGCCATATATGGGAGTATGAGCAGCCACATGGAAACTGGCTATCAGCACAGATTCAGCATCAACGTGTGGGCGGGCATTGTGTCCTGTCAAATAATTGGACCGTATCTACTTTCTACACGGTAAACGGGCAGGTGTATCTTTTGTTCCTCATCCATGTTTTTCCTGTGTAGTTATAAAATGATGTTATCTAGGACGCCTCCACAATCCTTGCAATTTGTGTAGTTGAATTCTGGGGCACCCAGTGTATACATGCCTATTTTTTTTAACTATTTTATTTTTTAAAAAATGTTTTAGCGGCCTAGTAGGCACGATTGATGCAGATTTGCATAGATTAGTAATAACTGTTTCCATTAGAACAACAGCAATAGCTTACATGCCTTCGGAATTCGCTAAAATAGGGGAAAAAAAAAGAAAAAAAAAAAAAAAAAAGAATTTTGATGAACTCAGCAAGTTTTTATCCAAACCACCAGGGCCCACCAAAGAAAAGCACCATGGTATCCAGCCACCATTTCGAGTAGTTGGCCAACAGCTAATGATGGGGAAAATGCCCCTGAAACATGTCCTAATGCTCCTTAAGTGGAGTGTGAATGTATTTCATAAATTCTAATAGGCATATTACTATTCCACTATCTATAGCTTCCTAAATAATTTTCCATAGTTTATATCCTACAATGTTTGCAATTAAAGAACATGATTAATAAGAGTAATAAATGAAAATAGAGTCCAAAATTTATGGAACTGAGATTTGGGGAGCTAAGGAGGAATGGAAAAATCTAAATTAGATACACAGAGTATTTTGAAGGCAACATTTGCATTCATCTGGGTAGAATATGAAACAAGAGTAGAGTAATAGAAAGTGTATTGATGTATTGGCTAAGTAGAATACTGCTAAATAGTTATTTATGATACAACCGTTAAAAGTGATATTTTATATTGAGAACAGATGTTTGTGAAACAAAACTGGAGATTGAGTTGAGCAAAACTTTGAACAAAGTACAATGACATGTATTTAATGCACTATTTTAGTCACTGACCAAAAAGTTGACCAGTTAAAAACGTATGACTAAATAGCCAGCACTATGTCTGCTGACATTTGGAATTTGATGCTCAAAGAGATCTCGTATATAGGACTTATAGACGACATAAACACGAAACAAAACGAGATAACTATAAGCGTATTCTTAACAGGACAAACCAAGCATTAGGAATGACAAAATAAGACATGCTTACAGTCTCGTTGAGCAGATTGCAGGCAGTGGGGACTTGGAAAGACTTTACCCCAGGTATACGAAATGATCACTTTACAAAATTTCCCTCAGAATTTAACAAAACCGACAAAGAACAAGCCATACGAAAATTATAGATGAGTTCTTGGGAGAACACCCGGATCCGACGTGGTGAATAAACCAAGCTTTCGATGGCTGTCTCTGCCGTCTTCTTTAGGGATCTGCTGCTGAAGAGCCGCGACTCCAGGCTCCAGAATATCGGGCAGGCTGGTGTTAGCGATCAGCCTGTGTGTGATTGCTATGTACCTACCCTGCGTTGAATTTTACCGCAGGAGAGGATTGATGGTTGTAGGCTGTTTCTATTGTCTGTGGCGTGGAAATGTAGCAGAGATTTTTCTCCGATGATGCGGGCGGATCTAACATCCTTGAATGCAGCCGTGGTGTGAAAAACGCTGCTAGCTTAATGACATTAGCAGCGTGGCCATATCGCTAACCGTTGGTTTTATATTATAATTTTAATTTTGAACTCTGTGTTAAGGAAAATTAATTTCTATAGCTCGGTTAGACTCTGTGCTATTCAAGGTGTCCGCAGGCCAGGCGTGGCAACTTGAATTTGAGCTTAGGCCTACTGTGACTGGTGTAGTTGCCAAATGAACGAACCAGAGCACTCTCGTGGTATGGCAAATGGGCGTAAAATTTTGTGGCCTGGCAGGAAAACAGCGATAAACAGAATATATGCTCCTAAGAACATTATTCTGTGCCCTTAGTAGAAGTGCTAGTCAACTATCTGCCGCCATGCCCCAGATTTCACATGCGTACAGCATGACCAGGAATATCAGAGCTTTAAAAAGATGTAACTTTAAGTGGACAGCCATCGCCTTGGAGTTGAAAACAGGAAACCGTTGAGCAATTGCTCCCTGTGCCCTGTGAGCAGTCTTGGTGACATGTCCCCTGAAAGTCAAGCCTTTGTCCAGTTGCACTCCCAAGTAGGTTATGGAATTTTCCCCATTGTATCCTTTGTTGGCTGTATGTGTATGTAAAGGGGGGGGGGTTGCGGGTACGTGGCGTTTATTGAAAATTATGGCGTTGCTTTTTGCTGGATTTATTGACATTCGCCAACGCCTACACCGCCTTTTGATTAGGTGTAGCAATCTTTGTATAGAATTTATAGTCCTGTTTAGGTGTCTGTTTGTTTTGTATAACGGAACCCCATTTCTGTATTGTACTACGATGACGTCTGTAGCCTGTGGTAAGTTTGACATAAAGATGTTTAATAGTATGGGGGAAAGATCAGAGCCTTCGGGGACTTTGCCACGTATGGGTCTTAGTCTGTTTCCCGCCACCGTGACTTTAAAAGTGCGCGGAAGCTCAAGGGATATGAGTTTATGTAGGAGTCCGGCTTGCCAAGTCGTTGAGAAGACCTTTTCTATGTCCAAAGACACCGCTGGCGTGAAAACCATGTCCTAATATCCCAGAGCTGCAGCCTCCATCACCCGAAGCAGCTGTTGGGCAGTAGAGTGCCCAGGACGGAACCCAAATTGATTGGGAGGAATGGCTTGGATGTTTCCTAGCAAGGGAACCAGACGGGCAAGTAGCAGTCTCTCGAAAACTTTTGAGAAAGTCGAAAAGAGGTTGTTGGATCGGTAGCAAGAAGGGTGAACCGGGTCTTCGCCCTATTTCAATATACATATTATCCGTGCCTCCCTCTACTCGCGTGGAAAGTGACCCAGGCTGATGCATATATACGATATCTTTGTGACTAAGAGCACAGCTTTGAAAGGAAGGTTGCGGAGTATGAGGGGGGTTATCCATCAGGTCCGGCAGCACTTCTGTGGTGGAGGCGTCGTAGTGCGCCCTGGACTTCGAGAGGGTGGAACATTGAGATCTAATAGTCATCTTCGTCCGACGGAACCCGACTTGAGAAGGCTTCCTCCTGGGGATCGTCTCTAGACCTGAATAGACGTTGCAAGTAGCCAGCGAGAGCTTGACTTTGGCACGCGGATTGTAGACCAGGCCTCTGGTGCCATGGATAGGGTGGTAAGCTTTATCTCGTTGACCTTGGAGGTTCTTGGCGATCCTTCACTGGTCATCATCTATCAGATTCTGTCTAGCCATCAGATTTGCTGCAGTGGCTGACACAATTGTAGCAATTTATGACGGGAACTTCTCGTTCATTTCCGTCACGCTCCTGATTCCTCAAGCACGATGATCGTCTTTGAGGCAATCGTCTTCCTCGATAATAACCAGTGGACCCAAAATGGTCGCGATCGCTACAAGGAGCAACCATCCAGGGCATCCACACATGCAGCAATGGCGCGGGGACAACCCTTTGATGGAAGCGCTAATACGCGTCCCACAAAACAACCCACGCACGTACTCACTCATCCAACCTCAAAGCCCAAGAACTTACACACAAAAAAACTCCTCTCCCAGGCCTAAGAGGAAGAGAACCACTCCGAGGAACATTCCTGCTGAGGGGACCGCGGAACCTTATGCATCTCCTTTGGCTTGAATTCTCGGGAGCGGCCGACACCTTCCAAACCAACTTCTAACTCAACAAGTTCCCCAGAACTAACCAACCCGATCCTTAAGAACGCAAATACTCTGGAGCTGCTGCAGTGACTGACCAACATTTGGAAGACATATGGTCAGTGGCTGGACTTTTGCAGTAGATTCCTTCACGCACTCGACTCCTCTAACAAGATGTTGATAGTATTTGAGGCTATCGTCCTTCTTTTCAATGGAGACGTGACGATCCAAGTTGGCAAGCGGAATCAGGTCCGGTATGCGTTTTGGAATGCGAATGGCCTCATGAAAAAGAGGGATGAACTTCAGAATTTGGTTGCCCAGTACACCCTACACGTCGTCTTAGTCAGCGAGACGCATTTTCACCAATTCCACCGTTTCCATGTTTCGGGCTATATTTGTTACAGAACGGATCGCAATGGCCCAAAAGGGGTACGGCGATACTTATTCGTAGAAGCGTCCATAGAACAATCTAGATCCCACCTCTTCAAACCCCAGAGGTCATGGCTATATTTTTTGAACTTGGAGGCACGGAGGTTTTGTCAGTGTCTGCTTACCACCATCCTTCCAGGGCATTCATGGAGGCCGACTATCCTTCCATACTCTCCCTTCATCCTAGCGTAATACTGGCTGGAGACTTCAATGCCAAACATTCCCTTTGGCATTTCAATTTGCGGACAGATACAACAGGAAATGCAATCACTAGAATGATAGATCAGGACCCACAGCTTCGAGTATAGGGTCCCTGGCAACGCACGCATCATCTGCTTAGTAGAGGATGACCGTCTGTCATCAATTTTGCGATCATCGAACATTTCCCACACCATCTCACTCTCACTTCATTCTGATCATAATCACGTGTTGACAAAAATCAACACTAGGGTGCCAGCCATGATGTCACAGGTTTAACCCGTGAGATCAATTGGAAAAGTGTTAAGGAGTGCCTCAGCATTATTAGCCTACCAAACCCAAACATCACAGACATGCCAACCCTAGAGGCAGGCAGCAGTCTCATCCTTCACAAACGCGGTAACACGAGTGACTCACAGCCTTACTATCCAAACTGCTCCCCCAACATCCAGATATCACACCTCTAGACCTAGAACTCCTGGTTCGTCGATCCTGGGCTGCTCGCAGACTGTATCAAGGACACCGCTCACCACATCACCTAAAACTCCTTCGGCAATTATACCGAGAGGTCACTGCCCGTCTTCGCGAGCATAAATGTCTCGCCGGGGAGGACACAATGGCTAGAACGAATCTTGTTAATGGTGATGTGTTGGAGATCGCCAAAAACCTTCGTGGGTAACGATACCAGAAACTCCCACTCTACTCATGGCACCAGCTGCCTGGCCTACGAACCTCACGCCAAAACTAATGCTCTTGCTGATTATTTGGACACATCTTGTTCGGCCCAGAGATGATACCCAGGACAAAACCTTTTCAAGCCGCATTCGTCATGACGTTCGTCGTTTTTCCGTAAGCTGCCGGATGAAGCGGGTACTGGTAACCCCATCTTCCATCATAAAGTTCAAGATGCCTTACAGCATCTCCAATCCAATAAGGCTGTCGGACCTGATGGATTAACATCCCTCGTGGTCCGCAACCTTCCATTCAAATCTGTGCTCTTTGTGACTAAGATTTTCAACATGTGTGTCAGTCTCGGTCATTTTCCACGGGAGTGCAGGGAGGCCCGCGTGGTGTGCATATTGAAACAAGGCAAAGACCCCGTACATCCTCCCGCCTACCGCTCCATTAGTCTCCTGTCAACTTTAACAAAAGTCTTCGAGAGACTTTTGCTCAACCGTTTGCTCCCTCTACTAGGGAACATCCAAACCACCCTTCCTCACCAATTTGGGTTCCGTCCTGGGTGTTGCACCACCCAACAACTACTGCGAGTGGTTGAAGCTGCAGCCTTGGGTTTTCAGATAAAGCTTACACCCAGCGGTATCTTTGGACGTGGAAATGGCTTTCTCTATGACCTGGCACGCTGGGCTCCTTCACAAACTTATCTCCCTTGGGCTTCCACACATACATGCATATAATACACTCATATCTCAAACATCGCACTTTCAAGGTTGCAGTGGCGGGAAACTACTCTACACTTAGAACAAACCGCGGCGGAGTTCCAGAAGGCTCTGTACTATCACCAGTTCTATTTAACATTTACATGGGAGACTTGCCCCACACATCAGACGTCAACACTGCCCAATACGCAGATGACTTCTTGGTTTACAAGACAGACAGATACTTAGGCAGAGACATACAAAGATTGCTGCACCTAATCGAAAGGTGGTGCAGGCATTGGAACATGTCAATCAACCCATCAAAAAGCAACGCCATTATATTTTTAAAACGCCGCATCCCTGCAAATTTCCCCACACTCACATACAGGCAACAGAGGATTCAAAGGCAGAATTCCCTAATTTATCTGGAATGGATAAAAGACTCATCTTCAGGGAGTCACATCACCGGCATTGCTCAGCTGTTCCCGGTGTTCAGCTCTAAAGGGATGCCTGTACATCTGAAAATACGTCTTGTTAAAGCTCTGACTATTCCTATTATGTTGTATGCTTGCGAGATCTGAGGCATGGCACCGGACAGTTTGATGCTACAATTACAAACGGGACAGAATAGAGGGCTATAGCTATTTACTCTGTATACCGATGTTTTCCTACCCGACTACTTCATGAAGCTTCTTCCCTTCCTTATATGGAATATGAAATTAGATGCCGAGCTAATAAATTCCACAACAGTTTACCACACCACGAGAGTGCACTCATCCGATCCCTGGGCAATTACGATGCTCACTCCAGAACTAAGCCCAGTTAGCATGTGGTTACCTCAGATAACAAAAGCATACCGAAATATTCATCGGCTACGCTTTAGAAAGTTAAAAACTCGTTTTAAATGTGAATATGCTGATAACCAAATGGGGCTATCAACATGTTCACATAGAAAACCAAGGATGCTAGATCCACTCCTCACACCTCAGAGAAGTAGCACTTACTCCATCAACACTTTACCCTCTAAATAAAATAATCCTAATACTCTCTTTCCCCTCTGTGGTTAAACCCTAGTTCGTGTAAATACACAGCAGCATACATATAGTGGGTACTAACCCAGTCTGCTGACATGTGGTTGGTTGGTACTCCCATCACCCCATACCCAAAACATTAAAACCAACCTACATCCCCAACTCTCTTCTGCGGTTAAATCCAAACCCAGGATAGGTACACGGCTGGTCACTAACTCCAGCCTGCCATCTAGTCTGCTCTGCCTTCAAGGCACTTCAGCAGCCGATCCCTGAAGAAGATGGCAGAGACAGCCATCGAAAGCTTATAAAGACTAAGCACAAGGTCCAGATCATATTAATATAACTTTAATAACCAAAATAATTCAGAGGAGACACGACGAGGAACCGCCGAGAGATGGCTCCGAAGGCTAAAAGAAAACTGGCTCCGGCCGCTCCCTCTGGCACCACTGCCGCTGTAAGAACAACTACCGCGACTGCATTAATCCCTACCACCGCAGTAACACCGGCAACAAGTGAGGAAAGTACTGATGTCTCTCCAACTCAGGACGAACCAGCGTAGGCTCCTAGTACTTAACCATCTCCGCCACCTTCACCACTACTCTCCCCACACCCCTTGTGCGTGTGATATTCTTGGATCCTGACGACCGCGACGCCGCCATCGCAGCCGGCCTGTATCTCTTCGGCCGCGTCCTCACCATTGAGTACAGCTGCCGCTGCCACACCGCGTCATGCCGCGGCTGCTGTGCCTATGGGCACGCAGAGGCCTATTGCACGGACCATCCGTGTTGCCACCACTTTACGGGTCAGGCGTCTTTACCCACTGCGGCCCAACTCACTCCAGAACGCCTCCACCTCAACTTACATCTCAGCAATCTGCTGCGCTCCAAGGCGCCAACTCCTGCGAAAGCTGGCCCCGAAGCTCGTGTCAAGAGCCACAGAACACCAATACTTCCGCCGCCAACTAATTCCGCCTAACCATCTAATCAACGAACTCTCCAAGCTTATTAGGCAAAAACACCAAAGGCTCTCCGAACAAATTGAAGAACTTTTCAGCCAATCCAATGCAGCAATAGACCTTCTTACATCTCTCCTCGACCGCATGGAAGAAGCATTCACTCCTCAAATTCCAGCTTATCATTCAGTCTCATCCAACAATTTCAGGAACTCAAGAAGATAAATATCTCCTAACAAAGGCCCAGATAGACCAGATTCTGCACTACCATTTTACCAACTGTGCTCTGACGTCATGGATAGTACCAAGTGCCAACACAGACAGACGAACTAGTACCACTTGCTCCCAGTATTCACAGAACACAACGGACTATTACTACAAAAGATATGACCCAAACAATCATGATGATAAATATATAATACTTCAAATATTCTCCCATCCCCACATTGATCCCCCGGTGCCACTCAGGGCTTCGATGACATGTGGTTCAATTCCTACCCACTCTAAGCAAACTGCCTACAGCTTCACACCACCTTATAATAACGAGGGTGCATTATGTGGGACCTGGCAGACCTTCCTTGTCATGCAGCCAACTGTTACTCATATCTTCAATGCCTCACTCATGACATCATCCTATCTGAAGCAATGGAAGCAGGCATTCATGAAACCTCTTCCTAATATCAAAACACCTGCTTTCTCCTAAAAACTACAGATCAATCAGCATACTTCCAACGCTATCCAAAGCACTTGAACGTATCATACATAAACAGCTGACATACCTCAATGAGTATGACCTTCTTGACTCTTACAATCTGATTTCAGACCAGGCCATAGCACAAGCACAGCACTGTTTAGCATAGCTTTTGATTCCATAGACACAGACTTACTTCTTAGCAAACTTATGGTGTCATGTCTGATAGTGTCAACCTGTCGTTCAACTCCTATCATCATGAATGACAGCAGTGTGTTGTTTCTGGAAATCTTTCCACTTCATGGTGATTTGTTCAGGCAGGAGTTCCCCAGGGCAGTATTCTGGGTCCCTTATTGTTTTCATTGTACTTCAATGACATATCTTGTGCTATTAGCCACAGTAAATATCACCTCTTAGACTGATGACTTAAAACTTTACATACCCTCTGGAACTAAAGATATTCATGACCCAATAACTAACATTAACCAAGATCTAGACTTAGCTCATTCACTAATGCGTACTCTAGGCCTTGGTCTTAATCCCTTAAAATCACAGGCTATGGTCGTGGGACACCAGTGATTGCTAAGTGCCATAGACATAGGCTATATTCCTCCCATTAATATCAGTCAAATAGCAATTCCCTTCAATCATTCTGAAAAAAATCTAGGAATTATTATAAACAGTAATCTCTGTTGGGAAAACCATGTTGCTGAAATCTGCAGGAAGGTAAGTTCTCTAATCTATACTTTTAAAAGATTAAACATACCCCTACCCAGAACCTTGAAAAAGAGCTTGGTGCAATCCCTGGTGATGCCTCACTTGAACTACTGCAATTTTTCACTCACAGACTTAAACTCTTATTGCAAAAACTACAGCATGTTCATAATATGTATCATGTTACATCTGTCATGTGCATCAGTTCAATCATATAATACCCTCCGTCAATATGCTGTCTTGGTTCCCCCTGAAAGACTGAAGAAATATTAATTGTCTCACATTATTTTTTAAAAATATCCATACATCTTCTTCATTTTATCTATCTTCTCATTTTCCTGTCTTCCTCTCATAATCTTAACACAAGTTCTGAATACCAGCACATAATATTATTACCATTGCACCGTACATAACTATACTCATCACCATTCACCATAACCACTGTCTGTCTGGAATGCATTGTCACAGGATGCAAGAGACTGCCAAATTTTACAAGCATTTCATAAGAAATTGTTTAATATTATTAGAAATAATCAATTACCCTAGATTCAGATTCCTTTTCTTTACAATGCATGTATTTATTTGTTTTATCCTGCTGTAGAATTATTCATTCTTGTTCCTATCTCCTTCAAGGTATTGTTAGGATTTTTAATTTCATGTTTTGCTTGTATCTTTATTTCCACTTTCAGGATTTATGTAGGTTGATATGTGTATAAATTGTCATTGCTGGTACTTGTATATTATTGTTCTTTAATTTTCTAATTTTTTTATTCTTAAGTTAGTATTTTTCATTGTCCATAGTTATGTATTACCATACATTTATTTATATATATCCTGATGTACACATGTATAAAAGTATTGTCAACTTTACTGTCAATGTTCTGACTGTAATATTGTACTACAACTTCATGTGATTATTATTAGAGTGGTAGAGCCAAAGAGAAGGCCTAATGACCTTAGCTCTGCCAGAATAAAGAAACAAACAAATATTTTTAGACAGCCTTGAATATTTATGAATGATTTAGTAATTGCAAATTAGGTTTATTCCAGATATTCCAAAATATTTCTTGTTTCAAAGAAATAGTTTGTGTATTTCTTACTAGGTTGAGCATACCTAAATCTCTGGATAATATTATACTACTTGCTGGTTAAAAATACAATTTGCTCAAGCTGAAAGACAGTTGGGTAATGCTATTGAATTTCTTCTAACTTGATGTAGTTCCAGGAATGCCTACATGTTTAGGATTAACATATTCTGAAATCTGAAGACTGAAAATGGTGACACCCTCCCCTCACCAACAATTCATTGTTATCCTAAACTTAGGTATTCATTTTTTACACTAAACTCCACTTACTTACATAAAAGTAAAATGCATTTCGGGAGAATCTCTCCCATCTTCAGTTGCTCACTGAACTGCCGTTACTCGAAACGATGGCTAGACAACTGGATGTTCCTGTGGTGGCCTCTGTTGGTTGAAGTAGGAAGTTGTTGAGTTCATCCATAGGAGGAAACTTTGAAATTCATTAGATTTTCTCTATTTTTTAATATAAATTTTTTTTTCCCAAGTGGATAACTCCAATGGGTTGTGAAGATGTTTCAGCAGTTTAATTCCAGTTTTATTTCATGATTTTTGGTTCAAAATTGAGCTGCTACTGTTGATTTATCCACCTGTTTAAACCAAATATTCCTAAAATGTTCTTTCCTCCATATTTCCGAATTTCTCTTTGTTTTGCCTATGTAGCACTGTTCACAATCTGCACATTTTATTTCATAAATTCCTGATTTCTGTTCTGTTGGTATGGAGACTTTTACTGTGCAACCCAATAAATTCTTGATGTTGTATCTCAGTTCACTCAGACAAATGAAGAATGCAACTGGTGAAATATCACAGTAATAACTAAAGTAAAACAGAATTCATGACATTTCAAAATGATAAATTAAATGTAAACATTAACAATATCACATTAGAACAGGTAATAAACTATAAATTCTTGGGCATACACATTGATGAAAATTTAATTTACAACACACATGTAGAAGTAGTCTATAACTAAATGAACTCAGGACTATGCCTATTGAGACAACTGACAAAAAATGGGAACATCTATATCATAAAAAGCATATTGTGGCATTATTTATCCATATTTAGCATATGGAATTGAAATCTGGGGGGGAGTTTACAAGTAAAACCAATATGGGCAGAATATTAAAAGTACAAAAAAGTGCATAAGAAGTATATTGAGTATCATCAATCCTGTAGAGAAACATTCAAAAAACAAATCATCCTAACTGTAGTTTTACTATATGTTTTCAAAACTATTATACTAGTCAAGGAAAAAAAAAGGAATTTAACATGCTTATTAAAGACTGCCATACATAGGATACAAGAAGAGCAAACGATTACTATAAGGTGAGCATGAATAAAGCTCAAACCAATAAGGACCCATATAAAATAGAGGCTATATTATATAATAAATTACCATTGTCAATTAAGAATACCATATATTTGAGATTTAAATCTGTGCTAAAATTATTCCTACTAGTATTACTGAACTGCAATGGATAAGAGTGTATAATATTGCTAATTACAAATATAAGGATATGTACATACGATTAATAGATGTATAGAATCATGGCAATGTCAGATGCTCTTGTAAAAGTCTATTGGTTGCAATAAATCTACTATTTTATAATAATAATAATAATAATAATAATAATAATAATAATAATAATAATAATAATAACAACAACAACAACAACAACACTTTACTTAAAAGGATACAGCACTAAATGGGTTGTGAGAGGAAAATCTAATGCTAGTAAGACTCAGAACTGTTAACCATGAACATGCAGCTGCAAGATCACAGTAAAAACATAAACAGGTGCTGTTGGAGATATTTAACACTTTCCCTTCTGACAGCAAATATTTTAGGACATGTGGTCAACATTATAATGAAGGTATAATAAGTGATGATATCATAGAAAATGCTGAAAGTAAGGCAATGAAAAAGAAGGGGATGGAAATGAAAGTAAAGTCACAAATGGTAAATAATAGAGCCTTTAAAAATCAGCAGTGTCATGTGGCAGCATAAACTGATTAGATATCTCAAACTTTCAAAATCTTAAAAAATAGAATTAACACTAGTTTATACAGGGCTGAACACATACAAGAGAAAGACAGAAAGAGTGAAAGATAGTTTAATAAAAATATCTTAGTAATGCATCTATTTAAACAAAACCAAAAATCCATTCTCTTGATTTCATGGCAGGAAACTTTTGATGACCCTTATATTAAAGTCTGGAATCTGCAGGATGATGTCTGTCTCTACAGAAAACATTGTATACTTCCTATGTATGTTTTGATATCACAGTTGAACTCAAATTAATATTTAGAGTTGGTCTGTCCAGTTTTTTCTTTCAATTTTCTCTTCCAAAGATAGAGAAAAAGGCCATAAGCTTTGTATTGTGTTCATATTCTTTGTATTCAAGTAACACTAGGTGAAATAAAGCAACTACTTCATAAACTCACATGAAACTTTACTAGCCTGCCATTCAACAAGTGGTGACTACTAATGAAACTACTCTGGACAGTGTCTGCATGAGAAACCAGTGTGGACGTTTTAGGTCCTCTCCTTTACTTCAAATGTAATATTGTTTGAGTCTAATACTGAAATAATTGCAAGTTTTCCCATATTTAATATATGTGACTGTATTACCGTTAATATACTGTTTCACTATGTATATTTAATGGTAAAAATTTATGATGTTCTGGTTTGATGCAAGGCATCTGGCACTGTGTGACATGAGGTTTACAGAAAACTTATGCATACTGATAGATTTTGCAAGATACAGTCCAACCATCATCCAACTCCAAAAAGAACTCTTAATTAAAACACTGATACACCAAGCTAAAAGATAACCAAATGAGGGACTAAAAGATGAACTAATCATTTCCAGAGAGCATAGCAAGCAAATGGCTATAGCAGAAAAGATGTGCCTTGAAACCTCAAAAAACTATGATTTCTAAAGCAAATTATAAACACCAAATTGAATATTCTTACCATTTAGAGAAGATGTCACACTAAGTAATGCTTTAGTTTTCAGAAATAAAAACATAAAAATTGTTTTCTTAACCGCAACAAAAATAGGTAAAAAACTGCATTCTGTGAAAGAACAAGAGTGCTCTCAGCTCCACAGGAATATATAAAGTACTATGCAAATGTGGGAAAGTATACATTGGGATGAATGAAAATCCATAAACTTGGCTCTTAAAACACAAGTGACATTTATGCCTTAAACAGTGAGAAAAATCTGCGATTAGGAACGTGGCATTCAAAATTGGCAAGGAAAAAAAGAAAGTAATTGCTACAACAGGATATTTTAATTTAGTCAGAAGAGAGGCCTTAGAAATAGAGCAGTATCCAGATAATATAAACAGTGGCAGAGGTTTTCAAATAAGCAAGACTTGCATGTGAGGACAGGCACACACAAAGAAGCTCCTATTATTTCTCCTCATGATCAAAATATTCCTCTTCAGATAACATCAAGTTGACACAGCAAATACATAAATTAACAATCTCTTTTGAGTCAAAATATTTAGAACAATCTTTATGGTTTCACTTACATCAGATTTACTCAGGACATGTTTCATTGAACTTGTGTCTACATCCTCAGCTATTAAATGACTATTGGACCATTCATAGAATTGGGTAGGTAGGTATCCAGGTTGACTCTGGTGTTCTAGTGATAAACTTGAATAATGAGCTGTTTGCTGCTGGTATATCAAAATGCATAAGGTTTTGCTCATATTTTTTTTTATATAAATCCTTTTCCATATGTTAAATTCTTTTGGTTGTTGAACAATTTTTAATAACATGATGCCTTTTTCTATTTCATGGTTTTCATTCCAAAAATATACTGCCACAGCTGATTTATCTGTTTGTTTGTAATGGATGTTTCCTCCAATGTTTTTTCAACCTAATGTTTATATTTCTCTTTGTTTTCCCTATGTAGATTTTTTCACAATACTTACAATTAATTAATTAAATAAATAAAATTAAGTTACTAAACTTTTAAGATCATGCATCATTAGCTAATAGAGAGAGATTTTTAAAATTTTAAATAATTTTTTGAAATACCTGTATTTCAGTTCATATATATTATTAAAAACATTATTAGTACCCATCATTACATCCAGAACATGAGTAACTCCTACAAGGGGGATTTCAGTTACCAAAAGAAATTTCAGTTATACTCATTTTCCTACACTGGTGGTAGAACTATCTGACAGGGAACAAAGAAATTACTTATTATTTGGATGTGTTGTGGCTGATAATTTTGTCTGGGGACCTCTTTTTTCAAGTGTGGAGTTCTTTAATGTGCCATAAGTCTGAAACATAGGATCCAATTTAAAGTACCTCCCAGAGAACTTGTGCTTGAGATTATTACATTCTAAAAATCTATTGACCTTGGATGGGTTTGAACCCACAAACCTTGGGTCCGGAGGAGAGCACACTACCCCAACTGTTAGAAACACAGAATTACTAAATTTAATCTTTAAAGTGACTATTAATTTTTTTTGAAAATTTATATTTAAATTTACGAATTTACTTTTGCTTTTTTCATTGTTAGTCTATAGCATCACTTTTAATGCTAATGACTCAGTAAAACAGAATTATAAAAACACATATTCAAACATATCAAAATGATTTATTTACCATAAGTTCATCAGACACTTAACCAAATATGACTAAATGTGATTTAGCATCCAGAAAATGCTATTTCAAGCTATAAAACATCCATCATTATGCAATATTGACAGCCTCAGTGGTATAATGCACTGTCCTTCCCATGATTTGTGGGTTCAAACCCAGCCAAAGCTGACAGATTATTTCAGACTAAGTGCAAGTCTTCCGTGAGCCGCTTTAAGATGTGGGTTTTCATATCATAGATTTACAGTGAATTAAAATAGGTACATACATGGAAAAAAGAGGTCCCTAGACAAAATTATGGACTATTTCATGCTCAAGTAATAACTTAGTTTCAGATTAGATAATGGTGGAGATGTTAGGCTTGCCATCTATAGAAAAATTAGCAGAAATAAATTCTCTATGTTATAATAACCTCCCTGGGAGATCCCAGTTCCAGCAAATAAAATGAAGGTAATCAAGTGAAGTCAAGTAAAGATGATATAATTTGCCTGCTTGAAGATTTTATTGGTGCAAGAATAGAAGTGACCAAAAAGCTTGGCTTCTTTCGTCTTTCCATTATTTCAAATTAGGGATGTCCATTCTTGTAACATTTCACTCAAAAAAGTGAACTTGAAACAGAATTTTAGGTAAAAAATCTTCTGATTTTAAAGCTTATAATATGCTAGACTGACATTTCTAAATTGTGATGTAATTTCATGACTTTAGACAATGTCAAAAGTCAAAGGCATTTATCATCTTTCTACTGTACATACAGATTTCTTTTTTTTTATATGAATAGTGTTTAAAACCCATTTTTACACCTGAGGTATCATAGGTGGTGGACAATGATGATACATCAGATGAAATGATGAATTGGAAAGGGGTTTTTTAAAGAAGGAAACATTTCAGGCTCCTGGCATTTGCCATTTATAAAGAAAGGTTGAGGAAAATCTGAAACAAACCTCAGTCAGGGAGAACAGTCATGGTGGTAATTGAACCCCAGGCCTCCTTCTCACAAGTTTGTGCTTTAACAATCTCAGTTACCCATGGCAGTACTTGCAGAAATGTACCCATCAGCCATTTATTCTATTCCTACCAAATGCAACAGGTTTTAATTAGGGGAAAATTACATAATTTGGTAAAGGAATGAAGACCATTTGCACATAATTTATAAAATTTATATATTTCATCTGTAGAGGGGAGGTTAAATAATTATGAAAAACTGTATGAAGTGGAAAAGCAAATATAAAATAAAATAAGTGAGCAGAAATCAATTTTGAACTACATTTCATACGAAGCCAGGGATTCTGCTGGTTTCCATTGGAAATAAATGTGCTTTAATGTTGTAAATATAAAAATTAAAATGTTTCATCCAGAGAATGAACATTTATTGCATCTTGTTTTATTCCATACCCATAGTAAGAAGGATAAGCATATTAAAACAACATATTACACACATTTTAACTACTCTAATCCTGGCAAGTAGTTGAATATAACTATAAAGACAACATAGTGTCAAAAACTGATTTGCATTAGACCTTTATTTGAGGTAAATATTAGGTATTAAGATTGAAAAACTAAGATGCATTTACTTCCTTTGTCATGACATTTTTACATATGTTCATGATTTATACTTTTCCCAATTTACACCAGTATTCTTTCGGTTTCTAGAAAAGTGTAAAGTAGGTTAATACTGTAATTGGTGACAAACATCAGCCATTGTTTAGTATCATTTAAAACTGTATCATAGATGCCAGTGTGGATGTTTTATGCCCCAATATGAAAGTTTGAAACCACAGACTCTGTGTTTCCTATCTCAGATTACTTATCAAAGACTTGTCTATACTGAGTGAAAATATTTTTATGTTGCTCAATAATATCCTGTGTAAAAGAGACCTTTATTTTTTCTTGTATATTGACTTATACTGCCTTAGAAGTCTCTAGAATATTTAGATTCAGATGGGAGAGATCTGTGAATGTGGCCAGGTAGAGCAATGTTAAGAGTCATGGAGTCACTATGTCCTAATATACTGAGTGATGCATGAAAAATGGTTGGCCACAGTTAGCCAGTTTTGAATGTGCATACAGCCAAGGTCACAGTGAGGCAGATAATGAAGGAATAATAATGGAGAAAGAAAAGGAAAAGGAAAGAAGTTGTGTTATTTTAATGACTGTACGAGACAAGGAAGTGATTTAAGCCGTACAAGATGTATTCTATATAACAAAGAATTGTATATATGCATACTTGGTTCCATTAAGAAAATCTGGAAGAATTTGGCAGTCAAATCTCCTGGTGTTGGTGTATTTGCAAAATGCTGTATAAAAGATTTGGTGAAAAAGTGGCATACAACGAAACCAGTTGTGCATGCGAAAAAATCAAGCTCTGACTGTTGCTGTTGTTACACCAGCTGTGGTTGCAGAAGCCCTCCTATACCTTGGCTGCTGAAACTTTAGTGTCAATTCATGTAATGCTGGCTATGCTGCAATTGCAATGTTGCAACAACCACCACTGTTCAATGGTTGGTATTGTAGAATTTTCAATGTCATCTTGTAAACATACATAATAATGAATTATTTCACTTCAGGATTACTTATAATGCAGTTAAATTACTACACAGTAATGCAAGCATAATGAAGAGCAAACTTTTGACAGTGAAAGATCTACTGTGTATATATTTGCTCCTGATTTTATGTAGGAAAAAAAAAGCTTCAAGCTCTTACTATAAGTTCCATCTCTAACAGCATTTTGTGTCCATGTAATACCTGGATGCAAAGGATTGGGTATCACTCTGTGAAACACTTTGCAAATGACCTCTTTGGGGCACTTTCTAAATTAATAATTTCAATTAATTACAAAACTCAAATCAAACAAATGATAGAAATCAGCTGCATACACAATGAGAAAAGCTGTGAACACAGCAGCCTCAAGGTCATGACTGATTGACCGATAATGCTACTTTATAATTGGTTGAACAGGTCAACAGACAGCATTTCTCATTTGTTAATTTGTATGATTGCCAACTGAAAGGGTAGCTGTCAAGTGCAAAGTTTCAGCAGCCTGGGTATAAATTGACATGTAAATGATGCAACAGGTATAATAATTACTTTTGTTTAGGAGGCAGGGAGGGCAATTTTTTCATGGGCCACTCTGTAATTATATTTTAAAATTTTTGAATACATCTCTACATGAAAATACTCAACAGCAAAATCAATTCTTAAGTTTTGTTGAAACTATCTACTCTTTCATGCAGCAAATGCAAGTTTAATAAGCACAAAATAGAAGATGTCAAATCATTCCACCCTTCTAATTATACAAGTAACTGCTAATATCTAAGCAATGATTTACTTTAAATAAATCTGCAATATAAACTACAGTAAACATGTAGAAATTCTGTAGAGTATAAAATGGATATTGCTGTCTAGACATGTCAGTGTTTAATCTTCTTCTTTGAACTTCTGTATTTTCATTTCGTTGTTGAGGGTAACTATGATAAAAAGCAGTGCTGTGTGTTATGTAACTGAGGATAACATCCCTTCTTTATTAAGTGGAATGTGCATCTTGAGGGTAGGTGTGCTAAAACTAGACCATGCTGAGCTGTATAAGCATATTGCAGTCTAATGCTGGTAATGTTGCTACTTACTGAAATCACTAAGTCAGTTGGTTACTCTAGCTAGGTTGGTTATAGCAAGGAATAGACTAGCTAGGTGACAATGTATTGTTTGTGTATCTGACTTTGTAAGTTCAGTATTGTTCCGACATGCTCTCTTTGCTGCAGTGAAGCCAAGGCATTACCTTGCCGTGACTCTCGCCGTTTCTTAGCTTTCAGGGGCTCCTCGAGCCCATCTGTGTCTTCCTCCTCTTCACGTTCAATGGAGATGGAACGCTGCCTGAGGTCTGGTTTGTCGTTAAGGGGGACTGTGTTGTGGGAGGAGGAGCAAGAGAAGAGAAGAAGGACAACAGACCAATCCAATTAAAGCAATGAGACACACAGATGTGTAGTACAGAAAACAATTAACAACTAAACATTGTAAAACACTCACTGAAAGTTTAGATCTGCATGCCTCAAAATAAAAAGCACAAAAAAAACATGGCGAGATGCATCTTTCTGAACATGTGTCTTATGTTCACTCCTCAAGATTGTTTTGCACTATACAACTTTTGATAAGAAACTCATACAGAACCTGATATTTGTATGTATATATGTACATATATATGTTTATGTGTGTGTATATATATATTAATATATATATATATATATTAATGCATTGCTGGGGACACACTAGATTTCAGAATGGTAAGTAATCTTAGGCATCTTTTGACATTGCACACAAACAACTCATGTTTTAAGTATACTAAATATAAACCAAATGCAACTACATACACCCTAGTGTTAAACAGTAGCAATATATGATGCCAAAAACACATGTCGAACTTATAGCAAAGTTCCACACATGGCAGAATTAGTAGCAATATAACAACCTGGATTGAATGCCTCCATGACTGGATGGAAATATTTTAATAAATTAAACACATAAAATATATCTTTGAACTTGCTTTGTCCATTATTCAAGACAGTTAGCAAATAATTGAATACATTTTTGTCACTAATGCACAGTGATGTCTGCAAAGTTTCAGGAAAAAATTAAAATTGTAGAGTGTCAAGTCTAAACTGTATGGTTAATGCTATAGTGTGTTAAGATTCAGCCTGCCATGCACAAGATGTATATTGCCTGACATAATCAAAAATTTTCCAGACCTGCATCTGTTTATAATACATATGTTATATAGTATTTTTATGTATAAGTCAACAAGATGGTACCTGTGCAGGCTCAACAATTAGAGTTAAAAACAATAATTCAGTGTTATGGGATGAAAACATTACCATGCACAATTTTAAAAGTCACTTAAACCAGAAATCCCTAAGACCATGCTCCTTTGCATACAATAGTCTTAATTTGGTTGGTTGAACTTAAGAGGGAAATAAAGCTATGAGGAATACCTTTGATGGCAGTGACTGTAAAAAATATCAACTCTGTTAAAATTTTACAAGAAGGCCCCCAAGTGACCCATAAGGATGTAGAGGTATCTTTCAATATTGCATCAGGAAGTTTCTCAAAATTTTTACTTTAATGTTTAAGAGTTACGAAAAATTCTTCTTGCTGGATGCCCCATCACTTCAGTGAAAGGCAGACGGTCACTTGTGGAATGGTGCTGTGAAATACTGTAAAGATAAAATAATGTAAACTCGTGCCCTGTTCCTGAAATGAAAGGTGAAACATGGATCTATGAATATCATCCAGAAACAAAGCATTATTCATCTGTTTGGATCTTCTCGGATGACACACCCCCCAAAAAAGTCAAAAGAGCAAGGAATATGGGAAAGAAAATTGTCATGTGGCAACAATTTCTTTGAAGATCAAAGACACTAACTGTAATGCATTACACAACAGTTTGTCTCCTGAAGATTATCCAAAAGTGTGTGAAAAACCTCTGCACCTGCCGACACCACCAATGTCATGTTTAACTTCCTGCAGAATGCCCTTGTGAAGCTTGCCATCCATACTGCAACTTATTTCTGAAGAACCACCTGTTCAGGAAGTAATTTTCAACCTAAGATGTCATGGCAGCGTATGGAGAGGATCTCAGCACCACTGGGTCAATGAGTGGTATCAGTGCTTCAGTTTTGGTTATAAATGTTGATCAAAATGTATAGAGGCTAAGAGCAGAATACTTTCAGATGCTGTAGAACAAGTTAGGTCTATATGAGGTGCAATCCATAAGCTTCTGATTTAATGTATAAAGCCATGATTCATTGTTGCAATGTTTATGCTATCTGATACAAGTTTCAGGGGTGTAAGCACTGCATTTTCCTTCTGGTCACACCTTTCATTTGCTTAGAGAAACTGTTTGAGTCAGACATGTTGCATAATACAGTGTTATGTTCAAAACTGAAAACAATAATTAAATGTTTAACAAACAATTTTCACCCAGTAATGTTAAACAAAGGCTTGACGGTATGTATGAGGAAGCTTTCCCTTCATTATTTACTGTGAAGGAGGGGTAAAAATAATTTTGTTTGGGCAGAGAGAGCCTTGAAGATGACCAATGTGAGAATAGGCCAGAGGATATGTTCAAACAATAAAACATCTCATTCATCCAGAAGGTTCTAGAGTGCCAGGTATTTGATGACAAAAGAAATCATTCAAGTTTGGAACTTTCTAAAGTAACTATGCTTTGCATCCTTCATGAACATTTGCAGGTCAGTGAAATGGGTGTCCTGAATTCTTTCAGCATGCATGGAATGTTGTCGGTGTTTCTGAATCTTTACCATGGTAACAAGAAGACAACTATGGTCCTCTTTCAAGAGAATCAATGGAGTGGAAGGTTGAAGTACTCTGTAGAATAGCCAAAGATACACAGTTCAAGAAGATCATGGTGACAATTTTTTGGAACTGTAGAAGAATTTTAATAATGTACTTCAAAGAAAGAATACAATGGTAACTGGGAAGTACTATGCTGTGAATAAGAGGCATAGGAATCTGAGTACGGTTCATCTGCTGTGAATACATATGACTTGCAGTGACTGATTATACATCCCAGACCTTTACCCTAGTAACTATCACCTGTGCTCAGATAATTTCCCAGCATTTTGGAGGCAAAGTTTCAAACTATAAATGTTAATCCAGAGATGTGAGAAATGCACTGAAGTAAAGGGAGATCACATTGAAAAATGATTCCTGTGTTTATTCTTTAATCACCTACCTAGCAGGTCAAACTGGAAACTTATGGACCATGCCCCATATCTGTAAACTTTCCAAGTTTCCCTGGTAGTAATTTTTCAAAACATTTTCCTTTTGCCCCAAATCTTCCGTATTTACTTTTTTAAATATCAGAGCATCAACATGTAATGATGTTCTGAGTTGATTATTATCTCATGTTCCATGATAACATCATCTGTGTTTCAATAAACTGTTGGTACAACTTTTC
The DNA here is from genome assembly GCA_030762175.1 of Metallyticus violacea. NCBI lineage: Eukaryota > Metazoa > Arthropoda > Insecta > Mantodea > Metallyticidae > Metallyticus > Metallyticus violacea. The sequence continues at coordinate 3,304,847 of CM060832.1, forward strand.
CAACTGAAGTTTGCAACTGTAATTTCTATTTCTACGATGAATCTTTACACTGAATGCTAGTCAAAACATGTTCATCATTGCCAGAAAGTATTTGGTTCTCTGACAAGGTAATTAAAGAACACATTCTGAAGATTATTTCTGTATTTCAGATATTAAAATATTGCTCTCCAGTTACAATTCTCATGGAAACATTGCTGTATTTCTTAATGACTGAAATAAAAAGGTGTTTTAAACTATATATTATTTGATGATTCAGATATTGTGATTTAGCATAAGTATTTTACTTTATAAGTGGAAGATACCATATAATTATGATTATTGTATGATTGTGTCAAACTACAGACTCTTATTGGCTCCACTTGCTTGTTTAAATGTAGATCATGTTTTGCAAATGATTATCTGTATCCTGAACTAACCATTGAAGCTGAGGATATGGATGGTGGTCTGCAAAACATATTCTACATTTAAACAAGTAAGTGGAGCCAATAAGAGCCTGTAGTCAGACTCAGTCAAACAATAATCTTAATTATTTGATTAGCTTCACTGTACAAGTTCCAATTTGCATTTCAAGCAAGATACCATGTTATAACTGCTGGAATAATTATAGCAATGTGGAATATAGCTTTATAGCAGTTACACAGTTTAAAGCACATAAGAGTTATTCAAATAAAAAAGACTGATTAAATAAACAAAATACATATATTAGGCTTACCCATATACTTACAAAATACCACATTTACGTGAATCTATTGCATACCTTTTTTGTCTAAATTTATTATTCAAAATTGTGATGTGCATTACATTCGATGACATGTTAGATTCTAGAGCAAATTCATTCTGCAGTTTGCCATAACTTTACTTAAATGTATCATTTAATATGTCATAATGCATTGCTGTAATTCTCGACTTCACTACATTTATTGTTGGCCTATTATTGCATAGAGCATTTGAATAGTAGGTATCACAAAATGGAAAACAAACAAAGAAGAACATAATCTCTTCTGAATCAAAATATTTAGAACACTCTTTAAGGTTTTACTTAAATGTCCTCCTGAGTATATCTCATGTTAAGTAAAACCATAAAGAGTGTTCTAAATGTTTTGACTCAGAACAGATTATTAATGCATGTTTCACTGTGTTCGATTCCAATTGAATTAATATTGAAAAGAAGAGCATCTTATAGATGCTACTTTCAAGGCTAAAGTAATTTTTTATGCTGAAAAAAAAAAATGGTAACAGAAAGGCAGTAAGAGAGTTCAATATAGTTGAGAGCAATATTCACCTGTGCCTGCAACAGAAATTCGCATTATTTGCAACTAAAGCTAGTAGGAAGATCCTCACAAAGGAAGACATGCTGACATTGAAGAAAATGTTTTGGATTTCATAAATGAAAGCAGGAAGAACAAGCAACCTTAACTAGTGACACCATAAGTAATACTTAATTTTTTTTTTACCTTCCTTGCAAAGAAAAACATCTTGACATTGAAGAAAATGTTTTGGATTTCATAAATGAAAGGAGGAAGAACAAGCAACCTTAACTAGTAATACCATAATACTTAATTTTTTTTATCTAAGCCAATTGTCTTGGCAACAACATGAGCGATGGACTTTGTCCTATGTGTTCCAAGATGTAACAATAGTCCACTTATAACTTTTATGATCTAATTGTTTTATGAAGCAGACTGCTTATCTCTAAAACACAGTACAAAAATATGCCATTTTTTTCCTTTTTTTTATGATTTTAAGTTTTAAATTTGGGGTGCCCATTACATTCAATGGCACTTAAGATTTGTGTGAATATGGTATATCATTCATAAAAAATTAAAGAGCCTAAAAGTACTGAAATCTCAATTTTAACACAGTGATCCCAATAGGTCAGTAAGTTTCTCTGCACCTACCACAAAGCAATCCATTGATTATAACTACACGTATCTTCCAGTCTGTTATGCCAGAAGATACCTCTAGTTATTATTGCGACTCTGGCCATGAAAGCCTATGTTCCCTCACTCCACTGATTACTAGCTTTCTGAAAATTATGAAAAATTGATGTTGTGGAAAAAAAAAGCTATTAGCATTGTTTTATGTCATATAATAGCTAAAGTCACACAACTAACTCCCTATGTGATTCAGTAATCTTGCTCTGATATAGCTCAATCTCTGTGCTGTTGAAAAAGGTTTTAAAATAAATTTGTGCCACCATAAGTTCTGAGCCCATTGTAAGATAGAGGAGTTGTAAGAAGTTCAGTTCTTTGTTAAAAGTTTACAGAAATTTGCTGACAGTTAGAGCCATAACCTGAATGTAAGAGTCAAAGTTGGAAGCTTCAGTTAAATAAAGTATTGGAAATGAAGAATCAGATTTGAAAAAATTGGGTCACAGCTGGGATTCAAACCACAGATATTCATCTTCAGCACCAATGCTCTAACTGATCTACTTATCTAATTCTGTATATCCCAGAGACCTCCCTAAGATTTCTCTTCTATGACAGATTGATTGCTTAGGAGTGACTTGTAATGCTATGTATTAAATCCAGGCTTTTAGTTTAACCATATAGGCATTAATTTATATGTAGAAATTGCTCTTTTACACTGACCTTGTGTAGGTCATAAGTTGGAAATGAAAAATTAGACTTCAAAAATTCAAATTCATGCTTTGACTGAAATTTTTACGTCTAATTTTTCATTTCCAACTTCTGTCCTGCACATTGTGAAAGAACAATTTTTATATGTAGATGAATTTAGCATATGGGTAAGTTAATAATAAAATAATTGTTGCTTATATAACTCAGTCTATGTTTAATTTAAACAACATAACAACATAAACAGGAGTTTCATATCAAAACTTGCGAGTCTGAATAACTATCTATTCAAGATAGATTTGATTTAAACAATATCATATTGAGGGGAAGTTTAAAACCAACATTGATAGCATTTTAGGTTTCACCTTCTTCATCCTGAGTCTCCCCACTCTGAAATTTCAAATGATACCCCCTACCTTATGAATCTCACTTTAAAAGAGAATTAGACTGTTAATACCTCTTTGTTTTCTTTGTTTTATACTACTGGAGTCTTATTTTGGAATGATACAAGTGCCATGGTATTGGCAAAATAATTGCTTTCCATGTTAATACATATGCCTTAATCATTCATTAAATATTAAGTAATTTTTTCAAATATAAACACTTTACTTAGTACAGTTTTCTGTAGTGTGTTGTGGGCATTTCATAAAAGGATAAAACTGAATATCATGCAGCAATAAATTTTTTTGGGGGGAAAAAAAAAATTAACATGAATTGAAATTCATATTAAAATTTATGAAGACTTTTCTTCATTGTTATGATAAAAAATGAACTGTTGAATTTAAACATGGCCATACCAACCTTGAGACTGACATGTGTAAAAGACATCCAAAAAATGCAACAGTAGAATTCATTGAACAATCACATTAGATGACCAGCAACTTGAATAGCTGAGACTATAGGGACAGGATTTCAAAGGAACAAGTAAATTATATTTTACATGCAGAATAAGATATGAAAAAGCTTTGTGCATGATGAATGCCACATTTACTAACAGCAGATCAAAAACACATTCATAATAAAATATTACAAGTGTTTTGAGCATTTTAACAGCAACAGAACTGAATTTATGCATTACTTTATAACTATGGATGAGATTTGGATTCATGATCACACATCAGAATCAAAACAGTGGACAGGATTTCCAGCACCAAAAAAAGCAGTTAGTTCCATCTGCAGGGAAGGTTAAAGCACCAATCTTTGTGATGCTAAAAGAATTTTACTAATTATTTTGAGAATGGTAAAACCATAACTGGAGAGTACTGTTTCAATCTTTTAAACTAAACAGATAAAAAAATTATGAGAAAGATCTAATTTGCAGAAGAAATAAATAATTTTTCATGAAAACAATGCAGCTGCTTACAAAAGTTGTAATGGGCTAATTGAGAGATTTGAAGTATGAATTGTCATAGAATCCACTCTAATTCCGAGATTAACTAGATTAGTGTAGAGAAGTATTTTGCAGACTTTCTGGAAAACCTTTTTAGATGGGGTAATGGCATTGGAACATTGTTCAAACAAATGTATTGATCTTAAGGAAGATTGTGTTGAAAAATAAAAATAGAGTTAAGTTGAAACTTTTCAAACCGGTCTCATTAATTATAAAAATTATTAATCATTTAACATCATAGTTGTATTTTGGTAACAAATTGTTTCAAAGTGCTGTATACTCTATAAGAAAGAACAAAATGTAAATGGATTAGTGAGGAGTTCCAAAATGATTGTATTGCTGTAAAATGAGGACTGTTTAATAAAGAATGATCATAATTTAATTATATATTATTTTGTTAGTTTATTGCATAATGAATGCATGGCACTAATTTCATTGTTTTCTCTTTTAGTTCCAACATGTTCAATTCTGCTTAGAGCAAAAAAAATGGAGATAACATGTGATGAACAATATGCTGCTCTGAAATTCTGCTTTCATTCAATAACTCTTCAGCTGAGGCTTATGGAGTGTTTGTTCTTTCCTATAGCACAGCTCGAAGATGTTTAAATTGTTTAAAAAGGGGAGGAAATTAATTTCAAAGGAAGTTGGACCCAGAGCTCCAGTTTGTTCTCTAATGAAAGGAAACTTTAGTATAGCTGCTGTCATTGTGAGAGAGGATCATCAAATAACATAAGAACACTCTAAAAATTCTGAAAATTTCACTGGGTGACACCCAAATGTTGATAACTTAAAACATGAGACATGTTTCAATACAGTGAGGTTCCAAAACAGCTGATTACTGAATTAAAGGATGTTCAAGATATTCAAGGAGTTGTTTATCATCATGTCACACCTCTACTCACAGGGTAATGCTACAGAGATGTCATTCAGCACCACAATAATGCACAACTACATATTGCAAATATTGTTGCTAAATATCTCACAAAAATCATTGTGGAGTATGTTCCTTACTCTCCCTATAGTCCAGATTTAGCCCATGAGATCCTTTTCCCCAAATTGAAGAGGCAGTGATGAAGGCTACAGAAGCAATTCTGAAGGGCCTGTCAAAAATGATTTCCAGCATATCTTTGAACACTGACACAAATGCTGGGGCAGATGCTTCCTTCTTTGAAAAAGATCATGAAAATTATGAAGGTGAGTAGTATGTTGTAAAAAAAGGGAGAGAGATCATTCTTTGTTGAACAGCCTTGTATTATTCAAAATAAATGGTGTTTTCACTGTGCAACTGAATTTTTGTATTCTGTATAAATTCTAAACAATGCAGATCACCAGGCAATGATAGAAAACAAAAAATGAAACAACAATTGACTCTTTGGTGAAATTTAAGGAACAAAATGTAGGGTTGTCATTTGATATTTCATAATGAGGGTTACTGAGAGTGAGAGGATGAAACCTAAAATATAAACAACACCAACTTTTAACTTCCCCTTTAATATCTAAATTGAATATTTGTTTGTTTATATTAAATTAATTTGAAATGGTTAGCTGTTTAAATTGGCAAGTTCTGAAAAGAAAAACCCATTATATTACATATTGCATAGGATAAATATCTAATTTACTTCTAAAAGGGCTTTATTTCCATAAAAAACATTTATATTATTCAAGAAGAGGTTCTCAGAAAGATAGACTAGCACAGTTCTATTTAAGCTGAAGTAAACAGTTTAACATTACCTTGGTTGGTTTGGGATGTGACAAAAGTCTTGATTAGTGTGTCTGTTGTCTGTGTGTAGAGTGACAGGGCATATCGAAGTGATTGCAGTTCTGTACTCTTTTCCAGAAAATTCTTCTTCAAGCCATTGCCTCCAGCATGGAAATACTGTTTGATGGTATCCAGTGCAACATCAAGGACTGCACATTGTTTTGGTGACAGGTTCTTTTCCATTTCCTTGGATATGTCCTGCAAAGTTATACAGCAAACAGTACTTGGAAAGCAAAAGTACCTACTATAAACTTTAAGGTGCTTCTTTTGTTGCTGGTTGTACTAAAAACGTACAAGATAGTTGAAGTGCATACAAAATTAATAATGGGCAAAACTTTACAGCAGGAGCACAGATTACATATCAGAATGTTTCCACTAACAATTTCCTCTCTGAAGAACACTTCTTTTTGATTGTATCTGAGAGATTGGATATCTACTGAATGATACTATGGGAAATGATCTAAAAAAAATTAAGATGTATGTAATGGAAAATACAAACAATAATTTGGAGGCATTTAAATGTGCAATGAAGTATAGTTAGGCACAATAAATATAATAGGATAATATACTATGCACAGGGTTGAAGAGCCTTTTGTGCTTTTCTTAATATATGATAATTAATCTGAAAATTTCCTTCCATTGATATTCATTGGATATGCATATACAGGGCTTATATGGAAAAACTATCCCACTTGTAGGAGAAAGAGTGGGGAGCTTACAGCCAGCTATATTCAAAACATGCATGTGGGTTAGTTTTTATATGAAAGACCTGTATTATGGTTTAGATGTATTATTGCTATAAATTTATATCATTTTGAGCTCAAAACCTTAACACAAATCATGATGTATCCTCTGTACTGTATACAAATGAATGAAATAAATGTTTTTCATTGTATTATATTAATAAGCACACTGGATAAAAAATTAGGCCCCTTTAGTGAAAGATAACTAATAGGAGCTTTTAGCACAAATAACAGTAGCAATTCTCCACTACAAGAAATCATCAAGTCAATGGATGAGGTTTGCATTGATTTGAAGTGGTCATAGCTGGTCTTGAAGTTTGGCTGGGATAGTCCTGTGCTTATGCTTGACATTGTTTCAAGTCTGGAAAGATGGGATAACTCAAAGGCATCACTTGTTTGTAAGAAGTCAAATGTAGCTGTGTTGATTCAAGTGAACAGTGACAAGAACAAAAAGGCCCAATTTCATGTAGTGAAGTACACCCAGCTATAGTATGGTGAACAGAAGAAGGCGAGTGTGGCTGATGGGGGCTTGAACTGTTTATGTGCCTATGAAGAGGTGTTAAGTTATCAGACTCAGATCTTGCATGTTTGCTGGACTTCTAACCATGGATGAGTACTTGATAACACTGTTAACCTTTATGTAGCCCATTCCTCTTGCTTGCCTTCTTCTGATTGCCACAATACTTGTACCATGCCTTGTATGCAATCTTCATGAAATGCTTCATGCAGTCCACATATCACATCATTATTGTAAAGTCAGAAATGAGACTCATCAAACCAGTTCTATACGTCTAGTGGGGGTTTAGCTCACTGAACCGCCATGGGTGCCCGAGGTCGTTAAGGCACGGACTTATGAGTGGGAGGTCTGGGTTCGAATACCGCCAGGACCATCCTCCCTGACAGAGGTTTTTTCCAGGTTTTCCTTAGTCCTCATAAATGGCAAATGCCTGGGAGGTACCCTAAACTTAGGCCTGGAATTATTCCTTCCTTAAAAATAAATCCTTTCTCAATATATCATTTCATCTCATGTATCATCAGTGCCCATCACCAGTGGTGCCTCTGTAGCAAAAATGGGCATTAAACACTATTCATTCATTAGCTCATTGGTCATGCTTTTTTGTGCAGAGATGTTACCTTTGGTCTCTTGCTCCAGATATGCATAAAATGCAGTTCCCTGCATAGCATACCATTGTCCACCATTCTACTTCATTTGACACTAAATGGTGGTTACTGTGAATGAGCATTTTCTTCTGATCATAATTAGCATGCTGGCCTGATGTGTACTGCAATTCCTTCTATTGCCTAAACAGATGTTTGACTGTATTGTGTGACATACCAGCAAAATCAGCCACCTCCTATGCTCTGACTGCCCAAATGCATTCATAAGTTTCTACCCCTTGTTGCATCCCATTTGCAATATGCTGAGCACATACCTGCCAATCAACACTGCAGGTCAAATTTTTTATTTCTTTTATTTAGGGATGCTCTTTAACATCTTAGTTCATCAGTGTCAATTCAGGGCATGAATCAGCCGGTAACTTATGCTCAGAGGCCTCTTCTTCATTCTTTTTCTTTCCACAAATCTACAATATGGGACCCACAGCTTTACTTTCTTTCTGAAGGAAGCCATACTTAGGAATTTTACATCCAAAAAAATCCATCAACCCTGGCCAAGATTGAAGCTGCAATCTTGGGTTTACAAGGCAAGTATGGTTACCACTAGAGCACCAGGATCAACTCTGGACACAACCAGTACACATTCCTGATACGGGGACTAATTTTTTGTCTGGTGTGCTCATAATAAAATGTTGTGCACTTATTACTGCTCCAATAAATTTTGAAAGAAATCTTTGCTTCTTATATTTCAATCAGAAAATAACCAATGATTATGTACTTCTAGGGTTTATCTTAATAAAGGCCTGTAATAAAAGTACATAAAAATTAACAGCATTTTTTACTATTCAAATTATAATATAATTTGAAAAATAGTAATTTGATACTACACAAGTTAGTACCCTGACAGAATTAGTTGAGGAAACATTAAACAAGCAGTAAATAAATATGAAGGAAAACCTTACAGAGATAACAGGTTAGCTACAGCATGCATTTACATTTCCTTAAAAGTAATAAGCAAATGGAGAAAAGCCAATAATGCATTGAATGTTAATAGTTTATAGCTTTTGCTTAAGTAGATGTGTAAAAACTATGGCTGTTGTCGATTGCTATATACCTGATCTTCATTCCAAAGTGCAAGGGTAAGCCATTAAGTAATTTACTAAATGATGTGGGGTACTATATGTTTAAATAAAACACCTAAGGCTATTGACTCTAGAAGGCAATCACATGAGTCAATCAATGTTTGCAATAGCAAAATAGCAGTTGCAAGATGATGGCATCTCTGAGTGACTGTACAACCCTTGAGCAGTGCTCCATTGTGTGATTTTTGTGGGCAAAAGAAATGGAATGAGAGAATATTAATGAGAAATTGCTTCCTGCCTACAGTATGAAGTGCCTGTCTCATCAAACTGTTTACAATTCGGTGCAGAATCCTCTGAAGGACGGACATATATTGAAGATGACACTGCATTGGCTGGCCCATGGAGAATGCCACAGAGGTGAATTTGCAATGAATTGAAGGCTTAATCCAAGCAGACAGAAGGGTAACTATAGCTGTTGCTATTGGTTGTTCACATGGCAAAGCCTACCTCATAATGCATGATAGGTTAGATTTTCACAAGATGGGTGTTGCATATACGGACCCCACAATACAAAATTCAAAGAATGAGTTTGGCATTACAGTATCCCAATTGCAACCATTATGAAAATGATATGCTTTGCCCCAATTATCATGGTGATAAATTTGGGTTCACCATTACCAGCCCAGGACAAAACGTGTGTTAGTGCAATGGAAACATCCTGTCACCCACAAAAAAAAAAGTGACATCATCTCTCAGGAAAGTGATGCTTACAGTCTTCTAGGATCATGAAGGCATAATGCTCATGGCATTCCAGCCTAAAGGACAAAGCATTAATGTCGATTCCTACTGTAACACCCTCAGGAAAATTTGTAAGGCATTTAATGGAAATGATCTCAACAAAGGCTGGTTGGTTGCTTATGCATGATCATGCATGTCCTCATACTGCCAACAAGACAAATGAGATGCTGCAAAATTTCAAGTGGGAAGTTCTCGAGTGTCCTCATTATAGTCCTGGCCTTGCCTCAAGTGGCTTCCATTTGTTCTGCCCTTGTAAAAATCATTTTCCAAGTAAATATTTTCCCAACGATAAAGCTGTAGAAAGGGATATCACCTCCTAAAGAAATTTATGTGCTGGGTTTTGGGGGCTTGTGAAATAATAGGACAAGTGCCTCATTATACAGGGAATATTATGCTGAGAAATACAAGTTTTTTTCAAATCAGTAATCTTATTTAAATTGTATGACCATTTATATCTTACTTAATGACTTACTCTCAATAATACCTTTAGTTACATTAGTGAGAAAAGAATAGCATTCTTGTTTCTTTCAATATATCCTCAGCTCATTCTCATCTTGTCCCAGCTATATCTGTTCTCCCAACTGTTTTCTAATAAGTAATATTCTTGTAGGTTTCATTCTGCTTATATTATCTTTCCAATTTTGCATGTGAACTTTTATTCTATTGTTTATTTTAAATATATTTCATTCTTCTCTGTGGAATGAAATGCTTGAGGTCAAATCACATGTTATCTGATGTCATAGATGTAGATTCAACTTCATCTGATGAAAATTATCTTTCATTTGACCAGATTATGGAATACCCTAATTCCTGTTCTTTGCTGAGATATTGTAACCCTGGATTCTTAATGTTCATCTGTCATGAGAGGCTGTTCAATAAGCATGATCATAATTTCTCACCTTTTTGTTAACTTAATGCATAATATGCACTTGGTATTAGTTTCATTGTTCCTCCCATGAGAGGTGTGCAAGTTGAGACATGTTCAGTTCTGCCCACAGCAAAATGCTGCTCTGAAATTCTGCTTTTGTTTCAACAAATATTCAGCTATGGTCAATGCAATGTTACAGTCTAAGGAGAGTTTTTCCTTATATAGCTTAAATATAATTTAAAATGTTTAAAGAGGGGGGACAAGCTCCAGTTTGTGCTCTAATGGAAGAATGCATTAACTTCACTGCTGTCATGGTGAGAGCGGCATCATCCAACAACATTAAGAACACTTTCATAAATTCTGAAAATTTCATTGCATGCTATCCATAGATTGGTAACTAAAAAACTGCACATGAAACATGTTTGTTCCTGGTGGATTCCAAAACTGTTGATTCCCAAACAAAGCAATGTTCACATGCAAGTTTGCATGCTGTTGAATGTTACAGGAAGATGCAAAGTTTGTTTCAAAGATAACCACTACTAATGAAAATTGGGTAATTCATTTCGATTCTTAGAGCAAAAAGCTCCTGTGAAAATTTGCATCATCACCACACCAAAAAGGTAATTTTTTATAATTTTTGCTGTCATTTTTACAGGATCAAAATCCAGGCCCCCACAATCAGTGAAGGGTTATGCTTTGTAATATTTGACTGTAGGAAAGTTTAAAAGTCACTTGACTACAAAGCAACATACAGCAGAATTGCATTCAAAATGTGAATATTTTAAGCAAATAACAATTTTAAAAATTTTATATTTTTTTTTATTCACAACAATGTGTTATATCTATTCTGCATTTTGCTAACATGAAGTGAGCCAAGCAGAGGCATTTCTACCATAAGGTCACATACCACATGCCCTCCCAATTGCAAATGAAAAAGACATTACTGAATATTTTCTTCTCTCTCTTTTGAAAAGTGCTCCCTTTTATTTAAACATCACTATATAGCAATACTGGCACATCTAATGAGAACTGGCAACATAGGGATGAATTGTGATAATTCTTTCCCAGACAATCCACATGTTTTCTACTTACCTTCAGGACCTAAACAGTGGATTATGGTTAAGTACACCTTTATGGGTTCAATGCTCAAAATTAATTTGTGACCACATATCTCAAAAAAATTAGTCTCCTAAGAAACCCAACAGTGTCACATTCAGAAAAATTACTTAACCCTACCTAACCTAACCAGCTTGGGTTTTTAGACATGGCAACTAAGATATGTTGTTAAATGGAATCTGTGCACTTCTCAGTAACTATAAACTTTGTGAAGTGACTGGTGTGGAAAATGTATGATGTAGTCAGATGTAATAACATGTCTTGTGAAGTAAAATTTTATTGCAAGTATCTGTGTAATAAACATGTACATCAATACAGTGACCTGTAGTTTCATTTTAGTTATTGCATGAAACAAAATTAAAAGAACACGAATAAACACCGTAATGAAAAGCAGGAATACCAAATGTCTCTACAGGAATTTATAGGTAAATATTTTATACCAAATTCAATTCTGCGGCTCTATGCATGAATTCCCTAACCTATAAGAATATGGTTTTGAGTAAATAGCATTTAAAGTGTGGTGTTTTATGGAAAGATGTAAATTTCTTCCTCCTATTGGGGAAAATCTGTATTGATTACAGGAACTTGGTTTATTGAAAAATAAGATTAGAGATAAAACAATATAATTATCTCACAAATTTACAACTGTAGGTTTCTGAGGTTGAGCAAGATGTCATAAAATCTTATGTTCCCCACTTATTTTAGAGACCATGAGCTGCCATTGTGCCCAAGTGTAGGTTCCTGCATTGTGTAGTTCCATTTCCATTCTACTTCTGCAAACACTATCAAAAATAAACAAAATTTATTTCATTTCATTTAAGATTTTTCTTAATTGTGGTGGTTCCTCATGCTTTGTTGCTTAATTGAAAGTCATTGCCAACTTACCTTTATGCACATAAACTCATAGGTTTTGTCAACTGACTGATGGTCCGACCCCATATTAATCATCACCTAACTGTTTAAAATAGGAACTGAACTCACATTCACTGGATAGCAAATAATAATATATATTATAGAAGGGATTATAAACTATTTCTTTTTAAAACAATACTTCATGTAACTACTGAGCATAAATAAATACTGTAAAATAAATTGCAGGAATAAATATTACAACTTATTTAGTGCAAATAGCTAAGTAAATACAATAGCTCTAAACTTCAAAAATAAAAGAAATTAGAATAATTAAGTGAATAAATTGTACTTACAAAGCTGTAGACAATGGAGTTGTAATAGTAAGTGGAGTTAAACATTGAATACATTAGTGTAGGAAATATTGCAATAGGTTTAAACAAAATACAACATGCATGCTTCTCTTTATATAAAATGTGAACATATGCTGCCAAATTACCATGACTCCACTCAAGGGATTCCTGATATCTTGTTTGCCAGCCATGTGATTCTTGAACAGCCTAGACATATCCTCTATTTTAGCATTTGCTGCAATGTTCTTAGCGTTATCTGTGAGGTTTTTAAGAAGCATCTGAAAAAGCATCAAGGTTGTTAAGCAATAGAAAATGCACACAAAGTAACTGGAAGTATATGATGGTCACCAGATAAGTTTTGATACCAAATAACTATGATTATAGAAGTGCTTTGTTCATCATAAGTTTCCAATATGTTTTTGTTCTGCATGATTCAGATGCTGGAAGATGGTATTTTAAAATGTTATTTAAGATCTCAAGAAAACATCTGATTACTAATACAGTATAACGTCAGCACTCTTAACTAATTGGGACTGAAGCTTGTTCAAATGGCAAAAAATTGGATTAACAAAATTAATTTATAAATTATGTAATTAGGCCTATACAGTATGTATATGAAGTGTACAAGTTAATTGTACTCAGTTGTTGTAATGTGCAGTGTTATTTTTGTGATGAGAATGCCATTGTTAAAGCGAGCTTGTTAAAAGTCATTCATACTTGGCCACATGACTCATGGGTATTTTATTCATCTTCTTGGAATTAGGATTTGAGCACTTAATATTTTAGCTTGTTCTGAGTTCATTTCTGTTACAAATACAGTATCAATTGCAATATGTACTGATGCTGGTAACCTGAGATGTTAAAGAGTGTCATAAAAAACAAAATTAGCAGCTGAATTCGGTGTCAGAAAAGCAACGATAAGTGATTGGAAGAAAAACTGAGTCAAGATATAACAATTTTGTGGAACTGTGATTGAGAAGGTAATTGAGGAGTGCCTACATAAAAAATTTGAGATCTTGACAAAGTTGATGAAGCTGTTTATGTGTGATTTTCACAAGAAAGACAGAAAAGTGTTCCACTGAATGGTCCTGTAATCCAAGAAATAGGCTTTCCAACTTAGTAGGCTGATGAATAGTGATTCCAATTCATTATCAGCGGATCACCTGGCAGCCAAGAGTACATAAATAGATTTGCAGACATTGTTAAAATTATTTACCCCAAGAAGTTTAGAACTGCACTGAAACTGGATTAAATTTTAAAATTGTTGCTGAATAAAAGTTTTGCTCCTAGAAATGAAGCTAGCCTCCCATTTTAAGGATGAGCAAGGAACATATCACAATCTTAGCATGCAGTAATGCAGTAGGGAATCATAAATTACTACTTATGGTTATTGAAAAATCAAAAAAATTCAAGAGCACTCTAAAACATCAACAAGAATGCTCTCCCTGTCTTCTGCTGGAACCAAAATAAAGTGTGAATGACTAATGCATTACTCACAGAATGATTTCATAACCAGTTTATGCCTTCAGTAAAAAGGGTTAGTGAAGAAAATGATTTACCATTCAGGGCATTACTTTTTATGGATAATGCATCAGCACACCAATTAACAGGTTAACTGGTCAATGGAGATATAAGAGTAATTTTTCTGCCCTCAAATGTTATGCCATTGTTACAACCAATGGACCAACAGGTGCAACAAAATATGAAAACTGCTAATAAAAAGATGCTCCTAAGATACTTAATCGAAAATGAAGACACTTCTAAAACTATTGTGAATGTCCTGAAATAAGCCACTATCAACAATTACTGCCTAAGTCAGATATTGCTGAGCATGCCTTCCTAGCTGATGGAAAGCATAAAATTAGTTTTCAAGATACTGACATATTAGCTTCAACATCTCATTATCATCCTTGCTTATACTGGGAGACAATTAAAATTTACAAGCACAGAAAAAACTTTAACAGGAAAGAAGAAGTTCTGAGATTGCATTCAGCATGGTATCCAGCCTTACAAAATGCCAAGACAAAGAAGCTATGCCAATCAATCAGTAACCAACACCCTGCTGGAAATACCCAGGAGCTCTGGCTTATATCCAACCCCCTTAACCAAAGTGAGAGCTTAGTTCCACAGGCACCCCCACTGTATATACTGCATTATTTTCATCACGAATCAATCATCAATCATTTTCATCACTTATCTCCATGAAGATTATATTGGGCACACCACTTATGATGCCCGCTAGGATGAAATGTCTGTGAGATGAAGTAGAAGAATCCATTGGACCATGGCTTTACAGCCCCGAAAATTCAGTTCACATAATTGACACCAGCCACAAAAGTTTATGTTCTACAATTAAACTTTTTTTTCACTTGATCATTTGTGCTAGATATGAGCTATTTTCTTCAGTCACTGACATAGTTTGCCTTTAAGATATTGCAATCCCCTCTTGAATTCACCAAACCAACAAATATTGTTGCACAAAAGATAAAAGGTACCCAAAAGGCTGATATAGATTAGTTAATCTCCTTTCACAAAAAAGAATTAACGAGACATATTTAATACAGCAATAATCAATGGGTACAGTATTAACACAATAGTTAAAAAGTTTAGCAAATTCAAAAGACAAAAATCCATTAGAAGCATTTCTATACTTACAAATATCAAAGAGGATTGTAAACACAGCAATTCAAAAGTTGGAAAGATCTTCAAAGAACAAGGCACAAAGTCAGCGCCATAAAATAAATACAATATAAAAAATTTATTATGTTCTTCGCTAAAAGATATCATAACAACGGAGAAAAATCAGGCATATATGATGCAATATAATGCTTAGATTGCAATTTAAAATACATAGGAAAAACTAAGAGAAATTTGGAAACCAAGAAGAAAGAACATTTTAAGAAATATCAGAATAAAACAAGTGGAAAAATTGGCAGTAGCAACTTATTTTTTGGATTGCAACTAAGAAATTAAGCAAAAGCCTTATTGTAAAAAGAAATAAATACATCCTCCATTAGGATTATTCACATGGGAAAACATTTTTATTTTAAAAAAATTTAAATTAATTAAAAATTAATTTTGACATTCTACCTCTGGAAAAATTCAATAAATTCCTATTCCAGCTGATAGATGTGGAAAGAAAAGCATCTCACATCCTATCATAACCATTCTGATTAGCCCAAAACTTATCAAGCAGTAAGAACAGCTAAAATGGGAATGAAGGATTCTGAAACGTGTAACTTAAAAAATCCTGTAAGTTAAGTTTGTGTTAACATTAAAAAATATTCAATTTGGAAATATTTCATTGCTTCACTGTCAATAGCTGAAACATATGGTAATATTAGATATAGGTATATTTTTATATAGCATGTAATGTATAAGAGTTTTAAGTTTATATTAGTAAATCTATAAACAAATATCATAACTTACACTTCTGTCTGTCATGGGCGGCAGTACAACAGTCCTTTCCAAGATTCTCATAACAATCTTCCAAAGTTCTTTGAGCAATCTTTTGAGGACAGTTTTCTCACAGGACTGAGCATATAAAGATAGTGAACCTGCAGCAAAACACACATGAATTTTAGCTGCCATATATGCAACATTATTCACAGCTGATTTTGCAAAAAGTATAAATTTGAATTTTTATTCATTTCAACAACTAAAATACCATAAGAAGATAAATGCTTATTGTGAATGTTGTTCACTAAGCACCTGAGTTCAACAAGAGATCACATCATTAAAATCAAATTATTGTGATGGTTACAGGTTCAAACCTTCAAAAACTGCAATTAAAAGAATTCATTAACTAGTATATTCATAATTAGCTGGTGAGTTGATTTAACACTCTTTTGCTCCACTTACTATATTAACCATATTTTTGTGAGAGGATTTTTAAATAAAACTTGTTACTTTCTTCAGCAATATAAAGAATAAAATACAAGCAGTGATTAATTCTTTAATATGAAGGGTAAAATAAAAATTTTCAAACAGCATTGAAAAAGTTTTTCATAGATAAATGTATGTATAGGATAAATGGAAATGCCCCATTATTAAATAAATAAATTTGCCTCTTGTTTTAAACTGCTTGGTTTATCAATGTATTTTCTGACAATAACTGAAATTCAAGTATAGAGTCTATAATCTGCCTTAAAATAGTAATAGTAATAGTGGTGGTGGTGGTGGTGGTGGTGGTGGTGGTGGTGGTGGTGGTGGTGGTGGTGGTGGTGGTGGTGGTGGTGGTGGTGGTGGTGATGATGATGATGATGATGATGATGATGATGATGATGAATAGTTCAAAGCTGAGCTAGATTCAGCTATAGGGACTCTACACCTTTAAAAAGCAGATAATCTGATATTATGAATTAAAGCCAATTACTCCCTAAATTAATTTGAAATAGTAGTTAATGTGCAATTAGTTAATTTCTTTGATAAACATAATCTAGTGAATAAGCAGCATGGATTTAGGAAAAGTTATTCTACCATTATGGCCATGATATATCTTTTCATGAGATATTCACCCATTTAGAAAAATAGGACAAGGAGAGAGCTTCTATCTAGACTTATCAAAGGCTTTTGATAGCATTTCATATATGGCACTTCTGAGAAAATTTGAAAACTATGGAGTGAGAGGGAAATTTTTATATTTGTTAAAATCTTATTTAACAAATAAATCTTATTTAACAAATCACAATCACTTTATTCAGTCCATTATTATTTCTTGTATATATTAATGATTTATCCCAAATTACAAACTATAAAATATTTCATATGCTCATTTTATTTTTCTGGCATAGATCCTTTACTGCTGTGGGAAAATTGACGTCTAAATTTCCAACAAATATATTGCAATATTTATAGCCTAGAATTTAATATAAGAAAAACTAAAGCAATCCATTTTCTGTAATCCAATACAAACAAAAAAATAGAATAATACCTTAGTGATAACTGTAATGGGGAAAGACATTGAACAAGTTAACTATACAAGCTGCTTAGGGTTGTATAGTGATAACATGTGACTATCATGTAAGAAAGTGAGCTGTGAACTTTTATTGTGGAACCTTTTCACTTAACATTTTAAAAAAATTAAGTCCAAATTGTAACATACACACCACTAAATTCAATAAAAGGGAAATAAAATGAGTCGACCAGGAGCTGATGATAGGAGCGATGGCTCCCGAAACTAGTCTTCCATTTTATTGAATTTTAGTGGTGTGTATGTTACAATTTCCACTCAATTTTTTTAAAATGTTAATATTTCACACCACTGTTACAAAAGTTCACTATATTTTATACAAGAACCTTTTCACTATTTGGACACTTTGATCGTAAAAATGGTGTACTATTGTTTGATTAACAGGTATGGTGACATAAACCAGGTATGGAAGAATTTGGATGGGGAAATATTAATTAGAAAAATTTTAACTGTAAGAGGAGAGAAGAATATAAAAAAAATGACTGAATAGGATAAATTGTTTAACAGTTGATGATGTAAAGAGGTGTTTCATTAACATGACCTGGTTTTTTAATTCTTCAGAATGAAACCATAAAGAGTGTTTTAAATATTTTAGTTCAGACTGATCTTATCCCATGGGAATGGAGCCATAAAGAGTTTTTAAATATTTTAACTAGAAGAAATTTTATGAGTGTTTGATTCTTGAATGTATTAAAAATTGGAGTGTCTTTTAATTTCTATTTTTATGTGAAAAAACATCATTTTTCTATGCATAGTGAATGACAATATTAATTCACATTAGGATAGTCAAGGCAGGCTTATAATTTCACCCACTAGATGTGTAATTTCTGCTGTGATATCATTTGTTTCAGCTTTGCTACTATTATAATATGCAGTATGCTGCTTTTGGTTTTTTTTTTTTTGTTTGTTTTTTTTGTTACAGTTTAACATCCCTCATAACAATGAAGGTCTAAAGAGATGATGAATGAATGATGAAATATGTGCGTAAATGAGCCCAGAGTCCACATTCTAACATTCTAGAAATGTTAATTGGAACTTGTACAGTGAAGCTAATCATATAATTAAGATGATTGAGTCAAACTACACACTCTTATTGCTCTACTTACTTGTTTATAATATGTAATACTAGTTTCATGAACCTTTTGTTCATATCATTAGTTAACTGTCGACTGCTCTTAGAGAGGTGTGATGAAACATATTGCTCTGGGGGAGATGTGATGAACCAGAGCAGAATACACATTCCCACAGCAAACAATTTATCCAGTTTATGATGAAAACAAAGGGTTTATGAAACTAGTACCACATATTATAAACAAGTGGAGCAATAAGAGTGTGTATTCAACTTAATCATACAATAATCTTAATTAATGGCATTCATGTTTTTAAAGTAAGAAAAACTCAAGAAAAAATTTTTAAAAATTATATATGGAACTAAACACAGTGAAGCTAATCTTGAAGCTAATGCTTCAAGTAAGTGAAGCATTAAGAGTGTTTTGATGACAAAAAATTAAATCAAGAAAAAATGTTACCCAGGCAACTGATCTTATGGGATTCAAGCCTAGGACCTCTGGATTTGTGGGCAGGTTATGCTGAACACAAGCCATAGAGGCAGTCGTGTAGTATTTTAAGTTATGTGCCCATATCAAAATATATTATGATGTGCCCAAATGAAAGTCAGACTTTTCTTTTCTGAAATGGTTTATTGGTTGGAATGTATGAACATACAGGAAATAAGAGTAAAACATGGGTTACATATCCACTACATATTCACCTTATCTGTTTACGCAATCGTCACAAGGTTATGGACACCCTGAGTGATTTCAAAACCATCGTCAAAGAAATGAACTCCTCTCTGCTGAGTAATGTAGCAGATGCACCGAGCCTTCTGCTTTGGTAACCACTGCATACAAACCTTATGGTATCCCAACTGTCAATGAAGAATGGTGTGAACAGTTCACTTGCTCAATGACAAATGTTTCTGCAATCTCTTGGGTGGTGATTCAGCAATTCTACCTTACAAAGTTGTCTATGGCTACAATTGATTCCTTGATGATGGTTAGGCAAGCTGACTAGATCTGGGCATGTCCATAGTGTGCACACATCCTTCATGAAATTCATCACAACATGTAAATACTCTGCTGACAGACATATATTCACCTACACATAATTCATACGATGATTCATTTGGCTCCACTAACACCTTCTGCCTTAATGTTTGCTGGGCCCATTGTTTACCAATATCATCCCAAAACGGTATAACACTGCTAGAATTAAATAGATATTCCACTCAGAAAAAAATAATACAAGATTTATGAAGTATTTATTCAGAATTACCACATTAGAAGAGAGTGATAATATTAAAAATTGTTTTAATATATAGGAGAAATGCAAGTGGAAAGAGTCATGTATTTCAAAGTACAGAAAATTTTACAACAGATAGGTTTAGGAAAAGTATGGATAAATAGGGAATCCAAAACAGAAGATTTTGGAAAGAAATAAATTTAAGATTGGAAGATATTGAATGACAAGAAATAATTAGTTCTTTATGTGAAAAGAATTCCTTTGGACTTAATAAGGGAATTAAATAAACTATGAGGTAGGGAAAAATGTATAGAACAATGTGATAAGGCAGGTAGAGAAGGGTTTGCTTGGGCTAGAACTGGAGTTATGAATTTAAAAGGATTTGGATATGATAAAGGAATAGGTAATCATTTAATGTGTGGAGAAACCAATAGAGATTTTCATTGTTTGTTATATTGTAATCAAAGTTTTAGAGAGAAAAGGTTTGGAACAAAAAATGGGAAAATTTACATGGGGAAATTTTAATTAGGATGATTTTTTTTTTTTTTTTTTTTTTTTTGGTTGGTTTATTTACGGACACTCTTTAACATCTCAGGTCATCAGCATCCCATTCAACTCAGGGCGTGAAACGGCCGACAAATTTTGTTCAGAGGCCTCTCTTTTAGGAAGAATTAACTGTATAAGGAGAGAAGGATATAAAAATGACAGGGAACTATTTAGGTAAAGTTAGAAAGAAATGGATAAGAATGATGAAGAGCATGGAGCATGATGGAAGGAAATGTAACTTTAGAAGTATAATAATTTAGGTATATTACAGTGTATTTAGGGAAGATGAGAGAGAAATGATAAAGAATGGTCAGATAGTCAATGATTGATAATTTGAATAAGGAAGGGAATGGGAATAAATTAGCATTAGAAACAGGATTATTATACACCAATTACCAGGGTGTTAGTGTGATATAGTCCTAAGGAAGTAACTCACAAATATAGGATAATAGTTGGATGAAGTGTTTAGAATTAACATACTGTAATAGAATCATATTGATATGTATTAACTTTATATTGTCAGTATTAAGGAAGTGACAAAGACATAGATCTTATTGTAGTATTTAAAATTGTATGTTGATGTAAAGTGAAATAAATTCAAATTCAAATACATACAATGCCACCTACCTGAGCAAACACAAAGCTCTGCATAGTTAAGTTATAATGCTAAGACAAAAGTCTTAGTTTCATCTGGGCAACCCTTACCTTATACAGTTTAAGATTGAGATTGCACACATGCTTTGCCACCATTGTAATGTGCATTATGCTGATTCATGCACCATGATGAAAATACTATGAAATCCGCTAATGTAGCTCATTAACTTCAAACAAATCTTGGAGTTGCATTCATCTTCCAAAATTTAAGTCAATTTCTCACCTATTTTTTCAGTTCTAACTGTGGAGGTTTGTTTTATACACTTTATATTTCAACTTTCTCTCTATAAATTTCACAAAATTCTTTATTTATTACCATGGTATGCATTTAGTGTGCAACATTCCTTGCTCATAATGCAAGGGAATTTTGTGCATTAAATCAATTTTCTGTATTCCAATACCATTGCTATTTTCCATTGAAACATGACCACATAAATGCTTCATCAGTAAAGATTATTAAGCATGGATCAATTACTCTATCATTAATGTTCCATAAAATCCAATTACAGAAATTTTCTTGAATATCAGGATTGCCTGTCTGGAATACATGGACAATGGTGTTAACTAATATTCTTTCAAGTTTAAATTGATTTATTAACAGAGATGGCTGTTTTGTGTGAATGTGTGTATGTAGCAGAGTTGGTATTTCCAACATCCCCTTGTACTTGTTTTCATTATAATTCTAATGTGATTGCAAGAAATTGAATTAGTAGCACAGCTATTAAATCTATTTTGTCTGGAGTTACTGCTTTCAATGCTGACCCACCAGTTGCCATGAAATGAGCAACAGAACTATGAAAAACTCAGTATTATGCAGCATTATTGAGTTGCTTACACAAAGAAACTAAGAGAAAAAGTTTACATTTATAGGAAAAAAATGTGTTTCGCCAAGATATTAGAACAGTGCACTAATTAAAATACTTGTTTATTCCACAAGCTCCCATATTCATCATATTGGGTCCAAAGCTTTTATTAGTTTTCACATTTAAAAAATAGAAAGAGATTTTAATCAAATTTTGACACAATCAATTGTGCGATTTGACTGTTCTCGCAAGTTTGACATAAGCTATTTTTCTGAAAGACCTGAACATCACTGGAATAAATGTGGAAGCTAAATTGAAATTACATATAAAAAATAAAAAGAAGTTTGCCTGAAATTATATTTTATTGTTGAAGAAAGGTGCTTAATGAATAGCCCTGATTTCTAGAACAGTTAAGCATCTGAATGAGAGAAGCTCATTGCTGTTAAAGAGTTGCAATTTGGTAGCTATATTCAGTAAAAGAAATTAAATCTTAAGTGTTTTCTTACCATCTAGTAGGTCCATAAGTGGACGCAACACTTCATCTGCCTCAGCCGCTACAGCATTGCGCTGTGATGGCTGATTCAGAGTTACCTGTCCACCACCTTTCACAGATAGAAGCAGGTCTCCCAACTGTCGAACACTTTCAGTGATGCGTGGCTCCAGGCTGCAATAAAATATAATAAAAGTAACTTTTTTGTCTATGAATAAAAAATTTACAAGGGCCTTCTGAAAATCTCATATTCTAATATAGGAGGTAGTGTTAGACAAATGATTTCTAATGAGATGTAAAGCAACGAGGAGCAGCTCCTCCAGGAGGTTGTTGATTTGTGGTATTCTCAAACATTTCAATGTTTATTTCCTAGAATTATTATTTGATACATTGTTATAGGTAAAAAAATAAGTCTGCAGGGGACTTCATCTTCTTCTTGATGTTTCTATTTGCGGTTATTATCTGTAGGGGATTTTGTGTGCAGTTCAGTATAAATGAATATCTCAGTAAGCCTGTGGAGTATTCATTCTGATGAATATTTTGCATTAACTGAAAATTATATATCAATTAATCAAATAAATTCTGAAGATATTCTCAAAGAAATTCTAAGTGCCACATTTTTTTGTCTGGCTGTATATTTTTGTCACACCTCTGTCCAGATCCTGTTTTCTATGTTCTAAAATATTCTTACATAAATTATTAGCATACCATGTGACCTTCCAATTGAATATTTTGAATTTTCTTACCTCACTTGCTATATCATAGAGCTAGGGGAAAAATAAATGCTTGCCATGACTTATGCTATACTCTCAAATAGTTAAAAAAGAATAGAACATGAGAGTACTAACCTGGTGGCAAACTGCATTGCCAGATCATCTAGTGCTGTGTTCAGGCTTTGTTGCAGCTCTTTGAGTATGTTGGCAGCATCTTCTTCCAGCTTTTCGCCACCCATGGATTCAAACATCTTCTCCAGCTGTACCCGAAGCTGCTGCACATTGTTCATCAAGATGCAGGCCTGCAACAGTCAGGTTAGCTTTATAATGAAACAATTTCTTACATTCATACATGATGTGGAAGTATATAATTATGACTTGGAAGAAAATTCTCAAAGTGATTTCACATTTTTACTATTCCTAGCACATAGGCAGTTAATAAAATGGCTTTAAATGTTTCGGATCAAGGTAATTATGATATTAAAGATACATATTCATTCAACAGACTGGTATTCTAGATTTATAATCCATAAATGTCATACAGTTTCATTGTATTATTAAATAATTTTATTTAAAATTTGGGGATACAGTTCATGTATGGTGACTTTCATAAATCTTTGAACAAGTTTCAAAATACATTTTTGAAACACCATTGTGCAAATATTTCTGGTAATATTTGATTCTTGACTTATTATTACTGCTCAAAAGGTCTAAAGTAGGAATCATGAAATAAAAAGTCATTTTGTTTGATTTTGAGACATTTCACAAATATCAAAATATCACGGTAATTTTAAATGAAACCAAAAACAATTATATATCAAATTACAGTCATATATAAAATTATAAAAATGGTCCAGTGGTAGCATTTTTGCTTCCTATATGGTGAGCCCAAGTTTCATTCCTGATTGGCTCTTTCCAGAATGAGGTTTCTTCAGATTTACCTCAGCTATTAAGGTAAAAGCCTGGGAAACTTAGGCCACAAAGAATCATTTGGCCTAATTATCATCTATTATACCCCCAGCAGCTATCCTTAGGATAACTTAGCTGTGCCTTCTAGGCACTCCAACCTCAGAAGTCAGCAACACTCTCACCACAAATCCCACAAATTTGAATTAAGTCACATTGGGGAAAAAAATAAAAAATATTATAATGGTGAACTTCTTAGCTAGAACTTGTTGACAAACTCATCAACAAACTTAAAAATTAAATAAAATATAGTGATCTTTTAACAATGTTTAATTGTTCGGCCAGACCAGAATGTAAACTGAGCAAAGTGACATGATTTACTTCATTCTGATTCATTGTAGACTTCTGTATGTCTTGAGTTATTAAACAATAAGAGCAGAAAATGACTACTCCAAAGTACATGTTGACATAGAAATTGTCAAAATAAGTTGCACTAACTTAAATTCTTCCGGCTAATTTTTTGTAGACTTGCTCCAGATTATCTAAATACTCTAGCATAAACCTGTAAACTGAAATAAATGATAAAGCTGAAAGTCCCAATAACAATGTTTCTATTATACAAAATCTGAGGATTTGGAAAACATTATAAAAATAATTTTTGGTACTATAATATGACATTTGTGATTGTCAACCATAATACACCAAGTAGCATTAAATTAATATGATTACTAGCAGCTTAAGATAGTTTTAACTTTGGTTTACCTTTTAACTCATTCTTATAAAGCAATAAATATGAAGTCTGTTCAATACAAAGTTTTGAGCAGTCCCTTTTGGATGCAATGAAAATCTGTCCCAGCATTTGTGCCATTCTTCAAAGACATGATGAAAACCATATTTTGACATATCCTTTACAATTGCCTCTGCAGTCATCACCACAGCTTCAGATGGAAAAATGCCTCCATTAAGGCATTTCTTCAATTTAGGTAAAAGTAAAAAATCACCAAGGACTAAATCTGGACTTTAGAAAGGGTGAGGAAAACACACTTCAAATTGATTTTTGTGAGACATTCAGCAACATTTGCGATGAGCAGCCATGCATTATCATGGTGCAACATCCAGCCTTTTGCAAGTGTGTGATATAGCCTCTAGAGTTTTCAGGGCCTTTTGTAGTTATAATTGTGTGTGTAGGAAAACAATTTTTTAATATCGAAAAATGAGATGACCATAACTTTCCCAGAAGAAGCAATCAATTGGTGTTGGTGTTGATGAAGATTTCTACACACAGCTTTGCTGTTTATTTTCAGGACAGAAATGATATAGATAAGTTTTATCAGCAGTGATATCTTTGAAAGAACTCTGCATCTTCCTGTAACATCTTCAACTCATGCAAAGTGCACATGAGCATCCTTTTGTTCAGGAATCAGCAGTTTTGGAACCCACCATGCAGAAACACTCTTGTGCGCAACTTAATTACCAACATGTGAATGGCACCTAGAAACATTTTCAGAATATCTGAAAGTGTTCTGATTATCCTCTATCACAATGACAGCAGTGGTGTTAATATTTTCTTCCTTTAGAGCACAAATTGAAGAGTTGGGTCCACTTTCCTTTGAAATTGATTACCTCCCCATTTTAAATATTTTAAACTTCTTCAAGTTGTGCTAAAAGGAAGAATGAACTCTCCATTAGCTTCCTGTAACATTGCATAGACCTCAACTGAAAATTTATTGAGACAAAAAGAGAATTTCAGAGCAGCATATTGTTTGTCGCAGGTCACTTCCATTTTACTGCTGGTGGAACTAAACATTTCTCAATTTACACACTCTTACAGGCAGAAACTAGAAGTGGCAACAACGAAACTAGTGCCACAAATACATTATGAATTAAGCTAACAAAATATTGTAAAGTCATAAAATTTTAATATGAGAAATTATATCTGTCCCTTTAGATAATATGCTAAAATTGAAAAATTGCAACAGCCAAAAGGAAACAGAAAATTAAGTAAAAAGAATCTATAAATAATATTTCAATAGGCTAAAGGAAGAATATAAATAAATTATAAAGTTTTCCATAACAGAACATGCCTCAGTATCTTTGTAGAGGTTCAATATTTCTATTAATATTACTACAAATTATCATTACCATTAGTTTTATACTTAGTTTAGGGATTAGTAGTAGTGCTTAATGCCCATTTTTACTACTGAGGCACCACCACAGATGGTGGACACTGGTGATGCATGAAATGAAATGATAAATTAGAAAAGGATATTTTTTTAGGAAGGAAGCGTTCCAAGCCTAAGTTTAGGGTACCTCCCCGGCATTTGCCAGTTGAGGACTGAGGAAAACCTGGAAAAAACCCCAGTCAGGAAGGACGGTCCTAGTGGGATTCGAACCCCAGACCTCCTGCTCATGAGTCTGCGCCTTAACAACCTTGGCCTCCTATGGCAGTGATGATATATCTAGTATCATGCATGAGTTTAGAGCAACAAAACAGAACAAAAACTGATTTGAATGTACTCACAATTCTTTCTTCCTTTAGATGACCTGGGAATTCTTTCTTCACAATGTCTGCGTAGGCTACAAGGACTTTTACTATAGTTTTTGCAAAACGCTTCATGTACCTCTTCCAGATTTCTGGATCAGGACACTCAAGCTTGGAGACTACATCAAAACATTGTGTAAGTTGTGTAAATACATCCACAACAGAATTGGAGAAGAGTGCATGTTCACTACTGCGTTGGAACTGCAATAATAAATAAGACAATGTTAAAGATACCATAAAATGCAGACTAAAACTATCAATTTACCTTACTCTATCATTTTTTGCTAAATAAGAATTTTTAAATTGAAAGTATGCCAGCCAATGGGAGGTTTAGAATAACTGAGTCAACTTTGTAACACTTACATCACTAATAGTTTTTAAAAGAGGAAAACTAAGTTTCTGGAGCTAATCGCTCCCATCTCCAGTTCCAGTTGGACTGCCGGCCTTGTTCTTTGTGGTGGTTTGGTTTGTCTCTGGTGGCAGTTGGATGAACTTCTGTATTAAGACGTCACTTGGTGGGATTCCAAAGTTGAAAATGCTACATTTGTTCTTCCAGATATAAATGTTTTCCCAAACGGCAAGTTCTGTTTTCCCTGTAATGTTTTCAAGTAGTTTGGAATTTCTGTTTATATTATGTTTTACATTCCAAAAATGCCAAGCTACTGCTGATTTTTCTTCCTGTCTTTGCTTTATGTTCCTGATGTGTTCTTTTGCTCGTGTTTTAATGTTTCTTTTAGTCTTTCCTACGTAAATTTTTTCACAATCGATACATTCCATCTGATATATTCCTGATTTGTTCTCTTGAGGAATGTCCTCTTTTAGTTTAGAATTTAGTATATTTTTTATGGAGTAATTTTTTTGGAGTTAATATAATGTTTGGTTTTTTGAAAATCTTTTGGAATTTGTAAAGGTTGATGGATGGTATGTGAATTTTTGGTACATTCTATTTTCTTCCTTGTTAGGAATAAGAGTACTGACGTCTTTCATTCTTTTTTTGTTCCTAGCTCTGTTTATTTTCTTATATACCACTTCTTGTTTGAAACCATTTTCTATAGCTATATTTATTATATATGATTTAGAACTGAGCAATATAATAAATATAGCTATAGAAAATGGTTTCAAACAAGAAGTGGTATACAAGAAAATAAACAGAGCTAGGAACAAAAAAAGAATCAAAGACATCAGTACTCTTATTCCTAACAAGGAAGAAAATAGAATGTACCAAAAAGTCACATACCATCCATCAACCTTCTACAAATTCCAAAAGAACTCCAAAAAAAGTTACAAAGTGTTACAAAGTCGACTCAGTTATTCTAAACTTATACTAAACATCACTGTTACAAACGTCCACCATATTTAACCAATGGGAGGTTATTTTACTGTTACAGTGTTTGAAATCCATTTCAGTGTTGGTGAACTTTCCCACCACCTCCTTCTCTGCATGACCTCCTCATGAAGCAAAATTTCCCAACCATAATATGTCACTTCAAGGTTGGTAATTGCAATATGGCGTGAAACTTACAGAAAGAAATTAGAGAATTTTGTGTGCAGACTTAATTAGGTGCCATCCATAACTCTCTGACATGACCATGATATGTAGGAGATATAATGAAAATACAGTTTAAAATTTCTCTTTACTTCATAGCATTTCTCACATCTCTGAATTAACTAAATACAAAAATATCTGAAGCTTTGTCTGTAAAATGGTGGAAAACGGTGCTTTTCAATTCATCATCACTCTCTGCCCTTGAAGATCAATTTCACTTTTAAAATTGCTGGAGGTAAAGTGTAGGTGATTGAACTGCTAAAAACCACATGTTTATAGCAGCTGTGTGGACTGGTGCAGACAAACTTGACTCAGCATTTTCCTTAACAACACAGTACTTTCTGTTATGTTCCTTTCTTGAAATCTATCATCAGAATTCCTCTGCAGTCCCAAAAAATTGCTGTCAATCTTCGTGGACAGTATAATCTTGATCTTTCTAGTGGGCACTTCATTCTTCTTTTGCCATCTCATTATTTCTCCTTTTGAAAGAGCATCACAATAGGATATCATAATTCCATTCCTTGTGATAATGGATTCCAATACTGCCCTGTAGTTAATACAGTAAGGGTTCAAAAACTTCTGACAATGTTCCACTTGCATTTAAACTGCTGAAAGACTTTATGACACTCATCTTGTCCTGACCTTATACATATGCAAATAATGAAGAATGCAAAAAGTACATTATTTTAAAAAACCCTAACCTTTCTATACGGTGCAATAGGACACATTAAATGGAAAAGTGAGAGAAGCAACAGATTATGTTAATTTCTTGGGGCTATACATACCTTGATAGAAATCTGACATATAGATCATATATGCAAGAAAATAAGCATGGGATTATCTGTTAAGGGGACTCCCAAAATATCTGAATATTGCTCTACTAAAAATGGTATATTGTGGTATAATTTATCCTCTTATACAATATGGCATAGAACTCTGAGGTAGCACAGCAATTGGCAATTGGTAACCTAAATAGACTACTAATTTTACAAAAACAATGTATAATAATTATTTACAGACTTAACAAAAGAACTTCATGTTGAAAAATCTTTAGAGAAAATAACCTGTTAACTGTTATCTCACTGTATGTACATAGACTAATGCTATTAATTGCAAATAGCAATAAGCACACTGGCAGTAATAACCAATACCGCACCTATGATACACTGGGAAAAGCTAATTTACTTTGAGTTACTGTAAACAAAACAAGCATCAGAACAAGATCAATTTATCGTAATTTTGTACAACAAACTACCAGAGACTCTAGAAACAAAAAATGGGGAGAAGTTTTAGGGAGATCTAAAGGTATTTTTGACTGAGAAATGCCTGCACAGGGGGGATAAATTGTAGATAATTGTAGAAAAAACTGTGTAATTTTTTTTTTATTGTAAATGTGTATTAAAATGATCTAAGAATAAGTTACTGAATATCTGATTCTGTTAAACCTTTGCTATCATTATGATATACTTTATAATTGTATATGAATTATTAAAACTAGTGTTCTTAAATTTTGACAATGTCTGAAACGTGTGTACACAAGTCTAATGACAGCAATAATTTATTATTATTATTAAAATAGAATTCAAGCAGTATCTTATTCATAAATATCCGTATGATATGGATGAATTATAAATTCCAAGTAATATATACTTTATACATACACATGTTTTAAAATCAGAATTAAAAAGGCACTTAATTAACAAAGGCCTATATAAGATAGATACATTTTAGCATTAAAAAATATTGTATTATGCTCATTTTAGTAGCCATATATTTCCATCAATTTCACTTAATTTTTATATAATTGCTAAATATGATCTGTATTGACAATGACTGAAATTCATGTATTGTGTTTATTGTTACTATTATACATTTCTCTTTGTTTATGTTTTAATTTTGTTGTAATTTAATATGTATATACATCCATGTAAGACTGGTTGAGTGGAAGAAAAGGCCATAAGGCCTTAACTCTGCCAGTATAAATACACAAACAAACAAATTCTATTATCTTTAGATGCCTATCATTCAGAATTTCCTCCTTGACATGGGAATGTTTTCTTGTAATAAATTTAAAATTAATTTTGTGTCAGAACTAATACAGTAAAGAAAGTTCTTAATTAGCTAGTAAGTCAATTTAATACTCTTATGCTGCACTTACCATTGAATCATACAGAACATAGCTGGGATTTTCACAGTGAAATATAGTACAATAACAAATTATTTATGAGGAAATAACCAAATTTTACTAGTTTTTTTCCACTTTGTGATGAGGTTACTGTTGTTTGGAAGATCAAAATTAACTAAATTTTCTTTAAATTAAAATGTAAATTGGAACTTACATAGTGAAGCCAGTCAAATAATTAATATTATTGTATGATTTAGTTGAACTACACACTCTTAATGCTTCACTTACTTGTCGTAATATATAGAACCAGTTTTGAGAACATTTGTTTCTCATCATCAGCCAGGCTAATACTCAACTGTTGGATAATTCATTAAGCTGTGGGAATGTGTATTCTACTCTAGTGGCAGTGTGATAAGCTTATAGTTTATGTATTTGTAGCTACAAATACAAAGACAGTCTAATGAACTTCAACACTGCCGGGGATGAAAACATAAACTATAATTTATCACATTGCCACCAGAGCAAAATACACATTCCCACAGCATAATGAATTATCCGACAGTTGAATTTTAGCCTAGCTGATGATAGCCAAATGTTCTCAAAACCGGTTCTATATATTACCACAAATAAGTGAAGTATTAAGAGTGTGTAGTTTAACTAAACCATACATTAGTATCAATTATAATTTTCTTTGTTTTTGTTTATGAATAAGTTTTCCTACACAGATAATTCTATGGGTCTCAGAAGGCCTTAGAATTAACAGAGGGGGAAAATATTTCATAAAATCCCCAGAGCGCTCTCTTAATACCACGCTGGGAAGCTCACAGTGGAACCATGTTAATAATAAGGCAACAGCCCTTGAAACATGTCCAAGTAAATGGAACAAAACTAGTAAAATTTGAGTTATTTCTTCATAAATAATTTGTTATATTATACAGAATATATTTCACAGGTGTTTTCCTGCATCATCAGCTGTGAGTCAA
Source organism: Metallyticus violacea (assembly GCA_030762175.1). Lineage (NCBI taxonomy): Eukaryota > Metazoa > Arthropoda > Insecta > Mantodea > Metallyticidae > Metallyticus > Metallyticus violacea. Next base: position 3,336,078 of record CM060832.1, read on the forward strand.
CTGCCAGATTCGTTGTTAGTTGGATGGACTTGGTGCAGCTCTCATAGGCATTTTATGAACTTTTGGATTAATTTGACTTTTGTTAGGATCTCAGAATTAGTACAGAAATTTTAAACAACAGGGTCTGTTTTTAAAAATAAAGTAATTCATATTTTAATAAAGCAAAAATTGGAAAAATTATTTGAGCACTTAGGGCAATGGGTAGAAATGACAAAATCTTCAGCTTGTAATGTTACAAAGCTTCTTAAAATGAAACTTTATAAAATGTGTTTTTAGTCATCAAAATAATGCCATCAGATTTATATTTAAAACTAGTGTTAGTAGGTGGTTTCAAAATGTAGTCAAAGCAATCATTATGGAGTACCAAAATCTGCAGCACGTATAGAGTCTTTTTCTGTGACTTAAAAATAGAAGTGAAATGTGCTATAAATGCACACAAAAGGACTGGATAATTTTTCTTTGACAAAAAAATTTAATTAGCATTGATTCCATGTTTTGAATATTTTATTCTAGACAACGTCACAGCACATACATAAAATCTTTCATCTGTATTATTGAAAAGGCTATAGGATTGGCTCCGAATCACTTGCAATATAAAGGAACGGAAAATGTCAAAAATTTAGGGGTAAAATATAGAATTGATCTTATTTTGATTTACTTTAAATCAAAATAAGATTAACAAAAGTTTCACTGTGTGGATTCCGAAATTCCGTAAACATATAGAATTGATGTTGGGAAATTTTCTTCATTATCAAAACCAAAGAAGAATGGAATAATTTGCAGTGGTCTTTCAGGGATATCCTCTAACCTTGAAGAAGTTCAAAAGCAATGGAAACAAATTAGTGATTTAGTTTTAAAGAGATGTTATAATATTTTGTATTAATTCTTTGTTCTGTTACTTGTTTTATGCTGACTTATTTTGTATTTTATATTCTGCCTTATATACTCTTTATATATTTTGTATGAGTATACTGCCACCAGTATTACACCAACTAGCAGCAATAAATTTATTTATTCATTCCTTCAAATTAACACAGCTTATTCACCATATTTTCTCTCTCAAAAAACGTAACTTTCACATATCTTAATTTACAGTGTACCTCGCTATCATCAGATCTACATGTGGGACATAATCTACTTAAGCCCTCAATCTCACGAAACCTATTGTTGCCCATGGCAATCCATTTCTTCCTAATTTAGCACACATGTCCACATATTTTTCTCTTCCTCATTTTGTTTTTAATTCTCTATACAGCTTTAGGAAATTTTCCTCCCTCAAAGTACTAAATATATCTTCATTTCTATTCATACTGCTTTTCAAAATCCCTTAGATTATTTTCTCTCAGACTCTATATATCTCCCATTCCAATCTGTAATCTGGTAGTCCAACTCTCCTGCATAATTAAGCATCCTCTCATTATATTGTTTCTGTCTAGTGTTAATATTTCATCACTACTTTAGTACTATTTTTATTATTTTACCTTTATTTCCAACCCTTTCCAATTCAATTAGTGTGATTTCATTAGATGAAACCATGTAACCCCAAAACTAGTTTTCAAAATGATATACATATTAAGTCCATATTAATCTATCCATCATCTAAGCCCTATATTTCTGCCCCAGATCATATTTTTGCATCTACAACTGCATTGTATACTCTTACCTATGTACTCTCATTTCTGGAATTTTTCTTAAGCAACCTTTATTATCCTCATAGCTAATTTACCTTTGATCAACATATTTCTTTTTTGATCTACTTATAATCCATTACTAGCTTAATTTCACTTTTAAATAATCAATATCTCTATTATCTTAATTTCTTTTCCTTCGATAACTAATATTCATCCCTTCTTAATTTATTTCCTTTCTTAAAGACTGTAATTTTATCTTATCTTAATTAACCCTTATGCTCCAGTCTTTACAATATCTGTTTCATGCATCTACTACTTTCGTCAAGCCCCCTTTTGAAATGGATTCAGCCATAAAATCATCTGCAAACAATAATTCTGGGATAGTTTTAAATAGTAGAAATTATCACATGAAATGTAATATAATTATGCAATTTTTATGAGGAAGTTCACTAATTTTGTTCCACTTATTCTGCCATGTTTCAAAGGCTGTTGCCTTCAACATCAACATGGTTACACTGTCAGTTGTTTTGTTTTCTACAAAAACATTTTCTACAAAGAAAATGTATAATTAAAATCATTATATGATTGAATCGAACTTCCCATTTTTATTGGCTCCACTTACATGTTTAAATGTAGCACATGTTCCACAGACCATTGTTTGCTTTATCAGCTAACCATCAACTGTTGGATAATTCATTATGCTTAGGGTATATATGTTCTGCTCTGGTGGAGATGTGATGAACTTAAAGTTATTAAACTTCATTAAAGTAGGTCCTTGTACTGATTTTAATTTTTTGCTTTTTTCACTATTGGTGGTTTGAAATGAGTGGCTACTGCTGATTGCTCCATTTATTCATATTTTACATTTCTGAAGTGTTCTTTTAATTGTGTGCCTATGTTTCTCTTTGTTTTTCTAATATAGACTTTTTCGCATTCTGCACATCTTATTTGGCAATAACCTGCTTTTTTCTATGGTGGAATAATGTCATTAATATTATCATTCAGCAGATTTTTAACATTAAATATGTTTATAGGTGCTTATCTGATATTAAAATCTTTTAAAATATTTTGACATTTTTTCATAGCTCATGGATGAAATGTGAATTTTTTAAAAATTATTTTATCTTTTCCTGCTGAAAGTGTTGTGATTTAAGTTTCTGCCTCTTGAAATTATGTACTTTTTTGTGAACCGGTTCTTCAATAAATCCATTTTTCATCACTGTTTTTTCTATTTGCTTATATTCTTTAGAGTATTTTTCCTTGTCAAGAGTAGGTTGACTAACCTGTGTGAAAAATCGAGAAAATCATGACATAGTGAAAAAATTATTAAAATCAGTAGACCTACAGTGTTAGCAACATGGAAGGAAATCTAAATTTTAAAGTAAAGAGACAGATTAATGAACTTTGTCACTTCCAGGGATGAAAATGTAAACTTTCAGCTGATCACACCTCCACCACAGCAGAATGTATATACCCAAAGCATTATGAATTATTCAGCAGTCGACAGTAGATGCAGACAATGGCATGCCATATATGTACTACATTTAAACAAGTGGAGCCAGTAAGTATGTGTAGTTTGACTCAGTCATACAATGATCTTAATTATATGATTAGCTTCACTGTACAAGTTCCAATTAGCATTTTAAGTTAAAAGAAAATTTAGTTAATTTTGATCTTCCAAAGAACAATAATCTCATCACTAAATTCAAAATCTATAGAGTGACATCTGAATACCATACTGGGAAACTGACAGTGGAACCATAGTTACATGCTTATGATGAAGCCTTTGAAACATGTCCAACTAAGTAGAACAGAATTACTGAAATTTCAGCTATTTTCTCATCAAAATTGCATAGTTAATAATTCTGGTATTTATTACTAATTGTAAATAATGCAAGTGCTTTTACCAACTTCTTGTATAATACTGTCTATAAAAAAATTAAACCATACAGGACTTAGCTTATACCCTGGTTTTAAACTTATTATATTCTGTACACTTTCAGTTAATTTTATCCTTCTGGTTTAAAACAAAAGACATTGTCTTCATATAATCTTTGCACAACTCTTATGAATGATATACTTAATATGAATAAATAAGTAAATCATTACAAGTTAATGAAGTGGCTCTAAAATTATCAATAAATATAAATATAAATAACAGTCTAATGTTGAAAGAAATGTTTTTAGTTACTGAATAAAATCCAGAACATTTATACTGGGGCACTGTTAACCCTAATGCATTAAGTACAAATATAACTCACTCCATCTTTCTTGTCCCTGTTGAATGCTCCATGGAGATACTCCAGAGATACATCATCATTTTCATTAAGCCACTGCATTACAAATGGCTCGAACCACCTACATAAACATAAATTCTGAAATAACCACACATTTGCAAAGCTTTTTCATGAATATTTTCACTACAACATAACCAGTAGTGAAATGAAATGAGTTTCCTATTTTATTTCTCAAAAAATAAATGGAGAAACAAACAACTTAAATAAAAAAAAATCACTGAAGAGTAAATTTCTGTCTAAAATGAGGAAATACATATAACTAAAAATTACCTATATCTGGGCCGCTGAAACTTTGCACTTGACAGTTACCTATTCAGTTGGCAATCATACAGATTAATAATTGAGGAATGCTATCCATTGCACCTTCTGAACCAGTTACAAAGTAGCATTATTTTCAGTCACTTGCGACACAGAAGCTGATCTATTGCAGTTTTTCTTATTGTGCCTGCAGTTGATTTCTATCACATTTTGAATTGCATTATTGTGATTAATTGAAATGGCTAATTTGTATTAGTTAGAAACTGTTTCAAATAGACCATTTGCAGAGTGATTCACACAGTGATAACTAATCCGTTGCATTGAGATGTTACGCAAATGCAAAATACTGTTAAAAATTGTACATATCATAATTTCTCAAAGCTTTTTCCTACTTAAAATCATCAGATAGATAGATGATTTACTCACAGATAGATCTCTCACTATTGAAAGTTTGTTCTTCATTATGCTTACATTACTATATAGCAACTTAATTGTAGTTATAAATAATTCTGGAGCAAAATAATTCATTATTACATACACTTAATGTATGTTTACGAGGCAACATTGAAGACTCTACAATACCACCCATTAAATAGTGGCTGTTCGAACATTGCAACTGCAGCATAGCCAACATTACATGAACTGATGCTAACTGTCAAGTGCAAAATTTCTGCAGCCTGGTTATGTATTGTGGTTTTTCCATACATTGCATATTTTTAGACAATGTGTTATTTTATGGTGGCAAAACACCATGCTCCAAGGCATGAACTGAATACTCAAATTCTTTGATGACATCTTGAGTTACATGGGCTCAATAAATGGGTATATAATACTGGTATAACATCTATCCCATTGGGGCAAAATTTGGTGACCTGCTCTTTCTCTTCAGTGGCCCCTTCAATAAATTGTAATAATAATTATAGTAATGATTGCAATTTCTACAATTATTATACAATGGTTTACTTACACAATAGCACCTATTGTGTCCATATGCACTTCAGTTATGGTATTCCAGGATGCAGAGAATCTTTTAAGTCTTCATGATCACCTTTGAATTTTATATGCCCTGTTTTGCTTAATGTATACACCTTATTAGCTTTCTACACCATTTCCAAGGTCTGCTTAGGACTTTTGTCTAGCAGAACACAAAACTTAATTGCTGATGGGTCTAGTAAATATGACCACATATTGACTTCAAACTCCCAATTGACTTTCACAGCATTGCTAGGCAAAGAATTCATACCTTTACACCAGTAGAAGTCATTGCACGAGTGATTTATTTAAAAGCAATTAAATCAGTTTGGTTGTTTTTTTATACCTTTTTTGCAGTACTATATAGTTTGAAAGTTATAAGGAAAAAGCGAACATCTGATTTTTGTAATAACAGTAAAGATATATTTAAATAGTGGGAATTTTCAGAGTGAAATATAACAAATTATTTATGCTGAAATCATTCAAATTTCACTAGTTTTGTTTCAGTTACTTGGACATGTTTTGAAGGCTTCATCATTGGCCTCCTTATGGCTTCCTCATAAATAATTTGTTATATTTTACTATATTTCACTGTGAAAATTCCCATATTTAAATCTATATTAACAGACTTATCATGAAGACAATAGCCTTTGAAACATGCCCAAGTAAGTGGAACAAAATTAGTGAAATTTGAGTGATTTCTGCATAAATAATTTGTTATATAACAGTAAAGATATTTATAACTTAGCTTTTGCTTTGCTTGATTATTTTCACTGGCATGCAAAATCAAAAAATACTAACGCAGGGTATTCAGGTACAGATCCTTTGTAGGGAGGCACATCCTTCACATAGTTTGTGTGCAGCCACTTCACTTTGAAGTGGAGATTCATATAGGCCGAAGATTTACAGAGACGGTGCTGTTCATGTTCTTCTAATGCATATTTCATGTCCACTGCAAACAAACTCCACATTGTGGCTGCTGAAAGCTGCAACATAAATCCATTTATTTTATAAGCTTATTCTGAACAGCTAAATGAAATTAACATAGGAAAGGATTGCAGAAAATTTCTCATGTCAAGAAATTGAAGCAAGTGCTATTTTGTTTCTCTACCATGAACTTTATTGTTGATTTTTGTAAATTAGGCAATTTCAATTCAACCTCATATCCTGCAAAGACACACATACTGACAACTAGTTTAAATCCTAGATCTCACCACCATGCAATGATTAATAACTTAACATACAGACTGATAAATATTCCCTTAAACAAACTGAACACAATGAAGAACATACACATATAATTGAAGTTGTAGAGTATCACAGCTTAAAGAATAGTAGATAAAAAGATACAGAATTTCAAAAAGCAAGAATGAATAAAGGAAGTTGTATTATAATCAGAGTAAGAGAAAATAAAGTTAATAACTCAATTAAATGTACTTACAAAGCTGTTGACAATGGAGTGGTATATATATATAAACAATGTAATACAGTTTTTTTCACACTAACTCCATTCACTTACATAAAAATCTGGACATGTTTCGGGAGTGATCCCTCCCATCTTCAGCCTGTAGATAAACTATTGTTTGTGTGAAAAAAATGGTATTACATTGTTTATAAAGTTTATAACATTCACAGTTATCTTTGGTCTTTTCAAAAATGTTAAAAATGTTCAAACAATTTAACACTATCTTGGATCCATAAAATAAGTAAAGTATAAAGAATGATATAATACAGACAAAATTCTCCCAGAAAAGAAACCAGGCATCTAGCAGAATAGTTGTTCAGATTGTAATAAAATATACATTGGCAAAACAAAAACAAATATAAATGTCAGTCATAAAAAATATTTCAAGAATATTAGAATCATGAAACAGAAAAAAAAACAAAAACTCTTAAAATCAGCATAGAGACTATTGGAACTTTGCCTATGGGAAAAACCCTATGAAGATAGCCTAATGAATTTAAAAATCTTAACAGATGAAAGATTAATTAGAAAATAGATTAATCTCCTGCCAGAAGTTAGCTGTAAGCATCCAAGATGCAATTCAAATTGCATGTCAGTTGACTAGAAGCCAAGGACTTGAACAAGGGTTCATGAAACATGTTCTGATAAAATGTTGGTAAGTGGAGAAATAAGAGTATGTAATCATCTCACCAACTAAAACATTAATTTATAATTATATTGTCCATTGTGGAAGTTTTACAAAGTTGTAGTTAAGTAACAGATAATAATGTAAAGGACTTCTAGTAGGTGATTTGAAGGCATAGAAATTAAAAAACTGTTAGTGTTATGGTATTTGATTTCCTGGATACATTTAAAATGCAATTATATTCATCCTCAGATTTCTCAAACTGTTGTTTCCTTAAACTTAGGTATTCATTATTTTATACTAAACTCCACCGAATTGGCAGGTCAGTGAGCAACTGAAGATGGGAGAGATTCTCCAGAAATGTGTCTTACTTTCATGTAAGTGGAGTTTAGTGTAAAAAAATGAATACCTAAGTTTAGGATATATTACCACTCCAGTCAACAGCTTCATAAGTACAATATTCATGCTGTTTCCTTATTTAAATTTTACTTGCAAAGCTGTTGATTATGAAGTGATAAATTCTATTAGAATTTATTAAATATGAGAGTTAGTCCACAGTTGATAATGAGAGCAATTGTCCCTGAAACATGTCCTAATGTTGTATAAGTAGGTGGAGTTAGTACGAACATATTTGATAAATTCTAATAGGATATGCTGTTTCCTTGTCACTGTCTGCTCTTCCTCTTGTCGCTTGCTTGATTCACTTCCTGATGAGATCACTCTCTAATGGAATTTCAAAATTCATTCCTTGTTAAATTTTTAACTAATTTTGTGTCAGAACTAATACAGTGAAGCAACTAATATAATTAAAATATATTCTTAATTAGCTGTGAGTGAGTTTAATGCTGTTATGCTTCACTTACCATTGAATTGTACAGAACATGCTTCACAGGCCATTGTCCACATCATCAACTGTAAATCTACTGCCGGATCCTTGATGGTTGGATGAATTTGGTGTAATTCTCATGGACATTTTATAAACTTTTGTATTAATTTGTCTTCTGTTGGAATCTTGAAGTTTATAACCTCATATTTATATTTTTTTATAAACTGCAGTTCCCAGTTCCAAATCAAATTTCAGTAATTTGACTTCCATTTATGTATCATGTTTACCTGTCCAAAAGTGATGTGGAACCACTGATTTACTTATCTGATTAGATATTTTAGAAGAGGTTGTTGTAGGGTATGAATGAATGTGTTTAACACCCGTTTGTGCTACAGAGGCACCACAGGTGATGGACACCGATGATACATGAGATGAAATGATATATTGGGAAAGGATTTATTTTTAAGGAAGGAATTGTTCCAGGCCTAAGTTTTAGGGTACCTCCCTGGCATTTGCCATTTATGAGGACTGAGGAAAACCTAGAAAAAACCTCAGCCAGGGAGGATGGTCCTGGCAGTGTTCGAACCCAGACCTCCCTCTCATGAATCCGTGCTTTAATGACCTTGACCACCCGTTGCGGTGTTGTTGGAGGGAAGTGAGATCAAGCAAGGAAAGATATGGATAGACATATTTTATTTGCCCAGATTAGGAAGAAAAGTTCACTAGCATATTATGAGGAATTAAAAGGTTGACCCAGAAAATGAGAAGTATATTTTAATTTGCAATAAAAATGAAAGAGAAGGGTTAGCTTGATTTTAATTAGATGTTTGGAAATTGAGGGGAATGAGGGGAGATGTTATTTCAGAAATGTGTCCCATCTGTGGGGAGAAGGAAGATGAAATTCATATTATCTTCCAATGTAACACAAATCATTGGAGGGAAAATTTAATTAGTAAGAAATGGTTAATAAGAAATAAAGGAATTATAATGAGAAAAATCTTTTTAGATCATGAGCAGATATCCAAATTAGGGCAGTTTTTATGGAAGATAAAAATGAAATGGAAATGGTTAGTTGAAAGATAGGTAATTTATATAAATTTTAGATGATAAAGAATACCTGCATGATTATGAAAAATGGCATTGGTCTGGTAATGGTTAGGAGTGGAATTATACTAAATTTATTAAACTGAGTCAAGTCAATTGAGTAGTCGTCAAATTGGTTGAAGATGGAGAGAATGTCTCTTTGAAACCGGTCCCACCATATTTAAAAGTAAGTGAAGCATAAGAGTATGTTAGAAGACAGATTAATTATAATTTACATTTTGTACTTTGTTTAAATGTTTAGAATTTTGGTAAAGATGTTAGTATAAAATGTATTATTGTATCAACATTTGTTGTAATTATGAGAGGTTACATCTAAAATGACCTGGGTCAGATAGGTGGAGGCCCATTGTAGCTTGTATTTACATTTTTCTTAGTACTTCAATAAATGATCTGAGGTTTATCTATCTGATTCTACCTGATGTTTCTGATCTCATCTTTGAGTATAATTCCACTTTTGTTTTGCCAATACACACTTTGTTGCATTCCAAGCAGTTGATTTTATAGAATCTTGAATTCTTCTCATTTGGGATTCTATCATTATCATAGAAGTTGATTATTTAGGTTGAAATTGTTAACTGGGGACAAAGTAATACTGAACTCTTTGAGTATTTTCTAGAATTTTTGATGGCCCAAGGATAATAAGTTAATGTCTTGTGAATGGCAGTTTCTTTCTTTTGTTGTCAATGCTGTAACCTGTTTTAACCTCTTCTCTTCTTTTGAATTTCTTGATTCTTGGTCGTACCCATTTGTTTTTGCCATTTGATTTATGTGTGAGTACTCTTCGCTGTATTCAAACTCATTTATGGATATGTTATTAAGTCAATGTGCTAAGCTGTTGAAGACTGCATGTCTGTGTGCAGTGGGATTGAAGCCACTTGGCTTTATCTAATTTTCCATTTGGGTATCCTTTCTGTATATTCCAAATTTAAAATTATTGCCTGTTCATATAATCTTTAAGTCAGGAAAGGAATCATGTTGTCTTGTTCTTGTTTTTAATTTCTCTATCATACAGGTTTGGCAATTTCAAAGCATCATCCAAGTGTTACTTATTAACCAACTCAAAGATATCATCCACGTATCTGCGCCAAACTTTAAAAATATATGGGAATGTTTTGGTGATGTGCATTCCTGAACTATTCATATATAAATCAGCTAAAAAGGTGATGATGCATTTCTCATAGCCAAAATTGCTGCTTGCTTATGAAATTTACCACTGAGCCTAAAGAAATTCTTACTGATGCAGACTTCAGTTAGTTGGGTGTATTCCTCAATCTCCTCATTGCTTAATTTCAGAGACTGCAACTATTTTCAAAGGGAAGTTAGGAGTTTGAATTTTGATATACTGGGAAAGAGTGAATTTACATCAAAGGACACAAGATCATCCTTTTGGAGGACTAAATCTTTTTGTTGATTTCATTTATTTATAGACACTATTTAACAGCTCAGGTCATCAGCATCCCATTCAATTCAGGACGTGAAACAGCCAACAAATTTTACTCAGAGGCCTCTTCTTTCAGGCTTGAGGTTCTTTATCGTGCCATAAATGTATGACATGAGACCCATGGCTTTACTTCCTTTCCAAAGGAAGTCATACTTAGGATTTTTATGCCCAAAAAAATCCATTGTCTGGCCAGGTTTGAACCCGTGATCTTGGGTTTAGAAGGCAAGTATGGTTACCACTACACCACCAGGACCGACACTAAATCTTTAATTTTCTCCACCAGTTCTAAGGAATTGTTGTTTGTTTTTGTTTATAATTTTTTTCCCCAAAAGATTAGTTCTACATAATTTCTTGCTGTTTTAAATACTTTTCTTCTGTATCTATTTCATGATTTTTGGCCATACTTTTGGACAAGAACAATAAATATATACAGAAAAAAATTATTAAAAATGGCAAGAAACTATGTAGTGGTACAATTTGGGAAAATTTTTATGCACAAAAACAAACTACAGGAAATGAATCCCATCCAGATGACTTCCTTTGGAAAGGAAGTAAAGCCATGGGTCTCATGTCATACATTTATGGCACGATAAAGAACCTCAAGCCTGAAAGAAGAGGCCTCTGAGTAAAATTTGTTGGCTGTTTCACGTCCTGAATTGAATGGGATGCTGATGACCTGAGCTGTTAAATAGTGTCTATAAATAAATGAAATCAACAAAAAGATTTAGTCCTCCAAAAGGATGATCTTGTGTCCTTTGATGTAAATTCACTCTTTCCCAGTATATCAAAATTCAAACTCCTAACTTCCCTTTGAAAATAGTTGCAGTCTCTGAAATTAAGCAATGAGGAGATTGAGGAATACACCCAACTAACTGAAGTCTGCATCAGTAAGAATTTCTTTAGGCTCAGTGGTAAATTTCATAAGCAAGCAGCAATTTTGGCTATGAGAAATGCATCATCACCTTTTTAGCTGATTTATATATGAATAGTTCAGGAATGCACATCACCAAAACATTCCCATATATTTATATTTATATTTATATGCCCAAAAAAATCCATTGTCTGGCCAGGTTTGAACCCGTGATCTTGGGTTTAGAAGGCAAGTATGGTTACCACTACACCACCAGGACCGACACTAAATCTTTAATTTTCTCCACCAGTTCTAAGGAATTGTTGTTTGTTTTTGTTTATAATTTTTTTCCCCAAAAGATTAGTTATACATAATTTCTTGCTGTTTTAAATACTTTTCTTCTGTATCTATTTCATGATTTTTGGCCATACTTTTGGACAAGAACAATAAATATATACAGAAAAAAATTATTAAAAATGGCAAGAAACTATGTAGTGGTACAATTTGGGAAAATTTTTATGCACAAAAACAAACTACAGGAAATGAATCCCATCCAGGTGTCCTCCAACAGAAAATTTGTGAAACTAACAACAAGAGAGAAGTTATAGCATACAGGAAACAACAGCTGGAGATGCCTCTATATAAATAAAATAATGGCATATTTGAATATAAACCAAGAACATTACTATTACTTTTTTAATAAATTAAATAGCAATCAGGGATGCATATTCCATTGAAAAATAATAATAATTATTGCTCAATGTATGCATTCTGAAGTATTTACTATTGACACTAAAGTTTAAGTTGGTGATTATGTTGGCACTACCTGCTCTTGTGAATTTAAGCTTGCAACAATTTTCAGGTTGCACACTTGCATTTTATTGCAATAACATAAATTTTGATCTGAATCAAATTTGTCTAAATAAATCTCACCAAATGACCTTAGAATTCTAAGTTCATGCTTTATATTACTGAAAAATCTTAAATACATGAAAAGTGCTCTGCTGAATAATAATTAATACTGTTACTAAAGCAAATCATGTACTCCTTTCTATTTTGTCATAATCATTATCATTATTTCAGGTTATGTTAGGTTAACATTTAAGAGAAATTGAGTCGAAATAGTAACATACACACCACTAAAATTGAATTAAATGGAAGACACCACTAAAATTGAATTAAATGGAAGACTAGTTTCGGGAGCCATCGCTCCTATCATCAGTTCCTGGTCGACTGCCGGCCTCGTTGTTTGTGATAGATCGATTCGTCTCTGGTGGAGGTTTGATGAACTTTTGTATTAGTACATCACCTGGCGGGATTTCGAAATTAAAAACTTTCTCCTTATTCTTCCAAATATAGATATTTTCCCAGACTGTAAGTTCAGTTTTTCCTTTAATATATTTAAGTAATTTTGGGTTTTTATTAATGTTATGTTGTTCTTTCCAAAAGTGCCAGGCTACCGCCGATTTTTCTTCTTGTTTTTGATTTATAATCCTAATGTGTTCTTTGGCTCTTGTTTTTATGTTTCTTTTGGTCTTTCCAATATAAATTTTATCACAATCATTGCAGTTCATCTGATATATTCCTGATTTATCTTCATCTTGTAGGCTATCTTCTTTTTGTTTTGAGTTAAGGATATTTTTCATGGAATAATTATTTTTTGGAGTCAGAACAATGTTGTATCTTTTAAAAATCTTTTGAAATTTATGAAAGGTTGATGGATGGTATGTGAATTTTTTGTATGTCCTGTTTTTTTCTTTGATAGGAGTAAGTGTAGTGTTGTCTCTAATTTTCTTTTTCTTCTTCTCTCTGTCTATTTTCTTGTGTACAACTTCTTGTTTGAAGCCATTCTCTGTAGCTATATGTATTATATTATTCATTTCTAGTTTATATTCCTCCTTGTTCATTGGAATATTAACCAGTCTGTATGCAAGACTATTTAAAACTGCATGTTTATGGGGAACTGGATTAAAACTGTTACATTTAATGTAGTTATCTGTGTGTGTAGGTTTTCTGTATATGCCAAAATTTAGATGATTTTCTTTTCTAATTATCTTAATATCCAAGAAAGGTAACTGTTCATTGCATTCTCTCTCCATGGTGAATTTAACTGTTTTTTCCTGTAAGTTAAGCAACTTTAGTGCATCATCCAAGTGTCTTTCTGGTACTATTGCAAAAATATCATCAACATAACGGTACCAAGTCTTAAATATCCAAGGGAAACTATTTACTATTCTAGTTTCCAATGCACTCATGAAAATGTCTGCCAATATTGGTGATAGTGGGCTACCCATTGTCAGACCAAAATTTTGTTTGTAATATTTGTTATTGAATGTAAAGTAATTTTGTTCTAGACATAAGTTGATTAATATGATGTATTCTTGGATATCTTTTGTGGTTATTCCTACTTTTTGTAACCACTTTTTTATCAGGGAGTATAAATTTAGTGTAGGAATACTTGGAAACAATGCTGTAACATCAAACGAAACTAAGGTATCTGTTTTTTCTATTTTTATGCCTTTAATTTTTTGAATAAGATCTAATGAGTTTTTTTATACTAAGAGATTCAAATCTTGGAAAAGTAGAAAGTTTGTAAGTCAACCATTTTGCTAGTTTATAGGTTGGAGCATCTATGTTATTTATGATAGGTCTCATAGTTTTCCCTGGCTTGTGTACTTTTGGGAGACCGTAGATTGTAGGTATTGCAGGGTTATCTACTTTAATTTTATAATGTTCCTTTTTATCTATTAATTTGCAATCAGTAATTGTTTTATTAAATGTGCTTTTGCATTGATTTAGGGGATTTTTTGTTATTATTGAGTATTCAGTGTTTTTTAGTAATTGTTCCATTCTGTCTATATAGTCATTCTTATCTAGAATTACAACAGTATTTCCTTTGTCTGCTCTTGTGTAAATAACAGGTTTGTCTTTTAGTGTCTTTATTATCTTTGTGTAAGGGTTGGTATTGTTTTTATTTCCAATTTGTTCGATAATATTACAACACTGGCTTTGAATTGTATTCTTATCTATTTCTGTAAGGTTTTTGGTGGCTATCTGTATGTCTGCTACATAATCTTCAGTTTTTTTGGAGAAATTTACACAAGTTTTTAAACCTTTATTCAAAAAAGTGATTTCTGCATCTGTGAATTTTTGTTGTGATAGGTTATAGACATTTTTTGTGGTTTTTTCCTTGGATGGTGTTTTTATTTCTTGTTTTTGGCATAAATTATCCAATTTATGTTTAAGTTTGTAGGTGTTATTTTTCATATTTAGGTTAAGTATTGTCAGAAGGTTGTTTTCTAAATTTTCCCAGATTAAATTGCCTAGAGCTTTAGTCAGTTTTAAATGTAAGTTATACAGTTGCAATTCTATTTCAGTTCTATTTTTGTAATGTTGGTTTTTTTCCATTTCAAGGATTTTTCTCTCTGCTGCTTTCTGTTGTTTACTATTATGATCAAATTTAACTATTTTCCTGACGAATTTTGGTGTTACATTTTTAATTCGGCACAAGTGGAGAAACCGTATATTCGCGGCTATTTCTCGGAAAAAACATAAGGTACATTCAGATAGAGAAATCAGCGTTTGCACATCACTTTTGTAGAGATAAACATGATATAGAAATGGGAGTGAAATTATTGAATTTGTAGATCAACCCGTTGAGCTGGGAATATGGGGAAAAAAATTATATAAAAAAATATGAGGATAAGGTTATGAACTTTGAGATACCAACAGAAGATAAATTAATCCAGAAGTTCATAAAATGTCCACAAGAGATACATCAAGTCCAGCCAACCAACAACGAAGCCGACAGTCGACTCGCAACTGAGGATGCAGGCAAAAGCCTGCGAAACTAGTTTTGCATAATTCAACAGTAAGTAGAACATAAGATTATCAAATCAACACACTAGATAATTAAGACCATTCAAAGTAATATTTGAGCAGTGAAATTTGTTCTTGGATAATGGCTTATTTTATAAAATAATTTTGTCGAATACCACTCATATCTCTACATTTTTCTTAGCGCCACATTGGCCAAGATTGTTAAGGCATGGACTCAAGAGTGGAAGGTATGGGGTTCAATTTTCACCACGACCATCCATTTTTTGCAGGTTTTCCTCAGTCCTCATAAATGGCAAATGCCCGGGAGGTACCCTGGACTTAGGCCTGGAATGTTTCTTTCCTTAAAAAATATCCTTTCCCAATTTATCATTTCATTTCACATATCATCGGTGTCCACCGCCTATGGTGCAGTAGTAAAAAAAGGCATTAATCAGTATTAAAAAAATAATAAATACATCTTTCCTTCCCCTGCTTCATTATTGAGTAATGGGTACCATATGGTAAAGATTCTGTAAAGCAAAGAAGGTGGAATATACACTTTTCAAAGATATATATGTGCAGTAATTATGCAACTAAACTGAGCTCACCAGCTCCTTAATCTAACTTTTTATATTATTATTATTATTATTATTATTATTATTATTATTATTATTATTATTATTATTTATAAACCTTATGATACCTACTCAGCCAAACATAAACCCCAGATTTAAAAGAAAAAATTGTTATAGTAGTAATAACATAAATGCTCCAATAAACAATCACAATTTACCCACCTTAATGTGGTGTTCTACATAATTACTTTTTATTTCATGTCTATTTTGAAAAGAATAAGCACATTTTCATTAAATTTAATGCCCTAATCTACAAATCTGTAACTTCTATGTTTAACATTGTTTGTTAGCTGCTATAATAGCAGCATCAGATGGATTCATTGAGAAGTACACTTAACACTGAGTACATTTAGGAGCAACAACATCAAAGGTGCCAACACAAGATATTTATATGATTTCTATAATTTTTTTATACATTCAGTATAAAGCAGGATATAACTTTTCAGGTAAATTCCTGTATGGAATACAGCAATGAGTTTCATAAATGATGTGCAACAAGTGAATGATGACGAACGTTTTGCAATTAAAGAGATAACATGTCGGGAAGTTGAACAAGTGACCAAAAAGCTTAAAAGCTCAAAAAGTAGGATATCTATCACATTTCAAATAATTTCATTTTAGAAATAATACAATATATTGTAGTTCCATTAAACTTTTGTATCAATAGATGTTTCAATGAAGATGTTATTCCAATAATTCTAAAATTTTCAAAAGTAATACCAATATGCAAAAAGGGTGACAGGGAAAATGTAGTAGCTATAGTCTCATTTCACTAATTCCTACAAATTTAAAAATTGTTGAATGCTTGCTAAAGAATGAATTACAAGAATTTTTTGAAAAACATAATTTATTTTTTAATAATCAATTTGGGTACTGGAGAGGGAAATCAAATATTGGCAGTCAATGCATTTCTAGACTCAATTTGAAGGTAATTGGGCACAGGGAACTATTTGTGATCTAAGTAAAGCTTTTGACTGTGTGCAACATGATATTTTATCAAGAAATTAGAATTCTATGGGATAAAGGAACAAAGTTTAAATATATTTAAATCTTACTTAGAGGATCACAAACAGCTAGTATCATATGGAGGATGGTACTCTCATATTGTTGATGTGAAAACTGGTGTTCCACAGAGCTTGGTGCTAGGGCCACTAGTTTTTCTGATAATGATAAATGATGTAACAAAACCTGCTATTCCTGGCATACAGTTGTTTATGCAGAATGACACATCTTTCCTTAATGCAAATAAAGACTTTAATTACTATCACAATCTGTAAATGAAACTGTGGAAAAGCTCAGTTTTGGTTTAGAAGCAATGGTTATTTTATTAATTCGAACAAATATAATTTTCAGCCTAAAAAATATAAATACTCTGTGACAATGTGAAACTTCTTGGCATGATAATTGATAAGCATCTATCCTGGAATCCTCACATAGATTTTATATGTAGTAAGTTATCATGCACTGTATTCCTACTAGCAAACCTAAAAAAGGCTGTCCCTAAAGATTTTGTTCATATGACTTACTTTTCGTTTTTTCAAAGCATTTTTAGGTATGGCTTAGGGTTATGGGGTAGTAATCCAAAGATAGCAGAAGTGCTAAAAATTCAAAAAAAAGTTATCAGAATATTAACAAACCCTAAGAAAACTTAACATTGTAAACCACTATTTGTAGACCTGTAGAAATTCTTATAGTTATTAATTTATATATTTATGATATTTTGGTATATATTAAAGAGAAATTGCAAATTTATAGTATAAGGGGTGAGATACACACGTATAACAGGAACAGAGTAGATATGCCATATCACAGGTTGTGGAAGACCTCTGAACATTACAAAATAACAAAATAAACCTTTTTAATTCATTTCCTTTAGAAATAAGTGTTGTAAATAGTCAGCTGTTCACATACGAGTATATAAAGTGTTAATTAAATATTCTTTCTACAGCATACAAGAAAAATTTGAAGTAGAAAATGAGTGTAATATAAAATTAAAAAAAGTTAGAGTATAATGTAAATAACCTTTACTCTTCATCCATAGACTTTAAGCTTCTTTCCCATTTTTTCTTTAGACAAAGCCTATTGTAATAACCAAACAGTGAATAAACTATTATTATATTTACTGTGGTACCAGTGTCAAAAAATTGACTAATTAACTTCAATATTAAGAGTCTTTCTAAATAAAAAACTGAATTGTTTAGTTATTTAACAGAAAAAATTTCAATCAAAATGTAAATTAGAAGAGTTTACTGACCTTTGATTGTTAACACTTTTTTTGAATAGTGTTTTTACTAGTGAGGCATCACAGGCCATGGACACTGATAATACACGAGGTGAAATGTTAAATTGGGAAAGGGTTTTTTTTAATTAAGGAAGGAAGCATTCCAGGCCGTGTTTAAGGTACCTCCTCAGCATTTCAACATTTGCCATTTATGAGGACAGAGAAAAAAAACTCAGGGAGGACAGTCCTGGTGGGAATCAAATCCCAGATCGCTCGCTCACAAGTCCATTCCTTAATATCTTTAGCTACCAGTGGCAGTACTGTAACATTGAAACTGTTATTGAAATAAATTTATCTTTGAATATTTACTGAAATCTGCACTTAAGTAAAACAAAATTTGGAAGAGAAAGTTACACTGATAAAGAGAAAAAAAGGATTGGTATGGGTGAAGAAAGACATGTGGAAACTTACAGGGTTAGGAATGGTTTTCAACAAGGTTATTATTTCTCTGCAGTGGGAAAAAAAGAAAAGAAAATAAAAGAAAAAAATACAAAGTTATAACACAATTTGAGTGAAAGGAACAAAGGACTGGAGGATACGTTTATAGATAAAATGTTTTAAACCGAAAGAAGAGCAACTATTATAAGGAATGTTTCAAAGACTGTAACATGTTAGTTCAATTTCCATAAAAAGTAAGTGAAATTAACAGTAAAAATAAACAATGAAGAGAACTTAGGCATGGAACCATTGCTCAAACAGATTCATAACATACAGCAAGTAAGGAAATTATATTGAAAATTAATTATTTAAAAAATAAATGTAAATTAATTTAGCAATTAAATTTCTTCATTATGAATCTGTTCTAAAACTATACAGAGGATGATCTATGCTTGCAAGTATGCTTGCCTGCCCAATGTTGAGTTCCTGCGGGAACTGGTTGAGGACAGGTGCGTAGCTGTTTCGGTCTTCCTCAATGACCGACACTATGAGCGCTATGAGTTTGTGCCAGAAGTCAAGACTATCTAGCCGAGGCCCATGGTCCTCTTGGTCCCTCTTAGCTTCATTTGGATCCACCTGAAAATAATAAAAGTCATCAGTTCCTTAATTTATTTCATAAACTATACAAAAGCATCAAAGTACTTCATGAGAAAATTCTATCAAAAGCATTTTAAAAATGAGCTGAAGTTTGATAATTATAACCTAAACTTAGGCATTCCTTTTTTACACTAAACTCTATTCACTTACACAAAAATAAGACGCATTTCAGGAGAATCTCTCCCAACTTCAGTTGCTCACTAAACCGCCGTTACTCGAAACTATGGCTGGACAAACGGATGTTCCTGTGGTGGCCTCTGTTGGTTGAAATAGAAAGTTGCTGAGCTCATCCATAGGAGGAAACTCGAAATTCATTAGGTTTTTTTCTATTTTTTTAATATGAAAATTTTTTCCCAAGTGGATAACTCCAATGGGTTGTGAAGATGTTTCAGCAGTTCAATTCCCAGTTTTAGTTTCCAGTAATGGCGATTCAGTGAGCAACTGAAAATGGGAGAGATTCTCCTGTAACGCGTCTTACTTTTGTGTAAGTGAATGGAGTTTAGTGTAAAAAATGAATACCTAAGTTTAGGTTATGTTGCCACTCCATTGTCAACAGCTTTGTAAGTACAATATTGATAATTATACTTCAAAGGGAGTGGATAATCATATAACATGTATGCATGCTTCTATTTGATCCTTCAAATTCAAGAAACTATAAGAGATATCACTTTTTCATTGGACATGTGTATTTAAATTACCAAGAGCTGAAGCAGACAGCATACAGCTTCATTCTTGCAGCTATTGCAAAGTGTTAATTGCTATGCATCTGCTATCTGTTGTTTTAGGTTGGAGATGATTCAAAAGCAATTTTGCTCTATTAATTTTTACAGTTTTAAATGCAGTGTCCACCAGTGATAATATTTGGAATGTCTTCTATAAATGGCAAGAATGCTTTAATTTGGTCTTCATGGTCCATGTTTTTTCAAGTTTTTAAAGCTTGCTCAATTTCTTTTTCGAAAAAACACAAAACATAGGTATACTGGTCCATAAAGGCCAAATTAAAGCATTCTTGTCATTTATAGATAATGTCATTCTACATATTCCTTAGGATTTCAAAAAGTAGGGCATAAAAGTGTTTTTATCCCAACAACAAAAATAGGTCAAAAACCCAAGGAATATACATATTAAGTACAATGCAAAGCTGGAAAAGTATGATATTGTGAGATCAAAAGATCCATTAAAACTGGGCTGGGAGAACATAATTGTCATTTGTGCCTTAATCAATCAGAAAAATCTGCGATTGCATAACATACTATCTAAGCTTGTCATTAGATTATATTAAAAAAAAGAAGAGATTGCAAAAACAATGCTAGGAGAGAGGCCTTAGAAATGGAGCAGCATCCAGATAATATTAACAAAGACAGAGGTTTTTAAATAAGCAAGTCATGGAATTCAATACTATTCAACAAACAATTGCACCACAACCATTCCATCACTTCTTCCCTCTCTGACTTCTTACAGTTCTTTCCCTCTCTGCCTCTCTAAGACACTTTCACTCAACCCTCTGACAATGCTGGCTGCAGTACCAGCAAAGGTTTTTGTTTTTAAATGATTAATTTTAATAATAAGATGCCCGGGTTAAAGACTAAAAAATGTTATAATATACTTTCAGATAGCAAATATCATGTATAATAAATTAACTACCAGCTTACATGATTAATAAGCTGGTAGGATTGTGACAAAACCACTTCCAGTTAACAGTTTTCTTAACAATTGCTTCAAAATCAAGTCTTAAAAATACTTACTTTGTGCCCCAGTTTTTCCAGCTATAAAATAGGCCCGGATGGTATGTAGGTAATTTCACCATTGCTAATTTTGTTTCATATACTTTAATGTAATTTTAAAATATATTTACATATAATACTACAATGTGATCAGTGATGCACTCCCCTGCAGGATTTTTCCTATGAGCAAGCCCCACTCATTTGCTGCTTGCTTGCTGACTTGTTGACCTTGCTGACTGTCGCAATCTAGTATAGCTGTTCCCATGTGTGTGTGTTGTGTTGATCATTTCTTTTTCTTTTTTTGAATAGTGTTTAATACCCATTTTTACTGCTGAGGCACCACAGGTAGTGAACACTGATGATACATGAAATGAAATGATGTATTGGGAAAGGATATTTTATGGAGAAAACATTCTATGCCTAAGTTTAGGGTACCTCCCCACATTTGCCATTTATGAGGACTGAGGGAAACCTGGAAAAAATCTCAGTCAGGGAGGACGTGCTGGTGGGATTCGAACCCCAGACCTCCTGCTCACGAGTTCGCACTTTAACGATCTCAGTCACTTGTAGTGGTGATCATTTCTTAATATGACAGTATATATAAAGTGTATTATACCTCGTATGTTTGCAATGGCACAGCATGTCTTTATGTATGATTCATGTGTTTTAACTCAGTGGTAAAAGAATCATAGACACAATTTTTCTGGGGCATACTGTTTATTTGTTACTTAATATCATATTAACCCTTTTTTCAGAGAATTAACTGACAGGGAGCTTGATCATGCATTTTTTCTACATGACTCTTACCACTGCTCACATTGTGAGTAATTTCATGAGAGAAATTTACAATGTATTTCCAAAAGACAGAGTTCATTAGCAGGGATATGCAGTACACTCAGTCCCCAGATTTAACAGCCTGTGATTTAATAAATGGGGTAAATTAAAAATTATATGCACAAGATGAAACCACACACCATACATTAACTCAAAGATAATATTTGTTAGGAAACTGCTTGGATTTCTCAAAATGAACTACAGCAAGTAATGAATAATTACTTAAAGATATGCCAAAAATTTATGATAATAGAGGCAGGTCATTTGAACATCTCATTTGATAATATGGTAATTAATAAGCCTCTTAAATTATGTATGATTGGTTTATTTTATTGTTTTACCCTCCTGCAAAATGCTCCAGGGGAAAACAAAATTAACACACGGTATAGTGTCATACATTCCAATGATCTGAGTCTGGGCAATGAAAATTTGAAACGAACAGATTGATGTGGTGGCCAAGTGATCATTCACCTTCCATCAATGTGGCCCGGATCAATCCTAGACATCATTAGTGGCATACTGGGTAGGTTTATTCTGGGTACTTTGAATTTCCCTGCCATAATTCATTCTGCCAATTCCTTCATCATCATCCCCACCACCATCATCCTAGCAGAACTATCACAGGCAGTGGACACTGATGGTACAAGTGATGAAATGATAAATTGGGAAAGGAATTTTGTAAAGGAAGTAGGCCTAAAATATACAGTATTTCCCAGCATTTGCGTTGATGATGACTAAAGAAAACCTGGAAAAACCTCAATCAGGATGGACAGTATGGGCCCTGTTCACAAAAGTATGGTCTAATACATTACAAGCACATGAACTTGTAACTTGTAGTTATAGTAAAATTCTATTCCACAAAGGATTCTAATGCACTTGTACTTTACAACTCCATACTTACAGGCGTACAAGTGATTTTTTGTAGTTCTGTTCCACAGAAGTGTTAGTATTAATTGAACACTTATAACTTTTATAAATTTTGCTACAAATGCAGCAATTATTAGTAGCTTCAAATACTAGCTTAAATTTAATATCTTTTCAATAATTTTAGGATCCAGTTGATGTAATATATGAAGTATTAGTGATAATAATGAGAGTAGAAATATACATCAAGAAAGAATAATTCAGGGTATACAATAAAAAGTTTAGGTTAAGTGCAATTAAAGTATGGCTTATGACTGATATTGACATTTTCTATTTCAAATGCATGTTAGTTCACATTCTAAGATTCTTGCTACATTTCATGTAAATAATTTCTTTCCATTCTTCATTCTCTTTTAAAACAATCTCTTTTGGCAAAATTTTTCAAAATGTTTGCTTAAAATGAGAACATGATTGCAAACAATATAAATAAATATATAAATATAAATGATGAAATGAACTAATAAAATAAATGACAAAGAGCAAATGGCAAGCTTTCTTTCAATTCTTCTGCCATCTTAAATGACTGAAATTGATGCTCCTAAAACTAGCTGTATGCAAAACATAGTCTCAAAGTGGATTAATATGCTTGAATATTGACAAATGCATTTTAAGAATTTAAATTATGATTATCATTATATCTCAGAAAAAATATCAAATTCATTTAGCAGGAATTTGTTTTTTTATTTGTTTTATTTACGGACACTCTTTAACATCTCAGGTCATCAGCATCCCATTCAAATCAGGGCGTGAAACGGCTGACAAACTTAGCTCAGAGGCCTCTTCATTCAGGCTTGAGGTTCTTTATCGTGACGTAAATGTACGACACGGGACCAAAGGTTTTACTTCCCTTCCAAAAGAAGCCATACTTAGGATTTTTACACCCAAAAAAATCCATTGGTCCTGGCCGGGATCGAATCCGTGATCTTGGGTTTAGGAGACAAGTATGTTTACCACTACACTACCAGGACTGACATTTAGCAGGAATGACAATAATCTGCTCTGTACATTACATTACAAAATAGAAATTTATTGCCGTTTAGACATAACTTAATTCAAGGTATAGTAATGTATGGCAAACAGTTGTTCCTTTTTCTCGCTCTTATATGAATTCATTTGTAACTTTTTACTAATAACTTTAGAGTGTACTTCTTTCATGAAAGAAAAAGTTACAAGAACATGCTTTTTTGGAATAGGGCCCTGGTAAAAATTGATCCCTAAACCTCCCATTCAAGAATATACATATTCACGATCTTGGCCACCCATGTTTGTGCAAATTCTGGTATGCAGCTTGAAAAAGGACTATTATTTTGCCTTCTGCTGTCCAAGCCTTGAATGCTTTGCAAATTGGAATGGAAATTATATCATCATTATTGTCATTTTGAAGATGAGCTTTGGAAAATAAAATATGAATGGACATTTTTTGGCTATTTACTGTTCCCACATCTAATTTTCAGTATATATATATATACACACACAATTAATTTAAATTTAATTCTATGATCATTTATAAATAGCCTACTGTACTCACTGTTACCACACACTTCCAACTAGGACATTCCCAAGCTACCAAGATATTGATTTATCATACATGATGATTGGTAAACACAGGACTGGGAGAGGAAAGTACAGCCCCCCCCCCCTTTATTAGAAAGATCCATACAGTGATCAGATATTTCCAAGAACAAATATAGTTTCTTTCAAAATTAAATATAAAGGGCTAAATCTTTGATTAAAATACATATCGTTATGAATTATGATAAAATATCTGATATTTTAGTATAATTCTTCTGAGGCATTTACCTGGAACTCCCTATTATAGAGCTCGTAACAATTCTCAAAGAGGAATTGGTAGGTAGATCGAAGGCATGCCTTGACGCAGTCTTTAACCACTGTGCTCGCCCGGGGTGGACTCGACAACTCTTGCACCTTCATGCGGAAGAAGGTGATGCTGGTGAGGAGATCCACTGTGGACTTGAGATCCATGAGCTTCTCTTGGCTTGATGCCGGGAAATTGTTGCGATACATTGACAGATCAATGCGCAGCGAATTGTGCAGCTGGTCCAGCAGCTTAACAAACTTTTCTTTCTGTAATGCATATATAAAAGAACTTTTAATAAACCCTGTACCATGGATGAAACTAAAAAATGACTTCAGAAAAATATGATAATTTTATTAAAAAGTGCAAATATAGTAACAAATAAAATGGTAAAAGTTTCCATATATATAGCAAAACCAATTATTCCTTCTTTCTGTTTTATTCCTTCAAACTCATGTGCTTGTCCAAACATCAAAGCACTGCATCCACTTTTCTAGAGGTACCTCAGTAATGTTAAAGGACAACATAAGCATTTTATTTTTCAATGCATGGTGGCAAATCTGTACTGTAGGGAATATGAGTAATTAATTTTACACCTGCAGAGCAGTCTGTTCCACAATATGGGACAACGCATTATCATAGTAGCAATTATAAGGTTTCAAGGTCAGATGTGCCCTTTTTCAAGTATATAAGCATGAAAAAGGAAGATTATATACATGTATATGGGTGTATTTTTTGTGCATTTTGATATAATAAATTGTAAACCAGTATGGTTTAAATCAAGTACAAAAGGGTTGTAAAGGATTTATAAGGAACATTATAAAAATGAAATAAATTGTACTTATTAAGCTATGAATAAAGGAGTTGTTTTTTTATTTTTTAATGGTGTTTAATACCCGTTTTTACTACTGAGGCAAAACAGGCAGTGAACACTGGTGATGCATAAAATGAAATTATATATTGGGAAAGGATTTTTTAAGGAAGGAAACATTCCAGGCCTTAGTTTAGGGTACCTCCCTGGCATTTGCCAGTTATGAGGACTGAGGAAAACCTGGAAAAAAGCCCCAGTCAGGGACGACAGACCTCCCACTCACGAGTCTGCACCTTAACGACCTCAACCACCCGTGGCGGTAAATATTAAAATAAAATTTGTATGATTAAATGACTTGTCTGTTTTTGTTGTTTGATGAGTTGTTCTAGGTGTTCTTTTTTATTTTTATTGTAATTATTTATGTAGATGCAGATAAATTTTTGTAAATATAGATTGAAAGCAACTGTGGTAATTGTATATGACAAGTTATATGTTCATAGATCTCTCTGTGACTGCTCCATGAACTCGCTGAATGCTCCAGGAACTAAACTAAAATAAACTGTGATCCTTGCAGAAATCATTGCTGATTTAAAATACAGGACTTCCAGAATATATCCTTACTGTTAGCATGGGGTTTTGCATCTTGACAGCTGGATATGCCACAGCCAGCAGTGCCTGTTTTCAGACTTGATTTCTTAAAACTATGTATAAAATATTACCTTATAGTAAATGCTGGAAATATCATCCTCCCTCAGCTAAACAGATATTGTACTAGGTAAATACATTCAGATTGACACAATTTAGTTTCACCACTGTAATGTTTCTGATTTTATTTCTTATGTTTTCCTTGAATTTTCCAATGTATGAGGATTTGTTTTGTACACTTTGTCCTTCAGTCTCCACATAAATAAAATCACAAACTGTTAGATCTGGGCAACAGGAGGGCCATGCACAAGCACTAATCACTGTATCTTCAAACACTTCCCTAATTTTACCCATGGACTACTCTGCTGTATGAACAGTGGTGGAATCTTGTTGAAACCACTCAAGTTATTTCTCTTCTTCCATCAGCTGATTAAAAAATGGGGCCAAAATGTTATTTTGCTACCACTCTTCATTTACTGCCTGCCCATAAAAAATTGGATTCATTATGCATCTTGTGCTAATCGCATATTAAACTCCAACTTTTCTCTCATAAAAAGGGGTTTCTTGTATACAATGTGGATTTTCAGGACACTAATAGCAGGTGTTGCTAATGTTCACTTAGCCATTTTGGTGAAACAATACTTTGTTTGAAAAGAACAACTAGATCAATTAGCCCTTCAGTCACTGATGGAAGAAACCACTCACAATAATGCATATGTGCTCTACAGGATCATCTTATTATAGACAATGGACATATATACACTTTTAAAGTTTGAATTGTAATAATTTTGTTGCTGTATGTACAGAAGATATTAAAACTCCATCTTGCAGTGCTGATTTCAGTAATAATTTTATTGGCAAACATTCAATTTTACCTAATTTGTCTTCTGTTAATATGGTACATATTTCCGCATGTTTCTTGCTTTGTACTATCAAATTTATTCTTCACAAAACTGTTAATTGTATTTCAGGAAGAAGGCAATTTGGCAGGGGACTTCCAAATTCCTCATGAATGCGATGGGCTCATTTGTATTTAGAATAATTAAAAATACAATGCTCCAAAAGTCAGCTGTCTTGCCATTTTCATAAACAAATGTAGACTGGCGACTTTTGGAAGTTCAAGGACAGGTAGGCAGAAAGCCTTGAGTGGGGAAGGCAGCAGTCTTGGACAAGATGCAAAACCCCATGCAAGCAGTAAGAACATATTCTGAAAGCCTTGTGGGTTAAAAGTACTTCTATACAAGAATATTGAAATGCATTTGAAGGTTATATGAGGTGTTTTCAAAAAAAGACTGAATATTTGCTATAACACCTTTATTGCTCTTAGTACAACATTTTAAGCACTATCTCCCTCAAATTAGTTCCCTCTACAGGCCATCATTTGGAACATTTCTTCCTGTTTTGTAAAGCCCCCAAATGCACTTTCAGGGATGGCATGCAGTCTCTTATCACATTCTCTTGAATCAACTCTTTGGTTTGGAAATGATGTCCTTTCAACATGATTTTAAGTTTGGGAAACAGGAAAAATTTGCTGGGGCTAGGTTCAAATAATAGGGTGGATGGGGCACAACAGCAGTCTGATGTTTTGCCAGATAGCTTGGACAAGGAACGATGCATGAGCCAGTGCATTGTCATAATGCAGCATCCAAGTCTGGTTTTTCCATATTCAGGCCTCTTCCTGAGCGCAGTATCCCTCAAATTTTCCTGGTAGACTTCCTTGTTTACCATCTGACCACATGGTAAAAATTTCTGATGGACAATGCCTTTCCAGTCAAAAAACACAACCGACATCCCTCATGTGTGCTTTTTTTTGAATGAGGAGACTCTTTGCCCACCCACTGCGATGACTGCACCTTAGTTTCAACATTATAGCCATAAACCCATGTCTCATCTTCTGTTATGATGTTCTTAAGGAAATTTTCATTGTTATTTGTATTGGCAAGCAGTTTCTGCCGATTTCAACATGGGTCTGTTTCTGATCGTCAGTCAACAAACACGGCACATATTTTGCACTGACATGATGCATCTCAAGTTTGCCACTAAAAATTTCATGGTATAATCCTACACTGATGCCCACTTCATCAGCAACTTCTCAAACAGTTAACAACAATTTCTGCAAATTGAAGCATGAATTCTCTCAACATGGTCATCATCTGTTGATGTGGTAGGTCATCCAGACCTGAGATCCTCACCGAACCGACAATCTGCAGTGATCAAAATGCTTAAACCATTCATAGCACTGCATGAGACTCATAGTTTGTAGCAAAATTTCTCTCTCTCTCTCTCTCTCTCTCTCTCTCTCTCACATACACACTGTTCTTCAAGCTCTTTCATTGTCTAATCTGATGAACAGAATTACTTTAGTAGCTCAGCAGTCAAATGGCAGTTTGTTGTGTAAGCCTTCCACTAGATGCACTCAGTAGCCACAGTGTGCTCCCTGTGCTGGTTGACATGCTATTTCAAAAGTTTGGTCTTTTTTTGAACACACCTTTTATTGCATTATGTGTAAAACAGATTCTATGACTGATTAACTGCATTTGGGGTTATTTATAATATCTGCTTTGATCTTTGTTCAAATTTAGAAACCCCATTTATTTTATATTGAAAATTATTAGCTTACATTGAGGTATAATTTTAATGCACTACTCTCTTTATTTTTTAAATAATTTTGCATTCAAAGTCACTAAATGCTAAAAATATAGTTTAAGTCAGCACCCAGGAATACTTACCCCAAAGTTTGAGGCTGCAAAACGATCACTAGCTGAGACAGCAGAAGATGCTGTGGTGTGCGCATAGTAAGCATTAATGTTTGCTAAAAGTGTGCTCATCACAGCTGGCACAGAAGGGCAGAGGTACTTTGTTGACAGACAGTGAAAGTGCCTAAGAAAAACATAAAACAAGCTGACTTTATAAAACATGATGATAGAGAACAGCTGTGTGATAAACTTCAAAATATTAATATAAGGGGTGTTCTAAAAGTTCTTGGTCTGACTCCAAGAGATGTCATAGAGATGGTTAAACTATTATAACAGTTGTTAAGTATCATTCTTTAGATGGAGTGCAAATGGAGCTGCAAAGTTTCAGACATTTAAGTTTAGTCACTTTTTTTTGTGATGATCATTTAAACAAACTAGTGTTAACATTTTCTACAAAATGGATAAAACTGAAAGCTGTGATACAATACTTCTTTTTGAAGGGTTTAGCCCCACAGAAATACAGAAGGAGTTAGCTCCACATTAAATATTCTTCCCTTTCATTTTTGAGGGTTAAAAAGTGGACTGCTAAATTTAAGCATGACTGTACATCCATTCAAGATGATGAGTGCTCAGAGTGTTCCAAAACTGCTACAACAGATGATAGTGTGTGGCAAAAATTCACAATGCAGTACTCAATAATCGCCGACTGAAGATAGGCAAGTTAATTAATATTGCAAAGATGTTGATAGGCCATGCCCATTACATTTTAAATGAAATGTTGGATATGAAAAAAGCTTTCCATTTGATAAGTTCCACATTTGTTAACAATGGGCTACAAATCCATTGCAATGAACATTTTGCAACAGTGTTTAAACTTGTTTAAATGCAATTCCAGTGAGTTTGTTCAATGTTTCATAACAGTAGATAAAATGTGGATTCATCACTACATGCAGAGATTAAGGAGCAGTCCAAATAGTGTGTGGCAACAGGTGAAAGTGCGAAAAGAAAGCAAAATTGGTTCCATTTGCAGGAAAAGTTATTGCTACAGTTTCTGGGATTTTGATTATGTGGTGCTCATTCTACCTCCAGAAGGGCAGAACCACCACCAGGAATATTATGATTCACTACTGGACCAATTACAAAATACTATCCAGGTTAAAAACCTTGAAACCTTACGAAAAAGAAAGTTCTCTTTCATTACGATAATATGCCTTCAGTGATGATGATGATGATGACGACGACGACGATGATGATGATGATATAGCCACAGTTCTTGCAAAATACTAAAAATTATGGAATTAGCAATCCACATTTAGAATATGATATAGAAATCTGAGAACAACAAGTTTAAAAAATGTTAATCTGATTCTTCAATTGCAAAATTGAAGTCTTAGGTGAATATATAGTTTAAATTACTATCAATCATGAAAGAAATATTTATAAAACAACATATGCTTGCAGTAGTTTCTTATATATATAAAGCAATGATGTTAAATAGAGAAAGAAATAAAATGGTATAAGCAAGTAAAGATTTATGCTCATATGACACTAGAGCTGTCATTGACTATCATAGAGTATTCTAGAACAAAACTAACTTAAGGGAAAATTTCCATTACAGAGAATATAATTTATTTAACAAACTTCCCCAACCAAAATGGTTATGGATTTAAAAACTTTTGAAAAGCTATTTAATTTAAAATATATTTACAGAATACATGTGAAATACAAATACCTTGTACTAATTCTTGTGGCCATACAAAAAATTTTACTGAGGAATCAGTACTTTTTGTCAATATTTGGATCTTGGTCTATTTTTCCCAGAATCATCATTTTTCTGAATATATCGTTCAATTTATATAGTCCCAAATGTTATAACTTAAGTAAATAAAACCTGCTCAATTAAATGTACTTATGAAACTGTTGACAATGGAGTGGTATATATATAACCAATATACAAAAATTTGTTCACACTAACTCCATTCACTTACATAAAAATTGTACATATGTTTTGGGAGGGATCACTCCAGAAACATATGTCCAATTTTTATGTAAGTGAATGGAGTTAGTGTGAACAAATTTTTGTACATTGGTTATATAAATAAAACCTGCATTCATTATTCCTCAAAGTATCATTTTCCCCCATTATTTGTTCAAAAGTTCAGTCCCAAAGAAATTCTATCCTGAAAAGCTTGTTTTCAAACTGGGATAATTGAAGCAGGGATCGTCAAATGTACTTGCTGATACTTTTGGAGTGGCAGGATGATGATAGTCAATTTGAAGAATGGACCAGAGTTTCCAGTGTCAACTTGATACCTATGTGGCATTCAAAGTGATGAAGTGTACAACGAGGTAGAGGGAATAGCATGTGTTTGTGACATGTGGGAGGGGAGTGAGAAAGAGGGGAGAAATGATGTAACAGCTGAAGCTGTGCCAATGTTTGGCCAAAACTATGAGAGTATGTGAAACTGTGAAGGCAATGGACGTATATCTATGCAAATGACAATAACTGTAACAGGCAACCAAATGAGCAACAGAATGTGTTGAATGTGGAAAATTCGTTTTTTCATATGAAAAGAAAAATAACAAAGAAACAAATGTCCATAACTTTCTTTTTCAAAGAAAGTGACAAACATGTAAAATTGGCACAAAATATAGTGTATAGCATGCACCATGTTTTCCAGATCTTGTCTCCCTAATGCTTGGGCCAATGAAGAAGTTCCTAGCAGAATAGCAGTTAATTTCCAACATTAAAGTAAAGATTGTTATCTGGTGGTGGTTCTGTGATGAATTGGCCAAATTCTACAACAGTGGCATCACCAAACTAGTGGTGCAATGGGGCAAATGCCTGAACCACTATGGTGATTATGTGGGGAAATAATTAAAGGACTTATTCCTGTATTTCCAGTTCCCTATATGTGTATCATTTTGGCTGAATAAACTTTTTGATTGAACTGATAGATAACAATATCAGATACTCATTGAGTCTATTGACAGTAATAAATAATTAAATTAAAATTAACTCAATGTTATACTTACGTCATGGCCTGGTAGATTGACTCAATGCCATATCTCATAGCAAACTCATCCACTATTTCCTCAGCTGCATCATCAAAATAAACCTTCCAGGCATCATCACCCTTAGCTTGAGGCAAACCAACCATGCCACTGTTTTGTTCACACAGGGAATGGAACAAGTTCTCATGAAGACATGTGTACTGAACATGGTATGGAGCCACCTACAATACAAAATGCACTTGAGTCACACTTCAGGAAGTGTACTCAATGAGCTCACATCTCAATGTATGAGTAGTATTGAATAACATACATAACTGATTATAAAGAAACAGATTTACTAAAACATATTATTTAAAGTATTTTATTACTTTATCCATTTTTCCTTTCTTTGATAAATAATTTTTTGGTTAAACTGCAAATCAGAGTGTCATAGTCTCTTTAAATTCATTACTTATAAAATACTATCCAAGAAGGAATTTCTTCAAAACTCAAAATAGAAAATAATTATTAAACCAGGTCTGGAATATAATATGAATGGTTCAACTGCTGAAAGCTCACTCTTTTTCTGATATGTGTACAAGTGAATTGTCATAAAAAAGAGCTTGCCTGTTGAGTTTTCCTGAATTATTCTCCTTGACAGCCTCTTACAAAGCAATCTTTATGTTAGCAGTTATTGCTGTCTTGTGTGGCATAAACTTTAAGAGCAAACGTCTTTCTTCACCCCACCCTAGAAGACAGATGTAATTTCCTTTCTCATTTTGAATGCTTTAGAAAGAGGAAGGTCTTGTCCCTCTATATCAGTTCTGTCCAAAACAGTGCCTGTGATGTGCTTTCCTTGCACCCTTTATAAGCAAATTTTTTTCCAACAATTTCTAATATTAATTCAAATTTCAAGACAAAACTATTTCCTTCCAAACATCTTCCCAGTAAACACCCATGAAGCATGTTTTTGTACACTCAAAAAACTGTATTCATTATTATCCTAACCAAACAGTACCAGTCTTTTCCTTTTTTCCTCTCAAAAGAAGGGTATTTGCTGTAACATGTTTTTATCCCTTCAAGTATCTGTGCTACTATAGTGTCATAAAATATGTTCTGCCATAGACGAGACAGACAGATTCACTGATACCCCCCCCCCCCCACCATAATTTGTGCTTTTCTCAAACCTCAGGAATTGGAGACAAAGTCACTTTAATCCCAACAAAGCTATACCGCAAACAATAAGTTTGCTCTTTTGAAGATTGTTATTTGTAGCAATAACAAGGAAAGGGGGTCCATTTTGAACCCAACATTCAGTATAATTTGAGAGCTTGTGAGTGTAGGTTCAGTTACATGTCTTATGTTGCAACAATTATTCTTAATACAATATGGGTAAAAGGTAAAGAACTTACAGTTTTAACAGTGATTGGGAGGAGCAGTATAGTTTCTTTGAATTCAGAGAAAAATTCATGTGTTTACTGTGTAAGAATAGGGTGTCTGTTCCTAAGAAAAGTAATGTAGAACATCACTTTTTGACAAATTGCACAAACTTTAATAGTAAATTTCCTGTTAATTTCAAATTACAAAAACACAAAGTCAGACTCTTAAAATCTAAATTAACATTACAGCAATGTGTGTTTACAAAGCCAGTGCAGGAGAGAGGGAGGGGGGGAGGGAGGGAGGCAATGTCCTCTTACAAAGTCTGTTATGTTTTAGCTAAAAGAGAAAAAACCTTTCAGTGACAAAGAAGCAATGATCAGTGCTGCAGGGTCTCTGTTTGATGGTGGTCATAAATATATATCTGCACTTATGTCTTCCATAAAAGGACTTAAGTTATCTCATCAAATTGTTGCTAGATGGGTTGAACAGATTTTTAACAATTTAAAATATAAATTATATCAGGACCTGCAATCGTGTGAATATTTTTCACTTCAGTTTGATGAAAGCACTGATATTTCTAGTATTGCCAGTTGTGTGTAATTTATTAGAATGGTCTTTCATGATTTTACAGTTAAGAAATAGTATGTAGATTCATTTCCAAAATGTCTTTCTTATCACTGCATTATCTACCAGGAAGTTTTGTGCGCAAAGGTTTTGAAGTTTGACCATGTCATGAAAGTTGTAACTGATATAGTAGATTACATTAGGTCATTTTCTACAATTGTTCAGAAATCTTTTGAATAAATCAGATTCTGAGCATGGTGACGTAATTCTTCATGCAGATGTAACATAGTTTAGTAGAGGAAAAAGTCTGGAATGATTCTGCAGTCTTCTGGATGAGATCAGAGATTTTCTGATATCATCTTTTGAGCAATATTATCAAGAACTTGATGAGATACCATGGCCACTAGATTTAAGTTTCTTGGCAGATATCACTTCAAAATTAAATGAGCTAAATCTCCAATTGCAAGGAAAAGATTGCAACATTTCAGCAATGATAAGTGTAGTAAATACTTTTCAGAGGAAACTAAAGCTATGAATTGCACATTTAAAAGGAATTCCCTTTTACACTTTGCAACTTTGAAATTAATTATGGAAACTGTAATTTTCAGTGAATGTAATCTTCTATCTTTTGCCCATCATCTTGAAATCCTAGTCACAGAATTTTGTAACAGGTTTAGCCAGTTTTCAACATTTGAACCAATGATAATATTTATGAATAATCCAATTGTTTCAGTTGATATTACAACTTGGAGATAGAATTTGTGTGATCTTTGGAAATTGTAATTCTGAAGAATTAGAAATGGAAATTTTAAATCTTCAAGAAGATATATTTTTGAAATTATGTTATACAACTTCCAGAAATTTCTGGACTCTGTTGGACAGGAATAAATATCCAATGGTTCATAGTGTTGTTTTGAAAAGGTATTCTTGTTTTGGTTCCACATATGTTTGCAAGGTCACATTTTCATTATGAGTATCATTAACAATAAATACCAATCCAGCCTGACAGACTGAAATCTCAAAGACACATTAAGAGCAGCTTGTTTCAGCTAGAGACCAGTTTTTTCTGCACTTGCAGCAAACATGTAGTGTTAAATATCATACTAATTATGTAAGATGTAAATATAAAAAATTTGAACTATAATTATTTTGAAATAGATTTGCAGCGGAGGCAGCAGTGGTGGTTAGTCAAAATATGCTTGTGATGGTGGCAGTGCTCACACCTCCTCAGGCATTAATTAAATGTGCCTGAGCATGTAAGAAAGTTGGACAGTATTGCCCTACATCATATGTTCAATTCTGAATTTAGGTTATTTACTCATATTTTTTTTTAACAATGTTTAATATCCCTTTTAACTACTGATGTGTCATATGAGATGGACACTGATGAGTGATGATGATACATGAGATGAAATATAAACTGGGAAAGAAAGATCTTTTTTGAAGGAGGTACTTCCCCAATAATGACCGAGAAAAACCTGGAAAAAACCCCAGATCCTGGAGAGAATCAAACGGCAGACTTTCGATTAACTAGTTGATGCCCCAGTGACCAAAATCCTTATAATAAACCCAAATTTCATCTCCAGTCACCATGGAGTAGCACCAAATTCTCCTGATAGCTTTAGACCCTTATGTCTTTCTGACATGTCAGAATCTTTAAATTTTATCCAGTCTTTTCCTTGGAAACTTCTGAAATATTCTGAAGTTTGTACTTGCTGAGATGCCCAGTATCTCAGATATTTAAAAAAATACATTAATTTGTCTGTCCAACAAAATTAATTCTAAGACATTCATGCACATTTCCCCAGACTGCTAAGTGTCAATAGACTTTCTACAGCACTTAAATTAAATTAGATTTATTTATCCTCTGATCACTTAGTAATATGGGCCACATCAATTAGGATATAACAGTTAATAATTTATAGATACAAAAGTCAAATTACTCATATTTAAGTTAATAATATAAAATTAGCAATAAAAGAATGCACCAGATAGAAATGCATTTGATCTTGTGATATGATTTAGAACATGTTAATATTTTTTATTTACAATCTCATTTACTACAAAGTTACCCTAAGAAATTTTGTATAAGGCGGTTTATTTACAAGATTAATCATTTCATTATTTTTACATTCTCACTATGTTGATATAACAATTTATAAAAGCCTTAGTTAAAAGTCCCACACCACCTAAATTACTTTTTAGCATGTGGTTCAGTATCATGAAAGTCGATGTGTGGGGATAGCTGTATACATACTGAGTACTGAAAAATGATATTACTGACTTTTTTTCTACTTCTGCTTCAAACTCTCTTATTTTACATAGAATACCCAATATATTTTCACATTTTTCAATAATGCTAAATAAAAGCTTTTCAAAAAGTAGTCTTTCTGTACATATAGATACTTCTGTACATATTTATTGCTGCTAAATCAAGAAAATAAAAGTGTAGCGAATAATAAAATGTTTCTTCCTTAAAAACAAAAAAAAATGCTAGTTCAATGTCTAAATTCTGTTCAAATTCCCTCAGCTGCTTGACAATGTGCCAGTCCAACACAGACACCATTTAAGGAATAATTTAGCCAGGCTTTAGGAATGTCTTGCACTCAATACTCCGGATCTTCTAAGTTGTTGGGTCTTTCTCAATATACTACTACCTTCAAAAAAGGCTACAAATGTGGGAATGTTGCTGGCCATTGTACATAGCCTCTCTTACAATTCATCATTGTGGAAAAACGTAGTCTAAGTCTGACGAACGTTCTATCCATAGAGAGCTGGAGCTCCATCTTGTTGGAAATAGATATCCTTTCTGGGTAGCCCCATGGTTGAATGAATATGGAAACAAATTTTCAACAACTGGTATTATATGATTTCATAACAAATTGAAATATGTATTAGCGTGTAGAGTTTCTCTGAAACAAATATATGATAGCAGGTATATTATGTGATTTTCAAGCAAATCCAAATATCTATTAGCATACAGAGTTTTTCTAAAGAAGAAAGGATCAATGATATGATCACCAATAATACCACTGAATATTAAGTTTTTGTGGAAATTGTATGTGGTTCTCCTCCATCTATTGTGAATTACGTCTGACCAATATTGGCAGTTATGTCTTTTGACTAATCCATTAAGACAGAATTGGCTTCATCTGAGAATACACTTTGTTTAATAAAAATTTAATTTTTGTAACAAACGCAATCATTAATTTGCAAAACTGCATTGTTCAATTGTAATTGTTCTCCAAAAAGTTCCTGCAAAAGTTGAATTTTATAAGGATGTTGTCCGGCACTTTTAAGGATTCTCATCATGGAACTTTGGCTTATATTTGACTCTAACAACAAATTTGAAGTAGAAAATTGTAGATTTTCTTGCACATAGAGAGCATCCAATAAATAGTTTTGATTAGCAGGAATCTTCACTGTGAAATGGTAATATAGGGTGAGCAATGCTGGACGCAACTGCAGGACTGCTACCCAAGGCTTCAATATGAGTTGAAATCTTGCACAAGTAGCATACTGCTGACACAGCAGCCAGCCTCGCAGGCTGGCCAGTCGCACACCACGAAACCAGTTGGGTGAAGGATTGTTCATCCTATAATATAACAAATTAATTATTGAGGAAATCACTTGAGGAAGTGAGGTTCTTCCTCTCTTGGATATAAAAATTATAAAAAATGGCAATATCATGGAATTTGGCATATTCAGAAAAGATACCCACACAAATAATTATATAAAAACAACATAAACTTGCCATAATTAACAGCCTAATATTTAGATTAACTACCAATAAGCAAGACAGAAAACAAATCGGAGTACCATAAAATCATAGATATAGCACAGAAAATTGACTACACAATAGACCTGGTCAACAAGAAAATAGAAAAATTCAAACAACAAAAACAAATGAAAGCTATCATCTCACTGAAAGACCACAAAGATCATATATATATAAAAAATTCACATTCCACTCGTGGGCGCACCAAAAATTGCAAGAGATTTTTAGAGGCAAACATCACAGTGGCTCCAGTAAACAAATGTAGTTTAAAAAAACCTCCTGAAAGCCAACACAAAAGAGACAAAATTCTGCCAGGAAAACAATCAGGCATTTATGAAATTGGTTGCAAAGACTGCAATATGAAATACATAGGCAAAACAAAAAGAAGTATTACCATATGGTTTAAGGAACACATGAGAAATGTAAACTATAAACTCATGGAAAAACCAGCAATAGCAAACCATTTCTGGCAAAAGAACCACAAATTTCAAAAGGATCCAAAACTCTTAAAAGCTCTTCAAAAACCTATAGAATTAACAGTGTAGGAAAATATACTTATTCATATTCACATAAAAAAACAAGGAAAGTTTGGTTAATTTTGATATCCCAAATGATTTGTGGTAACACCATGAAATAGAAAAAGGCATCAAGTTATTAAAAGCTGTTCACAACCAAAAGAATTAAACATATGGGAAAGGATTTATATAAAAAAAACATGAACAAAACTTTATGAAGTTCAACATTCTGGAAGCAGACAGCTCTTTATTCAAATTTATCACAAGACCACCAGAGTCAACCCAGATACTTACCCAAATTCTATGATGATCGAACAGTTGTTTAACAGCTGAGAATGTGGACAATGTTTCGCGAAACATGTCCTGAGTAAATCTCATGTAAGTGAAACCTTAAACAGTGTTCTAAATATTTTGACTCAGAAGAGATTATAAATGTATATTTCACTGTGTTTGATTTTAAATTTAAATATTACTGAAAAACAGATTTTTTTGTTTACCTTCTCCTCACCCTTGATCTCAACACTGATATGCAGACGAATAGCTCCCGACACTGCAGACTTATCTGTTCTCTTCTCCAAGTTGTACCACACGTCCATCTCACCTGAAAGTGTTCTCACCTGCAAGCAACATTCTTATTGTTAAAATGTCAGAGTACACTAGTTATACATACTTTTATAAACATCTTCCTTTTCCAAAAATAAAATAAGTGATTCAGTTTATGTTATGGCTTTTATTTTTGAATAGTGTTTAATGCCCATTTTTAATACTCAGACACCACAGGCTGTGGACACTCATGACATATGAGATGAAATGATAAATTGGGAAAGGATTTTTTTTTAAAGGAAGGAAACATTCCAAGCCTAAATTTAGAGTACTTCCCTGGCAGTTGCCATTTATGACTGAGGAAAACCTGGAAAAAACCTCAGTCAGGAAGAATAGAATCAAACTTCAGACCTCCCGCTAATCAGTTTGTGCCTTAACAGCCTCGGCCACCTGTGACAGTTTATGGTATGGTGAATGGTGTAGCTTAGAGAGTTCAGTTCAATGCTAGTAAGCAATCATGGGTAGAATAATTTTTTACTATTGATTTTCAGACCTATATTATAAATGAAGCTTGTATCCTTAAAGTATACTGCAACAGTAAAGTACCATTGAAATTGGTTATTGGTAAGGCTTATCTTACTCTAAAAAACTAAACATTTCATTTCAATCACCTATTTAATTGAATTTGAATTTACTTCTCTTTACATTAACATACAATTTAAAATTACAATAAAATCTTGTCTTCAACGATTCCATAATACTAACTAACAATATAAAATTAATACTTATAATTATGACTCTATTACAATATTTTAATTCTGAACACTTCATCCAACTATTCTCCTATATTTGTGAGTTACTTATTTCCTTAGCACTATGTACATACTAACACCTGGAATATAGATGTATAATAATCCTGTTTCTAATGTTAATTAATTCCCATTCCCTCCTCTATTCAATTTATCAATCACTGACTATCTGACCATTCTTTATCATTTCTCCCTCACCTTCCTGAATATACTATAAAATCCATAATTATTATACTTCTAAGGTTACACCTCTTTCTACATTTCCTTCTATCATTCTCTTCATCAATCTTATCCATTTCTCTCTAACTTTACCTAAATAGTTCCCTGTCATTTTTATATCTTTCTCTCCTTTTACAATTAAAATCTTCTTAATTAAAATTTCCCCATCTAAATTTTCCCATTTTTTATTCCAAACCTTTTCTGTCCATAACTATGATTGCAATATAACAATGAAACTCTCTATTGGTTTTTCCATACATTAAATAATTACCTATTCCTTTATCATACCTTAATCCTTTTAAATTCATTACTCCAGGAACCTCCAGTTGTTTAAACACAAACATTTCAGTAACAGTGAAAAATGGGGAAGGGTGTGTCGGGAATACTTAAGAAAAATAAATGAGAAATGGATTATAACAGTTAAGAAGGAAGAGAGAATGACAGTATGATGAAAAATAGGGTTAATAACAGAAATATAATAAAAGGGGAGAGGCTTTATTATGCAGATAACCAGGATGGATAGATGCAGGTGGTTGTGTGTAAGGATACCTGATGCAGAGGAGTGTTTGAAGTATTAATATTATAGTGTAAGTTAATTATGTTAATTTGATGAATATGCATAAATGTCTGGTATGAAATTTGTAAATGATGGTGGGTTTGATTTATTTATGTTTGTATGAAATTATGAAAATTGTATGTAGCCAAGCCTGAGTCTTCAGGAAATTCCAGTAATAATTGCTTATGAACCAAAGACAAAGGTTTGGTGGGTGCTAAATTGAAAATAGTTAAATGTTATGCAAAAGATATTATTGGTAAATAAATTCAATTCAATAGATACTTATTATTTCTTTATTAATTAACTTAAAAGAGAATTATGAGAATTAACTACATGAATAACACGTTCACTGATAAATTTGCTGCCATGAAAATCAGGAAAGTAGCATTTTTAACTTGAGAATTTCCAGGACCCAAAGGCAGATTTGTATCACAAAAATGTGAATCAGTGATGGACAAAAATTAAGTATTCAGTTGTATGAATCAAGTTCTTGAAGGTAAAACAAACATTGTGGCAAACATTAAACTACCTGATGTAACTACCAAGCTACAAATATGCTTCTGTTATGCCATATGATGTGAAATAAAGCTTCATATCATATAAAATAATACTGACATACAGATGATAAAAATGTCCTGATAATGTAGTGAAATCATTGATTGTATATTGCAACAAGTTGTATACTGATTCTGTATTGTTATTTTGAAGAAAATAATCACAGGACTATTCAGTAAGAATGATCATATTGTTTTTTTCTCACAATATATCTTACTCACTCTTATAATTTTCATAATCTTTTCCTGTTGGATGCATTACTGGAAACAATTTTTGACAGGTCCTTCAGAATTGCCTCCATAGCCTTCACCACTGCTTTTGATGATGGAAAATGTCTTCCACTAAGCTGTTTCTTCACTTTGGGAAAAAGTAACATGGGGCTAAATCTGCACTATAAGGGAAGTAGAAATACTCTTCAAATTCATTTATGTGAGATATTCACCAATATTTGTGATGTGCTGTCGTGCATTATGGCATAGCATTCAGCTTGTTGCACGGAAATAGGCCTCCTATGATATTGAATAGGCCTCAGCTGAAGATTTATTGAGATGAAAGCAGAATTTCAGAGCAGCATATTGTTCATCACATGTCACCTCCATTTTACTGTAGGTGGAACTAAACATGTCTGAACTTGTATACTTCTCACAGGCAGGAACCAAAAGATTTTTTTTTTTGATAGTGTTTACAGTTATTTTAACTACTGAGGCACCACAGGTGGTGGACGATGATATATGAGGTGAAATGATAAACTGGGAAAGGCCTTTTTTTTAAAGGAAGGAAATATTCCAGACTCAAATTTATGGTAGCTCCCTGGCATTTGCCATTTATGAGGACTGAGGGAAACCTGGAAAAAACCTCAGTCAGGCAGGATGGTCCTGGTGGGAAGTGAACTCCAGATCTCTCGCTCACAAGTCCACCCTTAATAACCTCGGCCACCTGTGGCAGTAGGAACCAGAAGTAATGACGATGAAACTAGTACCATGTGTATATTATGCATTAAGCTAACAAAACATTGAAAAGTAAAATTTTGGCACAAAAATTGTGCCCATAAAAACATCATGATCATAATATTCTTAATTACCTAGTAAGTCGATTTAATAATCTTATGCTCCACTTACTGTTGAATTATGCAAAACTATGAAGCTGACAGTCAACTTGAAACTGAGGATGCAGGCAAAAGCCTGTAAAACTAGTTTTGAATAATTCAACAGTAAGTGGAGCATAAGATTATTAAATCGACTCACTAGGTAATTAAGAACATAATAGTTGCTTCACTGTATTGGTTCCGACACGAAATTAAATGTTATATTTAATCATGATCATATTTTATTTAACAGTCCTTGTATTATTATTTTTATGTAAATTACTAGTGATTAGCTGATTGCTTTTTGGTTTAAATTTGTAAAAGGGAAATAAAAGTTTTACTGTGGTATTAAATAGGTATA
This sequence comes from Metallyticus violacea, assembly GCA_030762175.1. NCBI lineage: Eukaryota > Metazoa > Arthropoda > Insecta > Mantodea > Metallyticidae > Metallyticus > Metallyticus violacea. The sequence goes on from CM060832.1 coordinate 3,378,125, forward strand.
TAATTAATTTATGCTACTTTTTTCCTTTTAATTCCCCTTTATTTACATTCAGTATTTGTCATTTGTCAAATTTTTCTTCATATTTTTACTTGCTCTGCTTTTTAAAATGTACAGCACTCTGATTTACCTAAATGCAACTGGGAAACTAGATGGTACTCTAACAAGACATGCAATGTCAACCAACTAATTATCAATATCCCATAATTTAAAGCCTATAAAAGTAATGTATGATGATAGTGATCAATGAAAACTTGTAACAGTATTTATAACATGAGTAGGTCAAGAAAATGATTCCACATTGTTGTGAAGTATATGACAAGCAGAAAATAAAGTGAGGCAATTGTGTGGCAACACCAAATGTCGCATTTCTGTACACATTAGCTCACCTCAATGATGGTCTGACCAAGAAAATCATCAGATTCCCGTGTGAGCTTCTGTCTGAGTTTGGACTTCAGGTCATTATCCTCATCCCACACTCGCACCTTGATACGGTCGGAAGAATTGTGGCACTCACTGTAATGCAAGAATATGATATTGTTTCATGTTCTACATTTTTTAAGTTAATATAATTTTTATGTATCATCTTAGCTGATTGAAGGAATGATACTGTAAAGTCAATAAAGCAAACAAACATTAATTTCCATGAGTTTGTCTGTCTATTACAATAAGAAATAAATTACAGCAAACCGCTACAAGTTTATCTCTTTTAAATAATGTTTAATGCTCCTTTCCACTATTAAGTCATTATAGGCAATGGAAACTGATAACATATTGGAACTGGATTTTTTGGCGGGAGAAGGAAGCATTCCAGGTCTAAGTAGAGGGTGCCTCTATGCCTGCAATTGATGATAGGAAATCCTGAAAAAATCTCAGTTTGTGAGGATTCGAATTGCAGACTTCGAACTCATGAGTCTATGCCTTAATGATCTCTGCCCCCCATATTCAGAAGTTTATATGAAATTAATGAAATATAAACTAGGTAGTCTTAGGCACCAAGTAATTGGTATTTGGTTTAAATCAGTGTGGTTCAACTGTTTTTTGGTCTTGAACCAGATTTTTTTTTCCAAGAATGTATCAGGAGCCACTTTTACATTTTTTTAATTTAAATTATTATTACCACACTAAAAGGAAAAATAAGCTTTTTATGGAATAAAAACTGAAGGTGGAAGCTGGCTCATACCTTAACAACAGAAAACAAAGGGTATAACTGAGTTGTTCATAAAGCAATCAGTGTAGTACTCTAAATTTGGAAATTAATGAACATGGAGGTCCAAAGGGATCTATTCTTGGCTCCCTGCTTCTTTTACTTTATATGAATGATCTCTCATTGTCATTAAATAATATTAGCACTACTGTTCTGTTTGCTGATGATACCAGCGTAATATCTAGCAATAACTTTGATAATCTGGGGAGGTACAACTTATGTGCTTAATATAATTAGTAATTTGTTCAAAGCTAACAAATTATGATTAAATCCAGATGAAATAAGCATCATGAAATTCATAACATATAACTCACCTGATCTCAGATTAAATGTAAGTGCTAATAATTACATACTAGATAAACAAGAAGATACCAAAATTCTAGGTCTTCAAGTTAACAAGCACTTAAATTGGAAAGCCCATACATGAGGACAGATTGATAAGTCAGAAAAAAACATAATACTTAAATTTTTTTTGCAAAATTTTTTTTTGTTCCCTCAGAAAAAAAAATTCTTTCAAACTGTGTATAGCCTTGTTTAGAGCACTTATAACCTCTTGATTAGATGAAATTTTCTTCCCCAAGACAATTTTTGAAGTTAGGAAAGAGGAGAAGGAACAAATAATAATGTTGGGCAAAATCTATGGAATTGGGTGGATGGGGAATTATTTCAAAACCAGTTCGTGCACTTTTGTTATCCCAACGACCGACGTATGAACAGGTGCATTGTCCTTGTGGAGTACTTTATTGCATGCCAATCTTGGTCGCTTCTGCTTCAACTCACTATACAAACTATTCAGTGTCCAATAACTTTGAGTAGCAACATCCAATCATTTTAATCTTTTCCATATAGGTAATCATGATGATATCCTGTGGGTACCACCCCCCCAAAAAAAAGGTTCATCACTTTTCCTGTCAACAAAAGAATTTAAATTTTTTTTGAGGCACTTTCACCTTTGCCAACCAACTGTTTTGTCCCCAGGGTATAGTGGTGGATCCAAGTTTCCTCTACAATCACAAAACGATGCCAGAATCCTTTGAATTATGCTGTAACATTTCCAAACACGATTTTGAAATGTTCTTACCGTGTCACTTTGCGTCTAAATTCAACAAACACGACACCCATCACACACTCAGGCTCTTCAAATGCAGAATTCATGCAGGGTATTATGTAATTGTTCATATGAGATGCCTACCATCTTGGCAATTGCACGAATCTTAATGCAACGTCTTCTATTACAATACCATGAATTTTATGGATCATTTCTTCAGTAGAAACCTCAAGCTGGAACATGCAGCATTTACAGTGCTTGTATGGTCATGTTTAAAGTAATTTATCTAACAGTGCTCTTGAATTTAGAGTCCCCAGTTCACTCTTTTTTTAAATACAAATGGTTTATCATTGCACGATGCTCTTTATCCATTTCTACGAAATATATTACACCGATCACCTAAGATAGCTGTCAACAAAGAACTGCCTGTTGCATCTGTTTGAAATTTTGAACAAAACCGTTAATCAGTCTATCCTCATAGAGCATATTATGCCAATACTAAAATCAGCAACTTATGCCCTTCACTCATTTTATCACATTAGTTCTGAAACTATTCTCAAAACAGCATATTATTGACATTTATCGATTATGAAATATGACTTCATTTTCTGAGGAAACTTAGTTGAAAGTAAACATGTTTTTTGTTACTAAAGAAGGGAATATGAATAAACATGTGGTGCGAATAATAGATTTGGTTGGAAAACTGAAACTTTAAAAAGTTCCTTATTTTATTTTCCTTTGAATAGTGTTTAACATCCGTTTTTATTACTGAGGCATCATAGATGGAACAACTCCTGATGAATATATATTCTCTTATGAACTTTTACATTAAAAATAAAGACCATTATTTTAAAAATATAACATAAACACTATACAAAAGAGTAATCTATATATACCAATTGCAAATTTATCTTGTTATCAAAACGGAGTTTGTTGTGAGGGCATCAGTATATATAATGCTCTCCCAATTACTCTGTTGTTGATTTGGTTTATTTACGGATGCTCTTTAACACACCAGGTCGTCAGCATCCCATTCCCCCAATTACTCTGAAATTATCATCCGACATAGGAAAATATTCATATCTGCTCTTTGGCAATATCTATGCAATAATTTAGTTGAAGAATTCACAGATGAATAACGTTTAATGCTCAAATAGTCATAAAACAATATATAATATGGCAAAATATCAGTGTATAGCATATGACAATGTATTATATAATAGCACCCTCTTTTATTCTTATATTGCACTTTTAAGGCCTCTGAGCAAAATATGTTGGCCGTTTCACGCCCTGATTTAAATGGGATGCTCATGACCTGAGATGTTAAAGAGCATCCATAAACAAACTAAATCAAATAAATCAGAAACAGCCATAGGTAAAATACTCAAGCAAATATAAGTGACAGTTGAAAAGAAGTTACCAGTTGCAGGAGATATTTTTTTAGATCTAACAAAAGTATATATTCATAATAGTCTGTTTTTTTAATGGTGTTTAACACCCATTTTTACTACTGAGGCACCACAGGCGATGGACACTGATGATACATGAGATGAATGATATATTGGGAAAGGATTTTTTTAAAGAAGGGAACGTTTCAGGCCTAAGTTTAAAATACCTCCCTGGTATTTGCCATTTATAAGGACTGAGGAAAACCTGGAAAAAACCTCAGTCAGGAAGGACGGTCCTGGCGGAATCCGAACCCCAGACCTCCTGCTCATGATTCCGCACCTTAACGACTTTGACCACCCATGGTGGTCCAATAATATTCTGATTTATGACTTTAAGAAACTATTTTTATTTTATTTCCATAGCATATATCATTGAGGAAAAAACAAAAATTACAGTCTTTGAGCAATTTTTAAATTTTCACTTTAGGTTAGCCCCCACCCTCAAAGGTCCAATTTTGCTGTTTAACAAACTCGATGAATAATTTATTAATTGATGGTTATGTTCCAAATTTCATAAAGAAAAAAAAACTGACCGTTATAGCATTAACAGACAGATAGACACACATACATTATTCTCAACATCATTTTTGGTGCCTAGAAAGTAGGATCGATGGAGATTTTAACAAAATTTTCAAAAAGCTTTTCATAGGTACAGCATTCCCTTGAAATTCACTAAAAATACCATTGCCTGTAAAAGGTAACAAAATTCTTAGTTCATTTTAAAGGGAAATATGAAATGGGATTCACATATACATTTAACTACTAAACTTAGCTCTATATTAAATTTAAACTTAATTTTATATTGAAACTAATAGGTCTATATATTACCCAAATGTCTTAAGGATGCTCTAAATTTGCCTTCCTTAAGAAATGTTTTCTTTGCATATTTCCATAGCCAGCTGAGAGATGAAATAATGTTTTGGGGAGAAAGTTGTGAGAGTGTATTCATGAGGCAAAAAAGAGTCATAAGGATAATATGTAGGGTAAGCAGAAAGACTAATTACAGGTTCTTATTTAGGGAGTATAAGATATTACCTTTGGGTTGTGTTTTTATTTCAGAAATAGTATATATAAAATATAAAACTTTATATACATATATAAACTTGTCAGGAAACATTAGAAATAAATATTGATCATTATTTCTATCACAAAAATGTCCTTCATATTCATTTATGTACTCAAAACGTGTTTATCCCATTTAGGAATAAAATTATTTAATAGGCTACCTTAGTAAAATAAGTAGTAGAACAAAATTCAACCTTTCTACTAAAACATATCTACTACTCAGTGAATATGTGCAAACTCTTAACATATTAGAATTCACTTTTGAGTTACTTGAACCATACATAAAATACCACTAAATTCATTTTAGAATCATGAAATTTTACAAAGTAGTTATATATATATATGTAGTAATACACAGTTCATATTTACATGTGCTTAAAATTAAATGTAATCAGCTAATTTAACATGCTATGTAATTTTGATTTAATGTATACAAATTTACTACTACTAACATTTCCAATGAAGAATACACATGATATCCACATGTATTTCAAATTTAAATATAATTAGTCAGTTTGACATGCTCTGTAACAGTGTGTTATAATCAGAGCCTGGAAGTTAGGCAAAATGCCTTTTCTATCTTTTTTTTTTTGTTTATTTACAGATGCTCTTTAACATCTCAGGTCATCAATGTCCCATTCAAATCAGGGCGTGAAACAGCCGTAAATGTACAACAAGAGACCCACGGCTTTACTTTCCTTCTGAAGGAAACCATACTTAGGATTTTTACGCCCAAAAAAATCCATCGGTCCTGGCCGGGATCAAACCTGTGATCTTGGGTTCTATCTTGGTGAATATATTTAAGAGTCTGATAGAAATGAACATGTTTCTGTACATTTGGGGTTGTACGTAGGGCCAGTTTTATTGTGCCTTTTGAGCCTCTATTGACTTCTGTTGCCTATTTTAAGGTTTAAAACATTTTTTTTTGTAGTTATGGATTTTTTGTGCAATTATTTACCCATTTTACAAAGCACACAAATAATTTCAATATAACAAAATGAAAAAGGTTATAAAAATTAAATGGCATGTTCATCTCACAAAAATATCTATTAAGAATCTTGTTATACATTTATTTCTTTTCAAAGCAGTCAAAAACTTTCTCCACAACCCATTTACTTAAGTTCCTTAAATACAAAAACCTCCATTAATGAAAGGATCACATGGTTACCTTGGGCATACGAATACCATTAAATATAGAGAATATTGTAATAATGAATAGTTCTGGAAAATGACCTTGTGTTACCTGCATGAGACAATTCTATTGATTGGTGATGATTGGGGTAGCTTCTCAACTGCATAAATGTAACAAAAGCGAAAAAGATGAGACCAGTACAGCTGTGCAACAAACCATCCCTACAATGTGTTCAGAACAGAAGTAAGATGGATACTAACCTGATTCCCATTTAAACATATAAACAGAAAATGAGCTCGACCAGAAATCACTGTACATCGTTTGCTCATTCCCAAGGACTATTCAAAACTACTTTACTTTGTCTTGACCAGCATTTCTATAATGTCCTGGTATAACTGGTATGAGTTGTTCTGAAATAGTTTGTTTCAAATATGCTCCAATCATTTCAATGGAAGTAGAACATTCTTTTTCCATGATAAAAAATGACAAGCGCCTGCCTATGACAGATGATACCTTGAAAAAAAAAATCTTATTGTTGCTTGTAACCAAAGAAAAGTAAACTTAAGTACTTTAATTATGTGATAAAAAATTAGATATCTTAAATACCTATTTTTATTAATAATGAGTGATATTACTTTCTGTTTTCACTTTAATTAAACATCTATTTTAATTATATTAGTGTCTATTTTCACTATTTTAAGTGCCTTTTTGCCTGCCTATTTTAACCAAAATAAATGCCCGAAAGTCTGAGCTCTGGTTATATGTATTTTTTATTATGAATTTCTTTTATATGGATATGTTTAATATCATTGTTATGATCAGAATTGAATTGCATATAGATATCATTAATGTAACTTTGTACATCTTAACTTGTTCCATTTTCTGCAGTGCAAGAACTCTGTGGCATGTAAATCAACCTTAATTTTAATCAAACCTTAAGAAAACTATTACTGTGGCCTTCAAAATACAATTACTAGTTATAATATATTTCCACAAGTGCAATCAACTGTAACATAAAAAATATAAATGTCAAATTATTTTATCTCTGTTAAAGGTAGTGTTTTTTAAATTCACTTTTAAAACATTTTATGTTTGGTTCAGTGATAAGAATGGGCAATACACTCATCTATAAAGGCAAGAATATATGCTTTCACCTGTTACCATAATTTGTAAGTTGAAATACAAGGCTTCCTGGGATAACTTGTTCCTTCATTTGACTTCAACATTTTTATGTTTTGAAAAATGTACACATTACCAAACATAGAAGTAAAATTTGTGAAAATTAGGGTACTTATGAAGCAAGCAGGTAGTCACACAATTCCACTTAAAAATCAGGATCTTGTAGTCATAGGATTAACAAAAAGCTGGCATATGGTCTTCAAATTGTTGAGTTGAAAGATTGTGCTTCAAATTCATTAAGTTGTGCACTGTTGGTCGTACTGATTTCACTACATGCACTGAAATTTTAGGTCACTTTATCTTGCCCTAAAACTGTCTCCTTTTTTTTAAAGCATCAACTTGGTTCATGAATTGATAAATGTTTTCTTTTTTCCCCTGAAGTTTTAAGTTGAGGCTGTTTAGATGTTTGACAATGTTTGATAAAAAAAAATTAGTTCTTCATTCTGTTGTGCTATCAGTCACCCTTTCCATTGTTTTCTAAGAATTGAATTTCTCTCTCTTTTTAAATATTAATAATAGAGAAAAGCCTTGCATTTTTCTTGGATTTGGAAACAACACAGTCAGAAGAGACAAAGGAAGTGATTTGTCCTGAGTGCAGTCCTTTTATTTCTCATTCACTTCTTCAGTGCAAATACATTTTGATTACAAACTCCCTGTTGGACCACATTGGTCTAGATGACTAAAAAAGAAAAACAGTAACTACTTGGTGCACCACTTTAAAAAACATCTATGTTCATAATTGCTTAAAAAAGTTGTAAATGAAGGAGAAATTAGATTTCTTTTGCCCATTATAATGATAAGGAAATCTGATTATTTACAGGAGGCTTTCTATTATTAGTAACTAGAAAATATTTTTATTTATTAAAATGGTAACAAAAATATAAAGTGTTACTTACCTTATTTTAGCCAAATTTTAATACTACTTCATTTTGAACTTAAATAAGAGTACTGATTTGAAAAATGCTTTTTATTTCTCAACATAATCTTACTGATAAATAAGGCACTTGGTCCATTATTTCACAAGATCCTGAAATCCATCAGCATAAACTTCTTTGGGCTTCTGTTGGAACCAGGTGATGGTTTTCATTTCTATGGTTGCATTACCATTTTTATGAGGGCCAAAAAAAAAAAAAAAAAAAAAAAAAAAAAAAAAAAAAAAAAAAAAAAAAAAAAAAAAAAAAGCCACTGAAGCAGGGTCGGAGTTATATGGGGGTTAATTGGGAACCTCCAACTTCAAATTTTGCAGCATCCCACTTGTCTTGTTGATAGTATGAGTATGTGAGTTATCATTTGAAAGTAACTAGCCTTTGTTCAGGAGCCTGGTTGCTTCATGGTCTTAAAATGTTTTCTGAGGATATCTACAGTAGGCATTTGTCCTTGAGGCTGAAATCAGATGAGCAGTATACTTTTGCAATCCAGAAGACTGTAAGCATAACTTTTGCAGGGATGGTGACACTTTAACTTTATTTTCACCAGCAACACAGGATATTACTCCAATGATGCACCTTTGTCTTGTGCTGGTATTTGTAAACCCAAGACACATCACCTGTGACAATTTGGGCTAGCCTATCGTGCCCATCATGGTAGTGATTAAAATGATGTAATACTCATTCTTTAGATTTTGCATTGTGGGATAAGCAAGTGCGGCATCCATCATACATAGACATTGTGAAAACCTAACAGCATGCATTATGAAGCAGACCATGGCATGTGAACAACCAGTAGCAGCAGCTATAATGTTTATAGATACTCTTCTATCTGCTAAGATTAAGTCAATTCATTGCAAATTTGCCTATATGACAATCTCTATTGACTGGGAGATGCCCTTCTGCACCCAATTGTAAATAGCTTGATGTGATATCCCATATGGAAAACATTTCTTTGTGAATATTCTTTGATTCAACATCTTTTGCCAGAACGAACTGCTGTCTCAGGGTGGTACATTTACTTAGAGGGGATGCCATCTTGCAACTGCTGTTTCCTATTGTAAACATTGATTGTCTCGTGTTAAATGTCACCAATTTCCCTCGATCTAATGCCATCATATGCCTCATTAAAACATGTAGAACCCCGCATAAATATGTAACTTACTTAATTACTTATCCTCAAAGGACAGTAGTAGAATATGGAAACTTGTGAAAAGGGTATCAGGCGAGGGAAGAGAAAGATTAATTCAATTGGACACCTAGATAAGGGACTGTTTTAAGAAATTTTTGGGATGGAGATTTAATAACACTACCAAAAATATTAGGGGAGTTTAATAATTATGTAAGAGAATTAGATCGCGAAATAGGGCAAAATGAGGTAAGTGAGCAGCTTATACAACTAAAAATAATAAATTTATTGGAATAGATGGCATACCAGGGGAATATTGGAAGGTGTTTATATGGAGGTAGAAAGAAGAATGTTACTTGTTAAATTGTTTAATGTAATAAAGGTTTCACAGAATTGGAAATGGAGGGTAATTGTGCCAGTTTACAAGGGGAAAGGAGATGAAAAAGATCCTGTGAATTAAAGAGGTATCAGATTGTTGTCTATGGTTGGGAAAGTATATACAGGGGTGCTAGCTAAATGGTTACAGTGTAGAAAGAAGGAAAGATACCTCATTGCAAAATGGATAAGGAGGAGGAGATCTACCTTAGATAATATATTTTCATAATAAGAACCATAGATAAATATTTAGCTAATAAAAGATTAAGGGTATACATATTTTTTAAAGGCATTTTATACAATCAACTGGGCTGTACTCTGGACTAAGCTAAGGGAAAAGGGGGTAAGTTAAGAAGTTTGTAGGGTTAGTACAGAGCTGTGTAGAAAAAAAATGTGTTGTTTTAGATATGCAGTAAATAAAATAATAGAGTGGATACCTAATTACATAGGGCTAAGACAAGGATGCAAACTAAGCCCAATATTATTGAATCTTTTTATAGATGGCATATTAAAGGAAATAGGAAAGGAGAGTACACATTGCCTATAATTAATAATAATAAAGATATTCCAGGAATTTTGTTTGCAGATGATTTAGCAGCAATAGCAATAACAAGCAGAGGGTTAAATAAAGCAATAAAATATTGAAATATTGTAAAGAATGGGGGTAAAAATAAATTGAGAATTATGGTAGGCAAGTAAGACAATAAACTCAAAAGAGAAGAGAAATGGTGGGTGGAGGGTAATGAAATTGAAGTAGTAAAGAGATTGAACTAGGGGTTAGGCTAAATAATAATGGAAGATGGAAAAAGCAGGGAAAGAATGTATTAGAAAGGGAAAATTAACTATTAATATTATAAGAACCTGTTTAAAGAAGATTCAAGTTCCATGACTCAAGAGAATTTATTCAATGATGATTGAATCTAAAATGATGTATGGGGCTGAAATATGGGGTACAGAGAAAGGTGGGAGTATATCAACCATATTTACAGAGCATTTTGTTGGGATTACCGAGGGCAACTCTTAATAGGGTGGCATTGGTGGAATTAGGAAGAGTTAATTGATAAAGCATGGTAGTTAAAAATATTTTGAAATATTGGTGTAAGATAGCATCAAAAGAAGAAGAAGAAGATGACATAGTCAAAGACTGTTTACAGATACAAGAAATAGTTAAAGGGGAAAGAAGTTGTTTAATTAATCAAAGAGAATAGACCAAGAGGTTGGAATGGGTGAAGTGGAGGAAAAACAATTAATGAATAGGCAAGGGAAATGGAATAAAGTGAAGCAATGGATAAATGATTTGGAAAGCAAGAAATGTGGAGTAGTTTACAAGAAAAGAGTACCTTGAAATATTATAGTAAATTAAGAAATGGGGCAGGAAAAATATGTAGATGTTTGTAATAAAAGTGGAAGGGAGGGTTTTGCTTGGGAATGAATGAATGGTGTTAAATGTCCATTTTTACTACTGATGCACCACAGGTGATGGACACTGATGATGCATGAAATGATATATTGGGAAAGGAATTTTTTTTTTAAGGAAGGAAGCATTCCAAGCCTATGTTTAGGGAAACTCCCTGGCATTTGCCATTTATAAGGTCTGAGGAAAACCTGGAAAAACCTGTCAGTGAGGATGGTCCTGGCAGGATTCAAACCCCTAACCTCCCACTCATGAGTCTGCACCTTAACAACATAGGTGATTTGCTTGGGGTAGAGTAGGCATATTAGGGTTCAGTGGATTAAAAGTAAAAAAGGAAGATTGTCCACTATGTGGAGAAATAGAGAAAGATTTTCATTGTAAAGTGTGAATGTTCACGAACTAAAGAATGGAGAGAAGGAGTATGGAATAAGAAATGGAACAATTTACAGGTAGCAATTGTGATACTAAAATTTTTTAGAACTGGTAACAAGGAATTTTTGAAAAAATTTGGTGATTATATAGGGAAGTCAGACAGAAATGGTGGAAAAGAGTTATTAAAGTTAAGGAAGAATGTATATATGGAGATAGGAAAGGATCCTGGGAGGGTGGAATCTAACACATATATAACCAGTGTTGAGTGTGTAGGATTCCAGAAATGTGCACTCTGGGAATAATTGTAAAAATTAAAAACTTTCATTAAATTTTTTGCAATGAGTGAGTGAAATAAATACTCTATTCTATTCTGCTTACCTCATATTAACACTGAAAAATAAAGTATGTAATGCTTGCTGTATTTAGCCAGATACTCACAAATAGAACTTCTCATTCCAAACTGGATTGAGCTCAGCAGGCATGGTCCGTGTTCTCTTCTTTACTTTGCCTACTTGTACGGTGACATAGGGATCAGACGTTCCACTCTTATCCTTGGCTATCAGACCTTGAGCGCAGATTACTGTAAGGCAAAGTTCCAAGCAGTTTCAGGGCTGTGTCCTGCACTGTAGACCATCTCTCTACCCTGTACTTTTATCTACTGCTACTTCTACTGTAACGAAGCTACTTACAACAAGCATGAATAATAAAAATGATTGTGTTATGTTGAGAGGCCAGTAGTAATATATTAGTTTCCCTATAACAAACTCAGTTACCTGCAGTTTAGTTATTACTTCTCACTCTTTATTTACATTAAACTCTTTGATATATTTCACTAAGATACATGTGGCTGCAAACTGACTATCACAAATATCTTTTGGTCTGCTACAAAATATTTCACCCCCAATTTTAAGTAAAGAAGGGAAAATATTATTTATGCATTCTAAAAATAATAGCTCCAAAGATATCCAGGATGACTGACAAGGGTGAAAAGCAATGTCACCATTAGCATCCTTAGAACTCAACATAGTCGGCATGATAGATGAAGGAGTTCAACAACCAGTTAGTTCTTGACTGCCATTTCAACTTCTTTTAGGGTGCATGTAATGCCCACAAATGTACTGACACAGTCATGTTCTTGTGATCATGTATCTGCCTGCACAACTGGAGGTCGTAGGTTTGAGTCTTTTAAGGTCAGTTTCCTGGTTAAGATTTTTTCCTTACAGTGTTGAGCTCATTTACCACCCATTTCATCAAACATTCATTCATCTCTTTAGACCAAGGAGCATTAAAAAGATGATGATAATGATGTGTTAAGTTTTTGGAAAATCACAGGCAGGCATCTAGTTTCAACTTTACGATGCATGCTATTGTGCAATGAGATTCAGTCTGTCAATTTTTGCTGTGATGATACATAAAATCTAAGGATTGGTATCTTCGTGTTGTACTAAATGACTCCCTTTCCCCTTCTGTTTTAAAGTTTGAAGTGTCAAAACATAACTTTCTGACAAAGGAGAACTGTTTCAGTTCGACCATATTTATCTTGCTGAAACTTGGCAGAATTATCTTCAGCAATCCACAAGCACTGATAATTTTTTGGTAATTTAATTGAGGTTAATGTATGTTTCCTTTTGGATTCAAAATAATTATCTAATACAATAAGCCTGAGTTTGAAAGCTCAATTATATTACCTAAGAAAAATTATAAGCAAGAGGAGGGATTTGGTAAGATAATTGCAATGCCAGAAAGAAAAGAGCGTTAAGAGAAAAGGTATCACTAATTAATTTTTGAGCACCATGCTTTAAAACTATCGATTAAGTTCCATTCTGGTTAGTGAATAAGGGTATCAATGAGACTGTACATTGACTAAAAGTTGCTCATCAATTTAATCATCCTGAATATAACTCTAATAATCATTTTGCTGCCAAATAACACATACTTGCTAAAATTTGTTATTTGACTGTGGCAGATTTTAATGCATCTTGGTCTATCACCAGAGATATGGTTTGGCATGGTTCAGTCACCTGAAGTTCACACACACAGATGGGCACCAACAACAGTTGCATCATCGAAAAGGATGTGACAGAGCATGGCAAAATCAGGAATGTTATGGTTTATCATTTAGTACGAAAATTATCTTACGAGAACTGTTCAATAAAGAATAATCATTAATTATTTTTGACATATACCTCTATTCATCCTCATCCTCAAAGTAGTTTCCAATGGATGCAATGCATCTGACCCAGTGTTTCTGCCAGTCTTCATATATATACTATATATAGGTCCTTCAGAACCATTTTCACAGCCTTCACCACTGTTTCTGATGATGGAAAATGCCTCCTACAAAATGATTCTTCAATTTGGGGAAAAGGAAAAAATCACACAAGACTAAATCTGGACTAAAGGGAGAGAATAAGGGACACCCTTCACATTGATTTTTGTAACAACATTTGCAATGTATGGCCATGCATTATCAAGGTGCAGTATCCAGCTTGTTGCACAGAAATGTGACTTTTGTGTGTGGTATGGCCTTTCAGAGTTTTCAGGACATCTCTGTATTGTCCAGCTAGCACAGGTATGACACGCTTGTAAACTACTGCTTGTGAAAAATGAGATGACGATAACTTTCCCAGCAGAAGAGCTTTGCTGTTTGCTCTCAAGATCAAAATGATGTAATCCAGTTTCTTCAGCATTGATTACCTATGAAAGAAACTCTGCAGCTTCCTGTAACATTATCTTGAACTGTATTCAAGCATACATTTATTCAGAAATCAACAGTCCTAGAACCCAAGTGCACAAATATGTCTCGTGTAAACTTTTCAGTTACCAACATGCTAGTGGCACTCAGTGAAATTTTCAGAATTTCTGAAAGTGCTCTTAATGTTATTCGACAATCTTCCCCCTCAATAACAGCAGAAATATTAATGTTTTCTTCCATTAGAGCACAAACTAGAGGGCCAGGTCCACCATCCTTTGAAATTAACTGCCTCACCACTTTAAACAACCACTACGGGTGGCCGAAGTCATTAAGGTGCAAACTCGTGAACAGGAGGTCTGGGGTTCGAATCCTGCCAGGACCATCCTACCTGACTGATTTTTTTTCCAGGTTTTCCTCTGTCCTCATAAGTGGCAAATGCCAGGAAGGTAACCTAAACTTAGGCCTGGAACATTTCCTTCCTTATACAAAACCATTTCCCAATATGTCATTTCATTTCATGTATCATCAGTGTCCACTGCCTGTAGTGCCTCAGCAGTAAAATGCGCATTAAACACTATTAAAAAAAACACTTTAAACATTTCAAACCATCTTTGAGCTGTACTATAGAGAAGAACAAACTCTCTATAGCCCTTCTGTAACATTATATAGGCCTCAGCTTTTGTTGAAAAGAATGCGGAATTTCAGAGCAGCATATTATTTGTCACATGTTACCTTTTTTCTGCTCTAGGCGCAGTAGCGACAGGAAATGTGCATACAAGAATGAGAGTACTGGTTGCATGTCAACATTGCAGTCTCCCAGGAAAAGTGTGAGGATGAACTAGAATCTCAGACAGAGGACAGATGACAGTAGAATCCTCCACACCATTGTTCTTGACAATTTGAATATGGAAAAGGTGTGTGCACATTGGGTTCCATGGAACTCTACTGGAAATGCATAATGAACATCTGCATTTTTGTACAAGCTGGTGACGAGTCATGGTGTCACTACCATACCCAAGAAAATAAAGTCTAATCCTTGCATGCAATGGAAGGATTCCCTGACCTAGAACTTTTGCACAATTTTATCCATGATTAAGCAAATGATCACTGTCTTTTGGGACATTTCAGGCATGTGCTGGCTTCTTCAAGGAAAATCTGTCAACAGCGAGACCCTTATATGGATTAGGATGCAGGATTCGCAAGAGCAAAAGGAAAAATGGTGAAGAGGAGTGTCCTTCAACATGACAATATACTTTGCAACACTGGGGTTTGTTGCTGTGTCTCAGATCTTGCTGTCTGATTATGCATTATTAAAGGACTGTTGTTATGAGGAACAAAATTGGGCAACAACAACAACATTAAGGCAGCTGTCCATGAGTGGTGTTGCTGTACTCCCAACTAATGATTTTTCAATGCCATAATGAAGTTGTCAGAAAGATGGCATTAGTAGGAAATATATTGAAAGATTCCATGTGTTGTAAATAAGATACATAATTTCCAAACATCCCTCATATTATTATCATACTATAAAGTTTCAATGAAACGGTTCTCTTGTGAGTTAACTCTTCTTCCATGTTTTAGGACAATACCATATGTACTTTTCAATTTTCCAGCTACATCCTGAGGCAAGTATTTGTATCAAAATTCCATGCAATGGCATTCCTTCTCTTGTCACAATGTTTTTCCAGTTTATCTGCTGACTATGTTGAGTGCAAGTAATTTAAGGGCATTAATTATAAGGATCATTTCTGTGTCCATTTATTTAAAATCTTTCTATACAAACTAATTCTCTAAATACAAGTGAATGTTCTCTTCTATTTATATTTCTCCTTAAGAACTTTATAACCAAAAAAGGCTTTTGACCTTACCACAGTGACTGCTGTGCCCTCTACCTCACTGATAGAATGTAATTTTTTAGGAGGGCATATGATCAGTACGTTGCATCTTGCTGGTTGTCATCATGCAGCATTTGATATTACATTTATTTATTTTATTATTTTTTTTTCTTAAGGAGTAAAAAGTAAACTTTAACATCTTTGGTCATTAGCATCCCATTGAATTTTGGGCATGAATTGGGGAATAAATTTTTCTCATAGATTCTTATTTCAAGCTTGAGATTCTTTTACATGCTGTAAATCTACAACATGGGACAAATAACTTTAATTCCCTTCTGAAGGAAGCCATACATAGGATTTTTAGGCACAATCTAGTGACCTTGGGGAGGTTTGAAACCATGGCCTTGAATCTATGAGACAAGTATTGTTATCAGACCATCAGGATCAATATTACGCATTTTGATAGGATAGATATACTAGCTATAAAAACTTTTACTTATATGACTGGTCTCTCAAAATAGAATTACTGTCAACTCATTCCTAGCCTGACAGTATTACGAAAATATTACTGAAATAGATTTCACAAAATAGTCATGCTTAAGGCTAACCCTTCTGGAATATTAAGTTATTATTACAATATTTAGTGTTCTAAAAATATCTACCAAAATGTACTTCATTTAAACTAAAATTTCTAATAATAATACTAATGTATAATGGTGCAAGATTTAGTATTTAATAATCACTGTTGGGTTAGACTACATTTCTATGGGAATAATGAAAACATACAAAAATAACAATTTAATTGGACTTAAGTTACTAACATGCATGCATTTTAAGTACCCTTGGTGGTTAAGAAAGAGTTGGCTTACAACATACAAAGAGAGAATGAAAACAAGCAAAACACACAGTGTACAGTCATCCACACATTATCAGGATTTGATGATTTGATCCTCACTAAAAATAAATGAGGATCAATGTACCCAGTACTTCAACATCAAAGGGAATAGGGCAGGTAACTAAATCCGAGAAACGTTTTAAAAGGTACAGCATATCATCCATTAAAGAGGATTTGTTTTGGTAAAATTTAGTGAGAATGTGACAACCCTATTCAGCAGCTGCGTCATGTTGCAGATCAAGAATACAAGATTAACTTTTGTTTGTGCCGTGCAGTGTGTGTATGTTGAGCTGTTGTGTGTTTGGTGAAGTGAGTGCATGTCCAACACCATGCCATATAGCCATCATGTAAGAAGAAGACTGAGTTCTCTTTTGTCAAAGATTGTTGTTAAAAAAACTAAAAATATTTTATAAATGATTGTTGTGGCACTTCCCTTGTACTCAAATCTGTTTGAAAGTTCTGCTAAAATTCACGTTAACCTAAGAAAACATTTACTTACAACAGCCAAGTTTTTGTTATAATATTACTAAATACAATTTACTAAAGAAAGGGTGAACAGAATTAAAAAATGCTCCATTATAATAAAAATTACATAAAATATAGAAGAGAAAAAAAATCTTAGCAGACATTTTTAACTGAAAGAAAATTAATTTTATGCTGTAAAAATATTATGTTTTCTCAAATAAGATCTGTTTGTAATTAAGGAGAGGCATTTGTAAAATCACAACTCTTTATGACATTATGCAGTGAAATGTTTAACACATGCCTATAAATTTGCAAAGAAAACTTTAAATTCATCAATGGAAAGATTTCGGAAAAGAAACTTTTAATTCTTACTTTGCAATTCTACATTCACTAACTCTTACTCTGTATAAAGTCAAAGCTGTAACATTAATAACAGGGTGTAGAAACCATAGTTAGTAATATTTTAAGGACTTTGAAAACCAAAAGTTCAAATTTTTATATGAAAGTGACCAAATGCAAACCCAGATCCCTAAGTTGAACCCCTACATTATTTCACTTGGAAAGTGCTACGTCTTGATGACTTAAGTTGGGTTATGCACGTATATTTAGTAGTAAGGAAAATTATAATGGATACTTTCCCTTATGGAGACCAGTATGCAGAATAGGGAACTGACAAACTGGAGAAAAGAAACACTTGGCATTCCTGCACATATGAAAAGAATAGAAAGACTAATTATAAATGCATCAAATGTGGAGCACCCAACTGTTTGGAATGTTCCAGAAGGTTGTGCATTCAAATTAAAAATGTTTGAAGTTTGTTATTCTCATTAGCTATTGTGAATATATTTATGAACATATATGTTCATAAAGTTTAAGTTTCTTGATAAACACTATGCATGCTGAATTAAATGATAATGAAGAAGTTTGTTCTTTATAGTTGACTATCACACATGCTATGTAATTTTGTAACACATAATTACTCCTTTTATAAAGTGTAATTAATGTTAAAATATATCTGATATGTAGAAATAAAAATGAGTATTTTAATGTAAAACTTGTAGTTAAATTTGTTTTAAAAATTATACGGGGTTGAGAGATCTAGATAGGGTGTTCTAAAAGTTCTCAGTCTGACCAATAAAACACAAGATTTAAGATTTTTCAACATAGTCACCTTCTAAATCACTACATTTAGTCCCAAAACTTTCCAACTTTTTAATACCCTCATTAAAATAAGATTTGTCCAACTATGAAAAATAAACATCTATCTTAACTTTAACCTCATCATTTATATGCATCTTCATCAACCCAGCCATTTCTTCAGGTTAAGGAACAAAAAGTAATACTAGGAGTCAAATCTGGTGAATATGGAAGATGTGGAAGCACTAGGAAATGTAGTTTTACAGAAACAATCTCAGACATGTGTGAGGGACATTATCATGATGAAACAGAATTTTCTTTTTTGCAAGGTGTGGACATTTAGCCTGAATAGCATCCTTCATTTGGTCCAGCAGCGAAGTGTAATACTCCCTGGTAATGTTCCGCCCTTCTGGAGGTGGTCTATGAGCACGAAGTCATGAGAATCCCAGAAACTGTAGCCACAGATTTTCTTGCAGGTGGAATCATTTTTATTTTTTTTGGTGAGCTTTCATCTGTTGCCATCCACTGTTTGAACTGCACCTTTCTCTCTGGTGTTGAATCTAACTCTAACAGTTCTCTCTGGTCATGAATCCACGTTTCATCTATTGTTATGAAACATTGTTGGAACTCACTACATTATATTTAAACAAGTCTAAAACCCCTGCAAAATTTTCACTCCAATGAGTTTTTGATTTATTGTTAACAAATGCAGTGCCCATCAAGTGAAAAGCTTTCTCATACCCTAACTTGTAGTAGTGCACATGCCTATTGAAATCTTTGTAATGTCAGCCATCTTGCTTAACTTCAATCAGTGATCATTGAGTATGGCATTGTGAATTTTTGTTGCAGCAGTTTTGGAATGCTCTGAGTGCTCATCATCTTGAAGGATGTACAGAAATGCTTAAATTCAGCAGCCCACTTTTTAACCATTAAAAACAAAGGGAATGAATTCTTTAATGTGGAATCTAATTCCTTTTGTATTTCTGCTAGAGTTAAACCCTTCAAACAAAGTACTTTAATTTGTAAAATGTTAACACTTATTGTACTTAGACAATGGAATGATAATATATCCCAAATTTAAGTATTCATTTTTTACACCAAACTCCATTTACTTACACAAAATAAGATGCATTTTGGGAGAATTTCTCCCATCTTCATTTAACTGAACTACCATTACTCGAAACAATGGCTAGACACCTGGAAGTTCTTGTGTTGTCATTTAATGACTGAAGTAGGAAATGGGTGAGTTCATCTTTAGGAGGAAACTTTAAGTTCATTAGGTTTTCTTTATTTTTTAATATGAACATTTTTTCTCAAGTGGATAACTCCATTGAATTGTGAAGATGTTTCAGCAGTTTAATTTTCGGTTTTATTTCATGGTTTTCGGTCCAAAAGTGAGCTTCTACTGCTGATTTATCCACCTGCTTAAGCTGAATATTCCTAAAGAAAGAATACTTTAGGAATATTTCACTTGGGAAAAAATTTTCATATTAAAAAATAATGAAAACCTAATGAACTTCGAGTTTCCTCCTATAGATGAACTCAGCCATTTCCTACTTCAGCCAATTGATGACAACACAAGAACTTCCAGGTGTCTAGGCATCATTATGAGTAATGGTGATTCAGTGAGCAACTGAAGATGGAAAAGATTCTCTTGAAATGCATCTTATTTTATGTACATAAATGGAGTTTAGTGTAAAAAATGAATACCTAAGTTTAGGATATTTTAACACTTGTTTGTTTACATGCTAGTCCCAAAAAGTGATTAAACTATACTTAGGCATCTGAAACTTTACAGCACACCATTTAAATGATGATACTTAACAAATATCCTAGTAATTTGGCCATCTCTGGGTCAGGCCAAGAACTTTAAAAATACCTCTTATAAATCTCAACTCTGTTGGCAGGGAAAAAAAAAATAAATAAATACAAAATAATAATAATAATAATAATAATAATAATAATAATAATAATAATAATAATAATAATAATAATAATAATAATAATAAATGTACCTATTATCCTTGAGCTACATAAAAATTTCAGAAAATCTTTAAGGAAGTTAAAAAATGTTATAAATAAACAGTTAGATAATGTATCACTATATATATATATATATATATATATATATATATATATGTTAGGAATCTATCGTATAAATTTCTCAGAAGGCATAAAATAATATATTGAAAGATAAACTTAAGTACCAGATGGAAAGAACATGGCAGGAGCTTAAAGTATAAGCAAATAGAGAAATCTGCTCCAGAAGCTCATGTTTGGACAGCAAAACATGAAAGTGAAGAAAAAATACAATTTTATTGTAGAAGGACATAAAGAGCTGAACATGCAAGAACAAATTTATATCCACAAATTAAAAAATTGGCTAATGTTGAGAAAAATCACTAATTTCAGGTTCATCAAATGTCTGCCAGAGTCAAATGGTATATCCTCTAAGGATTATGACAATCCTTCTAACAGCATATAATTACCAACAGTATATATTCAAATGTTGTAAAATGTACAAACAGCTCACCTAAATCCCATTTATTTTAATTTTCTATTAAATTTCACTAATGCCTCTCCTTAAAATTACAACAATCTATTTGAGCTGAAGCAGGGTTTGGCTCAGTGAGCAATATTTTTGTGTAATTAACACCCTAGTCTGGAAAATAGGCAAGGTGTTAAAATGTCACAACAATGTCTCATGTGACTACCAATCAAAATGTACAGGCATACTGGAACCATGCAGGACCTGTTGTTTTCTTTAAATGCAAACAAACCCAGACTAGTTTAGGTCACTGCTAAATTTAATAACCATTCCTCATCCACATTAAACGCAACAGGCAGAAAAACTATGTATATTAGTTGAAACAGAAATGATAATTTCAAAAGATGAAAAAGAACAACCAATAAGGTTAATCTATTACTCCATACACTGTTCAAATTATTTAGCTGACAAAAGTTTCGAATTAAATAGTCATAATGCTCTCTTAAATATTATATTTTTGAAACTATTAAAAACATGATAGAAAGTTTTATTTTTCTTAAAATATTGAAAAAAAGTCAAATGTCTACGAAAAATGATCTACATCTACAAAAAATTAGTTACCGATCTACTTATTCAGCTTTAAGTGAAGCCAATTGTGCTTCTCTAAAGTGTAACTAAAGCTACATTATATGCGCAAAATCTACAATGATGATCATAATGTACATATAAAATGCATGCTCGAAATGGAGCATTTAATGCCTACAAAAGGTTGGGTTTATTTACAAAGACAAATTTCTGCTATAGATAGCTACCTCTATGCCTTTCTTGATCAATGCTATGAGAAAAATCCTCTTCCATGAAGCATACAATGTTGGAGTGCATAATATTTTAATAAAATAAAAACTGGCAATTTAACATTATATTCAAATAGTGCAGATAGGCAGCATGCTTAACAAGTCAAGAAAATATGTACAGAATTATATTTGTTTATGACTACTTAAAAACAGTTTTGGTTTTATAGCTGACACAATAACTAATGTCAAAGGTTGATGGAGTATCATCTCAGAAATATATTATAGATGATAAAGAATGTGACATTCAAATTTTTGAAGAAATTTAGTATTTTTGTGGCAAATAAGTTTTACACTCCTGACAAAACAACCTATTTTTCTGTTAATATTGTGCTTTCAGAACCTGAAGGTGCAGACACATCTACCACTAGCAGTGTAGTGGCCTGCTCCCAATTAGAGGGACCAAAATGATCGAAGCAAAACGCCTTCTGCCACTTCCATCTAATGAAATCAAATAGAATTGAACTGAATGGCACAATGGAACTAAAGCACACTTGTGGCATCAAAAAAATGGATTGTATAATAGTAGTAGAGTTGGTTTAATGAAGTGGCATAGAACAAAGAAACAAACAACAGCTAAAAGAGAAGAAAATACTGTTCATAATATTTTTGAAAAGAGAATTCTTGATGAATTTCTCATGTTTTTTCACTTCTTGTAGCAAGATGAAGTAAAATTTATGCAAAATTTTAAAATGACCATCCCAAAGTTGAAACAAAATTACTGGGTTCATGACAATTTTTAACAAGTGATATGCATAGTAAGTTTCACATGCTTTTTAATTTGCTTATTACACCCGAAGCCTTATCGTGGCCATAATTAATGCAGTAATATTATATTACATTTACCATATACAGTTGTGGATAGTTCTGAAGCAGAGCTATTGATTTTTATTCATTCATTCTTGAACCTTTATTATTTCTATGTGCAATATTGCAGTCCAACCTCCAACAAACAAATTCTTGCACTTTTTTTAGACTGGACTATAAAATATTTTTTATCTTGCAAAATTATAATTTGAATTTATAAAGAAACATTTAAATTTTTGCCAAGCAATGTATCCAATTACTAGCAAAGATTCATAAAAAACAATTTGCACTGAATTTCCTGTATGGAAACAGAAAAAATATTCTGTTGGAAGATTCTTTTTGACACATTTTGTCGCACATCCACTCTTGAAAAGTGCTTCACTTTACTATTTTGAACACATATTAAAGAACTTTTCTCCTCCATGCATTTCCACATAGTGTTCTTCCACTTCTTTTATATGTTACATGTTTGATCCACATCATTAATAGAATGAATATATGTTATTACATTTTTCTTAGTTCCTACCACAAATGTATGTGCAAATGGTATTTTAAATCATCAAATTCCCTTATCTTCACACTAGTCCTATTACAATAAAAATAATCTGCAAGAATCATGAGCACTAAGCTCGTGGTTTAGGATATGTGTGACTGAATTTTTTAATTCTTAAATTTATAATTAGATCTGAATAATTTTTTAGAACTTATAGCCTCTGTGTTGTGATTATCTGTGCCAATTTTCATTAAGCCTAGAGCTTAATAAATTATCTTGAAAAAAATAATTGAAAATGAATTAAAATATCATAAATGATTGAAAAATTGTATTACTTGCTCAAAAGAAGTTAATAAAACATTTTCAAGCTTAATACGTAGCCAGAATTCCATTATATGGAACTGTGCATTGGTTTTAGTGCAACTTTAATAGTTCAGATATAACATTAAATTAAAATTAAAGTTTAATTTAAATAATTCTTTTCCAAATCTATAATTGAACATTTTTTTTTAAACTTATTTTCTTAAATAAAGTATAACCAATGCACAATTCCATTCTTCTATATGTTCTGAAGCTGTCAAATGGTTTAAGAGAAAAATGATTTCCAGTATTGAAAATGTTACATTTTTCTTTTTTATCTAATGCATCTAATGTTACATTTTTCTCATGAACTTATGGGAATTTCCTTCATGGCATAGTGGTATTGCAGTAAACTTATGAGGCTGGGATGCCGCTACTGGAGATGATGTCATGATAGTGATGTGGTTATTATGGTGCACCATAGGGATTCTGAAACTTATGGGTGCCTAAACGTAGTGTGTAGGAATGAATGAAATTAATGATGGAAGAAAAGAGCTCCAAGTTCTTGGCACATTAAAGCTATCTGGCATTCACCTTTTCAGGGTAAGGACAAACTCAGAAAAAAAACCTTACCCAGACAGCTTGACCTGAATGGGAATCGAACCCAGAACCTCCAAATTAGTAGTTGCTAATGCTACCACTAGAACACAGAGGACCATTAACAAACAAATCAATTGATAATTTCGTGTGTGGCTCAAAAACTTAGTATTGTAAAGTTTTTATATAAAGCATCCAATATGGTTTATACCCTATGACAAAAATCAAAATCATTATAAAAATCATTTTACAAAATGTAGTTATTTTTAAATTAAAGAATATATTACTACAAATAAATGTATAAATATTTTGAGTGAAAAGAAATCATTTTGTGAACATTTTTTATGCTACAAAACTGTATGTTGAAAAGTGTTCGAAAACTAATAGTTGATACTTAATGAATTTTTAGTTGCTGTTTTAATTAATATATATATAAGTGCCATTACCCACCATTTTTATTACTTATTGATTTACTAACATTACTATAAGTCATTAATAAGAAAATGGCAGAATAATCCGAATATATTTAGAATATCTCTGCAGAATTTTTTTATTCCACATAACCAGGGTAGATTTGAAGCCCCCTCCCAAAAGGAAGGTCTTGAAATATGTGATAAATTTCTTGAAAATCATAAGGATCAGAACTTTAAGAAAATACCAGAAATTCTCTGATGATATTAAAAATTTAGACTCTTCAATAATTTTGGAGGTGCAATTTTTGCATTCTCATTTTAGCAACTTTCATGAAAATCTTAATTCTCTTAATGAAGAGGAGGAAATATGAATTCACCAAGTTATTAAAACAGAATGAGAAACTAAGAATATCAACATATTAGATGTTATATCAAGCTGCAAGTTGTTTAGAAAAGGGACAGTACCAAAAAGAGTTTTGCTAGGAAAATGAAAAGGAAGTATTGGACATTAAATGCTGAGAATGTTTTTCTGTCAATAAACATATAGAGAATGCACCAAATGTATGTAAAGAGACACTTAGAAAGGGAGCTTGAGAGTAGGAATGCATGGTCTCAGATGGAGCAATGTCAGAGCTATGTTACAATGTGAAATGTGTTCATAGCCAATCACATATAAACCAATATCTTAAAAGGTGCATCTCAATCTAACCATAAGTCACTCAGTGTATACCTCTTCAAGGTAAGATGTTTTAGGCCTGCTGTAGGTACTTTTCATGAGCAATTAGTGTATTGAACCTCAATTAATTAATATGCATTTGATAGAAAAAATTATTTCTTTAAGATAAGGTAAGATATTGTTTTCAGTCCTCTTGACAAATTTGGAGTTGAATATGGTTGATTATTCAATTCTTAATATAATAAATACAAATAAAGATAAAATATATTATTTTGTATTTATTAGTTATAAATTTCTCTACTAATATTTTATCTCAATTTAGTTGTTGATGTCCTATTGATCCAAAATCCACAACACCATGGTTATTGAGATATTAGTCTCATCCACAATCATTACCTCTAGTAATTTACTGTTCATTTATTTTACTTACTTGTTTATTGATCTGTCTCAACATTTCCCCCTTACTTTCCCTAAATAATGCCCTGTTTCCTTACATATTTTTCTCTGTGTTTAAATACATTATCTTATTCCCCATCTCCTCTGCTGGAAGATTATTCCATTTCTCCGAAAGCAATTTCTCTCTCTCAATAACCTAGTTTCTTTACATTCTAATACATTATGCCAGTTATTGTCCTTCTCTCCATACATTGGATATATTAAACCTTCCTCTTTTCAACATTAGAACTCCAGAACCCATGCAAATTTTTCCCTGTCATCCTTATTAGAACATTCAACACATTTTTTGCTACCCCAAGTATTCTTCATGTATCTATATACATTTAAAGATTCTTATTATTAAATCTATAAAATATTTCTCACCCTTCAATATCTTTGACCCTTTGTTTAATTTCTTTCCAAAAACATACCCCTTTTATTTCCCCGTCTTTCCATATTTCTCCCATACCAATACTTTCCATAAGGTACTTAATTGTACTAACCCAGGTATTTCTTTGTTTTTTTGTTTTTAAATTAAGCATTGTCTCAAAAATATTTTCTTCCTCCAGCCTATTGAGCCTGATCCAATACTTTAATGTCCTTTCCATTATTTTCCCCTTATTTTCTTATTTATCCTAACTCTGCACAAATTACCTCATTGGATATTTGGAGTTGATGCCTGCAGCACCATAATGAAGTGTTAAAGACCATTTGATCCTATTTCTGAGGTGTACATTTTTGACTCTTTCTATTCATAAACTCTTTGTACATATTTTTTCTGCACTCTGTATATGTTACATGAATAAGCTTTGGAGCCTTACATGAGCAATGGTACGGCATTGTACATTCAACTCAAGGCAGAAGACGACAGTATGGACAGCAGTATGGACACTGCCTCTAAACTAACAGATCAGGTTTATATAATAACCCCCAAATACTTATTGGTTAGCATGCTCAGTGAACCTTGACCTTTCTAGACAGAAAAATCTGTCACTGCTGGGAAACCCTAGCACCATAATATAACTATCACAGCACACTAAACATTTATAAAATAATTTAAATTTTGTTTGTGAGCATGTTTTTATTATCTGAAATACACATTAATATGACCTTTTTATATTTTTCTTATTCACTTTATGAAAAATCCTTATATAAATATGAAAGACAAGCTTGGTGGTTATATTTGAAATCGGAACATCACACTATACAAATATTGGCTGAACTATTATAAAAAAAATTAATGGTACCAATTTTGCAAGCCTTTGCAAGCCTAAGTGACTATGCTATACATTGATTTTCTGACATGTTTCATTTACCACTGTCACAGTGAATTTTTGCATTAAAGCATTGCTATTTCATTTTCCCACTTTAAATACCCAAAATTCTAAGCATTCTCCAACATTGCATGCATATACTGCTTTAGTCTTCATGACAACAAACAAAGAATATAAATGTTATAAAGTGTAAGGTATAAAGCAGGCTATGTAAAGCCTATGTATTTACAGCTCTCTGTTTGATTCTTAAAATAAACAAAATATATAAAGCATTTTCCAAAAGCTACAGACTCCACATCACATGAACAAATAGAGCAGAAAATTTTTGTATTTACAAGAGAAAGAGAAATACAAATAGCTTGATAGAGAGAGAGAGAAATAGAGTTGCAGGGTTTTGTCTATTGTGAAGTATTAGTGGTATTACGGGTGTAGGTAACTCTAGCGAAGAAACTGCAGGGCCTTTTCTTTACGTAATAAGAAATAGCAAAGAGGTGTCTGCCCCAAAGAATTTGCCTGGTGCGCTCTTGTCCCTGATACCTGTTATAGCGATCTTGCAAGACCATTTGGATGTCCCTTCTAAAACCATTTCTTCGGCTTGTTCGATTGAATCTATGTGTGTGTCGGGGTCCACTGAAAAGGTGTTTCTGTGGAAAATATCAGAAATAAAAAAATACACAAGAACAGCAACACCAGCACATCAAAGTACAGGAGGAAGGGGTAAGCAAAGCGTTCCTTGCATACATGAGGGGAGATGGGATGCTGGGGTGAGGAAAGACAGAGTCTAGAAGAAGAAACAGAAGAAGAAGAAGCTTGTTTTGCAGCAAGAGATCACCACGGTTATAATCTGGTGGTCCCAGATATATGCTACTTATATTTGAATGTAAAGAATGCTTTTCCAGCAATTGTCTAGACATTTCAAGCATCAGTAAAAGGACTGAATGATCAGAAGTTCTGCATGCATGGTGCTCCCTTGCACACAGGATAAAGAGGAAACTTGGGAAACATTCCATTCAGTTAAACACTGCAGGGAGAAGGAAACTCAGCATGCCAAAATGCTGCTGAGAATTCCTTTCCCCAAATGTTGCTGCTGCGAAACAAATAAACAAGAACAAAATATGGTCAGCCAATCTTCTTTTTTGCTTTCACTTGCTCTGGTAATTTTAGTGGAAAACAAACCTGTTATGGCTATTTTAGCTGACCACTTGCTGGTGCCGTCTAAAACGGACTGTTTCACAGCTTTCATGTGCCCAATATGACTCTTTTCTTCAACTCCAAAAACCGACCTGTGAGGTGCGGGCAGAACAAACAATTTCTTTGTAAAGTTACTTTCATACGGAAAAAAACAACGTTCACCGAGATCTTGAATCACATCTATAAATGAACATTTACTTGATAAAATCATAAAGGTGAAAAATTTCAAAGCTGTAAATTGCAAAATTAAAAAAAAAATTTTTTTCCTTCTGGTATGAGGAGTATTAATAATTTTTCTACCTGAGTATGAAATAGAACTCTGAGCAAGTTTGTGCCCATTGCAACATGTTTCAAGGACAGTGGTTCCAGCCCGGGCCAGGGAGGGAAGGCCCATTTTCATTTTAAAAGTCCAAGCCAATGGAATAAAAGTAATATTAATTAACTTGCACAGTACATTCAGTACATGCAGCATTTATTTTAAATTGTTTGATTCAACCAAATCTCTACATTGAGGTAACTATATGTTATGAGGTAAACTTTCCTATTGTTTTAAATTGTTTGGTTTATCAATGTATTTTGTGATTAATGTATTTTCTAGCAATGACTGAAACTCAAGTGTAGAGTCTATGGTCTGCAATAAAATTATTATTACTATTATTATTGAAAATGTGATATATCTGGCATAGTTTGTAATTCTAATAACTATAGAAAGTATTTTTCATTTTGCATAAATTCAGTAACAAATAATTACTAGTCTCTTTGATGCTAGTACTGTTCTTATACGAGGGCCGTATGAAAAATGTTCGACCTAACAATGAAAAAGCACAATTATTTTTAGGGGAATGTTCATTTTTCAACATGATCTACTTCAAGAACAATACACTTATTACGCAATGCTGTGGCATTGTTAACCATCCATTTATGGGTTTTCTGGAAGCTCTGCAAAATAGACATCTACAACTGCAATTGCCTCCTGACTCTAAGAAAAATGCTGTCCTGTGAGGAAATCCTTGAGCTTAGGGAAGGGATGAAAGTCGGAGGGAGCCAGATCTGGGGAGTAGGGAGGATGTTCCACAATTTACAGTGCAAATCCTTCAGTTTTGAAATTGCCAGAACACTTTTTTAAGCAGGTGCATTGTCCTGGTAAAAGATGGCTTTTTTCCTCTGCAAACCAAGCCGGCTTCTATTCACTGTTTTGACTGCTGTTTGGATTCTGTTGAATAATGATATATTCAAGTTTCATCCATTCTAACGAATCTGCGAATAAAATCAGTTTTAGCCTAAGTTTAGGTCCATTGTCAACAGCTTCGTAAGTACAATATTTAAAGTCAGTTTTGTTTCTCTAAACACTGCTCAGAGGTTCTCACGCGCATTCTCTTTTGAGAGCAAACGCGACACCCATCTTGCTCAAAGCTTTCTCATCCCAAAATCTTGATGCAAGACATAACCCACGCACTCTTTCTATATGACTATAGCCTCAGCAATCTCACGCCCTTTATTCGCTGACCGTCTAGCACTTTTTAACCATTTCTGGCATTGTAGCACATTTTGGGCACCCTTTCTGTAAATCGTCTTTTAGACTGGTTAGTCTACGTTTAAACTCCGCGGCTCACGTTTTCACCTTGTAAAATGAAGGCGAAGCTCCACCATACACTTTATTGAACTTCGCTCGAATTTCATTCGGTGTGCAATCTATTTTACGAGGATTTTGATAACTGCATGATACTCGATCTTAATCATATCAACAAATATCTTGCTTCAGACAGCTGTAAGCAACAAGTAACAATATAGAAATGCTTTAAATTTTTCAGAAACGCTTATAACAGATCAACCAACTTAATGAAAAACATCATTGAATTTCTCTGCCATTTCTGTTCGAGGTTGAGAACTTTTCAGACAGCCCTCGTATTATTGCGCTCTAACCGCCTGAGCTATCACGGCGACATTATCACTACCTTTGGCTCTCTACGCTGTCGCTCGGATGCTAGCTGCAAGAGTTGCTCCAACAGCACGAGTACGTTGTACAAGTAGCACGATGGTACTAGTGCTTTCAGCCGCACTTGTAAGGAAAAGTGTGACTTGATCATGCGAGTTGGGAGGCCCAGAGGTGAAACGTCGAAACAAAGTCTTTATCCCATGATAAGCAGAATTGTTATACTAACAGCAAAGTTAGAGATAGTGAGTGTGAACCCAGTGAATCGAAATGTCTCAAACTCTTCCGCCCAATGAAGAAATAAGAACAAGGATATTTCAGCACTAAAAGTTAATTTTTTGTTTGAATCTTGATTTCCTAGATTTCTCTTTTAGTGAATTTTAAAGGAATGTAGTTATTCCTACGTACTAGGAATCGAAAATGACGATGAAAAAAAGTATTGTGCGTCTATTCTAGTCGCAATTTTTGTTTTTTCCCAACGAAATTCGGCATAATTAACAAACAATTAGTCGAGTTAGTTAACCAGCAAAACTGGAACATTGGACATGTGGGTTAACCTAAAGCAAAAATTTAAAAAAAAAAATTAAAAATTGTTTTTTCTCAACGAAACTTGGTATTTGTCATTAAAATAAATTAATAAAAATAGTTTCCGAAAAATCAGTCAAATTAGACTATTAAAAGTGGAAATTTACTGAAACCCAAAATTTAAAAATCACTCTAGCAGAATAAATATTTGTTTTTTTTTTCACAACAAAACGAGGTATATACCATTTGAATAAATTAAAACAAATAGTTTCTGAAAATCTTGAAAATCTTGAAATTGGGCCATTAGGAGCGGGGATTTACCTGAAACCCAAAATTTAAAATTTGCTCTAGTAGAACCAATATTTGTTTTTTTTTTCTTCCATAAAAATTCCATTTAAATAAAATATTAAAAATAGTTTTGGAAAATTTGGGAAATTGAACCATTAGAAGTAGGAATATATCTGAAAACAAAAATTTAATCAGTGCTCTAGCATATAATTTTCTCTCATTTATTTCAAAGGACAAATTAACTCAGCATATAAACTGTATTTATAACGATGCATATGTTACATTATCATGAAGATAGCAAATGTGAAATATTAATCTAATATGTGTGTGAGAATTATATTTGTATGTAAGACCGCCTGTAATAACCTTCATAAATCATTTTCATGACATGTTTTTACTATAATAACATTTAAATTAAATTACAAAGTAAATGAAAATCAATAAAATTTCAATTGTTTATTGTTGATTTGAGTATATTTGCTTAGTACATTGAAATTGTTACTAAATAGTAACATGTTTTTTGTTTTATTGAAACATGTGAACATCATCTTAAATACACAATGTAACTGGAAGCTTTCTATTTTTTCTCTATTTTAGTAAATGTAAAGATGATATCAAGGGATCAGTTCATAAACATGGTTACATTTAAAAATATCCACACTGTCTTGTGAGTGGTCCTATATCCCATTTAATTAATAGTATACCATTCATTTTTGTGGTTTAATCTCAACAACAACGATAATGATGGTGGTGGTGATGATGATGATGATGATGATGATGATGATGATGATGATGCTAAAAGTGTAGTTTCCTGTTTGCAATACTTATAGGTTGCAAGAATTCTAATTTTTTTCTGGTTACTTTTGAAAATTAGAGTAATTTCACTATATACATTTATTTTCCCTTCATTTTGAAGGAGAAAAAAAAACAACCTAGTTAAGTAATGTATTATAAATAAATTTTTCTGTTATTTGACTTAAGAGTTTGTCATGCTAATGCTACAAAGTAATGCCATAATATATTTCATTAATTAATAAGGGCATAATTTGGATTTTATATTCTTTTGTAAAGTTATTCTACTAAGTGAGGAATCTGCTTAGTTTATGGAGCTCCTGTATGACAGACTTTTCTTTTGTTTTAGTACTTTGATGTGTTAGGGATCAAAAGTTAGATACTGTATAGACATATTATGCTCTTATTACATATATAATTATTTTAAGGATAATGATGTTAATTATTATGTAATATGATCTCTGCATTGCGATAATTAACTTCCAATTCACAGTTCATAGTTTTCAATGCAATAAATGTTTTTAAAAATGTCTCATGCGAGCTTAGTAAACTAAGTGAACTCGTCACCTAGTGAGTTCACCACTTTAACAAAGAATATAAAATCCAAATTATGGCTATTAATTAAAGAAGTGAAATAAGTTATGGCATTACTGTGTCATATTAGGGGAACAAATTTAGAATTTTTGCGATCTGTAAGTATCACAAAAGAGAAACTACATTTTTAGAATTATAATTATTATAAGTAAGATTAAACCACAAAAATTAATGCTATACTATAATTTAAATGAAATATGTGACCATGAGAGATAAAGCTATACTGTGTGGGTATTTTTAAACATTAAATTAAAACTAATTTCGTATCAGAACTAATATGGCAGAGCAACTAATATGTTCTTTAATAGATAGTGAGTCACTTTAATATCTTATGCTCCACTTACCATTGAATTATACACAACATATTTCATAGGCCTTTGCCAGCATCATCAGTTGTGAGTCGACTGCCAGATTTGGTGATGGTTGAATGGACTTAGCATAGCTCTCATGGATATTTTATGAACTTTGGGATTAATTTGTATTCTGTTTGAATCTCAAGTTCATAACCTATTTATTCATATTTTTTAATAATTATTTTCCCGATTTTCCCAGCTCCAAAGGCACTCTATGAATTTGAATAATTTGTTTATCTCTCTAAAAGTGATGTGCAACTGCTGATTTATCTATCTGATTGTAGCTGATCAGTGTTCCTTTAGCTTAATACCAATGCTTCTTTTTGTTTTGCCAATATTAATGATTATAAGAACAGGCAATAATTTGAAATTTGGAATATACAGAAAGGACATGCAGACTGAAAATTACATAAAGGCAAATGGCTGAATCCCACAGCACACAAACATGCAGTTTTCAACAGTTTAGCACATAGACTTATTAACATACCTATGAATGAATATGAATACAGTGAAGAGTACTCTCACATAATACAAATGGCAAAAAACAGTATGACCTAGAAATTCCAGACAAGAAAATCAAACAAGAGAAAAGCTTAAAACAGCTTACAGCATTGACAGAAAGAAAAGAAAAAATTTACTTATCACCCTTGGGCCACCAAAAATTCCAGAAAATACTCAGGAAGTTACGTATTACTTTGTCCCCAGTGAACAAATTCAGCCTAAATAATCTGCTCAACTCTTGTGAAAATGATAGAATATCTGATAAGAAGAAGCTAGGAATCTATAAAATCAACTGTTTGGATTGCAACAAAGTATATATTGCCAAAATATTGGAATTAGAATAAAGGAACACTGAAGAAGCATCAGGCACAATCAGATAGATAAATCAGTAGTTGCACAGCACTTTTGGAGAGCTAAAATTGATCTAGAAATGGAAGTCAAATTATTGAAATTCATAGAGTGACCTTTGGAGCTGGGAAAATGGGGAAAAAAAATTATAAAAAAATATGAATAAATAGGTTATGAACTTTGAGATTCAAACAGAATACAAATTAATCCTAAAGTTCATAAAATATCCATGAGAGCTATGCTAAGTCCATCCAACCATCTGGCAGTCAACTCAAGAGCCGATAAAGTGGGCAAAGGCCTGTGAAACATGTTCTGTGTAATTCAATGGGTAGAGCATTGCAGGGATTCACTAGCTATTTAAAAATTTTTAAACATTTTTAAATGTAACTACATTTATGAACTGAGCAACTTTACATTCAATTAAAATAGAGAAAAATGATAGAATGTTTCCTGTTAAATTGTTCATATGTTTCAATAAAACAAAAAACATGTTATTATTACAAACAAGTTCAATGAATTAAGCAAATATACACAAGCAACAATAAACAATCTAAAAGTTTCATCAATTTTCAGTGGCTTTGAAATTTAATTCAAATGTTACTGTAGCAAAAACATGTAATGAAAAAGTTTTCTGAAGTTTATTACAGAGATGTAATGCAAAAGTTTTCTGAATTTTATTACAGAACACTCTTACATATAAATATAATTCTTACATACATATAAGATTAATATTTCACATTTGTTATCTTCACGATAATACTTTTGCTAAATATAAAACATATGCATCATTATAAAAACAGTTTATATATGAAGTAATTAGTCCTTTTATTTAAAATAATTGAGAGAAAATTAAATGCTGGAGCACTTTTTAAATTTTTGTTTTCAGATATATTCCTACTTCTAATGGTCCAATTTCCTTAATTTTCAGAAAATATTTTTAAAACTTTATTTAAATGGAATTTTTATGTGGAAAAAACAAATATTGGTGCCACTTGAGCAATTTTTAATTTTGGGTTTCAGGTAAACCCCCACTCCTAATAATCTGATTTCACTGCTTATCGGAACTGTTTTTATTTGATTTAAATGCTATATACAGAGTTTCATTGATTTAAATTTTTGGTTAACCCCCATTCCTAATATTCTGATTACACTAATTTTCAGAAACTATTCTCTTATTTTGTTTCAATGACAAATAAGTGAGTTTCCTTTAACTCTTTTTTCTTAAATTGTGGCCTCTAGAGCAATTTTTAAATTTTGCTTCAACCCCCGCACATGTTTCAAGTATACCCCCATTCCTAATAACCCGAATGCTCTGATTTTCTGAAACTATATTCATCAATTTATTTTAAAGAAATTTACTAAGTTTGGTTGAGAATAAACAAAAATTGTGGTCCCTAGAGCGATTTTTAACTTTTTTTTTTTTTTTTAATTCGCTTTAAGTTAACCTCCATCCTCAATGGTCCAATTTTGCTGGTTAACAAACTCGACGAATCCTTTGTTAATTGATGGTTATCGAGTTTCATTGAGAAATAAACAAATATTGGACCTTGTTGAATTAAATGTAAAACTTCTAAAATCATGTCAAGATAGTTTAATATATTGACACGATTTTAGAAGTTTTACTTTTAATTCAACAAGATTATGATAGTTTCACTGTGTGAATTCCTACATTCATTTTTAATTGAAATGTTGGACTGTTAACAAACATATACAATAAACAATGTGTATATACACGTTATATATATATATATATATATATATATATATTTATTTATTTATTTATTACGGGTACAACTGCAATAGCTTACATTTTTTCGGAATTCACTAAAATGATACCAAATTATAATATGTGTAACTGAACACATTTCCATAAAAATGGTTTTGCTATATTTTCATATTCACGATCAATTTTCCTTTGAATTCTATTACCAAAATTTTATGTTTCAATCTGGGCTCCAGCAATTTAAAACATCTGCAACCACCACCACCACATGCACAGTTCCAGTCTAACATTAGAAGAGATATATTTGTATTTTGTACGGACATGTCAGTTTGTCTATGTCCTGTTCTGTACTTAGGAAGAAATGTTTGGATTTTCTGTTTTAACTATACATTTGATTTTAATTAATTTATTTATCTAGTTGAACATGACTTAATACAGGATATAGAAAATAATTTGCATACCATAGAGAATTGAAGAGTTAATGTTGCTGACCGTGGTTATTTGTAATAAATTATAAGGCAACTTGTTGTTAGCATGCTAAAACTTCTTGTGATTTTTCTCAAGTAAGGTTCTTTCTTGCCAAAAGTCCAGAAATCAGCAAAATTTATAAATTATCTTGTACTAAACTCAAATGAAACAGACAAAATGATTAAGTGGTAATTGCTAACAAGATAAATTACAATTATCATCTTATAAACATCGGAATGTAAATCTTTGGATAGAGATATTTAATGAAGTTAGGGTTATTCAATTTGAACATTTACATTTTCAGAAGTGATTTACCGTCTTTCTGGTAAGGCAGCATTAGTAAAGAGAATGATAAAATATGTGGACTTCAGGAATAGAGTAGAAATCAGTTAAATTGACATTATGCTGAAACGTGTTATCACATAATGAATTCTTTGATTCAATCAAAAGGAATTAATAATTTTTTGAGAGAAGTGCTGTCCTCCCGTAAACAACTGACTCCTATCTACTCACAATAATCAATGTGTTATATTCAACATGACAATGTGTAATGTAGGCCTAATGTTGTTAAATTTTATTCCTCAAACTCTTGTGTTCTGCATGGTGAATTAACATCCTCAGTTTTGATTCCAAGATGAAAAGTTTGTATTCTTTTATTCCAGAATTATGGTAACTCTAAAGAAACATGGTGTTTGGGGAGTCCTTGCGTAAGAAAATATGCAATTTCAAGCACCATTAAGTAATAAAAGTCTCACAACAGAAGGGAAAGTGCCAAAGATTCATAAACACATGGGTGCAATTTATTATCAGTCTGCATCACCATCATCAGAAGCAGATTGATAAGGGCCAGATCTCAAAAAAGGGGGGGTCAAAATTATTTACCATTTTTGTTCTCCTGGTCAAGTTTTAAAACAAAATTACATGAAAACAGCGACATATAACCTATTATTTCTTCTGATTTTGTTTATTTACGGATGCTCTTTAACATCTCAGGTCATCAGCATCCCATATAATTCAGGGCATGAAACGGCCAACAAATTTTGCTCAGAGGCCTCTTCTTTCAGGCTTGAGGTTCTTTTTCGTGCCGTAAATGTACGACAAGGGAGCCATGGCTTTGCTTCCCTTCCGAAGGAATCCATACTTAGGATTTTTACACCCGAAAAAAATCCATTGATCATGGCCGGGTTTGAACCCACGATCTTGGGTTTAGAAGGCAAGTATGGTTACCACTAGACCATCAGGACTGACCCTAATTAGTTCTTAATCGCATCTTACACCATAAGCGCATTTCCTCTCTATTGCAGTAGAGGAAGAGGTAGCATACGGGTCCTCCGTTATGGAGAAGTTCATGGGCCAGTCCGAAAAAATTTATGATTTAAAATTAAACCTTTGTGGTCCACCAGAGACCTACAAGGGCTTATATTTTTCATTCTTCAAGATGGGTTAATCTTACCGCTGCTTATTTCTGTGTTCTTTTGGGCCAACAGGAAAACAGCCCATGGCAGCGCTCGGTATTCTCTCTTTTCTTAGGAGCCAAATGCTGAGGGTTTACTGATACCAAACATAACTGACTACGGATTGTTTAACACTTTCACGTTGTTAGCTGTTAAGTTACAAAAAAGCAATGTGACAATGAATAAAGTGGACGCTATATTGAAGACTCCATTGCCGCGTCTAAATTTAACTGTTAAGTTGGAACCAAAATGATTTGGACCTCATTAACCGAAAGCTATAGGAGCTTACGCAAGAAGACGCACAAAATTAAGACCTTTTTTTATGTTTTGAAAACAAAAACATTTTGGCTGACAAGAGCGTGAAGTTAGAAATGTAACTTGTCTAAAGGAATGAGATTAAAAAAGAAATAGATATAAAGTCAAAATTTGGAGCAAGCAGTTTAACTGGAGTTCAATCCATTGAAGATGACTGTCATATCAGTGACATGTGGAAACAAATTCTAGAGAAATGTGCAAAAAAGTTGAGAATTTATTTCTGATAGATTCACAACTTAAAAGTTCCCAAAAAGTAAAAGAAATGGGAATTTTTCAAGTTGTGTATGGAAAATAAGTTATGAAAATTTTGGCATGTCCCAAGTTAGTGCCACTTCACAATAATCAGCAACTGAATCACGCACTCTATAGTCCATACTTGTGTCATAGGATTATTTTTTTCCTTCTTCTGAGTGTTGAAAAAATTTCTTTGTGGGCAGCAGTTTTCAAATAATAAAGATTTCAATATGATTGTAAATTCCTGGTTTTATTTTTTAGAATTTTTTCTAAAGGCTTAAGTTATTGCAGGAAAAGTGAATGAAGTGTACTAAGTTGAAAAATAAAACAATATATTTTTAAAGTTTTTTCTTTCATACTCAGATAGAAAAAAATGTTGAATACTCCTCATATACTCACTCCACTTTAAATACCAACAAAAATGAATACATGACCTTAACATATTAAAAAAATCTAAATATTTTTACCTTGGCATCCATGAACTGTACATTTGTTACATCACAAGTACAATCAAAGGGATGGTGTGTAAAATAGTTATCTATGAGAAAAGAATTTGTATTAATTCCCATTAATAATAAGAGAACTTCACATACTTTTAATTTCCGTTAATTTAAAATAAAAACCTTGTTACAAAATATAAAATTTTACCAAATAAAATGTCATGTAATAAATACTGTGCATTGTATTCAACCATCTGTCAGCAAACTGATATAACATTGCAATATATTCAACTGATGAATGGCCATTGTATTTGTGGTTAGCGGCTGGTTGACTGGAATGCTTGGTATTATATAGAACACATTTTTTTCTGTCCAGAAAGAAAAACATATTGGAGACAAATCTTAGAAGAGTTTAAAAAAAACGTCTGGTATGCAATAAATTGGCTAATTCTTCAGCCCTCTCTGGTGTATGTTACATTTCTAGTATACATTAGCATTTCAATTTATTTCAAGTTTAGAGTCAAGTGTTGCCAAATTTACTGAACTAGTGAGCAGCAGTGCTGACAATATTACATGCCTCTGCACCTTTCATAATTCAATATAATTTTTGTTTGTTGTCAGCAGATCCTGTCTTGGCCCTCCAAGGGAAAGTTTGAAACTGACACTTCAAAATCAACTGAGTCTGCTAGAGAGGGCTGAAGAAAACAAAATTAAGATAACAGAAATTTAATGATATTCCTGTACCTGATTAACTCAAATATTTCAGGTTTTTCTCTTTCTCTCTGCTTCATCCTCTCTTTCATTGCAGTGATGATACTGTTGGCCTTATCCTCTGCACCATGCTTTGAGCTCTTTTCAGCTGCCCCTGGAACATGAAAACAAACTCTTGTATGAGCATTTTATATTCAAGTGCTAGCGGTAATTTCTGGGCCATTGCATTTATTTTGAAGAATGCTTCATCTTGCTGATTCAATTATGGGTTTGGCTAGGTTAATTCACAGCATATACGATTTTGGCAAAACAGCATATATCGGCTTTGTATATACTTGTATATACTAAGCACCATACAACAAGAATCTCTCTCTTTCTTTTTATTTTTGTCCGTATACGCTTTGAAAGGCCATAATAAAACTCTGTGACTTGCTTACAACTGTTCATGAAAGTTAAAATAGCATATCTGCGATAAAATCAAGTGCTTAGGTAATGAAATTATTATTTTTGTGCCTAATTGCTCACTGGAAAATAATTCATTACTTAACAATCAAATATAGCATATATATGCAATAACATCACATTTACCGTACTTTCCTATATTATGTTAACACACTGCGTTTATTGAAGTGATAAAGTAAAAACAGCGCGTGCAACGATCACTCAGTAATGAGTATTAATGAGCATAAACTATTTTTTGCGGCAACGTGGTAATATTTGTCAAATCATGAAAAGAATTTGTATTTCAAAGAGTAGGACTATCGTTTATTGAAAAAGAAACCAATGGAATGAATGTATAAATTACTTACAGAACAGCACATACACACATGTTGCAATATTTTCGGTTATACTAAGAAATGATTAAATGTGGAAGAAAGACATAATAAAAACACCACTGAATATACTTACGTTGCAGGCAATCGGCATTGAGAAGGTCTTTGCATTTCTCGTGACATTTGACTCCGCATTCGGAACAGCGCACACCTTGGCGGGCTATGCCCCACAGTAATCCCTCGCACTCGTAGCAGTACGTGGGTGATGTGGCAGTCCAAAGCAAGAAGTTGTGAGGCGTAGTGCTGGAGATGGGGTAGATGAGCGCCTGCAACGTCTTCTTGTACACGTGCATTTTCTGTACAACAAGATATCTCAGTTATTTGCAGCTCCCTCCAGCATAAAACTGCAGCTTCTGTAATTAACAGCATCTCTTCTTAAATTTCAATAACAAAACGGGCCGGTCGATTGTCTTGTGCTCTTTACCTTCATGTGTTTATCTGCTAATGAGAACCGACCGCTATTTTGCTCATTAGTGCAATGAATGCGTATCTCCCTAAATATTTATCTCCTATTGGAGTTGCATGTTTTCTCATATGCTGCTACTAGCTTTTCTCACTGTTACTTTGTCAAGATGAACCCTCTTGTTCTAAGCACATTATTACACTTTACAAAAATATGAAAGCAGATATAAAACTTACTATTTTTAACTGAATTCTGTACAAACTGCTCGAGAAGTACATACGGGAGGAAAGACATGCCTTCGTAAAAACTTTATATTTTTATTTCGGCCAATCAGAATGGACGAACATTTACATTCGCATTTTTGTTGTTACGGCCAATGAAAATGTTCAAAGCGAACCTAGTGCAGCCAACAGCAAAGAAAGGTTTTCTGTGTTCAGTTTATTCACTTGACGATTTCGAGCAGTTGTATTATATTTATCACAAAACTAAGCACAATGTTTGCACATATAAACATTTTCTAGAGTGTAATGTGTGTTTTAAAGAGATGTAGCAGAAGTAGGAGTAAAACTTACCAGTTCTTCATCGTTGAGCGTGGCACGAGGGACAGCTGATGTAAGTCCTGCGTTTCGTTTCGTGGCAGCCATTGTCTGAACAGAAAACAACCAATTAACAATTTGTTCTTATATTATACAATCGCCCTACGTGCACAGATCCCTTGCAACAATTTTACATCCATACTTTATGTAGTAAATGGCAAAATAAGTTGAAACATATTTGTACAATTTTCACTTCTCATGCCAAGCTGAAGCATGCACAACAATGCAAGCAACAATAAACTGATTATTTTAAAACTTATTTAGAGAGAGTATTAGTTTGTAAGCCATACTGAAATCAGGTGATTTATTATCAATCTGTATAATAATAATAATAATAATAATAATAATAATAATAATAATAATAATAATAATAATAATAATAAGTAAAAGCGTAGTAACTAGTGCTCTACCACCATTGAAACTTAATATTTCTACTTATAAACTACTAGAAATGCAGTTCA
Organism: Metallyticus violacea; assembly: GCA_030762175.1. Classification (NCBI taxonomy): domain Eukaryota; kingdom Metazoa; phylum Arthropoda; class Insecta; order Mantodea; family Metallyticidae; genus Metallyticus; species Metallyticus violacea. The sequence goes on from CM060832.1 coordinate 3,418,941, forward strand.
ATTTCTTTTGTAAAATGCTAATATCTTGTTATGGTTAACTTTAACGAGTAATTCTTTCAGAGATAACAGAACATATGTTCTCATAACAGGAAGCTCATATTTACCATATTTCCGCTTTGGCTCGCAATGTTAAATGTTATTTATAAGCTTTTTATATTTAAACAACATATAAAGGCAAGCTGAAAAGGGGTATTAAAAAGAAGATATGAAATGCTAAGAAGGCATGCAAGAGGCGAAAGCAGTAAGTTGTTTTATTATACTATTTAAAATTATACTCTACACTAAGTGAGAGCAGAACTGTGCAAAAAGTGCGTGTTTATAAAAGCATTAATTGCTGAGCTAATATATGGAAAATATTCATATCGATATTCGGTATGGCACAGTTTGCAGGTTCTGCAGTTAGCATGCTGTGCACAATGGATTAGGATATATATGGACAATACCTTTAGCACCTTTGGGAGGTGAGGCCGGAATAGAAAGATAGAAAGAGAGAAAGAGAGAGAAATGAGAACCAGTTAACACTCACAGGCCTGCCAATTGCACTGCTCAAATTAATATGTTACAAAAGTCTCAAGCTGTAATACGTGTAATTAACAGGCCTGTTGAAACATTAATCAAACCTTCACAACAAAAAACACTTATTGGAGGAGTAAAGGGTCATAATTACAACAGCATTGTTAACAGATGCGTCTTTCCAAAGGAGAATTCACTTTTTTCCGCTTTTGTGATTCTTTTAATGTAAATAAATTTAAAGGTCTTAAGTTCAACGGAGAGCTATGCTTTAAGTTCATGTTCCAATGATTCTGATATATTCGTATCTAATTTGGAAATTTCCCCAAGTGGAACGACCTATGTGTTGTTACGTGCAAGAAACATTACATCACGGTTATGTATCGTGTGAACTTTATTCGAACTCTCACAGTACAAAAAAGTAATTCGTTTTTAAGGTTTAATTTTAAAATGTATAATAGTCCACTAATATCAACCATTATTGTTATGCTAATTTCAATTGATATTATTCAAAACGACATTAGCTTTCGACGTAACCGTGTTTTAGTGCATTGAAAAATGTTTAATACATGCATGTGCTCGTGTAGCGTGACACACATCAGTATTACACATTCCATTTCGGGCAAATAGGATCACCAAAGAGCCAAGGCTGACCGTACGACACGTGCGTACTCTGTCTCCGTCTTACGACATCGTGAACAGAGTGCAGTGTTGCAGGGAGGGATGTAATAACACACCGCATCCCGCAGGCCATTGCCACGCGACATTCTTGATCTGAGGCCACTCTCTCCATCCGCTAGCTACCCAATTGTCATCACGAGGCTGTGTGGATTCCGTTCCAGTCCTTCGTAACTTAGAAAACTTCTAAGCAAGTAGCACGGAACGAACTCGGGATCTAACAACTGCGGCCAATAGATCACTAAACTGCTTCCAAAAAAATTCAAACTTACACATAATTCAATATTTTTTGTTTTATGTGTATAGAATGCAAAATATATCCCCCAAACATCTATGTGATCTAAGAATATAACGAAGAAAGAAATGATAACTTTCCGTAAGGATAAAACAAGCAGCAGCATCATTTACAACTCCTTTCTTCAAAGACGATTTCTAGTGCAAAGGACTCCTATAATGAGAAAAGCTGGTGGAGCAATATTAAAATGGATTGGTTTCAAGGATTCTGAAAATCCCCAACAGCAGATTCCCCTTGAAACTAGGCGATGTAAGAAGGAATGCCTACCAGTTTGCAGAAAACAATGAAATAAAATATGCAATGAACCATCTTCAGCTCGATGCAGTAGCCTAAGTAGAAAAGATGTGGTTCAATTATTTCTTTGCCGAGAGAGAGAGAGAGAGGGAGAGAGAGAGAGAGAGAGAGTTTTGGTGTTGACGTAATAGAAACCGTGCATGCTAATATTCTGATTTATCAGTTAAACAGCACGTTTATGTCGCAGGAAACTTGAATGTTGGAAAGGAAAGCGATCTGCCTCGAGTTCTCTGATGGTATCCCAAACGAGTTTCTGAGAATAGAATCAGGATGAGTTAACGAGGGCGAGACTGAAGCATCGACTGGTTCCATGTGGATGGTCAAGGTCACATAAGCTATCCAGTTCAACGTGGAAAATTAAAAAAAGTTCTGATATACCCATCGTCTGCAGCCATTAAACAGGTCATTTTTATGTCACTGAAATCACACATTGAAAGTGAATGTATGCTACACTATGGGAAAGAGAAATAAACGCATTTACGATTGGAAAAATTCAAAGCCACATGGAAAAATTTTGCGATTTCAGAAAGTGGATTTAGTTCTACAGGCTTTTTTGAACTGCTGATTGCTTTTCAAACCAGGAACATTATCCATACGATGTCCAAGTTGTCAACACAGTTCATAAGAGCGACGAAGAATCGCCAATTCTTTAATCGCATTTGAAGATTTGTTGGCACCTCTAAACAACAAAATGTTCTGACAGGAAAGTCAGACAGAAAGTATAGGGCGAAAAGTAAAACGTACATTTCCTTATTTTATTACTGTGAAACATAGGAATGGAGCTGGTATGCGCTAGTTTTTACGCCCACCATAGATACCTTACAGATGCACATTGAAAAAGGGTGAAGCTACTGAACGATATTACGGGAGGAGTTTTCCGTATATGGAACCTGGCAACATTCCAGGAGGATTATGTTGGTAAACGGAGAAGTGACACCTATCCAACAATTGCGAAAATGATTCCTGCCTGGCCTTTGCAAAGGGTGGAACATATGTGACAGATGAGAAGCGTAATGGGAGCATTCATAATGTCACTGAAGAAGAACAGATATATAAACCCGCATCAGCTGGGCACCAAAGAAATGAGATCTTGTGTGAAAGACCATGCTCAGTAATGAGTCTGTCGAGAGCATCGTTACATGTGGTGTACCACTTCGATCAGGTGCCTGAAATGCAAAACATGGAATGAAAACATCACAAATCACCAATACACTATAAGTTGAAGGCAAGGAAGTAATTCTTGCTGATTTCACGGAAGGTAGAGCGACTGTGAAAACAACTGCGTATCAGAAGATATTAACGCGTATTGAGAAAGCCTTTCGACGTCGATGACTTGGCCTTCTTACAATAAGTTTGGAATTATTACACGACAATATTAATATTCATCAACAGTCTTCCTGTATGCCTGGAATCGATACCAGCATTTGGAATCATCGTACTTTATTCTGTTTGGGAAAATAAACAGATGACCAAGTGGTGAAACGCTCAATGAGCAATTGTCAGGGAATGAAACAACACACTTTAAAATGCTGATTATGTTAAAAATAAAGCAGCATTGAGTGCTCTAAGGGAAACATTTCACTTACCCCCCGCACAAGAAGGGCTCTAAAAGAGGAAACATCAACGAACGTCATACGAACTCATCAGTTAAATCGATGACAGAGCAAAGGGAAATACAGGGCTGTGAAAGTGCTAGGAAATGCTTTTTAAAAACCCACGAAGGAGAAACACTCATTCTAAAAATAAGAGTATATATGAAAGGATTTACCACGAGGGTAATTTATTTAGTTACAAATAGATGCGGGGTATTACATGTTTAAATGAGGTACCTGGGGCTATTACCACTAGATGTCAGTATTATTCTGGTGGCAATGGGGACAATCGATGTTTACAATAGCGAAACAGCAGTACAAATGACAACGTCTCTGAGTACAACCCTCGAGCAGCGCTCCGTTGGGCACAAAAAGTATGGAATCAAAGAATATTCATAAAGAAATACTTCCCAACTACGGTGAGAAATACCTGTCACGTCAAGCTGTTTAATTGGGTACACAAGACACTTATCGAAGACGAACACCGTGTCGATCAGTCAACGGAGATTGCCACAGAGATGAATTTGCAACGAATTAAAAGGTTAATCGGAGCAAACGGACTATAGCGGCTGTTATTGGTTGTTCATATGGTATGACCTACCTCATAACGCATGGCACGTTAGTTTTCCATAAAGTGCCGACCCCGCAACAGAAAATACAAAGAATGGTTCTGGAATTACAACATCTCAATCTTTACCGCGATGAAGGACAAGTTCTCACAAGTGATGAGTCCTTCGTTTACTATTACCAGTCCAATACAAAGTAGTGGAAACACCCTGCGTTGACTGCGAAAGAAATGTTTAAAGTGATGCTCACACTCTTCTGGGATCATGAAGACATTCCAGCCTCAAGGACACGTCGTAAATGTTGACTCTACTGTAACATCCTCAGGAAACTTCATACAGCCATTCAACGTAAGCGACCAGGATTCTTCAACAAAGGTCGGTTGCTCTCGCGACCTCATACTGCCAACAAGACAAATTTCAAGTGAGAAGTCCTCGGGCAGAGTCCCAACCTTACTTCAAGTAGCTTAAATATCATCTTTGGAGTGAACATTTTCCCGACGATGAAGCTGTAGAAAGGGAAGTATCGTCTGGTTCCAACAGCAGCCCAACGGACACTCATTGTACAGGAAGCTTATGTTGAGAAATAAAAGTATTTTTTAAATCTTATTTATTATATATCCATTTGTAACTTACCCTCGTGTAATTGATTACCCTGACTGTCTACAATTTAGATAATTTAGTACCTAGGTTTAGCTCATTCAGAATTAAGTGAGCATGTCCAGAAGTTGTAAATTCTCCTTTAGTACAGAATGGGCGGGGGACATTCAACCCAAGGGCGACTGTCTTGCGTCTCGGCTTGGCGATTCATTAAATGCTTCCCAGTTTTTGTTACTACACAGTACGGAGAGTTTGACATGGTCACGGCAAGCTAAGCTGCATTGTAATGATCCGCCTTTTCTGCCGGAACACAGACTGTTATCTGTTAACAACTTATTTCGGAACATCACATACACAGTCATGTTTCAAATAATAACACATTTGTACATTAGCTTCTGCTATTGCTCTCATATGTTGTGCTATTCGTTGCACGTGCGGTCTGGTGTCTATGTTAAATAATAAACATAAAAAAGATTGTTTAATAGTTTAAGAATAATTACAGTTTTAAAACTTTATAAACCTAATTATGATATTATGTTAAACAGAATTTTAGACTATTCCGTTTCTGGAGTCGAAGAACTGCGAACTGATATCTTGCATACTCATGAATACATTAAATTTTTACGATATTTTAGCATTAAGTTAAAGAAATCGCGCATTTAGTCACCGAAATTAAAGTTTCACTCTAATTACAGACTTAAGCGCCTGTTCGATTTTCCTCTTTCATCCAAACTGCACTCCTACCATCAAGGTCAGTTGAAAAGGTGTACTTACAAAGTATATCTATGTCATTAAGATCTGTGAAGTGGTCGATCAGCTGGACAGGAAACCTGCCAATAACTTCTGATATACTTTCTTGTCGAAGTTTCCGAAGCATTTATTTATTTATTGTTTATAATTCAGTTTTGTGTTGATTTCTGAAATTATGGTTCTCACGACAGAAGAGAAAGTGTTTATTTCCGGTCTTAAGGAGTAGGACGTCAGAATGTTAAAGAACAAAGTCGTTGGCATGGTATCAGCCTTATGTCAATAGGTCGCCACGAACGAGAATCACGAGATGCCAAGCACATAATCAGAATTCAGCGAAGAACACGATGACATTCGTCTGATGTAAATGTTTCCATCACTAACAGAGAAGTTGCTAACAAAAAGCGATAATTTAAAGCAAAACATAGTATTTGGACATTCTGTTATCTGATGACTAAAGATATTAGTAAAAGTCTCAGGTTTCACGACGTCAGAAAGTTAGTTAGGTTGGTTTATTTTATTTAACAGCTTTGTTCTGTAGCGTTCCATTCAATTCAGAGCGTGAAACGAAAGTTAAATTTTGCTCAGAGGCCTCTTCTTTCAGGCTTGAGGTTATTTTACGGGCCGTAAATGTACTTCCCTTCCCTTCCGAAGGAATTAGGATCTTTACGTCCGAAAAAATCCATCGGTCCTGGCCGGATTTAAACCCGCGACCTTGTGATTACGAGGCAAGTACGGTTACCTCTAGATCACCAGGACCGACGTATGTCATCAGAGGAAAGGGGTTAGAGTTAGTGACTGCAATGCAGATACTGTTGTTTACATCGGAACGCTAGACATGGTTAACTAAGCTGTATGGTTGATATAGGCAACTTCGCGTCCATGGTATAAAATGCTCCATCATTACTAATGACCGAGTGGCATCCGGCGTTAGGCCATCAGTCACGGCCAGCAGGGCTCCACTAGAGTTGCAGTGACAGTCTAATAAATTCTAATGCAATGTATTCCCTCATGTCTTGTAAGGAGATACTTAAAGCAACCTGCATTCATTTTTCACACATTTTTGGCATCCGATTATTATCCTTCTTCATTGTCATTGACATTTAAATTGATCTCTTGGATGTCTAAAGTGCTAATTTGTAAATCACGTTAAGACTTGGAATGTCTCCAGCAGCATGAGCGGAGTAGGGTGAATCATAACTTAAATAAACTCGTTGTGGAATAGAATGCTTAGGCCTAGTATTTACCAATTTAGTATTCCTAGCAGATTTTACATCTGTTATTCTTTCACTGTTCAAATGACGCTGAGTGGCGTGGGACTCAAGGTTAACATAGCAGTTCGGTAATCCGCGCCAGCCGCGACTTGTGTGCGATGTTCAATGCAGCTCCTCGCCAAAAGTATCAACACTGAAATACTCTCTTCACGGGAGTATTGCTGGTAAGCATAATAACTTATCTGCAGAGAGGGTACAGTGTTCTCAAGCGGTTAGTGCAGTTTTAATCGAAAAAAAAAAAAAAAAAAAAAACGAATTTATGTCATAATTCCATTTGTTGAAGATGCAATTAATGAAAACAGTTTAAGTTAAATACTCTTTAGGAATATATACATGGAAAAATACTTGCCAAATCTGAAACAAAAAGGATTTTTAGGCCTATGTTTACAACGACTTTCAAATGTTCTGTTGTTAGAAACACGTAACTAAAATATTTGACAGAATTTACATACAACCCGAACTCACAACATTTCTGTCTAAGTTTTGACTCTGCATATATATGCAAGAAATTTGTAAATGCCTTCTAAAGTTTCATAATTCTTAGTACATGGCTTCAATTCCAAAACAAACACAACAGCTCTCAAAATATTTGTCTCACTTTAATCTTCGCAGGGTATGGCTAACGCTATCATGGCGTTCTTCGGAACAAGTTGGCATGAAATATTATTAAAACACGACAAAATGTCTATAGTGTACTTACGGAAATGTATTTTATAAAGATTTGAGTTAGGTGACCGCTGCTCAAGTTACTTAAGCAGCCGTGCTCTGCCCCCAGTGTTGAAAAGAACAACAGATATGACATTCACGAGAAATAATGTTCCCATTAGCAGGCCACTAAAGCGCTAGCCAGTTAAACCCATGGTCAGTGCAACTTATTCCACTCCCCGTGAAGTGCTATTTACATTTTTTCACCCTTGTAATAAAATATGAGCTCGCAACAGAACACACTGTACATTGTGCTGCTTCAAGGAAACCAATTAGTTCCCAGGCATCTGGCATTGGAAAAAGAAATTGTGTTACCAACTTACCAATTCTGACACAAGAGGAATGGATTTCCGCCGGGGTCGAATGTCCGGCATGCTGTCGATGTTGCTGTAGAAGGGATTATCTCCCGGGTGCCTGCAACAAACACACATGCCTTGATACTAACGCTAGGGAAAGTTTTCAGAGCAAGAACATTATAATAATCAAATAAAACTCCGTGTTCACCCTTCACTGACGATTTCCTAATAAGAGCAATAGAAGGAACAGGTAGATTTTGAAAGAGTGAAGAAAATAAATATAATATCATGCTTTTTAAAAAGGAATACGAGTTGGGAAAAAAAATGGTAGTGGGAAGGAAAAGACTTGAAAAGTGGTGAAACTTCCTGGTGTGATCAGAAAAGAAAAGCACTGGAAGACAGAAAAATATGATTATTCACTTGAAAGTACCTCTAAAACAAGAGCTGCGTGGCTTCAGCCTGTGCTCCATTGTAGAGACTGGAACTTTCTCTTGGCCGGAGAAAACGAGTATGTCTTTTGCTTGCTGGTTCACCTGCGTCTCAATAACCGGTACAGCGGCGATCGAGTTTCAGTATTAAGCACATGGAAATGTTTTCTATTAAGTGAAATTACACCGGGAACTTGTGTAACAGGAAGTGTTTAGAATAACATGGCAGACTACCATATTTAAATTTCCTAAAGAGTTGTAATTAAACGAGAAGTGGATAAAGAGTATACACCGTACAAATGTTGAAGTTATGGAGGTCATTTTCCCCGTGAAAAATTTCCTAATCTACCATCATATGTGTCAGCGGGGCTTAGCAATGAAAGAAATGATTCGGAAGCAGGATGTTAAACAAGTTTCGACTTCTTTGCAAGTGAGGTTAAGAAAAGACAGGCACAACCGTTTATAGCTATTGCCATGCAACATTATGTCCTTATCATTAAAAATAGATAATGATAAATGTGATGTCGATCAGGTTTAAGGTGTTCAGTAATTTTGAAGTTCGTGTATTTTTTAAACAGTTGTGCTTGCCTGTTAGAAAAGTTCAGTTCGATCTTACAGTTTAGTGGAAGTAAGGAGGTAAAATGCAATATATGGAGCAAATTGGTTAATTTTGTTAGTTGCCTTGCTAATTATAATAATGATATCTGGGCTCATTCAAAGAGTGACTTCATTAACTAACGTTGTCTCAAAAGTTTACAACTAGACATGCTTTGGATACAGAGAAAACATTGCATTAGAACAATTGAAGCTTTCTTATGCAAATCAAATTAAGAATGAGCTAGCTGCAACTTTTGTTGTACGAGGTAAATTGTATTTTGAATTACATTTTCTTTTCCAGTAGTTTGATTAAAATTATTTGTTCTACTTGTAGAGAACATTGCATATTTGTATAGCTTTACAAAGGTCAATTTTGTACATAGATGTGCCTGTGTTTAAATAATCCAATTTTGCACTCCAATAAATATGCTTTAAATAATTTTATGCACGTTACGTAATGAAAACAACTTGATAAAGTTATTATTTATGCATGTTATGATAATTGTTCTTATTATTATTTCATTACATATTGCAATCCAGTAAACGGTAATGAGCAGTAATTGATTAAACAGTTTTTGTATATGGATGATTTTATGTAAGGCGAATTAATATTATTTTTATTTCGTTTACATATGAGAAATATTGATTGTAAACAATTTCAGATTATTAAAAACATCGAAACATTTTCTAACGATAAATAATATCAATTTGTAAACATAATATTGTGAAAAAGTTTCGTGAAGGGCAACGATGGCCGCCATTTTTTTGTTCTGGGTAGTGGAGTCGGTCTTGGTTGGTACACCAGAGCGTTGCTCAACAAACGCATCTACTACAACATCTTTACATGAACTTCTTGACGTTTTACACATTCTGACAATGAAAATCTTATAACTGCTTGTTACTCTTCTAAAGGCACCGTCATTTTGTTTCAGCAGGCTATACAAACGTAAGCACTTTCTCTTCCCTTGGTGAAAATTTGAAAAGTCTGAAGTGTTCACAGTGAATTTGCTGTTTCTGCAGAATGTAGTCAATTAGTTTATCGTCATATTTTGATATGCAAATCCTTTTAGAGAATTGCTATGATCATTAGACAAAAACAGCTCATACTCGTATCTGTTCGCGTTTTGTCTACACTTTAGGGTAATTATTAATAGTATGCTGCAGTTTATCTTGGATGGGCAAAAAAAAAAAAAAAAAAAAAAAAAAAAAATTCAGCTATCTGCGAGTAGTTATATGAAAATTTTAACTGCTCAGGTACTACTCTACATTCCCGCCTAACGCGAGTTTCAATGTTGTTCTTCTGCTCCTTATGACATATTCACTGAATTTATGTGATATATATATATATACACACACACACACACATATATATATTGCTTTTCGCCTGATGATGGGAATTATCCTTTATATAAAAAAAAAACTGAAACCCTTTCGTAAACTAATTGGCATACAATCCTACAATAATAGCATAGCAATTTTAACTTCATCTAGTTTTACTTTATATATATTGGGGAAATATATTGCTTTTCGCCTGATGATGGGAATTATCCTTTATATATATAAAAAACTGAAACCCTTTCGTAAACTAATTGGCATACAATCCTACAATAATAGCATAGCAATTTTAACTTCATCTAGTTTTACTTTCTCGAAATCAATAACATTGAAAATGTAACTCTGTGCTAGAAATTCACTTTCTAATAATTGTTGGAATGATGTGCAGTTTCAGAAATATTCACGGTGATTTACTCTGAATAATTCAGAACGAAATTTGGTGACTACATGAATAAAGAAAATCACACGTGTGACATATGGATTATTTTGTCAATTATTCTCAATAATACAGATTTCTCCTTGGAAGAAGATTACCTTAGAAAAGTAAAATATTACTGGTACAGAATTGGGTATTAAGACAAAGAGCTATGCTTTCAAGCTATGTTTTCTAATTCAAGGAACATTAAAGGGAAAGAAACTTGGAGCACACAAGTCAGAAATTCTTCAAGAACTTCACATAGATTCTCTATTGCTTGAGGAATTGAAAAATAATTGGGGGAGAGAAAGAAATAATAAAATTTATTATAAAGTGAACAGAGAATGGTTTGCGTAGTTTAGATAGATGGCATGGTATGTTTAAATGTGATAAAAATGGCTATCTTAAGGAATAATGTCCAATGCGTGGAGAATTAGACTATATGTTAAAGTTATATGAGTGTGTCGGGTGTATTGGGAGAAGTGAGTTGCCAAAGTTGTATTACGAATATGCAGGTAGCAGCATGTACTTAGTTTGGGGGAGGCTCTGTCAGCGAGTGGTTGTAAATGGTGTGCTAATTGTTCTTCGTTAGTTATGCAATCGTATTGCAGGTACAGAACCTGTTAACAAGTTACGGGAGACAGGTATTTGTTTTATTAGCAGTTTTTAGACACGCTTACAGTAAACATTGATTTTTGGCACGCCGACTGTATCCCCCTTGCTGTTGCTGCACCCTAACTTCACTCTATGTAAGCAAGCCAACTTTTAGAAGGAACAATTGCTGATAATTAGACATAAGCATTACAACAATATCTAAAAGAGGAATCCATATTTCACAAAAAGCATCAAATAGCTAAATTAAGCAAGTTAAGATATTTGTACGTTTTAAACAAAATATCTTCGAAAGATATGCTACAACTTCTAATACATATTGTCACTTCCGGTACATACAAATAATAAATGATTAGCTGATTATGTTTCAGACAAGAAGCGTCTATTGCATAATGTTCAAGATATGACTTTGCTTCTTCAAGGTCACAATTTGTACTGTTTGACCATAACGAATGCTGGTCTTCCAGGATGTTTCGTGCATTCATATTTGCCCGAAGAGTGCGCAGCTATCTTTGTGAGTTGGTTGTTTCTCTCCCAACAAGACTAAAACCCTAACCTTTGTGTATATAAAAATCAGCTGATCTATGTTATCCAGGGGTAAAAATATGATAATCATAATAGACAATTCCATTTTTTTTCAGTATTTCGGAACAATTAACGTTCTAAGTTAAGTGCAATTTAAGTAGAAGGACTTTTGGCTGAAATTGGCCTTTTCTCTTTCAAATATTTTAGTTCAGCATCTTAGTCTTTGTTGCTTTTTAAGGTCATTACTAATTACCACCAAAATACTTTTTTTTTTTGCTTGCCTCAGTTTATTTTAAAATAAACAAGTAGTCCTTTTTATATCACGTTTACAGTTTTTCGAATAATAATAATAATAATAATAATAATAATGCGAGAGCTAGTTAATAAAGACCGACAATGATCTTTATCTTCTCTGTCTCTGTCTCTCTCTCTCTCATCACACTGGAGATAAATTAATGAAACAATTTTTCATGAAAAGAATAGATGTCACGTGATGGCTGGAAACAAATTCGCTCTTAGTAAAAATCACCAGCAAAGGCTACAGTAAACTACTTAAAATGAAGTCGCTTCGCAACAAGAGAAGGTTGTTTATTATTATTATTATTATTATTATTATTATTATTATTATTATTAATATTATTATTATTATTATTATTATTATTATTATTATTATTATTATTAGTGTTTAACTCCGGTTTTTAGCACTGAGGCATCATAGGTGGTGATACTGATGATACTTGAGATGATTTTTTTTTTCAAAGAAAGGAAACCTTCTAGGTCTAAGTTGTCCCCGACCTTTACCATTTATGAGGACTGAGGAAAACCTGGAAAAAACCTCAGTCAGGAAGGACGGTCCTGGTGTGAATCGAACCCCAGACCTCCCGCTCACGATTCCGCACCTTAATGACTTCCGCCACCCGTGGCGGTGCGAGAGAACTTCATCGCTTGGTAGTGGAGCAAGATGAGGCATAATTGAATTCTGTCATTACGGGAGATGAAACGGCTTCCCCGATATGATCCCGAAACACCGAGCTCAGTCTGGTTCTCTACATCAAAGAAGGTCAAGGTTGTTCAGACGGCAGTAAAGGTTATGGTGATTTCGTTCTTCGACTGTCGTGGAATGAAATTCCCCCCAAATTCTTTCGAACGTCCTGGCCGAACACTTGCAAAGAAAACGCCCTGAGCTGCATCTATCTGGCTGGCGCCTTCACCGTGACAATGCAAGCCCTCGTGTGCAACATTTGGCCAGAGAAAAACATGGAACATGTGCCAGACCCTCCGTGCGACTAAGACGATGTCAAACAATGGGTTCCAGCATGTCTTCCAGGAGTGGCAAAGCGAATTCAACTAAGTGGGGATTACACCATGCCTTGTCTAGAATACTTCGTAAATAAAAAAAAAATAGTGTGCACAATTTATTGAGTACTCCTAATAATAATAATGAGATGATAATATTATAACAAAAACGTTAAATTATCATTATTTCTGAAAAATATGAATTTACTAAAATAAGAAGTAGACATAAATTCAAGCCATGGCTTTGGCAAACGTCTGCTTCTTCATTTTGTTCCATTATGACACAACTTCTTGCTGTAAAGTATATACTTTATTTGTTGTATACCAGAATTATAAAGTAGTCTTTATTGTTATTAAAGTGTTAATAAAATACTATATTATACCATAATGTATATAAAATTACTATGTAACAATTACATCATTAATTTGTTTCCATTGCAAAAATTCGGTCATCAAGTGAATATTATGTTATAGGGAAATATTTATATATTAATAAACTTATAGCTGTTTGCAGAATGCGTAATACGTTAATATTAGTTACCAAAAGAATTTTACATATGCCCACTTTCTGACAAGTATCATAAAATGTTCAGTTTGAACAGCATTTTCTCGCGATAACAGCAACAAAAGACAAACGGATTAAATTATAACGCCGTCATGAGTATAACGAAGGCACTGACTTCAGAGAAAATGGACATTAGTATTAATTTTATTAATATAATTTATAATTCGGTATAAAATAATTTATAATGTTATTAAATCATTGAATTTTAGAAATTACAAAAGTTTGCTTCTCTCTTTTCTTACAACTGCTCATGCAATAAAGTATAACATTATAAACTACGAGCGGCGTTCGGAAATGCTTTTTAGTAGAGATGTTTTACGAATACCCCGCAATCTATGAGCACGTTCATTAATACAAGTATGTAATGCTAGATGTCACTTGTAAGCACGCGGGGAGCGAAAGGCCAGTGTTCGTTTGTTGCCAAGTAGAGAAAGACGTGCACAGATGAAAGACAGATAAACTGTATGATTTCTGTGGAAGGGTCAAAACTGCAGACATTCATTGACTTTTAACTGCGGTATGTGATCAAGAAGACCGTTGACAACCGAGTGAATGTGTTTGCTAGCGGCAGGGAATCTGCACACTGGTCGTCCGTCGACATCGCGGTCTCCCAGCAACACTGAGCTTGGCTGTCGGCGCACAGGAATATCGGACGTGCACAACGATTTGAATACAGAAAAAGGTTGTTCTCCGCAGGATTTGACATGGCCACAGAAGGACCAAAGATTTGAAGTTTGTCGTTGGCTAATGGAGAAGTTGGTGATTGATCACTACCACACACTAACGGAAACATCCGGGGAGTCCCCGTGTTGCTTCATCTACGGGTAAGCAGATAATCAGCTTCTTTTGGTAGTCGGTCCTGGTGGTGTACTTGTCTCCTAAACCCAAGATCGCGGGTTCAATCCCGGCTAGGATTGATGGATCTTTTCCATAAAAATCCTTAGTATGGCTTCCTTCGGAAGTAAAGCCATGTCGTACATTTACGGCACGTAAAAGAACCTCAAGCCTGAAAGAAAAGACCTCTGAGCAAAATTTGTCGGCCGTTTCACGCCCTGAATTGAATGGGACGCTGATGACCTGAGATGTTAAAGAGCGTCCGTAAATAAATAAACAAAAAAATCTTTTGGGACACTTCAGACATACTATGAGACCCTTACACGCAGGATTCAGGAACGCAAAAGGGAAAGTGGCCTCAGGGGTGCTCCTGCTTTGCGCCGACCCATGTTCACCGGATTTCGCTCCGTCTGATTATGCCTAAAAATTCGGCAGCTGTCCAGGAATGGTGGCGTAGTACTTTCAAACAAAGGTTTCGCGACGTCATAATGAAGTTAACAAGAAGATGACAATGGTGGGGAGTATATTGAGAGATTCCACATGCATTAAATCATGTAGCATAATAAATACGGTACAAAAACTATTACTATATATCACCTCTGAATTCCTCTCGTATTGTGCCAATGATAGTCAACTATGGTTAGGCTGAGAATTTTTCACACTAACTTGTTTATACAGACTCTTTCAGATAGGAAATAATTGAAAAATAAAGGGCAGAAAGTTTTTCTATACCTTCCCTGTAGTCCTAATCTGGCACTCTCGAATTGGAGAGCTATAAATGCGGTGAAACAAAGAAAGTGGGATTTTGTGAAAAGGTGGTTTAGAATATTCTTTGATTATTAAACATGTACCCTAGGCATGATAGTCGTTTAATTGGAAACAAAGTTTATTATCACGTGAGACACTCGTGCGCAATTTATTACAACTTTCAACTACAAAACTTTTGGCACAGACATTAAAGAAAGGAAAGCGGAAATGATTCTGATGGATAACTTAACGCAATAAACATAGCGTAATGTGAAGTGCAGCCACTCATGACCTGGGAATCATCGATTCACCACAGATCGTTCACTTACCCATTGGCACGTCCTCCACTTTCGCCGCCTCCACCGCCACCATTCTAAAAAAAAAATAAACAAAAAGAAAACATAAATTAACAACAATCTATTAATAAAAAAGACAATACAGTATATTTTAGAAACAATATACAATATAAGATTACAAAGCACATTTACTTAAATAAACAACACAGCATCTTAACTCTAATAAAATGTACACGGAATGCTCACAATGTGTGCATGTTGCAGAGGCTCTGTCAGGTCGCTTTCATCACACTGAATAAAAAAAAACATGAATTATCACCAAATTCTTGCCTTGGGCTATACAACACAGAACATTCAGAAAGCACCAACACGGATATGTGGTTTTTGTAAGGAAGACGTCTATGTTTCTAACTAGAGGTCTTGGCATAGCTTAAAAATGAAGGAACATGAATTGTATGGGAAGACCAGAGCTATGAAAGCAGTAATTGACGAAGAAAACAATACACTAGAGGTAGTTACTACGTGCTCGATCGTTGCCAGTAAACCTTTCTCTAAAAAGGAACTGTCATGCAGGCTTATTTTGAGCGAGTGAGTGAGTGAGTGAGTGTTCTACAGCCAATCTCTTTGCACTTTGAGCGCTTCTACGTTTTACTTACGTCTACGTCTGTTATTGCTTCAATATCTGAATCATAAACACGGAATATACACCATATTATTAAATACATTTAGTATACATGGAAAATTTGCACATTATTTCCCATTTAAGCTAAAGATACAAGTTACCTTAACAATTGTGAAAAAAAGTTGTCTACCAAAACATGTAGTTACTTGTAAATGAGTACAAACATGGCACTTCCCGCTTTAAGGGAACGGGGTACCATAATTCAACAAGTTTTGTGCGGTAATACTAACATTAAGAGGTGCAGATAGCCAGTTAAATGGTTGCCAGACAGAGCGCGGCCAATCTTTTCTTCTGTGTGACTGCACTAAAACACGCTGAGATAAACCGAGCAGTTATTCACTGAGCATGCTGAGAACCAATCACACAAATCTCAAATAAATGTTCCTTATTGATGTAACAATCATTGAATTTTAAACCATCTCTTTTTCAATTATTAGGCAACAAAGTGCACTCGGTCCTTGTAGGGGATTGTTTCTAGTCAACAATAATCCGGTACTCTCTAGAAAAACTTGTCAGACTAATAGTGGTAAGCAATACTCAGGCAGGCATTCTTTGAAACATTGCTAGCGACACCGCGCCACATGCTCAATAATTGCATGGCGTGTGCAACCAGTAACTCTTGTGTATTTTTTGCTATAGCTCAACAATCGCATGCCACTTATTGAAGAAGTCAGTAACGATCTTGCATTGTTAGGAATTTCTCAACATCCACATATCACGTGTTCAAGAAGTCAGTAACTCTGGTGTATTGTTGGGAATATCACAAATATCATATTGAGGGAAGCGTTCCAGGCATAAAATTCGAGTATATTCCCGGAATTTACCATTGATGAAGAATGAGGAAAACCTGAAAGAGTCTCAAAAAGAGAGAATGGTCTTGGTGGGATTCAAACCACAGACCTCCCGTTCACGAGTCCTGTCTTTCTATGTAGTGTATTCGTAAAATGCTCAAAAAACTCATGTCACGTGTTTAAGGAGTCAGAATCACTCAATAATGTAATTTTAATTGTTGTTAGCTTATCTCAAAAACTTCGTAACACATGAAGAGTCTGCATAAAAGTACTTAGCATATATTAAATCAGTTAACAATACTGAGGTATGAGTTACCTCAACAAAAATGTGGCATAGTCAGTCAGTCAGTCAATAAGACTCAGGTATGAACTTACCTCAACAATTTCGTGGCATATATTCAATCAATGATATTTAGATATAAAATTACCTCAACAATGTGGCATGTATTCAGTCGGCAGTACTCAGTTATGAATTTGTCTCAACAGTTTTTGGCATATATTCAATCATCAACAATACTCAGGCATGAACTTGCCTCAACAATCACATGACATGAGTTCAATAAACAAAACTCAGGTATGAACTTGACTCAACAACGTGGCAGGCATTCAGTCAGTCAGTAATACTCAGGTATAAATTTGTTTCAACAATTAGTAGTACACGCTCAATTGATAAAAGTCAGGTATGAAGTTGCCTCAACAATTCCGTGGCATAAGTTCCATCAACAATACTCAGATATGAAGTTGCCTCAACAATGTGGCGTTTATTCTATCAGTCAACAATACTCAGATACGAAGATGCCTCAACAAAAATGTGGCATATTCAGTCAGTCAATAATACTCAGATATGAACTTGCCTCAACAACTTCGTAGCATATATTCAACGAGTCAACAATGCTCCGGTATAAGCTTGCCTCAACAATTTCGTGGGATATATTCAACCAGTAACAATATTCAGGTATGAACTTGTCTCAACAATTACGTGACATACATGATCAATCAGTCAGTTCTCAGCGCCGCTTCATCAGAGCTTGTCTACAACGGTGATGTTTCGCGACAAAGGAATGAGATAATATCCATATATAAGTTTATATAAGAAGGACGGCGTTATACAATGTCTTGGGATAGTGTATATGCAGATTATCTTAAATTACTATGATAAGACAAAGGGGTGTGTAATTTTCATTCGCTCACTTCACACAAAGACACATCTCTCTAACATGTATCTAATTCTACGCCAAGAGAGTGTAAGATGAGTACAGTTTTCTGTATGCCACGACTATGCGAAGCCTCTCTGTCTGACACCACTTTACTTGAGTAATGTATTTATTTTTCAAATATGTAATTCTTGTACTTCTAAGAAATAGTTAAACAGTCCCACCCTGACGGCTTCATATGAGCATATTGTAGGAAAAGGCAGTATGACATGGATATGGTCAGTGTTTAAGACAGCGCCATGATGGGACCTACCGTGGTAGAGGAGGTACTCTTAGCCTCTGCCGCGGCCGTGGCGGTTGC
Source organism: Metallyticus violacea (assembly GCA_030762175.1). Taxonomy (NCBI): domain Eukaryota; kingdom Metazoa; phylum Arthropoda; class Insecta; order Mantodea; family Metallyticidae; genus Metallyticus; species Metallyticus violacea. The sequence goes on from CM060832.1 coordinate 3,437,133, forward strand.
AGCTTCTTGTATCTTTTCCTCGGCTTTCCTCTCCTTCAGAGCTTTCAGAAGCTTCCACTTACTGCCCATGGGGCCGGCTCCCTCCTTGCCAGGAGACGGAGTTTTGGACTCAGGTTTGCCACCTGGTTCAGTTGCCGGGGCACCGGAGGCCCCAAAGTCGTCCTCAGATTCGATCTTCAGTTTCGGTACGGATGCCGTGGAGATAGAATCACGATGTTCATCCCAGGTATCGCTGGCGGGTACGCTGACAGAACCTTCGCGCACTGTAGCTGTTTCTTCGGTGTCCCATCCGTCACTGACCGGAATGCTGACAGACATTTCGCTGGGAGGGACGCTGACGGATCCCGAATCCGAACCATGTGCAGAGCCCTGTTGCTGTTGCTGAAGTCTCAAAGTTGACCCGCTCGAGCTTCTCAGTGACCTAGCGAGTTCCGCTTCCATTGCTTCTTCCTCTTCATCCACTTCCATCTCGTCCATGCTCTGCTCAGGGCTATCGGGCCCACTCGTCTCGCCTGAGGAAGAGTCATCGTCTCTCAATCTCGACCTTTTCTTAGGTTCTTCCTGCTTGGGAGGCTCTGCTTGCTGCTCCTCCTCCCACTTACTCATCGTGCCTTCTGCTCTGCTGCGCACCTGCTTCTCGTAATCCTCACCATCCAGCACACCTTCACGTGCACGAGCCTTCAGCCGCAGCTCCTGCAGTACAAAAGACATCTGTTCTTTCACTCCGCTATCGGGTTCTATGGGCTCTGGCGTTGCCTCCACGGGTTGTGGAGGTGGGGGTTCATCTCGCTGTCTCTCTAACTCTTCCAATTTGCGCAACTCATAACAATACCATTCGTCTTCGCTGTCAATGCTATCCTCAGTACTTTGGCGACGCGATGACACCCGGGACGTGCTTCTATATGAATGTGTTGAGCGGGTGTCTTCGTCCTGTTCTCCTCTGGAGCCCATCCCCCAGGGAATTTCCAGACTCTGTTGATGTCGAGAGCCAGTGCTGTGGTATCTGCCTGACCCGTAGCCTCGCATACTGGAAACGGAGGGGCTTGCCTCTACTGCTATTGTTTCTTCTGAAGACCGTGGAACTGCTTGAGGTTCCTGGTGTTGCGGGGAGGCTGGTTGTGCTATGAAACCGACTACAGACTCATCAATACTTGTCTCCATGGTGGGTTCGTCATAAATAGCATCCTCGATAACAATTTCCTCTGTTGCTGTTTCATGGTCCGTTTTTGTACCACTAGAAAGATGTTCCTCTTTCGCTTTCATTGGCGGTTGCGCAGTAGGGATAGATGTGTCTTCCTGGGCCGCCTGTTCTTCAACAGATACTGTAGAAGACTGCCGTTGCCTATATTTTCCGAGGGCTCTAGAAACTGCAAACTCCCTCGACGCACCTCCTAAGGCAACTTGGGGAAACTGCAGCTTTTCTCCCACCATGTCATCAGCACCTGACACTGGCGTCGTGGCAGCTGCTGCTCGTTTCACTTCACCTATTGTTGGAAACAACGAAGATGGGTCGGGTTCAACGGGTTTAGTTTCTGAGGGCTCACTAGTGTCATATGGAAGATCGCTCAACTGTTCCACTTCAGAGTCCCTTCGAGGGGACTTTACCATGACCGGCTGCTGCTGAAGGCTGACTTGCCGCTGCATCCCGTGGTTGATTTTAACGAACATCCCGGTCTCCGATGGGACATCCGAAAACACACTATCCTCACTATCCTCCGAAAAGCCGCTCTGACGACCGCTCCATTCCGTTTCTGACTGCTCGGGGTCCGACATGGACTGTGAGTGATGATGACTGCGACGTTTTGCCTTCTGCAGGATACCGGACATAGTGGAAGCGAGTGGGTTTTTCTTTTTCTTACGGGGCATGGTGCTCGTGCTGCTTCGGCTTCCTCCTCGCGGGGTTAGGTAACCCCGACCATGCTCCTTTGACATGGCTAAGTCTTCTCTTCTAACACCTGCTGGTAACGAATGCGACCGATGTCGCTTACTAAGACCCGGTAGCCAACTGCTCACTGAACTCATGGCGGATTTCAGTTTTCCCTTCTTGCTCACCTTTTCGTCCGTTGGAAAGCTGCTGTCCTTGATGTCAGCGGCAATGGAAATGTAGCCCGACTGAGATACGATCACGCTACTGGGGTCATAATATTGACCGTCATGAAGTTGTGGTGGCGGTGGCTGTTGCAGATCGGGAGCATTTCTCTTCCGCAGATCAAGCTCCAAGTACTGCATGTCTGGACGCTGACCCCAGTACTCTCTAGGATAACCTTCGTTTGCTTCTGCTATTCCCGGGTGTTGCTGCACATAATGCGGCTGTTGCGGTTGAGGGTATCTTCTTGGATCCATGTAAGGCGGTGGCCACTCCCCTGCATTAGTGGTCATTTGATTCATCATTACGACATTTTCGTACTGCGGCTGGGGAGCGCTGATCCACTGCGTACTGTGATTATATTCCACCCTCTGTTGTGGTCCGGACGGCGTCGTTTCATACCGTGTACTTGTAGGATAGTAGGAAAGGGCGTCGGTAATGTTACCCGTAGGAAACATAGTTCGATACATAGCGGTTTTATAGCCCTCCAGGTTAGAGACTCCGCCACCTGGGGGAACAGCAGATCCTGTGGAGTGCCCTCTCGAGAGGTTTCTCTTGCTGGAGTGCGAAGGGGCGCTAGTTGTAGGATATGCACCTACTGAATGACTGCGGGAAGTAATGCGCTGCTCGGGAAGTTGTTCCTGGTAGCGATAATGCAACTCCATGTTGTTTATATTGTTATTGTTGTTATTGTTGCACGGTTCCACCAGGTCGGGGTACTTGGTGGAGCTGCCGCTGCTGGTATACACCGATGTAAACGACTGCTGTCTGTTACTGCCCGCAACGGAATATATCGCGGGCTGTTCGCTGCGGTACAGGAAATCGCCGTATGTTGTGCTGCTGCTAGTCACGACCGCGCTTGCACTGGGAGACCTCGGCATGCCGCGATATGAGGTGCGGCTACGGGGACTTATTGCTAGGTCAGAACTGCTGGATGGTACTAACCTTCCGCCAGTTGTCGTTTGTGGGATCTGTTGCTGCTGAGCAAGTTCAACAGTTGGCGACTTGACGGTGGTGAAGGCAGAGGGGTGGTGGCCTATGATTGAATTAGCGAGAGCAGGGGGTAATGGGGGTAGAGGGGAACGAGGAGTGCCGTACTGACGACCATCTCCTGCAGATATGGACGTTGAGGGAGGAACGGTGGGTGAAACTGCCAATTTGTTGGGCTGTTGTTGCCCTTTGGTTAAGGATTCCGATGTATACACTGCCGGTATTGGTGTCTTGTTCGTGTTACTGATAACGCTCTTGGGTGATCCGGGAGACTTTTCCATGCTGGACCAGCCGCTCATAGAGGATAACCCGGAGTCCGATTTCGCTGTTCCGATATTGGCTGACGTTGATTTCACTATGTTTTTAGGAGATAATCTCGGCGATTTAGGAGAGTGTGGCGTGCGAGGTTCGGCAGAAGGAGAAGTAATTGACGTTGTGCTTGTTGCTGAGGCCACCATCAGCGCACTGGGACTTGCACTTCTTGTCATGATAGAGTCCGTGGTGGGCATTAGAAAAGCATCGCCACTGTCTTTAGGTGCTGGTGGTGGTGGGCTGCTAGGAGAGGGGGAAGGTGGTGTGCGACTGTCTGTCAGGTCCAGCTCCAGCAAACTGTCTCTTGCAATGTACCCGTCCTGTCGCGTGCGAATACTGGATCCTGAGAGTGCCGGGGGCGAACTGAGTTTTTCGCTTGTTACCAGACCATACGTACTCGAGACAGAAGAGTATGCGGAGACACCTCTGCCCTGATACCCTTGAGCATCCGTGTAATCTCCAGCGTATCGGTTTGGGGACGTGGCGAGGGAAGATGACGTTATATCAGCTTGAAGCAGAGCAGAAGAGCCATAACCAATCCTTGCAGCAGTTTGCGCTGAGAGCATGGCGTTAGAAGATTCTAACAGCACCCTATGACGCGGGGATGTTGGAGAAGGTGACACTGTGGACCGGAACCCAGAAAGAGCAGAGGCTACTTCGGAATCGCTGTCGGAAGAAAGACGTGAACTTGGCCTTGACTTACTGCTGCTGCTGAGAGTAGACGTGCCAGCCATCAGAAGCAAATCAGAAAGACCGCGCGCAGAATTGGAAAAGCTCCAGTTCTCCAGATCCGAGTCGACGTATATCTGCCGCAGCTGTTCGTCTATAACGCTACTGTTTTCTCTTGCGGAAGTGGTATCATGTTTGGGGGACTCCAGAAGGCGGTCTTGTAGTTCCTTGAGGTTTTGCGAATCCTTCTGTAATTTGGTAGTAAGCCGGTCGAGTTCCTGTAACTTCTCCAGCGCCACCTGATCGATAACGCTGAGGCGCGTCAACTGCGCCAAATCCTGCTCATTCACGCAAGGTGAGTTACCGCGGTAGTCCTTGTAGTCGAGAGCACTAAACACTTCCTGCGTCTCTTCGTTTTCTTCCTGGGCTACTGGACCCGTCGATGCTGCCGTTGTTTCATCTTTGCCGGTACTGTCGTCGCCGTCCTCTGCCTCCTCCCAGATCATCCCTAGCTGCGAAGCTGCAGTGGAACCCGCAGCTAATGGGGGCGTAGCCACAGAAACTGGACCTTCCGAGGTGCCGACCAAATCATCGCGGAAGGCATTGTTAAGGCTCCTGTAGAACGCTTCGTCCGGCATACGCATCATTCCGTCTATTTCCATCTCCATCTGCAGCTCGGTTATGAGAGCTGCTGCAGCGCTGGAAGTGTCAGTGTCGGCTCCACCCGCAGCAGCCACGTCCCGCCCTGCTACCGTTGCGGCTGCGGCATCTTCCATCAGATCCTTGATCGTCCTCTGCAGCTCATCTTCGGTAGAGGTTGCAGTAACTGCGGGAACGGATTCGTGAGACTCTGGTGCCGCTCCAGAGTCTGCAGGTACCACAGCAGTGCATTCCGCACTTTCCGAGGTGCCCACCATCGTATAGAACTCGAGTAACTGCGCGATGACGCTCTGCTGCTCGTACAACAGAATCTCCAGCTTCTCGAGTCGCTCCCACATCTTGATGTACTCCTGCGAGAGGAGGTCAAGCGCACGCCAGGCGTACTTGAGCTCCGTCTCCAGGATGTTGAGACGCGTGCCTAGCCGCTCCATGTAGTCGCTGATGATAATGTCAATACTTTGCACATAGTTCTGTGGCGGTGGGGAGGTGGCTGCGGTAGGCGCGCAGCTTTTCACCGACTCCATGTTCGTTCACAACCTTTGCAGTTTCACACGCTCTAAATACGTAAAAACTTTGCTCAAAAAAATATTAATCACTTACGTCCTGCACATGCATGCTATAGAGTTTTAATTGACAATTTGATAGGGGAGGTTGTCGGGAGGTCGCCTGCCCCCGCGACTCATCCTGCAGGTCAGCATCACGTGACGCAAGACAACCACAACCGACGACGAACCCGGCAGCAGGAGCCCCGCTGCCCAAAGTAGGAACACAAAAGTTTGTCTTGTACTTTCAGTGCCATTATAAGTATAGTAACTATTCAGCGGCAAATACTCGTTGAAAACTTCGTTGTTGCAAACCTGGAAAAGAACTAAGTGTTACCAACTGAGATCGAACGCTGAAGATGTCCTTTCCGCAGTATACGAAACAATCCACTTCGTCATTAGCTTGTACTATGACAACCACGAAAATAAATTTAAAATTCCGAAGTACAAGGTAATGGAGCGAACTGTTGCTTCGTATAGGTGGAAAAGAAAACGTGTTTGGTGTTGCACATCGCACGTGGCTCAAACTTAATGCTTTACAAAACGCAGAATATGACCAAGCGACATGTTAACAAAACTAGAATGAAAAATTACTACAGTCTAAACAATTAATCTAGTTGTAGTATTAAAATCTTCTTCGGTGTTTCAAGTACACACTTTCGTTCATTTTTAAGACAACAAGAGGATATAATGCAGAGAAAAGGATAAGGTAATGGAATCTCATCAAGGTTCAATACCTTATATGTATAGCACGTGAGCGGAAGTTGTTTAGAATGAAGATTACACATGTTGTATATAATTTTATTATTGAAATAATTTTTAAAAATATTAAACATTATCTAAATGTGATGTAGATATGACGTATTACATTGCATGGTTTTTTAGTACTCACTTCTATGACTGCATTATTTTGTTTTTGTTCTGAAGAATTCAAATGGGAATGGTCGCTAATTCCGTATTGTTTGCTTTTGAAAATATGGATATTACTCCACAAGGAGGAGCCTTAGGGTTTGTTAAAATCGAAAAGTGTATACAAAAAGGAATATGACAAATTCTGTACTTGAAGAAAATAGAAATGTGTTAGTTCAACAAATGAAAAAGCTTGTTGCCATATTTTTCAGAGTTGATAAATATGTAATGTATCGTGTATTGATTATTAATACTATAAGTAATTTAAAATTTACATTCTTAGATATCAGTAATGGTTCAGAAATAATATTTTGTAATGTAGCTGACTGTACTTTTAAATTTACTAAGCAAAGTAACTGATGGGTGTAGTAAGGTTAAGGAAATTGAAAGAAATTGTAATGTGATTAATTTTTAATTGCATTTTCAATGTTTCCAACATGATGGAAGTTAATTTATGATGAGCAATAACTTACACTGTTGTAGTAGTTTCAAAACATTTGTTTAATACTCGTGTTTGAATGTTATGCTTTTTAGGGCGACGATTTTACCTTTTCTTTTGTTGTTTGCAATTGTGTTGTGAAGGCGGCGATGACTTCATGAATAGTAGTTGCTAGGTAATAGAGTCAGAATTGTGCACGATTCATAAGAAGCGCTTTTAATGCAAAATAATATTATGGTATATTATTTTCATTATTTTTTTCTTATTTTAACACATCGATAATGCTCTTTTAAAACATTCATAAGTTAATTGAGATAGCAAGGTTACGTTCCAATTTTTCTTTCACAGGCACGATCCAGATTTATGACTTACTTTAATTAGAGGAAACAGAATCTATTAAAAACCCGATGAACAGATAAATGTTTGCAGCTTGGCATTCTTAAAACGTTAATCTAACAGATGTGATGTTGACGGCAAAATTAAGATGATATCAACACAAATACGTATAAAGTCAAATAATTGCAAAAAGCTTAATTTGCACCGAAAGAAGAAATATAAACGGACATGCTGGTCCTTTTGGTTTACAAAATGTCATTAATCTTCCTCAGTCAGATCTGGGTGTTTCCTTCTATTAGAGGAAGCTGGTTACATATGCCAGATCTTTCATTGGTTTGTCGCCCGTTTCATGGCAGCTGGTGGATCGGCATTGAGAGCAGTAACTCCCGGCGAAGCGGATATCATGTCCGCGCAACGATTACAATAAAAATAATTACGTACCATATACCGATTTTCTTACTATGCAAGGGGGATGTGTGTATAACTTCCAATACCCGGTATTTAGAGTGATCATTAACGTTAAATTTACCTGTTGCAATTCGCGGACAACAGTGATCTTGCTTCAACTTTAAAGATGAATGTGTGGATATAGCAGAACAACCTCTCCTGTCATAAGATACCTGCTTATTTTCATAGTAATTGGAGTATCGCTTCGCCAGAAGTTACCATACTAACTGCCCATCCTCCAGCTGTCGTGAAACGGACGACAAAACCACGAAAGATCAGGTTCCAAGGCAAAGTGATTACGAGATTGCTAAAAAAGCTATAAACGGGCATTGAAAATATAACCATTGTGAGTAGAGTGGTTTTTATTTCATTAGCAATGTCAGATGTTTTCCTACAATAAAATGAAAAACGCTGCTTCTGGTCGTTCGTGCATACAGAATATCGAAATGTTGTGAAATTTTGTCCCCTGTTGATATGCTGCTCATATTCAATTACTCAAAAGACAGCAGGTAATTTTAAAATTATAAAAATGCAACTACTAAGCTGTTCTCAAGTACTATAAATAAAGTTAATCAATTAATAATTGAGCAAGACTCCTCTTTGAACACGAGTCTCTAAATTTCAGCCCATAAATCAAGCTTATGGAGTAAATATAAACATCTACTTTACACATTTCACAGACTATCATCAATAGTCTGATAAATATACCTGAAAATGGCAAGACGTATTATGAAAGTTAATGCAAGAATGTTCTATAATAGTGTTGTTTTGAAGTTTTTACTTAAGACAGTTTGTATTTATGACGAAACAATAAAACACAATGGAGAATAATACAATGGTGAAAACATATATTGTTTCTTCAAAATAGTATGAAAAAAAAAAAACCAAAAAATGTAGAAGAATATATTTTAATGTAAAAAGAATATAATTGTTTTATATTAAATAATATGTAAATAGTGTTTAAAACGTATGAAGACTGTACGTGTATAATTAGACCCGCCTCTGTGGGCTCGTGGTAGCGTTTGCAATTATTAATCTGAAAGTTCTGGGTTCGATTTCCGATCAGGTAAAGCTGTCTGGGTAAAATTTTTTGCTACCGGGGTAACTTTAAGGCGCCAAGGAATCCCAACATTATGTGCCATTATTAATTCATTCCCATAAATACTTTGTTGCACCCACGGGCTTAAGGACTTCTACCATCGCCACTGAGACAACGCTCCGGCCTCAGTACCACATGTCAGTGGTATGCCCACAAGTTCATCAGATACAAAATAAAAGTATAATTAAGTTTTGTAAAGATATCTATTTCTACTGCAAATATTTTATATGTTCAAATCAATATCCTCTAAAGCAGTCACTTCTCCAAATTATTTTCATGCATAGCTCCCCTTCAGAATGAAAAAAGTATTTTAGGACTCCCAACTTTGAAACTGAATTCCTATAAAAATTTGAAAGCTCTAAAAATTCTAAGAGAACTCCATCTGAATTCCTGTAATGTGTGCGACAACGCAGAACTCTGATCCAGTGTATTTGGAATTGATGGAAACATTTTATTTTTAACGGTAAATATTTATGTTCTATAATTTATTTTCAGCATCTGCAACATGTCAATTTAGATATTGAAGGGAGATTTTAGAAACAACGTTGATTATAATTTTATGTTTCATCCTCTCATTCCCAACAACTCCACTATGAAATAAACCGTCACGGGTGGCCGAGGTCGTTAAGGTGCGGATTCGTCAGGGGGAGGTCTTGTGTTCTATTCCCACCAGAACCGTCCTCCCTGACTGAGGTTTTTCCAGATTTTCCTCAGTCCTCATAAATAGCAAATGCTGGGGAGGTACCCTAAACTTAGGTCTGGAACGTTTCCTTCCTTAAAAAATCCTTTTCCAATTTATCATTTCATCTCATGTATCATCAGTGTCCACCAGTAGTAAAAACGGGCGTTATTAAAAAAAAACTACGAAATTTGAAATGGGAACCCTACTCACAGTAGGAACGGTTTGGGTATTCCGCGAGATCGAATTCTGAGTGCGCATGTTAGAAAATTTACTCTATTTTTCCTACAGATGGCTCTACATAAAAAAGGATGGCATAATTGAATACAAACCGAGGACATTTATTACCACTTTTTAAAATAAATTAAACAGCACCATCATCGAATGTAAACATTCCGAAATATTTTCTACACTCAGCGGCAGCAAAAGCGAAACAACAAGCTATTCCCTCCCTCAACACTTCAGCTTGAGTTTGAAGGTTTGTATAAGGCCTCCTTTGCAACAACATGCCTAAGTGTTTTAATGTTTAAAATTGTTGCGCCGCGTGATAAGTTAAAACATTCAGGCTCGCCTAGCTATCAGTCTTAAGTCAGTTTTAACATTTTGAAATGTTTGTTTGAGCTGAAGATGCAGCAAGGGCTGTGACATTAATGGAGGCATGTTGAATGCTGTTTAACGCCCGCTTTTACTACTGAGGCACCACAGGCGATGGACACTGATGATGCATGAAATGAAATGATATATTTTAAGGAAGGAATCGTTTCAGGCCTAAGTTTTTAGGGTACCTCCCCGGCATTTGCCATTTTTGAGGACTGAGGAAAGCCTGGAAAAATCCTCAGTCAGGGAGGACGGTCCTGGCGGCATTAATGGAGGATGGACGAAGTCTACGCTATGTTGCTGACTTCATTGACACTTCTCGTTCCAAAGTAAGCGGAAGTGTTCAGAGGGACGGTATCTACACCGGGAGGCAGGAGGAGCACTCTAATCGCGACGATCGCTTTCTTTTACTGCAAGTTCTTCCCCATTGACACACAACATTGGTAGAGGCCAGGAATAATTTGCAGCAAGTACGGCATGTTAACATCAGCGACAGGACAGTTAGAAGAAGGCTGTATGAAGTGAACCTCCAGTTCAGAAAACCTGCAAAAGGATCATTGCTAACTAGGGAACGTCAGTCTCACTGATATTTGTTGTTATGTGTTAAAATTCTACTAAGATACTGAATATAGAACAACTGGAAGTGATATTTGTGTAATACAGTGAAATTTACTCCTGGAATATTGTTTATTTTGCAGAACGTCAGTCATATCTCTTTATTAATTCGGGGTACTGGGTATCATAAGGTACAGCTGCTGTAAGGAGCGAAAAATATAATACAGGCTTTTCACTTTCGGTAACTATTAAACTAAGCTATGCTCTTTAACCTATCAGAAGCATTATAATTAAAAAAAAAACCTTGTAATATTTTCTTAGCTAAACACAAAGTTGTACTTTAGGAGGAAAAAATATTGATAACCCTTATAAATGCGTAACTGTCATTCAGAAAGCACCAAAAACTATCAAAACCGAAAAAACAGATTAAAGAAACACCCACCTTAATTTATACATAATTACCTTTTATAGAGCGAATTTCGTATATATAAACACTAAGAGAAAGTCACACTTGTAACGACTAGAGTTCATCTATTGCAAGAAGTGAGCTCTAGCCACGCGATCAAGAGCCCAGAGTAGGCTCGAAATATCGTAGCTTCAGCAGTGCCTCAAATAGTGTTTTATGTGTTTCTTACTTTAAATGTGGCACGCTTCTGTGCTATTAATTTGTGTTAGATCTCCATTCGAGAGCTTTTACATTCCTTTTAAAAAGTATAAATATAAGGTTAAGTGCATCTTCAAAAGGATTAAAGTTCTAATGCGCAACTTTCACATTTACAGCTGAACACAATGATAGAGCGTCATTCGTTGACAACTCAGCGCAAGAACACCAAGGCTTGAATTTGAACAGAAGAAAACTGTTAAAAACTAGCGAGCTTTGTGTTTTGGTAATAAATGGTCTATACTCTACAAGAAAGAAGAAAATGTAAGCGGAGAATCGAAGTAGACTTACTGGCTTCAACAGGACCTGTTAACGCAAGTGTCTACATATTGTGAAGCAGTTTCCATTATGGGAAGTGCCAAAAGCACAAACAGGGAATAAGGCCTTTTATTTGTCTATATCTCTAGTGCCTAGCGCTATCCACCTTACAGTTCGGAGCACATTGAAAAGAAACATTAATGTGTGTGTTTTGACAAATTTTACAGGTAAACAGTGTAAATAATTTTTTTAAAAAAGGCCTAGACGCGAGTCCTGCTTGTGTGTGGTTTCTTTGCTGAGTACACCTCAGTTTTTATGAATACTTCTGAGTTGTCTACTACAAATAAAAGCACATCTCAAGCTAAAATTCCAAATGCTTTGCATAATGGTTTACCACGAGTTGATCGTTTTGCCCTGCCATTATTCCATAAGTCATTAAGTAAACATAATCTACTGTGTTAGGGTGTTCTTATTTATTAAACGAATTGATGATCTGATAACAAAACATGTTGAGCTTAGTTTCGATAAGATGTAATTAATACGGTCTTTCCAATTCAATACAAATACGTTTTATGTTATCCGATTCGATGCTTTCATTTTCGTCATATGTATTGTATCTTTGGATCTGGAACATTTTTATTTTGTGTGAAAATTAATGCATTTACTTTTTTAAATTTTCATATGCGTTTTGTTACAGTAAGATTAGTTGGACAAATTCGAGAATTTCTTGGTTAACTTGAAAGTGGCATCATTCGTTGACATGTTTTTCATAAATCAAATTGTTACAATATTTTTTTTTCTATGTGAACTACACTGGTCTTCTCACGACGTCTGTAGATTGAACGTGATTACTGTAGGTGTAAGTTTGCATATGAATGAAATGAAATGAATTAATGACGACGTAAATGAGCTGGGAGTCCTTTTCGCTTTAAAACTATTTGACATCCACCTTCTCAAGGCAAGGAAAAAAAAAAACTTGCTCAGACATCTTGATCTGACTAAGATTTAAACCCAAGACCCAGACCTCCGCGAACGCTACCACTGGAATATGGAGGCACGTTTATCTAGATCTTACAAACGTTGGATTTTCAAATACGGCGTAAAAAACGCAGTATAATTTCTTTATTTATTTTATATAATGCAAAGGAATAACCGATTGTTAGAGAAGAACAACGTTCTAAGTCAATAGCTGAGAATGACGCGATGCTGAAACCGTGAAAGATGAGGTTGCCTTTATCATCGACAAAATTGCTCGTTTCCTCGTGTACAGCGAGCTCTTACTTTAAGTAGAGAAGTAGTGTCAAGATTTAATTTTATATCTGGATGTGAATGCCGCTGCCAATGGAAGGCCGTCAGTAATGAATTGCGAAACCCGTCAAATGGAGCAGCGGTGGAATGCAATGAAATCGAAGAACGGGTTGGCCCCATTCTTGCCTCCGCGGCTTTTGTCCACCACAAAATCCCACACGAAATAGCCGCGGCTCGAACTACGGCCTCAGATGAGAGAGGCTGGTGCGCTAGCCAGACAGCCACCGCGAGCAATTGTCAAGAGAAAGCAGACATAATAGTGTCAGTGTCCAACAGTTGATATATACGTATCCAGTTTATTCAAATTTAATATGTCAAACCTGAAGAAAATCGTGCCAAACACAAAACTAGCTCCTCATGTTTCGGTACTTCAGACTTATGTCTATACCCTGAGTAGGGAGGAAGGGATGATGTGACCAAGAAGTTCACGTCCTTCTAAAGGACCGCCTACAGATCCATTCCAGGATCCAACCACCAAAAACCCCAAGGTCAGCAAGAGTTCTAAACCTGGAACCTCCCGAATACATTTAATGCTTTAATAATCTGGGAACTATTGTTTTTCAAAATTTTGAAGTCTATATCATTAAATACATCACATGACCATTAATTACAATCTCTCAAAAATAATGTGCAACAATTAAGTCAGTGTTGTTGCGGTGAATTGTCAGAACTTAGCCTTGTCAGTAATCAATTGAACTGATCGTGCATTATGTTCTTGCACACTTGCCACCTTCCTGCGTCAGCATCCAAATGGTTCGAAGAACATGATGAACATGATGAACCATAATAATTCATTCGTTGTTGAACAAAATCGTCGTAGACTTCTGCCTCTTGTTAAACATAAAGCCTGTGCGAAATGAGTGACACGTTCGCTCATTGAACACCCTAAGCAACAATCAATAAACTTAACCACATTTTTTTGGAAATACAAAACGATAGCACATATACTCATTGAAAACATTATTGCCTGGTGATGGGTGAATGCCATAACTGATTAAGTGCCTGCAAAAAGTCACGGTCGTGTATTCGGCAGGACAGCATTCTGGAGTTTTGTTGGTGAACCAAGAACCTCACAGAACCACAATTAATGGGGAGAGATCTCGTCGCATTTTCCAGCTGCAACCAAGTGCAAAAGCTCTGGAAGTTCTGATTTACTACAAAAAAGTTCGCTCATACTCAACTTTTGGTGACAAAGCTCAAATTACAGTTGTCGTATTCAACCCCGAGCGACGCCCACGATTGAAAGTGACAGGATGCTGTAGAAAAACTTGTGTCGCGGTACTTCAGATCTTTCTTGTTGTTTTCCAGCTCGTCTTGTCGCGTAGAATTTCGTTTGCAGATCTCTGGTCAATTCTCTCCTTCCAGAAAAGCATATTGCGAATAAATTTCATTATACTGAGCAGTGCGTTAACCCCCCCCCCCCCAAGCGGAAATGTTCAATTTTAACGAAGCATAAAGAAGAAGAAATTGGTGCAAACCCTGAACATACAAGTGGAGGTTTCAGTGGTTCTTTACATAAAGCAACAAAATTATTAAACATTGCTGTACACGTGTCCATTGTTTAAAACAAGGCGACTCAGTAGTCTGTTGTGAGTGCTTTTCATCTGTTTCTGAAGGTTTAATGGACCACACTCTTCTGTTTTTTTCTGACGAGGTCAGAAAGTTCACATCGTGTACAGGAACCCCCCCCCCCCCCCTGTATGGTAAGAAATTTGAAGTCTAGTGTGTTGTTATCGGTTCGATTTTTTATGAGACGACTATAACTGCAGAAAGATACAGAAGGGACATTCTGACCCTATTTTTTCAGCAGCTTACAAAAGAAGAGAAATCATATGGGTGGCTTCAACAGGATTCAGCAATTGTTCGTACAGCAGCGGAGTTCACGAATACAATTAAAGAAATGTTTAAAGTTAGAGTGACTAGTGCTGGTGTATGGCCCTCATCAGATTTAACAGTCTGTGGTTCTTACCTGTGGAGTTGCCTGAAAGACAAAGTTTATAAAACAAGCTCTCACATACTGGAGGAACTAAAATAAAATATCATAACTGAAATCAGAAACATTACAGTGACCGAACTTCAACGTGTCATTCAAAATACGCTTTTCGGAAACAGTGTCTGTTTAGCCAAAGGGGACGACATTTCCAGCATCTTCTATGAGATAACATTTTATACACAATTTAGAAGAGAAGTTAAAGTACATCACGGGCGACCGCCGAGAATCAATACACCGCGCTTGTGGGTTAATTTGTATGTGAAAGTCCGGTAGAAGACAACTATGTGCAAATATCTGCATTCCAAATGCAATTTTTATATAAAATATTATTGATTTTTCTTTTGAATAATAATAATAATAATAATAATAATAATAATAATAATAATAATAATAATAATAATAATAATAATAATGCTTTTCTGTAAATGTTGAAAATATCTGTCTGCCTGCATACAGGCCTCAAACGTCTCATTGCTCAACAAAGATGACACCCAAGAAAATATCTGATTTCTTGGGTGATATGACACTGAACAATCATTGATGAAGCCCTGCAGGTTTAATTAAATGCGCGGTGCAACGTAGCTTTACAAACAATTAAGTAAGGTAGGAGCACCCCGAAGTTGATTATTCGGTGAACAATGAACTGCGGTGACGCGGTGCTGATGCTGTGAATGAACAAACAGTGCAAAGACAACGAAACGAGCAAGAGCTGTCACGTCAGCAGGACACTCCAAGTTACCAGCGCACGTATCTTTCCCCAAACAACCGAAACCACCACAAGGCTGTGTGTTTTGTGAACCGCTGGCAGCTAACCAAACAACGCGTTATCTTATCAAATGGAACAACAAGGAACCTGCACTCGTCAAGTTACTTTTTTAACGATAATGCTAAGTCACATACAGCTAATGTGGTTCGTGAAACCATTATCTGCCTTGGTTGCGAGACTCTATTTCATACATTGCATCATCAGTTATCACCTTTTCCCTTCTTTGAATAATTATCTCCGTGTTCAGCAAATCCGAACCTTTGCCAATTTGCAAACTGCATTGGGTGGATTATTTTGCTTCCACCCTAAGGAGTTCTATCACAGTCTTACATCACGTTAGCTCAAGGTCATCGAAAGCAATGATGATCATATTTAAAACTAAAAACATTTTTTTTTTTGTTTAGAATTCAATTTAAAATATCTGGTCTGAAACAAACAGAACTTTATTGAGTATCTATAAATAAAAAATCTACGCAGGAAAATGATGGGTGGAGGTTTACCTCTATGGGATTGCAATTTCCGAATGAATACGAAAAATAGCTTAATTGGTGCGAACGCGCCTTTACAAGAGGATGCTTAAATCCGTTCACAGGCGAGAGTGGTTGACTGTGTCTCGAGGAGTAAGGTAAACATGCTGACGACATGGCTCATGAATAGTGAAGTCTGCAGACAGATTTACATAACATCACTTGTGCCTATTCTTACTTACAGTCGCGTCACCGCTCTGCCAACTTAATGCACCTTTTCCGTGATCTCGCGAATTAAATCAAGTTACTTTAAATACCCCATTCTTCACATTTTCCATTATTAGTGAAAGTTACACCAAATGCTTATAATACAGATGTTGACTGCAGTACATCCGTGAAAACTGTAAATGTTTCATGTTCGATAGCTACCGACAAGTTACTGCAGAATTTAAAGTATTTAAAACCAATGCTTTGTCTTAGATGTAAAGTCTGCACGAATTTATCTTATAATTCTTTCAAAGACGAATGTCAAACATCAGTATTGCGCTAGAAAAAATTACACTACTAAAATATTTCGCAAGAGCAAAATATTTATATATCCAAATGTAATTTGTAAGCTAAATTAAAAAATCCTTTCATACTTTCTCCATCAGGCAGAGACGATTCAAGTTTCAAATTATATACAGTTAATACTTACGTAATTTTACAATTCAGTGTGGTTGCGGAGGGGCTACCTACTGGGGGAAAGCAGTCGTAAATAGTGCATGTGCAGGTGGTAGTTAGTTTGAGGGAGGCTTTGTCAACGAGTGAATATGCGTGTTACTAGGTCTGGTGTTACTTCGTGTTTTCACTACGTGTTAATTACATATTAATTCTTCTGCATTATATGTGGCGTTACATAAATATATTGGATGGATAAAATAACACCCTATGGTAATATGCGTATAAAGTTGATATATATTAATACATTTGTGCGATTGATTTAATTAACTTTTTCTTTACAGTGGTGAAGTGTAATGGCACGTCGCATTATAGTCTTGGAGAGAGCTCAGTAGTGTATACTTCATCCTGTGCCATTACCGGCTTCTGTGACTAGCACCACCAGTGACATCCCACACATCAGCTAGCAACAGTGGCCCTGGAAGGGGCTATTTTATTGATTATACGAAACGGCGAGAATTAAACGATTGTTCCATACACATAATTTACAATGGGGAAAATTGTAAAATGCATACTCTGTTGTAAACAATTAATTATAAATATAATTACACGAATTGTGAATTACAAAACAGCGGAAATTAAATTTTGGCACGTACATATGTTCTACAATGCCAAAGACTGTAAGATGCAAACACTTATTATAAACAACTGATAATTCATACTAATACAAAATGGCGGAAATTAAATGTTTGCTATTAAACATAATGGGGAAAACACTATAAGTACACAAAACGTATTTCCCGCACAAAAATTATTTTAAATATATCGTATTTAGGTAAAAGTTACACAATCACCATCGGCACCATTGCTGCTTTCGGTCTGGTTATTGAAGTGTTCCTTAATCGAGGAATGCACGACAAAATCGTCGACGTCTCGCGACCAGATCTAGGGCTGTTGGAGATACAGTGAGCCCGTCTGAAGTACTTTTGTAGGTAAGCATCCGACTTCTACGGCCATACCGTCACCAGAGAGGAGAGTAAACTTGCGCAGATATTCTGGCGCCATGGAATAGCAAATCTTTCTGGACCTAGTCGTAACGTCATCAGGGGACTGGCTTCAGGTATTGAAAACTATCTGAACAGGAAAAGTAACTGTTGGAAATAAGGTATCTCGCATATCTATGTGACGGTAGAAATAGAAAATGAATATACACAGTGATGCGTTACTGAATACCACCCCAACAACACATGATAAATAAAACAAACCCACTTGCCATATACTATGTTTAAATTTGGAAAAGCAAATTTATGTTGTAATCAAAGAATATTTTCACCCCGCGATTGACATTTAAAGACCAAACACGAATATCAGAAACCAGAAAAGATGTTACGTTGTAAAAAGTAAGCCGCGTTGCATAAAATGATGCTATTTTAAAAAGATGTTACGTGGCAAAAAAGTAAGCTAAGTCGCAAAAAAGATGTTATGTTACAAAAAGTAAGCTAAGTCGCAAAAAAGATGTTATGTTGCCAAAAAGTAAGTAATGTTGCAAAAAAGATGTTATGTTGCAATTAAAACATTTTCACCCCGTCATTGAATTTTAACATACAAATTTCATTATTAGAAACAAAAAAAATTTTCACTTTGCAAAAAAAAAAAAAAAATTAGCTTTCACTATGGGAATTTCCTTTTAATTTGTAAGGGTTAAAAGGTTTTCTCCCCTTTTATCTGCTAATGGTATTTAGAGTGTTTTACAACGTTTACATTGCGACAAGTAATTCAAAGGAATTTCGTTTAAATTGTAAGGGTTAAAAGATTTTCTTTCCATTTACCTGCTCTTGGATTGCCCCACATCTTCACTCAGATTTTGCCTGAGGCGTAGGGCGGGTAAGCGAGACCAAGGAGTATGAGCAGTGGAGAAAACCAACCTCATTGACTGAAAGCCAAGATTGGGCGGGGATAAAGCGTATGGGTGAGTTTGCAGTAGAGAGAAGCATGCTCACGATGTCACTGAAAAGTTAAATTTCCTGTATAAAAGCAGCTTTTGCGATAGTCATTTTACCAGTGCATCTCGTGACTTTGTAGTGCATCGATCAACGCCTCTTCTTTTTGGCGTTCATTCCTTAACGAGACAGCAAGGTTATCAACATGTCTTCCATTGCCACCGGTAGACGCAGCGACGAGACACAGGTAAGTGCAGGCCTAGCCTTGTAACGTAGATGTGAAATTACCGATTATAGGCAGAGGACGATAAAAAATTATTTAGGTTATTCCAAAATGCATATTGTAGCGAGTTCGATTCTCGAAAATGCAGATGCGACCCAGTGGATTTCTAAAACTTTTACAACATATTTAGATGGGCAAACGGAAATTTGTTAAACAATTAGCCTGGTTTTATTCCAATTATTATTCATGATACTAAGAATCCTGCTAGACTCTTTAACATGAGCGTGCGTAGGTTCGACCAAGTGAATCCCGAGGCAATTTAAAATCCCTTGAAAAAGCTATGCCGAGTAATAAGGAACTTTTGTAGGGTGCATCACTCAAAAATTCGTGTATTTGGATAGAGGAAGTAACAGGTTCCTGCTACAAATGCTGCAATGACTGTAGTAAAAATAGAGGGATCATCAAAATCAATGACAAAAACCACCTTTTTTAGCTAGAGCCATCGCAGTGTGTAAAGCCAAAGTTAGCGGAGATAAAGATTATAAGTGTAGAGCACGCCGTCAAATTTAGCAAAAACAAAAGGCTATAGAGCTGTGCTAGAGCATAGGCAAATCCAATGGACTGTATACTCTCGATGACGTGAGAAAACTTGAGGCGTCACTAAAGGACTATTCCATCGCTGTTTTTGGCGACCACAGTTGAAAAATGTACTGTACAAGGCAAAAAATAATGACAAGCATATTGGTTTTATACTGCATCATAAGCGCTGTAATGCAATTGTAAATCTGCACGATGTCTTCACGTGTGAACGGTATTGCCCACATTGTAATTTTCCCTCACAAAATAAAAAAGAAACACAACGTAGCGATCTAAACTGGTCAAGTGCCATCAGCGGTGCTCACCAGCATTTGATAGGTACATGAGATGTGACGTGTGTCATCGCGACATCAACAGGCAGACCTGCTTTAATTAATTTATTGATTAAGGAAAATGATTATCTTAAAACCACGTCTGTGTGCGACGAGGAAAAAGTTTGTCCGCCGTGCAATAAACTTGTGAATATGAGGCTTATCTAAAGATATGACGAGTTTAATACAGATGACGCAGTGTGATGTGAAAGAATGGATGTTTAACATGAACCCAGTTAAACAATTGTTTCATCACATCACAAAGCCCGGGACGCAAATTTGACAGTGGACACGATCTCATTATGCCATTGATCGAACGTTTTGCGGACATCTACTTATGAAAAATGCCCCATCACCTTTCACTTCTGTGGCAATGCAGACGATCAGCTTGCTATTATTGCGCAGTACTCTAGAGCTGTTCGTGCGAATATCTGTTCCGAGGGAAATGACATGAAAAATGACGATCAGATTACCTTTGTGATCAACACACTGAACTTATTGTTTCAACATTAGAAGTATCGCTTAACAATGTCACCGCTCCCCTACTTCAGCCAGGCTACCCACGAAAGATGTCTTGAACAGCAGACTGTCCTCGCTTTGGAAAAAGGACACCGAGTATTCGACCAATCAAGGAAATAAGTGGCGAAACGGTTTTACCAAAGGAAGCAAAGTTGTACAGCTGAAACGAAATCTTTCCAATACACTCTTTAATCAGGCTGCCACGGGTGGTCGAGGTCGTTAAGGCGCGCACTCGCAAGCGGGAGGTCTGGGGTTCGATTACCACCAGGACCGTCCTCCCTGACTGAAGTTTTTTTGCAGGTTTTTCTCAATACTCATAAAATGCAAATACCGGGGAGGTACCCAGGCCTGGAACGCATCCTTCCTTTAAAAAATTCATTTTCCAATTTATCATTTCATCTCATGTAACATCAGTGTCACCGCTTGTGATGCCTTAGTAGTTAAAACGTGCGTTAAACACCATTCAAAAATATAAAAAAAAGTCTGTATTCAGGAAAATCTGCTCTTGAAGAGTATTGCCCAAATACCATCTCAAAGATGTCGGATTTCACGCCCTAGACATTCAAGGGAGTTAGCCAAATCCCCAGAAGGGTTGTTGTGGCCATGGTCACCGACCAGACATACGACAGCATTAACAAAATTCCGGACAATTAACAACATTTTAAATTAATTCCTTTCAAATTTATGTGAATGGACAGCCCTTTCCCTCACGGCATTTGATGACGGACATTTTCTCCAATGTTTGACAATTCTTCAAACTGGCCCCGGGATTCTCTTTAGGGACGAAGGAAATTCTATTTCCAGACATAAATATTCTCACGGATATACCATTGCGGTCTTTGATCTAACAGTCGATATGAGTGCCAACGAGTTTTACATTTCAGAACGACGTCACAGCACTATCTCTCCAAGTAGAGGTTTAAAGAACAAACTCTGTTGGTGCTGGCAGAGATTCGTCCCTCTATAGAAATTGATGATAATAGAATCATTAGAATACATTGCAAACCCACCGCTTTCTGTCTATGTGTCCCTCTACGCGCTAACGCTTTTTAGGTGTGTACGCTTGTGATCAGTTGTCTTCAGTAAACGTGCATAATAGTCGGCTTCCCGTAGCAGTTGCCGTCAACACCGATCCTAGCACGAAACCTGGCAAACATTGGATCTGCACCTTTGTGGCAAAGAACGGGTGGGGATATAGCTACGGAATTGATTCTCTTTCGCCTCATATTCAAAATTTTCCAACCAATGCTGTGGTACACGATGGACTCACACATGTATGTGAGGCCTTTGGTGGAGCTATCCGCAGAAGCCGGCAAGTGGCACAGGAAGGAGGATACACTACTATGATCAGTTGGCAGCCTGGAGTTCGGACGTATATGTGCTGAGATGGTGGCGCGCGGTGCATGGGCCTCGCGCAATATTGGGGGCCCAAAGACCGCCAAGAATTGCCATGACAAACCGATGAACATAGGAACTGTGGAAGTTGTCATCACTCGGCATCCAGATCAGAGGAAAATGTGCAGATATATTCAGCAGCAGTCCCCAAAAGTGAACACGACAAGTCACTTTCCCGCCACTCAATCTGAAAAAAGAATTAGATATTCGTCTGTGGAAGCCACATTACTGTCAAGAGCTAATTGTAACCTGCCAGGTTGGTATAGGGACTGACCCAAATTGTTCAGCAACAGCATTTTTCATGTCGGAGGGTTTATTAACCGCCACAACGATCGCTATTGGGCACAGCAAGACCCGAGATTCGCGAATGAAAAATCTCAAAGTAATCCTTAGGTCACAGTGTGGTGTAGGTTCGTTCATTCTTCGAGACACCGAGCCATGCTGGAAAATGAAGACCGGCCAATTGTCTCCAACATCAATGAGCTCATTTTTCATTTAAGACAGTACTGCTTCTCATTTTGCTCTCAACATTCTTGACCGACCTGAGCACCATTTTCCAGGAAGTTGGTTGGGTCGCCGTGGTTCACATGAGTGGCAAGCACGGAGTTCTGGCCTCATTCCACGTGACTTCTTCCTGTGAGATTGGGCGAAGGAAGAGGTGTACCGCACCAAACCAAAATCTTTGGATGACCTGGAGGATCGCATTCGCAATGTCTTCACTAACTTACCACAGGAGTATCTGCACAAGTCAGTGGAAAATATCGCCCACATGTTACAAACACTGGTGCATACGTGGAGTTTTAAGTCTCACGGCATAGGATTTTTACAATGTTAAACTACCACAAATCTTGTTTCACTCAAATATACCAATTATTATTAAATATTACAATAAGGAGTTACTTCTCACCCACCCTGAGGGTAAGTCAAAATAGATTCCTAGAAAAGATATCTTGGCCAATGTGTTCCAGGTAGATAAATAGTTTGGCAAGTTGTTAAAAAGTTACGAGACAGTGACCCGTCGATCCTGGCCGGATTGAACCAGCAACCTTGAATCTAAGAGGCAAATATAGTTACCTCTAAATCACCAGAACCGACACTTCAGCAGATATTTTTGCCTATTTTCTCAGTACGAATTATATCGAATAATAATGATAATGCCAACATTAAAACTTGGCGCTAGCTGCTTTAGATATCCTAACGACGGGCACCCTCGCAAAGTTCAGTACGTGCGTCTCGTTATAATGTGGCACACCAACTGCGTTGCGTAAACCTGTCAGGTATTTGGCATATCTCGCCCTGGAGAAACTTGTGGGTATAAAGTTACACGCTTCAGTTTCCATCATTGGTTTCCTATGTCTCTGCTTGGAGACTGGAGCTTGCAACATTGCGGGGGGGGGGGGGGGACATACGAAGGAAAAACAGGAAATAAG
Organism: Metallyticus violacea; assembly: GCA_030762175.1. Taxonomy (NCBI): domain Eukaryota; kingdom Metazoa; phylum Arthropoda; class Insecta; order Mantodea; family Metallyticidae; genus Metallyticus; species Metallyticus violacea. Next base: position 3,459,981 of record CM060832.1, read on the forward strand.
TTTCTCAACATACTTTTATGGGAGTTCCTTGCCGGAATATAAGTAACGCTGCAAATACTCGCTACGCCTTTCCTCTACATTTCGTAAAAGTTTAGAATACAACCCTCCCACGAGAATTTGAGCAAAGTCGCTCGCACTGGAAAAGAATTTTGTACTGCTGCAAAATTGCGTAATGGAAACGTTACCGAAAGAAGGTCGCATTTGCTATGCATTTAGAAGAAGAACAGATTTCTAACGCGATTTTTTGTTATAGATGCGAGAGGGAAAACTAGGAAATTTAAAATGGAATTATTTGGAGAAAATTTTAATTTAATGTTTATCATTCACAAAATAAATAAAAGTCAGTCACGCGGGAGCTGCGTAAACTAAGCGATTTCCTCAGCAAGTTAAATGCCTCTAAACAGAAATATAAAATCTAAATAATGGCCATATTAATTAATGAAATGAAATAAGTAATGGCATTACGGTGTGGTATTAGGGAAAGAAGTCTTGCAATCGATAAGTATCACAAAAGGAAGACTAACTTTTTAGAATTATTATTTTGATTAAACCACACAATTAACGGTATACTATTAATTAAATGATATGTATGACCACTGATAGACAAAGCAGAAAGTTTCGAGTTACATTGTGTATTTAAGATGATGTTCATATGTTTCAATAAAACAAAAGCATGTTACTATTAAAAAACAAGTACAATGTACTAAGGAAATATACACAATCAACAATAAAAAATCGAAAGATTCATCGATTTTCGTTGGCTTTGAAATTTAATTTAAATGTTATTAACATGTGACGTTTTCTGAAGGTTATTACAGAGCGCTCTTACATACAAATATAATTCTCACACACGTATTAGATTAATTACTTCTTCACGACGATGTTTTTGTTAAATATAAATATAAATCATATGCAACATTATAAATGCAGTTTATATGCTGAATTAGTCCTTTTATATTGAAACCATATAGAGAAAATTAACATTATGAGCGCTTCTTAAATTTCGGTTTTCAATTACACCTGATTTTCAGGAGCTTTTTTTTTTTTTTTTACTTTATTTAAATTATATATACGGAGTTTCGATGTTGTTCATTTGTTTTATTTACGGACGCTCTTTAACATCTCAAGTCATCAACGTCCTATTCAATTCAGGGCGTGAAACAACCGACAAATTTTGCTCAGAGGTCTCTTCTTTCAGGCTTGAGGTTCCTTTACATGCCGTAAATGTACGACACGGGACCCACGGCTTTACTTCTCTTCCGAAGGAAGTCATACTTAGGATTTTTTAGCCCGAAAAAATTCATAGGTCTTGGCCGACATCGAACCCGCGATCTTGGGTCTTGGGTTTAGGAGGCACCAGGACGTAAGAGTTTCGTTGCGATAAAGTAAACATTGTTACTATTGAGAAATTTTTAATTTCTGGGTTTTAGATAAGCCCCCACTCCTAATAATTTGATTTCTCTGATTTTCAGAAACTATTTTTAATGAAGTGTACAGAGTTTCATTGCGAAAAAATAAATATTGTGGCCTCTAGAGCAATTTTAAATTTTTTAAAAAACAGCGTTTTAGATTAACATCTCACCTCTAGTGGTTGAATATGACTAGTAGCTGAGAAGAAGGAACTTATCTTCTCGAGTCTTTGTTCCTCAAGTGGAATTGGAACGACTGAAGAACTTCCAGACGCGACGTTTTCTTTAAGGATAGTTTTCACTGCTGCCATTGCAATATTCAGGGCTTTTTGAATCTGAAAATAGTTGTGACGATTATCTTCCCGCAACAGGTCTCTGCTTTCATCTCATTTTCATCATCAGTTGCACCACCACGGGTGGCCGAGGGACTCGTGAGCGGGGCCTGAGGTTTGAATCTCGCCAGGATCGTCCTCTTGGACTTAGGTTTTTTCTAGGTTTTCCTCAGTCCTCATAACAGGCAAATGCCGGGGAGGTAGCTTAAACTTAGGCCTGGAATGTTTCTTTCCTTAAAAAAAAAAATCCTTTCCCAATATATCATTTATCATCAGTGTCCATCGCCTGCGGTGTCTCAGTAGTAAAAAACGGCGTTAAACACCATACATTCATACATTGACTGTTGCTGGCCGTCCGGGGAGGGAATCCCTTCCTCTTTTAAAATCTGCACACCCGATGAACAGTGCATTGCGAAGAGCAATCTTTCAAAGTTTTCTGTCTATCCTAAACTGACTGTAAAGTCATAGAAAACGATCGCTTGAGATCTGTTGAAGCTTCTGGCACGCATACATACGAGGGTAAGTCCTAAGTTTCCTAGGTATAATAAACTTATCAATGTAGTTATCACATCTTTCCATTAACACTTCAATCCCCCTCCTCAAAAATAATCACAAGTTTTGTCTGCATAATGGGCATCATTTCTTCGTCACACTTAAATTTCCTTTCTCGAAGGTCCTTTTCGAGTTTTGAGAAGAGGAAACAGTCACTGGGAGCTAGTTCTAGGCTGCAGGGTGGATGGTCGATCTCCTTGAAGCCACATTTCTTCTCAGAAGAGAGTAGCATGCATTGGCGCGTTGTCGTGAAGAAGGAACTAAGCACCACTCAACTTTCCTCACCTTTTCTCTTTGATGGAAGCACGTAGTCTGTGCAGTAGGCCAGCATAGTACTCTCCATTTACTGTGGTGTTCCTCTCCTTGAAGTCAATGAAGAGTATTCTTTCACTGTCCCAAAAGATTGTGGCCATGATCTTCTTGGTCGACTGAGTGACCTTGGCCTTTAAAGGCGGTGCTTCACCGGGTTTACGCCACTCCATTGATGTTCTTTTGGACAAGGATCATAGTAGAGGATCATTGTTTCATCTCCTGTAACAATGATTTACAGAGTTTCTCTCTCGTTGCCACGGCAGAGCTCCAAAAATTCCCGACAACAGATGATTCGTTGCTGCTTTTGGACTGAGGAAAGAAGTCTAGGCACTAACCTTATTCATTTTTAAATGTTCATGAATAATTCGAAGAACTGTTGTTTTAGAAAGGCCCAACCTTGCTGCTATTTCTGTAGCTTTGAGCCGCCGGTCTTCCATAATATTTACTTCCACAAGAGCCATGCTTTCAGGAGCGAGCACCTCCAAGGGCCGACCTGCAAGCTCTTCATCTTCAATGCTTTCTCGACCCGTTCGAAAAAGTTAGGCTCATTCTTTTACGGTAGAATATGAGGAGGATGCTTCCCCATATACACCGTCCAATTGTTGTTTAATTTCATGTGGAGTAAGTCTTTCTTTTGTGAATAACAGCTCGAAACTCCATTTTGAACCTGTCACAATCTTCAACACATAGCCTTCTTCATGCAACTATATCTGAACAACTGAACAGTTACAGTTGCAATTATTTACATAACAGATAAGGGTTTTGTGAAGGCGATAATCGTTATCGGCGAGTTCGGAAACTTATCGACCTACTCTCGTACACCACACTTGCTGCTATCTAAACTTCTGGTGGTCTACGTATCGAACTATGCCATAGCGACTCGGACGGCAGATTTACGGTTGTATTTCCACCACACCTTACTCTCTGTCTAAGGCTATTCCAGATTTTTCTCAGACGTAATGGCAAATGCCGGAGAGGTACCCTAAACCTGGCCTAACCTGGAATACATTCTTAAAAATAAACAAATAATTAACAAAATAAACAAACAGTAATAATATTTTTTTCCAAATTTATAATTTATTTCATGTAACATTCCTTTCCACCGCCTGTGATATCTGACGAAAATACAAGTGTTAAATATTATTAATAAGGAGGGGGGCAGAACGAAAGTGAATGTTCAGATTGTGCAACTTGACGAAGAGCTGGTCAATATTAACAAATTATTATTATTATTATTATTATTATTATTATTATTATTATTATTATTATTATTATTATTGAAGTTGCGGAGTCTCTTAAGGGTATATTTCATCATTTCTATATACAGGGCTTCCAGAATATGTCCTTACCGCTCGTACGGATTCTGAGTTTTGACTTGTATAAAAGCTTAAGCTATAGCAAATGCTGGAAATGTCGCCTCCCTCAGACACTGAACCGAATGAACGATTTAATATGACCACTGTAATGTTCTGATTTCATTTCGTATGTTTTCCTTGAGTTCCTCTGTTTTGTGCACTTTATCCTTCAGGCGACCTCCTCACACCATTAGACCTGGGGAGCGAGAGGATCTTACAGTACATCGCTTTTTCTTCAAATTTTTGTTCTAATTTTACCCATGGATCCTCTGTTGATGGAGTCACCGATATGGTTTCTTTAATTCATTCATCATTGATTAAAAAAATAGGGCGAGAATGCCATTTCGATAACTCTGTCCATTTTCTGTTAAAAGTTGGGCCGATTTTGAGTCTTGCACTAATCTCATACCAAACTCCAATTTTCTTATCCTAAAGATGGGCTTCTGTTATAAATTTGGATTTTCAAATCACCAATAGCAAGTGTTCATACGGCCTGGTGTGAAAAGAACACAAACTCTGGGTCGAGTAGTTCTTCATTCACTGATGAAAAAGTCACTCACAATAATGCACACTGCTACGACAGCATCTTGTCGCAGATGTTAACGTTTGTGCTTTAACAGTTTTGTTGCTGTGCGTGCGTAAGACATTCAAAGTCCAACTTGTTGGCGAACGTTCAAGATCTGTGTTCTGTTAAACTGTACGTTTTCGCGTATGGTTAATGTTTTCAAATCCAAGATGGTGAATTGCAGTTCGAAGCAATTACCCAAGGAACTCCCGATTAAATTCTTCTCGAACGCAATGCTTTGGTTCGTATTTGTATAATCTATACACTACTTCGCGAACAAATGTAGAGGGTAGGGGAGCCGGTCTTGGCCGAGACGTAAACCCCAGTGAGAGCGATGCGGACATATTGTGGTATATACCGCGGCTGGGAGAAACCAGTCGTGAAGACCGTGTAGCAGCTTCCTCGTCTGCACTTCATTAGCAGACAACTCGCTCCAAGAAGTGCAAACACGGCAACCCCGGAAGCAAGATTTTAACTATAGCTTGCAGTTAGTATGAGCAGGGGGTGGTTGTATGCCAGATTACAGCAAAGTGGTAAGACGATTCGCAAGAAAATACCCTGGCAATGTGCTCCAGGTACACAAGTTACGGAAGAGAGGACGTCTCAATGAAGAACTGCCGTGTTCTTACGGAAGAAAAATTAGAGGACAGATGCCGCAATGTATTGTCGCATTATTTCCAACGTCTCTTATAAAACAAGTTATCATCATCAGTTTTAAACAATTTTATGCTTTCCCAGTAAAAGACACGCTCAGGCACCCGAAAATCATTGCAGTATACTGTTCCATGCAAATGACTCGTAGATAGATGTTATTTCCGTAATAGGGCTATACCATGCATGCTTCGCGCAACTAGGTTTTATTGTCAACAACCACACTAGCGACTACAAAATATTATGGTTCAATGTAAATAGTCTCTTGAAGAACTGTGTAATGTGTAAGCTTTCATTTATACAGGAAATAGGAGATATGATGTAATTTAGGAACATGTAAACAGATAAAAAAAAGATACTTTGCAAGTTATTTGTCACAAACATAACCTCAAAAGACGTACTGAACGGCAGCCTCATGTTTTATTGTGAACATTTTGGTTTTTCATCCGTTAAATGAACTAGTAGAGAAGTTCTCGACTGCAAGTTGAGCGTCAACGCTTGACGTGTTGGGAACACACAAGATATTGCAGCTAGCCGAGTTTATACATTAAGAATTAGAACTGTGCTGCTGCTTTTAGAATTTACAAATTAAATTCCTCCGCAATAAATACTTGACCGTGCTAGAAGGAGAAAAACCGGAAGAAGTCAATAACTGACAACAAACAAAAACTTTCAGACAAAAGCCAGAGAGACAGAAAGTATAATCTATAAACAGTGACAAGAAACTTCCGATGAAAATATAAATCATGTAGTTGGTAAAGGAATTAAAACAAACCGTGAGGTAATTACTCTACCCTCTATATGCAGTCACGTGTTAACATTGCAAAAGATGCTTCATATTGTTTGTACATGGGTTCTGTAAGTCCGGGCAAAGCTTAACGGGGCCTGTATTCAGTAATCTATTCTAATTAAACATATGATTACATTTTTTTTAATCCAACTACTGTGAATGTTGAGTTCTTATGCATAAGCTGGTGCATGTTGAATTAATTTAAGGAGGAAATTTCAGTACTTTAGCCTTGCTCAACGGTTGGCCGTTTGTACTTACGACCGCTGTGGGGCACCTCCGAGAGGATGGGATGAGGCAGGGTTCTTACCTCCATTCCAGATAGTCGGCGAAACCCCCCTCCCTCTCCGGACTGCTTCCCAAAGCGCAAGCCGCCGTCACACTGCACCAGCCTTCTTCGCCTTGGCACTTTCGACCTTTCCATCCCACCGATCAGGGGAAACCGCCAAAATTGTAAGGTCAGAATGGTCGGCCCCAAAAATTTGAGCTCGATTACAATTCCCAAGTGTTACTGTCTGAGATACCCGCTAATCCGACAGCGCATCAAGTCCATTTTCTTTTTAATGTTCCGCTATAAGCTTAAAGCTAAAATCCGTTCCTATCGACTTTAGGATTCCTTACAAGAACTACTTCTTATATGGCATCCTGCAAGCAGGAACACGTGTATATTATGATAAAGCTCTGTACTTGCCTGCAAGTGAAATTGAAAAAGAAATAATAAATAATACTAGGTGCTAGCCCAACATTTTATACATTACAGTTCCTGCTGCCTTGGTCAGTAGGTGAGGCCTGGGAGAGAATAACAACCTTAAAATTTAGAAGTAGTGTCCAAAAGTGATCTGACCTTCACGACACTTCTAAAATGTTCGGCGTTAGTATAAGTCAATGAAAAAAAGGAGCAGATTACAACATGGGTAGTTCCGTATTTCAATTAAGTCTATACTAAAATTTCAATAAAACAATTAAAGAACGCCGATGCACATATTTCCGTTTCAAACACCGTTATTGTTTACACGAATAGAGAGATTCAAATGTGCACATGGCATGACGCGCGAATACAAGAGACTTTTATTTTATTTTGTTTATTTACGGACGTTCTTTAACACCTCATGCCATTCAATTCAGGGCGTGAAACGGCCGATAAAATACGCTCCGAGGCCTCTTCAATCACACTTGAGATTATTTTATAAATCTACGACACGGAACCAACGGCTTTACTTCCTTTCCGAACGATATGTACGCCCGAAAAAATCAAGCGACTCGGATTGAACGCTCGATTTTGGGTCTACGAGACAAGTGTGGTGGTCACTGGTACCAAGCAGAAGAAACGAATAGGATGATTTGCTGTACCCTCTCATTGTACACGACAGTTCCTATGCAACTTCGCGACCTGTAGGTTTGGAAACATTTTTGTGGTGCTCTATTCGAGACGATAATGAAACGATGCCAGTCAGCAAACTGATCCATCGGCAGCTTGTGTTATTTCGGGCCTGCTCTTTCTGAAATTTTATTTTTACATTGACACTTTGTAACTTTCTAAAATATAAGAAAAGTTCTTTCAGTTTGCAAAAATATAGGTTCACATTTAGGAGAGTATGGGGCATGAGGAGGAGGCTCGACATCATTTTAAAAAAGTGCCTATAGCAGAGTGCATTATCTAGAGACGTATATAACGCGCTATTCTTATCAATATGTTATCCTTTGTTTAAGAGCGGCTATATTTTAAAACGAAAGACTCAGAAAACTCCTCTTTTAAATTTCATCATTCTCACTTGAAATGGTCCAAAATGGACTTACTCTCCAATGGTTGTAGTTCAGATGTGAACTACCAGAGGGCCAGACTTCCACAGCAAAGAACTGTGAAACATTTCCGGTATCTCACAGCAACTTAACCCGGAGGTCTTCCTTGCGCTGAAAAGATGAATTGCAGACAGTTTAAAGACACCAAGGACTCCGAACTCATTTGCGCCATCGTTAATTCACATACACACTTCTGGTCCAATGTACAGATGTAGCGAGAAGAACAATATAGTCAAAGCGAAATAAATAAACGTAAAACAAACTGCAATATGTCACTTTAAAATCTCTGGATATTACCTGCCCCTGGTTGACAAAAATGAATGAATGTTATCCCCCGTGTAACATCCCATTTCCTCTCTATATTGTTTTCTTGGCTGTCATCTGATCGCATTGGGAAGAAAAGCTGCATATTTTCCTTCGCCACTTAAATAACATATAATACAGAAAAGGGGCGCACTTCCGGTCTTAGATGTTTGAATTTGATGCAGGGACACATACTGATTCAAGCATCGTCCACCAGTCAGATACATTACACTACCTGAACTTAGCCGTGCAAGCATCAAACCATGAAGATTAAATTAAAGAATTCTTGTCAGTTATAGAAAATGTCACACTATATACTGCTTGGGTTGAGAGACAGAACAACTTAAAAACCGCTTTCACAAAAAAAAAAAAAAAAAAAAAAAAAAAAACTGCATCCCGTGAAAAACACAAGAGATCCTCTTAGCTCCACAAGAATATAAATTATCCAGTTTTAATTGATCATTTATATCCTAATTAGTCTGTAAAATGTGCAATTACGAACGTGACATTCAAAAATTTCATACAAAAAATTTGAAAAAATAAATAAATAAATAAAATAAAAACAGAATTGCCACAAAAACACTTAATTTAATCTGGCTAGAAGAGCGGTCTTAGAAATAAAACAACAATCACATAAAGACAGAAATGTTCAAATAAACAATATTTGCAATAAGCTACTGATCAACAAACACTCCTGTCCCCTCACACATCTAATGGTTCTGTCCTCTGCCTTACCAGACACTTTCAGTCCACTGATGGTGCCGATCGTAGAGTCAGCGAAAGCTCTGGTTTTCAAAATTAATTTAAGCCAACGCCTATAGTAAAATACCCCGGTAATGATCAATATACTCGCCTATTGCTTTGACCACCCCTGAATCCGCTGTGGTACACGTGCACCTCCATCTTCAGTACAATAAAGTTACCTAAACTGCAATGAAAATTGAGACTTGAAAATTGTTTTGCACTGCAATTAATGAAAACCTCTTTAGCTTTCGTATCCCGCTTGACAAAGGTAAACACACACCTAACTCTGTGCTTTTATTGTGTGTTAGTTTTTATGTACGGACATACGTGAAAACAAACACTTGCCGACACGTGGAGCAAATATCCTGACCATCGTGTTTTAGCATTTTGCCCAATTGTTAATGATTTACGAGAGACAAGAAATGTGTTCCTAACCGCCGTGTTCTTTAGGAATGTCCTACGCAGATGCCGGCTGTCATACTTCCATTAATTTAAAAATAACGATTAAGTATTGGTTAACAATAATACGGAGGATTAAGCATTTTTGCGAGCAATGTGTCTGAGCAGGCCTATGCAAAATAATGAAAGACTTAAAACAAGTTCCACTTGGGTATATTTGGTTAAGTGAACAGTAAATTACGCGCAATAGTTAACAGAGGATAGGATAGGCATAATGCGCAGAAAACGTCTCGCTCAAATAGGTCAGGTGTGGAGGAGGGAGATTATTTATGTGTGTGAGAGAGAAGAAAGAAGTGCTTCGCAAGGCTCAGGTTAGGTGCTTGGAAAAAAATAAAAGAATTAATGTTTTCTAGGAAAGAATTTGCCCGTGTGCTGAGAAGAAATACTTACGCAGAATGCAGAGGAACAGAGCTATGAAGGAATGAACATGTAACACCAAAGTTTGAGCGTCTGCCTAGAAGTGTACAAATCGGGAGCATTTCGGTTGAAAATCCGACAAAGAAGGCTAATGGCTAAGATAGAGAAAAGATGGTTTTGGGAAAGGGAACGCGAGTAATGTTCTAGATATGTTTTGATGATACTGCAGTATTCATAATAAACGTTACCGTACTTTGTATTGTATATTTTGTTTGTTAAATGGACGACATGACCGTAAGGTTTATAATTATTTGTGTACGTATAAGCCGGCCACATTATCAACATCTCTTATAGCATATTATTAGCTTTAAATATGTAATATCGTTTTGTGCTTTCATTAAAACATAAACACTAAACTATTACGCGGCGATGCTATTTTCCTTTTCCGGTAGTGCTCAAGCGGCCCGTAACTCAAACAATCTCACTGTATTATTTTCTATTACGAGGGTCACTAGATAAGCACTGAGACAACAAACAACGAATACTCAAAGAAACGTTTTGTTTATCCCAGTTTCTCAAAGTATTCCCCCTGACACTGTATGCAGCGTTCCAGCCTCTGCAAGCATCCACACCACTCCAGAATCCTCTTAGCTGCAACCGCTTCTTCGGGACAAGAAATGAAATCGGTTCTTCACAGTAGGGAACAGGAACAGGAAGAAATCGCAAGGTGTCAGGTCGGGACTGTAGGATGGACGAGTCAGTTCCTTACAGAAACTCCATTGTTACATTAGCGGTGTCAGCTGATGCATTATCATGGTGCAACAAAGTGCCCCTTAGTCCTGTCTTTGGACGTCGTTCTGAATTTTCTGAAACACTTTCGGAAGGCAAACTTCTGTGTACATTTTGCAGCAATAGTTCTCTGTAGTCGAGCACAAGCGACCACTTGTGGATCGGCCTGTGGTGCCTCAGTAGTGAAAACGGGCGTTAAACACCATTAAAAAAAAAAAAAAAAAAAAAAAAAACTTGTGGAGAAGAAAGACGAAATCATTTTCTTTCCCACATTTCTTGACCTCTTGACATTTATGAGTGGTTGGTCTTCACGGAAAACCCAAATGGAGGACTGACATTTTGTTTCTGGATCAAACTGATAGGTATATCCATGTTTCGTCACCCGTAACAAGATCTGAAACACGGCGAGACATTCCACAGTTAAATCTTTGCATCATTTCTTGACACCATTCCACCCCGGGGAGCTTCTCTGCTTCAGACAAATTATGGAGCACCCATCTTGAAGAAATTATTTTTACTGAAAATGTTCGTGAAGGATGGTTGAAACACTCACAGAACTACTTGCTAATGCCAGCTCAGTGTCCATGTAGGTCAGTCTTGAGTGTTCCTAATCAGGTTTTCACAGAGATGGTCTGTAACTATTACCCTCATCTTCAAGAGATTGCCAGCCCCTATTTAATCTCCAAACCAGAGGAACACAGTAGCACATGAAGGAGAAAGTGCCCAAAATCACCTCTCAAACGCTCAAGTGACTGCGTTTCGCACGAAAATGCCCTCTCTTGATATCCATTGCACTTACAAGAATGTTCATATTTTTCATAATTAAAACATAAGACGCAGAAAAATTAATAACACAAAAACAGAGCCCTGCCTGCTACCATAGCAACACCAATGACTCAATAATTTCAACACTGCTACAATGCTTTCCCAAGAAAAGGCCAGTGTTTGGTTATTTCAGAATTTACTCTCTGGTATTTACGATGCACGAGAGATGGATTTGAAACTCAGATTCCTGAACACTTGTAGATTTTGTGAAAATGCAGAGTTAGCACTGGACAAAGGCGTGTAATATTACTATGTTATTAACGTTTTGTCTCTAACGAATGACAGTGAAATGGAGAAAGCCAAGTTAATCCAGAACTCAGGGCAGCCTTCACCTCCATGGGTAGTTCAAGATTTAGAAATCAGAAAAAGAATATCTCTCATCCCCTTAAGTAACAATATTTGTATTTAGATAGGTCAAAATTTACTTATTGCCATTGCATGTCAATGTATAATTATATTTCATTACAATGTGCACTTCATTCGTAGTGCAGGTAGAAGCTGGTTATTTGTTTAATAAAATAATGCTGGAAATCATGCTTGAATATCATTAGCTCAACATCTCTCTCAAAATAAGAGTTTTTCTTCGTAAACAATCTTTATAAATACAAGCAACATGTATCAACAGCATGTCTTTACACGACGTGATGTTTTTAAACAAAGATCTTATTGTTCACCTCCTTCTTAGCATTCTGTCTGAAACTGATGCTAGGCTTTTTTATACAGATTACCAGTAACGAACCCGGAAGTTTACATTTATCGATTAATTTTCTCATATGCAAGTTGTTCAAATGAAACATGACATGTATTGGGCAATAATGACGACAGATTTAGAAAGTCTAAGGGTATCCCCCTGTATCAGTCGCAAAGCTGGTTGCTCAAACACGTGAACAACTCGTGTCGTTGATCGTGGCTCCAAGAACTGAACCGCACTCCGCTGTACTTGGGTGCAGAGTCCACTACACACAACTGTCTCCTGTACTCAGCAGACCTCACCTGCTGCCTCTTGGACGCCCCATGAACCATTTGCAGTGTTGCAAGCGTTGAATACGTTTATTTTTAACAATCCTTATATAAACAGACACAAATGACAGGAGCGATTTAAAACATTGCTGTAGCTTTGTTATTTGACAACTCTGTATAGTTCAAAAGTTTTGCAGGCTTATAAGTGCTCCGTGAATGACTTTACACACATCAATTCCGTAGTCAACTTGACTTAGTACGTTCCTGTTAATTCGACAAAAGGCGTTGATGATGTCCGCAGCTCTAGCTGACCATTCGGCAATGGTGGCGATGCTTTGTTTTATTTACGGATGCTGTTTAACATCTCCGGTCATCAGCGTCCCATTCAATTCAGGGCGTGAAACGGCCGACAAATTTTGCTCAGAGGCCTCTTCTTTCAGGCTTGTGGTTCTTTTTCGTGCTGTAAATGTACGACACGGGACCCACGGCTTTACTTCCCTTCCGAAGGATTTTTACACCGAAAAAATCCATCGATCCTGACCGGGATTGAACCGCGATCTTGTGTTTACGACGCAAGTATGATTAGCACTAGACCACAGGACCGATATACGTACTATCCCAGGACCCGTACAACATGGATGAGTCATATTTATAACAGATATATTTTGTAAATAAATACACTACTGCTGCTATATCAACAGTAAAAATAGTGGTATATTTATTTCTTTTCTCACGTTCATGCCCACTCAGGAATTTACAACAATAACTGTCATCCCCTCCAATCAAAAGATTATATGCCTATTTTTTTTTTTTTTTTTTTTTTTTTTGTCCTTTTAGTCCGCGGCCACCATATTTGTAACATTTTTTTGGTGATACCTGTATTTAAACAAGTTCAAATGCTAAAAAACAAAAAACAATAAGAACCTCCAATAAGAAATTCATCAACTTGTTATCACTTTGAGAGCATTCAAGAAATGGGGCGATACTTTGTTAATGCATACATTTTAAAGTGATTTTTTTTTTAAATTTGTACTGCGCCTTACTTTTGAACATCCCCTAATTTTAATTTCTGTAATGAAAGCATAGATAAAAAGTTGCTGTTTTAAGTTACTGTCAAAGTTTCCATAAATAACCTGAGCAAAGTCTGCATTATTTTAACATTGAAGAGATGGGCATTAATATAAATAACGCAGTAGGGCGATCTACTTGAATGATGTTCTTGTTAGCGGATTAATGTCACTCATCTGTCATCGCCGCCGTAATTATTGCAAACACTGTCTGTGTATTTTGGGGCCTGAAATCAAATAGTAACAGTTTTACCTAAGTTTTAATTATTTAAACTAATAATAAATACATGGGCTGGATCACATAGCCACAACCTTTCAAAAAGTAATTCATTTAGGTCAACCTATCAAATTTGGGTAACATGAAAAAATTTAACCACTTCAATTATAAAGTTTCTGTGAATTAATTATTAGGTTGTTTTATAAGAAAGTTTAGTGTTTTGTTTGGCGATGTTATTAGTGTGAATGTATCAATAAAACAGAGCTAACAAAGTTTGAGATTAGAGTCCTTCTAAAGGACTTCAGGAAACAAGCTGCTACCGCGTGTCGTTAATGGCAGTGTAGCAGGTTTCAGCGTTTAATAATGTAAAAGAAAACACCAAAGATCTACCACCTGGGATTTTGAGCATAAAAATTAAATGTGTTCGTAGGCTGTGATAAGAACTTGGTGCATACATCGCCACGTTAAGACATTTAAAAATAATAGAGAAGCTTTTAGATCTGTGCCTCATGAATTGTCACCTGAACAGGCCTAACGCAGAGCGTAATCCATGCATTACAAGTTCATCAGGCGAATTGTCGCATGTATTGATGAAAAATGTTTATACTACCGCAAATAGCTCGACCTCCAAGTCATCAATAAACAAAACCAAAGTAGGTAATATTATGGGCACAGCTCGGGAGTTAGGTAAAATGCCTTGTTTTTGTTTTTCTCTTTTTGCCTTCTGTTGCCTATTTTAAAGTTTAAAACGTTTTTCCTATTTTTGACAGTTGCCAAAAATTCAGCGATTATTTATGCATTTTAAAAAGCACATAAAGAATTTCACAATTACAAAGTGAACAGAGTTATAAAAACGAAATATCTAATGAGACTCTTGATATACATTTATCACCTCACAAAAATATCTAATGAAAATATTGTTACACATTTACTTCTTTTCAAGCAGTCAAAAACTTTCTCCTCAACCCATTCACTTAAGCTCTTTAAATACGAGAATCTTCATTAGTGAATGGTACGGTTACCTCGGGCATGCGAGTACCAGGAAATAGAGAGGAAGAGGGAAGTACTGTAGTTTTGAATAAACCTAATGAATCCACTTGTATCGATCTGCGCGATTCTAGGAAATTTGTGGTGGTGGTAACTTCTCAGCTGCGTAAATGTAACAAACAATTGCAAACGAGGTAGATAAGAGGTGTACAGCTGTGCAATAAACCATCCCTACAATGTGTTCGGTACGGAAGTAAGAGAGATACTAACCTCATTCCCCTATAAATGCTTAAACAGAAAATGAACTCGACCAGAAACCACTGCGCATCTTTTGCTCATTAGTGAGAACTATTTAAAACTACTTTACTATGTCTTGATCAACATTTTCATTATGTCCTCAAAGGTGAATGTCCTGTGGTAACTGTAATTCCCAAATAGCTTGTTTAAAATATGCTTCAATCACTTCAGAGGAAGTAGAACATTTTTTTTCCTTGATGAAAAATGTTCTCTGACAAGCGGCTGACTATGACAGTTGATAGCTTGAAAAAACATCTTGTTGTTTTTTGTAACCAAGAAAAGTAAGTTTAAGTACTTTAATTATGTGATAAAGAAATTATTAAGTATATTAAATACTTATTTTCATTAATAATGAATTATATTACTCTCTGTTTTCACTTTTAATAAATGCATATTTTAATTATATTACTGTCTGTTTTCAGTGTTTTACGTGCCTTTTTGCCAGCCTATTTTAACCAAAATAGATGTCTGAACTCTGGTTATGTGTTTGGTGGAATGTTGAAGGTATGATTCACTGGGAGTTTGTTGCAAACGGGCGTGTAGTCGATGCGAATCGTTATTTTCAACAACTGGAAGGAGTTCATCAAGTTTTGAGACAGAGCTACCTGGTATTGGTTAATCAAACTGCTGATATTTCTTTTTTGTTTCGAAAACAATAAAAGCGGGTATTACCGAATTCTCAGCATCCAAACACCGAAAGTGGTACCGCCGCGAAATAACAAACCTTCAATCTAATGAACTTCTTTGAAGGTTAGTTTAATTTCTATTTGAAAACATCTTGTTTAAGATACGGTATGCTAAATATTAACTATAAATCCTGAGGTTTTACGTCACCTTTTACAACGATATCTACACTATTCGAAGTAGCTCAGATTGTAAGCCGTACTGGACAACGTAATTAATACAAGTAGGAACTATAAAAGTATGCATGAGGTAAGTTAAACTTAGCAGCAGAGGTTGCATCTAGTTAAAAACCATGGACATTGAAAAGAAAGCATTAAACACTTTTGGACAGTTCTACTATCAGCACAAAGTGTACTTTGTTTGAGGTTACTGTGATGCCCTTCATACCACCAAGCACACTATGCAACGCATCAATGAAACCTCTACTGTGTAGCTGTTTAAAATCAGTGGAAGTTGTGAAGGCTTAAGTCGCAATAACCAGCCAGGCTGCATTAGGAAGTAATGAGAACTACATTTTTCATAATCGTGTACAGAAATTCTGATTGGAACTGAATGATTATAATAGCAAAGGCACTGCTTGACTTGTGAAGTATGAAAAAGTTACCCAATAAATAAAAACAAGAGACATCAACTTTCCTCATAATATCTAAAAGAGTATTGATGTAAATGTGATTCTTGGTTTGTTGTATTCAAAGGGTACATTATATTACATTAGGGGAGGAGTATTTCCATATTTCAGCTTGCTCAGGGGTTGGCCTATGTCCCCATTAGGAGGAAGGTGAGGGAGACACCGGACAGAACACATCTAACATTATTTATAGACAGACCCCTTCTCAAAGCTAAAGTTTCCGTCATATTCCACTTTTCTCACATATTGTGACGGCGCGACTCGGAGAGTGCACGGCATTTCACTAATGATGTGACGACCACAGTTCGTTAAATGATCAGCGAGCTCCAGCTTTTGATTGTTATCCTGGCTGGCATTGACAGGATGCTAGGAGGTTGTCTCCGTCTCCGGAACTCTCTGCCAATGTTGCTCGAAGATTATTTACTTAGAGAATGCACTGTCCCTAGTGAAGTGAAAGAGAGGACACCACGGTTTTAACTTCGCCAGATAAATTATTATTACACTTAGCCCTGGCACTTTCGACCCTGTAAAAGTAGCAACCGAGGTGCAGAAAACATCCATCCCAGCATTACCCTAAGTGACCCAGAAGATCCGCATGGCCGGCTTTGAGAGCTCCAGGATGAGCCGCCCCACTCGGCAGAATGGGATTGAGTCTGATCCAATTTCATTAAGTTCTGTCAATAAAAAGCATGGCTCCGTAAAACAAGAGAAGAAAAAAACGCAATTAAAATGTATTTCTCATCTGCTGCATTAGAGCACAAGAAGACACGTGTAAATAAAAACAAAACTTCTGAAATGAAGTTAAATCTAAACAAGGAATGAAACTGACAGCACTACAAAAAACCAAGAGTTAGAGAATAAACCTTCTACGTGGGGACCAAGCAAATGATGCGTAGGGGTTGAGCATTTGGGTTGATAACTAAGAAATTTTGTGTTTTTCACTGCGCACATTGACATTAGCTCTTCTCCTCGGGGCTCGCAGTTTCTAAGTTAATAAATAGCATTTCAATCGTGACGGACAAGTTGGCTAAATTTATAACTCAAGGCGAGAGCATATCAGGGAATAGAACACTACCATCCTTCCCTGATTCCTCACCTCAATGACTTGCTTCCCTAGGGAATGTACACATTCGCCCCACTCCATCATCCTGCCAGGATTGAACTTGCCCCTGGAGGTACAGAGATATTGAAATGAGCTTCAGCACACAGCGGATTTGTATGCAGTTCACACTTCACTGTATCACTGCTGCTGTAAAAAAACTGTATAGGTTTGTTTTACTATCACGGTTTACAAAAAAACTGTTTCTTTTGTACAACCCAGGCATGCTCACTTAAATAATGTGAGCAGCACGCTCTCCAAAGGTGTACAAAACGTCCTTCAACTGCAATATAAACTTTCATTACAACTTGAGGAATGATTACAGAAGGCTTTGGGCAGACTAATTAAAACACCTGACCACAGTGAATACAGGTTGAATCTAAAGTCCTCCCCTGGTTTCGGGGGTTGACAGAACAGAAACCATGACAGAAACGCTTATATCAATGGAAAGAGTATCTCTTCAAGTTTACATTTGTAATAGGCGCCATGATGTAGTTGCAGATTTAGCAGCTGGAGATTTAGCGTTCACCGTTGAACATAAAGTTTCTGCTAGTTACAATTCGCTAAAGGTGACAGAACAACGAAGATTTCGGTCTAAATATCAACAAGAACCACCTACATCCAAAACAATTCGTGCATGGCACAAAACGTTTGAAAAGATTGGCTGCTTATATGATGAACAATGAATAGGTCGGTCAAGAGTGTCGGTTGAGACCGTTGAGGATGTGCGAGAAACATTTGTTTGTCAGTAGCCCTAAAAAAGTCGACAAATCGCGCGAGTAAGGAATTGCAGATTCTGCAGCCGACTATCTGGATAATTTACATCAACGACTTAAGTGAATACAGCTGTGGCAGGCGCTGAGTCCCGAGGTTCACAATCGTCGTCTGCAATTCTGTGTTGAGTTTCAAGAGCGGCAAGGAGAAGACGATTTTGCTGAAAAACTGATATTTAGTGACGAGGTCACGTTTCATGTGTTCGGCAAAGTGAACCTTCCTCGTGAAAAGTGGGGCACGGCAAAAATATGTTATTGTGATAGAACATGTCAATGATTCCACTAAAAGTAACGCGTTTTGTGCTGTTTCTTCTTCAAAAGTGTACGGTCCGTTTCTTTGCGGAGAAAATCAATACCGGTCCAGTGTACCCGGACATGCTTCAACGGTGGCCAATGCCACCGTTACATGCAGAAAGTTAGGACCTTATTTATCAGCAAAATAGGGCTCCGACGTCCGTGAATACCTCGATACTGAAATTCCTCGTCATCGGATTGGACGTGAAGCTCGAAGCGACTCTCTTCTTCTTCTGTGGCTTCCTCGGTCACCTGACCTAACCCCCATGTTATATTTTGTTACGGGGTTATGTCAAAGATCGTGTGTTCGTGTCGCCTTGCACATGATTTAGCACAGCTGCGAGAGAGGATCGCTGGTACCTACCCGTCAGATGCTGGGACGTGTGTGGCAAGTGCTTGACTACAAGACGCGTCACGAACGCCACAAACTTGGAGAGATATAAGCATTTCCGCTATGTCTGTCATGGTTACAGTTTTATTGACCCCCGAAATCAAGGAAGAACTTGACCGCCCTCTGTATAGTAGGGAACTGCTTGCGCCGGCACATGTGATGTTTTATTCGTAAAATCCGCTCCGAGTGAGGTTTATTTCTCAGTGAATCCATTTGACGTTGCTGCTATCGCTGTAGTTAACATAATTACAGATTTATTAACAAAAACGTTAACTGTGACCTTTTCTTTTCGAAATAGACATGAAATCCCAGTGTTTGTCGCTGAAATAAAAGGTAATTATGTGGAACACCACAATAAGATGGGTAAATCTTTTTTTTTTTTTTTTTTTTTTTTAACTCTGGTTTACAGTTTTCTCGTTTATCGTTGGTTTTTGAATAAATGCCAATAATAGACACAAGATATGTGTATTTTTATTATTAATTCCTACTTTATGTTCAGCTGAGAAAATGTAACATGTCTGAACTTTACCGGGATATCTGGTAAGTGTAACTGATCTCTGTTGTGTTTTCCGCACTTTTACCGTGTGATAAGTCAAGTGGGGGAAAGAGACGAGATGTAAGTGATGTTCTGCAAAATATACCATTATTCATGAGAAAATTATTTTACACACATATCACCTTGACTTTTAATGGCAGCATTTTATTACATATGAACAGACTAACATAACCTGAAATACTAATGGAGACAGGATCACCCGATTTGTTTTAGCTTCAGCATTAGTTGTTATTTGATGAAACACTTCAGTATTTTTAAGACTTCCAGTATTGTATTGCTGTGTCACCTGTGAAACAAGAAAATTATGCGCAGCCTTTTAATTCACAGGAGGGGATAGTGCCAGCCCTACGAGTTAGACTTTAGCACAAACATTTCGGAATGATTACATTCAGCAATTATTATTAGGAATCCGATGTCTGATAGCATAGAATGATGACAGGGCGAACGAGATGTTGCATTTGGCTTACAAAAATTGATTCCATGATTTATTTAAGGACGCTCTTTAACATCTCAGGTCACCGGCATCCCATTCAAATCAGAGCGTGAAACGGCCGACAAATTTTGCTCAGAGGCCTCTTCTTTCAGGCTTGAGGTTCTTTATGTACGACACGGGACCCACGGCTTTACTTCTCTTCCGAAGGAAGCCATACTTAGGATTTTTACGCCCCGAAAAAAATCCATCGATCTTAAAAATTGAAGCAGTTAATCAAAATACATTGCAAAGCATCTTATTGCACGTTTTCTGTATTTTCATTGTTCGGTCTTGACTGTCAATAAACAGAATGTGCAGATGGAACAGCCTGGATATTTCGCACTATGGACATCTGAGTGCGCATGTCAGAAAATTGGCTGTATTCTCCATAAATATAGACATAGAATACAAACTTAAGTTATTTGTTATTTTTTAATAAATTAAGAAGTTATAATTTCTACATAAAGGAACAGGTTTTCTCATTGCCTTTTGTTGAGAATGACTTTCAGATATTTTCGAAAAGTTTGTGCAAAAATAGCAAATGCTGTATCTTGAAACATCTCTTGACTTTATGGACACGGATCAAGTTTGGGTTGTGTGACAGTGCGATTGCCGTACTTCGTGTAAGAGGTGACTCTTTAAACAAATATGAAATGTTTTATAACACGTGTAGTGTTAGCTCCGATTTCACATTCAGTTGCTATTAATCAAGTCGATACCACTTTGCCCGTCAAACGTGCGGTAAACGCCATCATCAATTTGCGAAAAGTTTCGCCATTATTTCAAAACTCTGCTCTTCCATTTCATAATAGCAGCGCTTATTTAGCAAAATTTGAGGATTATGTGAGCAGTTACTGAAAATGAGATAAGCTCAGGTTAACTCGCATGTCATAATATGGCAAAACTTAAACGTTTAATCCTTTAAGCAAGTTTGCACTTCAACAAAAGATGCATTGCTATATTACAAGCTGCAACTTTCCCTTCTGGAGAAACTCGAATGTTAACTTTGTCCAGCCTAAAACCAGGAGGTCAAGCTGGACAAAACAGAACATTGCATAGGTAACTTCATGTATTTCTTCCCAGTTACTCATTCCTCAAGTAAGGCTTGGGGTTCCTGGCCTGAAACGAAATCCGAAAGAAAGCAGCTATTGCAGTTGTGCCCATGAAAAGATTTTCGAAACATTTTTCCAAATCTCCATCGATCCTACCTACTAAGTCCCGAAAATGAGAATGAAATGTGTGTGTGTGTGTAGGGGGGGGGGTAGCAGCCGCAATTTTTTTTTCAACGAAACTCGATATATTGCATTGAAATAAAATAATAAAAATAGTTTTTGAAAATTGGCGAAACCAGATTATTAGGAGTGGAGGTGCACCAGAAACCAAAAATATAAAAATCACTCTAGTGGCACCAATATTTATTCTTTCGTAGCAAAACTCGGGCCATCCGAAAAAAAGCAAATAAATAAGAAAAATAGTTTGAAAGAATCAGAGTAATCGGACCATTAGAAGTAGGGGTATACCTGAAACTTAAAAAGCTCTCTCGGGTTTAATTTTCTCCCAATTGTGATAATTAACTGATAACTTATTACGGTACGTATGTATAGAGTGAAGACAGTAACTGTGAAATGTTACTACCACGCTCATCGTAGAGACGACAACCGTTACTCGATATCCCAACAATAACTCTGATAAACTCTCCCGCAGTTGTACAATATTATTAGTACTGCAAGTCAGAGAACCTCCTGTATTATCAAAGGCTCTGAAAAAAACGTGACCATAGTTACACTGGCTTGGCTCATCTTCTACAAGAGAAGGCGAGTATTTTCCATTGTGGTCTCCTGGTCACTGCCTCCTCCCAATTTCTGTAAACTCAACATGTAATAGCGTTCACAAGAATTCGCGTAGTTAATGCACCTCCTGCATGATAGACTTTTTTCGTGATTTTCTCTGTTCACTTGGCAAATGCTATAATCCATCTTTACTTTCCACAAATTTTCCGCTCTTCTATTTGATGTACTTTCATTCCGTTCTGTTACACTGTCGAAGGTGCGGCGTGACGGTGATTTGGACATGTTTCTGTCCCAGCGTTTACAAGGGAATGGACCTTCTGAGGGGCTAGGGGTCTGTGCCCGGTATCTCACTCTCTTAAGTGTCCCAAAGGCACAAGTGCGCAGTATGGATCATTAAAGCAGGCGGCTCGCAGCAGATGAAATAACTGGGGAAAGAGCAGCGTCGCTGAAGTGAAATAGCGGGGAGATGTTCTGCTCACACGAAACCCGCTGCCACTTGAGCTTCAAGCTTCTCCTGAGCGCTCAAATTAACATCAGAAAAGTGAACGTTATGAATTAATTGCTCGACAGTTCCAAACAGTGATCAAACTGTCGGTCATAATTTTGGAAACTTTTCCTGCGGTTTATCACAACATATGTAGTTATTGCAGCACAAGATATTGTGTAATGTAAACGTGATATAGTTTTATTGTTGCACTTCAGGTTCCCGGCTGGGAGAGCCGCATACAGAAAACGCACTACGAGCAATGTGTTGTTATTCAGCTGAGGCCTGTGTAACTTCACAGAAGGTCTATGTCTTTCCTATGGCACAGCTCGAAGTTGGTTTAAAGAGACGAGGCATCAGGAAGGTGAGCTCCGTGCTCCAGTATGTCGAACCTGCAAGGTCATATCGCACAAATGCAGCAATGTGAAGTGTGACCCTCAACTGCATCATGAACGCTGCGGAAGTTGTAACATGTGTTTGATGTCTCGGGGAGTACTTTAATAAAATTATGAGCACGTTGTCAGAAATCTTTGTGAATAGCCTTCATATTTACTTGAATCCTTAATAGTTTAGCAACACTCATATCTCAATCTTAGTTTCATTATTTACTGTAATAGCAATTGATTCATTGTTGCTACAGTAGGTGCATTCTTACCACTATTAGCATTAACGTTGTTTTCTCTTGAATTTGTTTCACTATTCCTGTTATTTATCAAACACATTTTTGTTCATATTAATATGTGATCTGATTTTCTATGAATAGCTGCAATTGTCAATACTATACTAGAATGTTGCTCGTTTCAATACCCCCCAAAATGTCAACGCAACTCATGTTTTATTTGTAGGGATTGCAGTCGCAGTGCATACTAGACTTGCGGAGTATTTTAATCGAGGAACCCGCACAAATTACTTGACCATATGCTTGTCACGTGCGAAAGTTTGCCCGCAGTTTTATACAATTGATTATTGCTGAGATACAAAGATGAAGAAAATACCTGCAAATTCCGCTTTTGTTCACCTCAAATGTCATGCCTCCGAGCGTGAAACACGCAAGTTGAGCGGTATATGGGATTGAAATGGAATATTTATCATTTGAAGCTGCTTAATCAATGAAGTCTAGACTGTTACAGTGTTGTCCTGGGTTCAAGCAGAAGAACTTTTCCAATCAGTTGTTAACGTCTTTTCTGCCTCGTCCAGAAGCTTGCATGTTTTAGGAGTCCCAGGAACTGTCCAGCGGCTTCCCCCTCTTTTTCTCCACTTCTACTCGGGAATATAGCACCGCCACGAGTGGTCGACGTCGTTAAGGCGCGGACTTGTGGGCGGGAAGTCTGGGGTTCGAATCCAGCCAGGACCGTCCTCCCTAACTGAGGTTTTTTCCAAGTTTTCCTCAGTCCTCATAACTGGCAAATGCCGGGAAGGTACCTTAAAGTTAAGCCTGGAACGCTTCCTTCCTTAAAAACCCTTTCCCAATATATCACTTCATCTCATGTATCATCAGCGTCCACCGCCTATGGTGCCTCTGTAGTAAAAACGGACGTTAAACACCATTGAAAAAATGGAATGTACTGATGTACTCAAGTTTTAAGGTAGATTACAATTTATTTTCTTTCCACGTGTGCAGCCTTTTGGTCTTTAGTGAAAATGTCGATACTTTTTGCTAATGCATAATTTTATCGCAACCTCAAGCAATTTCAAAATCATCAAACGCCTGTCACAGTGGATAAAGAATGTTTTTTTTCGTTTTTGTCTTATTCCCAAACTGTGTCGTTCATCCATAGAGAATTTCGGTTGGTTTTACGATCGGTGAGTGTAACTCTTGCTAAAGACAAAACGAAACCCCACTATAGAATTTTTCGGCCCGACCTCATTCAGGATGGGTCATCTCTTAAGAAACAGAAGCTGCAGCAGAAGCAAATTCAATTATGAATTACCATGACCTGCAGGCACCACACAGATCGTTTGGGATGATGATCTGTCAAAACAGCGTAGCAAAACCGCCAATAACGGATAGTGCACACAAGGCCACAAATTAGTTTATGCAAACCACAAATTGCAGCCTGGCTCCCAAGTGCGTTCTTTGCGGTTATGTGAGCACTTTCATCGACCTCCGAGGGCGAGCTTTATCTGCACACTAAATCATCAGGAACCAGTACCCACCTAAGTCTACACACCGTGTTCCAGAAGCCTTTTAATGTTTACTATTGAGGCAGTGCACAGTTTGATGTGATTAACTGACAAAAAAAGAAAATGCTGGAGGAAGGAAGCGTTTCAAGGCATAGTTTAGGGTACCAGTGATGAGGAAAATCTGGAGAAACTTCAGTCAGGAAGGCCGATTACGAGCTCTGCCTTAATGAACTCGGTCACCCGTATCGATATCAGCACTTTTAAACACAATCCTGTAGCCTTCAGTTTGTACAGTAGATGACAAGAGAGAAATGTCTGCACATCTTCAGAAGTACCCAGCGATCAACGATCATTCATGACGGTTGGGTTGCATAAAAAGCATAGCGAAAAAAGGGCTCAAAGGGAAGAACCACAAACATCGCTTGTGGATGGGAAGAAAAATGGACGGATTCTTTTACAATGGAAACTATTACATCGTTTGTTTCTAATGTCTCTCATAACTACGAAAGTCTATAGACGATAAATGATGAATATTGATTTAATGAATGCGTATATGACTCCAGATTTTACAACGCTTAAAGTCAACTAACTGGCTCCACCTTTACATGTAAGGAAAAACGCAGAAAATCTTTTTACTTAGAACCCGAAACCAACGGATTTTCAGGCAGGCACGCTGCCCGCAAGACCGCAGAGGCAGTAAATACAACATTTAATAAATATATGTGGTTGAATTATTAACATTTTGAAGTTGGAAAATAGCAAAAATATTTGTTCAAGAGCGAACATTGTAGTTAACCCTTCAGTGATGCAGAACTAAACTAGAATTTACAGAGGACTTTTAGACAAGCTATTTAGATAGTAAATATATAATATGGTGTTTAGTTTCTAAAGGACCAGTACGTCACTATCTAATACAGCCTTTATTCCCCTACAATAACGGACGTAAGTTCTGCAAGTTGGTCTCTTCTGGGCCCAAAGTTCGCGGGTCTAAACTGTCCAACTGCACAGAAGGGGCAATCGCTGCCAAATGAAAATGACTAAGAAAGACATATAGACACTGGTTTGTATTTGGAATGTTTACTGACAAGAAATTAAACTAATCTTCATTAGATTCTATATCTTGAGCCAATATCCTTATCCCGCAACGGTACCAGAATTATTGATACGGGCTTCAATGTTTTCGAAACTTCTTTCACATAGGAAATGGGTCATAGATGGAAACAAAACGGTAATCTAAAGGCTCGGGTGTAACAGTTCGACCCCTTCCACTTCCTAGAATGTTTTTCCATGGTATGGAGTCTCGTGCTGTCTGAACACTTCACGAACTCGTTCCAGTTGTTGGAACAAACTGCCAGTGAGTCGCACCTACATAACATTACACTGAGGCCTAACCGACTTTGGCAGGTTGCAGTAATATACACGTGACAATTCTCTTAAACATGTATCATGCATCGGATTTGCGAAAAGCTGATAACAGATATCCACTTTGAGTTGGGCCTGTTCAGGTACAAATTTACAGCTTCTTAAGTGTCTTTCTGCCAGAGCTCTGCGTGTATTCTAATATTCTTGATAAAATCTTTATTGTTTTCTACTGCATTATTGAAACGCTGTTGTGCTCACTAACAACACCTTTTCCTCAACTTGACATATTCTTCGAGTCGCGGCAGCAGCTGTGTAGTCTTGTTTCCATTAGTGCTTCAGAAGGACCCTAACCTCAAACTTTATTACTTCGATTTCATGTTGGTGCTTTAAGAACTAACGGGTGACACGTGATCACAATATACAGCAATAAATAACCATGCCAAACACCAAACTTATCTTATGAGACCATGGTGTGGCGCAGTCGGTTTGATATTGACCAACTAAAAGCGAGCTTCCTTTTTATATGAGCATATCAGATAAATAACTTCAATCATGTCTGTCCTCTTACCCATTATGCCATAGCTCTCTCAGTTAACCGTTGTTCGGTGTCTTGGTCCGAGGTTTTACAGATATTTATATAACACTAAATCTTGAAAATGTTGAACCATGTACAAAATCTGAAATTATTGCGGTTATCAATACCCGAAGTAGAAAACACGTGGTGCTCAATTTGAAATAAAGGTAATGTATTCCGAGAACATGAACACACCCAACTTGTGAAACTGGGGAATATATGACAGACTTGATTTGCGAAGTCCCAGGGAAACACTCGAGGATGAGCTATGGGTAGTAAACAAACAACAGCCAGACTTGTGAGGACGTGCAACAGCAATTCAACGTCAGTGCAGAAACCATCAGCTAGGAAAAAGATGTAAACTGAGTAATTCAGTTCCACACGAGTTAACAGTGACTAAAAGGCGGCATAAGCTGACACCTGTTTTGCATTGTTGTCATGTCAGCAGCCTCCTTTTCTTTATAGGCTACTGACATATGATAAGCGATGGATCATCTACAACGCCCCAAGACGCCGTCATCACTGCTTGGCAGTCCATGATTCTAACCCCAAACAACCGGAACCAATGTTTGGTATATGGTGCATGGTGAACACATTTTATACTGTACCAGCTGAAAAGTACGGAGTCTGCACTCGTGAATCGCAAAGGTGTTGTTCCTTTGCACTATAATGCAAAACCACATTCTCCAGATGTTATCATTTCCTTTCTTTGGATAATTATCCCTAACGACAACAATTGCGAGCCTCCTGCCCTGTCGTGTTGGCAGATCTGTATGTAATATTATTATTTTGTTCAAAATATGATCTGGTCTAAAAGCAACAGAACTTTTTTG
Source organism: Metallyticus violacea (assembly GCA_030762175.1). Lineage (NCBI taxonomy): Eukaryota > Metazoa > Arthropoda > Insecta > Mantodea > Metallyticidae > Metallyticus > Metallyticus violacea. The sequence goes on from CM060832.1 coordinate 3,486,813, forward strand.
GTAACCTTATAAATAGTTTAGCACACAAATGCAAGGGACGAATACCGAAATTAATGAAGTAGTTAAATAAAATTGACAAAACTTTGTAGATAATATGCAAGAAAGTAAAAATAAATTACAAAAAACAGTATATAAATTATGTCATAATTAATACAAAGATCATAGATGGCAAAATATCCAGTCCGCTTCGAAATTGCTATACATAATTCTGGAATATGTTTACTTACCAGTAGATGTGTCTAATAAACTTTTGATAGTGAAGAAAAAGGAAAGTCAAATAGAACGGCTGAAACTTATACACACAAGCCCAGACACAAAAAATTGCACGTGTTTTTATTATGAAAAGGATGGGCAATTACATAAATAATTGAATACGAACACGATGTGAAGCCGGAACTTGGAGATGTGAAGAAGAAAGCCGCTCTACCAAAAGTTGAACCGTGCTCAAGCTCAAGATAACCTCAAACCTCTGCCCACCAATGTACATAAACACACGATAGATTAATGCCATCACGGCTAAGACTTGAGCCTGAACCAAGAATGGACATTTTAAACTTCTTTTACTAACTGAGCTAGTTATGATTAACTTACAAACCGTGATAATTCGATTTAGAGCGAGCTGTATGAACCATAACCTTTTCGTGCTGTTCACAGAGAAAGGCCAGAATAATTAGTTCCTTTACATCTCTTCTCTTTCTCAAATGTAAATGCCCCACCTTGTGGTAATGCCGACTGTTCAGATGGTGGTTCTGAACAATGAACGACATCAGCCCTGCAAAGTTGTTACAGCTCTTTCTTTGGGCGTATTAAAGTCTGAATCATGCGCTCTTGAAAATGTCTGCATTTGTACGTAAATACAGGAACGTTGTTAACGAACACAGTGTGTTACTTTTGTACTTCACTGATACCCAGTTTGTTTCTTTATGCAGTGGAAATGTCTGTAGATTGAAATTTTACCACTGGTGACAAAATTAATGTATCTTGATAATGCTTAAGCGTTTGCATAAATTCATGATCGAATATTTTTCAATCAATTTTTACTTTGAATTTTTAAGTTTTAGAAATCTTTCGTTTTCTTGATCTGGGCTTTTTTTCAGGTGAGCCTAAAATTTGTTTGTATCATCATTTGACACAGCGCTGACAACATTGCCTGGTAACATCCATCAATGAAAGTAATAGTGACGATGAAATATATCGCGGATTCCTTTCTTGTAGGCAATGCACTGTACAAAAAGCTTAAATGGTATGTGCAATGCGTCTATAGTGCCAAGTTGTTAGGGTAGATTAGTAATTGAATGAAAACTAAAATTGTGCCAAAGGATAATAATAAGAAATGTAAACATCTTTGCTCCAATTGATTGATTGTCTTTGACTATCCCAAAGAACTGCAGTTATAACTAGGACCAGGAATTTGACGTTTTTATAAACCTTGTATTAGTTTTTTTTAAACATTTAAGATAGTTCTTCTTACTAGAGTAAATTTACACATTGAAACAAACGTATTTATTTATTTATTTACTTACATTTTCCATTGGTCAGTACCACAACATTTAGTTAATTTTCAACAGTTTGTAGAAATTACTTTTAGAATTACTCCTTTAAGTTCAGGTCACTGAACATTTTACAAAGATATAACAACGCACTAAAGTCAACACTGCATTATTAAAAACATTGTTATCTTTTGTCGTCTTAAAGGAAAAATGTTCTCTCCACACTGCGCTTCTGTCAGTTCCCATGGATATCGACTGTAATTTACTGTAGCTTTCTTTGAAATTGTGTCAATAGCTTCCATTCCATTAAAAAGCCAACATACTTGTGATAATTTATCTGCTACTTTTCCTTGGTAAGCTTTCAACAATAAAGGAACTGTTCCTGTTCCTAATGTGTGTACGACTTTACAGCAACGGCCGGGCGCTCAAAACTCATAAACACTTACGTAGTGCAACATCAAATGAAGACGTCGAGAAAGTTGCAGCTATTGTTGCTTTTTGCATTAGGAGTTGTGTTGTTAACACACAATTTTTGGCTTAAGCAGATATGAGGGGGTCCCACGCTGTTGCTATCCAGGCTCAAAACCTTGTGTACATGTGAACTCAAATCTTTCAGCGTTGAATTCGAACTCAATATTGAAGACGGTTACAGGTTTCTACACAATTTTCACTTTACTACTGTTGATTAAACGTGTACGTTTCGAAAGATAAATAAACCCCCCCCCCCGTCACGCAGCAGTTGCATAAACTAAGGAAATTCCTCACTTTAAAAAGAATATAAAATGCAAATTATGATTTCATTGATTGCTGTGTGGTACTAGCAAGGAAAACTCTGAAGCTAATACTAAAAGAATGAACTGAATTATTTAACTAGGGCAACAGTTTGTTTGTTTTGCGAAGCGCCTTTGGTGGGGTAGGGGGGACAAGATGCGCTTTTAGTAGCAAAGGCTTCTCAATGTTGCCAACGTTTTGGTGGGTCTGCTGTTGAGTGCGGCTCAACGGGACTGAGAAGGAAATTCTGTACTGTCAGTTGTCGCGTGTAACACTTTCGATTGTGAAAGGATAAGCCTGCCTGCTTTGAACTTGACTAGAGAAACGGCGTGAGCTGCTCGAAGCCTAACTAGTAAATGCTTTCTTTAGTGGGGCGATCGCTCCTTAAATAGAAATCAGAACTCGTTCACCAAAACCGGCGCGCAACTTCGTGTCTTTTTATTATTAGGTGTCTCAAAATTATTTTGCTAGATTTGTACATGCATGAGACGAATGGCTTCCCTTACATTTTTAAAGGGACATCAGCCGGTAAAATTCAGTGTCCCCTGCCACGAGTCGGTTACATTCTTACGACGTTTTCGCTTGTTTCCTTCACAAAAGTGAAAGTGTCCCCTTTAAGTTTGTGCCGGCCGGGTGAACGGCAATAGCTCATTTGATAAAGTTTTACGACGTGTTTGCGTCCAGCTGCCTTAAACGAAAGATACACCAGAAGAAAACCTTCAAAGATCAATTCTCACCTCTTACTTACACATTATGAGCAAACAAAAAGTATATTTACATTACTAGCGACATTGATAGTCTGATGTAAAGGAAAATATATTACATCTATAAAGTACACTTATAGAAACACACACAAAATAATTATGTACTGCACATATTAATTATATTTATCCTGGGTAAGATCAAATGTCTATAGTGAAATTACTTTAAATTTCAAAAGTAAGCGGAACAAAATTAGAATTCTTGCAACCTATAAATATTACAAAAAAAATCACATTTTAGAATTATTATTATTATTATTATTATTATTATTATTATTATTATTATTGAGAATAAACTACAAGAATTAATTGTGTACTATTTATTAAATGAAATATATCATCACCGATAGACAAAGCTATACTGTGTGGGTATTTTAAACATTTTTAAGTGTAACCATGTTTATGATATCATCTTTACATTCAGAGAAAAATAACAGAAAGTTTCGAGTTACGTTGTGTATTTAAGAAGATGTTCATATGTTTCAATAAAACAAAAACATGTTACTATTTAAAAACAATTACAACATACAAAGCAAATATACACAATCAATATACAATCGAAAATTTAACCCATTTTCATTGACTTTGAAATTTAATTTAAATATTATTGCAGTAAAAACAAGCAACGCAAACATTTTCTGAAGGTTATTGCAGAGTGCTCTTACATACAACACAATTCTCGTTCACATGTTAGATTAATATTTCACATTTTCTATCTTCACGACGATATTTTTAAACATACAGCATATGCATCATTATAAATACAGTTTATATGTTGAATTAATTTTAACTTTTATTTTTAAATAATTGAAAGAAAATTAACAGATTTTAATTTTCGGCTTTCAAACTCCTAACGGTTCCCTAATTTTCAGAAAATATTTTTTATTTTTTTAATCATTTATACTCGTTTTATTTTAATTTTTTTAAATTGCGGCCGCTAGAGCGCTAACAGAGAAACGCATAATGTATATATAACACATTTTTTCATTGTAATTTTCGATGTCTAGTAGGTAAGATCGATGGAGATTTGAAGAAATTTTTCAAAAATCTCATCATGCATGCAACCGCAATAGCTACGGAATTCGCAAACAACAGATACAGGGAGTTAAATGGAACAAAATAATTGGCAGGCGTATTTTGTGGCAAAAGTGAAATGGCGATCGATTTTGTGTGATAAAAATGACTACATTAGTGCGCATGATCGATTTCAGTAGTCCCCGTTTGCATGCATCTCATTCCGTATTGGATGCAAGATTTCCAACCTGGAAAGCGTGTTGAGCCCGACATGTAAACGTGGTAACGATGTGCTATAGCATGAAAATTATTTACGCTACACTCGGATTGCGCAGTTAACTTTACGATGGATGTTCTTGCATCACTTTTGACCACTTCCGTGTTTCGTACCAAACTGCAACGCTTGTTTTGCTACGAAACATTTTCACAAGAAACCTCCACTTCTATAGTTTGTTTCTAAGGTTGAATCAACCTCACGCATGTTTTTAATTTATTGTCTATTTACAGCCTCCAATCCGCGGTATTTCTATCGGAAGCATAAAGTGCGGCAATATTACATTTTGTAATGTAACTTTCCGATTAATTATTGCCTATTTACAATAATGGAAATTCATTACCCGCTAAAATTCCGCCAGTATACATCCGTTCTGAATTTCTGCTGGGAGGAGCCCGTAGAAATGCACGCTCAAGGTGGGGGAAGGGCGGATGTCAGTAGCTTGAGATCACAACAAAGTGATCCAGGAAATGCAAATAATTATACAATTGCCTTGCATCTTGCAAATATTTAAGCTTAAGTTTTAATATCTTTAATTTTCTCCAACTTCGCCAAAATAAAATGCTGCTATAAAGAAAAGCAATTGTTAATTCTTCTTGCTGCACAAGGTCATTGTTTGAATGTTTTAGGGAAAGCGTCCGTAAACATTCAATGATAGGAAAGAGAGCGGATTTTGCAAAAACTACACAAAAGTACAGCAGAGAGCAAGAGGAGACGAACTGGTCGCATTGAAAGCTGGTAACCTAACGACCCCTCCGGAAAAGTTACTGTACTTTTATAGCTGAAATGGCAACAGTGTGGCGAAGTTGTTACCAACAGCAATAAGTGCAGCGTGCAGAAAGGAGGGTTATATCAAATTTCTTAAACAAAACTTAACTAACGTAAGTTATTACAAGGACTTGACGAAATTTAAACCTAACCCAGGGCTAACGAGAGTGATATTAGCGAAATTAACGGTACTTTCACGTCTATTGCATTACTTTTTTTTACAGTAAACGGTTGAAAATATGTATGGAGCAATCGCTTAAGTGATGCACGAAACAGGGTAGGGAAAAACAGAACGGTAAATACGGTACACAATTGACAAGAAATAAAACACATTTACGACACGTGTCAGATGAATGCAGTTAAAAGTGAGGAAATTACGAAAGCAACATTGGACATAATTAACTTTAGACAAGCCCCGTTCACATAAACTAAGATATCTCACCTTAAGGTACACAGATGTCATTAGCACAACACAACTCTTGATGCGACATTCTTTAACATGCACCAAAAGAAATCTCAGAGCTTAACACAACAAACTGCCACTCACTTTGTAAATAGTAGAGGAACGAAAATCCTATATCATTTTCTAGCGAGTGTCCTTAAATTAATGTAATATGTCAGGATTCATTTTAATTCCTTTGTCCATTGCTGTGGGGTCATAATAATTCGCTTGACTTTTTCCTAATCAAAAGCTGCAGGACTTTCTAATGTATATGAACAGCTACACTAGGTCAGCTCGTGTCGAGAGAAAGCATTCCTTCTGCGAAATGTTAACCCAAAGGTCGTCAGAAGGATGGTGTAATCCAGGCTCCGTATTTCTTGTGGGGCTAATCCACAGGGACTTGACAGCAGCTTCCAAGTGACAAAATAGCAGGCGAAACGAATTCAGAAAACCGGTACCAGTCTTCCTTCCAAGGGCAGGTCACAAACTTGCGCGAGACATACACTACCGAATTAGAGAAACTGAGCTGAAATTTCTCTCTATAAATGACTTTGACACTTAAAAAATAAAACAAATATAATGACGGTTATTTTGAAATGTGCGGGGGGGGGGAGATATAAAAATATTTCTTTAAAAGTGTTTGGGTTTCTGTTTCGATATTTTCCTTTTTGAACATAAGGGTCTTACGTTCAAAAAGAACTGAAACATTTCCTTTGGAATGGGTTTGCAGTTTTGTGCACGTTATCCTGTGTCCTACCATCCTCCAGTGACTTGACGTTATAGCAAGTACGTGTAGTCCCGAACGACAGCGGAGAGAGCCGCATGCATTATATTTTTGTTAAACACAATGTAACCTATGCGCTATGCTCGTAACTTTTAAATACAAATTGAGGGGGGTTGTGTGCTATCATCACGCTTGACATACCACTGTAATTCAAATGCTGACAATAAACAAGATATGTCCAGAGAACCAAATGTGGGGAAAGGTTAAAACTGTAGGCTTTGAAGCGACTCTGTTTGCTATGTTCGCAGCTGACGGGGAAATCCTGTTATCACTGATAGAGAGCTCATTTCTTTAGAAAACGTTTTCTTAAATCATCAATCTGTTATGCATTGTATTACATGAACCTAGATTTCTTTTGAAAAAGATGGAATTGAACTTTTGCACATTATGGCAGTATATACGATAAAGGCATTATGTTGTAAGCAATATCCATGGTGTGCAACTCAAGTATTGTATGTCTAGCATTCTGTGAGTTCGCGAAGCAGTCACAGAGACTTTGTCTTATACAATTACCATAGTGGCACACATTCTACATTTACAATAAAAATGAAGAAGCAACACCTAGAAAACACAATTATGAAATATGGGGTAACTTCTTTTTGATGGCAGGAAAGTGTTGAAACCGGTCTATGTAGAATTGCTTTTTGTACAAAAATTTCTTCTTTTCTTATGTAAAAGTTCATAAGGTATAATACACACACACACACACACACACACACACACACACACACACACACACACACACACAAGGAAGAGTTAAAAATGTTCTAAAGAGGTTTGTCTGCTAGGTATACTAGGATTGTTTCTATGGCTTTTTTCTGTAATATGAAGACACTTAATTGAGTTTCTCCAAAATATTAGACCGTATTTCATTATTAAGTTGAAATAAGCAGAATAAACTAGTTTTAAAGTCTTAATTGAATCCAACATTACTAATGCACCTATTGCCTAGTTTAAGTATGTGATCCTTGCTATTGAGACGTTATCAGTTATTAAATCAAGGAATTGAATATCGTTGGTTTGTAGAAGTACACTGTTATCATATCCTATCTGTGAGTTCATAACGTCTGTACTTCGGCTCTCTCCGCTGCCGTTTGCTTGCTGTAAGCTCAAGTCTCCTGCAACAGTTTAACGTGAATATATTTAGTGCACAGGCTTCCCAACGATCATAAAACGGACATTCCCTTGGTTGTTGGCCTCCCGAAGACTGGTTAACTTTACTGTTCAATCTTCCGACCAGTTTCCAGCTATTAGCAGAACTTAAATCAGTTCAGCATTCTGTTATCTCGCATGACCTTCTTATCTCATTCATTCCGTTGGGCCAATCCATAAAAAAAACCCCCTATAAATTAACATTGTGTTCAAAACCCCCAATGCCTGCCCCTTGTTCTCAAGAATTCTACGCTGGCAGGTAGAGTAGCGTACTTCTAAGGTGGGGTCCCAGTAGAGATGATACAGTACTCATGGAATAACAAGAGTCTTTGAACCTACTGATAAATGAATGATGGCGCAGATAGGCTCGGAGTCCTTAGCGCTTTTTTACTATTTGTATTCACTTTTTCAGGGTAAGGAAAAACTAGGAAACAAATCTTACCCAGACAGCTTAACTTAACGGGAATTCGAGCCCAGGACCTCCGTATGAAGGCGATTTAAAAGCTAACAGTATTGCTACGTGTCATATTTAATACAAACGTTGAACAGAGACATCGAAAATCAATTTATATTTGATTATTCCCCACTGAAAACAATAAAATAAAGTATTGACTGATTGCGCCCGCTATCTAACAAAATTATTGTTTTAGTGCTTCATGAAGAACTTCCGTTAAAACAATGTTGTTAAATTATATACGAGTTCTTACACACACGCACGCACATTACTTGTCACTTATGTCACTTTTCTATTCATGAAACAGACCTAAACCTGTATTTTGCTGTTTTCTATTTGCAGTACTCACAATGGACATTCTTCTGTCGCAAGGCTGCTTGAAAGGGTTAGTATACAAATATACAATTATTACAATTTTGTAAGTCAAGTTTAAATTCTTATTTTATTCATGAAACAGTCCTAATAAATTTCACTCGAGGGTCTGAGCTTGCTACATACATTCACTCATACACTCACTACGTTCGTGGATTTATCGGTTATGTCAGATCCTCTCGTGATAATTTGACATCTCTTCATAATTTTGTATTTATTTTTCACAAATATATATTCGTCTGGTCTCGGTTTAACCTGCGAAAATGTATATCCGCAGATCTTACGATGCACTTCATTTGTATTGATTTTTTAATTGCTTTTTAAGAGGTGTCTTTAACGCGCCACTTTCACTTTCATTCATTAAGAAACTAATTTCTACTACCACTTTAAACGATCATGACTTCGCGTACAAAAATCTAAAAATAATATTCTTTGGAACAGGAAATCCCCCACGTTGACAGCTACTCGTTTGTTTTCCAATATGCAACCACAATCAGACGTAATAATTAAACAAACCATCATACCAATTACGAGTGTTATACAAATTAAACGAAGATATCCAGGAGTTACAGAAAGCACTGGCTGCCTCAAATAAATTATTTGTTTCCCAAAGTTTAATGCATTTTAAAGCACGGTCATAACAGTATCTCAAATACACTGCATGGCCATGGTCAGGAAATAGCCCAAACTGAAACCTTTGGTCTAAAGCGAAGGCAAAACTGAAGAAAATGAATATTATCACAAAAAATGATCCTATAGAAAGTGCACCTATCCAGCATGCCTGAAAGAATGTTTGTTTACGTTTACCAATTAGATACCTCCAAGTTTATTTTTATAACTTTAACATCTGAGGCATGTGTTGCTTCACTGACAAGACTTTTCCAAGTGTTACTGCATCATTTTCAAACTAGTGATTTGTGGTTGCAGTCAGTACAAAACTCGGGAGGTAGAACAACATGAAAACGTGTTCCCGCAGTAACTGATGGCGGCTTCAATTTGGAGGAATAAAACAATTGTTATGATCCGTGCTAGGGCTGACCTCTAACAGTTAAAAACTTAAATAGGTAATAGATTAATTTTTGCAGTTCACAGGTATTTAATTATACTGAATATATTTAATTAGATTAATGCTATGTATTTAATATCATGGACACTTGTTACAGTATGTTGATATGTACTTAATTAGGTTGACATTAACATGTATTTAATAGGTATATGTATAATTAGGTTGACATACCTTTAATTGTGTTAAAATGTATTTAAATGGGTTAAAGTTTATTCATATAAATCGATAGACATTTAATTAGGATGAAATGCGTTAAATTATATTGAAATATATGTAGCTGCGTTGATTTGTATTTCATTACGTTCACATGAAAATAATTAGATGAAATGTATTTAACTACGTTGCAATATATTAAATTGTGTTAATATGCATTAAATTGTATTGACATATTTAATTATGTCCACATGTGTATAAATAATTTGAAATTTATTAAATTAGATTTAAACGTGTTAAATTATGTATTTAATCACACTGACACGTACTTAATTAGATTCACATGTATATAATTAGATTGAAATGTAAGTTGACATGTATTTAATTAGCATGACCTGTATTTATTTAGGTTGAAATGCTTTTAATTATGCTGACATATATAAATGTAGTACATAAAACTTTTATTGATCAGCTCCAGTAAAACATTTAATATGGGGCGACAGCAACGAATGTAAATTATTTAGACTATTTTAATGAAATGGTCCATAAAACACCGAGGTTTATCTGTAAAAAGTGCATTGAAGTTGGGGACAAACTCTTTTTCCTTATTAGACCATTTAGTTTCGAAATTGTTCTCTGAGTCTACCCAAACTTGCCAAAATGTACGGAAAACTCAAACGAAACTCTGAGCACATGTTTACTGGGTGCAGTGCTAGGGCAGGCAAGTACTAGAGCTGGTCTCAGCCTTGCGGCCCGTTCGAGACACTTGGGAAAAGGTCAGATCAATATTTGGCGGTTCTCACTTGGCGGCCCGCTTCTTGTTTCGTTGTTCAACAAGTGAACGCGCCGGCCAGATGTTCCTTGTTACTTTCTCTATGCAGATCTTCAGCTGGAACCTTGCCATGTTTCTGATATGCTCTAAATCAATACATGTCCATTCTGAAGCCCGGAAATTTCAGAGCTATGGCTCACGTATTCAATGAATGTGACATGCGTTGTATAGAGTTACCCGGTTTTTTGACAAGTAAGCGTTTCTTTAAAAGTATTTCATTTTACACAAATTAGAAACTGCAGTTTATAACGCTCAGTGATACCGAATGTGTCACTGTTGCCAACTTTGATTGCAATGAGTATTTAAGCGGAAACAAATTACATATTCCCCATGGCGGTTTCAAAATCAGGATATGCTGCAAATTGAAGACTTGCATAAGTAACCCCGGGATCCATCATTGTGATTCTTTCAGAGGGAACAGTAGTTTAACACTGGGTGATTTTTCCTTCGCGGGACCACTCCGCCGACACTTGAAAGCCGGCATATATACTAACATTCAAGTCGAAGTTCGATTCACAGATAGGCACATAACTGTTCTTGATAAAAAACATACACAGCTATGGAAATGACATTTCACATACTCTGGAACGTTCCCTAAAACGGGAATTCCCTGTTCGAAAGACTACAGAAGTTAAAACTTAAACTTGGTGACTTTCCATTCAAGAGATGTGCATGACGCACAAATTTCTTTACGGATGAATCCAATCCTCCGACCATGTCATTTCAATAGAGCGATATAGAGGTTCAAGAATGTGGTTTATTTGATTTGTTGTACTTACGTGGTTCGTAAATCAACAGTAGCGTTTTAGCTTTGTTTTATTGATTTAGTGAAATTACACCAGGAACTGGTGTTTAGCACAAACATGGGTCTCTCTTGTCGTTTGCTAATTACCGCATGCTACCATATTTAAATATCATTAAAGGAGCAAAGATAAAGGGCAAGTTTTGAAGTTAATGATCAAACTGTAATATGTATTAAACATTTTGAACCAAAATGTGTGGTTAGGAAGAATATTTTCCCTGTGCAAAATGGTGAACCAATTCGTTTTAAGTCCAACATTAACTAATGAGCTTCTCCCACCATTTTCTCTAATGTATCCAGTAATTTGGAAGTTTGTGTTTTTAAAGATTTGTGCTTGCAGAAGTTCGGTTCGTGTAGTGGAAATAGGGAGTTAAAATGTGACAGAAGGAACAATTTGGATGATTTGCCTCGCTTTATAATAATAATAATAATAATAATAATAATAATAATTGAAGTTTTCATATGCAAATCCAATTGTATATTCAACAGAGCTCTTGATATGGGTTTCAACTTTTTCTTACATATATATAAGGTATATTTTACTTTGCATTACATTTTCTTTTTAGTAGTTTGGCTAAAATCGTTTGCTCTACTTATAGAGAACATTATAATTAGATATAAATGGTTAACCACTTTAAATTTGTATGGCTTTACAAAAGCCAAAAATCTACCTGTTTATAGATGCATGTGTTTTAAATTATGTTTTGGGTCTGGGTAGCAGAGTCGGTCTTACCCACAAAATATCCTTGCCTATCGTTTTGCAAGCTACCATTTAACTTACTGGATCTGTTTTATCTTTCCAAATCCTACAACTTGAATCAATTCGTTGTTGAATATGCTACCCGGTAGGTTGTCCAACGTATGTACAAATCAAACAGTTTCCAATCCGGATTGAACAACAGGGATCGTAGGCGAGTTGAGTTCAATGCTGAAAGTGCATTCAAATCGATTTTAATCGACTGTAAAGTAATCCACAATGCGATTATACACAACTTTTTCAACGACCTTTGAAAATGCATTTAAGAATGGAACAGGTCTGTAACTGAGGGTTCACATTTATCGTCTTTTTAAAAATTACAGTTAGTTTCATCCCTTCTGGAAATATCCCCGTTAAGAATGAATGATTGTGTAAATGTTACTACATTTGTGCGCTATACTCCACTAGTTTTGTGCTTAACCCATCTCATCTATGCAAGTTTTTGCTCTTAAATAGTAAAATGCCTGAATAAAAGATTATCGTGATAGGATAAATAAATACTACACTTAATAGAATGAAATTATAATCCTATAATTCGAAAATAGCAAAACTTTTTGTAAAATACTTTGCTCAGTGGTGTTGTGAGATTTCTGCATCATGTCAAGTGATGTTACATTTAAAGTCGGCCAACCTTTAGCTGCATTAGCAGTTCTATAGTCATTATTGACACTGAGAGTTTAGGGAGAAATTAGCTCCATTTTGTTATTAGAATTATTAATATCTGAGAAAACTCAGTGATTGAGCATTTTATAATACAGTTTACAGCATTTTTAAAATCCTCATCATTAATTTCCTTTTATTAATGCAGGAATTTCTGATACCCGAAGTTAGCCATGTTTTATTCTTGACTTTTGGGGGATTTAGTTACATTTTTCTTAGAAAATTTTGCTTCAAACAACAATAACATATTTATAAATTTATTTAACTTATCATTTAGTTCGTTAGGTTGGCGCCATTAGTGGCAACCTAACAAATACAACCATGTACTTGACAATGTGTCAAATTGTATAAAAACAAAAATAGTAAGTAAGTAACAAATGATGAAACAATCATACATTCATTGGTTGATGTTGAAAAATAGAGAATTACAGTATGCAACGTACAATTAACAAACAGCTATCATAGTGTATTCAACTTAACCATAGAGTAGTATAGAACGTTGCAAAGTGTACAAGAAACAGAAACTCTGCAGTAAGGGTAAAACATAATGTAACAACGAAGCGATGTGCAAGGCCAGTCATTCAATAGCAAGGAAACCTTTCTTTTTATCTTTGTGAGAAAAAAAATGTGGTGGATAGCTTTCACCTTGGATAACTGTCCCTTAAAAAGAGAAATGTTCGCTAATGTACATCTCTAGTTAAATAACAATGAAGTATTATTCTTCGAAGAAAGAAAGTGACAAATAAAATTCGCAGTGAAGTGTGAACATTTTGTTATTTTGTGAAGCCTTAACCCTTTCCCTTGGAAACTTTCCAGAAAAGCCTTGAAACAATTACAGCTACCCCGAGAAGAAACAGCTCTTCGATATCCAAGCCGTGGCGGTCATCAGATTTACTCCAATCGAAACCAAAATTAATACTTCTTCCCTCATCATTAAAAACAATCAATTCAACAAACTAATTTAAATTCGCCGCAAATTGGCACTGCAAAGTGATGCTCATTATTTGATCACCAGCAACCAATATAATTAATAAACACTCTTGTATTCTTTCCCGCCGCAAACCAATGTACTATTATTTAATAACATATGACAAGACAAACGACTTCTGAAAGTGAGGGAAGCAAAGAATCATAAATGGCAACGAAACACATATATAGAGTAGCGATGACTTAAGTATTTCTCAGTACGCATGTCATGAAATTGACAATCACTACCTGCAATTTCCTTCAGATGTCTCTATGTACATATCATAATAATTGAATACCAACAAAGAACATTTTTGTACAAGTTTTAAATTAATAACATACATGTGTATACCATCGAAATCCTAATGATAATTATTGCCGAATGTAAGCACTCCGAAATATTTACTATTGATGCTAAACTGTTAAGTCGCCGGCTAGTTTCGATTATGTCGGCATTACCTACCCTTTGAATTAAAGTCCGCGCATAATGTTGGTTGCAAAAGTTATGGCAATAATACAAAATGCGATGCAGAATCGAATTCCTCTGAATAATTGTGATAAAAATGACCTCTAGAAGTTCCAAGTTTATACTTTTCACTATTGGAAAACATTAAAAATACTGAAAAGTGTTCCACAAAACTATCATTAATACTGATTCTAAAGCAAATCGCGTGATCCTTTATTATTATTATTATTATTATTATTATTATTATTATTATTATTATTATTATTATTAATGTTAGGCTGCTCTTATGTGGTAAAATGCTTTCAAGAAAACGAATACAGAATAATTAAACAACTCGAGGTGACGTTTGTGCAGTAAAACACGTTCTCTGGATAATGACATTTTACGAGTACACAGTAATTTTGCAGAACCTCACATTTTTTTTACGATATTCCTCTCTCCTTCTCCCGCTTGATTATTGGTTAGTAAATATAATTTTGTTACCGTGAAAAATAAAGGAAAAAAACAAACTGCATTTGACCATTTAAAACTGGGGGTATTGTTCCGTCAACAGCCGTTCGGAGGCAACCGCTAGACGCTTTCCAATCAAATAGCGACACGATGCAGCGATTTTATATAACAGTTTCGCTTTGTCTCACCACTTAGTAATCGTGTTGATCGGCTTTTTTCGCTACGGTTCGGCACTTTCCGTTCGGGAGGACAGCAACGGTAATATCATATGGTAAAGCAACTGTAAAGCGCGGAAACACAATATACGCTTTTCAGAGATGAGTCGTTTACGGTAATTATAAAACTACTCTATGCTCGCCAGCTTCTTAACCTGTTTATATCACAATGTAATAATTTCTCAGCTAAACATAAACTTGGATTTTAGGAGAAAAATATAACAGATAGTAATGCTTAAAAATCGTCCGCCGTCATTGAGAAACCACCAATAAACAACCAAAAACGAAAACAAGATTAAAAAAAGACTCACCTTAATTAATGTGGCGTTCTACATTACTTTTTATTTTAATATCAAATACGCGACTTTCATATTATGCTAAGAAAATGAAAATGAACATTTTCATTACGATTAAAGTTTTGATTAATGAATCTGCAATTTCCACATTTACAGGTGATTGCTAAACACAATTTTAGTGTCATCTAATGGATTCATTGAAAACATCAAAGGTGCCCCTACTGTATGTACCGTTATAATAACATTTGCTGTCGAAGATGCAGAATTAGATAGTTCGTTTTGTTCATGCAAATGTACCGTGAAGAACATGATATATATAAGAGGTTTTATTTAATGCAAGAGATGCTGTGCCGTAATTATCCCCAAAAAAGCACTTATTTCCCTTTAATTTAAATATTCTTTTTGAGTGAATTACAGTTTTTAAATCCCTGCCATGAATAAAATAACTGTTTAATTTGTTAATGACGACAAAATTAAGAGCAGTTTAATTACTAGTGGTGGACAAATGTGATTTGCTTGATATAATTGTTAAAAATGTTAATACGTTTGTCATAAATTATCATTCCTTATTCTGAAACAACAGCAAATATTTCAGTCAACACCTAAAACTGTTACATCGTTAGCAGAAACCTAGCCCCTGGGCCTGTCACTCTACCTCTTGTTGTACTAGGCCGTTCTGACCCGAGGGTGCAGACACTGTAAACATCATCTCAGAAGTACGGACGGCACTTGTTTCAACCCTTGAGCCCATTTCTATGACGAGAGAGGCTGTGCCTGCTTCCGGGTTTGGCCATGTTAAGAAATCTGCAGTACAGTTTGAAAACTTCACTAAACGAAAGCGTTGAAACCACGTCATCTAAGCAATTGCACGCGAGCGCCTTTCAGCCAATGCACGGCCTTATTCACCAATCAAAATGGAACTCTATCCATAGTTTTAAGCATTGTGCTCAACCGTTAGCTTTTTCTCTCACGTTCCTTTTATTTATTCCTATAATCTCAGCTTCGATTCGACTATGGACCTAGGAAGCCTATCTCATGCATTTTCCTGTTCACTTCAATGACTACACTAAAGTAACAAAAAAGGCATTGCAATTATGTCACCAAATCCCTCTCTTGCTTATAATTTCTCTTAGGGTATTAGGGAAGATAATCGCTTTACACAACTATAAACTTGTGACCGACAGAGTGCCAACTTTTACAACGCTTAGAATGACAATGAACGATAAAGCTTCCGTGCTCAGTTCAATTGCAGCAAAAACCACGGTTAAATGTTTTTTTAACATTATAAACTGAACAAAAGCCTACGCTCTGATAACCCTGCAAAATTTCAATCTTTGTACTGAAGTTTATCGCAGTAGACTTCCAAGCCTGAAGAAGCCTTTCATGGTTTCGTGAACAGCCGGTAAGTCGGCAGTCAGTATCCGCGTAACCGATTCAAGTTGAGTAATGAAAATAAACACGTACTTTATACGGAATAAATATGAACGAAAACAATGCTAAAAAACGAACCGAAGTTCCTGTTTTATGCACCATTCCTGAGTGTTATTGCTTAACAGTTTAACCTTCTTGGTATTGGTATTAAAACAATTAGGATATTTTGGTATCATGCCGCTCAAAAATTAGAGGAACACATGTTTAAATCAAAGTCCCAAAATAAATATTGATACAATGTTTTTGACAGTTTATAATTATAGATTGAAAAATTGTATAAAATTAGAATATTCATTTTATTTCACAGGACGAAATATCAACAAATTATTGGTTGACAAGAAAACAAAGTGGAAATACGTTGTTTAGTATTCAACACTCAGTACCTCTCCGTGAGCTGCGATGACGTGGCACCAGTCTCCTAATAAACATTTGTGACATTCTCTCCCGTTCTTCAGCGAGATCTCCCAGGTTCTGTGACAGCAGGACGCTCGCGAAAAATTTTTTCCAGTATATCCCACAGATGCTCAGTCGAATTGAGGTCAGGATTGCATGCAGGCCAGTCCATCGCACGAATTTGACATTCTTGCAGCACATCTTTGGTATTCCGGGCTATAATACATAAGAAAATTAGGGTATACATCATAAGCAAAGGATAGGACATATTGAAGGGTGTCACTCGTGACAACAACAAGCTCTGTCCGAGACTCAATAGTAATGCCGGCCCAAAACGCCTTCAAATCTGTCGTTTTCAGTAATGGCGGCTGGAGCAGGATGTTCACCAGGACGTCTCCATGCACGTGTACGGTCATCACTACCCGTCAAACGAAATCTTGACTTGCCTGTGTAGAGAACAGCCTTCCATTGGCAGAGCTGCCAGTTGAGATGATTCTGAGCAAATCTCAGCCGGGTTTCCTTGTGCTGACGTGTCAAACGAGAGGATTGAAAAGAGATTCTAGATCTCAACTCTGCATTTCTCAGTCTGTTTCTTACAGTTTGATCAGAAATCACCGATTCAGTTGTTGTTCGTACATCATTTTACAGATTTGCCTCTACGCAAAGCTAATACGACAACATATCTCTGTGTCTTCTTCTTACGCCCTTTGGAGACAAAGTGAATGAAATGTCCATCCTCAATCCACGCAACTGCTTGAGTGAGATGTTTTATTCAGATGCCCCATTGCTATGTATTAGTCTCAGAGAACACAAAATAACAATTCCGTACCACATATTGCTGTTAAATGTTTAAAAAAATTAAAAAATAGCATTTACTCTCCTAATTAATTGAAATAAAAACAAACAAATCCTGCATTATTTTTATTCTAGTTTTAAACAATATCTTACAATATAACATCTAACTGTAAAAATTACATTGTATCAATATTTATTTTGGGGCTTTAATTAACTAACTTTAACTTTAATTAACTTTAATTTCTCTTAATCTTTCTGGTATACGGTTGTACATTTACAAAACAGCGGGTTTCAAATGGTCAATGGTCTCTTAAAATTGCCTTGTTCTGGCTCAAGTTCACAAGAAATGATGTAAACTTGCTCGTGCAGTTAAGTGCCTGGGTTCATTGTGTTCAACTTCACAGCAACTGCTGAAACATCGCATCACTTTCAGATAGAGAGGTGTGTTGCTTTTGAAGACATATCCTTTTATATGAAGCAACGGACTTGTGCATTCAACTGAAGAGTCAAAACACGCCACACATTTTTGTTATTATAGTTGGTTTCCTGTCTTCCACATTTCATGGGGGACCGGGACCTCAATCAATTTTGAAATACGGATGCTAGTAAAATAAAATTTAAATTATTACCTAATAAAATAATGATGAGTTACGTAAAGATATGTCAGTTTTTCTGAAATATCCGGAAATATGGACAATAAAATATGCTTTAAATCATTTCAAATATTCCGCATCATAAACATATAACAAAAGTTTAATCGTAACTAAACATGTATTTATACATATAAATTCTAGATTTGCTTATGACACACCCAGCCTAGCTCCTAATGATTTTTATTTTAGAAAACACACACATATATATTTAACATATTTCAAAGTTGGGTCGAAAATCAACACTAATGTGTAGTGTGATGTTCTGTAAACAGATGTGATCGTTGCTACGTGACAGGTAAGTCAACAATGAACAAATGAAGCCAAGATTATCGTAAATCAACAATGAACAAATGAAACCAAAATTATCGTATGATGTAGCGTTGCTACAACAAAAATGGAGCCAAGATTATCGTTTGAACAGCAGAAAGCAATTTTGAAGTGGTATTGGAAAACCGAGAATGTTGTTGAAGTTCAAAGACAATGGAGACGTGTGAACAGAACAGAATAGCCAAGCGAGTAACAATTGCACGTATTCGAGACAAATTTGAGACTCATGTTAGTATGCGATGTTCACAAGGGCAGATCTGAGAGACCTGCAACAGCAACAAGCCCCGCGACCTCGGTTATGGTTTTGGAACGTTTTGAGCACTCACCGCAGAAATCTACAAAGCAATGCGCACATAAGATTGGGATTAGCAGAACAGCGTACGTCGTATTATTAAAACAGCAAAGTTGAAAGTTTTCATCCCAAGATTTTTGCATGCGTTAAATGAAGATGACCCAGATCGGAGACTGCAGTACTGTGAGTGGTTTCGGAACATGGTGCAAGAGGATGAGGTCTTCGTAGGGAAAGTTGTTTGGTCCGACGAGGCACATTTTAAGTTGAACGGAAATGTTAACCACCATAACTGTCTATTGGTGTGCAAACTATTCACATGTTATTTTAGAAAAGGCTGTTAATTTACCAGAAATTAATGTTTGGTGTGGGTTGTCATCTAGGGGTCTAATTGAACCATTCTTTTTTGAATGAACAGTAACTGAACATGATACGCACATCCGTCTTACCCGCCATTCATACACTTTATGGAAATGAGGAATTTTACTTCTAACAGGATGGTGCGCCACCACATTACCACTGAGATGTACATGCGTACTTTCATGACAATCTTCCAAGGCACTGGATATGACGAACAGGTCCGATTGAGTTTCCACCGCGTTCTCCGGATCTAACTCCGTTGGACTTCTACCTATGGGGAACTCTTACCGTAGAAAACCAGCTACACTGTCAGCACTTCGGAAAGAAATTGAAACGGCATGTGCTGCAATCGCTGAGGACACTTTCGCAAACGTTTGCTCAATCAGTAGTTCAACGTACTCAGAAGTGTATCGACGCCGATGATGGTGGGCATTTTGAGTAACTGTTGTAACTGTAAAAGTGTAAGATGATTAGTGCTCATTTTTTCTGTTTGTGTGAATTCAGTTTTGTTATGTTAACATAGTTTTTTCTTTGCTTGAAGTGTATATACATTTTTGGCACCCTCCTCTCTCTCACTATATATATATATATATAAAATAAGACGTTTAAAAATTTACCTCATTTTGTAACTCAACACATTTTATAATATTGAAGCAACAAGAGATAACACTTTTTGCAAAATGTGTAACTTCTGTTCCATGCAAATTTCGTTATAATAAATAATTTGACATTTTAAGAAAAATTACGCCTTTGAAAATAAATATATTTAGAATTATTTACTGCAGAGAAGCAAATTAAAATTCTATTTTACCGCCCTTTTAATGGTACATAACTAAATTTTATTTATTTTATCAACCGGCTATTATTTCATTATAAGGAATTTTAAAGAACTGAGTACATTTTGAGATACTGAAAAATGGTATAATTATTATTTTTCAAAAACATAGCTGGATAGAAACCGCTTACACAAAACAAAGCTTCTTATACTACCGTATAATAAAGTGACTGATGCCTACCTAATTTTTTGAAAGTGACAGTCTAGAGGCACTGGAATAAAACAATTGAAGATCAGTGCTGCAAAGTAACTCTTCACCACACTTTGTCCCGCTTTTTTATAATTGAAAGTAGCAGCCTTGCTATGTCGCACAAAATAAATTTACGAAATTATTCAAGCAATGCAAATTACTTGCTGTTTATGTACACGAGGTAAAAATTAACTCCTGGCCTTCATTTACAACAAACGCATTTAGCGTAAAACCTGCAGCTGCATCAGGAGCTTTTACTTCGATGTAACGAAGACTTTAACATGGAGCAAAAAGACCACAATGTTGAAGATACGCCGCTAATTATCCTGACATTTTTCTTTTTGCACCAAGATGTGAATAAATCACGTTTTTAGATTTTTCAGACAGCAAATCATTCCTGATTCCAGTCGCCGTTTTAAACACTTCTGGTGGAGTTCTTTCAAAATCTTTGTAAAGTTATTAAATGTTTCAATAAAATCAACACTTTGACGTGAACTATACAAACACGAGAACTAATCGATTCGTTATTTATAGCTTTGCAATACGTTACATTGCGACAGGCTCATTACGATCCATGCCTTTCAACACTTTTATTACTTTAACACGAGGAGAAGGTTATTGTAATGTGAGACTATTAGCTGTGCACGACCCCGGTTCATTCCGCATTTTACAAGTATTTTGAAAAGTTGTAAACTGATTGAAATAAAGCAATCTCTTAGGACGAAGTAATACTTAATAAAGCGCTATTTACAGCAAACAACGTACCAGAAACGCTTGAAACACTTCTGGCATAAAAACTGGTAGCAATAAGTTACATCCTGTTTCGGTTAAATATAGACACACAAGTTCTGCTATCCGATTTCATATGGGTATAACCCTGGTAAAATATTCGCGAACCAAGACATAAAAGTAACTCGGCTTTGGCACTTTGTGTTGGATTAAAAAACCGCGTAACAGTAGACCGCCACTCCATAGCTAATGACGATCAAGTATTTAATTCGTCGGTCCTAAGCAGCAACATTGAAGACACTGTATCTGAAATGTGCAACAACATTCGACCCAACCTGCACCAGAATAACTGTGACGTCATCCCGAGAGATGGTCTCACACAGCAGTACATTCCAATTTTCGAACATTGAAAAAGATTCAAGATTGACAACTTTCGAATCCTATCTTACATTCATTTACAAGTTTTGACATCCACGGCGATTGTTGTTGGTATCAGGGTCACTTTGTGTCGTTCTGAGTGGCACTGGTTTCGGTATGCCATCTAGTGGGATCTTCCGGAATGTTCTAATAATTATGCTGCCACACGATGCGCGTTAATGAAACTCTCGATAGTTCTGGAGGTTTCTAGTAGTCGATGATACGAGCAACTGAACCACTCAGTCTATATACCTACACTCGGTTGACTTACCCTGTTCGCAGGGACAGACCTTTTCCGCTAATTGTGTTACAGGCTGGCAAGGCCCGATCGTTACTGTTTCTTATTATATTTCTTACTTCCTTGGGAAAAAAAGTATTTCCATTTTTTGTGTTTATAGTTATGCGGCTTATGTTATTAAAGAAAAAGACAACATTTGGATTGTTATTAAAAAAAATCAACTGTGAAATGTATTGAACAAATTAAATTACTTTCAAACCTCAACGGTTTTAATTACTACATGTCAATTGTACAATTTCATTAATATACGAGGGACGGAAATTATTTACTTTTGCAGTATTTTACGAATAATCTATGGGAACTTCTATTTAAGGCCAATGCAAACACTAGAGGGCGGTTTTGAGTAGAGAAATGACAGTGTTCGTTCGTTATCAAGTAGAGAAAGATGTGAATATCAGAAACTGCATCTTCGCGAAAGGAAGGCGTCAAAACTGCGGTATCCAGTCAAGAAGCTCCTGCACAGAAGACCGTTTTGAACTGGGTCGATGGGTTCGCCAGCGGCAGGGATCGTACTTCAACATTGTGGTCTAAACTGATAGGAGCATAACCTTTGATGAACCGGAATACCAGAAAGGTCGGCCGCGTTTCACGACGATTTGAATATAAAAATAAGTGTGTGCACTTTTCTGTCGGTCGTGGTGGTGTAGTGGTAACCATACTTGCCTTGTATACCTAAGATCGCGGGTTCAATCCAGACCAGGGTCGATCTACTATTTCGGCCGTAAAAATCCAAAGTATGGCTTCTTTCGGAAGGGAAGTAAAGCTGTGTCGTACATTTACGGCAGCCTGAAAGAAGAGACCTCTGAGTAAAATTAATCGGCCGTTTCACGCCCTGAATTGAATGGGACCCTGGTGACCTGAGATGTTAAAATATTCATTAAATAATTAAATGAAAAGTTTCATCATCGTTTTCTTCTAACTTCTGTCTGTTTCTTCTTCGTCTTCTATTCTCGTCCAAACTCTTCTTGCAATTTTCATTTCCACCACTTATAGGTAAAAATCCCTTCTTCCTCCTCATTCTCTACTTCAGGTTATAGTTCAAAATTATTTCCGTCTATTAAAAGTTTAGATATCTTCCTCTCCTTCTTCCTTGCCCTCATCTTCTCCTCTACCATACTCTTCCTGTTGATTTAGTAAAATTTGTCTTGTATATTATTTATTCTAGTTAAGTTATTAGTTTTTAGGGATTGTCTGTGCATACTTAAGCGTTCTTTCTTCTTCTTCTTCTTCTTCTTCTTCTTCTTCTTCTTCATTAATTCTTGTCATCTGCTCTTGTTGTATCACCTCTTCCCGTGCTATATTATTTATTTGCAACCTGCTCAAGACCCTTATTTCTAAGTGTGGTCACTTAAAATTTCTCTTTCTACATAGCGTGTACATTCAAATAATGTGTGCTCTGGGTTATCCTGTGTTTTGCAAAATCTACATATATCGTCCTGTATTCTGTTAATTTTTTTCCAATAAGTTTTGTAAGGTCCATGGCCTGTAGGGTAAGGTACTATACCTTTGGTAGGTTGTATAAATTTTAACTCTAATCTCTAAAAGATTAAGTTGAAAGTTCTCCTGCCTGTCTCTGTATTTTCTCATTCTTGCTGCCATTGTACTTTTAGTTTATTTCCTGTAATTTGTTACAGTGACTGCCAATTATTAAATTTACTTTCTCCAAGTTACCTTTCTAATAGCGCCTTAATCAATAAGTCAATGACCATATTCCTGTAACTACTAAAATGGCCATGCTGGGTGAGGTGTTTAACACTCCTGCAATCTTCCTTTGTGATCTTCTTGTAGAGTTTTTATTTGTGCATCCTTCATCCTCAGAGCGCAGACCCCTGCTCCTTAAGTCATTATTGAAATATGGTATGGCATTTAATGGAATTTTAAAATTCAACCGAACTATTCTTGCTAATTTCATCATGAATTTTTCGATTTTTTCGTACGTACTCAGTATATTTCCTAAAGTTTAATTTTTTATATAAGCAAATTCGCACATATTTCGTTCTTTTGGGCGTCTTTTTGGTTGTCAGATTTTATACATGGATCTCTTTTAAAATCACCTTCCAAGAGCATGTAGCCTGATTTAGTTGGAGCGACTTAGAATTTAGTTTTACTACACCAATTATTTATTTAATTAGTTCATTTATTTGCCTTTCTCTCTATATCTGTTCTATTGAAAACAAAACATCGTCTGCATGCGCACATTTAGTCAATTCATCTAAAAGAATCTCCGAAACTATGTCCCAAGAATACTAGAGAAGAAAGTGCAATACCAGCTTCCCGGTGCTGCTCCATCTGCCTTTTGGGACGGCGTGCTGCTAATGGACAGTGAGCTGCACCAGCAACAGTACAACCGTAAAGTTGTTATGCCACACCCACCACATTCTCGCTCCGTCTTATTTGAGGACTGTTACTCTCACACAACGAAGTTACCAGGAAGATGCGTTGACATTGATAGGGAGAATATTAAGAAATTCCATGTGCAATAATAAAAAATACTGGAGTAAATCATTTCTAAACGCCCCTCGTATTTTTTAAGGACCGTGTCCTTGAAATACACAATCCAAATTAAAAATGTATCATGTTAAACCCATTTGGGGGATTCGGCAATCTTATAGAATGCATTCCATCTCTACTGTTAGGAAATTCTGTTTACAACGAACATAATAATAAACACGGTCCAGGTAATGCAATGACTTCGCATCAGCCATCCTGGGTTGTACGGAGGATGCAGTAACAATTTACCAACTTCTTCGTTCATCTGGCAGCTGTGTGAATAGAAACGTTGCCGCATTTGAAGGTACTTGGGTGCTGGGCGACAATTTTTTCTCCCCTCAAGAATTGCTGCGTGTGGCCATAAGACTCCTAAAAGTGATTGATTTATTTATGGACGCTCTTTAACAGCTCAGGTCATCAGCGTCCCATTCAACTCAGGGCGTGAAACAGCCGACAAATTTTGCTCAGAGGCCTCTCTTTCAGGCTTGAGGTTCTTTATCGTGCCGTAAATGTACGACACGGGATCCACGGCTTTACTTCCCTTCCGAAGGAAGCCATACTTAGGATTTTTACGCCCGAAAAAATCCATCGGTCCTGACCGGGTTCGAACCCGCGATCTTGGATATAGGAGGCAAGTATGGTAACCACTTCACCACCAGGACCGACCTCTAAAAGTGACGATATATAGGTAAAGTATTACGTGTTTCTATGGAGTACCTAGCAGACCGCCAGTGATGACAAACTGCGATATCTGCGTGTACTGTAAGGTCACCACGCACTCCGGAATTACCTCAGCGGTGCAGGTTGAACGGCGAGACTGTGACATTGTAAGGGAAACCTGACTGCAGTTTCTTTCTGCACACCCTCACCCTGTGTCTGTGCAGTTGTGTAATTTGATCCTGTGATGTTTAGACTTGAAGCAAGAACCAGACCCCGTAGTTGCCAATAGCAAACACAAAACTTTTACAATATTTCTCATATGAAAACGAAATATAAAATAGCATGAATTATAAACTTCTCCACAGGCAAGCACACATCTTTATAAAATAAACTGATCGACATAGTTGGGACAGCTCATATTTATCATTGTCTATTTTAATTTAAAACACGTCGTCTTCCTTGGGAATAATTGTAAACGGGTCTTGTCTTAACCTCACTTGCAAAGGAGTCAAGACATAACATCCTGCTCACAACATTCATTAAAACTCTGTTCGTCTCGCTCCAAAACCCGCTTCATACGTTCTTCCAGGTCTTTTCTTTCATTGCTAAGAATTACTGTAACATACGATGGAAAACTGCGCAGGGAAAATGTCCTCCCTAATGACAAAGTTTGGTAAGAAATGTTTCATCATTAACTTCAAAGGTTGCGCAGTGTTTACCCTTTATCAACTTCTTCTTTAATTACGGCTACTTAGGAAATTTAAATATGGTATAATGCGGTGAAATATCATAATTAAAATATACAAGAACAACCCTAAACACTTTCTATTACAGGTTCTTGGCGTGGTATCACTAAATCAACATGAACTTAATAAAAAAAAAAAAAAAATAACTAACACGCAACTGTCGATGTACTTCCAAAAAAAAAAAAAAAAAACCACTATAATGAATCACGTAAATGAAAGGAGCCAAATAAAAATATCCAAATGTTTAATAGCTGCAACTTGCAAACAAGTCGCAACATCCTGCTCACACCATTCATCTCGCTCCAAACCCCATTTCATACGCTCTTTCGGATCTTTCCTTTCGGTGCTAAGCCTCACTGCCACATACATGAAGCAAATGTCCTCCCTAACCATAAATTTTGGTGAGAAAAACTGTTTAATACTAACTACAACTTCATCATTGACTTCAAAATTTGCGCGGTATCCACTCCTCCTTTAGTAACATCTCTTCAGGACATTTAAATGCGTATTATGCGCTGCACTTCTATATTTCAGAGCAACCCATGCTGTTCCGTGTAATTTCACAAAAGCAATATTAACTTAATAAAAAGAGAAACAAAAGAACTAACTCACTACTGTTGATTTACTTTCAACTAATTCATAACCCGTTTTTAATTTCCGACATTACCTGTATTAGAGGTCTGGCATGAAGGGCAAATGTTCAATTTACGATAATAACCCAAAGTTGTAATTACACTTTTATACTATACAAAGCTCAGAAAGCCTACAGTACAAGGTATATTTTGTTCGGGCTATAGAGATAACTGGTTGAATTCTTTTTTAAAAAGTATTACTTTCTTTTTAAGTTTTTTGTTTAATTACTTGGCCAGAGAAAACACATTTCTTTGGTGAAGTAAAGAATGTAGTTTTGCAGAGCAGTTTAATGCTATTTCTGTCACCAGCTGAGTTACGAATATTATTATGTTATATATTCAAATCATGTTCTCTAACATGAAAGAATTTTAGAATACTTTTTGGCGAAATAAATTAATTTATTTAACACACACGTGTTTAAACATTTCAATTTTAAACCAAGCTAATGATGAACTTTCCTTTTTTTAAATTTTATGTTGAACATTATTAAATCAGTATATATTTTAAAACAATGGATGTATGTACATGCGATGATCAAAATCGAATTCAGAATAAAACACAAATTTTAGACTCCTAAACTTCGGTATTAAGCTCTTGTGTTCAGCCGATAGTCGATAAAGATACCCAGACTAGCATTAAACTTGGCTTCAGTGTTAATTTTCTACGTGATCTGAGATTCAGGGCTAAGATCGAACCCGGCAGTTGCAAGCTGGTGGGTGGAGACGAGCGCGTAACATTTCAGTCACGTCCTGTAGAACTTCGCCCACGGTTCGCCTTTGCTGCGAATAAACTAAACGGAACAGATGTGTGAGAACGACACATGTAGTTGTAAGCGTCAATGTGTTAGCTCGTGGAGGGGAGAAAAGAGTTTTATTTTCCCCGAAATGAGCAGGGAATTAATTTTTGGACATAATTACTCAATAAATTTTGAAACATGTGTACAGTTTATAGCTTTAATGGTTCATTATTTCATATCTGCAATGCGGGCACATTGCATGTATCGCGCTTTTTATAATATTGAACACAAAACAGAACGATAAGCAGCTATTCACAGTAATATTTAATTGGCACAGGTATACAGCATAGCAAGGAACTACTCGAAGATGGGACAAAGAAACGTCTGTATCGTTGTGCAGCTGAACACATAACGCTTTAAAACTTAAACAAAATAAAACGTGACAGCCAATCAGGCAATGTCACTGTCACACGACTCCAGCCCGATAACAAAGTGATTGCGACCGGCTTTCAAAAAGTTTTGCAAGTATCATCTTCATGTCCAAGCTAAAGACTGAGTTGTGCTCCATCTCCCTCTACACTTGTCAAAAGCACTGCGGAACTCGGATTGTCAACAGAGAATCTCAAACTAGAAAGAAGAGGCCTCTGAGAAAAATTTATTGGCCGTTTCACGCCCAAAATTGTGTGAGGCGCTGATGACCTGAGACGTCAAAGAACGGCCATAAATAAACCAAATAAACAAAATAAATTGATCAGTGGATCCAGGGACGCTGTAGTTTTGTCATTTACAACCACAGGTGATGCGATGAGAAGCGTACGTACTGTCAGTAGATGGCAGAGCAGGTGACAAGTGGCTTATCCTTGAGGGACTCGTTATTCTAAAATTGCGCGCTCAGTTATGCAAATGCGGTGAAGGACGCTTGCCATACTCATCCTGTCTTTTTTAACAGCGGCCCCGTGGTCGTAACGTTTGAACCTCCACAGAAATTATAATGAAGAGGAACAGGGTAACTTTATTGCAGGGACATTTTATATAATTATAAAAAAACGTAATGAAAGTTCAGTCATAAATTAGCACATCGTGTGGGCTTTTGTTTCACAAAAGTAAAATAAGACACTGCAAGCTGTAAAACAGGAGACTAAATCAGTTGTTTCAAAGTGCACGCCTGATCCTGATAACATTTCAACTTCATCACTGGGTGTCAATATGGAAGATGTGAAGTGCAACCTCTCACAGCAATAGGCTCCTCTGCAATTTTAAAGTCGTGTCCAAACTCCTGATTTGCATGATAAATAAATTGCTATCCGAAGCGTTTTAAATGGCTGTTATTTTACATTCACTAATTGTTTTAGTTTGAAATTATTAATAAGGTTACAAATGAATGTTTGGTAAATCTAATCATAAATTACTCCAATTTCTGGATTCATTAGATGTGAGTGTACATGCCTACACTGCAATAAATCAGAGATTGTAGATAACCTTCGAACTAGAATCACAAAGTCAATTGGATGGCTCTCTCTGGATCAATACTTCCCCAACTTTTTCCACTCGCAAACGTTTATTAATACAAGATGTATAATACCCTAAATTTGCTGAAATTTGGGCAAATATACCTAACTTAGTGTCCCCCAAAAAGTTGCAAAGAACTTAAAACTATATCATTTAAAATAATTATTAACTTATTTTAAATGTAAAATAAATAGATAAGTTAATAATACAATGACTGATCAATGAAATTTATTTCTCACTATAAAATTTAACGTTACAACACTTTGTTAGCTTGTACATGTGAGACAAGGTTCAGTGTTGTCATTTACGGTTTACTCTTATGAACTGTTCAGTTCCGACTAGCAAAAAGGAAGTGATTCAACATGCTACTTTGTTTAATACTTCTTACACTTTCATGGCCCAAGTTGTAAATACAACAGCTAAAATCATCCGGGATATTTTACCGTGATCACTGGTTTAATATCCTACCATAGCTTTCACCAGCTTCTGCGGTTGGCATCGTCAGTGGACGATGAACAACAAATGACTGCTAATCCGTCTCTGTTTGGTTTTAGAAGGTCAAACACCTAAGTAGCCCATAGATACAAATTCTTAAAAAAAAAAAAAAAAAAAAAAAAAATAATTCCACCCCCTTCCCCTATGCAAGTAATATTGATCCACTTTCTAAAACCAGACAGATACGGATCAGCAGTCACTTGTTGCATCATCGTCTGCTGATGATGTCAAATTAATAAATTGGGGAAGATTATGGTTGCATATTAAACCATGGACCACAACAAACAGCCCGAAAGATTTTAATTACACAGAGTTGTTCTTCTTTATAGCACAGCACAAAGAAGATTTAAAATGATTAATAATTTACATAAAAATTAAAAACCACGTTTTTATTTTCTTAATTATAAATGAACTAAAAAGTATAAAATAATTCATCCTAGCCAAATGCAGATTCATAACCCCATGTAAATTCATAATATCATAAACTTTATTAGAAAAATTTTTCCAAACCAATAACGTGGGGCGCATCACACATAACTATAACTGGGTAATACTACAGAGATGTACTGAAAATTCTACAATGTCATATCACACACAACTGTAACTGGGTAATACTATACAGATGTACTGAAAACTCTGTAAGGTTATATCACACACAACTGTAACTGGGCATTACTTCAGAGATGTACTGAAAACTGTACAATGTCATATCACACATAACTGTAACTGGGTAATACTACAGAGATGTTCTGAAAACTCTACAATGTCATATCACACATAACTGTAACTGGGAAATACTACAGAGATGTACTGAAAACTCTACAATGTCATATCACACATAACTGTAACTGAACAATAGTACAGAGATGTACTGAAAACTCTATAATGTCATATCATACACAACTGTAACTGGGTAATACTACAGAGATATACTGAAAACTCTACAATGTCATATCACACATAACTGTAACTGGGTAATACTACAGAGATGTCCTGAAAACTCTACAATGTCATATCATACACAACTGTAACTGGGTAATACTACAGAGATGTACTGAAAACTCTATAATGTCATATCATACACAACTGTAACTGGGTAATACTACAGAGATGTACTGAAAACTCTACGAGGTCATATCACACATAACTGTAACTGGGTAATACTACAGAGATGTACTGAAAACTCTACAATGTCATATCACACATTACTGTAACTGGGTAATACTACAGAGATATACTGAAAACTCTATAATGTCATATCATACACAACTGTAACTGAGTAATACTACAGAGATATACTGAAAACTCTACAATATCATATCATACACAACTGTAACTGGGTAATACTACAGAGATGTACTGAAAACTCTACAATGTCATATCACACATAACTGTAACTGGGTAATACTACAGAGATATACTGAAAACTCTACAATGTCATATCATACACAACTGTAACTGGGTAATACTACAGAGATGTACTGAAAACTCTACGAGGTCATATCACACACTTACAAAAGGCCACATTTCTGTTCAACAAGCGGAAGTTGAACCTTGAATGTTTTATTGGTTGAATATTTAAATTGTCTCTCACCCTACCTATAGTCCAGATTTAGTCTTGGATCACTTTTTCCTTTTACCCAATTTGAAGATACTTTTCTCAGTATCACAAGCAGTGACGAAGGCTGTGGAGGTGATTCTGAATGTCTAGAAATTGTGTTCAGCAGTCTTTGAAGAATTACAGAAACGGTAGGTAAGGTGAAGTGTATAAAACAGATACTACTTTGTGAGAAAGCATTAAAATTATGAGAATTAGTGAAGATATGCTGTCAAACAAATAATGATTATTCTTTAATGAATGCCCTTATTCTAAAGCACATGTCCCTATTTTTACTATCACAGTTTTATATTTCACATATTTTGATGTAAATGAGACATGGAGAATTACTTTTTTGATATTATGGGCCTGGGTTACAATATATGCATATTTTAAAAAACAGTGTGTTCTTCTCACTGAATTTCCAACAAAGTGGAGAGCAAGTACTTTGAATCCACAGCAGCTAAGACTTTTTTAACTTCCATCGCCTAGCACACATAACCCAAGATTTCTGCTTATAAAGGTAAAGAAAACCATCCCCATGACTACTTACTTAATTGTAATTATGTTACAATAAAAGCAATTGGCAAACCCAGGGAGATGAGAAACTCTGCTCTAGACTGAGGTACATAATACGATAAATTATTTACTATCTTGAAACTTCTTTATTACACTGTTATTTTTCTTCATGGACCTCAAATTGCTTATTTAAGACTACAATCAATAAACAGACCACAATGGCTCAGGAGCCAAAGCTTAGTATTTGTCGGAATGTCAAACCCTTTAGGAGCTGCCATTCTGAGTGCGCCCCCTATTCTTTCTACAAAATTTCAATGTCAAAGTGTCGGAGATGAAGGCTAGTGCTATGTGTGGCTTGAAGGCAGTTTGAGTTCCTTCTGAGCCTTCTATGTTCGTACCTCACCCTTTTAGGGAGCAAAGGCTCAAACGGCCCCTGGTTAGGCTGAGGTACTTCTCTCCCTGACAATCCAAGATTTCTCTAAGCTCTCTGAAATGACTGCAGCTCTTATACAATACATGCCATTGATTTTTCTTATATGAAGGTCTTTTTATTATTTTAAAAATGAAGAAGGTACTTTAATTTTTATGCTCTAAGAACGCATGTTCAAAGTAGATACTGTCCAAAATCACCGACTGCCCTCTTGTTTGTTTCTTTCCCAAACTCTTTGTTTCGAAAACCATAAATAAGTACAAGTCATTATTTTTGTATAAAACATTCATCTTTCTCCGATTTCTTATTTTGTGTTTGAATTATTAAAAATTTTATTGAAATATTACTCAAAATATTTTGAACACAATTTAAGTGAGAATAATTTCACAACTAAACTTTTACGTTCCACGGCGTTCTTAATTAATGTTGTAGCATTTCCCTTGGCTTTGAGACCATTCCAGATGCTCTGTGTTTTGAATCCCTCGGCTGCGAGAGGCATTGCCCCTCTTTCCGCTACAAGTCCTTGAACGTCGCTTTGAACCAGTGCAGTAGTTGATCTTCGCCAAGATGGGACAGTTGACTCTAGAGCAGCACATTTTCCTGGGTAAATATTACTGCAAATATGAATTAGCTCGTCGTGTTCGTGCAGAATTTAGTTTGCAGTTCCCTGATCAATTGTCCCTCGTCCCTAAGAAAGCAATTCACGATATTTAGAATAAATTTGATTCTACTGGATCAGTGCAAAACAAAAGGCACACACGAAGACGTACAGTTTTAACAGAGGATAAATGTGACAAAATCGGTGCAAACCTTGAACATTAACCAATAAAATCACTCGCAAAGTTAGCACAAGTGGGGGTTTCAATGGCTTCTGCAGATAAAGCAACAAAATTATTAAACCTCGACCTGTACAAGTGTACACGTATCCATTGTTTAAAATAAACGCAAAGGTGTGTTACCGTGAGTGGTTTTTCATCTATTAATAAAGGTTTAATGAACTCTACGCTTCTGTTCTTTTCAGACAAGGCCTGGTTTCACCTGAACAGCCGTGTGAACAATGAAAACATGCGCTACTGGTATACCGAAAATCACATCGTGTACATGAAACTCCTCTTTATGATAGGAAAGTTTGAGTTTGCTGTGCTGTTAGCGCAAGGTGGTCCGGTTTTTTACATGACAATAGATGCAGAAAGATACAGAAGGGACATTTTGATCGCATTTTGTCAGCAGCTTACAAAAGAAGAGAAATCATATGTGTGGTTTCAACAGGATTCTGTAATTGTTCGTACAGCAGCGGAGTTCACAAATAAAATTAAAGAAATGTTTAAAGTTAGAGTGACTAGTGCTGGTGTAAGGCCCTCACCAGATTTAACAGTCTGTGGTTCTTACTTGTGGAGTTGCCTGAAAGACAAAGTTTATAAAACAAACCCTCACACATTGGAGGAACTAAAGGAAAATATCATAACTGAAATCAGAAACATTACAGTGACCGAACTTGCACGTGTCATTCAGAATGTGTTTTCCCGACACAATGTCTGTTTAGCTGAAGGGGGACGATTTTACAAGTGAAGTTAAAACACTCTCTCGGCCGCTACACGTCCAGCCGCCGAGAATCAAAATACGGCATGTGCGGTATAGTTTTTACGTGAAAGTCGGTATATCACTTATTATGGACAGAATTTTATGAAGTGCTGACGTTTCAATTTGTGCTATGAAAGCTGCAAGCACTTGCATGAAGATTTGTCTTAAACATTAATCTGAGTTTAAATATTGAATAAAATATGAGCAAATACAAAGAATGGAAGAATTACTTTATACTTATATATTACACCTCATGATTCAGATCTATGAACCTAACCTAACTCATACTTTAAAATTCAATTCACTGTAATGGTGTTTAAGGAATCTAAAGAACCACGCTATAATCTCTTATGACACAAAAATGTGTGACTCAGTTATCGTAAGGCAGTCTGACGGTATATAACCCACAGCTTTGCAATGCAAAGAACACAGACAGCTAGCTCCTGGCAGTGCAGCAGGAAATCAATTGCTGTTCTCAAGGGCAACATTAGCAGGTCCGTATATCATAGTAACGGGCGATTTGGGACACGATGTTTTCTTTCACTTGTTTCAGGCGCATGGACCGACTGCAGCGCATTTTTCTCTGCATTGATGACTCTAACAATGGCGTACACTTCAGAAGTGTAACAGTTACACCAAAGCAGGATATGGATCTTTGTTATTCATAGGACAAGGCGTTCTGTCAGACGCAGTTTGTTTTACGTCTCCCCACTTAACACCGCGAGGAAGGTAGGCAGACAGACGAATGTGTGTAATTTCCTGTAGCAATTTGCCGCCCATCATCATACGTCACGACATTGATCGCCGTTCTGAAACGTTTTGTTAAGGATTGACAATGTCTGCTTTTCATAACACGTCGTTTCATTTTTTAAGATATTTAGGACAATAAAAGTACATCCAACATAAACGACATCAGCAACCACCCTGTGATCCCCTATCAATTATTGTATATTTTCTCAAAATTAAAGGAAGCACGTATTTTTTTTTTCCTAACATTTAGAAGTGCTACTTCAAAGATATGAAAAGTGTATTGAAATGAACGAATTATGTTGAAAAGTGACGTCATTGCTTTATTTATGTTACCTCTAAGTTAGAACGGAAACGCTTCGAAAACACATTTAAATACTTCATAAATGAATTTTTATTTCAGCAAACATCACAATTAATTTTTTACATAAAAAGAATAATTTAAAAATTTAGCATTACCAAAACTAAAGTGCTGCCATACCTTAACCACCAGGTTATATATATATATATATATATATATATATATATATATAATAAAGGACCCCTAAAATAAAGAACTGTGTATATTTTTAAGTTTCTTCCTTATATTTATCATACACTTTTCCTAAGAATTCCCAATCTTGTTTATTTTCTCTACTCTCATATATGATAACATTTTAGTTGTCACTATATCTTGTTAGAGTTTGTCCCTCCATCTTTTTACTATTTCACATTCTGTTAAATCATT
Organism: Metallyticus violacea; assembly: GCA_030762175.1. Classification (NCBI taxonomy): domain Eukaryota; kingdom Metazoa; phylum Arthropoda; class Insecta; order Mantodea; family Metallyticidae; genus Metallyticus; species Metallyticus violacea. The sequence goes on from CM060832.1 coordinate 3,521,345, forward strand.
TCCCTTTCTTTCCCCCACACTTCTTTAGCATCCATGCAAGTCCTGTTCCTCCCAATTGGTTGCAGTTATCTATGTATTTCATACTCAAACTTCTTAATGAAAAAATATTGTCGTTTATTCCTAGAACGAAGATAGCAATTATGCATCTGTTCATTTGTGTTGCATTGATATGAGCAATGCGGTGCACCAGAATTCGCCTCAGAAAAACTGCCTTGTAACGCCTCTGCAATCTCTTTCAGCACCATCAGAGAAGCGAGAGTAAATATTAATTAATTCTGTAAGGAGATGTATCACGTGTTTCATAGCAGTTTAGACGAAAGGTAAAACTCCACCAAACGTTGTCAAAAATTCAAGAAAAACAACAAGGTTCTATATCCCATTTGATGGAAGAGTCGGTTAAATGTGTCATTCAAGCTTTTGTTACACTTTATTTCAGGTTTTACGGGAAAATAATCACACAAATGGTTATCAGGAACATATATTATAATGTTATTAAGGGCAAAAGTACAAAAATGTATTATGAAACATGTTCAAGAATAACATTCTTCTCCTCACAACTGACAGGAAGAGTTTAGTTTTTCATTCTTACACAGGTTTGAAATTGATGTCTCATAAAACTCGCTGTGTTCTTCAGGAAGAAATGGCAACATGGACGAGAGGTCTTTCTATCTCTCAACAGGGTTCATCTTTCAGACGGAGCACAGGTTGCTGTATATCAAGCAATGATTTTCCTCTGTTTAAAACTTCAGAACCCCTCCATGGTGAGCAAGTTCTTTTAATAAGCATTTGAGATGGATGAGATCGAGAAACTTTGAGCATTGTGCATTTTGAAATGTTGCATTTATTTAATGTTAACATCGACATTCCTAAATCAAAGAAATGGCTTGAGTCATTGGAACTACATGAAAAAGATTTATATTTTTAGCTTAATTTACAAGTCTTGGGAAGTGAACCCTTCTTCTTTTCTCTATAATAACCAAATCTCTATCGCAAATCAAAAAGTTATGACCACTTACTAAATATTCCTGTTATATAAATATTTTACCTTCAAAACTGTTATCATGGCATGGCATGACGATAGATGACACGTAGAACATGCATCTGGGCACAGGCGAGTATATTCCCTTAGTAACAGTACCATCCACTGCTCCTGCAGAACTGTGTGCATGTTTTCGCTGTGACATTGGACAACGCCAAACTGAAGGATATGGAAATCTGAGTGTCTAGCAACAGACTTTTGAAGTAGGCGCTCACACTTGCGTGTCCAACACTTCTAAAACGTTCACTAACTTTCTGCATCCTCAGAGAACTTCAACCAACCATGTCCCTATCTCTGAACTTTAGCATTATGGTTATCACATTCGTCAGACCACAGCATTGAACTCTGGCTCTTTCAGCTAACAATCTACAACCTTTTCTTTTGTAAGAATTATTTTGCACATCCTCTTCGGTTATTTTTTCTTTGAGGGGGGGGGGGCAGCATGATGGGAAATCCGCGGGCAAGATGTTGTGCAGTACTGGCCATAAGGATGCACAATACCAACCTTTCTTGTAACAATAGCACGCCTGACCAAGCACATGTGGCATGTCGATGTAAAGTTGAAAAGTTTGCTATCAAATGATAACATACGAGGAGAGTTCGAAAATGATTTACAATAACGGCGTTTTGCAAACATTGAGTCATCTATGGGTACGTACATTCGTAGGTTAATAAACTCCTACTAGCACGTCATGCAGACGCTAGATGGCAATTGTAACTAGAGTATGCAGATAAATGACAGCGTTCGTTTGTTATCAATTAGAGAAAGACATAGACTAGGTGAAAGGCGACTATCATGGACATAGATGTAGTGCGTGGTTTTTGTGGAAGGAAATTCATAGACGTTTAACTGCGGTGTATGGTCAAGAAGCTCATGGGTCAGCGGCAAGGAATCTGTGAATACATCGCGGTCTCCCAGAAACATTGACGTTGTCACTGATGATGAACTGGAGTGCGAACATGCCTCGGCCGCACACCATTATTTACGACGACATGAAAATGAGAAGGGTGTGCGCACATTAAGTTCTACAGGACTTGGCACAGGGACAGAAGGACTGAAGCCTGTCGTCGGCTACTGAAGCTGGTGTCGCTGCCACACACTTTGCAATGGAAATATCCAGGGAGTGTTCGGCGCAAGAGATTTCGTGCTGGCAAGCAAGTGGCACACTTCCAGCTTCCTCCAGCAACGAGCTAAGACGCAGGAGTCAACAACACGATCCCGAAGTTGGCATCTGTGGGGCTCATTTGATTATTCGACAAATGAAGTTAAAAACATTAACGAAGACAGTTGCCAGGGGTAGTGACCATGTTGCATAATAAAAAAGACACTCCTCGTTGCCAGGTTGTAGGAATAAACCTGTACACGTTATTACATGGATATAAAATTCCAAAACGACGATGTCACACTTTAAAATGTAAGCTGCAAAATCGCCCGCTACAAGTGACAGAATTTTCACACCCCTGCATTTTACTTGCAATAGTTTTGGTTCCCCAGAGTGTGTTTCATTTTTATTGTATTCTGAAATCTTTGCGGCAGCAGGGCATCCCCGGAGGGCTAGGGCCCTGTCTGCAGTTGAAGCTGTGATTAATGTTGTTAATTACTGCGGATAGTTTCCCTTTGGGCGACATTGCTTTTGTTGCGTTTTAATTACAACTGTAAGTTGTATCACAGCTAGAAAATTGCGTCATGTAAGAATGGGATCGAGTAAATAACTTTATCTCAGTTGAGTACGAGAATGGAAGATCGCGTAGTGCGGAATGGCGGTAACAGTTTACCCTATTAAGAAAAGAAGACCAGTCAACTTGTGTCGTTTGATATTCAACCGCGTTTTCATTGTACCACATGGTTCTTTTTTTACCAGGGCTCTTCACTAAAGGATTACATTAATTTATTTTCAGGTAGAATTTCTCGCGCTAAAATTCAACGTTACAATATTCTGTTAGCTTAATGTATACGTGGTACTAGTTTCATTATTATAAATTCCGGTTTCCGCCTGTGAGAGGTGTGCAAGTTGAAACATGTTCAGTTCCGCAATGGAAGTGACAAACTGTTGTGAAATTCTGCTCAGAATATCATCAAATGAAGCCTATGGGTAGTTTATTCTTCTCTAGCACAGCATGAAGAGGTTTAAAGGAGGGAGGCAGTCAATTTCAAAGGAATTTTGGTTCAGTTTCTGCTCTAACGGAAGAAAACATTAACACCGTTGCTGTAATTCTGAAAGAGAATAACATTAAAAACATTTAAAATGTTCACGTTGGTAACTATTAGACGTGTTTATGGATACCATTATCGAACAAAAAGGCATTCGCGGCAGGTTTGAACACAGTTACAGGGAAATGCGTAGTTTATTTGAAAAATACTCACTGTTGATGACACTTGGCTACTGACAGCAAAAGCTCTGTGTGAAAATCTCCACTATCACAAATAACAAAAGACAAGATTTGGTGGGGAAAGTTGCGGCCATCTCATGTTTCGGTACTCAAGGAATGATTTACCATATCGCACACTTGCAAAAGTCTCCATTTCCGTGCAACAAGCTGCATGGCCGCACATCGAACATCTCACAAACATCACCCTTAATAGCCCCTGCTTTCCGCCACATTAACTTTGTGGGAGGCTGTTTCCATCATCAGAAGCAGGGACAGATGCGAGGACGAGTACAGTTAGGTTGTCAACAAAGTTTGACTCTTCTTTACTGAATAGTCCACGTTACTTGCAAACAGAAAGAAATCTGACGGCATTGCAAAGACTGTAGGCAGGATTATTTGTGGAGCTGTAAAAATATCTGCAGGCGCAAACTCCCCAAGTTTTCACCAATAGCTCAAGACAGTGTGTAGTCATGCCATAATCATTTGTTACAAATGTCGTTCATAACAGGAACTTAGGAGAAAATTGCTGCTAGAAGTTCTGTACATGCATAATGAATTGTCTCTTCACGCTACTCGCAGAGTGGGCGGATTTACATTAAGCAGTGAAGCAGCGAGGAGTTTCCAGGGATGACCAACACGCTCACTCATTCACCACCCCACTGTGTTGTCGGCGAGTTGCTGTTTTTGACACAGGGCTTAGGAAACTTCAGCTCATTTCAAAGGTAGGTATCGTAAGAGGGGCTTTGGAAAGGATTTACAATTGTAGATTTTTTATTTATTGCGCAATATGGTTCAATGCACTACCTTCCTGGTAACTTCATTGCGGCGTCGCTAAACCATTGTTGACAACTGCCTCAATTTCCTCGAGCCCTTCACGTTGTGGAGTGAAGCATAACCAGGTGGGTGTGACACAACATGAAGCTCAGCGATGCCAACTTTGTTGCTCATGCTGCAGAAAGTCTCCTGTCAATCACTTTCCCTTTCGCCGTTGCTGAATCCTGTGTCTAAACCGTGTAAGGGTCTCGCTGTTGACAGTCGTTCCTTGAGGAAGTCGGTCCATTAGCAGTATGGGCCGGAGACTCCCACAGTGTTTCCGTTACATCTTCTGTGCTGTGGTAGTGTCACCAGCTTCCGCATCTCCAGCAGCCGAATCTTTGTGATCTCGTCAAGTCTCGTGGAACACGATTAGTACACGCAGTTTTCATTCTCAAATCGTAGTGAATGGTGTGCAATGTTGTCTCATGTATCACATTCTTTTGTGCACAGTCGAAACACTGGCCTAGTGTAAACGGTCTTCTGTGTAGCAACTTCTTGACCACATGTTGCAGTTAAGGAGGTATGCATTTCTGCAATTTTGACTTCGTCCTTGTTTAAAAACCATCTTTGTCCATAATATGCACGTATTTCTCTACTTGACCACGAACGAACACTGTCCTTTCCGCTTACAAATGTATCTATGTCTGCATAGCGTACTAGTGTCAGTTCAAAGCTGTATGACTAGACGTGCTCGCATTCTATAAAGCGCTCGCTTTATATATATATATATATATATATATATATATATATATATATATATATAACCTACTTTCGCTTCCTTTCTTGTAATTTACAAATGTGCTATTTTATCTCTGATATGCACTTTTTATAGGACCAGCTTGTAAACATTGTAAGATGGAAAAATGAGAACAGTCTGTCAAATCTGCGAGGAATGTAAATATAAAAGTTATGTAAGAACTCGACAAGTTCAATCTGGACAGTGACAACCGCCATAGTAAACGCTGTTGTTCTTTATTGTAAGTATGAACGTCTTGGCCCGGATTCCTAGGTTTTAAACTATTTTGTTTCTAGCGAGTTAACATTGAAACTTAAATACAAAACTCGTTTCATTATAATACAAGTCACTTAGTCGAATATTATAAAGCCTAAAAGTGGCTAAGAGTGTTTGTTAAAACTTTAAGAGATTACGTTGCGTTTTATTAATCATCTTATTTCAAAGAGAAAATGTCAAAGTAAAGGAACAGATATGGTGGGTTTTAGAAGGAGCTTGCACCTGCAGCAAAGTGGAAAGTTTACCACAGATTGCAAACTTTTTGTCAGATCTGTCAAAAGCAGGTGAGCTATGAAATTCTCTGGAGGGGACATTGTCATGAAACTGAGGACTCATTTTCAAGCACTAATTTCGGGTTTTCATACTCTTTAGAACACAATTTTAATATACGTTTATATGAGGCGCTAGTGCCATGTCATATGCTACAGTTCCTCAAGATATCAGTGTCCAAAGATACCACGCGATTCAACCATCTTTAGGGGAAAAAGTCATTAGCTATAACTATAACAGGAAAACACTGACTTTATGAGAACGGAACTACTGGTGTGCAAAGCAGAAACGTCTACCTGGGAGGGACATTGACACGTTTCCCAGTTGGCTGAACTTCTCATCGCTTACCACTATAAACAGCATGAACAGTGCCGTGTACAGTTTCACCATACAAATGTATTTAACAGTGCAGTACGACATGCAAGGGAAAGTATGTGCTATAAACTGTTGAAAATTAACCAAAGTGTTCACTTCGTGCTGTTGTTCTGAGTCATACAAAACACTAATACAGAGTTTGTGCACTTGTAACCACTATCCTTGGTTAGAAGGAAAAATAGCGTATATTTTAGGTAGGGCTTGTTTGCAGTTCTATTAAAATAAAAAGGATTTACTGCAGGTGTTTATGTAAGAACAATTTTGCTTTTCTTGAGCCCTACCGCGCACAAACGATTTGGGTGAAAGCGCTGTCCGGAGAGGACATTACTGAGAACGTATTGTTTTAGGTAGATGTCCTGTCAGGTACAAAACGTCCCAGTCGTCTGTCCACTACCGCCTTCTTCTCATTTTTAGAGACTCCATCCCCCCTAGCAGGGCATAATTTAATTGTATTCTTTACAGTTTAGCGAGGCACACAATGTAACGAGTTTTACTCTCTCAATAAAATGCACTACAGATGACGTGACTCGGTAAAAGCTGGTACGCCACCCGCCCTACCAAAATAGGGCATCTCTTTTACAGTCGAAATCCATCCTGGTAACTACTTGCATCGTACATCCAAGATCGCGGATTCAATCCCGGACAGGGTCGATGATTTTATTTTTGTTCGGGCGTAAAAATTCGAAGTATGACTTTGATCGAAAGAGAAGTAAAGCCATGGTCCCGTGTCGTAGATTTACGGCACGTAAAAGAACCTCAAGCCTGAAAGAAGAGGAAGAGACCTCTGAGGAAAATTTGTCGGCCGTTTCACGACCTGAATTAACTGGGACCCTGATGACCTGAGCTGTTAAAGAGCGTCCGTAAATAAAACAAATTTACTACCTAGAACTAACTTCGAGTAAATCGCAGAAACCGGAGGAACCTATTCGCGGGGGGGGGGATAAGGACGTCGTAATATGATGTAACAGTTAGGTTGGTAGCTGTGAAAAACTAACGAGTGAAGATATTCCCCTGCCCTGGAAACGAAAGACAAGCACGCGAACATAATAATGTGGAAAGTTGCAACACGTAAGTTTAGCACGGGAAACTCTCGACCATGAACTGCGAGCGATAATAACAACATATGCATTCATTCTGCTATAATTAAACTTGGTGTATGCTCGCCCACAATTGCCGCAAACTTGTACGATCGTGTGGCCATGCAATTGAAAGTATTTCTTTTTTACGTTGGTACTACTTATCTCTTAAATATTAATTTGAATTATTTAGTCACTTTTTTCAATAATTATTTAAACAATGGTGGGTTATTCTACCGAACATGTCGCCATCTAATTCTTGTCGCAATTAACATGTCCACGTTCGCATCGATGGAGATTTGAAGAATTTTCATTGGTACAACCGCAATGGCTACTTCGGAATTCACTAACATCGCAAAACGAATCACGGCCGGAAATTTACACACGGCAATTGTAATGGAATTTGATTGGAAATATAAATTATATATTTAAATTACTAATGTCCTATTTAACAGCGTTAATATTTTATAGCACGCTCTATTATTACAAGGAAAATTGTTTTTGTTTCTTGGCTACATTGTGGAAATGTAGTTTAAAAGAATTGGAAGACGCGAAAGCATTTCCGCCATGCCGACAGAAGCTTTTGTTCGAGTATCTGACCCATGTCACGTAAATTGACACTGACGCCATAATTACCTTGACCTTTTGAAATGCACATCTTTCTAAACCCAGTCCCTTATTTTCTGATGTTTATTTAAAACACCATGCAAGATTCCAGACTCCCAGCGCCGTCTATGACGTCATGAACGTGACTAGCCAAGCCAATAAATCCGAGCACAAACTAACACTGTCGCGATATATTACTGTGTCTGATGCTAGTGGGAGTTTACGCTATGGCTCTTCTGTAACGTTCAAATTGTTTACTAGCATTTCATTGCTATCGCAAACAATTGCTAAAACATGTTTTCAGTGTTTCATATTGAAATCCCCTGTGCCATTCATTTCGCAGATATGACACTTAATGGCGGGCACCCTTCTTTACTTTAGAAATGAAACGAAAGTGTTTTACCTTCAGAGTGCGGTCGCTGTCATGCTTTGCTAAACAAACGGTTTTACACTTGATCTCATGTACTCACATTTAATAGTTCCAAACTATTGCAGTTTTTGTCTCTCAACTGAGTTCTACTAGGTCTGTCAATAAAGAAGACCGCAAATTGTCGCGCAACAATTTAACTTAATGCGTTATGTTAACGTCGCAGTAGTTTCATTGTTGTCATTTCTGGTTTCCGCCTGTGACACAGCAAAATGGACGCGACACACAACGTACTCTGAATATGTTCAGTTCAGGTCTATGGAGGGTGTTTTACTTCTCTATAGCACAGCTGGAAGATGTTTAAAGGGGATAAGCAATTGATTTCAAAGTTAGGTGGACTCGGCATCACACTTTAAGAAGTTCACCAAGTTGTTTGAGCTGCAAGATCGAACCGCATAACTTGCTACTTTAGCGATATGCATTCACTTAATTCTTTTCAGTAACTTCGCACGAGGTCATATATTCAATTAAGGGACGAGGTAGTGACTCGCAGTTTTTTATTACAATTGTCTCATAACATTATGTGCATCTTAACCCGCTCATTTCTCTCCCTTTCCTCACCAAAACCTCCAAACATTGCAGCTCTACGCATGCGCAGAGCTTGGCTTTTTCTGTTTCACATGCGCGTTCGCGATTGTTAACTTCCATGATACTTTACTGCTACAATAATGATGGGTCTCCTTATTAGCATTTTAATTATTATGCTGCATTATTAGATCCTCCTTTTGTCACTATATCACACTTGCAAAAGACACATTTTCGTGAAACAGGTTGGAGGTTGCACCACATAATGCCCGGAAGCACATCGCAAATGTTGTTGCTAATAACTCATAAAAATTGATGAGAAGTGTTTTTTTTTTTATTGATTTATTTATGGACGCTCTTTAACATCTCAGGTCGTCAGCGTCCCATTCAACTCAGGGCGTGAAACGGCCGACAAATTTTGCTCAGAGGTCTCTTCTTTCAGACTTGAGGTTCTTTATCGTGCTGCAAATGTACGACACGGGACCCACGGCTTTACTTCCCTTCCGAAGGAAACCATACTTAGGATTTTTACGCCCGAAAAAATCCATCGGTCCTGGCCGGGTTCGAACCCGCGTTTTGAGTGTAGGAGGCAAGTATGGTAACCACTACGATGAGAAGTGTGTCCATCATCCTTCCTATAGTCCAAATTTAGCCCAGTGTGACTTTTCCTTTTCTCCAAATTAAAGAAGCGTGTTCATGCGATGACAGGACTGCATCCAAGTACTTTGAGAAAGAAACAAGAAACTTCTTTACTGGACAGCTCTTGTATTTCCAAGTCAGTTACTAAAATTAATACACGTTTGCACTTGAAACACACACAACATTTCTGAAAGAAATTGTCATCTGTTCTATTTGGCAGCTACACAAAGTTAATGCTTAAACTTTCTTTGGGAATTGTGCAGTGCAGTGGAGAATGGTGGCACTAGAGTGAAATGCTACACCTCGTTTGAGGGCAATGTGTGTTTTGTGCGGGCCATCAGCTACACATCTCGACAACAATGGCGTGAGAGGAAGCTCCTCTCATACCCCACCTATCTGTCTGCCCTTGCAAAATGTTTTGAAATGTCTCTTAAGGACATCGATTTGGGACTACGGCTTATTTTATTATTTCAGTATCCTTCACCTTTGATACTCTGACTGGCTGCGATAAACAAATGAATTGCACTGTGCAACTAACTTTAGCTGTTCATTTTATTTTTCTGTTGTATACGTCACTCTCATTGTACACGTGCTGCGAGCTGTTCGACAATTTCACAATCGCCTCCGCAACCGCTTCTGATGTCTCCCACGCAGGTGCTTCATCTGTATTTGGACTACAGGGACTTATCATTGCTTTTTGTCAGATATTCAGGTAGCCGTGCTACAGCATACAGATGGTTTTAGTTACATTTGTCTGTGCAGGTACAACAACCAAGAGATGACCGTAACTTTCTCAATAGAACGTGCTGTTTGTTCTCAGCATTGAAATGATGTGAACAAGTTTCATCACAAGATGATAACATTGTCAATTGAATGAACGTCCTTTTGTTGGGGAATCAGCCGTCCTGGAACCAAAGCACAAACACCTCTCATGTGCAACTTTGCGTGGGTGGCACGGTGACATTTCCAGAATTTCTGAAAATGTTTTTAAGATCCTCTTTCACAATGGCGGCTGCACTGTTAACGTTTCCTTCTGTTTGAGCACAAACTGGAGCGTGGTGTTCACTTCCTTTTGAAATTGATGTCTTCCTTGGGCCTTAACTGAAGATTTGTTGAGAGCAGCACGTCATTTCTGAACTTGTGCACCTCTCAAGTGAATATAATGAAATTAATTACATAGAAAAAGTGTACACTTAAATTTTAGCTCAAGAACCATTTGTTATTGTACTGTAAACATTATAAAGAATTGCAACGTTAAATGAGGATAACCAGAAAGTGTTCTCTAGGAAATGCGCTCTTTATCTGCTCGGGCTACTCTTCACATCTCTTCATTTTGATTCAGGTCTAAAAGCGCTGCCTGCATTCATTTTATTTTCTGAAATGTTGAACAAATCATTATTGACATCCCTCAAAACGCAATCTTTTTATACATAACGTCAGAAGCCGCTGTTGGCACAACTGAGAGCCCGAGGTGCGATGATTTCCTGCAGCACGGATATGGAAATTGCGTTTCCGTCGGTGAATTTGTCACTCCATTCAGAGCACTTCCAATTGTTCTCTTGAAACATCGAGCATCCCTCTCCCCTTGTCTCCTCTTACACTTGTCGTTACGTTTCCGCTGTCAGCCTAGGGAAGGAGGCAAGGCGACTGTGATTTCTACAACAGGAGTGGCCAAACTTCCCTTGCTTGAGTATTGATGCTTATTATAAATAACATTTATTATATTTCAGTTAATTTGACATTCTAAAAGAAACTATAATTAAACGTTTTTTCTACTGTATTTAAAGTAAATATACGGAGAGATCAAGTTACAGGAAAAGCAGCCCAGCGCAAAGATTTTTTTATTTGTTTGTTTATTTAGAGGCGCTCTTTAACACCTCAGGTCATCAGCGTCCCATTCTATTCAGGGCGGGAAACGACCGACAAATTTTGCTCAGAGGCCTCTCTTTCAGGCTTGACGTTCTTTATCGTGCCGTAAATGTACGACACGGGACCCACGGATTTACTTCCCTTCCGAAGGAAGCCACACTTGGGATTTTTACGCCCGAAAATATCCATCGGTCCTGGCCGGGATGGAACCCGCCTTCTTAGGTTTAGGAGGCAAGTATGGTTACCACTACACCGCCAGGACCGACCCCAGCGAGATATGGCTTCAGTCTTGATATAGGTATAGGTTTAATAAAGTTCTATAGGTTTGTAATAACCTAGAAATTAGCATTCAGTGTTCATGTTTTGTTTAATGCCCGTTTTTGTTACTGAGGCACCCAGGCGGTGGACAATGATGATACATGAAATGAAATTATTTTTTTTTTTAAGGAAGCAATCGTTCCAGGCCTAAGTTTCGGGTACCTTCTCCGGCATTGCCATTTATGAGGACTGAGGAAAACCTGGAAAAAACCTCAGTCAGGGAGGACGGTCCTGGCGGAAATCGAAGCCGGACCTCCCGCTTCAAGTCCGCGCCGTAACGACCTCGGCCACCCGTGTTCATTGTTCGAAACACAGACAGGTGTTTCTAAACGAGTACAATAAAAGTGTGCGGCAGAGCCCGGAGCGGAAGTTTGCATTTAACAGATAAACGTGTTATTTGAAACTTTTGTTGATGTCGCAGTTCTTTGAAGGAGTGATTGTGTTCAGCATGGATAAAAGTGAGAGATTATCACCCACTCTGAGGAAAGCTCACAGCAAAATCACGTGACAGCTTACTTTAATACTTTGATGGCATAACATGTACAGTTGTTCTGTCAAGTAGATTTAGTGCGGGGTTTAAAAGCAAGCTCGAGTTGCAACAGCAGTCTACAGTCTACAGGAAACAGCATAAAGACATTTGCAACGTTCTTGCAAGGAAGTGTTTCTTGGCATTGGATATCTGTTACTACAAGTGTGTCCCCTCGATAACCCGACCAAGTGTTAGGAACAGAGTCTGTTCTTTTATGAATTCCGTTCCATTGAAGTGTGTCCGAAGAATGTTCGTGATCTTAGGGTATGTAAGAGATCATTTTAATTAGGAGTTCAGCTGGTGGATTGCTTCTATTAAAATCAGCAGTGCAGCGCGTGGTAATCTGGGGGTTATAACATTAAACATTGTGCTGAGGCGTTCCGGGTTTAACATGCACATACTTCCTTTAGAAGTTTCAATAACAGGGAATTTCCACACTTAAAACATAAGATTGACCTTTTTATAAGACAAAAATGTATTTAAATTGTGTTTTTCAACATATCCCCAATCACTGCAATACAGTTTTCACGTCTATGAGTTAACCATTCACTGCCTTTCAAGAAATACTTAAATATTTTACGAGCCATGAAAGGTTCCCGACCTCACAATGAAGGAATTATCTTTCAAATTCAACATTATTCAATAAAATCTGCCTTAAGGTTAGAACATCATTCCCGGAAGATGTGCAAAATGCGATTTAATGGAAAAGGCTGATAAAGTTTGAGCCTTGGTAACATAATGGAAGTTTCATATCTCTCAGTTTTCCCATCTGAGCAAGTGCATGTCTTGAACGTGTTTCTTTCCTATGATTTTTCTTACATTTCCTAAGATAAGAAATTAGTAAACATTTGTCGCCTATCGGAAGGCAGGTCTAAATCTTTGCTGCAAATGATTTGTATTGTATAGCGATTAATAATCGACTTCTGTTCATTGTTTTCATTCTGGTCCCCAAGTTATATATGAACACACAAAGTCAATTCTGTTACTGTCCAAACTATCCAAACACTGTTGCAACATTTTCATAAGAATGCAATTTTGATCTGCTGTTAGAAAGCGTGTACTTGTCTTGAGCAAAGTTTGTTCATGTGGAATTCTCCATTTAAAAGATATTATCTACACATGCCTATAGTTTCAGCTATTTCACTTAGCGGCGGTCACCTAATAATGCAAAAATTTCACGAAAAAACTATCCAGCCTGCGCGGTGTTTCAAAACCCGTCGGCTACGAGCGGCGCTCCCTATTCTTTCTCTACAAGACTCCTCTTCTGTCCTTGAACGCAGCTTCGAAGCAGTGCAGTAGTCGAGCTTCACCAAGATGAGACAGTTGACTCTCGAGCAGCACATTTTAGCATGTAAATGTTACCACAAATATCAGTCAGTTCGTCGTGTTCATGTAGAATTTCGTTTGCAGATCCCTGGTCAATTGTCTCCTTCCAGAAAAGCAATTCACGATATTGCGAATGAATTTGATTCTACCGAATCAGTACAGAACACGCCCATAAAAGTATGGTTTTAACAAGAGGATAAACATGGCGAAATTTGTGTTGTGCACACTTTGAACATTCGCCAACAAAAACACCCCCAAAATTGGCACAAATGCGGGTTTCAGTGGGTTCTGCAGATAAAGGAACAAAATTATCATACCTCAAAACTGTACAGCTGTAGGCGTGTTTATTGTTTAAAACAAGGTGACTCATTAGCAAGAGAGTGCTGTTGTAACTGGGGTTTTTCATCTGTGAATGAAGGTTAATGGCTCTAACGCTTCTGTTCTTTTCAGACCTGACTTCACCTGAACGACCGTGTGAACAATCAAAACATGCGCTACTGGTATACCGAAAATCCACATCGTGTACAGGAAACCCCTCTTAATGATAGGAAAGTTGAAGTTTGGTATATTGTTATGTATTATCGGTCCGGTTTTTTACACGACAATAGATGCAGAAAGATACAGACGGGATATTTTGACCGCATTTTGTCAGCAGCTTACAGAAGAAGAGAAATGATGTGGGTGGCTTCTGTAACTGTTCATACAACAGCGGAGTCCATGAATAAAATTAAGGACGTGTTTGGAGATAGAGTGTTAGTGTTGATGTATGGCCCTCTCGCTCATCAGATTTAACAGTGTGTGGAGTTGGCTGAAGGACAAAGTTTATAAAACAAACCCTCACACACTGGAGGAACTAAAGGAAAGCACCACAATTGAAATCAGAAACATTACAGTGACCGAACTTCAACATGTTAATCAGAATACGCTTTCCCATTACAGTGTCTGTTTAGTCAAAGGGGGGGGGGGGGGTGCGCAACATTTCCAGCATTTTCTATGAGTTAACATTTTATACACAAGTTTAGAAGCGAAGTTGAAGTACGTTCTCGGGCGGCGGGATAGTTTTTATGTGAAAGCCCTGTATATCGTGTGTTTGTTCGATGAATCCTGGGTAATTTTACTGAACCTGCCGTTGCGTGATGCACCCGGAAGGTGCGGTTTTTGAACGGGGACAAATTAAAACAATTTTATATATTGCACCATTTCCCCCTCCTTTACTCATTCCCTTTGAGTATTTCTACATAAATTTGCTTTAACCTCAATTCTATTTCCAGTATTTGGAAGCACAGCAAATGTACAGTCCATACAAATGCAATGAACTTATTACGTAACTGGATGATATTTGAAACTGTGACGTGAGATTTGAATTATTCATGGCAACATTCTAACTATCTACGCTATCGAGCCAATTTAAGTTTAAATATTTTCAATCGGTCCTACTTACTAGATACCAAAAAGGACAATGAATATACACGTTGACGCTCTAGCGGCCGCAATTATTGTTTTTCAACGAAATTTTGGTATTCGCCCCACTCCATGCTAACAAGGTCTTTTCCTTCAGCACAAATATGATTTATGACTGTGACAACGGTTATATAGTACAAGCTAAATGTTTGTGACTATATTTGGCTACACTGGCAATACAGCCTCGCTCCCTCACGCAAACACTTTAATTTTTCAAAATGATTAGAGAAGCAACATTTACTTTGGGAAAAACACACCAGCACAAGCCTGATGCGAATAAGGGTGTATGATGTTAAAGGACAGGTGTTAGAGAAATATTCTATTGTTAACATCGGAGAGTTGAGAATCAGCTACACCGTATGGCTGCTGCTGAGTTAACGATAGATAGTCTTCCTATTACAATTTTAAGAAGAATTCAATACTAATCATTTTCTAACAACTTCAATTGTAATGTGGACAAAACTAAAATAAGCCAGTTAATTGTAGAAAGCATAGTTTGTTACAGTAATGAGTCTATGCCCGAACTTCTTACTAATCCCCTGTTACATGTTGTTTCCTTGTAGGAAATGTTTCTTTTTGAAATAATTTATTACGAAAAAACAACTATTATATTGCTCACATATGACACCAGATGATCGATGTTTACAATACCGAAACAGCAGTTACAAGATGGTGGCCGATGTGAATGAGCAAAATTTTGCAATGTTTGTGAGCAAAAGGTATGGAATAAAAGAATTATTATTTATAAAAATAAAAAAAAATAATAAAAAGGCTTCCCATCTACGGTGAGAGGTGTCTCTCGCGTCAAGCTGCTGTTTACAATTGGGTGTAGAAGTTCTCTGAAGGGCGGACACGTATCGAAGACGTAGATTGTCACAGAGGTGAATTTGCAACCAGTTGAAGACTTGATCCGAGCAGACAAAGGCTATAGCTGCTATTGTTTGTTCATATGGCATGCCTACCTCATAATGCGTGACAGGTTATGTTTTCGCAAAATGCAAGTAATAGATCTGGCTGTGCAGCATCTCAATGAATACGATATGCTAGCCCATATCGTCACAGGGTTCATGTCGCATATTGACACCGTCCGCCGGGAAGTGATGTTCACAGTCTACTGCAGTAAATGCTACTATAATCTCCTAAAAAAATTCCGTAAGGCCATTCAACGAGAGCGATCACAGTTTCTCACCAAAGGTATGCTGCAACACAAATAAGAAGCTGAGAAATTTCAAGTGCGAAGTGCTCGAGCATCCTCCATATAGCCCTGGCCTTGCTCCAAGCGATTCCATTTGTTATGTCCTGTTATACATCATCTTTAGATTTCCCGGACGATGAAGCTGTAGAAGAGGAAGAATTTTATGCTGTTGGATTTCAGGTACTTGGCGACAGGGAGGTTGTGAAACCGCTCTTATTTGTTTAAGTTGTATATCTATTTCTAACTTATCTCCGTACTATTCTGTCCAGATTTAAACAAAAAATCAACAGAAAACAATTACCTACCTTTGGCACATAGAACGATATCATGTATTACGTTTCTATAAAGGAGATGTAATAGCTCTGGTCGACTTATTTAAAGCAAGGGAAAAGAGTAACCGGCCACAGTCAAAAGAACTCGCTTACCCACGCTGTAAATTAATGCACTGGCCTGAGCACCACTGTGCGTTGTCGCGGTTTGACCGCACAAGTAATTCCCAGAAGATTCACTTCGGCTTCCCAGATTCCTGGCTCACGTCCAAATGAAATGTTCGCTAGTACAGAACTTCCGGCCAACGTTAACAAACCATCGGTGTCTTGGGATCGCTCCCCGGACATAATGATTGAAATCTCATCTGGTGCCAAGCATACAAAATCGTATTTGTACTCTAATAGTCACACAGGAACTCTAATTTACATATTTAACACAAGGGTTGCGGAAAAATGAAAATATCCCGCATTCTACAATGTTAGATACTTCAACAATAGTGGTGTAGTGGTAACCATACTTGCCTCCTAAACCCAAGATCGCGGGTTCCAACCCGGTCAGGATCGATGGACTTTTTCGGACGTAAAAATCCTAAGTATAGTTTCCTTTGGAAGGGAAGTAAAGCCGTGGGTCCCGTGTCGTACATTTACGGCATGAAAAAGAACCTCAAGCCTGAAAGAAGAGGCCTCTGAGCAAAATTTGTCGGCCGTTCCACGCCCTGATTGAATGGGACGCTGATGACCTATGTTAAAGAGCGTCCGTAAATAAATCAATCAAAAAAAAAAAAATCACCAAACGGGGCATCTTTCAGATACAGCCGCTCCAACGAGTTCGAGTTCCTCAGAAACCTTCACACGCGCCAGCTCACCTCAACCTGGCACTTTCCTCCTGTAACAGAACCAGCCATTTTTTTAATTGGTTTATTTACGGACGCTCTTTAACATCTCAGGCATCTGTGTTCCATTCATTTCAGGGCTTGAAACGGCCGACAAATTTTGCTCAGAGGTCTCTTCTTTCAGGCTTTAGGTTATTTTTCGTGGCCCGCGGTTTTACTTCCCTTCCGAAGGAAACTACACTTAAGATTTGTACGGCCCAAAAATCCATCATCGCAACTGGGGAGATGATTTTAACCCGTGATATTGGCCTATGAGACAAGTGTGGTTAAAACTAGCATACTGGAATGTAAATATCTATCCCAGGATTTACCTAAGCGACCAGGGGAAGCCACTAAATTCAAGATGAACGGCCCAACGGGAATTAGATGCTGAATCTGGCGAATGCAAATTTCAAGGCACTCCTCTCAGTCCGTGTCGGTAGGTCCTTCTTCTACTAGGGCTGCGAATAATTACATACTGTTAATATGGCAGTTTGTTTTAACAGAGCTTGTCTATCAAATTCAGACATATGACTTATTTTACTTCAACAAAGGTTTACTTTTTAATGTTCAACTGTGTCTAATTTTTAATCAAGCCAAAAAGTTGATGGTACAATTAGAATTTTACCTACTTAGGAAAATGCACCCTAAGTAGGAAGGTACGAAAAGCTTTTAGCATTCTAATTGAAAAAAGGCCGACATTGTCCAGTCTCCAAAATGTTCTAATGGCTTCACAGTGGAAGAAAATCATCTCCTTTACTTTCGAGAAAATGAAGTGGGGCCGTATATGGCGAGTACGGTGCATGATACTTGGTTGCTATACGACCCTCCTTCCCTTAAGCAAACTTTAGTTACATTAGTAAATTCAAAATACGCTGATAATGCCATGGAAACACTCGGCTGGAGAAATTTCGTGCCCGTATATGATCGATCACTTAATGGACTGGCTTCCTCAAGGAACGATTGTCAACATGACATCCTTACACGGCATAGATTCAGCAAAGTGGTAACAGGGGTTTTTCTCCAACATGATAATGCACGGCCCCACGACTGCAAAGGTGACATCGCTGGGGTCTGATTATGTCTTATTCGACAACATGAAGGACTGGCTGCGAGCAAATTCAGGCAGTTGTCCACAGTAGTGACTTGGTGCTCCCAAACAATGATTTCGCGACGTCATAATGAGGCTATTAGGAATGTGGCAACAGTGCATTGACATCGATGGGGAGTATATTGAAAGATCCATAATAAATAACATACAAGAACTACATTGTAAATCATTTCGTATTTAGACGGTTACTTCAACAAATGCTGTCAATGAGGCATCCATACTTTTGCTAAGAAATGGCCCCGTGAAACCTTGGTTTCGAATTAATATCTTATGCTACAAATAAGTCCCATCACGGCACATATTCCCCTTTTTCATTATATCAAATGTCAAACGTACTAGCGGAGTACAGATAATGAGACTATTTAACTATCCAATACGGTCAACTACAGTAGAAATATAAAGGTGATTGATGAATTTTCCCTCTCTTTCCCTTTGCATAATTTCTGACGGCAATCAAACCGTAAACCTCCCTCTCCCTTCCAGAAATCGATATATCGCAGAAAATGATGTTCGCAGGCCAGCTCGGCATCAGACGCTTCAGTAGGTAGGTGGTGTAACTGTCCAGTCGCCTTTATCTTGCCCTGAATGTCTGCGGGCCTCTCTTAAAACAACTAACATGGGTCTGACATTCCAAACATTTGATATATTTAGCAGTGTACCCAACTGTGAAAGTACAAATAGCTATTTTACTTCATGCCGGCAGACGCCGTTAAGAGTAGTTTTGTCTTCCTGTACCTCTTTATTGCTTTATATACGACAAGAGTTTTGGGGGTTGGTGTTAAGAAAATATGTCAGTTATGTTGGTCGTCATTGGGAATAGAAGGGCTGCTTTTCAGATGACAAATGAGGAAATTTCTATGTTTTCTACAGGGGAGCAACTCTAAATGAGTTTGTCGTTCGTTCTATAATCTACAAATGATCATGTTTGGCAATTTTATACATTTCATAAATGGAAAATTCATGCCCTCCAAAATCCAATAATTACAGTTTATAATTTTAATTTTAAAATTCCAAATATCTATATTTATTTATTTATTTATTTATTTTTTTTTTTTCAGAATCCGACATTTGCATTCGCTGTTAAAGCCTATAAACTTTAATGTTAGATATGACGTGACTTATCCAAAAACTGACATAAATGCAATATTCTGGACACTAATGATACATGAGATGGGGGGAAAAACCTTAGTCAGTGAGGACGGTTCTGATGGGAATCGAACTCAAACCTCCCGCTTACGAGTCCGCGTTTTGACGATCTGAGCTACCTGTGGCGGTAATTTCCATCATGACATCAGATATAGAACTGAGACCTTTCTTTCTTTATTTACCTCTCAACTTACTAAACCTCAACGGTAGAGTATTAACCTCTATAGAAAATGTCCTCCCTGCTGTATAACACAACACATCGTTCACAGATGAAGCAACGCCTCAATTATGCTGCTATATGAACTCACGCTATTGGGTCGTCCATAATCCACACGTTATTGATGAAGCTTCTGTGTACAGTTAAAGTCGAGGTTTGGTGCGCAATATTCACTCCCAGACTGTGAACACTGCAGACTACCGCCGGATTTTCATCGTTTGTTGAGCAACTGGACAATGTACAGCTGGGTCATGCATATTTTCAACAAGATGGCCACGGCGCTAATTGACCGGACAATCTCCAAGAACTTGTGACACCGAGACCTCCTGATTTGACTTCACCTTTGCGGCTACTTAAAAGACAAGAGTTTACGTCACTTTGGACGAACATCACACAGCAGATTAGTGGTATTGATAACACAGTCCTCCAGTAACATGGAACACGTGTTGTCTTGTATCGGAAGGAGGTTCTCCCAAAGATACTCTACATTTGAAGTTTAGTAAGTTATGACTAGCATCATTCGTTTTGAAGTAAATAAAGACAGAAGCGTGTTCGTTCTGTGTAAATCACTCTGTGCAACACTACACAGATTTACAGTTCACACACACCTAGGCATGCGCGCGGAATTTTCCTAAGTGATAGAAAGAAATACTAAGTTAGGTTCACTCCAAAATAATTTATTTTTTACTGTGGAAGATCAGCGAATATCAACCGGCCAGCAAAGCGATCAGCGTTCAAGGCTGAAGACAAGTTGTTCGAAATATAGCGAAAATGGTGCAACTGTTTAAATGCTTTATTCATTTCTGTGTCTGTAGTTCAAGTTGTATATACAATATATATTTAACAGTTTTATTTTTTATTTTACATTCAACAATAAAATAAACAAATAGTAGTCTTCAATTTACTTGACTTCAATAAACACATATCGCAAATTTACACAATGTTTAGTTTTCTTGAAATTTATTGTTTGTATGTATACATTCAAGAATAAACGCTGTTAACACCCTGAGAGGTTCCACAGGTTTTTTTTTTTTTTATTGTTGTTCATTTGTTTTATTTGTGGACACTCTTGAACATCTCAGGTCACCAGCGTCCCATTCTATTCAGGGCGTGAAACGGCCGACAAATTTTGCTCAGAGGTCTCTTCTTTCACGCTTGAGGTTCTTTATCGTGCCGTAAATGTACGACACGGGACCCACGGCTTTACTTCCCTTCCGAAGGAAGCCATACTTAGGATTTTTACGACCCGAAAAAATCCATCGGTCCTGACTGGGATCGAATCCGCGATCTTTGGTTCAGAAGGCAAGTATGATTACCACTACACCACCAGAAGTGACGCAATATCATCAGCATATCTGTTTAGATTTATGGATTATTGTCCCTTCTACTTTCAACTCCTTCATGGCCAGGTTAAACAACACTGCAGAGAGGGAAACCTCTCACAGGCTTTTGATTCCTTCATACACTTAATTGATCAAAATACTGAGTCTCAATGTGCAGGAAAAGTATCGCTTAACCTGCACCCGGTGTGGGGGAGGGGACATTATTTAGATAGCTGTGGCAGAGAAGAAAGAAGTGGTCTCCCATGGTTCAGATTGGGGGCTTGGGAAGTAAACAAAACGGTTAATGTTCTTGGGGAAAGAATTTGTCCATTATGCGGAGAAAGCGATACCTGGAGGCATATTTTGGCAGTATGCAGGGAAACGGAGATTTTAAGAAATGAACATTTATCAGCGCAATTTTTGAATTCCAATAGAAATTTGAGCATTTGCCTGGAAGTGTTGGTGCATGCGAGGTACACAGTTTGGGAAGACCCGACAAAGAGGTTAATGGCTATAATGAAGAGAGGATTGTGAGCAAATGGAAGGGGGAGGGGCTCAAGATCAAGGATTCCATTCATGTTTATGTATTTGTATATAAAATTATTAATAGAAAACGTAAATATATCGAAGTATTTGCATGTATGTATGTATGGATGTGTGTGTGTATGTGGCCGTTTTAATTGTTATAAGGACGATATTAGCATGTACAGCCGTAAGATGCATGCGATAATTATATTTATTTGAATGTATTTTCAAACTAGGATTTTTTTTTGATTGATTTATTTCTGGACGCTCTTTAACATCTGAGGTCATCAGCGTCCCATTCAACTCAGGGCGTGAAACGGCCGACAAATTTTGCTCAGAAGCCTCTAATTTTCAAACTAGTACAATAAAACGTCCATTACTACTAGTACAAATTGAAAATTTTATTTTTGTCATTCTAAATTCCTCTAGGGCATTCTTCTATTAATGTTGTAAAATTAATAAATACATGGAGATCAAGAATTGAATTTCTCTATGAATTGTTTCATTATAAAATGTCGCCTTGTTGCAGATCAAAAAGCATATGCAATATATATTTATTCTCTTCTGTGTTATAGTAGAGAAAATCTTATAAACAAGATTAAGTAGAGTTATTACTCCCTTCTTAAATATACTACCAATTTCCAGTTATCCAGTATTTCTAAACTTCTTAATGTTTTATTTTAAGGAAATACCTGCATAATATTTTTGCTTTTTATTGCACCTAATATGACGAAAGGTTTATTTTTCACTTACAAGATCTTTATTTCTCAAACTTTGGGATTCAGATAAACGAGTACAGAGAATGGTTTTTCATATCGTGCACCAATACTTTCATGCTTTGCTTTGATATTCCTGATTGCGTAGCGGAATGAGTACTCTGCACTCTTTGCCTATTTCTGGTTTCCTATTCTTTTTACCTAACTTTTCAACTTACATCCTTGAACACTGATGCACTTCTCACAATATCTCTGCAGCTTTCAGCAGACTTCATGACTTCATAGTCTGGAAGAGCTGAAATGAATGGAAGCTAGATCTGGAGAGTAAGGAGGATGTCCCAGCAGTTCCAAATCTGCTTTCTTTATCACAATACTAGACTGTCACTTGACGCAATATCGTGAAGAAAGAGCTACCTTGCCTCAACTTTCCCAGACGATTTTACTTGATTGTATCTCGTAATTTTGAATTTAATTTATCATGACCTTTTATAGTGACTGTCAATCCGAATAACGCCTGATGATTTCTACACCCTTAACTTATTATTGGTTGGCGACTCCTTATGTTCCCATTTTGGTTTTAGGATCATAGGAATAGACCGCTCCATAATCACAAATCTATTAAGAGGTTGTCTTGCACCTTGCTTACAAATGTTAACATGTTGTAGTTAGTTTTCTTATCTGCAATTGTTTAATTAAGTATTTTTACTCATTAATAACTAAAAATACTTGAGATAGCAGCCTACGGCTAGTTAGTGTCAACGTACATTCATCTGTGGTCTCTCCTCTACAACGAGGGAGGATTCAACCAACACGAACAATGACCCAATTAAGTCACACATTCAATTCGAGCTCTCTCTCAAACCACACGAACATTCTGAACATACGACTATTAAGGTGAAAGTGAAGTCCTCCGAGAAAACAATAAACAATGTGATGCAAATACCTTGCTTTGTGCCATATCAATTCGTAGAACGATGGATTGATGCGTCGAAAAAAGAGCATGGTTTTAGTGGAAGGACGGCATGAAAACATTCAGACTGCGGTATATAACAAGAAGCTCAGGGAATGTACGCGAGGACTGGCTATCTGTTTACACCGCGGTCTCCCAGCTGATAGTCTTTGATGTCAGACAGAGTATTCATGTTTGCTTACACGAACTTGACTCAAGACATAGAAGGACAAAATTCTTGAAGTGTGTCGTAGGCTACTGGAAATGCACAATGAAAATTCGGGTAGCTGGTGTTAGTACCACACATCAGAGAAGAAAGGTCAACTCTTGAAATGGAAATCTCTTGTTGCTCCATCTGCGGGCAAGCGAGTGAACATGGTCTTTTAGGACACTTCACATATATTGTTAAAGGAACGACTGTCAACAGCGAGACCCTTAGGCGGTTTGAACGCAGAATTCGGCAGCGTTTCCCTGTCATGACAATGCGCGTTGGGTTTCATTGTGGTGCCGCACCCACCATATTCACCGGATATAGCTCAGTCTGATTAGCCTTATTCCACAAGAACGAGACAGCTGTCCACGGGTTGTGATGCAGTATTTCCACGACGTCCTAATGAACTTACCAAGAAGATGGCAACCATTTTGTATAATATATAAAGTATAAAAACTACTATGTAAATCAATTCCAAACGCCCCTCTTAAATTCAATAGAAACGGCAACCCTCTAGCACATTGTACAGAAACTTTCCGAGCTGACACGGCGGTTGCTATATGTAACGAGATATCTATATCCCTCATCGATCATGACTTTATTTATTCTGTTGATCATATTCGTTCTTTACACTATATTGTAACACAACACATTCTCCCAAAAGTTGCTGACCTATTTTGATGAATTTCTGAAGGAGACATTGCCTTCATTGGCAACTCTTTTCTTGACACCTTCCATTTTCTTCGTGGGTCGACACTTATATTTCATCGGCTGCAACGACGCAATGCAACAATGTATGAACTTTTTTGCTTTGTTTCATTTTTTTAGATAGTGTTTAACTATCTAAATCTATCTATTTTTACTATGAGGCACCGCAGGCAGTGGACACTGATGATATATGAGATGAAATTATATATTTTGGGGAAAAAAATTGTTTTAAAGAAGGAAGCGTTCCAGGCCTAAGTTTAGGGTACCTTCCCGGCATTTGCCATTTATGAGGGCAGAGGAAAACCTAGGAAAAACCTCAGTTAAGGAAGGCGGTCCTGGCGGGAATCGAACCCCAGATATATCACGCATTCTTACGTCATGAAGTAAAAGTTTTAAGTCACCACAAAGACAAGCGTCAGGGTCAAGCATCTGAAATGCCAATAATTCACAAACTTGTAAATATTTTAATTTAAAAGAGCACGCTTGCAAATGCTATTGCACATATTCAAATTATTTTTAGAACTTAATATTCTAACTTAGAAACATTCTGTTTATTCCAGGTTGTTTAACTTTCACAATAGGAATAGAAGCGGAAATATTTCTGCGCTGACATTATTTGAAATTTGTAACTATATTTTATAATAAAATATGTTAATAATGTTAGTAGTAGTAGTAGTAGTAGTAGTAGTAGTAGTAGTAGTAGTAGTAGTAGTAGTAGTAATAGTAGTAGTAGTAGTAGTAATAGTAGTAGTAGTAGTAGTAGTAGTAGTAGTAGTAGTAGTAGTAGTAGTAGTAGTAGTAGTAGTAGTAATAGTAGTAGTGTTATACATTTTTAATTTTAATATTTATTCATATGTGACAACACCTAATGTTCCCGTGCTTTGTGAACACAGGACTTAATATTTAATAATGTTCCCATTTGACTGGGTAAATCGGGCCATGAAGCGTACGTAATATTTAAACATTTCAATGTAAAGGGGTATTTTAATTAATTACTCTGAGCTGAGAGCTATTTTCGAGTAAATTCCATTGCAAGCACACCGGTCCCTAAGCAGAGTTAACTGCTTGAAAAGAGATGGCAAGTGTTTTCAGCGCCTTCCTGCTGATCGATCGCAGTACCCGGCACCGTGCAGCTGGCTCGTCGATGACGGTTCAGTCAGCATTTGATCTCCCTTGTGACACCCGAGCTCCCCTTTACGTCAGCAGTGTAAACAAATCTCGTTCCCTAATCCTCTTACAATACATCGTTAACATTTTATGGGTATAAGGTGTGTACAAAAAAGCATGGACGAATTGTAAAGCTGTAGAGTACAGTTCATGTCTGCTTTTACAACATGGACGGTGACATAAAATAGCTTCCCATCAGAGTTGTCCTTTACGATCCGCCTCTCAGCAACTTGTGAACTTTTAACAGCCAGAGGTCCTGCTTCAAGTCTCAGTAGTGACGTAACATCATCTGATACCGCTGACTCACAACTACCAGAAACATTCTGAGATACTGTACATCTCCAGGGTGATGGATTCGTGATAATGAAAATCAATTTGTTTTCACAAACATCAAAATTACAGCAGTGAAAATGATAAAGGAAAATGGCAGGATTTTCAAACTTTCCCGAGGCTAACTAGACATTGACA
The DNA here is from genome assembly GCA_030762175.1 of Metallyticus violacea. Taxonomy (NCBI): domain Eukaryota; kingdom Metazoa; phylum Arthropoda; class Insecta; order Mantodea; family Metallyticidae; genus Metallyticus; species Metallyticus violacea. The sequence goes on from CM060832.1 coordinate 3,546,879, forward strand.
ATAAAAACATTTTATTTTAGACCCATGACGTTTGTGTTCACTGCAAAGCAGAAACAGAAGAGAACACAAAGATGCAAACAAGTGAATGCTTGACAAGATTTCTACAAGGTTTAACAAGCTTATCAAAGGAAAGTCTTTCATACTACATTAGCTGGATTATCTGGTTGGTGTTCATTCCTCAAAGAGTTAAACTGAATGCTAAAAAATTACACAGCTGTCGAAACACCTGTGGGCAGGATCAATCAAATTCAAACAATAATCCGGCATTTGCATCGCAACCTCCTGTTAATGTGTCTGCTTTTTTCCTAGCTTGAGGAACAGCTAAAATCTGACGGAGCTAAATCCGGTGTATAAGGCGGATGATGCAGCTGTTCGCAGAGTTTGAAACGTTGTGAGCTTTTTCAATGCCGTAGCAGGGTGGAATACTTGTCTAAGTCCACCTAATGATACTCTCTTCATCCCTTCCATTGTAATTGTTGTTTTTGCCTCGAGAGATGCACATGCCATGTCACCTCAAACTGCTGCACTCGACGAGCTTCTGATCAGCATTAAAGAGCTATCGGGACCGAAACTAAAATATCCACAATGTCGTCACCTACGATGTCAAATGTTACCGGCCTCCCAGTTGAAACACTGCCCCCTAGCGATATGTCCTTCAAATTCAAGCATTTAATCACAGTGCGATGGTCGATTCGATTAAGTTTCATTGTTTTCGCCCACACCGTCTTCTTTCTGTGCAACGGATAAACCTGTAGGTGGGGCATTTTATTTGCACGTCCACGAAATGGCGAAAACCAGGGAAATATTCGGGCTGTAAGAGTATGGGATAATGTTCTATCAGCTCTACGGCGTCCCTCTAACTCACAGTTGATTGTGCACGGGCGTCGGAGAGGTCAAAAGATCAAGCGGTATTTTTGTCTATTACGAAACTTGTGGTATGCGATGTTTGTTGTTTGTGGGAAAGGGGTTAAGTTCAGTGCGGGGGAGAAGCTTAAGGTAGTCACGTGGGACTAACTGGATTATATCCATACTGGGACAATTCCAGCTGTACGATGAAATAACACGGTACAACGCAAGGTGTCCGCCAGGTTCCTCAGTCGCAATAATTGCGAACTGCATAAGCTACGACAAACTGTCTTTAGCAATACCTGCGGTGTAGGGATGAAAAACGAGAACACCTGCCTCATCCTTCTCCAACGGTTTGCTTTTCGTATCCAAAGCGTCAGCTGCCGATAAACTTAACTAAAAGTTCGAAGCAACTGTTACTGAAGATTAAATTACGGAACCATCGCGATATATTCCAGTTTAGCGTTAGTATGTTCTTCGAAACCGTCTATTTTCTGGGGCATTTCAGAAAAACAAAGCTGAACTATTCTGCGTTTATAGCTCATATTTTCTTAGTACGCATAAGTGTATTACCTCTACAGCTTTACATCTTCTGCAAGGAGACACCGTTTAAAATTTTCAGGCATTGGAATATGGAAAGCTGATATTTTTTGATAATTTCAGGTTTATCTTCGCTAACGAATGACCAATAACTCTCCTTTATGTGTAACAAATTTACTGTTAAGCGTTGCTAAACATGTCGGTCTGGTGGTATAGCGGTAACAACACTTGCCTCGTAAACTGAAGATCGCGGGTTCAATCCCGGCCAGGGTTGATGGATTTTTTTCGGGCGCAAAAATCCTACATATGAGCAAAATTTATGGGTCGTTTCACGTCCTGAATGGGAGTTTGTAACCGACTTTTCAGACTGGGACGCCATCCCAAGGATGATAGCGGTCCAAAGTGCTTGTGACCAAGTTTTCCAGTCATTCAACTTCAGACCTGAGGGAAAATCCCTGGAAATACCTCAGGCAAGAAACTGGTAGACCCCCTCCGTAGTCTTGCGGCTGCTAATCCTCGGTTCGAATCCCAGTCAGGTCAATCTGTATGAGTAAGTATTTTTTTCTCGTAATTTTGCCTAATCCTAAGAAGGTGAACGTGAGATAGCTTCAAGGCGCCAAGGACTCTGAGCTTATCTTTATAGACGTGCACCCATAGTATTGAGCCCACAGTCTACAGACGTCGCGAGAAGAACAATGCAGTCAAGGCGACAATTCCGAGATATGTCAACTACCAGTAGTGAACAGACTTATGAGGACGTGACACAGCAATTCAACATCAGTGCAGAAACCATCAGCTAGGCCGTTGGGTTCCACATGAGCTGGCACTTGTGTAGCATTGTTATCATTTTCTTGATGGGCTGCTGGCGTGCGCGAGAAGTTGATCCTCTACGACACTCCAACATACCGTCAACATGTCTTACAAAAACAACGGACACAGAAGGCTGCGTTCTGCGTGAACTGCTGCCAGCCTGTGAGGCAATCAGCGCCATTGTGTACCCTAACAGGCTGGAAAAGCTGAAAACTCTTTTACATGATAATGACAAACAATATACGATTACCATCTTTTCCTTACTTTATAAATCAGCAATTCCGATCTGGGTGAACTTTTGCTACTTGTCCTATGGAGTTCATAGTCCTCTAACAAGATGGAGACTATATTTAACACTAAAGATACTATTGCGTTTTGAAATATGTGGTGAAACAGAATTATTTGACCTTGCAGTTTCCAAGGTGGGCAAATCTAAAATGCAGCCAGTATTGGTTTGAATCTTGCTCCGCAATATCTCTTTATTTAAATTACATTTATTTTAAAAAATGGGTTATTCGAACTAGTAGGTTTTGAAATGCAAGCCCTGTATAATGAATCAGTATAAATTGATACAATACAGAAATATGTCGCAGTCTTTATACTTGAGGGTTGAACCTACAGCGTCATAACCCTTGCCTGGTAGTCCACAGCCCTTACAGGAAAGTGTTTACCACTGATTCAAGAAAGGGGGTGTAATTAAAACTAAAAGAATTCACACTGTGCTATAAGAGTGCTTACTTATGCGTACCAACACGCATAATTGCTCCTGTCCTTTTTTTTTTTTTTTTCTTTTACACATGTCCAAAAATTCTCATTTCTTTTTACTCTATATCATAATAATTTGTCTTCTATTCCCAGCCGCCACATATCTTCGTTTTCTCCCAAGTATTTGTTAAACGTTGCAGCTCCCATTTCCACGTCTGTGTCTACCAGTTACACTTTATACCTACAAAGTAAATGCGAGACCGAGCTGGTTACTATGGAAACATACATCATCATCATTGCTAAATATACTGGAATGATACAGAAGCCATATTTGACTTGCAGCTCTGTTAAGTAAACACATCCCAGCGCAATAGATTGAACACAAACAGTTGTATCAAAAATGATGTTGATAAGCTCAGAAAAGAATTGTTCTACTTCAAAACGAGTTTCTATTTATTCAACAAAACAACATTTTACATAGTAAAATTAATATGAGCCCATTTTTCACGATGTTTATATATAACAGCTTTTAACTTAATAATACGACCGTTCTAAAATATTTTGTCATCATCACACTTTTCTTATCCCCCTTCCAAAAACTGACATGGGAACATCGCTTCCCATTCTTGTACACAAATCATCTTTAATTCATTATTTCTGCATACATAAACTACTAAAGATAAATTTCCCATACATGATGTTTACTGATCTTGCCAGAAAAATAAATTCTTTATGATGTTTCTTGTTATTTCTCTTTTAAGTTTTTAAATTGAAATGAGTGTAGGATACGAGAGCCACTCTAAAAGTTTTGAGCTGAAAGCAATAATATGTTCAAAAATTCAATCCTTTCAAAGTATTCCCCAATACATCCGCACCACTTTGTAAGTGCTGAACGCCACTGCGGTTTCAGATACTTCAAATTGTTAACCACGAATTTTTTCTTTCATTTTGGGGAAGAGCAAAAAGTGGAATGGACTGCAGGGAGTATGCGGTGAACATTTGACTCCTCCTTCAGCTGATGTCATGGTTCTCAGTACATTCAAAATTTGGAAGATTTACACATGGCATCCTTCAAGTGGGACTGACAATGCAACTACAGCTCGCCTTGCCTTATTGGAGGATCCCAGACCCAAACAGATGACGGTCGCTTTCGTCACCTGTTAAATATGTTTTTGATCTTCCTCCGACATTTTCTGGCACCAATACACAACTTCCTTTTTTCTGCTCATTTGTGAGATGGTGCAGAGCTTAATGACATTACTGATGATCATACGCCCTGCTGCGTCGCCCTCACCTTTGATCTGCAAACCATCAATAAATTGTAGACTGTGAAGGGCAAACATCCCCAAACGCACAAAAGAAATTTTCTCTCCTCTAAAACGACTTTAAAATTGGGAAAATTCTCTCGCTTGAGATCCACCGCGTACACATACGCAGGATATGTTGTTGGAGCGTGTTCAAGTCTGTGCCCCTCGTATCTATAAGAAAACGGATTCTTGCGGAGAAGTGTTGAGGCGATTCGCAAGAAATTTTCCTGGCAATCGCAATAGCCAATGTGTTAAAAAGTTACGACAGACGGCGTTTTCATGAGAAGAAAATTGATGCGAATCCCATACTTATCCAGTAACCCTGGTATTTTCTGGACATCTCTCGGGGTCATATGAATGTAGGAAAAGCTTAAGGTCTCGACCATGCACAGTGAGGTTATTTGAAGTATCGCCCGCGTAAGCGCTGGTGCTTACTGGGCAAGTGCAGCAGCTGTAATCGGAAAAAGGTGGATAACGTTGTCGTGCGTAAAATAAGAATTTTTATTTATTTGTACTGAAAACATTTAAAACTGACAGCAATTAGGACTAGCGATATTTAAAATGATGTCTCTCTTAGCCGCCATCTATATAGCAAATTGTTGCATTTCATGTAACTTTTCTTCCGTAAGAACAGCGGAGACAACAAATAATGAATACTCATAGAAACGTTTTGTTTATCTCAGTTTCTCAAAGTGTTTTCCCCGGCACCGTCTGGAAGCATCCACGCCACTCCTCGTATGCAGCAACTGCTTCTCGGTAACCTCGAAGTCGGTTCTTCACAACAGGGAACAGGAAGGATGTGTCAGGTCGGAACTATTGAATGAATGACTCATTAGTTTTGTCTCAGTTCCTTGCACAAACTCCATTGTTACATTAGCGGCATGAGCTGATGCATTGTCATGGTGCTACGAAATGTCCCTTAGTCCTGTCTTTGGACGTCGTTCTGAATTTTCTGAAACACTTTCGGAAGCCAAACTTCTGTGTACATTTCTCAGTTCTCTGATTTTCGTATACAATGATTGTCACGTGACCACATGCAGAGAAGAAAGAGGCAATCATTTTCTTTCCCACGCTCCTTGGCCTCTTGACCTTGACAGGTCATCAGGAACACCCAAATGGGAGGACTGACGTTTTGTTTCTGGATCAAACTGATACATCTGGTTTCGTCACCCGTAACAAGATCTGGAACACGGCGAGACTTTCCACCCCGTGGAGCTTCTCTGTCTACTTCAAACAAATTATGAGGCACCATCTTGAAATTGTTTTTTACACGAAGGTGCTCATGAAGAATGCGAACTAGTCGCTAGATGTCCTTGCAGGTTAGTCCTGGATCTTCCCTGATCATTGTTTCCGCAGAGCCGATGTTCTTCTCAGTCACTACTGTTGTTGGTCTGCCACTCTTCTCTTCATCTTTAAGAGATTGCCGCCCTCTCTTTAACTCCCCAAACCAGCGGAACACAGTGGCGCGTGAAGGCGAAATGTCCCCGAAACGATTGAAAGCGTACAAGATCATCACACAAAATGCTCTCTTTGGATCTGCATTGCAGTTACAAAAACTTTCATGCTTAAACACGACAGCAAGTGGTACTTTTAATGAGAATATACCCCATATCGAAAACGGGCAGCTGTGTACTAGCCGGGCGGTATAAATTAGGGTCTTATCATACATGCAATTACCTCAACCCTCCTCTCGGGTAGCTATGTGAAAACTGTCAGGGCCTCTGTCATTTAGATGAAAGTTAACAAACTCGATGTGTAAAATATGGCAATCACCTGATATCTTTACCACAGAAACGGGATTTGCGAATTTGCGGGGCCCTCAAAACTCATCGCTTACATCACCCCATGACATTTACCCGAATTAGCTCACAGAAGAGAAATGTAGATCTCTTACACATTAAATCGAAAAAGTTCTGTCGGTTGTTTTTCGATGCCTAAGCTTTCGCAACAAACAAACTGAGCTGTTAACATGCATTTAAAGTGGAACACAATGCATCTGCAGCGAGGATACAGGAAACTCAGAAACCACCAGCTAGGAAAACCATGTAAACTCGGTTCCACACGAATTGAGTCATTGGTTCAGAAGGAGACACCAGCTGATGCTTTTTTTTTTCATGTCAGCGAAAGGATGCGTTCCTTGATAGGCTGCTGACATGCGGTGAAATAGGGGATGGCCTAAAAAGCAGCTTGTACTACTGGTGGATGAATGATTTCTATTTTCACCAGGAAGTGGATTCTCCACGATACCCAAAACGTCGTCTGCCTTCCTGTTAAAGTACCCCCAACAGCCGAAACAACCACTGCACTAAAAGTTTTGTGTTCTGTGTAAACTAACGTCAGAACGCTAAACACACAACGCCAATGTTTACCTGGATCGTGTCCATGAAATTTTCAAGGCCAGCAACTACCGATCTGGAAACTGCACTGGATTTATTTTTCTTCCCGACCTAAGGAGTTCACAGTCTTCCATCACTTGGCCACGTTTATGTCACGGATATTGTTTGGTTCAGAACATGATACTTTAAAATGTCTGCCAATCGCCACGGGTGGCCAAGGCTCGGAGGTCTGTGGTTCGATTCCCACCAGGACCGTCCTCCCTGACTGAGGTTTTTTTCCAGGTTTTCCTCACTCCTCATGCCGGGGAGGTGCCCTAAACTTAGGCCTGGAACGATTCCTTCCTTAAAAAGAAATCCTTCCTAATTTTTCATTTCATCTCATGTATTATCAGTGTCCACCGCCTGTGGTGCCTCAGAAGTAAAAACTGGCGTTAAACACTACTAAAAAATGTCTGGTCTGAAACTAACAACACGTTTTATTAATGTTTTTCTCTCTCGCGCGCGTGCGCACACACACATTAAATAGTTTAACATTTTACATAAAATGTATACTTTCTTATGAACTTTCAAATGCATTATTCTGGTTTTATTAGATATAAAACAACAGTACAATTCATTTATTTGTAGGTATCTATCTACAAATAAATAGGAAAATTAAGTTAAACAATTTGAGAGTAAATGCATATTATTTTTGGTAATGTGTAAACATGTAAAACATTCATGAATAATTATGAAATATGGTACATTTTAGTATGTTAAAAATACAGTTAAGCACGTGTACACTTTTTACGGAGAAATTGGTTTTTAATTTATAGTAAATGTGTGATGGGTACCTTCAAGAAAATCATTTACATATTCTGATCTTCTACGACTGCACATTACCTAGCTCTTTTATCTAAAACAGTTTCTTTATATTTAGCGGTATGGGTTTGATTGTGATAATGCAGTTCCTGACGCCATTTTAGTTTCTTTAAAGTAACAGGGCGCCGCAGTGGTGATTATTATTTTATTATTTGTTTTATTTACGGATGATCTTTAACATCTCAGGTCATCAGCGTCCCATTCAAATCAGAGCGTGAAACGGCCGACAAATTTTGCTCAGAGGCCTGAGCCAGAAACTGAAGAACGCACATCAGCTACTACATTTTTGGAGTGTGCGTCCCCCATGGATCGCAATCAACGACGTTGTTGTATTTCTCGAAAGTGCTTGCCATACATCGAACATGCGATGCAATACGTACGCGGTTATATAAACTCGTAAAAAGAAACTGAATAGCTTTAACTTTTTACTCCCTTTTGTTGTTTTTATAAATAAGTAAAGAGACCTCTTGACACAGTACACAATTTTTAAGTGTTTTCAAATGTAAGGAAAAAAATTACCACACACCTTGTCACAATGGTCATCAGTTATGAGCCAGAACGCTAAACTGCTTACAACAGAATACAATTAGTTGTATCAAGAACACAGTTCTAATGCACGAGCGCTGCTCTTCCGCCACTTCCAAGTGCAATAAACACAAAAACTGCGAGAACAGTTTTAAGTTAAATACAAATCAGCTGGAACCTGAAACTGAAAAGTAAAACACGTTTCAAAGAAAGTGTACACTCAGTTTTGTACGTGAACGCTTTTCTTAAATTTACCAGCAACTGTTTTTGTAAACTTCTGTTCTGTTATCTCAGACGTCCTCTTACTACGAGTAACTTGTATCGCTCACAGGTTTAAGTTTTCTGTGATAGTGATGGGCATTCTCAATTATTACAGTCGCAAACCATGGTCATTCGGCCGATTTCGGTTGTTTTCGTAAACATTCGTTTTGCAAAACGGTTTCCTCCCTTACAGCCTCTATTGGTTTCTATCGAATGTTACCGAAACGATTTTTGAGGGGTAGGGGGTGTGCGGCTACGGCAGCGCTACCTGGCCGTGAAGTGAATTTGTAACCGCACTGCGTGCAATAGCGGGAGCTCATGTCGCGGTAGATGCAGTTTCCGTTCTGAACGTTTATTGTAATTTACCATGTCTCCAGACATCTACACTATGTCCATATTTCAGATGGTTTCTCTTAGAGGACATAATTAAATTAGTTGTCCTTGCTGCGAGCTTTTAAGTGCCGACTGTGCTCTATTAGGAGACTCTTGAACGGTTTTTACTGCTGAGGCACTGAGATACAGAGATGAGATGGTAAATTAGAAAGGATTTCTTTTAATGAAGAAAGCGTTGCAGGCCTAAGTTTGGTGTACCTACCCCTGGCATTTGCCAGTTATGAGCACTGAGGAACATGGGGAAACGCCTCAATGAAGGAGGTCGGTGGAAACCGCGAGTTCCCTTGCCGTGTAGGGTGACATATCATCATCATCATCGCTAATCTGGCATTGGTTGCTTTCTTGATGATTTATTTAACTTTTATATGTGATATCATCCAGAGAGCAAGTCTCTACAAGAGAGAAGCGTTTTTTTATGTTACTGAACAAAACTTGACAATGTATAGAAAATACCTCATCCATTTCAATTAAAGCGTCATCACCGATTCACAAACCGCCACGGGGCCGAGGTCGTTAAGGCACGGACTCGTGAGTGGAGTTCGATTCCCGCCAGGACCGTTCTCCATGACTGAGGTTTTTTCCAGCCTTGTCTCAGTCCTCATAAATGGCAAATGCCGTTTATTAATTATTTTGAACCCGTCACAATCTTCTACACAATGCAACTATGTCTGAACACAGCGGAGCTGCAATTATTTACTTAACAGATAATGGTTTTGTGAATGAGATAATTATTTTCGGCAAGGTCGGAAACTTACGAACATACCCTCGTACAGCTAAAGGCTTTCTACACCAGTCGAAAAAGCACGGTGGGTAATAATAACGGCGAAATTGAGCGGGTTTCTATTGCGCCAGAAATTTAAACTGTTGTTTAGGTAAAAAAGAACGGCGATACCTTTCCCAGGACACATTTAAAATAATTTTCTTAAATAATAAATATTCGTTATTGCAACATTCTCCGTAAAATTTAAACCTAACCTGATGTAGTTAACAAGTTACCTTAGTCTACTTTTATATGCTGGGTACTGAGCCGGCTATAAGCTCAACTCATAACAGATATCGCATACAAGGTGTCAATACAGTGTACACTTTGCAATGTTGGCGAATCTGTTACAAACACCATCCTCACGTAATGGAACAGCTTTAATAGAGAAGACCAAAAAGCGTACACTTTTGTGTAGTAACAGAAATAATGTCAATTATGTGGGCATGGTCTCCTTCACTTAAGCAAACATTTCATTGTGCGCGTTCAAAAGATCGGAAAGCATTAAATGTGAGAAAGTGGAGGCAAAGCGTCCGTAAATGCCCAATAAGGTAAACAAAATTAACAACTTGTTTTACGCTTAATAGCTTAGCTAAGATAAAACACGTACAACGAAGACGTGTCTTCCATCTGCAGTTGTGACAAAGTGAGCAAATTCATCGCTTGTCAATTAGTAATCTTGACATCAATTTGTAGCCCGGACTGTGATTGAGTGACAAGTGGAGAGCAATGGGTTGCATTAACTGTCTCGGGACGAGCTTTCTTACGCATGTCAGCAAATTTATTTACAAGACATGATTTGTTTAATGGATCAACGACCTCGAGAAAACGCCAGTACTGGGGAACTCTGAACAACAAATCTGGCATCACTGGAAGTGCATGTTGTGTTGAGATTGGCGTGTCGGCCTTCTCGCTCTGATCACGTGGCCTTTAAAAGTTCATCAAGATCTGTCCGTTTGATCGATCGTTAAGCCCAACAGTTGCTGTTAGCGTAGCAACTGTGCACTTCAGATTTTTGCAGCCGTATGAGTTAAAAGAGGATATTTTCTTAACGTAAACAAGTTACTTGATATTAATTATCATCTGACATGTTTTGATGCATGGAAGACGCGCTCTCCTTAGTACCCAAGTGGCCGATTATTCCGGAGCAGAAGCCTTCCGGAAAGGATTTAAAGATATGGGTCCCGTGTGGTAGATTTACGGCAGGTAAAAGAGCTCCATACCTAAAAAAGAGGTCCTTAGAATAAAGCACTTCCAAGCACCACACTAGATGGCATCCACCCTTTTGACATGACGGAGTGGAGTAAAGTTTGGGATTCACATTCAGTAGGTCTCGGGTTCATATCCCTTAGGGCTCTTGGGTTTCCATGAAATTTCCGCTATCCCATTTCATATTTAATATTCACTTGAGTAATAGAAAGTGTTTAGCACAATATGGGTCGTTCTTGTTGTGTGCGCGGTTTCACCTCTACTTATGACAGTGCACCGCATACTGCTATATTTAAATTTGCTAAAGAGCAAAGTAGATAAAGGGTATACACCGTGCACATTGCGAATTGAGTGATAAAAACTTAGTATGTATTAAGCATTTGCAACAACAAATTGTGGCTAGGGAGGATATTTTCCAAGTGCAATTTGCGCTAATCTATCATCATATATTACAACGAGGCTTAGCAGTGGAAGGAAAGATCGGAAAGAACGCATGAAGGGGTTTTGGAGCGAGATGAAGAGTTTTAATGAATGGTGTGAGCAGGATGTTATAACATGTTTTGACTTCTTTGCAAGTAGAGGCACAACCGTTCATAGCTATTGCCATGCAAGATTATGTCCTTTCACATAATGATAAATGTGATGTTGTCCATTTTATGTCGATCAGGTTTAAGGTGTTCAGTAATTTTGAAGTTCGTGTATTTTTTAAAGAGTTGTGCTTGCCTGTTAGAAAAAGTCATTTCGATCTTGCATTTTAGTGGAAGTAACGAGGTAAATATGACAGATAGGTACATAGCAGAGCTAGGTACAGAAATAAGAAAGTTACAGAAAAGTTCGGTGAAATGAAAATTTCATAGAATGTAAGAAAATGTCCCTAAATAATGAAAACATGATCCGTGATTCTGACAGGTAAAACTTATTTTTTGCTTTAGAGAATTTAAAAAAATAATATAATAAATATTTAATAATAAATTTCATAAAGGTCATTATGTATGTGTTATGAAATTTATTAGCTTATTGATTATTATTGGTTATGAAACTGAATTTTTGAATCTTAAAAATCAAAGAGCAAAAAGAAAAATTACACATAAATCTTGGAGTGAAGTGCAAACGTTCCAATCATAATGTATTTTGCATTACATTTTCCAGTAGTGTGGGTAAACTTGTTTGTTCTACTTGTAGAGTGCATTTTAGATATAAATGGTTAACTTTTTATATTTGCATGACTTTACAAAAGCTTAAAGTAAAATGTCTATACAGATGCAAATGTTTAAATGATCCACTAATCATACTGAAGTAAATATACTAAAAATAATATTTAATACATTTATACCAATGAAAAATATTTGATTAAGATATACTTATTTATATATAATATTCTTGTTTATAAAAGTATTGTCTTTATTATTTATTTATTTCACTGCAGTAAACTGGGCAGTAGTTGAGTAGGATGATTTTATGTAAGTCAAATTCATATTATTTTATATTTCGGTTATATATGAGAAATGTAAAGAATTCCAGATTCTGAAAAACCATCGAAATATTTTCTAAATAATACGATCTTGTCAGCACAATACTGAGTAAAATATTTGTGTGCTATTGGCAGTAACGACGGCCGGCATTGGGTTCTGGGTAGTAGAGTCGGTCTTGGAACCGCCACGGGTGGCCGAGGTCGTTAAGGCGCTGACTCTCTGGGCTCGAATACCGCCAGGCCCGTCCTCCCTGACTGAGGTTTTTTCCTAGGTTTTCCTCAGTCCTCATAAATGGCAAATTCCGGGGAAGTACCCTAAACTTAGGCCTGGAACGATTCCTTCCTTAAAAAAAAGTCCTTTCCAATATATCATTTCATCTCATGTATCATCAGTGTCCATTGTCTGTGGTGTCTCTGTAGCTAAAACGGGCGTTAAACACCCTCCATTCATTCCTTCGGTCTTGGACAAAGGAGCAATGTAGGTTGTCAACTGCAGGTAACATCAAATCTCAACATTTTTACAGCCCATAGGTAAATTGGAGGTTTATTTTAAGATGTTTCTTATTTTTCTTGAGTTTGTGACAGCCTTGGTAAAGAATTTGTTTCCACACACTGTAGATTCGTATTTTGTTATTGGCACAGCTGACGATGTCACTTTCAATGTGAAATGATCGTTACTTATTCTTTCTACTGCAGTCTACACGGTATAATGTAACCGTGTACTTTGACATTTATAGAAATATATTATTTGTTGAAAAATGACTTTTTTAAAAAAGAATAACTGTGACTTTTCTGGAGGGACTTTTACCATTTCGGTGAGATTTTACTGTCAATTGTGCAATGAAGCCGTTGGTAACTCTGCAGCGACGTCTATGAGCACAGGAAACAATCATACGGAAATGACCTACACATTTCATCTACATTGTTTTTAAACAGAAAACTTCTTGAATGATGTGCTTGATATTTTCACACACATCATGTGGGAGAAACTTTAAGAGCTTGACAATTTTATGAAGGAAGATAAAGACGACGTTTTCCCTCATTCTTCTCTAGAAAAACGAGATTTTCAACATTTCTTTCCATTATCCCTTCCCATGCCTTGAAATGGTTTTATTATTTCAGTTCTCTTGCGAGCGTTGGGAGATAAAAGTGAAAATGATGTAACATTTGACTTTCTTTTTTAAAAAAAACCTGCACAATATTTTAAGAAACGGGAAAAAACTGTAATAAGCATTCTCAAAGTTTAATTTCCATACTTTCTGGAAAAATATTCAATTAAGGCATTTCTTACATCAAGATACTGTTCTTAAAGTTCGTATTATAATTAAAGGAACAAATAACGTACAAGAACTGTTATCTATACAGATTTGCCCTGTTTGTAAATTAATTACAATATGCCTGAGTTCATTATAGAAATGTGTATTTTTATGGAAATACCAGCAATCGCTCGCTATTAACAAATGGTTCTGGACGAGTCAATGGATTTAAGAGTTTCAAAAATTATTTTGCATTAGAATTAAAATGTCCTATCTGCAGTAAAATTCCATTTTGCAAACTTTGTGAAGCTAAAAAATTCTGTAGGTATTTTTATAAAATTTTACGCCAAAAAAATCCGGCTAATGGTCATAAAACACAAAATATACATTTAATGGGTTGTCAAAAGTTGTACTCAATTTTTAACATAACAGGATTGTCGTCATTGTGCTAGTCTTCAGGTCCTGTGGTGTTGAAGGCGGCTCTCTCTGTTAGTTCATAACGATTTTCTCTTTTGTTGTCAAATCGGAACTTCACGACCGGTCCAACTTAACGGCTCTTCCATTAACAAACTCACATGTTCCTAAATCATCACATGTTGAACTGTTGAAGTTGACGAAACAGGGCGGGTGCTTTTTCATATGTTGAATATGGTACGATCTTGATGTATGCACCAACTATTTTATTGCTGCTAAAAAGACTCTTATTTATCTACATGTGATATCCCAGTTATAATTTATATAAACAAATTGCACAAACATGACCTATTGTGGGGGGGATATGGTAAATTATGATGCATCTTGTAGCGTTTGCGATCAGGTCAAATTGCTGTTTAGCTTGAGGCGCCGAGCTCGTTAATTCATCCTTACAGACCCATTTAAGGACCTCCCTTGTTATGTATTATAACCATCATATCCAACTGACCTCCCGGTTACTGAAGTCCGCTAAAATACCAGGAGGGTGCCCACAAGTTTACAAGAACATGGGCTGAGATTGGACCAATATGTAATATATACATGATGTAACAACTTTGGGGAAACTTTCCTTGCATATAAAGGATGTAAATATGTTACTAAACATGGGTCCGGAAATGCTTTGTTTGCTTGTTTGAGCCCTTTGTCTACAACTCTGTGTGAATGTCCTGTAGCAATAACTCCACAATAGAACATTTGCTTAATATGTACAGTAGGTAAACATTCACCTTTACCTCTGGTGAGGGTGTTGTAACTATTCTTAGTTCACAAGTTCACTTTTGTACCAAGCAGTCCGCTTGTTATGCTACTACTTGATGTAGCATCGAGCACGTAGTGTCAGTTCTGTGTGTTTACGAACCTCATTCCAGGTACAGTAAAATGAAATATTCAAATGCAAAATTGGCAGATGCTTATTACATGATCTATGTATTAACTGAAGATGTAGGGAGTGTTCGTGTTTGTATTCTGCAAGGCTGCCAGACAATACGAGATACTCCAGGGATACATCAGCGCATGAGACGGCGGGATGACGGATGTATCCGTGCTAACAGAGAACGTTTCATATGATTTTCTGTTTCTGAATATTCTGCTATGTGATATAGATGCAGAAAGGGGCTCTAACAAGGAAATAAAACATTTCCCGATCCATGTTCTATTATATATGTGAGGAATATTGCATCAAAGTTTTGACATGCTTTTATGTCACATCTGTGCATATATAGTACATCACAACCTAAATTTGAAACAACAAACGCATTGAATTAGCGTTGTGCGATAGTGCCCGTCCACTCCCATACTATGAAATAGCAACACTTAAGTACAAATATCACTGAATGGTAACTGGAAAATGAACAATATAGCCCGTTATACTATTTAAATTACTTGGCAACTACAATAACTTTTAGTGTTTTCAAAATTACACAAGTAATTAAATAACGAAAATAAGAAACAAACTACCGTTATTACAGTTAATTCACGTCCGGCGACTAGGAAATCCAGGGTAACTTTCGTAGAATGAAATGTTTCGTGCCCATTTTTCAGTTAAACGCGGCAATAATTTACGGTATGGGTTTTCGCTTTCCAACCCCTTCCCCTTGTCACGGGGAGTGAATGAGACACCGATTCTTCCCTCCTTGTGGCACCTCTCTAACCCGGGGGTCATTAGAAATATTTATAGGGGTTCAGGTCTGCCTCCAAAGTTGAAGTGACTTTTACCTTATTGGTTCCGTAGCCGAGGACTGAGCCCCTCAGTACATGTTTAAACAGCGAATTGTGCTCTCTTATTTGACTACCACACAATGCCGGCAACCTTGACGGTTGAAAAATATCGATATAAACGTTCTGCAGTGGCATTCAGCACCACACACTTTTTCATCGCGTTAAATTGCATAAGGATAAAACACCAGAGTTTTGCATGATTGCCTTCCTTGAACTGACGTCATTTCTACAGCTTCCTGGTTTCAGCCCCCAGTATTTATCATTTGGCTTGACTCGTAGATGGATGATTAAATAAAATGTTCCAAGCCTCCTTCATCAATCACAACACAAGAGTGTGGCTAGGAACACACAAAACAATTGCCCGGTACCGTAAGCTCTCTTTTCTTGTTTTACGCATTAATCTTCCCAGATGACCGCAGCACCTCCAGTTTTTTATGGAGTAAGTTATTTTGACAATACTGCCAATTTCTATTTAAATTTTAGTTTAAAATTGAGAGCAAACAGCAAAGCTCTGTGAGAAAATCTACTTCAAAAGTAAATGTGATTTCTTCTGCTGGGAAAGTTGCGGTCATCTCATTTTTCATATGTAAGGAATGTTTACCTGCATACACTGGGAATACTGCAAGAAAAAGTTTCCTATGACATTAGTTTATAAGTAGATAGACCACTAAAATGATCAGACCCCCCCACCTATTAATAAGCGGGTTTATGTACTGCGGAGTTATCTTATGGCTCGCAACAAGATAACAATCATCCACTTTTAACTTCCGTTAGTTATTCAAATGGAGGTCTTATTGATCAGTGACGTACTAGCCTGTAGAGGATTTCCGGCATCAACATTTTCATAGATTGAAAGTTGTACTCTTACATCTCGAGTTACTTGTGCTTTAAATCGGCATATAAACGAGTCGGTCATGTTCTGGCGTTACTTTGCCGCAGTATGTTCACTAAAACATTTTCCTGCTGGGTTACCTTCTACATACAATGATAACGTGGTCATGCGTTTCGAGTTTAATGAATACGTTTATCGTTCATTGGGCAGAGTTGAACTATCTGACCGCAGTGTTATGGAGTCCCGCAACGAGCCGCAGGTTTAATGCAGTAAAATTAGCCACACAACCACTGAGTCATCTGGAAATACGAGATAGGTAGTGGTAACTAGAGAACTTCTGTGCCTACATTTTATGTTTTTATTTTATCGTTCTTCTTTCAGTGTTTTCTTCTTAGAAGAGCTCTACTTTTTTATAAGTTCATTATTTCCGTAAGTTGTGATAATTTGAAAAGTCAAAATGCTTTTATTTTGTTGCTGAAAGGAAATAGGTGGCTACAGAATTTCTGAATGAGTCTTGTAGAAAGCAACACTCACGTAGATTATACTGTCCTGCAGAATGGCCTATTCAAGAAAACTCTGGAGATAAATGCGCTCTAAAAAGCGTTGACCAAGACCTGTGCGGGATTTGCTATTGATCACAAACTCAACCGAGTAGAAATTTCCCAAGAGATTTTGGGTAACGTTTGATTTTTATCTGGCGATTTCTGACTACAAGGTGGGAAGTGAAAGCTGGAGAGTATTTCAATATCTCTGCAGAAAAAACTTTACTTTGCTTATAATAATGAATGACTTCCATGTAACGCTTCTGCGCCAACTAAAGAAAAAGGACATTGGAAGCCCTTAGACTTCAGCATCTTAAGCGTCCCATTCCAAGTGGAACTTTGCTTGCAAGCATTTTCTTTAGGCTTGAGGTATTTTTACGTGCCTTAAAAATTAGCAATACGAGACCAATGGGATTTTACACCCCCCCCCCCAAATCCACCGACCCTGAAGAAGGATTCGAATGCTGGGAAGTACTTTGTAGTAATTTGTTGTTACAATGCGCTACATTCAGAAGGCAATTTGTACAGTTTTATGGTGTGTACGGAGGATGCGGTTATTTGCTTCACTGTTTTTGTTGTAGATCTCAGGGTTTGCTATAACGGATGTTTTGTGAAGGGTTAACTCACCAGCCACAGAGAAAAACACAAGACTAGCTAGGTCACTAACAAACCTATTGTCTAGATAATTTATTTCCCTCCATTACTTACCCTTCACAACAAACTTGTAACTTCGACTGCCTCTTACTTCCCTCTGAACGCCCTAACATTTCATTTTTTTTATTCCTAAGCCCGTCCTTATGCGAATTTTAATTTCATATTATTGTGAAATCAACGTGAATTCCGGGCTTGGATTGGATATCCCCTAATATTTATTGTTGTACAGACGGCTCGGATTCGTGCTATTTAATCAACGTCTATTGGCTGTCGCTACTTTTCTCAGCTACGTTCCCATGATTTCTACGGCCCGTTATTCTCCCAGAAAAAGTCTGTGTAATAAATTTCGGCATATGTCCTTCAAGTTAACTTCCAATGGTTCTTTCCTCCTTAGTTACTTTTAGATCGTCATACATAACGCCCGTTTTTGCTATTTCCTGGGGAAATTTTATTTTTGCGGTGAGGCCCTTTAATGTACTCTGTACTATTTCATATTTGTCATTTTCGGTAAATTCTTAGAAATTTGTATTTCCTACGTGGGGCGTACCTCTGTCTCCCTTGTTTCCTTAGATAAGCAATGTAACTCTAGCTACATTGAAAGTGCAAATGAACCTTTTACAATGTTCGTTCTAACAGATGAAAAGTAAAATTCTTAGCCTATCTCTGTCCCAGTCAAGCCTTCCATTACATACAATAAAACATATAATTCAATAGCTCTAGCAAAAAGCCTTTCATACAGGTGTCTTTAGCCATCACAGTAATACAACCTGAAAAATGAACACCTCACTCCGATATGCGTAAATTATAATATAAGTTAATGTTGCTTTAAACTCACGACTTGGGCTAATCACGAGCGGACAAAGCGAATGTAAGAGATTCCCAAGCAGCCGACTGATGTACATAATGCTCTGAAATATATGAAGAGTATAATCATTACACATGTACGTACTATAACAACTACGTATTTCATGGCAGTTGACGGTTCCAGCACGTTTTTGAACTTCCGCTTCAACTCACTTTGCAAACGATCCAATAAGAGCCACGCTGTTTAACAAAATTTCCTGCCTATGGTTAAAATTTACCAGACTTATCAATTGATTCAAGTCGTGGCTTATTTTGCGAGAGTGAGTCATTAAGTAGGTTAAAAACGAACATAGAACAGAAACAAATAAGAGCCGAAAAACTACATGATCTCCATGTACTTGTTCAATTGTTTCACAAGTCCAGCGGCATAAGACTATTTGAAAGTTGCCGTCTCTTTCTACAGCTTCCCCCGAAGATGGCGTTCAAGCGGACTGAACAAATGAAGACGCTGGGGCTCGAGGATTTCTCGTTTGAAATTTCGCAGCGTCTTGTTGGCAGTTGTCATGTTTTGATCGCTTACGACGTTTACTGAGGATATTACGATTTGTTCTTGAGCCTGGAATCTCAGAAAAAGGTGAGCCTCACTTTAAATGTTTCTTCTTCTTTCGTGGACGACGCACGCATCAGCTCTTCAAATACAAGTGTCATTGTCAACCAGTATAGGTCTTGGATCTTTCCCATTTACCCGCACGCAGTGCTGAGCTTTATTTGGGGCGTTGTGGCTATTCTGAAAAACATAAGAAAGTAATGCTCTGATGGGAGTACGCAATCACGATGACGCATTGCAGAAAATGAATGAATTTATATTACTAGAGAACATTTACAAGGTATAGAAAATCACCCCAGTTAATAAGAGGAGTATCAGGGAAATCGAAAATAAAAACATCGGGAGATAAAGGAAGTAGTAATAACATTTATTCTAAAATGTATATATAGATATATCTTTTCTTGTAACGATAATATAATTCACGTCATGTCCCTGCTGGTTGACTCGCATTACATCTGTTCGGTATTTTCTGCTACAGCCAGCTTGGGATCACACGGAGGACTGATTGGGGCTTGTTGCTAAGCAACGCGGGTTCGTTTCGATTTTGTTTTCCTGTGTGCGATGCCGCGCCAGGTCAGAAATGAATCTGGGAGATGAGGTGAACAAAGTAAAAAGTGAAAGTCGCTTGGGAGTTAAGCACAAATGAAACTGCAGGCCGTATGCTTTCTCCTGGATCTCCTGACATGTACACTAAAGATTTTTTATATCCTTCTGTGAAACATGGAGAATCCTTTGAACGTTAGTAGATAAAGGAAGCTAAACACATTAATTTTGTAAAAAATATTAATTTCATTTCTCAATCGCGCCTCCTTCTAGATTTGTGAATCATTTGACAACAGAGTTTCCGGTTTCATCCTCTAAAAAATACACAGTACCTGAAGGAGTCAAATGACATTTCATTCAATGGGTTTTCTTACCATCGAGGGAAAGTAAGTTATCGATCAGTGGAACAATGCATTGCTTTAGTGAAAGACATTTTTGCCCTGGCCATTAATCTTTCAATTCAGTTTTCGAAACGGTCGTGTAAGGTAGAAGCAAATGTTGTATATAATTACGAATCGACGCAAACACCATAATGGCTTCCTTTTTCGCGTCCACAGTCCACAGATAATGATCAATTTCGCACCACTTTTTCTTTCGGAATATTTCCCCATAAAATTGTAATGTCTACAAAAATGTTAACTCTTGTCGAATCTGTTTGAGCTTTGTTAGGCATTACTACAACAATGAAGAATCTTGCTTGATATCCGGCTCAGATAACAAGGTTGGGTTTTCTCGAGACCAGTAATGCCACATTAGACTTGATGACGACCGTAACATTCTTTTGATGTACTTACGGGATGTGTAAACAAACAAAACAGGGCATTTGTTATTGAAATATGATGCTCTAAAGTTTCGTGTCATCTGAACGAAGTCAATTTCCAACAAAATGGAGTTCCTTCTCATGCTGGAAGGTGTTTTGTAATCTATTCTAACAACAACATTATTAGACGCAATGTAATCTTTCATTATGCTTATCATACCGCCCATCGTTAGCCCTAATTGTTGATAGAGATACTGTGTACTAAAAAGTCACATAGCAGCTGCGTAAACTCACTCGCCTCACCTAGTAGAGTAACTTCAAAAAAGAATATAAAATTCAAATTATGGCCTTATTAATTAATGAAATGAAATAAGTTATAGCATTACTGTGTGATATTAGGGGAACAAAATTAGAATTCTTGCAGTCTATAAGTACGAGGATAGGACCACAAGTTTCCGGGCTCGCCGATA
Source organism: Metallyticus violacea (assembly GCA_030762175.1). Taxonomy (NCBI): domain Eukaryota; kingdom Metazoa; phylum Arthropoda; class Insecta; order Mantodea; family Metallyticidae; genus Metallyticus; species Metallyticus violacea. Next base: position 3,567,561 of record CM060832.1, read on the forward strand.
AGAATTATCGCCTTCACAAAATATTTATCTGTTAAGTAAATAATTGCAGCTGTAACTTTCAATCTGCTGGTTCAATTGTTCAGATATAGTTGCACAAAGAAGGCTATGTGTCGAACATTGTGACAAGTTCAAAATGGATGTTTCGAGCTGTTATTAAGTTCCTCAAAAAAAGGATTTACTTCAAATGAAATGAAACAGCGAATGGACGGTGTATATGGGGAAGCATTCCCCTCATATTCTACCGTAAAAGAATGGGCCAAACCTTTCGAATGGGTTGAAAAAACATTGAAGACGAAGAGCGTGCAGGTCGGCCCTTGGAGGTGCTCACACAGAAGCAAGGTTGGGCCTTTCTAAAACAACAGTCCTTCGAATTATTCATGAACATTTAAACATGAATAAAGTTATTGCCTAGACTGCTTCCCCCCAAAAGCAACAACGAGTCATCTGTTGTTAGGCATTTTTGGAGCTCTTCCGTGGCAACGAGAGAGAAGTTGTGCAAATCATTGTTACAGGAGATGAAACTGTGGTCCTCTACTATGATCTCTTGTCCAAAAGAGAATCAATGGAGTGGCAGGCGTAAACCTGGAGAAGCACCGTCTCTAAAGACCAAGGTCTTTCAGTCAATCAAGAAGATCATGGCCACAATCTTTTGGACTGTGAAGGAATACTCTTCATTGACTTCAAGGTGAGGAACACCACAGTAAATGGGGAGTACTATGCTGACCTACTGCACAGACCACGTGCTTCCATCAAAGAGAAAAGGTCAGGAAAGCTGAGTGGTGGTGTGCGCTCTTCACGACAACGCGCCTGTGCACACAGCTCTTGTTGCAAAGGAAGATGGGAAGAAATGTGGCTTCATTCATTATCGACCATCCATTCTACAGCCAAAATCTAGTTCCCAGTTATTATTTCTCTTTTCAAAACTAAGAAGGACCTTTGAGGAAGGAAATTTAAGTGTGACGAAGAAGTGATAGTTGTTGTTTATGCCCTTTCTGCAGATAAGACTTCTCACTATTTTGGGAGTTAGGGATTGAAATGTTAATTCAAAGATGTGAGAAGTGTATTGCATTAAAGTGTAACTATATTGAAAAGTGAAATATTGTTTTTGTCTTTATCATACTTAGAAAATGGTTATGCCGGAAACTTGTGGATTTACTCTCGTATCACAAAAGAGAAATCACATTATTATTATTATTATTATTATTATTATTATTAAAGTACAAAAATTAATGGTATATACTATTAATTAAATGAAATATATGACCACTGATAGACAAAGCTATACTGTGTGGGTATTTTTAAATGTAGCCATCTTTATGATATCATCTTTACATTCACTAAAATAGAGCGAAACAACAGAAAGTTTCGAGTTACATTGCGTATTTAAGATGATGTTCATATGTTTCAATAAAACAAAAACATGTTACTATTTAAAAACAATTGCAATGTACTAAGTAAATAAAAACAATCGAAAGTTACATGGATTTTCAGTGGCTTTGAAATTTAATTTAAATGTTATTAACATGTAACGTAAACGTTTTCTGAAGGTTATTACAGAGCGCTCTTACATACAAATATAATTCTCAAACACACATTTGATTAATATTTCACATTTGCTATCTTCACGACGATAATTTTGTTAAATATAAAACATATGTATCGTTGTAAATACAGTTTATATGTTGTCCTTTTAATTTAGAAAAAAAAATAGAGAGAAAATTAAACGCAAGAGCGCTATTTAAATTTCGGGTTTCAAGTGTACCGCTAATCCTAAAAGTACAATTATTCTAAATTTCAGAAACTATTTTCCTTGTTTTATTTAAATGGTGGCTAAAAGTGGAAACAACTCTCAAGAACGGAGATTGCACAAGTTGTGATTGCCTTGCTGTGAAACACGAAACCCAGAATGTCACAGTTTTACTGCATGTTTTCAACTATCTTGTGGAAGTAGCCTGCAGTCCATTTTATTGTTGTTAACACATTTAGAGATTAAATATTTCAAATTTCAGCTATACCCTATAGTACTTTATGTGGAACATTTCATAAACATGTATTTGACGTGAGACGACGTAAAAACAAATAAAACAATCGAATTAAATGAGGAAAGCACAGAACGAAAGAAAAGGAAGGAGATAAACACTAAGCTGCTGTCCTTAGTGGTTTACAGGTGCGTTCTCCCCCAAGCTAATGGATCAAAACTCAGCGCAGCTTCCACGGAAGGGACTTAGAAATTCGGTGCATACCATAAGTAAAATATCATCTAAAAATCAGACCATAAAATGTAGGGGTATTGCTGAAAATGGAAATTTAGCAGTTTTCTCTCAGTTGTTTCAAATTAACACAGCCTATAAATTGTATTGATGATTTATATTTAACAAAAGGATCATCGTGAAGATAGCAAATGTAAAACATTAATCTAATATCTGTTTGAGAATTATATTTGTATGTAAGGGCGTTACATGTTTTTACTACAATAACATTTGAATTCTAAGTCAATGAAAATTGATGAAATGTTCGATTGTATATTGTTTATTGTGTATATTTGCTTAGTACATTGCAATTGTTTCTGAATAGTAACATGTTTTTGTTTATTGAAACATATGAACATCTTTTTAAATACAGAACGTAACTCGAAACTTTCTGTTATTTTTCTATTTTAGTATATGTAAAGATGACATCAAGGGCTCAGTTAATAAACATGGTTACATTTAAAAAGGTTTAAAAATACCCAAGCGGTATAGTTTTGTCTATTAGTAGTTATATAATTATTTTAATTAATAGTATACATTGATTTTTTGTGCAATTTCAACAACAATAACAATAACAACAATAATAATAATAATAATTCTAAAAATGAATTTTCCATTTTGTAATACTTAGAGTGCAGTAATTGTAATTTTTCTCCAACAGAAATGCTATAACTTATTTTATTTCATTAATTAATAAGGTCTAATTTGGATGATGTTCAGCTTGCTGAATTCGCTTAGTTATCACAGCTCCTGCATGACGAACTTTTCCTCTTAAGGCTTAGCTGCACTTCCCCCAGGAAGCAACCACACTCAGGCGGTCTGTAACACAAATAACCTCACTGTAATTTGTATGTCTCGCATCACGTAAAGTGCGGTAACGACTGCTCAGTATCTAGTTTTATCGCTTACATCTAAACAGTAACATAAAAGATCAGGCAGAAACTATGAATATTTCCTGTTTATTAAGAATATCTGAGAGTAAATGAATAAATGTTACTCTCGCTTCCTCACCCGATTTCTGTTAGTAGTAAACAGTACGCAAAGAGATCGCAGAGACGTCATAGCCTTAGCAAACTCTGATATACCTCTGGACTTTTGAGGGTGCAAGCTAGTTGAAGGCGGTATTCCGTGTCCAAGGTTTTCACTTCATGCATTGAAACTATCACACAGGATAAGGGAGAATAAAGGCGAAAGCAAAATTTTATTATTTTTACTCAAAATACTAATTATTTTGACTTCATGTATAGAGATGTATTTACAAATAAACGTTTTTCCTTGCAAACTATTTATATATTCAAGAAGGGAAAAATTGTGCAGGATTGCATGACTCTAACTGAAATCACCAACACACGCCATTGCCATATAGGAGGGCCTGCATGGGATTGCAGCGCTCTCAGTCGGCGGAACATGAAAAGCGTTTCTATTTTGTTTGGTCTGGTGCACGCGAAAGGAAATTGAAAGGAATGGCAGTATGGATAACAAAGCAGAAAGTTCCACCCGCAGGCAAAATCGAACAAGACTAAAATTTAATACGATATCTATCAACCAGACAGCTGCGCAGCAAGAGTGCTAATTGTTTTACAAAAACTGGGCCACATAATTAATTGGATGGGGCAACGCCGTCAGTGATTCCATGAGAAATCAGATAGAAAATTATAACATAATATATGTTTATACCAGAACAACATATAAACATGAATGTTTTTGTGAAATAGATCTATTAGTTTCAAACAAACTGTCCAATTTTTTTATTCCCTCAGAAAAAAGTGTTTTCGAACTGTGCATAATATTCGTTTATAGCTCAGATAACCTCTTCATCCGACGAAAATTTCTTCCCCAAGCCAGTTTTTGACGTTAGGAAAGAGAAAAGTCATAAGGGACCAAAATTGGGGAATAGGTAGGTGGGGAAGTATTTCGTCATCGCAAGGCCGACTTGTGAGCAGGCGCATTGTCCTGGTTAGGAGCACTTTCTTGCGCTTCTGCTTCAACTGAATATGTAAACGGTCCAATAACTTTGTGTAACAACAGCCGGTCATTGTTTTGCCGTTTTCCAAACAGTAAAATGATGATACCCTGAGAGCCCCTCCCCAAAGAAAAATGGATTGACGTCACTTTTCCCGGTAATAAAAAGGTTTTAGCTTTTTCTCCTTCGTCAACCCACGGTTTTGACTGGCATTTTGTCCAGGGTGTAGCGGTGTATTCAAATTTCATGGTAAGTCACAAAACCTTGCCAGAAGTCATTCGGATTATGTTGTAACTTTTTGAAATGTCCTTCCTGGAGCGTTTTTGGTCTGGAGTCAACAAACGCGCCCCATCACGCACTCAAGCTTATTCATACGCAGAACTTCATGCAGGATGTTCGTATGAGATGCCTACCATTTCAGCAACCTCACGAATCTTAATGCGACGGTCTTCTAGCATGATATCGATCATTTCTTCAGAAGAAGAAATCGAGCGTACGGTACGTACAGTATCTGCAGTGCTCGTACGCTCACGTTTAAATTAATTTATCCAGTAATAGATAAATGGCCTTGAGTCCCCATGAACTTGCTTCAGCTCAGATTGTATAAAAATGTTTTATCACTGCACGATACCCGTCTTTGTCCATTTCTACGAAACGATCACTTGAGACAGTTGCAAACAAAAACTGCGTGTTGCATTCGTTTGAAATTTTGAACAAAGTCGTTACAAGAATCACTCTTACCAACAGTTATGGCGCTTAACAAGATTTCCCGCCATTTCGATGGTATTTACCAGCAAGTTTAAATGCGCCATTATGCAGCTTGGATTCCGAAGAAAACCTTATAAAACGAAATTATTAAGTTCAGCATGTATTTGCTTCAATATTTGTTGATAATTTCGTTGCCATTCAGTGCCTATGACATTGACTTAGCGAGGGAACGAAGACGTCGCCGTGAATGCAGAGCAGTTGAACTTCCAGATTACGTTAAGCAGATTGGGGCAAGACTCCCATTTGTTACGTTACGTCACATTAATCTCTTCCATCCGTTGCCTTTTTACGCAGTATCAGCTTTCCCTTCCCCACGCTTTATGACACATCTTTAGAAGCTTTAACGGCTTGGGAAGGAAAGTGTCGTTTGCCCGTTTGTTTCAGATAAGGAGAAACAGAGGATGCCGGGTTGCATCATTCTGGAGCTTGGAGGACGTCCAGTAACGCAGGAGTTCTGTCCCTAAGAAGGAGCAAGTCACTGTCACCTCGACTAAGGAAAGATCCATCTCAGCTTTGGCCTGAAGGTTCCTTTGACACTTAACCTGACGTCGCCGGGTTACGCTAAAGATGAATTTGGAGCAAGGGTAGAGGATGTGATTTAATTTGTTTGTTTCTATAACATTTATCGAAACTTCTTGTACTTCTCAATTATGTTTCAGAAATTCCAAAAAGTATATTTTGCCGCTATATACTTTCTTTGAGATCTTTCTCTGCTTTTTATTTGTTAATTGTATAAAATGAAAATTATCTAACAACTAAATGCGACACAAGTTGTTAAATAGCTTCATCCATTCAAAAGCAGATGGAATATTTTCTCCACACACAACTTCAAAATGTATTAAGCACAGTCCGGGTACAGAAAACTCTCTTTAAACATCTCAGGTCATCAGCGTTCCGTTCAAATCAGGACATGTAACGGCTGACAAATTTTGCTCAGAGACCTCTTCTTTCAGGCTTGAGGTTCTTTTTCGTGCCATAAATTTATGGCATGAGACCCATGACTTTACTTCCCTTAAGCCATACTTAGGATTTAAATTCATCGTCCCTGCATAGGATTAAACCCGCGATCTTGTGTCTACGAGGCAGGTACTAGACCACCAGGAGCCTCGAAGTATATGTCTTCACACCATCCTCAAAACTTATAACGTCAGGGGTCATGTATTCAAATACCACCTCGTGCAAGGTCCCCTACATAAAGCGCAACTTTCTGCGGAGTTATATCACCTTAGAGTATAATCCAAACATTGTGCCTGGCCAAGCCGCAGTACAAACACGACTCCCTTTTGCGAGAGGAAACACAAAGCACTGCCAAACAATAGCCGGCAGTTGACAGTGAACATTACCCCATCCCCTTCGTGTTGCAATTTCCACACCAAAGAGCGGCCACTGAAACAAAAGTTGTAAAATTCTCACCGTCCATAGCTTCGTTCTGCATGGATTGGCGTAACAAGAGTGCTTTGTTTCTCAGATGTTAGACACTGGCCAGGAAGGGGCTGCTTTATGATTATACATAAAACAGCCCCCTCGTGTGTTTTTTGGCGCCAGGTGTTCAGCGGTCTAATATTTGTTAAATTATTCTAAGCAAATAGAAAAATTTAAATGCATTAACCAAATAAAACTTTATAAACACAACTGCATTGATAAAGTAACGAACATTTTCTAAATTGTGATGTTCTGTAATTTAAAAAATCGAACAGTACTCTCACTTATTATTTTACACTAAAAATAGCAACATTTAATATGCTTATATTTTAATACGTTGTAGTTTACATGAATACGAAGCTGTGGCAAAAAATCTTAAGCCATAACCAAAATTTTGTTTGCATTTGCCTCAACCTTATTGGGGGGGGGGGAATGAAAAACTGCCTTTGTAAAGCTGAAACTAGGAAAAATCGTCCAAAAAGAAACTTTTCACTGCAACAATAAATGACGACTCAAGGCAGTGCGACACATACCGCTACGGGTGCAGAGGTCGTTAAGGCGCGAACTCGTGAATGGGAGGTCTGGGGTTCGAATCCCGCCAGGACCGTCCTCCCTGACTGAGGTTTTCCTCACTCCTCATAACTGGAAAATGCCGGGGAGGTACCTAAACTTAGGCCTGGAACGTTTCCTCACTTAAAAAAAATCCTTTCCCAAAATATCATTTCATGTATCACCCGTGTCCACCACCTGTGGTGCCTCAGTAGTAAACACAATTCACAGTGCGACACATAAGAGTTCAGTTCCACCTACAGGTGACAAGTGAGGAGCAACTTCTGCTTTCGACTTAACAAATCTCCAGCTGAGTCTATGGAGAGTTTGTTCTTCCCTACAGCACAGTCAAATGTTTAAAGAGGGGAGGCAATCACGTGAGAGAGGATCGTCGCATAAGTTTAAGAAAATTGAGTAAGTGAAGGACGCTTACTTGGCGATGTTATAGGAAATGCGGAGTAACATTCAAAGATAATCATGACTGCATCATTTGGATCCTGAGAGCAAACACCAAAATGATTGTTACTGTCGGAAAAGTTGTGATAATCTCATTTTTCGATATTCAAGAAATGGTTTACTGCACCTGCACACAGAACTGTAGCTGGGTAATACTGCAGAAATGTCGCAAAAGACCGTACAACATTGCAAATGTTGCTGAATATCTCCCAAAAAGCAATTTGAAGTGACCCTGCCTATTTGCTCCTCCTACACATCACACAAGCCGAAAGATCTGTTTCCAATATGTTGTATCAGGAGCATCATTCAAAAGTTCGTGGCGCAGGAGCTGTGAAAACTAAGGAAATTCCTTAGCAACTTAATAGCTTTGAATATAACATTCAATTTATGGCCTTATTAATTGTTAAAATGATATGGCATTACTAAATTAGAATTGTTGCAATCTAGAAGTATTACAAAAGAGAAGTCATATTTATTATTATTATTATTATTATTATTATTATTATTATTATTATTATTAAACCACGAAAATTAATTCTATACTGTTTAATTAATTAATTAAATGAATGATAGACAAAGCTATACTGTGTGGGAATTTTTAAATGTAATCATTTTTATGACCTGAACCCTTGATATCATCTTTACATTCACTAAAATAGAGAGATATAATAGAAAGTTTCGAGTTATATTGTGTATTTAAGATGTTCATATGTTTCAATAAAACAAAAACATGTTACTATTTAAAAACAGTTGCAATGTACTAAGCAAATAAAAACAATCGAAAGTTTCATCGATTTTCAGTGACTTTGAAATTTAATTTAAATTTTATTAACATGTAACACAAACGTTTTCTGAAAGTTATTACAGAGCACTCTTAATAAAAAATATAATGTTCAAACACATATTTGATTACTATTTCACATTTTCTTTCTTCACTACAATACTTTTGTTAATATAAAACATTTTACAATAATATAGAGAAAATTAAACGCAAGAGAGCTTTTTGAATTTTAAGTCCCTACTTCTAAAGGCCCAATTTCTAAAAATTCCAGAAATTTTTTTCTTATTTTATTTAAATGGCATATATCAAATTTCGTTGTGAAGAAACAAATAATGGACGATTTTAGAATGTTGGGTTTCAGGTAAACCCCCACTCCTATTGGTCCGATTTTCCTGATTTTCAGAAAATATTTTTATTAATATATTTTAATGAGATATAAGTTTCGTTGAGAAAACACGCACACACATACATATACAACTTTACTAGGTAGGGTCGATTGAGATTTGAAGAAAAATTTGAAAATCGTTTCATGAGTACAACCGTATTCCTTGGGAATTTGCTAAAAGATCATAAAAATCATGAGAATGAGAAAAGATATGTTGTCAAAGAACAGCCCTCGTTCGGTTGAAGTTGTCTGCATTCAAGTAACAAGCTACGCCGCAGGTCGAAAATAATCCATCTCCTAAAGAAACAGAGAAGTCCCCTTAACACATAACGTTAAGGATTAGTGCAAACGAGCAACCCATGGTTGATGCAATGATTAGATTCAAACGTGTTGCAGCTATTAAAAACATTGCGGATTGTGTACAACGTCTAAAGTAAAGCCAATTGGGTTGACATTGACACACTTGGATAGGCCAAACGGACAGAGGAAATTAGCGCAACAAGTGCTTCTGTCAGCACAACGCTGTGAGGAGATATTCGCTCAACAATACATTTTTATGTCGCTTATTTCCCATCAAGTCCAAATTTACCACCTGAGTAGTGTTTTACATAGCTTGCAAATTTTGTCAAAGAAAAGTGAAATAAATATCCTTGGAGAGTATTTGATGTGAGGAAAAATCGTAAAGGTTTGAATTTTCAACCTAGTACTTATATGTTAGCGACATCAATTATATATATTTATCTTTGGACACTTCTGTTAATCGATTCTTTTCAAACTCATCAAAGTTCTTAACACTTTAGCATTCATTTGACCATAGTGTTAATTAACGTCCGTATACGTGAGACGAAATAAGAAATCTGGAAAGGAAGTGAGCGTTGCAGATTTAATGTACCTCCCCGGGATTTCCATTTATGAGGATTGAGGAGAACTTGGGAAAAATTCAGTCCTGGCGGGGATCGAACCCTAGACTCCCTCCCCCCCGTTCGTCTTAACGATCTCGGCCGCCCGTGTCAGTAAAAAATATGACGTATGACTGGCATTGGCCTTTTGTTTCAAATGTTTATTTCATTATTTGTTATTTTTTAAGGTTCTTGGTAATGTTCTGGAAAATAATTTCTTTTTTGTTTCGTTCTGTTTTAAAATAATCTCTTTTGACAGTGTTTTACAATGTTTGCTTTAATGAAAACGCTATTTCTAAATATAACTATATACAAATAAAACAAAATTGAGCGCATTCTTCTGCCATCTCTCGACTGAAATTGATAGCGGTACACAGGAACGTTATCTATCTCACGTGTTTATTACTAAAGAGTAGAACTTCAAATTAGACAATACTTTTTATATTCTGTTTGATGTTCTATTGTTTCACGACGCTACAGAAACTAAATAAGTCGCCATCTGTTGGATAGTTCAAACAGATATTTATGGAAACGTTACATTCTCGCTATGAAACGGGTGCAAGTTATCTGTCCGATAAAGCAGCTTATGGTGTAGATATGCAACACTTGCCAGCTCAAGAATGCACATGAGCTTTTTGTTAGCAGTTCTGTCGCTGAGACAGTGCCCACTTCGGCGCCTAGCAGTTCTCTTCCGCTGATAGCAGCCTATGAAACAGCTGACAGTTGGCAGTGCAACAGGTTGACTTGTTACTATGCTGCTAGAAAAGGGCGCAATTAATTGGGAACTTCTGTGACGGGAAACAGCCAGTTCCGAGTGATGGTCGACCGTTATGCTGGTGGTCAGGTAGAGATTTTATGAATTATGCAGCATTTGCAGAACTCAGGACCTGCCGGCTTGACGGATCCATACTTAGCAGCGTTCCTCTCCGAGACTGAATTATTTATAGCTCAGTTCAACAAGGCACTCTCCTAGGCAACCTCCTCAAAATTCACGCAAAACACGCCCTTTCCGAACTGCATGTGTCCCAGATTTCAGTACCTACCGCCAACAGCAGGAGGGGTCAAAGTTTTTTTTACGCTGTATTTGAACTATCCATACAATATTCTTTATTACCTGGGAATGTAATAGACATTCTCAGACAAAATAATGGCATGTTGCTGCTGTTAAATATACACGTTCGTTGCAGTTACCTGGTTTATAGTTGGAAGTAAATCTATATAGAGTGTTAGTTCTATTTTTATTAGGTTAATAATTTAGTGAAATCACACGTAAACTTGGGTAATAGAAAATGTTTAGTACAACGTGGAGTCGCTCATGTTGTATAACAGGACACTGCATACTGCCATACTTATATTTCCTAAAGGAGAACTGGATAAAGAATTTTGAAGTTAATGATAAAACTGTAGTGTGCATTACAATTTTGGAACCAAAATTTGTATTTAAGACAGGACACTTTTCCTTGATCTGCCATCATATGTGAGGCAGTCCATAACTATGAATCTTCAAGTGATGGTAAGTACTTCGCAAGTGCGGCTAAGTGGACGTTTGATCACCAAGTGATAATTATTATGTCACTTCTTTCGAAACACCCACGTCATAAATCTACTGTGAGGCTGTAACATATCTGCCACCACTACCAAAAGCTCCTGGCCAAGAAATTCTTAAAATAACCTTCCCCTCCAATATTCAAACTTGTATTGATATTGTGGATTAAACCATATGCTGGACATTACGGTATCTAGTTTCGAACTCAGTTACTCGGACGCTAAGCCAATGACAGTGATCTCAATGTTATATCGCATGCCTACACTTCTCTGGTCTTGAAAAGATCGCACACGCCGTTTTTTTCTGAACCTCTATTAAGGAAAGTAGGCCACCGGATATTGACTTCCTTCCTTAGCACTCTTAAAGCTTGGCAAAATATTTTGAAAAGAAAAATCCGTTTTCACACGGTAAAAGACAGCCTGCGGGAAATTCTCTCATACTGTAGATAAGCCAAGAACGCTTTTCCTCTTATCTTAATAATAAAAACATTCCCGCCATATTCATTTCGTCCACGAAATTGAATTCTTCATGCCGCTAGTCGGTGTTGCCTTGATGACAAATTCAGCCTATATGGCAGTATTTGGACCGATAAAGGGCTGCCATCAATTCCTTTTTCGCTTGTTAATGTGTTTTTAATGTTTTTCTACAGAGCCACAGACGTCTCTTAAAGTTTACGCGGGAGCACTGAACCTTTTCCCTTTCTGACTTTGTTCATTTGCGACTTTATAGGCGTTGTATGGGAGGTTTTTTAAACACTCATGCGCTGTGCTACTCAGCTAGAGAAGAACTAAATAATGTTGATAAATCATGTTTAATAAGCACTATACTTTGATAAAACTGAGAATTTCTTAGTGTGTTTTAATAAAGGCTACAAATGCACGTGAAATGTGGCTAGACAGCGAGAACAGTGATAGTCTAAAGATGTCAGCGTCACTTGGGGGAAAACAGTTGCGTTCAGGTGGCCTATGCTGGTGAAGTAAGCGCAGTGAAGACAGAGAGGTAATTGTTTTAGAGATTAAATTTCACATTTATAGTCACGAACATGTGACGTTACCTATATTAAAATATAAATAATAAAACTACTTTAAGCAAAACATTATTTAAAAATACGATAAAGAAGGAATTACAAATCAATTCTCTTTAACATCTTTAGCACATACACTTTACTTGTGCTGATATAAGACATTTTCATGATAAATTGGTAAATCACACAAGTTGTATAAAAATAAAATATTTCTGCATATTCATCTGTTTAAAGGGGTAAATTACCCGTTTATCTTAGATTACTTAAGCAATACAATTAACCAGAAGTACAAATGGTTTTTATGAAAATAAAAGCAGGTTATAAATTTATTAATATTGTTAAATTATAGTACAGACCAGCTTGCTGGAAATTTAAAAGCGTACAGGTTTTGCTAGCTCTGGATGCGCGCAAGACTTTAACAGGAGAGAGAATATCGTGCATTTTCATCCATTGCAGATTACGACGGTGCCTACAGCAACCACGTAAGAAAATAAGACTCGGGAAGCAGTTAGGATCAGTTGGTGCCAGAAAAGGAATTGATAGAGGAAGACATGTAGCATTATAACAGGTGACGAAAGCGAGCGAGCGAGCGAGAGGATTCGTTCTTGTTGCCTGCGTGGACTGCTGCTGCACCGTCACTGAACTGAGGAAGCCCCATCCTCCCTACAACCCACGTGTAGCCCATGCACATTTTTTTCTATTCCCCAAAATAAAATAAAGAATTCGTGGTTAATACTTTGAAACACTGAAGCGAAGTATTTGCAGACTACCCAAAGAAGCATTTACAAAGTATTTTGAATTCATAAGACATACAGAATGTGATGAAAATTATTTTTAAAAGACCAAGTATCAGATTGTATTGCTTTCCTTCGCAAAATGAACTTCGTAGCTATTGACAGTTGTGAGGGAAAATTGCTAGTTAAATAATTTCTGTAAGAGGAGACACAACTTCTTCGATTTTGTTCTGAAACAGTCCTCTTGGGGCACATTAAACGTCTATTATTACAAAACGGCCTCAAGTGCCCTGCAAGCGGTCACGAGCGGAGTTCTCATTTGTAATAAAACCTTGTAAGACTTGTTCCTATTCTGCACCGACAAACAATTTAATTTTCTCAACTTTCCCTGTAACTCATTTCGCCCTCAACAAGCTTGCTATATTAGATTACTTTGACTTGGATCCTGGAAAAAGAATATCAGCCGAAATGGAAAAGCAAATTCACTTAGTTAAATTGAATATGGCAAACGTGTCTCTGAAACAACATCTTCGCCTGTTCTTCATCTGGGAAGAAACTACAGTCAGTACCGAAAACAAAACAACTTATGCAAATTTCTCAATATCCACTTTTTGAAGTACTGGTGTACCGAAACCTCCTCGAAAGGAACGGTGAACACCTTTCTTAGAGCAGTAGCTTCCGCACTTTTCAATGTATAACAGTTAGCAGAGTCTGTGAATATTTGGAAAAGACAGGTCTTTCAGTTGCTGCTGTTTTGAATTATAACAGAGGCAGCGGAGTCTTCTCTCTCATTCCCTGCTGCAAGCTGACACAGTAGAAAACAATTTGGTGTTAATGGCAACCAACATTAGATGAGCTTTTTATTAAAACCTGTCTCTAAAAACATCGCATAGTTCCTATCTTTTGAAATTACAGTTTGACTCAAATTAATTCTTGCAGTTTGTCTACACTGTTTTTTTTTTTTTTTTTCCTTCCAATGCTCGCAAATAAAGCGTAAGTTTTGTTTACATTCAATTAACACAAAGCCGCTGGTTCACACGAAACTTCACTAGCCTGTCAAACTTCAAATGTATCACTGCAATACACGATTGCGTTAGATAATAAATTTAACATTTAAGGAAGAGAACAGACCTAGGAAAATCCTTGTTCTTAAACAGGACCCTGGATAATTGGAATAGCTTACCTGCAACAGTCTTTGACGGATATCCTCTAACAGTTCATAGATTAGCTTTTGCAGTTTATGTGTATTTTACTAGGTTGAAATGTATTTTATCATACGATGTGTATTTTACAAATATAATAAGTTTGGTTAATTTCAGACAAATAAATAATTAGTTTTATATGTTTTTATATTGGTAATGCCCGTTTTTCTTGCCGAGGTAGTGAACATATAAGATGAAATGATAAATTGGTAAGGATTTTTGGAGGGTTAGAGGAAGGAAACATCTTAGGCCTACGTTTAGGAGCTTCCCCGACATTTGCCATTTATGAGGATTAAAGAAACGTGAAAAAAGTGTCAGTGTCTTAAAGACCACGGCCACCCGTGTCAATTATTTAATTGTAGGTATAAGCTGTAAATGAAATTACAATAAGTTGTGCTGTGCTTCCCTAAGCTGCTTTAAGTCCACTCTGTGCCAGAATATTTGGGGAACAAAAACAGAACTTTCCTTCAGAACTTACCGAAATAGGACTTGATCCATTTTACGAAATGATATAAAAGTCCTTGCACGCTTCATCTTCCATGCATGTACGGACATATTTATTCATAAATAAACAGTGTTCAACTTTGGTGCAGAATAGTCGTGAAGTTTATTCAGCTTGGCTTTGGTCTTCGCGGCCGTTGTGCCTGCCAACAATTGATGTCAATTTTTTATGTGAAACTGAATCTGTGCAATAAACACAAAATGTTTTATACCATCATCGACTTCGACCTTTAATGGAAACTTCGGTAGTAAGTTCACTGCAAGGTCGGTAAGCATTATGAATACTTCATTACAACATTTTATGTGTCGTAGAAAAAGACATCTCCAATAAGTGAGCTATAAAAACATGTGTTTTGAACATACCCAATTAGACGGCAATGTACATCAATATTAGGAGCGAGGTCAGCGGTGAGGCAGTAAAAACGAGACGAATCGACCTTAATGCGCAGTCGATATAGCAGCTTTTCAAAACAACAAAACGAATTGCGCCGCTATAGGATGTCAAGGGAAAATAAAAACTGGCTTTATGCTGTGAGGGGATTAAACGGCAGTTAGTGCTACGGTTGGTACTTCTGTGAAAGGTGAACGTATGTAAATGGAACACGATATAATCCCTTGACTTCCTTAACAATGTCCGGAGCTTTGTGCTAACAAAGATTTCTTCCCATTTCTTTTGTAACCCTTTAATTGCAAATTGCAAAAAGTGTATAAAGTAATTTATGATGTAAAAAAGAATGGTTGATGTGTAATTATCAAGTAATATGGTTCAACGACGGGCGGACGTAAACAAGGGTTAGGTGGGCCCGGCCCCCCAGAGAAAATGCCAAAGTCTTATACTGATCTACTTTTAAAACAAAAAATACTCGAAAACAGCGATGATTAACTGATTAGTTCTTAGTTGTATCTTACGCAATAAACTCATTTCCTCCCTACTGTAGTAGCGGTAGCATGCGGGTCTTCGTTAGCGAGGGAGGCTCATGGGCAGCCCGGAAAATTTTACGCTTTAAACCTATACCTTCATGACCAGCAAAGATTTACAAGTACTTCCTCCAAGCAGGGTTAACCTTTTCTCTGCTTATTTCTGCGTTCTCTTGGGCCAGTAGGAAACAGTCCATGGCAGCGTTCGCTATTCTCTCTTTTCTTAGGAACAACTTGTTGAGGGGTTCCTGATATTTCATGATATCGAAGCACCCATGACCTTTTCTATTTAAATTGTTCTGTTCACCAAGATATTCCTTTACAATCTCTCCATCATCTAACATGTTTATTTTATATGAATTAAAATTAAAAAGTAACGTTACATCATACTATTAGTATTAATGTTTATGTACTTAATATAAATGCATTTCTTGTTTATAAATCAGCGATGAACAATATGCAATATTATGATTTAAACCTTCGGGAGCTCTTTAAAGTCAGCGATCAAGGAAAACTGAGCATGGTGGTCGTGCACAGTGAAACAAACATTTGACAGAAAGTGTGATTATCTATAACTCGTGGGTCCATTACCGAGACCCAGGAAAGGGGTTTAGGTATGCTCAAGATTGATTATTTGAAGGGAGGAGCATAATAGCAGGTCGTTTTTATTACGACATGAAGAGATTTGGCCGTGGAATATTTGGGCGAGGTGCGTTCTTTTTTCGGAACAATGTTTAAAGGTATTTCCTGTTTACTCCACGAAGGAAATAAGCTTCCTAACTGAGAATGTTAAATGAGTGACAGAAACCTTTTTTCAACGTATACTGCATCTCTGTAAAAACATTTCGTACCCTTTAAAAAGTGCCCAAAATACTGAAAATTAATGTTCTTCACCTAATTATTATTTGTGAATATTTGCCCACAAAGGTCAGATTTAAAATTTAAAACGGTAATAATTACTGGAACAGACCTAGCACTCAGTGGAGAGGGCACTTGCATTTCAACTGCTGAAATACTCGGCGCACCCATTTTCACAGTTGTTAACCTTGCAGCTGCTTCTACAAGGGAGACGTTTTCTTGTGCCAACATACCCATGTCCCAACGAAATAATATGAATAGGAAGCCGTAACATAACTAGGTGAAAGCAGTGCTTACACTCTTGAAACAAAGAGTCTGTGCCGTTCTTAAGAATGTTGTACTTGTCGCTTGTTGCAATAGCTCGGAAACTGATTGACATTCTTTCTGAAGAAATTAAACATTCTTTACTCTGACCTTTCTTTTCTCTTATTGCAAGCCCTTTCTATCAAAAGAAAGCGGTGATATGTAGTTCAAGTTTTTCCGTTCCGAGTGCTTTTCAACCAAAAGATGCCGTATTCTGTAGCAAGTTATTACTAAGCCACAGCTCATCTCACGCCAATCAAAGGATGTACTTACTGTATGAATAAAATCTAGAAAAGTACAGAAGTTTAAAGAAACAGTTGGGTGTGAGTTGTTAAATTTCTAAGACCTTTTCCTTTCCTCTCATAGGTTGTGGTGGTGTATTTGTAACAAATTAGTCAGTCCTGGTGGTGTAGTGGTAACCATACTTGCCTCCCAAACCCAAGGTCGTGGGTTCAAACCCGGCCAGGATCGATGGATTTTTTCGGCGTAAAAATCCTAAGTATGGCTTCCTTCGGAAGGGAAGTAAAGCCGCGGGTCCCGTGTCGTACATTTACGGCACGATAAAGAACCTCAAGCCTGAAAGAAGAGGCCTCTGAGCACAAAATTTGTTGGCCGTTTCACGCCCTGAATAGGCTGGGACATTGATGCCCTGAGATGTTAAAGAGCGTCCGTAAATAAAACGAATTAAAAAAAAGGTACAAATTGACACATCATGTTGCACGGGTCCTCGGACAGTACGTGCCTTTAGAATGCAGTATGAAAAAGAGGAAATTGCACAAACCAATATTTAGTTCCTAAAAAGACAAACAATAATTAAAAATATGTAGTAAAAGCAAAACATTTTACAAATACACAAATAAAATAAAAAATATAAAAGTAAATAACTTACACCCCCATACACACAAATATTTGCAAAACCCATGCCCTCTCTCCCCCCTTCCTGGTTGTCTGTCTTCCGCGACTGAGATGTCTAACTTACCTACTCCCTTCTCCTTCTTCCTATCTACCAGCAAAGTCCTCTCCCCTCAATTAACAAGCGGACTATATCCTTCCCTCACCTTACAGTACTCAGAATGTGTTCCCTCACATATATGGCAAATTCTCGTAAACTCTCAGTTACTTTGGTCATCCGCCATGCGCCTAACCGACTCCTGATTTCTGAGTTTGGCCCCTGTTTGGATGTAACGCTCCATTCCCCATCCGATTTTCAACTTCGGTTGTATCTCCAACGAAACTTTTTTTTGTGCAGTACATTGCCTATTTATGTCCCTCAAGCGTTTCTTAATTTTTCTCCTCGCCCCCTCCCCGCTTGCTATTTCACCGCTTTGCAATACAAACATTACCCATTTCTACAGTTTCTTGGTTCTTTCTTAATTTTAAAACCCAGGTCTTATATTTTTTGCTTCGTAATTAATGCATGACCTTCTCGTAGCCTGTACTTCATTGCTCGGATTCTGCATTCTATAATCTCGCTATAGGCACCAATTTGCTGTACCCCTCCCTACTCTTAAAATGCCTTTCAGAAAACCCGTCTTCACTCGATCTAATTTTTCTGTTCGTTTCCAACCCCAAAATTCGGCCCCATATCTTGTAAATCTGCACCCATTTAGTTCCACTATATACATGGAACATGGAAAATGCTAAGAGGGTATTTTAAATAATCCGTAGTAGTTGGTACCACTGAAAGCAAACCCACACGCTAATAGAGAAAAGAGCACAAACTTGGAATACCAACGATATTTCGGTCTTATGGGTGCGGTAGAAGTCAAAGATGGTAAACAGCACGAATCCCGGCCATTAAAAGTCGTTAAATAATCTTAGATATTGTTTATTAGTTTATCGAAGTGAATACATCAGCTGTAGTACACATTTTCACATATTATTTGTTTATCTTTCCGCATGTTTTGAGATTAGAATTTCGAAGGTTGTTGTGTCACTAACATGGAATTCTAGTAATCGCCTCCCCCCTCCAGAAATTACATGGGATGCAAAATAAAGCTGGGCTTCCTTAAAGTATCGCAAATATTTCATGTGACAAAGAGATACAGTTCACATCGGCAAATTGGAAAATGTCTGCTGAACTCAAATTTGAATACCTCCTGGAATGGAAGAGCAATTACTTTTATACTTTTAAAACTTCCTTCAGTAATAAGGAGTGATCAAAAAGAGACAATCTCACATCGTTTTAACGAAGAGGCTTACAGGAAAATGTGATCAAGTTCTTGTGCTAAATGTGATTACAGAAAATTAAGAAAGACAAGAATAGGTTAATGTTTTTAATTTTTATTATTACATTCACATTAAAAAAATTAAGCTGCATTATCTTAATAAAAATGTTTAACTTTCAACACTACTCCATATTTGTACCCTGCGTTTCAAAATAGTGAAAATTCATTATGTGCATGATGCGGTTACGCGTTAACCTTATTTACTGCTAGCAACCTGGATAGTAGCAGATGAAAACAAGAAGTAAGGGAGGGTGGGACACCCATGCCCGCTGGACTTCTAGCCATAAGACAACACAGGTAGAAAATGTTTATTCCTCTCGCTTACCTTCTTCTGATCGTAAGAAAGAAGCGCTTCCTCTGACTGTAACGCGTGTCTGTCATAACAAATATTTCTATTATACATGCTCCAACGTTATTAATTACAAATTAAAGTAAATTTTACGAAATGTTTACAAAATTACCATGATCACGATCTACATTAAAAAACAATGGATTTCGATAATAGCTAAATAAGTACATATTTGTGTATAAATAACAAGATGCAAAAATCACGTAATGTAAGAGTGACATCACAAGTTTGAAGTTCGTTACATGAATAATTAAACTTTGGATTTAAAACAGCGCTAATCGTGAAATTTATACATTCAGGTATCTGCATGCTAAACAACTTTACCTTAGCTACACACAAGAATAGAACTATAAAAAACCGACACATTGCTAACAATTGGTGCATATCCAGGGGCAATGAACTTCGTTTACCCGGTCACTTCGGCGAATGCTGAGATGGATATTTCATTTCATTGAGTTTTCCACACTTCTATTTCATTCCATTGGTACAAAGTCTAAAGTTCCACGACGAAGGCGGGCTTGCACTTTGGAAAAGTTTCTGCCCCAACGACTGGTATGAAAATGGTATTTCTGATGGTCTTGAGGTCCTTGGAGGAGGTTCTATAGGAACCTCGTCCCAGAGATGACGTATGCACAAATGGCCAGCCGTTGAGCATGGATTAAGCAAATATACCAATATAAAGAACAGAAAATGGACTTTTTATTAAAATATATCAATAGAACAGCATCATCAAAGAAACGACTCCCTATGTTGCTTGTTGCCAACAGAGACAAGGCCATAACCTTCCAAATTATCTCGGAGGTAACCGTTTCATGTCGTGTTCTGCTCTTTCACTTTTTGTGTTAAGCTCATATGAATGAGAAAGTAAAATCACGTCTTTCTGTATTGCTTGGAAATTTCGGAATAAAAGTATTTTCCATCGGAAAATGGCCTTCCCAGAATCGTTCTGTGTCATTTTAACTACATATGCCTAACACTGTCAAAGGTATATTTGCTTGGTAGGTTTAAGTGATCGAGCACGTCCTTTTCATATTTCACAAACAGTTTCGTTAACGCATTTTCATTTTTTCTTAAATTATCACAAATTTAATTTCATTATTTGCGAAAGCCACCAATACAGCAATAAATTATGCCTTTTGTTTCCTTTGTGAGAGCCGAGGGCGGGAGAAACTGACAAAGAGCATAACTTATGATGGATATGCTTCTGGCGTTTTCTCGACAAACTTTCTTCTCCACAAAACAATTTTAGCTCAATGAGATAAGAAACTTCCTAAGGAACACAAGCAATCTCCAGATTCCTTCTGGTTTGTCAGAGTTCTTTTCACGTAGTACAGACTTTGGCAAAACAGGCTCATTAAACTGTTTGTTCCTTCCGACAGAACTAACTACTCAAACAATGGAACCATATTCAGACAGAAAAATGAGATGAGCACAAGCAACCACTTCTGCTATGCGTGATACCGACTTGCGGATAGACTCAGTGAAATGTCTGAAAGTGTCTTAATGTTATTCGACGACCTCTCTAAAATTGACAGCAGTGGTGCTAATATTGTATTGCGTTAGAGCCCCTTTGTATTTGATTGCTTTAAATATTTAAAACCACCTTCGAACAAACTCTCCATAGGCCTCAACTGAAGATTTGTTGAGACGAAAACAGCGTGTTCCGCATGTTTCAACTTGCACTGTTCTCACATGGAAGACGCTAAACTAGCACCAGAATATTGTAAAGTTAAATTTTAGCGTGAGAAGCTATGAGCAGTGGTAGATTGTTCTAAATGAGAATTTACGCTGTCTTTTACCTTTGGAGAAGAAGTTCAAATATTGAGAAAGTTACTTTATTATTAAGATATGTGTGCCACATCACCTCCCAGGACACGTCGATAACAAAGTGAACGTATAGAGAATACAATACATCGCTAAAACATTTTAGTTATGGAATATGACTGGATTGTTATGCTTCTTCGTGCATTATTGAGATAACAATATGCATACAAAGTGAGTTTTCTCGTTTTACAGAAATGCAGGTGCTCTCACTATTTCTATTTTTTGTATTACAAATATCTACAAGAGTAAAATATCATTCAATGTTTTATGTTTGTCATTTCATATTAATGCAAAGTTATGCGCATTTACTCATTATGTTAAATAAAGAATACTCTTATAGTAATTTGTGATTTAATTAAATGTATATAATTACGATTGTTATATTAATAAACATTACAGAGTAAGCATTATTTCTCTGGGTTTTTTTTTCAGAGAATAAAATAAAGAAGGTTTAAGGGGGAATATTTGAATCCCGGACCTTCACAGATAAATACCAGCACGCAACTAGTGCAACACGAGTCAGAACATGCCGACGCAGTGGTGCAATGTTTATATATGTTTAAAATATAGAAAATTTGATATTATTATTGTAAAGTAAAACATTATATTTATAATATAAATGAATATAAATTGGGAAAACCTCTTAGCAAGGTTTCATACATATATTGTTTATAAGGTGTGTGCTAGCAAGCCGAACTTAAGCACTAGGCAATCACCACACTTGAAGTTATCTCAATTTTGTTACACATTCCTCCAGCAGCGTTATCTACTACTGACTGCCTTTATAACCTGGAATGCCTCCTAAACAATACAAATTCTGAGAGAGACTAAAATGTCACTAATAGAAAACTGGTTATTTGCCCTCACAAACTTATAGTGCATATTCTTAATTTCAGAACAGAGGGAATGGCTCAGAAGGTACGCATTATGACCTTTAGGCGAATGCGGAGAGCGAGTTTTCGTTTTGTTTGTTCTGTTAAAAAATCGAAAGAGCCGAAAAAATGTTGTATAGGGTTGACGGTGGCGCTTCTGAGTGGATCGCCGGCGCCGGGGTGTTCTATCTGGAAACCCCCGTGATTCAACTCCCTTTCCTCCCTTCATAAGAGAAAAAACAACACATTTCCCCAATTGTTAGATATCTGTTCGGATTTTGTGACCAATTTAGGGAAATTATTAACTATATGTTGCAGTTTATCCAAGATGAGTGCAACATTCTGAGTACTAGTCATTTGAAACGTTTAATACACTCCTGTGTTTACTGAATTTATGATCGGAACATTTCTAACAGTTCAGTGCTTGCAACATGAACAGACGGTCCGAAAGTGCAAGCCCTGCATATCTGTAAACCACTTAGTCTTAAAAATTCCTATCTCGTCCATTTTTGATGCCCAACAATTCAACTAAAATCCTCTTCTTATTAATACTATTAAGAGGTATTTTAATTTCCTTATCCTCCAATTGATTTTAAAGCTCGAACAGACCTAATAATTAAGCATCTACATTTAATATCAATCTTATCCAACATTGAGGTAAAAAATGTAAGGAAATAATCCTAGAAAATTGTTATATAAAATAATAGAAAATGTGGAAGTGAAAAATTTTACTGAATTCAATAGAAAGAATGTAATGCACTAATAACTGTTAAAATCTTTGAATGGGAACATTTATGAGCCCTTTTCTGAATTAATTTTGCTGAAAACAGCGCATAAATAGATGTTATACCTTTCGTTCGAGAAATACACCCGATGTGTGTATATAAACATTCTCAATGCAATTCCAATTTATAAGAATCCTTGACAGACACGATTCTCTCCCAGTGTTGCGCTATGGGTAGGCAACTACTTCAGCACTGGTGTTTTGAGAAAGTATGTAAATTGTTTCCAGGTGTCTTTGGAATTCTCCTTTCACTCGCCTGCTCTCTTCGAGTACAGGCAACTTCTTCATTACATATGCTTAGCAGGTAAGTATTTCCTTGACATTCAGGCGCTTTACAAACGGAGAGCTTTCTGGCATAGGCAACTCTTTCAGTAGCCCTGCTTTGCGGGATAGTATCACAGGGAGCTTGTACAATATTACTAACGTTTTATCCCGGGTAAGACACTGTAAACAAATGTAAAAAGTTGCGAGGGTAAATCTCATTCAAATTTAAGTTTCTTGTAGAAAGAGTTTGTAAATAGCTTGCTCTTGCCACTGAGGGTCTGAAAATGGAAGATCATGTGCGTCCCTGGCTGTCAAAGCGAGGGACAATCAAACGTCGCTTCCAATTACAACCGCTGGGGTGCCGTTTGAACTTTACAACTGTTTAATCAAGTTGTGATGCTTCGCTAACTCCTGTCTCGCGGCTATCAACAAGATGTTTAACAATCCTTTAAATGCAGAGGTCTTTCCATCTCGGTAATTAATTTATCCGCCATTAACCGTCCACGCTTTCTAATGGAGCGACTATGATAAAAGACCGAACGCTTCTCAGTTTAAAACGAATGAAAGGATACCATTTAGCATTAAAAATAATTCAAATTGAATTATTACAACGCAATATAAAAAGAAGGAAAGTATTTAAAATGCATACAGTGCTTCACAATATTAGGGAAAACAGAATTTAAAAGCATTTGCGAGTTAGAGTCTTTAATGTAAAATGGTACATCGCGAACCTTAATGAACAAGAGCTTTTCTTAACTATAAATAAAGAGGTTTAATGGACATCAAAATGATTATTTGAATGCCGTTTTTCTTTAAATCCATTAAATTTACAGTTTTAATACGATATATGTATAATTGTGAAAATCATCAACTTCGAAGGATGCAAAAATTTCTAAACAAGTTAATACTACACTTGATACTACGGGCACTATTATTATATGCCACGTTTAAGGTAAAATTTCAAAGAATAAATTAATTCATATTTTGCTAACTTCTATGAGAAAAACAGTAAAAACAAAAATATCCGTTGATGGTGTCTCTCTCAATCTCTCTCCCCATATAGTCGGTCCTGGTGGTCTAGTGGTAGCCTAAGTTGCCTTATAGACCCAAGATCGCCGGTTCAAACCCGGGCACGATCGATGGATTTTTTCGGGCGTAAAAATCCTAAGTATGGCTTCCATCAGAAGGGAAGTAAAGCCGTGGGTCCCGTGTCGTATATTTACGGCACGATAAAGAACCTCAAAGTCTGAAAGAAGAGACCTCTGAGCAAAATTTGTCGGCCGTTTCACGCCCTGAATAGGCTGGGACATTGATGACCTGAGATGTTAAAGAGTGTCCGTAAATAAAATAAATCAACAACTCTCACCATTAAATGTGTGAATATTATTATTTTGGGGGTTCATCAAAATAAACTCCGTAAAAACAATTTTAGTAAAATTTATTATATAACTAAACTCCTTAAATCCGAGAGTTTATTTATGGACACTTTTTAACACTCCAGGCTATCAGCGTCCCAGTCAATGCAGGGCTTGAAATGACCGATAAATTTTGCTCAGAGGCCTCATCTTTCAGGCTTTTTCGTGCCGTAACCAACAGTTTTGCTTTCTTTCCGAAGGAGGCCATACTTATGCCATTATTATGCCCGAAGAGGGTCGTTGTCCTTGGCCGAGAGGCAAGTATAGTCACCACTAGACCATCACAGCGGTGTATGTGTGATCTACCGGCCTGCAAGAATGCCAGTGATTGTTTTAGCATACGGTTTTTTCCTTTCCTATCACTGCCGGTGTCGAACGCTCACTTTTCTCCTCATCTTGCAGTGAAGTTTGGCCACTTTTTAATTCCCCAAACGAACTGAAAACGTTTGTCCTACATGTAGCAAGGTCCCCAAAAGTCTATTGCAAGTGCTCAAGGCTTTGGAATTCATTTAAAGACTCTTGAAATCATAAAGAATGATAGCGCGAAAACGCTCTCTCTCCAGCTACGAGAGGGGTTGTTTACCCTCATACTCTGGGGGATGGTCGCTATCTGGTACCATTTTACTCGTAAGGGGAGGGCTACCACAAGCCACATTACTTGAGTTTGTCAACATTCAAAAACTTTCGCATTCCCTAGTTTAAGTTTATATAATGCTTTTCGGAATGTGGCTAACACTGAGCCTATCAGCTTAACAGCCTAACTCTTGCAACACTTCTTTCCTGCTTTAAATTTATTTGTTGCTAACTTTTGAAGCTTGAGTGCCATAAAACATAACATGCAGGTGTTATTATAGAATGTGATGAAAGGAGAATATATTTTAATGGGTAAATGTAAGTTGTTATCGTGAATAAACTGTATTTTATATTTTTTATAATTCTGCTAAAGGTATTTATAAATATTACGTATCCCATGTAGAGATACAATAGGTCACAGGCATGCATGCCCTATTTGCAAGGCCTCATATTAGATAAGCACTGGGAAATACTGTACAGTCCACCAGGTGGATGATTTTGTTATCGTGAACTGTGCTTTAGGGGGACCTTGAGAAAGGTTTCCATGGCAAACGAATTCTCATCCTCTCAGAGAGCTAAAAGCACTTTCTAAACTGGTATGGGAATGCCTAAAGGTTATAACAGCCTTGGGATGGCGCAATAGGCTTGAACTAGGGGTATCGGGTGTTTGTGGAAATGAAAAAGCAGATTAGCTGGTCTAAAAGGGTATCGAACCCGTGGTTGGTAACAGTTACTAAGACCGTGGTAAAAACCCCAAATTGGGTGGCAAACCTATCCTAGGTCGAAACAGGAACGGGAGACGCTATAAAGATGAACCTATTTGCAGAAAAGGAGACTGTTGGTACTGGAAGTGTCTCTTCCTATGGGCTTGCACAGTATGCAGACGTGCGGAAGGTCGATAAATTACAATCTATTTGACCATTTTGTTTTTCCTCTCTCTAATCCAAAATAATTTGTTTTGTGCTTTAAGCTTATTGCGGACACTGTATTAAACAATTCTCTGTTGTGTTTAGTAAGGAGGGTACAATTCACATATCGCGGTTAAGTTTTTTATTTCGCAAGGTGGGGCTTCATCAGCTAAAATCTCCGATAGAGCGTCCGTCACTTGAAAATACTGCTCCAAGTGTTTGTAATCTGATAGCCGTCTTTTGCTTGCAGTTTGTTTTGCGTTTATGGGCGAGCACATTAAGGAAAGGAAATGTGAGACGGGCGAAGGATTAAGAAGAGGACGGCAAACATTTTAAGCCCCATTGACGGACAGCTCGATATATTGACCAGGGCACGTTATGCTTCTTCAGTCAACATGGCCCCAGCAGAGCGAGTTCTGTCGACCTATGAATTATAGCATTTCATTGTTTGTTTTTAATTACAAGCTAATAATTCAACCATTGTGTAGTTGTAGCATTAAAAGTAATACAAAAAATCCAATCCCGAAGGGAGAGCCTTAGCCTTTTACTGCCTAAAAAGTTTTACTTGCCTTTTGAAATATTATGACGATGGTCTGGACAGTTCTTAGCCTAACGATGAAAGAACGAATTATTTTAATTTTCAACATAATCTCCCTTGAGGTCAGCACATTTACTTCAACGATGATCTAATTGATTTCCGGAAGATGTTAAAACTGCATTCGTCTCTGGACTTGAGAGAGTTCAACCTGGGGATGTTTTAACAATTCTCTCGTCAACACACTTTATAAAAATTGTAGCAACACTATGCAGTTATGTTAAAAACTAACTCGAGTAACTTCCCAAAGACGCTCCTATCCAATGTTTTGAAATTCTTCTTGTTTAACAAAGAATACAAAGTAGGATGTAGAGCTCTGTCCCAGTCCCCGTAGTCTTCACCATGCTTCTGAAAGTGCAGAAATTCTCCCACCGAGTGTTTCTTAATTTGGGGAAAAGGAAAAAGTTACGCGAGCCAAGGCCTTTCAGAGTTTTCTGGAAATCTCTGCAGTATTGTCCCGTTACACTTGTGTGCACAGACGCGCTATTTCCTTGAGATGACCGTACCTTTCCGCACAAGGCAGTGATACTTTAATACGTTCCATGTTACTCTCTGAGCAGTGTTAATGCAGCACAACCATAGCACTGTGTTGCACACCTCTCCGTCACTCAATTTAATCGCTGCCAACGAAAATGAAGAGTTCCCGTTATGTTTATGGAATTCCTTTGGCAACAATCCTGTTTATCACATAAGATATTTTTGTTTCAGAAAGCGTCATGCACAACGTAAAAACAATTGTCTTACCGAACTTTTCGCAATGTCTCATAAATACACACTATTAGTGTTCAAACGGCACGGCCTTTGGCCCCTGTGAACGAAAACATGCATAGCAAGGAGTTAAGTTTTTCATGTCTACCTCAAAAAAGGCCAAACTTATAAATGTAAAGGGATATACGCTAAGCACACAATACACGAGGATGGATGAACCACATAACCATATCCCGGTTCCGCATTAATAAAATATTGATTGTTACAACACTGCGAACAAAGAACGCACAGTACACGCAACGTTACCTGTCTCGAAACTTCTGCAAGTTAATTCCTCTAATTGTATAAAATGCAAATGAGGTTAATGCAGTCCAAGACGGAGGAAGTGCGGAATCCTTTGCCTTTAGCGGACGTTTGGTTTATTTGTTTGTGCCCTGTTAATACATAACAAGATGATACAGTAATTGAAGTTGTGTTTCAAGTTTTTCAAGTTCTCTAGTACAGTCATCGCTCGCAATACCGCCAAGGGTAGCCGAGGTCGTTAAGGCGCGGACTCGTGAGCGGGAGGTCTGGGTCCGATCCCTACCAATATCGTCCTCTCTGACTGGGTTTTTTTCCAGGGTTTCCTCAGCTTTCATAACTGGCAAATACCGGTTAAACTTAGGCTTGGAACGTTTCCTTCCTTAAAAATATCCTTTCACAATATATCATTTCATGCGTCATCAGTGTTCACCGCCTATGTGCCTCGATAGTCAAAACGGGCGTTAAACACTGTTAAAAGTCGCTCGCAATAGAAGTTTATTACAAATACCGCACAATCTATAAGAGCGATGGACGCACAGAGTGTAGCAACAGGTCAGTGTTTGTTTAGCGACCATAATTTAAAAAAAAAAAACTAAAAGAAAACTCGGATTTTATTGCATATTTTTAATTACGTTGTACAGGTCTAATAATTTATAATATGGCCATTGTGTAGTTATAGCATTAAAAGTAATACAAATAATTGATTATGGACGATAGGCGCATGTCCCTTGATGAACTGCACACCGTTTGTTACTCACGACGATTTGGGTATGAAAAAATGTTGAAGTCTGTCATCGGCTACTGTTAATGCACAATGTAGATCCGGATATTATGGAGAAGAAAGTACAATACATATAATGGAAACATCCAGGCAGTCCCCTCTGCGGTCAATCGTCTCGTTGTGCAGTTGATCAAAACTTGTTATAGTTTTGGAAGGTTATCCCGGTCAATGTGGCAGGCAAGGATATGTTGTCCTTTCTAATAACATATCTGTCGATTTCTTGTAAGAGAACGCATCTCTCGCTTACACTTAAACACGCCGCAATTGATACATAGTTCAGATTCGTAAAGCGAACGAACGAACATATTCCCTTGCAGGAATTTTCATGCAATCGATTTCGGTCAGCAAGCACGTTACTCGTGTCCTTTGATGCAGAATTCGCCATGCACGTAAATATTTCAAGCTACTGCAGTCACCCCTCCGTTTCCTTATGACCTATTGAATCAAAGGTGGACAAAATGCTTCGAATTTTGGAAGCGCATAGTTCAAGTCTGTTAGAACTGTGAACTATGTGAAAAGTTCTAGGCCTGGACCATATAATTATTTATGTTGGTACTCGTACATATACCCTAAGCATTCATTTGACATATAAAGTCACTTTTCAAATATTTTAATACAGAGATGTACTGGGTAACTTTGAGTAACACGCAGTGATAAAATTATTTAACGCCAAAGGAAACAGATAGCAAATTTATAAAACCTTATGGGAAATGAGCAAAGAACATTTTTAATAGCGTTTAGCGCCCACTTTTCTGCTGAAGCATCACAGGATGATACATGAAATGAGAAATTGGGAAAGGATTTTTATTTTTTTAAAGAAAGGAAGTGTTTCAGTTTAGAGTACCTGCCTAGCGTTTGTCATTTATGAAGACTGAGGAAAACCTGCAAAAATCTTAAGCACGGAGGACGCTCATGAAAGGAATCGAACCCCAGAACCCCTGCTCACGAGTTCGCGCCTTAATGATCCTGGCCACCCTTGGAGGTCCACCAGGACCATCTGTCACACATTAATGCAACTTTCGGTTGCATAGTATGCAAACACTTGGTACGGTTAATCACGTGTAAGATGCCTGAATATGGTGGTAATCAGAGAAATTCACTTAGCTCTACCCTATATTTCATTATAAGAATGGGTTCCTACTTAAGCATTTAGATTTGCTAAGATAAACTACCGAGAGAGAGAGAGTAAACTAATACTTAATAATAATGGAGTGACTGAAATAATATTAGCATTGCCTTAACCTACTCTGATTTCAGATTTTTTTCAATACTTCCCATTTTTAAAATTTCATTAGCATTGAAAGAAACTCCTCATCTTCCTGAATTCGAACGTCCTCTAGTAAAACTTGGGAATCCCAGGTGTGGGTGACACCCAGTAAACTTTCCACAATTTTCGAAAATATTCTAAATATGAGCCACCACTGAAGAACTAGATCCACCTTCCTTTGAAATCGACGTCTCCTCTCTTTAAACATTTTAAACTATCTTCCAGAAAAGAACTAACTCTCCTGAAGATTTGTTGGGACCCAAGCAGAATTATTTCGTCCTCTGTGAACATGTCTCAACTTGAACACCTCTCAAAGGTGGGAACCGGAAGTGATAACAATGAAACCAATACCACGAGTACGTTACGCATTAAGCTAATAAAATATTGTAACGCTAAATTTAACATTATAAATTAAGCCTGAACATAATGACCATTTTTTACGAACGGATCTCATAAAAACACAAATTTCACTGCACACATTCGACATCACGATGCTCATTTTCCCAGTCAGGAACACAATAACGAAAAAAGTATCGCCCATTAAGAGTTTTAATGTCAGTGTTAAATATCATTCGGTAGAACTCGGAAAACTATTCACAGAAGCGGGTAGCGCCAGGTACTTATACATGTTAAACTTATCAAATATCAGCAACAAGGGTCTCCGTTTGTATGTATGAGTATACAGGTAGCCCGGTTGAGGTTTCTTCTGAAGAAATGGCATGGCGATAGAAGACTGTGAGGTTGCTGACATCCGCATATGAAGAAGCTGAGTACGCGAGGCCTGCCACGTTTTATGACTCCACGCCAAGAACACTCGAGGAAGGGAAAGTTGCTGCATAATCCAAATGACTTCTGACGTCCTTTTGTGACTATAGACGAAACTTGATCCGTCACTACACCTCGGAGACAAAACGGCAGTGAAAACAGAGGCGTGGTGAAGGTGAAAGTGATGACATCCTTTTTCGGTACTCGCATCATGATTACTATTTGGAAAAGGGTAAGACAATAACTGGTTGTTATTATGTAACGTTTGCATAGTGAGTTGAAGGACAAGATGGACGCGCCTGCTCACCCGTCGGTCTTTGCGATGGGAAAAGTGAACAGCTGGACTTTACCCAATAAGCTCCATGTGACTTTTACCATTATCCTTATCTCAAAACTTTTCGTCGAATAAAGAAGTTATCTTAGCAGTTAACAAGTATTCTGCACAGTTCAAAAGAAAACATTTTTCTGGAACCTCTTTGGATGAAATGTTTTGAGCTCATAACAGATTATGTTGAGAAATACATTTTTTTAAAAAAAACTGTTATTTACTATGTTTTTACCAGACTTATATATCCGCCCTCGTGTCTTCATAAGTCGCTTGCATGTGTTTTTCTGCATGACAACGTAAAGCAATAGCAGCACAACAATAGACTTTTATATTGTTAATAAATGTCTTGCATGGGTCGTCAATTATAAGTATAATATACAATTATAAAGAGGAAAAAGTAATATAAATATAGAGCAATAGTAATAAATAAATAACAAAATTAAAAATGGGAAGAACGAAATTCACAGATATGTAAAGGGAAAAATATTACATTATTTACAATTATCACTATTTATTCCGTTCTAACCAGATAATAAATTGTTCTGGCTATGCGCACTTTGGCTAGGAAAATGCCCATATTCAACCAATTATGTGATCAGCAAACAGCTACCAGCATGCCAATCACTGCCAGGGGTGGCCTAGTCGTTAAGGAACGGACTCGTGAACGGGAGGTCTGGGGTTCGAATCCCACCACCGTCCTCCCTGACTGAGGTTTTTTTTTCAGGTTTTCCTCAGTCCTCATAAATGGAAAATGCCGGGGAGGTACTCTAAACTTAGGCCTGAAACGTTTCCTTCCTTAAAAAAACCTTTCCCAATTTATCATTTCATTTCATGTATCATCAATGTTCACTGCCTGTGGTTCCTCAGTTGTAAAAACGGGTGTTAAACACCATTAAAAAAAAGCACACCATTCGACCTGTAATTGCCCTAAAGTTTTCAGGAAACAGCGTATTCCTCAGGTGTTCCCAGTGTATACATTCTGCCAGAACATGTACCCATTCCTCATCCAATCCTACCAGAAATATCCGTTATTTTTTGAGTCTTTCAACTTCCCCATCTACACCAGGCAATTACTCATGTTGTCTTTCTCCCTAGAACGAGCTTATATATTACCCCAGGTTAATTTAATTTCATTCGATAGGAGACTTTCGTGTTACATTCTGGCTCAATTTCGTACCTGCTGATACCTTCTAGCCTTCTTTTAACCTTCTTCCAAGCACCGTTATTCTTTTTCATTACCTCGTTGCCACATTGAACCCAGGTCAATTCCTGTGCAGCCCAAAATGTTTATGTTATATTTAGTTATTAACACAGTACCATATTACCAGTATTTCACCGTACTTTACTATTAATCGTATATTCATAGCAACCCATGTCTCTCATAGCCCGAGCCCGAGAAAACGTTTATTAAAAGCAAGTGGAGTTTTATTTACATGTTCAGCTATCGCCCCTCCCCATAGTTCGTTTGCATACAGCAGAGCATACTCTACTGGTATATCTGAAACGCAAACCAGAACATTTAGTAAATCGTTTAGTGGACACTTATTCCAATTCCCGCTCATATTAAAGGTTTCTCCTAAATATATATAAAACATTTTGTATTTCTTGTCTACAGTAATCTCTGGCATGCATGTTTTAAATGTCATTGTTTTTTCTTTAATTAACATGCGTCTTGTAGGGTGTGAATGTCTTTTTGCAAACAATTTCATGTTAGAGATAAAAGAATGAGATCGTCAGCATGCAATCATTTCCTCCGCTAACAGGGCATCGTCTACAACTATATTATAGAATATCCCTTACTAATTCCTATCTCAACACCGAATTTCACGTCACATCTCTGAACACTGACAAAGGATATTTTGTGTAATGATACGGATATATTATACACCTGCTTGATATTTCGTCAGCCCCTCCCTGAATGTTGCAATGATAGTGATAAACTGGCGCACCACTGACCATGTTTCTGGATATAATTTACAGTGCGATTCTATTACTTCCGGCACTACTAAATGCCTTCTATCAAGGGTGCTTTTCCAATTTCGCTATCCGTTTGTACTGGTACTGGAGGGGGGTTAAGACAGCCAACTGCCCCACTCCGGGCAGCGTAAAGAGATGAATGACGTTAGGGTTTTGCACATAACTCAAATCAAATCGATGCAGAACCTTACTACTATACAGTTGCTGACGTTGCGTGTGAAACGCTTCTGGTGCTATCCCCAGCTACTGGGAGGCGGTACAATCAAAAGCATCTCCCTTTCATTTCCTGACGGCGGAGGAATGCCAGGCATGAGAGACGCGTGGGGTAAAAGAAAATACCTTTTACAAAGTTTACGTCCAGAAGCGGATTCTAAAGAAGAAAAAAATGGAGTCAGCTATTCAAAAAGTGGTCGTAACGCCCAAAACAATGGGGGGGTCGCCATAAACTTCCCTATCCACCTCTTCTCTGATTCGGGGTTAGCCATAAAAGAAAACCGTATATGCGCATGCTCCTGGGAGATGTGCAGCTGACGTCACTCACGCTGTTGTGAAAATTGAAAACTCAATACCACAGCGTGCACGGGAGATGTCAGCCCACATCTACCTTCTTTATTTTACACCCACTCCCATTTTCTAAGCATGCTCTCGTGCCTGATTGAAAATCCCAAGCAGAAATTTCTACAAAATTGATTACAGTTTCTTTCTCCAATTCCACACCCCCTTCAGAAGTGAGCTCTGAAACTTACAGCAGTTCACTTCCTCGTTTCAATCTACATGGGCCTCTATCCAATTTACGGCAATGGTGTCTTTTTTTTCTGTCAAGCATGTGGCAACACTGCAATTACATAATGTACGATATCTAACTTTGCTGATTTACAAAAACATTTTTCCAGTTGATAGGATTCTTCTTAATGTCATTATCGCAGAAAGAGTGGGGTTAGCCAGCTACGCTCCTGAGGCGCCACAAGCGATGAATGATATACAGGGAAAGCAGTTCTTTTAAAGGAAGGAGGCTTTCCCGGCCTAAGTTTAGGGTTCTTCCCGACATTTGCCATTGATGAGGACTGAGGAAAACCTGGAGAAACATTATTGGGGCGGGGGGGGACGGTCCTGTCCGGAATCGAACTACAGACACAGGAGTCGGTGGCTGTACACCAGGGTCAAGAAAACAGGAGAACTGTATGGAATAAAGTCAAGAAACGCCTAAAAGATACAGATAAGTGCAATGTGGGGAGAAGATCTCGATGTGCAAACAGGGTGGTTTAGAATGTGATCGGAGCAGCACTGAGGTGTGGCCTTCCTTTACTAATTAACAACCGCTAAGGTCGCAGAGAAAAGGAGAAACTAAACTAAATTAAGTCTTTCTACTGACTTGGGGGGGGGGGGGTTACATTATTATAACTACGTTAAGCGATGTAGGTATAAATTATTTAAAAAAAGGTGTACTATACGTCAGTTTCATTCATACTTGCACATCCTCGTCACTGTGGAGTCGGCCGGTCCGAAGATATGGCGATAAGCTTCAGCTATAGGGAAGTTGTCTTTACAGAAGAACTTTTCAATTCAAATGATTGTTCAACATTCATGAAGATATGCTTTGGATGTCCCGAGCGTTGTCAGCTAACAGGCGCTTGTTTCTACTCAGGATTATAGTGGTTTCATTGCCTATATCCTTGACCCCAGTACTGAGTCAAAAGCGTCGTCCTCAGTGAGAGTTATGTGAGGTGATGGACTGAACATTTCTATCTAAGAAATCGTCAAACATCGGCCACACTCGGTAAGACCACGAGTATTTGTTTCTGTTATCCATGGTTTGTCATCCGTTTGTGAAACACTTGCGCCATTCATACGTTTATGTCTTTTCCCCAAATTGTTCTTTAATACTGGCAAAATTTCGATTTATTTTACGCCCTCCCGCGATAAAACGTTACGCTGTTCTTAATCGACGAATGTATCTCTTGCTCGGACATGATGTTACTGACAAACGAAACGAAGGTGCGAAGCGAAATCCCCAAGCATAAGGTCTAAAGGTATGTCACGTTTCATGCTACTCTCAAATGTAAAATAAAAACTTCCGTCAGGCATAAAGTAAGCGAATTCCTCAGCAAGCTGAATTTGTGAAGTTCGTTACAGAGCGCTAGAACAGAGAATGTAGCAAATAACAAGTAACGCCAACTGAAGATATACAAAATACACACAACTTTCAGGCTTAAAAGTAAATGTTTTTCCAATATCATTATTATTTTATTTACGTGTTATATGGTTTGCTTAACGTTTCTATTTGCACTTAGATGTATAACAACTAAAACGGAATGTGATTAACATTTAAGCTACATAGTTAATTTTAGACGTACGATTGCTTGTTTTTTGTGTTCAGAAACCGTTGTGTTCTCTCCGCCTGCATTTACTGTACACTTTACATTACCAAGGTTGATAGAGTACACACACTAATGCTTAAGATTTGCACATCGCTCCAGCATTCCCTGCGATTCCCCTTTTTCCGCTGCCGTTCGGTACTGAAGTCGCATGAGGGCTATTGTATATAAGGGGAAGTTCGATAATTCATCCATGCGCATGCGCATACTACTCCTCCCATATTGTTTCACATGATACTAACCAATTGTTAACGCTAACAATAACAATTCCCCCTTCAGCGATGTTCTCGACGAATGCAAAAATTCTGTTTTTAGGTAGTCCAATTTCTCTAATTTTCAGATACTACTTTTCTTATTTTACTTAAATGTTATATACCGAGTTTCGTTGCGAAAAAACAAATATTGGTTTCGCTAAAGAAAATTTTAAATTTTCGATTTTAGATAAACGCCCACTCGAAATAATTTCATTTCACTGACTTTCAGAAACTAATTCCTATTTAATTTCAAAGGCCCATGCCGAGTTTCGTTGAGAAAAGACAAACATTTCGGCCGCTAGAGTAATTTTTAAATTTTTTCTTTAGGCTAACCCCCAGCTAACTCCAATTTTGCTGGTTAACGAACTGAATAAATGGTTTGTTAATTGATCGTTATATGCCGAGTTTTGTTGAGAAAAAACACTGTGGCCGGACACACACAAACATTTTTTTATGTTCATTCTTGGTGCCTAGTAGGTATGATCGATGGAAATTTGAAGAACATTTTCAAAAAAGAATTATGGGTACAGCCGCAATGCATTGTTAGAACATGTTTTGCGCCACCATGGACAACAAGGGTAAAAACAATAAACACTTTGCAGCAGGTGTACGTAACTATCGGCGGTGGATGACTGAACTACACAAAGGCAATAAAAATATCGCAGTAACGTACGCATTCAAACAAAATAATATTTTCCTCGACTGATGACCTTCCATGCCTCTAGAGAAAGTATTGTAACGTTCCTATGTTTAAATGCCTAATGGTTTCAAAGAAAATGAACATTTGTTTATTTCCTTTTCAAAGCAAAATGAAGCACCTACTTTGAGAATTCAATAACAGCTGTTTGCTGTTGCAAACACAAAGAACATTTGGCATTAAAATAACTGCAAGTTTTCCCATATTTAAAATAAGTGGTTATTTCAAAATTTTTCGGAATGACCCACAGATTGCAGCAACAGTTACGAACCAGTTTTGTTATCAATTCGTGGAAATATCGAACATCACACGATATAAGTATTTGGTAAAGAATGCAACAGATGTGACAAACACTCTACCTGCATTTTCAACTGTTTGTATGCGATCATGAAAGCTTGCGCGATGAAAAAGCAAAATCCGTCAGAAATGTGTGCGGAGGTTGTGGAGGATTGCCGCTTACTTCACATTTTCAAGCAAGATGGTGCCGCTGCTGCTGACTCAGGATCGAGCGAACCAGAGAGAAATCTCTCGGCAACGTTTGGCCCGTTTTCAGAGACTTTGTGACTAATGGTGCATACTGCACAAAACAGCAGTCACGAATCTCCACTGCCAAAGATGGTCGAGTGTGTGAAGAAGATAAAACGCTTTTCGGTTTTCTGTGATGCCAACTTCCACCAGCTTTACACTTATCGAGAAGAAAAGATCAGGTTTAAATCATCTTGCTTGCCTTCACACATATGTCGTTGCAATAGTGACAAGCACACCCGCCCCATTCCCCTGACCCAGCTCCATACGACATTCACCTGTTCCCTAAACTGAGAAAATCCCTTGGTAGTGTCTAGGGAGAGTACTATATCGTTAACTTTTCAAGCGACCCTATGTACAGTGTTTAACTGTAGTATCTAACAGATTTTAAACTATAAACTGTAGGCAAACGTGACCAGAAGGGACGTTTTCATTGATCATGTACCTAATGACGGCAAGGAGCTCCCCTAGTGCTAAACCCGAGACATATAAACAGCCTGCGTATTAAATAATAGTTATGGGCAGCTACTTGGAATCAGGAAAATTAAACAACGCCCCAAATCTGATCCAAACAGTGCTTTGAAGACTCTCAAGTCAACAACAAACAATCCATATGTTTTGCTCTGAACTTCGCTTAAATACCGTTCACCAGGGCTCGCTGCAGATGCAAAGGAACCCGATTTCAAACAGTATGCAAATAGGAACATCCGTTTCCCGCTCGGGGGCGAAAGGATCTGAATACGACCGACAGAAACTACCCCCTGTTTTGGCTTTAACGGTTTTGTTTGTTTTTACAATGCCTTCATTTTTTTTGGTTGCAGCCAGAGAGGAGGGCATGTTCATTCGCTTTAAAACGGAGGGAGCTCTGTTTCCTTCACAAATGTTTTTACAGAAGAAGAACCAATTGTAACGTTAGATCACGGAATTGCAAGCATAACAGTAACAGCTCAGTCTTATGTTATAGTTGAAAACGTGCACAGACTTTATTTGTATAGAAACGGGATTCTGTTATTAAACATGTTCGTTCTTCTATGCCACAAACGACATTAATAACAACCCCATACCGTCAACGGGTGACGTAAGAAGCAAACTATTCAGAAAACGTGTTACTTAGTAAAGTTTTACATTAATATATGTGTTGCCGTCTTGCATCAAGACAACGTTTCTGTAATGTTGGTACTACCTAGTCTTACCATAAATACTCTCACAAAGATTCCAGTAAATTTTCATAAAAATTTTCATGCAGGAGCTGCGTAAACTAAACGAATTCCTCAACGAGTTAAATAACTTCTAATAAAATGCAAACAAAATACAAATTTAGGCCTTATTAATTAATAAAATGAAATAAGATATGGCATTACTGTGTGGTATTAAGGGAAACAAAATTACAATTCTCCCAATCTATAAGTATCACGAAAGAGAAACCACATTTTTAGAATTATTATTAATTGAGATTAAACCACAAACAACAATAGTATACTATTAGTTAAATGTAACCATGTTTATGAACAGATCCCTTTGACATCACCTTCACATTTGCTAAAATAGAAAGAAAGTTTCGAGTTAAAGATGATGTTCATATGTTTCAATAAAACAAAAACATGTTACTATTTAAAAACAATTGCAGTGTTATATAAGTAAATACACATAATCTGAAAGAACAATCGAATGTTTCATTGATTTTTATTGGTTTTGAAGTTTAATTTAACTGTTATTGTATTACAAATATAACGCAAACGTTTTCTTTAGATTTATCAATTTATTTTAATGAAATATACTGAAATTTTGTTGAGAAAAACAAAAATAGCAGCAGTTAGAGCGAGTTTTAAATTTTCTTTAAAACTTTCGCTTTAGGCTAATCCCCAAACCCCCAGTGGTCAAATTTTGTTGTTTAGCGAACTCGACAAATCGCTTATCAATTGATGGCTATGTGCCAGGTTTCTCTGAGAGCGCTAGAGCGTTCACACACACATGTATAGTTATACAATATTTTTGTATACATTTTTTCTTTGTCCTTGTGGTGCCTTGTAGGTATGATGGATACAGATTTGAAGAACTGTAACCCCTGAAAACACAAAACGATACAAGTTTCAAGGAGTTAGTTTTATTTTCTCAAAGAACTGGATACAAGCTAAAACCTAACCTCATTACTTTAAAATAAAAGTGTCGCTTCCTCTAAAGCAGGCGTAAATGGGTAGGTTGCGAACTGTCTGATCAGGAGATGATTCATAAAGATACAGAATAGGTGGATAATGTCTTGCATTCCACACTGCGAAGTGTTACAAAAACTGCTACTTTATACCACAAATCCTTTTCAAAAGCTTTGTTACAGTGCAATACAGTAGAACGGTAGGGATTCCCATTTTGAGGTCAAGGGGGGCCCGCTTCCCTTGGTCGTGGCTGATGGTGACTTGCGCTTTACAAATGTATGCAAGCGGCCGGCCCTTGGAGGA
Organism: Metallyticus violacea; assembly: GCA_030762175.1. Lineage (NCBI taxonomy): Eukaryota > Metazoa > Arthropoda > Insecta > Mantodea > Metallyticidae > Metallyticus > Metallyticus violacea. Next base: position 3,606,364 of record CM060832.1, read on the forward strand.
TTCTCTTCCTCCGGAAGTGTCCCATTAGCACTTTGACCCTAACAATTCAATTTTTTTCACCTAAGAAGGGATGGGGGAGGGTTGGCTTACACCAATCAGCGGAAGTCGGCATGTAAACTATCTTAACAGCATGTGGTAACTTCTAACGTAAAGTTCATACGGGTGTAATCTGCAATCTTTATAGCTTTCTCATGCATAAAATAAACTTTATTTTTGACGCAAAGTCTGTACCTAGTGTCCTTAGGGAAGGAATGTAAATAATGTTAAACGCCCGTTTCTACTATTGAGATACTACAGGCGGTGGACACTGATGGTGCATGAGATGAAATGATAAATTGGGAAAGGACTTTTATTTTTAAAGTAAGGGAGCGTTCCAGGCCTAAGTTTAGGGTACCTCCCCGGCATTTGTCAGTTATGAAGACTGAGGAAAACCTGAAAAAGCCTCAGTCAGGGAGAACGGTGCTGGCGGGATTCGAACACAGATCTCTCGCTCACGAGTTCGCGGCTTAATGACTTCGGTAAACCAGTGGCGGTGTCTTTAAGGAGGAATAACTTGAAAAATAAAAATGCTAATTGCATGCGAGCGGCTCTCATTGATGTCTTATCGATAGTTTTAAAACAGGGGTGCTTAAAAAACCAATAACTGGCAGTTTTTAACCCTACGTTCATTTGTTTTTAATTATTCAATTGCAGCTATTTTCGTAGTTCTTCCCGGAACAAAAGCTAACAATGCATTCGATTATCTCACTTCCTTCCAAAAGAAATATGACATAATTGATACAAAAATAGCTTCAGTTGTATTTTAGCCAATTCCGAAGGTATCAAGTTACTGAAAAATCTACCCCCCCCCCCCCCAGTATTCAGAATAAATGTAAGCTATTTCTGTTGTTCCAATGGAAAGATTTTTTACTAATCTATCCAAATATTTTTTTTTAAAAATAAAATATTTAGAAAAGATACACACACTACATATATATATAGTGTGTGTCCGTTCTCTCTCTAGCGCGCGCAATTTTTGTTTTTTTATCAACGAAACCTATTAGTAGCTATTAATTAACAAATTATTCGTCGAGTTCGTTAGCAGCAAAATTGGACCAAAATCAACCTAAAGCGGAAAAAAAAAAATGAAAAAGTGCATCAGCGGTCGCAATTTTTTGCTTTATATCTACCAAACTCAGTAATAAAATTTTAAAATAAATTGATAAAAGTTTTTTTTTTTTTTTTCGAAAATCATGGCTATCGATCCACTTGGAGTGGCGGTATACCTGAAAACTTTAGGGGTTTAAAGCGAAATTTAAAAATCACTCTAGCTTCTGAAATTTTAAACATATTTAAAGGAAACTCGGCATACACCATTAAAATAAAACAAGAAAATCAGTAAAATCCGACTATTACGAGGGGGGTTTACCTGAAACCAAATTTAAAAATCGCCATAGCGCCATTAATATATGATTTTTCGCAACGAAACTCCTAAAAGCCATTTAAATGGCATAAAAGAAGTCGTTTCTAAAAATCAGGAAAATCGGGGCATTGGGAGGGGGGTTTTAAAAATCGTTCTAGTGGCATTAATGTATGTTTTGCAAAGAAAGACAAAAATTAATAAGATTTATAATTTGTATATATTTTATTAACTTCCTCTCCTACGTTCTATAAAAGTTAATTTTATTGCTGGCTAACTCACTGTATGAATACTAAAATAACAACCGAATTAAAAGATGCGGAAGACTTACAAAAGAACAATTTTTCTCAATATCTTTATCATTACAGAAATTTGCCTTTGCTGCCTTAACGGTAGAAATTGCAGAATTATTTATGAAACAATCAAAAATGCTTCAATTCATAATAAGACGAGGAAGCCTAGTTCATGTTGAGCTTTTCGTATCTCCGTCACAAGTTCACATTGAAACCAGTTCCTAAAATCAGGCAAATCGGCCCATTAGGCGTAGGGGGGTTATCTGAAACCCAAAATTAAAAAATAACTCTGGCAGCACCAATAATTGTTTTTTCACAACAAAACTCAACATATACCATTTAAATCAATAAAGAAAAATATTTTTGATAATTATCAGATTATTGGGAGTGAGAGTATACCGGAAAAGCTTTTGGTGGTTAAGCCCAAATTTAAAAATCGCCCAATGCATAGCAATCTTTGTTTCTTCACAACAAAATTCGGTATATAAATAAGAAAAAGTTTCTTAAAATTAAGAAATCGGATTATTAGGATCAAAGGTATAGTTGAAAACCGAAATTTAAAACGTGCACTCGTTTAATTTTCTCTGAATTATTTTAATATAAAAGTACATATTAACTCAACATATAAACTGTATTTATAACGATGTATATGTTTTATATTTAACAAAAGTATCGTCGTGAAGATAACAAATATGAAATATTAATCTTATATGTGTTTGAGAATTATAATTGTATGTAAGAGCGCTCAGAAAACGTTTACGTTACATGTTAATAACATTTAAATTAAATTTCAAAGCCACTGAAAATCGATGTAACTTTCGATTGTTTTTTATTTGCTGAGTACACTGCAATTGTTTTTAAATAGTAACATGTTTTTGTTTTATTGAAACATATGAACATCATCTTAAATACAGAATGTAACTCGAAACTTTCTGTTATTTCTCTCTATTTTAGTGAATGTAAAGATGATATGAAGGGCTCAGTTCATAAACATGGTTCATTTAAAAATGTTTAAAAATATCCACACAATATAGATTTGTCTATCAGTGGCAATACATTTCATTTAATTTATATTGTACTATTAGTTTTGTGGTTTAATCTCAACTATAATAATAATTCTAAAAAATGTGGTTTTTCTTTTGTAACACTTATAGATGGTAAAAATTCTAATTTTGTTCCCCTAACACCACACAATATTTCATTTCATTAATGAATAAAGCTATAATATGGATTTTACATTCACTTCTATTCAACTGGTGAGGAATTCGCTTAGTTTACAGTTACTGTGTCACGTACTTTTATTTAATTTCGATTTCCATACGACTCCATACTATAGAATAAAACTAGTGAATATTTTGAGAAAGATTTAACAGGTAATGACATTATTACAATCTCCCATCACTTATGTTTGTATTGAGGTTGCAAACTCATGTTGTTGTCATCAACTTTAAGTCTTGATACAATCATTATGACAACTAACACTCGTTAACCTCAATTAAATTACCGGAAAATTATCAGCATTCATGGTATTACTGAAGACAAGTTAAAAACTCGTTCCTTCATATTTTCAGACCACCCTTAAATATGTACAATATCTAAATCTGTTCCATTTGTATTTTTACAGCTTTTCGTTATAACCGCTAACTACTGAATATCTCACGTTTTACCTTTCGTCTGCCTGAGAGGTAGGCCCTTATCTTGCAACTCGCTAACCCTTAGAGCCTCTTGACGAACTGTTATCAGTATATACCGCTGGCTTGAGGCACTTTTGAACGGTTTCCTCTTGCTGATGTGCCGATATCTCTACCAGCCCAGCCAAAAATTTCTACGGGAGCTGTTCAATAAGAATTTTTTTACATACTTAATTTCTAGCGCTAAATTTTAACGTTACATATTTTGTTAGCTTAATGCGTAGTGTATAGTGAGAAGTGTGCAGTTCTGCGAAAAGCAAAATGAAAGTGACACCCGAGGCTGCTCAGAATCTCTGCTTTCGTCTCCAGCTGAGCCTATGGAGAGTTTGTTCTTCCCTACAGCACAGTCAAATGTTTAAAGAGGGGAGGCAATCACGCCATTGTGAGAGAGGATCGTCGAATAACCCTAAGAACAACTTCACTGGGTTCCAGCCACACACTGGTTACTGAAAAGTTACATATGAAACGTTCTGTGCACAGTTTTCGCTCGTTGTGGATTTTTATCTACGATTATTTACGCACTTTAAAAACACATAAAGAATTTCAATATATGGGGATGAAAAAGACATAAAAATTAAATGGTATGTTCACTTCACAAAAATATCTATTGAGAATCTAGTCATACGCTTATTTATTTTCAAGCAGTCAAAAACTTTCTCCTCTTTAAATAGCAGAACTTTCATTAGTGAAAATAACTCACAGTTGCTTCGGGCATACGAATACCAGGAAATAGAGGGGATGAGGGAAGTACTGTAGTTTGGAATAGTCCTTGCGAATGACCTTGTTTCGAACTGCGCGAAATAAATTTAGGAAATTTATGGTGGGGGTAACTTCTCAGCTACATAAATGTAACAAACAATTGCAAGCGAGAAAGATGAGAGCGGTACAGCTGTGCAATAAACCGTCCCTACAATGTGTTCAGTATAGAAGTAAGAGAGATATTAACTTGATTCTCGTATGAACTCGACCAGAAACCACTGCTCATCTTTTCCTCATTCACCAGGACTATTCAAAACTACTTTATTTTGTCTTTATCAACATTTCCATAATGTCCTGAAAGGTGTTCTGTTATAACTGGTATGAGTCCTTCAGAAATAACTTGTTTTAAATATACAACTATCACTTCAGAGGAAGTAGAACGTTCTTTTTCCATAATGAAAAATGTTCTCTCTGACATACGGCTGACTATGACAGTTGATACCTTGAAAAAACATCTGCTTGTTGCTTGCAACCAAGAAAAGTGAGATTAAGTATTTTAATTATGTGATAAAGAAAGTATTAAGTATCTAAAATGCTTATTTTAACCATTGATGAGTGATATACTCTGTGTTTTCACTTTTAATAAATGCCAAGTTTAATTATATTACTGTCTGTTTTCAGTATTTTAACCAAAATAAATGGCTCTGGCTAATCACTGTTGATGACACTCGGCTACATCCTTTCGATCCTGAGAGTGCATCATTGCCAGTTGTTGCTTCTGCGGGGAAAGTTACGGTCATCTCATTTTTGGATATTCTAGGAATGGTTTACCTACACACAACTGTCCTGAAAACTGTGCAAGACCACATTACAGCAGGCGCACTTCAAAAATGTTATTGTTGAATATACAAAGCAATGTGAATGGTATTACTTAACCTTCATATAGTTCATGTGGTTTCATCCATTCAGTTAATGCCTTCGTGGGAGGCATTTTCCATCATCAGAAGCAGCTGTGAAGGCAGAGGAGGCGATTCTGTTTGAAGACGGCAGAAACGCTGGGACTACTTTGAGAATGAGTAAAGGATATGCTTTTTCTTTATTGAACAGCCTTCGTTTAACAGTAGGACTGACCGTCTCTACCTTATGTGAGGTAATAAATGTAAAGATTTGTCTGTTTTTCTTTGAGCTTCCCTCTCCCTTTGTACATTTTGGCAACTCAGTTCTATGTTTATGTTTAACATTAAATAAAAACCTCCAGATGGAGTTTATGTACATGATTTGCGACAACAACTTCTGACAGAGATGGTGCGCATATGAAGCAAGAGCCACAATGTCACGCATTTGTCGGAGATGCGAAATCCGAGGTTGACTGCTGCTGTTTCAGAGGGGCGCTTGAATTATTTATAAAGCGGAGAAGAGATTCATGCTCCGAGGGGGGGCTGTCTCTAAAACAATACACACCGACGCGTTTTAATAAAACACAGTGTTCGACATTAGAAGACTTTTTTTTTCGAGCATTTGTGCACTTAACCCTCCGTGGGACAACTGTTTACTAATATTTCTTGAAAAGAGATTGTAACGAAACGTATGTCGATGCATTTGGAAAAATTAAATGGGGGACAAATAAAGTTACAATTTGTTGACGGCGGATTCATAATTCTGGTAAATAACAAAGCTCAACATAATCTGCTCTGATGTTATCATCTTACAGCAGAGATACCCTCTCCACTCGACGACACTTTCTATATCCTTACATGAGGATTAGAGTGGGTAGGCCGTGGTGCGCCAATCCTGACCGCTTTTTCTTCAACTCACTATGCAGTTGCGAAATAACAACCTGGTTCTGCGTTACTCTTTCCCGAATAGTCATCACGATAATACCTTGTGAGCTCCCTCCCCATCACTTTTCGCTACATTTTCATGTTCATGTTCATGCCGAGGTGTAGCGGCGCGTCCACAGTCACAAACCGACGCCAGAAGTGACTCAGGTTATGCTGCAACTTTTCAGAACACGATTTTGCCGTACCCTTCCTCGAAAATGTTTGATCTGGAGTCAACAAATGCGGCACTCGGTTTCTTCATATAGGATGTTATATGAGATGATCCCCATTTCAGCAATCTCACAAATGCACCCGCAGATCACCTGACCTTGTGCATGTTGCACTGCTTGTGTTATGCAACAGTTCTTAACTTCTGCAACGCATGCACACTTTCCTATCGAAATTTAGACTGATTTGAAAATTACCCTACTCCACATTTATACTGCCCAGCCGGATGCTCTTTTGTTCACTGCACTCGCTTCTGCCTCATTGTTTTGCTTAGCAAAGGTGTCTTTGTTGGTCGACAGGCAGGAAGTCCTGCTTCCTATAGTTTTGCTGGTCACTGAGAAGTCACACATGTCACGATTTTAGTATCTTGTCTGTTTTGGAGTACATGCCCTTTTCTTGCCTCTTCCTTTCACATTTCCCTTTTCCATGTATTTCTTTCGTACTCTTGAAATGGTAGAGAGACGAAAACCTGTCTCTAGCGCTTAGGATAACACTTTTCTTCCTTGACGTTATTTCCACGCCTTCTCCCATCTTTTATATTTCTACAATTCAAACACATAGAGTGGTATTGTGTATCTGCACCATATTTGTAGCTTACAAGTTCCTTTGAAACGCCCATAGTTTCAGAAACGTAACATGAACTTCTGTTGTTGCACATTTTGGATGTTTTATAAACACAGGGTGATTGTAAACTCCTTCTACAGTAACCACACAGACATAGTGAAAACGCTTATATCAATGAACAGAGTATCACTCCAAGTTTTGTACATATTTCTGCTGTAGTCATGCGCTTGCTACACGTCGATACCAGTGATCCTCTCTCTCAGCTGTGACAAAGGTGGCTCGAACGTCCGATATTTGACATAACCCCATATGAAAAAAGCATATAGGGTTAGGTGAGGTGATCGTGGAGGCTAGAGAAGGAGAAGAGGAGAATCATCTCGAGCAGCACGTCCAATTCATCAATGAGGAATTTCAGCATCAAGCTACTCACGGACGTCATGATGAAAATGAAGCGGATCTGCATCTTTCTGGTAAACAACTATGTTGCATTAGCCTCTGTTGAAGCATGTCTATGTACATTGGACCGGTAACAGTGATCTCCGCAAAGAAAACTGGGCCGTACACTTTTGACGAAGAAACAACACAAAACACATTGACTTTAGGGGAATCACGGACTTGTTCTGTCACAACACCAGGTGTTTCCGTGCTTCAAATGCGTACATTGCGAGGTTCACTTTGTCGGACAAATAAAACGTGACCTCGTCACTAAAAATCAGTTTCTCGCAAAACCGTCTTCTTCTAGCCGCTCTTGGAAATCAACACAGAATTAAAGACGACGATTGTGGTTCTCGGGACTCAGCGCCTGCAACAGCTGTATCCGGTGTGGTGTCACTTTAAGTCGTTGACTTAAAATACGCCAGACACTTGACTGCGGAATCTGCCATTCCTGGCTCGCGAACATGACCTTTTAGGACTCCTAACAAGTGCTTCTCGTACATGCTCAACGGTCTCAACCGACACTCTTGGACGGCCTGTTCATTGTTTATCACACAAGTAGCCAGTCGCTTCAAAATTTTTGTACCATGCACGGTTGTGGTTCTTGTTGATGTTTCACAGGAAATCATCGTTGTACCGTCACAACGGACTCACATTTAGCCAGTTGTAACTCGTAGAAAGCTTTATGCGCACCAGTGAGCGCCACGTTTTCGCTATGACTGCCTTCCAGCGGCTAAATCTACAAATTTACCATGGCGCCTATTACGAATGCAAATTTGAAGAGATACTCTTTCCGTTGATATCTGTCATGTTATCTGTTCTATCGACCCCCGAAATCAGGGGAGGGCTTTAAATTCTCCCGGTATCAATAGATTTGCTTTTATTACTGAATTTTGTACCTTTAATGAAATAACGGTACTGCGTATGTCTGTTTTAGGAATACGGATGTAGTAGTATTGCCAATTGCATAGACATCTATGGTGGAGAACAACACTTTTCAGATCGCCCTTCCGCATTCAGCAGATTTGAGGCCGCGGGAGTTATGTATCAGATCAAACAGACAAAAAGTATACACATTTGTTACTCCGATTGATGTTTACCTTTCAGTTCTCCGCGTCAAGAGCTCAGAAAACTTTACTGGGCACGTGTTGGGTTGAGACAGCTATTGATCTGAGGCAGCCGACTGCTCGAGAAGCGGGGTGCAATAATGTCAAGGGCCACTTGTTGACCGGGCAGGCCTCTCTGTCTTACAACAAACAGGCCGATCAGCAGACCGGGTGACAGACATGTGTTATAAAGGAAGTACCGAGACAATTTCAGAAGTCATTGAAACATCTTCAAACAGACCTTTCCTCGTAGACCCAAGATCGTGGGTTCAACCCCGGCCAGGATCGATGAATTTTTTCGGACGTATGGCTTCCTTCGGAAGGGAAGTAAAGCCGTGGGTTTCATGAAGTAGATTCACGGTACGTAAAAACCTCAAATCTGAAAGAATAGGTCTGTGAGCAAAATTTATCGGTCGTTTCACGCTCTGAGATATTAAAGAGCATCCGTATATCAGTCAGTAGGTCAGGGATAAGAGAATTGTTAGCTGAAGTACTGAGAGGCATCGTTATCTTACAACACAGGCTAGTGCTTATTGTATCATCAGTTTAAAATTCTTCCAGTAATACTAACTCTACACGCGGCCCATAACTCAAATAATCCCACTGTACTTACAACGGTTGAGCTCGTGTAATTTTGCCGGAGCACAGAAAAATTATGAAAAATCTTCCAGGTTGACCCCAGTGAGAGGATACATCTAAAAATTTCGCTAATTGGATCGGCGATAGACACTATGCAGGTACACACACGGTACAAAAATGATTTATGTCATAACTGAAAGACAAATCATTCTTGTCAAAAGTTTAAAACATTATTTCTTCGGCAGTATTCTATAACATCGATATGAGAGCTGTGCTATTATACTTTTTACTTTTTGTAGCAATACCACACTTAGAGTTTTCCAAAACAAAACGAACCCGGATCTCCTTGATGTGCACAAGCGAACTGCCCCAGAAGTTTAGTAGCCCTTTCTCTGTACCGTTCCCGATCTCTCCCTGGGCTGGCAAGCAATGTGTTCATTAGCACCTCCATTGTGTACCTAGTACTGAATACTTCCGCACAAGAAACAAATGACATGCAGCAGTTGCTATGGCGATTTGTGTTGTGAAACACATGAGTTCTCAGGGTATCAAACGGAGACGACAAAGTTAGCTGGGAAGCGCGGCTTTATCGATACTACGCAATTGAGCTACAAACATTTGTACAGTGAGTTAAGGGCCGCCGCTACCGGGAAAGTGCATATTTATATTTGTACTGAAAACATAAATTGATACTATATTAATAAGCACTAACCTACGTTATAACAAGATATCAGCGTATGGTTGATCCGAGCATTGCAGAGGGAGGGTGTTAAGAACAAGATACAGTAGTCTGGTCACAGCAACAGTGCAGATTGGTAACCTGTAGTATGGTAGACCGCTGCGCAACGTTCAGAGTAACCTATACTAAGGTTGAAGGAGATGTTTCATTCTTAGCTATGAGAAATGTTGAAAATGATGTCCCTCAGCGGCAATACATTGTTCGCATCTTTGTAGCAAATACCGATATTTCATTAAACTTTCATCTATAAGAACATTGCAAACCGTTTTATCCCTTCTCTTTTCAAGATAAACAAAAACCAGTTGTTCAAGACAACACTTAAATAATGGTATTACTTACGAAGAACAATTAGCACATGAAAGCACGAGTAACACACGAGCATACAAAGTCTCCCTAAAACTAATTACAAGCTGCAATCTGCACATACTTTTACTGGTTTCTTATAGTACGCAGACGTGCTCTGCCGGTCTGGAGATTGCTGTAACTACAAGAAAAGAAATGAGGGATGTTCTTTCTACAAGACAGAGCCCCCGCTCACTGACGATACATGATAAACTGGGAAAGGATTTTGTTTTAAAAGAAGGAAGCGTTCCGGGCCTTCATTACATATCTCTTTGGCATTTATCATTTATGAGGACTGATGAAAACTTGAAAAAAAAAACTGTAAGGGAGGCCGGTCCTCCAGAACTCCATGAATCCGCGCATTAACGACTTGGGCCACCCGTGGCGGTTATATATATATATATATATATATATATATATATATATATATATATATATATATATATCTGTTTTACAATTTACTGTCTTGCAAGAAAAAACATTTTTCCCTATTTCTTTTCTTGTTGTTACAAGAACTTGCAGCAATGTGTACATGTAACAGATTCCGATTTTTTTTAAATGTTTAACAATAATGTTGAGAAAGGAATTTCATGTGTTGCAGGTCTAAGTATGAAGCACACCCCTCCATACCTATAATGACCTCGCTAAGATAAAAGATTCGTCTTATCAAAAAAATTAAACTCTTTATTCTCCACCACGCATCCCTTTCTAAGCAAAAAGTGTAAGATTTAAAGCTTTCTCGTTCGGAAGGCTACGGAGTTAGGGTGGCCGATCTACAACTTAAATATTACTCGGCTGCAGACCCCCCTGAATGACTATCGGTAGTGACCCAGGTATCAGCGATGAAAAACTTCAGAAATACCGGTCAGGAATCGAACATTAAATAATAATTTCTGTCTGTATGACATCAGGTAGAAACGGTCAATATCAATACTAAAACAAGTGACCAGGCAGTAGGAGTAGAAAGTACAGTCAGCGCTGACGCTGAACAGTTAGATGTGCAACACCAAATCTGAGACAACTCTGGAGTGAACATATGGCCAGTTGCCGCCATTTCTCTACCAGCTTTGTCTTCAACTTATTTTAAAAACATCAAACACTGTGCTGCTTTCCTAACACCATTACTTACTGTCTGAAGGCTTGTAGAACGACTGACCTTTTGTGAAGAGGGTCACACGCAGCAAAATTATCAATGATCATCTTCCAATGTTTCTAAAAACGTGTAAGTTTGGCTTCAAAAATATATACTAACAGTTTGCACTTGCACACAACACACAACAGGCGTAAAGCACAAACCTCTTCTTGTTAGGCCTATTTGCTAAGTTGGCACGACACACGATGCACGGGGAGGTGGGGTGGGGGAGGTGTCAAAGCATTTCGAGTAACCGTCATGAATTTGTTTGTTGTGTTCCAGGCTGCCTGGCTTGGACTGACGAAGGCGGCCGGCCGGTATATCTGCGCCACCTTACCGCGCACCCCCCTATCGATTCCACATCGCGTTCCAGACACCCCTACAGCTCGGCCAAGTCCATTCTCGCTCCCATCCCTGCGTAGAGGGTTCGTTGGACTCTTTACAGCAAGGAGCTCGCGAAAGGTGAGTGTTGTTGGTTCGACTACCTGTACTTAATTAGATCAAGAAATTAAATATTAAACTTCACACTTTTATAATAAATATATTTGAGAGGTATGAAAAAGCTTCGGTATGTTTCTGGTCTTACTAGTAGAGAATACAAATAACACACAGAAAGTATGACAATCCCTGGGCTGTAGGGTGGATGCTCCAACTGGCTCAATACAACATGAACCGGTGCATTGTAATGTAGAAACGTCTCCGTTTTCTGTAGTGTATTTATTTCAGTGGCAACAATACAACAAAACTTTAAATACACTAAATTACTCAATATTAATTCAACATAAAAAGTCACAGCAGGATTCACCAGAAGTTCCTGCTCTCCTTCCTTGCTTGCCAGCAAAGCCCAACATGAGCATCTTCCTGTAAAGATACTTATCTCCCATTCTTCCGTACCTGTACATTCAGCCGGAATATGTGGCGTCTCTCACTGAACACACCACTAAAAACAACTACGACATCAAACCAACGTTTCAATTTATACCGTAAGATTTACACTTTATTTCAATGCAAATGTTCACTGCGGCTCACATTCGGTAGTAAAGTTGTACATGACACACAAAATAAGACAATACTCATGTTTTAAACTGTATATAATGATTAATTCAACATCCATTATTATAAAAGGTAACAAAACGCTAAAATATACCGTACGTGATATTGTTTTTGTCGTACTTGGAAATGGAATATAAACAAAAAGTGAGACCACATTGGCCAATTTAAAAGACATATTCAGTTTCTACCTACCAAAATTGACAAGACACAGTCGTTGTTGTGCTGGTGTTATCACAATCAATTAGTAAAACTTCTTTATCGTCCAATCTTTCCTGAAGATGGAGCAAACTTTGTCACGTGAGGGAGGAATCAGGTATAACTCGGTTATAAGCCGACGCACAAATCAGCGAAATTGTCCTTAACGTGACCCATTTCAAGAATGGTATGGCCCTGGTTAAATTCGGAGGCCCGTTACTGTAACTTTGAAAATGATGAACCCAAAACTTTTATACATGATTCTGAATTTTATGGAATACACACGACACATCTGTACTAAATTAATGTTTACCGTGGATAATGACTATCTATGGTGAAGGCCGCGGACCATCCTCGTAAGCCAGACATAACAGCCACTGGATGTTTGCCACATCTGTGCATTCGTCCTACAAGGGAGGTCCATTAAGTTTCCGGCCTCGCCGATAAGGATTATCATCTTCACAAAACCCTTATCTGGTGTCATACTTTATCCGTTAAGTAAATAATTGCATCTGTAACTTCCGCTCCGTTGTGTTCAGTTGTTCAGATACAGTTGCATAAAGAAGGAAGATTGTGACATGTTCAAAATGGAGTTTCGAGTTTGGAGTAAAGTTCTTCACAAAAGAAGGTCTGTAGACGAAACTTGGACGCACCCGGAGACAAAACGACAGTCAAAACAGCGGGTTGACAAAGTTGAAAGTGCATGAAAGAAGCTAAAGTCGTTTTGCCGCCAATGGAAAAGAGATTACAACTTTTTTTTTTTTTGGAACTCACGGGGTTTCAACATGAGTGACTATTTGGAAAAGGGTAAAACAGTGGCTGGCTGATATTGAACCGTTGAAGCAGAAGCGGTCAAACAGGACAATGCGCCTGCTCGCACGTCACCTTTGCTATGGCAAAAGGGCGGGAGCTGGGTCTCCAAATATTTCCCAAATTGCCCCAACAATTTCATTATGTTATAATTTTCGATGGAGATGCAAAAATAAAAAAAACATATTTATATGTGCTTAAATGTATTAATAATGACCATTTCAAACTTGGGCGTTACAAAATACAGTTTTGTGTTAAAGAACTACTTTAGTAGGCGGCATCTAAACACTTTACTCTGTAGGATCAGAGCCTGCCACATTCACAGACAACATACTGCTCTCGTCTCAACAAGTGTGTGTTCTTCCCTGTAGCAGAGATCGAAGATGTTCAAAGAGGGGAAGCAATCAGTTTCTACACCAACACCGCACTACGCAAATGTCGGTGAAACTGGGCAGCTCATGTTTCGATACCTGTAATGGACAATACGACAAGACTGGATGCTGCATTACGATAATACGTGTCCCTCATCCTCTCTATCGTGTAACTTTTTCCTTTTTCTAAATTCGTGGAGGCGATTGTTCAGCACCGTCTCTCACTACTTTGAGAAAGATCATCAAAATGATGACAATGAGCAAACCAATAGGGCTAGACTTTAACTGTGCACTTACCTGTTTTCAGTGACCTACTGCCATACCACTAAATCTTGAAAATGAAAATGACGTGGTAGATATTCAAAATTGGAATGTTTTCGCTGGTGTAGTAGGTTTGAATACTTTCTAAGAGTAACTTAAAACATTTCTCCGTTATTTTTGAGTGTGGGACATATAATTACTATCTCAAATTAGTTATTTAACACTCCACTGCGGTGCAATTCATCGACACCGACATAAGCTATTGATTTAAGGTCAAAGTATTTCGTTTTCGTTATACAGAGCATGACATTCCAGGCCTGTGCGGTTAAAATATCTCAAATAATAATTAAATCCTTTTTTAACTTCACACTCGAAGATTTCGCTTTCAATAGTTTTTGACAGTTTTCACTTTGGGTGCTAGTTATATTTCAGCAGTGGAATCATTCAGATGCAGACTTTAACCCCTGCGTGGGCTACAATGAAAATTAGGACGCTGCATGTGTTCTAAAGTTCTGACAGCGATGTATGCAAATTTGAACGTGTTATAATGTAGTTAGACCTTGCGTCACCAGCCTGGCAGTATTTCCATGCCATGATTTTCTAGGACATGTTAGTCGCAAGATTGCATGTGAATTTGGTAAACATTGCAGAGTTTAACAGAAAGGGGAACTTTAAAGATAAATATTACTCAGGATAGCATTCACAATAAAGCACGTTGAAGGAATTACCTCGGGGAATGTTCAAGCAGCCTTTACCTGAAAATACCGTGCACTTCTTCATTCCTACTCACACCTGATAACTGAAGTGCATACTGGGAGGTAACATTTCTGTTGCACACTGAACCCAGCTGTAGGATGAACACAGCTGTTTTGTAAAAAGAACTATTAGAAAGGGGAAAATGTTAAGAAAATTCATGCAGTGTATGGAGACACTGTCCCAAAGTTTGACACTGAACGGGGCTAAGAAGTAGCCGTCCATCTCTCAGCGAGAAATGAGAGTGAAGGTTCTAGTACTTGAATATCATGCATTTCTGTCGAGGTAATGTTGAGGAAGGTGCGGTTCAGTGATAAACGTCATTCACAACGTTTTTCATATGACAAAAATCGCCGCTTGCAGAAAAGAAGCGGCAGTCGAAATGTTGCAGCTTTGCCAGGCTGATCCGGGTTGGTCGCCTAATCATCATGAATGAATTTTGGGTGTATCATTTGACTCCGAGAAGAAAACAGCAGAGCAGCACTGAAAACACGCATGTCATCGGGCAAAGCCATGCTCAGGATTTTGGGTCTCCCATGATGTGACAGATTATGTCTGTTAGGACCATGAATAACTGGAAAATTTTACCAAGACCTCCTGGCGAGATTTCGGAAGGCCATCATTAAGAAATGCTGCTGGAAGCGGTCCTAGGGAGTTAATTTAATGCACGACAACGTGCCAGCACATTCTTCACATCACACAGTTGCTTTGAGGTATTTGACATTTTGTCCCTTGTTTCATATACACCCCACCTGGCACCCTGTGACTGCTTTCCTCGCATAAAGATCAGATTGTGTGGCAGGCGTTTCCAGGACGACAACGAGATGTGGAGCAGTTCTACTATCAGGGTATGCACCAGGTCGGAGGAATGTATGGTGCATATGCGGAGAAAGATTAAATCCAGGACCGGACACAACTTCGTTCATGGTGATAATACGAAGTTTAACCGCCCCTCGTATAAGGGAGTCAATAGGTAACATTTAACGTACTCAGAGGGCTGGAAACCGAACTCAAAGTTGGCATGGAAACGGGTGCTATGTGATGATGATGATTAGACGGGTGCGTCAACAGTTTTAATCCTGTGCTCTTTAAGCATGGAGCAACAAAATGCTTTTGACTGCTGTTCATGGGTTTTGTTGAGCAACACGAGAAAGCAACTTCTGTATATCACTTTGCGGAATTCTGAAGCTATTGCGGTTGTACCCATGAAAACATTTTTGAAACTTTTCTGCATATAATCAATCCTAATTACTAGGCACCGAAAATGAAGAAGAAAAAATGTACATTACATACGTAAGTGTGTACGCAGGTTAACGCTCAAGCGGCTGCAATTTTTGGTTTTTCTCAGTTAAACTCGGTATATGAAATTGAAATAAAATAATAATAACAAAATTTTGTTTGCAAAACTAACTAACTCAGGTTGTTACCTGAAACCCAAAATTTAAAATTCGCTCTAGCGGTGCCAATATTCATTTTTTCGCAACAAAACTCGGCACATATCACTTAATAACATAAGAAAAATACTTTTTGAAAATAAAAGAAATCGGACCATTAAGAGTTGAGTATACATTAAAACTGAAATTTAAAAGCCGCTCTAGCTTTTAATTTTCTCTCAACTGTTAAAAAAAAAAGGACAAATTAACTCATAATATATAACAAAGCGTGTGTCTTATTTTCAACAAAAGAACTGTCGTGAGCCTGGTAACTACGAAATATTAACTTATTACTCCATTCTCATCGTGTACCCGCCGGTATCAAAAGAGGTGGCAAAATTTACACTGATAAACTCTCCCGCAGTAGTACGCTTGTCTGCTAAAATATTATTGTTCCGGTAAGATAGAGAATCTCCATCACTATATTATCACTAATTAAACTGGCTTGGCCCGTCTTCTACAAGACAAGGCGAGTGTTTTGAATTGTGGGCTCTGGTATAGACGCACAAGTCACTGCTTGCTCCCAATTTCTATAAACTCAATATGTAGCTTCTCTGCTCTAGCGCTCTGTGGTAACCTTCACAAATTCAAATTGCTGAGGAAGCTTATGCGTGATGCGTATATATTTCCCAGCACTTCACGAGTGACTGGACATTGTGGAAGAATGGTGCTTGGTAAGGTTGTCCCTTTGTTGAAATCTTGAAGCATTTGTTACAGAGTCTCTGCCTATTGGTTGAACTAGAGCACACATTCATGGCACATTGAGCTTATTTAAACTACGACCCATTGCTGCTTATTATTTTTATATTTTACTGTGTTTAAAACTAATAATAATCATCATCATCAGTAATTTGTGTCCTACTGCCGGTATCTGTGTTTCCTCTAGTTGTCATTGACAGAATCTGACTGGCCGGCGTAACTTTTTAGTAATAACACGATTGCGAATCTGCAAGAATCCGTATGTATCGTATACTGCACTGCATTACACTATTTCTCCCATTACTTAAGCGCGCTTTGCCAGCCCGTATATCAAATAAACTCACTGTAGAAACACTTGCCGAAGTGATCCTTATAGCCAACTAATAATCTTTAGAGGTTTTCTTACATGTTGATTTAATGGGATACTGTTGCTGGTGAACCACAAAGATGGACTAAACCTGGCGTACGCTACCATACATTTAAATAACATAAAGCCATGACTCCAAAGTGCCGATAGTTCATCACCGTGTTTTTCTAAGCCAAGTACAAATGTTTGCATATTTTTACGTACAGTAACTAACAGGTTGTTTCGTAATCGTTCGTGTTTGTTTATCGATTTGCGAGCCACTTTCATAATGTAGAATTGCCTCATTACGAAACCAAACCGATGACATATGACAAGCACGTCACGGTTTAGTCACATACCACGCTGGGTTTGTAGCTCATGACGATAGGGTTCCAAATTAATCTGTTAGTTAGTCCACTGTTGCTGGGAGCGTCCGTGCAACTTTGTGCCATGAATTTAATTTGAAGTTTTTTTCCCCTTCGCCGTAAAACAAGCAGTGCACAGTCTTATGGCCCATACAAGTGATGTTTACTTCCCTGCGATTTCCTCAAGTACTCTCTCCCTCTTTTGTATTGCCGTGCAGCAACTGTAGGGGAGACCGGGTCAAGCAGCTTTATGGTACAGAGTACTGCATTCATTTTTTTTTTCTTTTGCTTTTTAAACCTGCTTTAATGAACAATGTACGCGCGTACGGCTACCAACTGTTTCAAGATTTGACGTAACTTATCGATATTTTGTTAATGTATTTCTATTAATAATACGGTTTTATAAAATAATAATTATTTATTTATAATATATATTCATCCCTGTAAACATAATATTAACATTCTTTGCTTTTCAAAATATTTACGGTAAATTTTTATAATTAGCAACTGCAACTTTGTTACCTGATTTTATTGAGTTGCATATAGAGATGGAACACAAGGAGAGGAGAAATAAAGAGGAAGACAGGACATCATTTGATTAATATAGCAAAAAATTCCTCATCCAGTATGCGTGTTCCACTTATTTATGCCAACCGTAGCAAGCCACAGTTCGTTAATAGCTTAGAAGAGTGTACATGGTACCAATCTTCCATCTCTGTAGCCTCGCTAGCAACAACACAACAAGCACAAGTACGTGCTTATGGGTTGACACAGAATATTAGATTACATAAATGTAAAATAAAAATAGAAAGTCACATTAGGAATGTTGTCACACACATAGCTATCAATTTGTTTCCCCCAACTTCCTCCCGGGTATCAGCATTTTCAGAGCACGGCACGACAATCTTCCAAAGCGGTGTAGTGGATGCTTTTCCATCCATTCCTCCGTACCTTTACACTCAACCAGAATGTGTTCATGACTCCCGCTCCTCACAGATGAGACAAAATTTCTGCAGTCATAAACTTTACCCTTAAACACAGACACGCGAATCCCTGTCTAGCTCCATTTCTTATTAATATTTTAGCCCCGATTTTACTTCTAACGAAATCATTTCTCTGCATTCCACGCCTATCCATATCCCTCACGCGATTCTTAGCCTTACTGACTCGCTATCGTTTTCTTAATTTGTATATGATCTTCATGTGATGTTCCCTCCCCAGCTGTTCACATGAACTATTAGTATTATTGATTTACATTTAAAATAACTGCATATGTTTCTTTTCCGCAAATGTCTACGCTAAGTTTGTCTCATTAATGCGCAAGACGAAACTTCCCTTAGTTACCTTACTGACGCATCACTTCCAATGTTAACGAAATTTGTACAGTTTGCGGACTTGATTTTGGGTTCCTGTGGCTACGTTTTTAAATACCGGAAATGACGTACAACACGGGACGGTTCCACAACGACGAACTTTTTATAGCAGACGAAATGCTACGCGGCAGTGATGCGCAATTCAAATGTTTCTTACTACCTGTTGTGAGTGAATACAACCGAATATTTCATTCCAATTTAAAATGCTTGTGATATAATAAATACAAATCTACCTTGCGTATCATTTATTATGAAACAATCTGAACCATTAGCATGCAGACATCCGAAGTAGGATGTAAGGTGTCCTGTCAGCAATAAATTACCAATGCTCTTTTTAACAAGTTAAGGCGGTAATGATACTAAACCTAATGCACATCGCTGTTTATTGATCTTATACTTAAACGTTATATGAATTAGCAGCCAAGTTTCACTTCGATATTGACGCTCATAAAGCAATGTTGAGACTAATTTCAAGAATTAGATTACGTTAAATTTAGCTCATCCTTTTATAATTTTCCAGCTTATGTATTTTAGAACATAACGCAATTTTATTTTTGAATTTATACCAAATATGCAGAACACCAGTCGGAGAAAAGTTTAGCTTTCAGCATTACATGTAAAATGTTTGCGTCAATCTATATATATATATGTATATTACCATTAGCAAGCATGACATAAAATTGAATGCTGCTATTTTCATTAATACAGACATTATTGTTTTATATAAAATTGCTGTAATTAAGTTAGGTATGATAAAAACAAATAAACATTTTGCATTATGCTTCGCAACTTTAAGCATTTTAATTAACAAACCATAAAACAATTTCACATTAGCGAAATTTCCTGTCCTTAATATTTATCTGATACAGCATTTTTGCCGGGAAATTTATTTTAATTATTTAGTTTTACTGTTTCACTTTTTACTTCCAAAGTTTACTTATTTTTATTTAAGCATACATGCCATTTTCTCCATATCATGTAGTGGTAACCATACTTGTCTCGTAGACCCAAGATCGTGGGTTCAAACCCGGCCAGGATCGATGGATTTTTTTCGGGTGTAAAAATCCTAAGGGTGACTTCCTTAGGGAAGAAAAGTAAAGCCTGGATCACATTTACGGCACGAAAAAGAACCTCAAGCCTGAAAGAAGAGTCCTCTGAGCAAAATTTGTCGGCGTTTCACGCCCTCAATAGAATGGGAAGCTGATGACCTAAGATATTAAAGATCGTCCATAAATAATTTAATTAATCCATATCTACATAATGTAGTTCTGTAAACATTGTTAAATTCTGTTCAGTAACATAAGATAATACTATAACCTTGTACACTGGATAACATGACCCTATGTCATACCTACACAGCAAGGGCTTTCTACTAGAGTAGAGTTCGTTATACATTTAAAAATACACCGGTAGTAGTTTTCAAGCTATAAATGCACAAAGTCACATAATTTCATGTTCTGCCCTTAAGAGAGAAAGCGGAAATGCCGATAAAAGGGATGGTAAATTATCATAAACACTATTAGCTTGTACAATTGAAAGTCGCGCTGCTTCTATACACCGTGCCGCCCGCTATTGCATGCTGGTAGCACTACCGCAACCATAAACAAGAAACATCGTTTCGGTAACTCAACAAAAACCAATCGGCGCTTACCTCGGCTCTAAACGGAAGCAAAGAGTTGGAAGAAACCGTTTGGTATGTTTACGAAAACAACAAAATGAAACTGTAGTTTGCAACTAACAAATAATTTGATAGTTTTCATGCGGATTGTCCTTTATACGCAGACAAACATGACCTTGCACACACCGCGAAGAGTTTTCCTTGTGAGACTGAAGAAAGTTTCATTTTACTTTCAATAGGTACGAAACATTCATTGCTTGAGGCATTTGAATTACAAAACAAGATAATATTTACCTTTCGGGCAAGCTGGCACACTAAAAGTGAAAGGTTGGCGCATTTCTGAGACGTTGGCTATAAATCAAAGATGTCAAGAAAGAGATGGAAAAAGAAACATTTAGTTGAATGAAATGTCTAGACCATTTCTCAGCGTTGAATCAGATGATGAATTAACTAACGCCGGCATGATAAATTAACAATCTTTACAGAACAGCAATTAATTATAAAAATTTAATTTTATATCTGCTCTTTATTAAAACCCAATTTATATGACAATTTTTTTTATTTTTTTTTAAAAAAAATATTACTGAAAACTACGTGCTATAAATTAATGAAATAAGCTATGTAGACACAAATTTAGTTAGGGGATCGTTTTTAGCATTTATCAAATATTCAATTCATTTGGTGTAAAGATAAATAAAGATTAGAGCTAAACTTTTTAAAAAATGAGGGATGTTCAACAATTTTTAAACAGCGCTTCAAACTCTTCTCTAAAGCTTTCACCACTGCTGCTAATGATGATGATGATGATGAAAAAAGTCCCCCTCCCCTCAAAAAGAGCTTACTTCAATTTGAGGAAAAGAAAGTCATACGGGGCTAAATCTGCGGTGTACGGAGGGTGAGGAACACACTTCACATTGATTTTGTTGTGATATTCAGTAACATATGTAATTTGCGATGTGCAGCCGTTCATTTTCGTTGTGGAGCCGCCAGCTTATTGCGCGAAAGTGTGGCATTTCACATTTGTGTGACATCACATTGTAGAGTTTTCTTTGTAGTATTACCCAGTTACAGTTATATGTGATATAACCTTACAGAGTTTTAGGTACATCTCTGTACTATTGCCCAGTTACAGTTATATGTGATATAACCTTGTACAGTTTTCAGTACATCTCTGTAGTATTTCCCAGTTACAGTTATGTGTGATATAACCTTGTAGAGTTTTCAGTATATCTCTGTGGTATTACACAGTTACAGTTATGTGTGATATGGTATTGTAGAGTTTTCAGTATATCTCTGTAGTATTACCCAGTAACAGTTATGTGTGATATGATATTGTACAGTTTTCAGTACATCTCTGTAGTATTACCCATTTACAGTTGTGTGTGATGTGACATTGTAGAGTTTTCAGGACATCTCTGTAGTATTGCCCAGTTACAGTTATATGATATGACATTGTACAGTTTTCAGAACATCTCTGTAGTATTGCCCAGTTACAGTTATATGATATGACATTGTACAGTTTTCAGGACATCTCTGTAGTATTGCCCAGTTACAGTTATAAGATATAACCTTGTAGAGTTTTCAGTACATCCCTGTAGTATTTCCCAGTTACAGTTGTGTGTGATATGACATTGTAGAGTTTTCAGAACATCTCTATGTGTGATATAACCTTGTAGAGTTTTCAGTATATCTCAGTAGTATTACA
This sequence comes from Metallyticus violacea, assembly GCA_030762175.1. Classification (NCBI taxonomy): domain Eukaryota; kingdom Metazoa; phylum Arthropoda; class Insecta; order Mantodea; family Metallyticidae; genus Metallyticus; species Metallyticus violacea. The sequence goes on from CM060832.1 coordinate 3,628,373, forward strand.
CAGTTACAGTTATGTGTGATATGGCATTGTAGAGTTTTCAGTATATCTCTGTAGTATTACCCAGTAACAGTTATGTGTGATATGATATTGTACAGTTTTCAGTACATCTCTGTAGTATTACCCAGTTACAGTTGTGTGTGATATGACATTGTACAGTTTTCAGTACATCTCTGTAGTATTACTCAGTTACAGTTGTGTGTGATATGACATTGTACAGTTTTCAGTACATCTCTGTAGTATTGTTAAGTTACAGTAATGTGTGATATGACATTGTACAGCTTTCAGTACATCTCTGTAGTATTACCCAGTTACAGTAATGTGTGATATGACATTGTACAGTTTTCAGTATATCTCTGTAGTATTACCCAGTTACAGTTATGTGTGATATGACATTGTAGAGTTTTTAGTACATCTCTGTAGTATTACCCAGTTACAGTAATGTGTGATATGACATTGTACAGCTTTCAGTACATCTCTGTAGTATTACCCAGTTACAGTAATGTGTGATATGACATTGTAGAGTTTTTAGTACATCTCTGTAGTATTACCCAGTTACAGTAATGTGTGATATGACATTGTACAGCTTTCAGTACATCTCTGTAGTATTACCCAGTTACAGTTATGTGTGATATGACATTGTAGAGTTTTTAGTACATCTCTGTAGTATTACCCAGTTACAGTAATGTGTGATATGACATTGTACAGTTTTCAGTACATCTCTGTAGTATTACCCAGTTACAGTTGTGTGTGATATGACATTGTACAGTTTTCAGTACATCTCTGTAGTATTACTCAGTTACAGTTGTGTGTGATATGACATTGTACAGTTTTCAGTACATCTCTGTAGTATTGTTAAGTTACAGTAATGTGTGATATGACATTGTACAGTTTTCAGTACATCTCTGTAGTATTACCCAGTTACAGTAATGTGTGATATGACATTGTACAGTTTTCAGTACATCTCTGTAGTATTACCCATTTACAGTTATGTGTGATATGACATTGTAGAGTTTTTAGTACATCTCTGTAGTATTACCCAGTTACAGTAATGTGTGATATGACATTGTACAGCTTTCAGTACATCTCTGTAGTATTACCCAGTTACAGTAATGTGTGATATGACATTGTAGAGTTTTCAGGACATCTCTGTAGTATTACCCATTTACAGTTATGTGTGATATGACATTGTAGAGTTTTTAGTACATCTCTGTAGTATTACCCAGTTACAGTTATGTGTGATATGATATTGTACAGTTTTCAGTATATCTCTGTAGTATTACCCAGTTACAGTTGTGTGTGATATGACATTGTAGAGTTTTCAGTATATCTCTGTTGTATTACCCAGTTACAGTTATGTGTGATATGACATTGTACAGTTTTCAGTATATCTCTGTAGTATTACTAAGTTACAGTTATGTGTTATATGACATTGTAGAGTTTTCAGTACATCTCTGTAGTATTACTAAGTTACAGTTATGTGTGATATGACATTGTACAGTTTTCAGTACATCTCTGTAGTATTACTAAGTTACAGTTATGTGTGATATGGCATTGTAGAGTTTTCAGCATATCTCTGTAGTATTACATCTCTGTAGTATTGCTAAGTTACAGTTATGTGTTATATGACATTGTAGAGTTTTCAGTATGTCTATAGTATTACCCAGTTACAGTTATGTGTGTGAAGTACGGCATACTGATAAATCTTTCTTTGAGTATCAAAAAATGATATGCCCATAACGAAACAATCATTTTTTTGCTTTTTGGTGATGATGGAGATTTGCAAACAGAACTTTGTGTTTTTTTCTTGATAGAACGATACATAAGTTTCAACAGCAGTGATTACCTTCTAAAGGAACTCCTGTAATCGCATCTTCAACTGCATGTATACCTGCTTTTGTTCGAGAATCAACAGTCGTGGAACTCTCCATTCTCAACCATGTCTCTTTTCAATTTCCAACGTGCGTGTAGCACCAGTGAAATTTTCGGAATTCCTGAAAGCATTCTTACTGTTAATCGACGATTCCTCTCTCACAATGACGGCAGCGGTGTTAATGTTTACTTCCATTAGACAGCGTTCCGGTCCAGCTTTGGAAATTGACTGTTAACCCTCTTTCTTCCAGCTATACGAAAGAACGAACTCTCCACAGACCTCAGCTGAAGACCCAAGCGCAGCATATTGTTCGTCATGTCAGCTCCAATTTGCTGTAGGCGGAACTAAACATGTGTCAACTTGCACATCGCTCACCGGCGAAACCAGAAGTGACTACAATGAAATTTATTCACGCATTATACTCATAAAATGTAAAAATAACTAGCGCGAGAAATAATACATGTAAAGTTATGTTAATTCTTTATTGAACAGCCCTCGTGTTAAGAAAAGTAACAGTATAAAGCTTTTGATTAAAAATAATTAACTACAACATGTCATTCAAGAAATATTTTGGTTCAATAAATAGTAGTGATAAATGCATTTAAGAAGAGAGTAGAAGAATTAATCTTTCTTTTTATGCCAAACCGATTTTTTAAAAATCAAATCAACTTTGAAAAGGCAAAGTTAATTAACATGCCATTTGGAGAAAAGAAATCTATAATGAATTTAATAAATAAATAACAATAGAGAAGTTTAAAGTTGGTAGCATTGATTGGTTATATCTACTCATAAATGGAAAGCTATAGAATCTAGAATATTGACCAGACAAAATCTTTTGTGTCTACGATAGAAACAAATTAAAATTGTGTATAGGGTCAGATTTTTAAAAATTAAGTCATTTATATAATGGTCACCTACGTCAAGATGCTTGAACTGGCTGCCTTCATTTTCTGCATATTCCGGACATCTGCTTATAATTTACTTTTCTTCTCAATTGATGTTAACTTTAACTTGTCTAAACTGGTGGACAAAAGACAAAAACCCCATCATCTGGGAATTAGTTTTCATATAACCTCCTGAAAGCGCCTGCGGACTATGCACGGACATTAGAGTCAAAACAAATACTCGTGAAATAGAACAATTAGGCCATTTAATATCCTTAGTAGAATACTCTACAATTACTCACATGTTATTTCCTTCATTGTTCAAATGACTCTGAATGGCTACGAAAAAGCCAACGTTGCAGTTCGTAAAAGTGCCCGCATCCATAATTAGATCATTGGATAAGGGAATATATAAAAGTTGCAGTGCTGGTAAAAGAGTGGGACAGGTTTAAGTTCATCCATCGCCCACTTCAAAGCCCTTGATCTTCGTTTTGATCTGGTGTGTTCTGCTAGGCGGAAAGGGGCATCCTCTAAGTAAAAAGAATAAAGTACACCCTACCCTTGAAAGAGTGATCGCTGATGCCTTTTGTCTAAATTGCAGCTTTACTCTCAGGGTTTCTTGGAAACCCGGGGAGTCCACGGCATTAGCCGCCCTCTCCTGGGAAATTTTCACCAACGGCTGAAGATCAGGCTAGGAAAATACACTTTAAGTTTTGAAATTCCCTGCACTGGTCTATGCATTTTAAATGGATATCGAGCCGCGTTTTAAAAATAGCACACAGCTATTTGATAACACCGCATGCAAGGTCTCGATAACAGCCAACAAGTTGTTATAGTAAATTCAAAAGCAACCAATGCCTGCTCTATGCAGTATCAAAGTCCTAGAAAACTCAGAAATTGCAACCTTTCTCCAGAAATGTGCTAAACCAAGGAGAGCATGGTCTGTGAACTTGACGAATCTCTTCTATGTTTCACAACTTAATGAGAGCCGCTGTGATTTATGTCACGGACATGAACGAGACCGACATCTCCCAGCTGCAGATTCCAACCTCATTAATTGTCTCGAAGACTTTGGCATTTGGCATGGCACGCTAGTAATTACATTTTCTATCAAAGAAACCAGGCGAATATGAAATGAGAACCCCCATTGCTTTTATCTTTGTAGAAAGAATACACGGGCATTCTTAAGTTTCAGAACCACATACTCGTGTAGTACATAATTGAAAATATCCCTAAAAACTGAACATGCAACAAAATTTAATTAAAATACAAACTTATTGGAGTATGAAGCATAGGAGTGTTTTTGAAAAAAAATCCTACTTTACAGTTTGAAAGAAATGTTTGTTTTATCTAAGGATATATGATGAAGCTTGTCGTTTTATTGTTAAAAAGTGCATTAAGCATCCCCAAGGAGAGAAACTGCGGAAAGAACGAACGAGATGATGTAGCGGCTAGCGTTTTCCAGATCTCGATGTACATGCTGGTAGGTCTGAGATAACCCGAAGGGGAAATGCATGACACGTCACAGTTTCATGTGAAGTTTTCCAATCTGCAACTAGCATAGCTGTAAAATGATAGCCTGAGACACCAGCTTAAAGTTGTTGCCACCTTTCTGCTAGTTTGCAATGTGTGATGATTAATGTTTAAGTTAACGCAAATCTACCGTGCGATTAGTTCTGCGGGTACTTTTTTCTATCAGCGAGCAGCCCGCAAAGGAGGTAGCAAGCCTGCTTACTTACTTGTTCACCTTGCTCACTGTGGGTGTGAGTTGTATTGTTCGTCCTTAATTCGACAGTATACACAAAGTACATACATAGTGTCTTTATGTACGATTTAAACGCGGTGAAAGAATCACGAGCTTCTGTTATTTATGCAAATACCATACTAACTTATCTTTAGAGTATTAACAGAGAGGCAGCGCGTGAACGTGCATTTTTTCAACAGACTCTGCCACTACTCACACTGCGAATACTTCCATCAGAGTAATTCACAATGTGTTTTCACCGCCACGGGTGGCCGAGGTCGTTTAGGCGCGGACTCGTAAGCGGGAGGTCTGGGGTTCGAATCCCGTCAGGGCCGTCCTCCCTGACTGAGGTTTTTTCCAGGTTTTCTTGAGTCCTCATAAATGACAAATGCCGGGGAGGTACCCTAAACTTAGGCCTGGAACGTTTCCTTCCTTAGAAAATATCCTTTCACAACATATAATTTCATTTCATGTATCATCAGTGTCACCGCCTGTGATGCCTCAGTAGTAAAACGGGCGTTAAACACTACTCAAAATAAAAACAAGACAGGGCTATTAACAGAGACTTGTGGCCCCTTTGGTCTCTTGATTTAACTGCCTGCCAATATCTGTGAGGTAAATACCATGTACGAAACGCACCCGTACACCGCACAAGAACTCAAAGATAATTTAATTTTTAAAATATCTGAAAATGTTTCAATATAAACCACGCTCTCATAAACCTGTTAAAATTAGTTTCTCATGACAACAAAGTTTGAAAGTTACGATAGCAACAATTCTCCCAACTCAAGACGTACACGGAAAAGGGGGGGGGTCACCTAAAGCGTTTTTTGCAGCACTCTAAAGATCTAAAAAAAAGTGAAACGTTCTGCGGAAATGTTGCAGGATATTCGCCGTTGAGTTTTAATGTCTTTGTGGGGAGTTGTCAACCAATTTCTTAACAGCGTAAAGCACTCCTGCAAAACGTTGCGGATAAGAAATACTCATGTCATGTCCGTGATTCGAACCAGTACCCCTCCTGTATGCCCTGGAAACATTTTAAGAATATACTCGAATGCTTATAACCCAGGGTGATGTTAGCTTCGCTGTGTGCGGCACGGGGACATACTGAAGTAGCAAATTAGGTCGGTCTTAAAGCTCAAAAGAAAGAGGAAAACCCTCAGCGCCTTGACAGCGCCTGTTGTTTCAATTAAAGGAACATGTTTAACAGAACGTATAAGTGCAGCCATTGAACAACTTTAGGCACAAAATCGGAACAGCTATTTAAAGTTACTGATGTTCATCTTGATGGGGCTGTCGCACTGCCAAGTCTTGATTGTGGGTAATAAAGTGATGTTTCAATATTGTGTTTAATAAATATCGGTTCATAGTGTTTCGGTCTGAAATCTGAGAGGAATATTTTTTGTTTGTTTAAAAGCAACCTTATTATGAACTAAACTGAATTTTCTTCAATTTTATTCAGCTGTGAATACAACAGTAACAGTCTTCATTTTTATAAACCACACACTGCCACAAGCAAAGCAAAGAACGCTCACGAACCCACCCCCAGGTCGTTACAGCAAGAGCTGGGAAGATATAAAGCGATGGCTTCTCACTTAAAAAGCTGAACAGCCCTAATGGATGGCAAGAAGTACAAAAAGAAGGGCTTACCTTTCCTTCCATGAATAAATTATGTCTACTGCTTGAGATAACCTTGAGACCGGCATGCTAATGAGCCCTACCACTGTCTAATGACACAAACGCCACGTCTTCCATCCAAATATAAGAAACGAGTCAACCCATGTCGGCTTATTTCTTCTGTACGGTGCAGGACTAGAGTAAGCATGCGGTAGTCTATACTTTTGTACGTCAACTACCATTAAGTGTCAATTATGTTGGCAAAGGAAATCGGTCAGCAGCATCAGTTGGTCCCCGAATTTAATAGAACATACATACAGAAGACCTTCGATGGCAAAAACTACAGAAACATGGTCAAATAACGCGACTTTCGGTTTCCTCACTTTTGCAGCTGTTCTATGACGAGACACCTTGTCATGCAAAAGCAACAGCCTGGAAGTTGCTGTCTTTGGACGCCGCCGCCTCAGCACTTCAAATAAAGGATCCAAAACATAAGTGTCATAGTATTCTCCATTCATTGTCATTACTTCTGACATACAGTCAACCGCTAATGATCCTTCATAGTTGAAGAAAACAGCCAACAGGTTCATTGTTGCTTTAGAGAACGAAAATCTTGACGCGGAACAACTTGTCTTGTGCTATTCTCATTTACCCACACGCAGTTCTGAGCTTTATTTCGGGTGATACAGAAATAAAACGAACTTTCATCACCAGTAAATATATCTGTCAAACGTTTAGAAATATTTGGTAGAAACATGATCAGCAGTTTCCTTGCACCTTCCTTTCTACTCTTCTCTTTATTGTTGAGGGTATGTAGAACCCATTTTGCAGAGCGCAGCTTTAAATGCTCATGTAGTATACTGTCAATGCTGCCAACACTGATATCCACTTCCATACTTAGTATTTAAACAGTAATATGTTGATTTTCCTCCACTAAGTTCCTCACTGTTTGAATTGCTCTCTTGTTCACAGCTTCCCAAGGTCGTCTTTCGAAGTCGCTCGCCCTTCTTCAAATGATCAAATCCATCTTACAATGTTATCAAGTGAAACACTGGATCACCATGAACAGTTACCAAGTCCTCGCTCTTTCACCTGCTTATAGCATGTGAAAATGTAGAATGTAAAGTTTTGTTTAGAAATATTCCCCAGCTACTGATACAGGACTGAACTCAACAGACTGTACGACAGTGACTATGGAACTTTAAACTTGTACTTATAGCTTAAGGTTCATTGTTGCAGGCTGCATTAGTTGCATTTTGTAGACCTTATTGCCCAGCAATGAATAAGCTTTAAACTGCTCTTAATATTGCATCAGAAGTGTCTCAAACATTTTACATGATTACTTAAGGGTAAAGAAAATGTTTCATCTGTGCCTGCTCCTCATCTTCAGTGAAGGTACTCACTGCTCCAAAGATACAATAACGGAAAATCTTGCACCTCCCCAGATGGCACGTTTCCAACGAAAGAGCAAGGAATGTGGTGACCTCCTTCTCTTTGTCAACACAAGTGCTGCACAACAGTTTGTGTTATAGGTCACCCTGAACAGTACAGCTGTGAAATCCTCTTCTCTCTGAGTACGGCGCTAAGCAATTTTAAAGCTTAGCACCGAGTTCGGAAGATGATCAGTTAAGATCGTTAATACAGAGAGTTTGGACAAGGTTTGGGTTTTGTTAATGAGTGTGTATCTCTTCCAGCGAGTCAGCAATCGTTCCACTGTGTGGTTGGCAGTGTTCGGGAAATTAGTTCCCTCCGTACTTTCATCATTTTCCGTCCCCTGTGGTTTCACATTGGCAGGATGAACCGATTGTTATTCCTTAAACAATGTACGACAGTTTTTGGTCACTTGGCGCTTGACAACCAACGAAAACACACGTGCTTAGGCATTTTCTTGTTTGCCTGTTCTTCTCACGCCTCATTTGGGATATCAGTAAAAGAAAAACCGCAACATAGAGGTCGTTCATGTCCCCTAGAGCCCCTATTTGGCACACTACGACTTCCGACTTTTTGCGACGAGATTTGAGACCATAGACGAGACTAAGGACAACGCGACAAGGTAGTCCCGAAGGAGTTGGCAAACTGGAAGAGAGGCTGGGATAAAATGTGAAAGTCTCCTGGGAATAAAACGAGAAAGAGCTGTCGTTCTGAGCAAAGGGCGTTTTCTTTTCTTCTAACAAGAGCTCGCATCATCTTTACATAACTAGAGACAGGAACTTCGGCACTTTTTAAATTTAAAAGCAAATCTGTATGAATTAAAAGTTTAACTTTTTAGTATGTAATGACAACGATAAACGTCCGGGAACTGCTACCACAACCAGCTATGCCTTCAGAGTGTCAATTGCTTTAATATATAAGCCATTTACTGCGTGCAGAAATTTTGAAAACATTGAAGCCATGGAAGTTGGTATTACCGAGAGTCAAAATTTAGAAACTGGTGACTCAAGAATATGAAGGTTAGTTTAATTTCTTGTCAAATAAATAAAAAGCGACAGTATCGATAGTTTCTTCTCACACGAATCTGAGAGAAGAGACAAGGGAAATTCTTTAATTTTATTTTCGATACAAAAGAGCTGCACTGTTCCAAAGTTTAGAAGCATTTGAATAGCAAGATGAGATTGCCAAGGCTGTTATTTTTAATATGAAGTTTGTTTAGGATATACAAATTCATTCCGCCTGCAATGTTTCGTTTTTCTTTACTTTTCAGAATTATCCTTAGAGTAGAAGCTCTTCTTAATCATGCGCTTATACTCTTGCAGTTGCAATGCGTTTTCAGTGTCTGCAGATTTACTTTTTGACTATTAGAAAACAGCTTTCGACAAAATAATTGTGTTAACAAGATCGAATATGATTGTAACAGCTGAACAAAGCAGAGAAGGGTACAGCATAAAACTAAGCCGATATAACCCATTTCTGTGGCAGGGACGCTGGATGCTAAGCTCAGGATTCATATTACAACTTGTAACAACGCTGCCGGCAGAACTGTAACAAAGAATTGTTTCTGAAAAGGACGACAAGATGCGCTGATGTGATTTAACGATAAAAACCGCCGTCTCGACTGTGATATTAAAGACCATTAAGCTGTTCAATTTGGAATACTTCCAGACAAAGGAAATTAAAATCATAACGACGTGTTAATGAACATATTACATTCTCACTACTAGCAATAAAATAAGTTCAGTTTAAGACATGCTATGGAGTTTTTAACAGTCCAAATGTGTAATGTTGAAAGTTCTTGGCGGATTTTTTTAAGTTACGGCTGGATACTGTATTAGTGGAAAACTATGGGGCGATGATATTTACAAATAAAGGTTTTTATGTCCGCATCTTGCATACTCACCACATATAAATCCTCGTGGTGGTTGTGTCGATTACTTTCTTTCTAGTCTTAAAACCTTTTTAATGTTACAAGTTTAACCTGTGATGTTGTTCAGAACTTAGAATCACCACACAAAAATAATTACGGGAAACAGGTAATTACATTTTAGCACATGAGCAACTCTCCTCTACTGAACACAACTTACTTGTAATATAAAACCCTTAACCTGTAATTAATGAAGATTGTCAGAGACGGAAAGATATTTTAAAAAAAAATAATGTGTGAATACTTCGTACGCAAGCTTTACTGAGTAACGGGTCGCATTTAATAACCGACTTTCTTGTCAGACGAAAAATTAAAAATAATTTACCTCATAACTTTTAAATGTTAATACAAGTATAGTTTTTGTCACTACAACGTACATGCGTATTTTGTGTTAAATAGTTTTTCAGCAAAACTTCTCCAAATTCCTCGTATAAAATTAAAATTGTTTTTCTATAGAGATCTCTAGAAGCTCTTAAATGCAGAATTCTAAATAATAAGTCATTTTAAAACACGTGTCCTGCATATTTGTTTATTTATGCGATTTCCCAACATAAACAATAAAAAACCCCTTCATCTGATTCCACTTACCTCCCTAAGGTTTCTTTACTGTGAGATATTGAATGCTTAAGACGCGAATCATAATACTGCCAGTACTTGTAATCCATCTAGTTTAACCACCAATTAAATTTGGGTCAGTTTTCTGCATGAAAGTGTTTAATTTAATTGGGTGATGTTTCCATCGCAAGACGGTCGGTCAGTTCGAGCTGGCTTATGAAATTAATCATTACCCCCTACAGTTCCTTCTGAGAAATGCAAGACATTTCTTCACGAATGTTACTTTTTCGGTTCATATCGATTTGTCTTGTACACTTTTTCTTTGATAACCCCACCCTCAAGAAGATAAAAATTGCAGGAGGTTAAATCTGGACACCAAGGAGGCCATATTTTTTAAATTAACACACTTAGGTGGAACAAAGATCAGTTCTTGAAAAAATTAGATTAAAGTCCATTTCTCTACCCACAAAAGCTATTCCTAGATGCAGCAGGGTCACCCGTTTTAAGTTCTTGCACTAGAGAAATGTTATAACTTCAGCAGTCTTTCGAACAGAGGAGCAGTAAATTCTGATTTGCTGAGAAAGACGTCGGGGGAATGTTATCTAACGTTTCTTCTGTATGTATCAATAATACTTCACGAAATTTATTTACCAAACTTCTACTTGGCCCATTCTGTACACACGTACGAACCGTAAATATTGAGTTTTAATAACGTACTTAATACACTGTATCATACACTGTCACCTAACACACATATTCTTAGAGTTAAATTCGTACGGACCTCCCCTCTAGCTCCCCGGCTGGCTGGGAACGAGACGAGAACTGCAGAGCTGTTACACTGTCTAAAGAACTGGCCGCCTCTTTCTTAGGGAGGCCTCCAGAAGAGTTTCGGGTCTCGTACTTGTAGAGCGTCACCTTTTTTTTTAATAGTTTTTAACGGCCGTTTTTACTACTGAGGCATCACAGGCGGTGGACACTGATGTTACAGGAAATGTAATCATAAATTGGGAAAGGATTTTTTTTTTTTAAGGATGGAATCGTTCCAGGCTTAAGTTTAGAGTACCTCCCAGCATTTGCCATTTATGAGAACTGAGGAAAGCCTGGAAAAAAAAAAAAATTAGGGAGGACGATCATGGCGGGATTCGAACCCCAGACCTCCCACTCACGAGTACGCACCTTAACAGCATCGGCCACCCGTGACGATGGGACTGTGAAGGAATACTCTTCATTGGCTTCAAGGAGAGGAACAACACAGTAAATGGGGAGTACTGTGCTGGCCTACTGCACAGACTACGTGCTTCTATCAAAGAGAAAAGGCGAGGAAAGCTGAGTGGTGGTGTGTGCCTTCTTCACGACAACGCGCCTGTGCACACAGCTCTTGTTGCAAAGGAAGCTGTGAATAAATGTGGCTTCAAGGAGATCGACCATCCACCCTACAGCCCAGATCTAGCTCCCAGTGACCTTTTCCCATTAAAACTCAAGAAGAACCTTCGAGAAAGGAAATTTAAGTGTGAAGGAAATTTAAGTGTGGCGAAGAAGTGATGGATGCTGTTTATGCCCATTTTGCAGACAAGACTTCTGACTATTTGGGGGGGGGGAGGTGGATTGAAATACAGGGTAACTATATTGAAAAGCAGAGTACAGTTTTTGTATTTATCACAGATAGAAAATTGTTAGGCCGGAAACTTATGGACCTACCCTCGTATGTGAACTTCTATCTATCTCTTAATAAATAATATTAACTACAAGTAATTCATAACAATTTACCCGTTAAGTTAAGTTAACGATTTTCATATTTCAGTACAAAGATGACGATGTAAAATTAAATCACCTGTTTTTCATAAAAAAAAAAAAAACAGAACGCTATATCTGCAATCGCTATTACATTTTACATCTGTAGGTTTTGCGCCAAGGCAGAAACAGAGCACAAATATGACTCGTACTGTTCTAAAACTTTAACTGCGGGGGAGCCAGTACTTTCTATTTAAAAATAAAAGTCTTCACTTCAGAACACAACACCGCGATATTAAAGTACCAGAAAGTTACAACCCACCTACTCCCTTTTCTCTCAAAGGCGTGGAAATTACCGCAACGGGACATTGTCCATGATTTCATAAAAATATAAAACGGTGATGTGGGAAGACCCTGAATGGTAACAGAAGGTGCTCTTAAACACTCCCCCACAGAATTTATCAAAGTTGTTGCAGCACGTGGTTTTGCATGTGTCATTATGCGACACATATATCGGGTATCCCTTTTGTCTTGCTCCAAAAATAACTTTCTTCTGAGGCGTAAAATAAAAATTGTTTACAACAAAAGTTTTTTAATATCACAGGGTATACTCTCTTGTAACTCCATTAATGAAGGAGATACCCGATAGGGCTCCCTTATTTTTTTATATTTTATTCAAGAATACTCTTATCCTCAGAAATGTGTCATTTTAATTAAGAAAACAGTAGATCTAGAAATAATGCATGTCTTCTGTTATTTAATAGCTCTGACGGTCTTTGTTTAAATAAATCATTTTATCTCTTCAAGGCCCATTTAACCATTTTACAATGGTTGAGTTTTTTAATTGTTGTTTAACGCTCGTTTTTACTACTGAGGCGCGTAGGTGGTGACACTGATGACACATGAGATGAAACGTTAATTGTGAAAGGATTTTATTTTAAGGAAGGAAACGTTCCAGGCCTAAGTTTAGGGTACCTCCCCGCCATTTGCCATTAATGAGGACTGATGAAAACCTGGAAAAAACCTCAGTCAGGGAGGAGATTCGCCAGTTGCTTACCTCCAACCTCCTTAAAGGTCATAAATGTCACGTGCACGGGTTTTTTGGTGGCGTATTATTGTCACAATTTACTAAAAAAACATTTTGTTGCCTGGACCAAGGACTTCATACAGAAATGAGTGTACACTACGGCCATTTTAGTAATTAAAATTGTTAACAACGTGCTTTGTGCCTTACATGTACAATATGAGGGTTACAAACTACCCTAGGTGGTGCTCTTGAGATATGTCATTACCACTTTCGCAACAATTCACTTTTGTTATTGTGAAAACAGTTTCCTTCAGAAATTGACCCAGAAGGTTGTTCACAGTGAACGTTTAAATAAAGCCACTTTGCGAAAAAACGAAAATTTAGCGGGAAGGTTTTCATTGGATGATTTTTTTTACGATTTTTGTAAAGGTCTAGCTCAGCAGCAATGGACAGAATCGCTTCGTTCAACTTTTGGTAATGAAGCACCATCAGAAAGGACTGTTTGCAATTGACTTGTAGAATTTCGTCATGGTCGTGCGTCCGTCAGTGATGAATTTCGTGAAAGTCGACCAAAATCGGTTGTCATTCCAAAAAACATCACAACATGATTGAAGAAGATCGGCACGTGACTTATAGTGAGATAGAGGTACATTTCGAAGATTGCACTACATTCTATTTTGCATGAACATTTAGCTAGAGAAAAGACCTGCTCCCGGTGTATTCCGCATATTTTGACCGAAGCAAAAAAATAAAAGAAAGAAAGAACGAAAAAGAAAAAGAAAAAAGAAAAGAAAAAGAACCGGAAACTAAGCAACCATTCACTGTTCGGGTGTTCCAAGATGAACCAAATCCCACAAAAGTAGTTCGTTCACGAAGCACTTCCAAGAAAATGCGTTTGTTTCTTCGGTTGTGCTGGACGTGTCGCAACCATTCCTTTAGAGGACGAAGAACAGTTGATTCTGAAGGGTATGTAACAATTTAGTCGTCGACGATATCAGAAAAAACAACCGAAAACATCGCATCATTTTTCATCATGACTACAATTGATTATTTGAGGAGACAAACATCGAATTAATGTCTCATTGCCCTATTTACCTGATTTATTGCCTAACTTCTTTTTTTTCTTTTTTCTTTTTTTTCCCCGAATGTCAAACAAAAAATGCGTGGACAGCGATTTTCATCACTTCAAGAATCTGTTGAAGTCTTTAAAACCAACTTCAGAATGGAGAAAAAGTTTTGCGAATTGGCTTGAACGCATGCAAATATTAAAGAAGAATATTTTTAAAAGCAATAAAACAGTTTGTTTTCTTTTTTAAAAGGTAACTCTTGTAGCCCTTATTAGCAAATCAGTGCTATTTACTTCGTTAGGGTCGTCACTCTCTTGCACATGAATCACGAAGCATTCCTGGCTGTTATCCCAAGTATGTCGAACCGGGCACATATCACACAGCAATATCAACAAGTTTGTGATGTTTGCCGCTTTAGCGAATTCCGGTTGTAGATGTAGGAGCATGTAAAATTTCTTCAAATTTGCATCGATCAACTTACTAGTCACCGAAGTGACAATGACAAAGAATTGATACATGTGCCTCTTAACACTGGCGGTCGCAATTTGTTTTCTCTCAAGGAACCTCGGCATATTACCAGCAAAATTGAACCAGGGGGTTCACCTCGCCACTGTTCGATAGGGCAGAGCACGTTAACCCAATGCTTCCGTAGCTCTGTGTGGCATTCTTCCAAGGAGAAATGCTGTTTTCACACACGCACGTCCTTCACTCTTCGTGACCTGCATGTCGCTCAGTAACTGAACTTCGGTGCGTGCTGAGACACGCACCATCACTCGGAAGTGCATTCATACATTTTCAATCGTACATCTTAGATTTTTCGTGTTGTCGCTTGTTTGTGAGGAAAATGTCATTATGTAGATTTGCTGTTAGTGGAGCTGTTTCCTTGTAGTTAAGATTCTTGTATCAGTTGTAAAGTAGATACAAATCATTTGTAATTTAAATTAACAATATAATATTCAAGTGCAGAATTTGCAATTATTATTTGATTCTTACGCATACCATTTATTTTGGAGCTAAAGATTAGTAATGGTTCAATAAAATTTTTGGTGTTATATTTTGTTCTTAAATTTATCTGTCAAACTTTGTATTTAAAATCCATAGCGCATGCACTGGGTTCTTTGATGATGTCAAGTAAATGTTGGGAGCGAGTCGTGTTTTAAAACAGAAAACCCTCACTACGTAAGACACATAATGTAAGGCTGGCTGGCTGCCTACCTCGCTATACTTCTGTTGAGTTTAGGGGGAACTTAAGCGGAAACTAAAACGCAATTTCTTCCACTTGAATAAATAATTAGTGAAGGCAAAGAAAGTGTCTCTGCTTCACCAGAAGATCTTCCAACTTCCGGCAATTTAACTAACACGTTTACGACCTATTCTATTGTATTTCTATACAACGTATTCTTAAATAGATACAGTGATGGAAACTCAAACTTCTTTTGTTTCGTCCACGTTTCGTAAGTTTTCACGCATCATTATAAAATATGTTTGCATTATGTAAACTTTACATTAAAACTTAAAAACCGCTTTTGCAAATATCGAATGCTCTCGATATCTTACAAATCGATTGGCAATTTTCATGTAACCAGATAGGAAACAGGTCAAGGCCGGGACCTTCGGTCTAGCGTGGCCAAGCGTGTTAAAACTGGAGAACCAAGCGGATTTGTCGAGACCAGGGTTCAAATATCATCTTGACTTTTGTTTTTTCTTTTTGCGGTTTCCCCTGCTCGCTTAAGCGAATACTGCCAAGTCCGAAAGTCTGAAAGCTTACGCTTTGGAAGAGGCCATTCTGGGGGTTCTTAACCCCCTTGGAAGGACTGTAGGCTCCATAGGCGTCAGGATGTTCAATATTAGCGATTCGTTTGAAAAGTTTGGTAAAAATTATACTCACTTTATTTATCAACCATGTCTGTACACTTGGTCCAGCGAGTTTCCATCCCATCTGTCAAACTCATTGACAGTTACAATCAGTTCTTCATTTGATGAAAACTTCTTCCAACAAAGTCAAAATTTCAAGTTCGGGAATAGGAATAAGCCACTTGGGACTTAAATACGGTGGATGAGGAATCAATTCATGCACTTTCGACATAGTGACTGCTGATGTGAGCTGGGGCATTGTCCTGCTGAAAGAGAACACTGTGCTAATCTTGGTGTGCATGTTTCAAACGATCCAACAATGAAGCATAACAGGTTCTAGTTTTAGTTCTACCTTTAGTAGAAGTCTATTTCTTTATGAAATATATTTGTTACAAATGTAACTCATTCATGTCGCACAGGTTCTAAGACCATGCATACTTTAGTAATACACTAAGAATACATGATATTTTACTAGTCGATATTTAAATCTTAAGAGACATGCCATATATGTACACTAAAATGATGAAATAAATAATGGGAAAAAATTACAATGGAAAAAAGTACGAAAAGTCTTTCACGCAGGGATTGTGTAAACTAAGTGAATTTATCAGAAAATTGAATTTGTAAAGGTGGTGGTGGTAGTAGTAGTAATAGTAGTAGTAGTAGTAGTAGTAGTAGTAGTAGTAGTAGTAGTAGTAGTAGTAGTAGTAGTAGCAGCAGTGGTAATAGTAGTAGTAGTAGTAATAGTAGCAGTACTAGCAGTAGTAGTAGTAGTAGTAGTAGTAGTAGTAGTAGTAGTAGTAGTAGCAGCAGTGGTAATAATAGTAGTAGTAGTAATAGTAGCAGTACTAGCAGTAGTAGTAGTAGTAGTAGTAGTAGTAGTAGTACTAGCAGTAGTAATAGTAGCAGTACTAGCAGTAGTAATAGTAGTAGTAATAGTAGTAATAGTGGTAATAGTATTTATTATTCCAATTAGACAGGTATACATATATTTCACATCACCTGGAAGCAAATTTTAGAGGTGGGGAGGAGAATATCGAACTACGAGAGATCAGATGCTGCGAAGACGCATTCTACAGCAAAATGAACACAATTTGCAGCTGGATAAGAATAATTAAAGTACAACAAACAACCCTCAGGATAATGTAGCAAATAAAGAAAATGCAGTATACAAAATAGTGGGTGGGGGTTGTACTGCTGGAATTACCAAAAAAAAGAGTAGACGATTTTGGTAGAAGTTTAACGTGGTGAAAAAAGTCAAAAGACACCTGTTTGACATAAACCGGCAGGAAATAGAGGCGCGATGCATGCAGATGTCATCTCTGGACCTGCAGAGCGAAATTAAAATTAGATGGGGTAAAGAGACCTACATCAAGACATAGGTCGGGGATAGCATGACTCAGATTGGGGGGCACCTAAGGTTGTTAACAAGGAAGGATTTGCTCATTATGATCGGAACCGGAAGACTGGTTGTACGGATGTAAAGATAAAATTTCTCCCGGATTTATTTCTGACATCCAGTAGGGGGAACCTGGCATGTTGGAATTTAATTGTAAATAGAAAAACTGGATAAACATGGACATTTTACTAAATGAAATATGTTGTTTTAGAAACAAGACAGTTCAATAAACATTGTACACATATAATACCAAGATTTTAATTTACATGAATATCAGAAACGTTGCGCGTGTGTGCGTTCTTGTTGTTTTCTTCTGTTGGAATTATTTTCAGAAATGAATGGCCCTGTGCAATTTGTTAGCATTAGAGTAGAGAAGTTGCACATTCCGTTTACAGACGCAGAAGCAGTGTGTACTATAAATTGGTGACGCTGGAGCACTTTTGAAATTTCAATTTTCAGGTATACCGTACCGTACCGTAAATCATTTTATTTAACCGGAATATACGGAGTTTTGTTGCCAAAATAAAACTATTTGTGCCGGTAAGTGATGTTTATATTTTGGCTTTCAGGTAAATCTCCCACTTCTAATTGTCTGATTTCGCTAGTTTTCGGAAACTTTTGTTTTATTTCAATGGCATGTATGGACTGAGAAAAAACAAAACTTGCGGCCTCTAGAACGATTTTTTAATTTTTCAGTTAACCCCCCACTCTTAATGGTTAAATTTTTGCTGGTTAACCAGTTCGATAAATCGTTAATTGTCATCTGGCAGGTTTCGTTGAGATAAAACAAAAATTGCGGGTTCGAACACTTATAAAGTTTTTTTCAGCGTCATTTTTGGTGCCTAGTAAGTAGATCGGCAGAGATTTGAAGAATTTTTTTCAAAATATTTTTATGGGTACAACCGCCTGCATTTCTTTGGAATTCGCTCATAAATAACTTATAGGTATAAATATCTCAAAAAAAGTGTCTAATGTTCCCTTAACGGCTGTTTATCTTTTTCGATCTGAGCTGTCTCACTTTGTTTAAAAATGTACCTCCTCCATCTGCCAGCAAAGCCCAGTACTGCCACTGCCCTCTCCCGCTTTTTCTCCATTCTTCCGTCGCCTTCCGTAAGCTCTCTAACTGAGTTTGGCCTCTGCTTTGATGTGACGCTCCATTCCCCACTCTATTTTCAGCCTTCTCTGTATCTCCAACGAAACTTTTTCTGTACACTCCGAAAGGGTCAACTGTTATGTCCCTCAGGTGTTTCTTAATACTCCCCCAACCCCCTGGGACTCTAATGTTACCCCTTCCTATAATTTCCAGTCCCTTCCTTAATTTTGGGACCCAGGTCTTATTCCCTCTCATTCACAACTGCTCCTCTTACATTTTTATCCATAGCGTTCCCCGTGTGGATAACAAGAACTACAAATGGAATCCGCAGGTATGTCTGGTACTGTGACAAGGTCGTACATGAAAACTCCATAGAAATCCACAGTGCTTTGAGTGTAGTTTTTACAAAGTTCCCAGTTTTCATGTTGATAGTGTCAGCACAGACGATGACCCAGGACCAGGAGGGCAGAGGTCATCAAATAAAGGAAGGGTGTGGCTGTTCATGTAACATGTGAGGGAATTCCACCAACGTCATTTCGACAAATTATTTACAAAATAGAAAAATATGTGCGCGGGTCTTTCACTTCTTGGCTGCGGAAACAGAGACTTCAGAGCTGGAGTTGAAACGAGTAGAGAAGCGCAAGCAAATGATGACCAAGTGCAAAAACTTCCGTTGCTGGAGGCTCGGCCACTGAATCTCCATGACAACGCTCGCACACTGTGACCAATATGAACGGGAAGGGTTATGGGCGTGAGTCCATAAAGAAACACTGTCAAAATAATTAAAAAATGACCTTCGTATAAAGCACGTTAGAAATTAGCACAATTGCATTTTCGAACCACTCCAGTTCAAACTGCTATTGCCCGAATATACGTGCAGAAATGAGAAGACGTTCTACTTGTTATGTGATTGGCGGTAGGGCTTAGCAGCGTCCCCTGCTACTTAGAAATATGTGTTTGAAATGTGCTATTAAAGCATCACAAATGTACAGCAACATGGTTCGATATATTGTTGAGAAACCATCTCTAATTACATCTATACAATAACGGAAATTATTCCACAAAATTCCTCAGAGTCGAATGAAACAGTCCCAACTTTAATGCTCATTCTTACTACTGAGGCACCACAAGCGGTTCCAGGCCTAAGTACCTCATGCCATTGGCCATTTATGAAATCTGGAAATAATCTCTGTCAGGGAGGACGAGCCTGGTGGGATTCGAACCCCATACCCCCCGCTCACAAGTCTGCGTGGCAGCCATTTGACGGTAGCTCCATCTTGCTGCAAGAATGCTAAACATATAAAAATATCTGAAGAATGACTGCGCAGTTCATGCTCAAATAAAAGTTACTCATATCAAAGTGTAATGGTGTTTACTGAGCCCGCTAAATTTATCATCGACATCATGAATGATTCTAAATTGGCGTTGAAAGGAAGATCTAATTCAGATATCATGCAACATACTTCCCAAGCAGTGGCAACATCTGAAAACTGAAGTTTTTTTTGTTGTCGAAAAATATGAACTTCCATTTACTTTCACACGCCAGTTTTTTTTTTTTTTTTTTTAAGGAAATCAATGCCGATATTACAGGATTTATATACAACTTGCATATAGTATTTTGCTAAAAAATATCAGAGTGTTTAAACCTGTCCTGAAGCATGACTTTTTATGTTTTTGCATCTTTGTCACTTCACACTCCGATATATCCTTCACTTATATTGTTTTATTTGCAGCGTTCACTGTAGTGGGATGGGTTCTAATTTTTCACTTCAGTTCTTTTGTGCCACAACTGAATCTTTTTTGGGGTAAGGGAGAATATTTTATTCGTTTTGGCTTTCAGTTATACATACAAAGGTTGGTTTTACTACATCTTTCTCTGATAGTAGCATTTAGCATTCATTACTATGTGACTTTTGTCATGTTAGGTGTATTTAACTTTTGGGAGAGACTTTAAAATGGTACAATTTTGCGAGGGTGGATCAAATGTAAACTGAACTTTATTCGTATGTAGAAACCAAATTAAGATTCAGAAATCTTCTTAATGACGAACCCAAGCGACAATATGCTCCCCGTTTTTCACTTGTCAAAAAGCTTATGTCTTGTCTTTTCGCCCATAAGCAGAGCACGCCTCAACCCACATCGATGTTTGACGTTCATGAAGGAAATCTGTCAACAAACTGTCAAGGTTCTCGCTTACTCTCACTAACGAGTACTTTGTAGTGCCCGTGTTTTAATTGCATCCCGGAACTGAGTCAAAAGTCTCTGCCATACGCCCAGTGCAGTCTTTTCATTCTCAGTGAGGATTTTGAGCAACTCCTTTACCCAAACTGAACACTAAATCGACAAATGTAAGTCACACTCAATAAACTTTCGAACGATTCCTATGCTTGCTTGTTCGAGGTCACATTTCTGCACCTATTTGCTTGTGTCTTAACTTCAGACTATGCCCTCAATCTCCAAAACATTTTGGGCAGTTTTACGATCTACAATCTTGATGATGATGATGATGATGATGTGGGTGCTATTGATAAACGGAACGGCTGTAAGAAGCGTGCCGGTTGTCCCCATTCCATTCCTGAAAGGTATATAATTAAATAAAAATTCAGATTTATAAGCCTCATATTTAGATAGACTACTTATACTGTACGCAGTGAAGATGGATAATTGGTTCTGTTTTCAGTAATACATAAATTGTTTGTTTAATATTTTTTAACTCGAGGTAATCTAATGGTAACGATACTTGCCTTGTAAAACAAAATCGCGGGTTCAATTCCGGCAAGTAAAATTTTCGGGCGTAAAAATATTAAAGTATCGCTTTCTTCGGAAGGGAAGTAAAGCCGTGACTCCCATGTCGTACATTTACGATACGTAAAAGAACCTCAAGCCTGAAAGAAGAGGCCTCAAAGCAAAATTTGTCGGCCGTTTCACGCCCTGAGTTGAATGGGACGCTGATGTTAAAGAGCATACATAAACAAAAAACAAAATATCACACTTTAACAATTTTAAAAAGGAGAACTATTTAATAACGGAATGTGTTGTGAACGCGTTGCGAGGCATGCAGCGGGGTCGTGACGATAGTTGGAAAGATGCCAGATCACGTGCCCCTACAATAAAATGGAGGTCGCCGCGCCAAATGTCATGTTGTAGCATTTTATTAGGAATTTTATCTCTCCATTGTTAACAAATTTGGCTTAATGCAAAATATAATGATTCATGTATTTAAAGAGATATAAATTAATTTTTTTTAATCCCTCACGGCGGTTTGCAAATCGGACTATACAGCAATGCTGTTTCTAAAATGTATTTGCGTTAAGCAATCACGTTAGTACCTAGTTGGCTGGAAGATAACCAATCACAGATTATCCCATCATTGCGCATGCCAAATGTATAACAAGGGCTCTTTCAGCATGAGAAAACTGTATTTTAAATAGCAATATCTATAATAAAAATAAATTATATCTCTCTAAAATACGTTTAAACATTATTAATTATCACAGCTGCGGTAACATAAAATGTTTCTTCAATGTTCGTCCTGGTGAAAAATACGCGAACTACTTCATTAAAACAAGAAATGTGTAGGAACGACCGGAATAAATTTCACTTACAAATACTAATTTGTTTATCAATATTATTATTTATTTTATTTACCCTGGCCATAAGGCCTTTTATTTCACACCACATGGCGGAAAAAAAAAACAGAATACAACGTGCATAGCTATATAAAATACAGAAAAAAGGCAAATTAAAGATATAAACTGCATGTAAATATTATATAACTTCAATAATTAGAAAGTTAATAAAGATTGTATTATAATTCAAATTGTTTTTCAATAATGTTTCTCGAGTACGGGGGGGGGGGGAAGGAGGAGGAGAAAAAGAAGAAGCATGAGATTAACAGTTGTGATTCCTGGAGTTGAAATGACATTTTAATAACGTTTAAATTGCTTTATTGTGCGACAATCGCTGACTTCAGGAGGAAGGGAGTTCCAGGGAACTGACACGCTGAATGAGGCTGAGTAGAAATGTGACGAGGGACAGACAGTAAAGTCATATTCCGGGTTCGAGGTAAGGACAGGTATGCGAAGCGAGAGACGATATACTGAAGGGTGGAAGTGCGGAGGATTTTGAACAGCAGTATAACGAAATGGAGAGTCTTATGTTCTTTTAGAGGTAGCCGTGACAGTTGATTGCGTAGGGCTGTCACATGATCAAATTTACGAGTGTTGAAGCCACGCATTATGAACGTCGATGTGTCCAGTATTCAGATTAGAGCACAAGACATCACAAAGTGAGACATAACAAACACTTGAGAGGTAGATCTTTTGTTACATGTTTTAATGTGTGAATCAATGAAAATATTTTATTGCATGTACGGGTTGATTAGAGCAGAGTTTATGTAAACACCTGGTGCTGGTATAATTAACGACATTGTTGTTTACCATGATGAATGGCACATCGTTTATTAAGGGGTGTCAAAACAATGGTGTATTGCATTCCTAGGTAGGTGCGTTTAAAACAATAAAATGTATATAACCCTTACAATTTTTGCTGGTATGTTCATATTATAAACTCTGTATATAAAATAATGTGTTTTGGAGGTGAAATACAAAGAAATTTATCGAGTTTTTAAATGTTTATAAAATGTAACAAAATAAACGCATTCAATATTTTATTTGTGAGAAACTTTGGGAAAAAACGATATTAATTCTGGATTAAGGTTTATAAATACAAAGTAAACTTCACTAAGTAGAATGAAACTACCATCATTTCAATACTAGGTACGTTAAATTCCATAGGAAGAACAGATCTATAAATATCTTCACCAGAACCCGAGCAAGTTATTTACACAACCCCTGCACGGCGCTGTGTTTTAACCAAGCACTCCAAACTGGGTTCCATTTCTGTGTTAATGGCCTTCGACAGCTCTCCAGCGCAAAACTCTTTCTGTTCTTTTGAATTTCCCTTTACTAGAAAACAAAGTCACCTGCTGGGTCCTTTTCCTTTGTAAGCATTCAAGCTTCCAACCCATAATTATGTCATTTTTGTAATCTTCAGCAGCTATGCTTTTCACGTTCATTGCTCACGTTTTTCAAAAATATTAATAACACAAGGGTTATTCAATAAAGACTCATATCCTTGCTCGTCCTCGTAATCTTGACGATATTTCTCAAAGTAGTCCCCGTTGCATGCAGTGCACTTGCCCCAATCTTTCAGAATCTCCTTCACCACGTGACAGGAGAGTTATCATGACAACTTTCCCAGCAGAATTAGCCAGTTTTGCTTTGACCACACAGAAATGATGTACCTAAGATTATCGCTTTTCCTATAACATGAACACAACACATCTCAATTCAAATGATGATGTTTATAAAGTTATTCCACACCTGTGTTAAAGCTTTCTTCTGCACTGGGTCCACTTTCCTTTGAAATTGCTTTGAACCGTCTTCAAGCTGTGTTATATGAGAGAACCAGCCTCAGCTGAAGATTTGTTGAGACCTAAACAGAATTTCAGAGCTGCGTATTGTTCGTCTCCATTTTACTGTAGCAACCGAACATGTCTCAGCTCACGGAAACGCAAGTGATAACAAGAAAGTGTACATTACACATTAAGCTAACAAAGCGTAAAATTGAATTTTTGCACTATAACTATTGCTGTAAAATAAATATAATTCTTTATTGAAAAGCTCCCATATATTTCGGATAAATAAGGACAATTTTCACTTCAAAGAAACAGTTTAGGTTTGTACAGCTAAATCATCAGAAAGGTTCTTTTAAAAACCATAAAATGTTAACTGTTGCAACACCAGCAATTTTTGAGATTATGTTTGTCTTCCTATCGCTTTAATCACTGGTGTAGTTTATTTTCCAGAAATTTGAAATTCAATGCTGATTGAGGAACACTTGCCGAGAACTAAATTTAGCTTAAGGTTGCATGAGAACGCAAGGAACTATTTCCAGCAATTGTTCGTAAATCTTTCTAATGATGATGGGTCACGCAACAGGTAAAATTTCTTAACCTGTGTATTCTTATTATCTCTAACATGAAAGTGCAAGAACTCCATGCTTGTTCCAGCTGTGCATCATGCCATTTGTATTTTACGGCTTAATGCTGCACATTCATAACGACACAGCTATGAATTCTAAAGTGTAAAGCCGTAATTTGAAAAACGCAACAGCGTTCTATGTGCATTAATTTCAAAGCCTCTAGCATCTAGCCCCTCTCTAAAAGTTCGAGGTCACTATTTAATTTTCAGGATTTGAACGTTGCCAGCACCGGACAGAATGCGTGGCGTCTTCAGAACACCAACAGAAAGTTGAGGACACTTTCATACAAGAAGCGGGAGTGACCCACTCACCATACAGTCCAGATCTGGCTCTCTTGCTGTTAAAAGAAACTGAGGGTTTTGGCGTCCTGGCATGGAGTGTGCAGGTGAGCAAACATCTTCCAAAAGAAATAGTTTGGTGGCCTGTTACTTAATAATTTAAATAATTGCATTTTTATTAAGGCGACAACACAAACTGAGGTTATTGCCACTAGATGACTCAGGTGAACCTGAATATTTACAATAGCGAAACATCAGTGCAAGATGGCGGCGTGTCTGAGTTGCCCTCTGTTGTGAGCAAAAGCATGCGATCAAAGAAGTGCTTCCTATGTACTGACACTT
Organism: Metallyticus violacea; assembly: GCA_030762175.1. NCBI lineage: Eukaryota > Metazoa > Arthropoda > Insecta > Mantodea > Metallyticidae > Metallyticus > Metallyticus violacea. Next base: position 3,653,237 of record CM060832.1, read on the forward strand.
GATGTGGGCGGATGTGCAACGAGCAGACACAAGAATTATAATGTTTGCTTGATCCCTACCTCATGACAGGTTAGCTGCTTGGGAACCAGAGGGGAGTTTAACGTACGGACGTGTTGTGAGTCATCACTAGGCAGCGTACTAATTACGTTAATATGGTTCGACGTCTTTCTTAGCAAACGGGAATTTCCCATTCGAACGTATGTTGATTCACAAAACAACCAATACTGGAGTTCAGAACGCCCCCCCCCCCCTCCCATATAGGACTGTGTGCGTCATTAGCAGCGAAAACAATTGATAGAAACAATATTGTGTATAATAATTTCCAATCTTTTTCCGTGAATTAACTGTGACGGAACATAAGCTCGCGGCTTTCCAACACGGTACACACAGCCCATGTCTTCTTGCATGCAAGTCATGATAGAGATATCAATAACTCCCTCGTTATCCGCATATAACGCACTGCGATTTATATTTCTGGGGGAATTAAAAGAAAAAGTGTACAAGACAAATATACACATATTAGATAAACTGAAAAACAACATTCGTGAGGAAATTTCTTCCATTTCTCAGAGGATAATGGTTAATTTTACAAGCCGATGTCACAAATGAAGGGAATAGTTCCAGCAACTTCTTGCTTGATAAGGTCAGTAATGTATATTTTATGTGTTAGCAATAACTTACGTGACAATCATAGTTGTGGACTTTCTAACTCCCGTTCAGCGCAGCACCAGCCTGAGCCGACCGACCGGCCGGCCGTTACGCGTCGAGCGGTCCCGTGAAGGAAAAATCATTCATTATTATTCCTCTTGCGCATTTACATTTCACCAAATCCCATTTTTTTATCATCTAAGTTAATAGAGAAATTTCTGCTCTACAGTGCCTATAGTTTTCTAAACTAACACAACGACGTAAACGAAACGAGAAAAATTAAATGTGAGTAAAAATATTCTATAAAACCCAATTACAGAAATTTGCATTCTGAAGTGGTGTAACTTTTTAAATACGCCATTATGAAAGGCAATTTAGTTCTTATGTAAACTGGGCTTTTAGAACTGCCAATTAAACGTTTCTGTTATATACGATGTAGAAATTTCTTAAGAAAACGTTCAAACACTAGTTAAACTTTGTTTCCACCGTTAAAGACGCAATTTCCGGTTAAGAATTGCATCGTTAAAAAAATGTTTCTTATAGATACCTTTGTGATTTCGCAAGAAAGATTTTCTATATACTTTGCTATAAAATTTTTGTTTTCATACAAAGGCGACAGTAATTTTTATAGATACTACAATTTATGAAGATGGTGTTTTTTGAATATATGAATGTCTATTTATAATTTTAATGCATATGTTTACCAGAACTACCATTATTTTGTAAAGACAAAGCTATCGACTCATTTAATCACAACTTTGAACATGAGCAGAATTATTTTTAAACGTGGTTATTAATTTACATTAGAGGAAAGTCTGTTTTATGCAATTTTGAGTGACTTCTCTACAAAGGAAAAACTGTCATACATAGAGATCTAATACAGAGTCAGTACTCTCAAGTCAAAGCAGTACAGCTGATTTCTCCCTCCACCATTCACGCAAGACCCGCGCATTTCAACAATAATTTAACGAAATTACTTTTATATGTTTTGCATTTTAACATTAAAGAAAAATGACACATTTTGGTCATAGAGAGAGGGGGAAGGGGGAGGGAATTTGTCATATTTTACATTTTCTATGGAGAACTAGTCAAAACTGAATTAATTGATTTGCAATTATAGAAACGTGAACTATTTTAAATGCCCAACATTAGTGCCCATCCTTGAAATTGTTGGTTTTGAAAAATATGCAATAAAAGCAGGGCTTACGTGTTAAAACTGGATGTTCATGTCTTTTTAACAACATACCTTTACTCATTCTCAAAGTAGATACAACGCACCTGCCAGTCTTCAGAATCGCCTTTGCAACCTCCACCGTTGTTTATGGGAAAGGGTGAGGGGCACACTTCACATTCATTTGTACGACATGCTAGTGAACCATTCCTTCAATATCGAAACATGAGATGACCGCAACTTTCCCACTTGACATCACCTTCAACTGCATGGAAACCTTACGCGAATGTCGTTCAGTTGAAATCAAGTGAGCTATAGGGAAGACCTGAGCTGAAGACAAGAGCAGCATGTGGCTCAGCTCCAAGGGGAAATCAGAAGTGATAACAAAGTATTAAGTTAATTATCTCTATAAAACAGTTTATTGAATATAATTCTTTGTAAAGCTCCTTGTTATATAAACTGCGTCATGATGTCTTACACAAATATTTTTGTTCTAGTGTAAACTTTTGAGGCGGGGTTTCAATACACAAACAAGAGCAGGGCGCCACTTCGGTAGCTTTTGTTATCTCTGAACAGCGAGTTTTTATTGCATGCCCATTTATCAAACATTCCTTTACATTGTTCATTTGAAAAGATCACCAGCACATTCGAAAATAACCAAAAACAGTATAAGCAAAGTTTTCACTCCCATTTAGAGGCTGCTCGTTTACCTCTAGTTCAAAGTGTTCATTATTTATGAGGTTCGACAACAAAGAGGGGGCAGTTGCCATAGCAACATCATTATGAATTAACACCTGACGACGGGCTTGCCCATTTCCGCACAAGCCGATTAGCTGTGAAGCAGAAATGGGTTTCTGTACAAAAGTGTTCATTAGCCAATAGTCTAGTGGCAATGTTAGAACTATGAGAACACAGCGTTTATAAAACCGTAAAAAGAGATCACATAATATTCGCGCCGAAGTGCTGAAACCTTTTCACACATTGCGAAATCTCTTTTAACAGCAAGATATAATGTTTCCCATAACTATAGAGAATGATCGTAATTTGTTATGGACAAGATTCCTTTACTCGTTTTCCTAGTTTTGATGGTGTTTCTCAAAGTGGGCGCATGTGGCCTGTACCAACAATTTTCTGCTTTCGTCTCAACAAATCTTCAGTTCTACCCTTTAGCCGGTTTAAAGCAATCAGTTTCCAGGTTGTGCTCTAACGAAGGAAGTAACACTACGTGAACACTTTTACACATTAGTTACTGGAAAACTGCGCATGACACAAAACAAAAGCAGGTTTGCATGTTACAGGGAAATGCGCAGTTTCTTTCACTGCTGATGAAACTTGACTACATAATTTCGACCCTGAGAGCAAACAGCAAAGCTCTGTGTGGTCGCCTCAACACGATAATGCACGGCCAAATATAGCAAATGTTGGTGCTAAAAAGAAGGCTGAAGAAAAGAATGTGCAAAAATGATTTCCAGCGTGTTTTCGAAGACTGGCAGAAACGTTGGGACAGGCACACAGTATGCAACAAGGAATACTTTCAGAAAGATAATCAAAACGATGTTGTCAAGAATAATCATTCTTTATTGAACATCGCTGGTACGTTTGTATACATTTCTGAGAGCCGTCAGTGCTGGGTTTCTTAATGCTGTTGTAAGTGCGATCAGTGATGCTTTCCCCTGGGCGAGCCGCCACTCGTTTGCAGCGCCGTGGAGGAGGTAGCAGGCCTGCTTAGTTGACTTTGCTGACTGTCACAGTCGTAGCGCAGCTGCTCCCGGGTGTGTGTTGTTCAGTATACATAAAGTGTATTATGTCTCGTGTGTTTACAACGGCACAGCGTGTCTTTATGTACGATTCACATGTGTTAACTCTGTGGTTAAAGAATCATAAGACAGATTTTCCTTGAGCATACAGTTGTTTCTGTCCCTTATGTAATACTAACCTCTTTTTTCAGGGAATTAACCGACAGGGAGCATGATCATGCATTTTTATAGGACTCTGCCACTGCGAAAAATTCCATGAGAGCAATTCACAATGTGTTTTCACAAGACAGAGTAATTAGTCGAGATATGTGGCCCCTCAGTCCCCCGATTTAACAGACTCTGATTATCATCTCTGGGTAAATTAGAAATGCCATTTACAAGACGACCGGCACACCATACAAGAACTCAAAGATAATATTCGTCTGGAAATCGTTCGGATTTCTGAAAATGAACTACAGGGAGAGATGAATAATTTCCTAAAGAGACACTAAAAATGTGTGGAGAATGAAGACGGGCAGTTTCAACACCTCATTTGATAATTTGGTTAGTAATGAGTCGCTTAAATTGCTTAGTCTATCGTATGGTTGGTTTGTCTTATTGTTTTACCCTCCTGCTAATCACCGAGACCCGGCTGAGCTAACGAGCGGCGCGCTCGCCCACGGGGGGGGGGGGAACCAACCAGATATCACGATAGATGACTGACTGATCACATGTGTCAGTTTTGAGAACTGACTGATATTAAATACACGAGAGAAGAACAAATTTAATTGTTATGCAGATAGAGGCCAATTTGCACTTTATTCTTAATCCTCTTTCATTAAGTATTAGGCCGACGGCACTCAGTGTTCAATTCTTAAGTGCGAGAAATCTGTTCTTGTGATGTAATGAGCCAGTACTCTGTTAATAATAACGTCAATAGATTTGAATCGCAGGGTAGGTTATGCACGCCACCTCCGGGGTGTTTTAATTCCACGCCACTTCAGTAATACATTTGAAAAATTAGCAACAATATATTTTCTTACTATTTAAAACAGTTTTGGCTAAAGTTAGAAGTAGAATTCTTGAATGTGTGCGCCTCGCGACAAATGACAACGTGAAATATTCTGTTGTCTCGGACTAATGTACTTCCCGTGTTGTTGAGAAGGAGCTGTTCCCCGAGGGAAGCTAAAAGGGTATGTTATCTACATACACAGCGAGGTTATGTTTGCTCTGGAAAGTCTTGCAAAGTATCTCAGCACAAATTTCTTTATAACAGAAATAAAAATATTGTACCTTAAACATGGATACTTAGTATCGAGATGAAAATATAAAGCTTTTAGTGATAAAAGTTTTGAATAATTACTAAGCAGTACATAAATTTATTTTTAATGACAGGCAAGTGCTTTCAAATAGCCCAAAAGACTGTCTGGAGTCGTTTAACACAGCACGTCATGGCCTCTATAGCCAAGCACATCTCTAAAGTAAGGCATAGACTCTTTTTGAAGCGTGTTTTGTTACACACACACACACACACACACACACACACACACACACACACACACACACACACATATATATATATATATATATATATATATAACGTTTTCAAAAGGTATTTGTTATAAAAGTTCCTCGACAAATTCATAGCAAATGTGTGTGAATCCTCTATCACAACATTTAACTTTCAAATTGAAACACAGTGCAGGGTGCATAAATTCTGAGGCAGGTGCCTAAATGATTTGAACTCATACGAATAGGTAAGAGGTTTCAGTATTTATTTTTATTATAAGAATGAGTAAATAGGTTTTGCTTCGTCTGTAACTGTTTTCCCTGCACAATTTTCAGGTTCAATGGAACGGGGCGGTATCTTACAAGTATTATAGAGAAGTAGACGTTAAAAATTCAGTGAAAAGTAAAGAATTTATTTAAACATATGTACAGAAAAGTATGGATGACTCAGATTATATACAAACAGATTTAAGGGTGATTAATGTAAAATGAACTATATTTTAATATTGCATTTAATTATCACGCGTAGGCGCCGACTGCAGGCGCAAGAGCAGAGGAAAATTTCATATCTATTATAAAAAAAAATGTTACAGCTAAAAGAATGCATTTGTCAGGTGATAAATTTCCTACTATAATCTTGGCTGTATCGTTTAGCACTGTTATTATGAGAGATGACAATATCAAAGAAACCAGTGCACATTTTACACGCGGCGATTTAGTTTGTATAATACAAAGTGCAGTATGATGTCGGCAATACTGTCATATAACATTTCAGCGAATTCCAAAAGAAGGCAGTAATTATTGCGGTTGATTTTTGAAACTTTTCTTCAAACCTCCATCGATTCTACTTACTAGGCATTGAAATTATATATATGTGTGTTTTTCAACTTTCTAACAGCCGAAATGTTTAGTTTTTCTCAAAGAAACTCGGCATTTGCCATTGAAATAAAAATAGTTTCTGAAAATAAGCGAAATAAACTATTAGGAGTAGGAATTAATCTGAAATACAAATTTAAAAATCGCTCTAGCGTCACCAATATTTGTTTTTTTTTTTTTTTTTTTTTTTGCAACAAAACTTGGTATATACCATTTAAATTAAAAATAGTTTCTGAAATTGAAAAAATTGGACCATTAGGAGGGAGGGCATAATTGAAAATCGAAATTTAAAAAGCGCGCCAGCGGCACCAATATTTGTTTTTTTGCAATGGTACTTGGTCATATAAAATAAATAAGTATCGAGGTATACATGAAAAGAGCGCATATAGCAATTTCTCTGCTCTAGCGTTCACAAATACGTCTTGATGAGGAATTCGTTTAGTTTACGCAGCTATAGCGTGACGGACTTTTATACTTCTAACCACAACTACAGGACGCGATATGAAAGCTTTAAAGTACGAAAAACGCACACTTTTGAAGTTATAGACCCCATTATGAAGTTACACTTTTTCTTTTCAATGTATATTTCCGTATATTATATTGAAATAAAAATATTGTTTGGAACACTACTTTAGCCTGAGTAAACCTCGCTTTTTATCTGGTTTGTGAATCATGAGCAAGTATATTTAAGCATTACTATTATTTCCTTTTCTCCCAAATTCCTACTTTATGCTTAGCTGAGAAAAATATCAAAAAATGTTCATTATAGCGTTTCTGATATTAAAAAAGTAGGTTAAGGAGGGGATAACTTAGTTTTGTAATTCCCTGAAAAGTGTTCTATAATGTTTTCCGCAGTTTACGGCCGCTTTACCATATGCTATCAACTACTCCATAATCAAATGGGGAAGGGAGAGAAGAATATGTAACTACTAAACAAAATATCACTTCGATTTGTAAATTTTTCCGCATTAGTTTTCTTATCATTCATTTTACCACATAAGAACAGCCTAAGATAATCTGAAAAAATAAAAAGAAAGAATAACACGAAACGTTTTAATTATTATCCGGTGGAACATTTTCCAAAAGTGACAAGCCATGCCTTAGGTTCATTTGTCAGAATTATTGTGCATCACTTTTGTAACATTGCCGTAATCTGTGCCACCAGAAAATTAGTGCACAAGACCCGGTGACTTAAACATCAAAAGTAAATATTTCGGAGCACTTACATTCGGCAATAATTATTAATACGGTTTCGAGGGCATGTATATGCCTGTTAGTGTGTAATTTATCTAAAAATAGCAACAAATGTTCACTTGTGCGATTCCCTTATTTATGTGGGAGAATGCTGTAGCTAAATTAGAACATTTTTAAGATCGCACGTCTTAGACAAAGGACGATACACTTATCAATTTGCACAAAAGTTCAATAACATTTCTCTTTACAAACATTTGGAAAAGACGTAACCTGCTGAAGTGCCTCTCAGGGTGTGGAACCCTCCCGGAAAATAAGCACGACATAAAACGACTCCTTCCCCCGGACACTCAACAGGCTGTGTGCGCGATGTCCTTGGAAGAACGCCAGTGGGAGCCTGTTGCACGACATTATCAGTTATGTTGCAATTCTAGAGCGCGCGTTTGTTCTTTGGAAATCTTAAAAAGTTTGTTCAACTTTTAAACCATTCAACACAAACGTCAGACGTTTCCTATGGGTGAGCGCAGACGTGCACGTCTCCGCACACATTTATCATCGTCATTTTTGATGCCTAGTAGGTAGCATCGGTGGATATTTGATTAACTTTTTCAAAAATTATTTAATGGGCACAACCTTAATAGCTTCGGAACTCACTAAAACGGTGTGAAGGAATGGTCAAAATTATTTTGTTCGGACAGAGAATAGACCGGTGGATGTGTTGACACAAAACATCTTCTATCTCCAGATTCAAGTTCTCAGCGACTATGTAATAATAATTCAGAACGCAAGATGACTGCCCGAGTTCAGAAATCAGATATGCCTCATGACGGATCTTCAGGAGATAAAAGTCCAGCGCCCTCTTGCTATTTAAATTCAATGCAACTGAGTAATTTTTTAATTAATCTCGTAGGTAAAACACATTACCAAGTCTTTAATCCTCTAGACCTTTATTTTCTATTTCCGTTAAGTTCACGTACGTACTCTTTCTCTGTTACCACATTTCTCAGTAATTTTCTACATACCTTGCAAAAGTTCGTTTCTGCTCTGCTAATTTAAATTCCTTCATTTTGTGCAAAATGCGCATCGCTTCTCCACCACTGTACATTTTCTTACGTTAATGCACTATTTGTCAGAGTCGCCAACTGTTACATAGGGAAGAACCGAGGCTTGCAAATAAAACTAGTTAATATATCGGCTATGTATTTAATAACGATATCTGCCTACGTTAAATCTAAACTTTTGCACTGTTTCAACTGCGCTGCGATCTAGTGATTTCTTGCTGATGGTAACGGCGGTGACCTCGTCATCCTACTGCCAACATCTGCGATAATATTAAATAATTTTAACAAACTCAGAAGGACTGCAGTTCTACCTACAAAGATTGTTTGCGGTCGAAGCTTGGTATAAATAACAAATATAGAAATTAAATTTTAATAATCGGTCTAGCCACACCAATATTTGTTTCTTCGCTACAAAATTCGGTATAAACAACAGTTCTAAATCTGACAAGCAGGAGGGGGGGGGGTATATCTGAAAACCAAATTTAAAAAGCGCTCTACTAGCACCAATTTCCTCTGCTCTAGCGCAGGTACCTCCTGCGTGATTTCGGATTCGAGGGGTTGGTTCCAGTCAGTTGATCTCATCTGCTACTGCTTTATGACGTTTTGTAACTAAAGGTGTTTTATATGTCTGAATTTAGGGGAAATATGGTGCAGGTTGCCTCCACTGATATTTCTGTAATGCGGCATTGCTTTCGGATAGCCGTTTGTGCCTGCGCCCCCAAAGTGAGTACCTCTGGGAGGAAGGGATATCTCGGCCAGAATCGTAGTAAGGGTTTCCAAACACCACAAGGAATTTGAGCAACTTAATGGGACGCTTTCATACGGAAAGACGGGACAAAAGCAAGCCCTCCTGTAATGGAAACAACGCTCACCCCAGCACTCGCCTAAGCGACCAGGGTTTGAACCAGCGAGTCACAAGAGCTGTATATAACTTTATACACACTAATCCCCTTCATATAAATGAAAACTATTAATTTTCTGAAAGGAATGCATTTTATCACTTTAATATGTTCCCTGGTAATGCAATTAATTGCATTTTACTACATTTTCGTTTACAACGATAAACAGCTGAGGCCAACAATATTCTAATGAGGCAATCAATGCGCTAGCAAAGCAAAACAAGCAACTAATTAAATTAATGGAGAGAATTAGCACCTCTCACAATGCACATATCCCAATGTTCTCTTTAAACTTCTAAAATCGACGATTTTTGCAAATTAATAACTTTGTCAACAAGAATGCTGCTTGAACAATTTTGTTTATTACTGCAGTAGGACGAAACAATTGAAATATTGCTTCCTTCCAGTGTACAGAGAACGATGCGGATAATTTATCGCGTTCATAAAAAGCTTTTCCGGCAGCTAGAGAGCGACATCAATAAACAAATGACTGGCGTCACCCATCAACGATTTGTGTTCGCAACGACAGGCCGGTCAGTCAGTGTGTACCTGGCAAATCATTTAATGGCATAAGGTGGTAGGCAATACACGGGAAGCAAAACAGTCACAATTATAAAACTTTTTCCGCACAGTTCTGGACCCGTGTCCTTGCGGCGAGTCGTGTATACAAACCAGTGTTAACGTTTTCTACAAAACTGAAATACTAACTGTGATAAAGTACTTTGTTTTGAAGAGTTTAACCCAAACAGAAATACAACAAAGAGTTACATTCCGCATTAAAGGATTATTCCCTTTCGTTTTCCAGGGTTAAAAAGTGGTCTTAAGAATTTAAGCGTGGTCGTACATCCATCAAAGAAGATGAGCGTCCCGAAACTGCTACGACCGACGAGATCGTAACAAAAATAGGCCGTATTCACGTTTTACACGAAGTTTTGAGTCTGAGAAAGATTTTTGCTCGATAGGTGCCACGTTTGTTAAGAATGGACCAAATGCATTCGAATGAACATTTTGCAAAAGTGTTTAGACTTGATCAAACGCAATTCCAGTGAGTTTCTCCGATGTTTCATAACAGTAGACACATCACACGTCAGAGATGAAGGACATCCAAACAGTGGGTGGCAACAGATGAAAGTGCGCCAAAGAAAGAAAAAACGGTTTCATCTGCAGGAAAAGTCATGGCTATGGTTTTTTTGAATGCACAGGTGTGGTGCTCGTAGACAGAACCACCAACTGAAGGATGCTATTCAGAAAGTTTTCTTTCATCACGGTAATGCACCTCCACACATCTACATGACCGTCGCTTCCAAGTTCTTCATATCCGCCATTTATGTCGGAGTATCTGCCAGAAATCACCAAACCTCAAGACGCAGATTCACATAAGGTTGAAGCTTCACAGATTTTATTTTACTGAGGGTATTAACAAGTTGGAAAGTCTTTGCAGTAAATCTGTTCATTTTAAGGTGTGTGGGAAAAAGTTTTAAAAAAATCATAAACGTTGTACTTTCTTTGTCAGGCCGAGAAATTTTTAATGCTTATTGCAGTTCACTATCAGTCCGGTTAGTTTTAAGTTGATGAGATTGCAATTGATTCAATGGATAACATTTGGGGGAGATTCCAGGCTCAAACACCGCGGCCTGTTACCCTTACTAGCGCTTTTCTCAGTCCACTTTCGGAAAGGCCAAATGCGGGTTAATATTTCTCGGATTTGCCCATCCATTTGTGTTTGCAACATCTTCGAGGTAACCTTGGCACTGGCTGGCCGCTCATTCCCCAGTATGTATGAGTAAAGATTTCAAACAACATTTGCAACGGCCAGTTTATTTTGCCAGTGGCGTGTTCTACAATTTAATTTACCACGACGCAGCATATCCGCCGTTTGTTAAGATACCTAACGTGAAAGAAGCAATCCTTAAACCGTGTGACCCTGCAAAATGCAGAAAGATTGTCACAAACGTTTCCATATAACGTAACGTCCGTTAGTAACTATTGCGGAGCGTATTACTACCCCGAGGTTGGGAGAGAGTGGCGTGTTCGCCGATAACCTGAACGAGAACAGGAATTGCTTAGAAAGGTCTAGGACTCAGACGTAATGACACAGTGGCCTGCAGTTCCCAAGTCACATTAGCGGAAGTGAAGTCGGCTATCGTTGAGTGAAGCGCTCGCTCTTTTTAACAGCTTTAGTGAGCAGAGAAAGCATGAGATGTCTTTATTGTCTTCTCTTCTTCGTTTTCTACTCCCTGGCGAGGACTTAGCACTTCCTGCTGTAACTTCTGAAGGATCGCTTTGCAGCACAAGCTTTTACGGGTAATAATTACAAGATAAACGCACTACCTTTAAATGTTACTTTACACAAGACAATCTATGTTTATAATAGCAAAACAGCAGTTGCAAAATGGCGGCACTTCTGAATACGGTTTACAGTTGGGTGCAGAAGAGTGGACACGGCCGGCCACAGAGGTGTGAAGGCACGAGAAGACACTCCAGAAGCTGCACGATGGGTGCTGCATTCTGACCGCACAACACAAAATGGTTCACCATTGCCAACCAGTCCGAAAATAATGCAGTGGAAACATTCTGCACGTATCGCGAAGGCATTCCATAACATCCTTGTGGAAACGGAAGCGATCAGGCATGTTGCTCTTGCACCTCATACTAACAAAAAGACAAACGAGATGCTCCGAAATTTCAAATGAGCATCATCTTTTATGTGAACATTTATTGCTCGACGATAAAGCTGTAGAAAGGAAAGTTTAGGGGGTTTGAGGGGCTGTAAGACGATTGGACAAGTGCATCAATGAAAAGGAAGAAGATGCTCATCATTGCAGTCAATGTGCCTTATACCTGATACCTTATTCACCAATCAGATTGGAAATTAATCCGTAGTTAAGTATGGTGCTCAAAAATAATAACTGGCAGTTTTTCTCTCCTACGTTCATTTTGTTTTAATCCTATAAGCTCTTGGTTTGGATCTGGAAGCCTATTCCCATGCATTTTCCTGCACACAATTGGCCAAAACCTAACAGCCAAGCTTCGATTCGACTATCTCACTGCCTAAGTTCTTATCACAACACAAAATGGTGTTCAGTTGCATCTGCTTGCAATTAAACTAGTGTGTGTTTTCAGAAAGATGAAATCACTTGCACATGTTATCGTACTGTATGACATCCTAGTGCTTATCATTTTCCTTAAGTAATTTAATTGAGCTTTCAAACTCACGCTTGCTGTCATCTCGATCTTTGGTTTCGAAATAAATAGTGAAAAACAAACATTCGCCAACCTCAGTTAAATTACCGAAAGTAACCACGGTTTTACTGAAGCACTGTTATTTGTTTAAGTTTTATATTCATTTGTACTTATACTGGTATTTCAGAGTTGTTAACTCTGCTATAAAACAACGTTGCCTGTTTGCGTACGGGACATTCTTGATAACGTTTTCTGCTGCAATTGAGATTACGTATATCAGGAAAACAACATTATCTCTTTGAATACAGAGTTGGGTAGCAAATAGTTTATAAGACACTTGCACAAAATGTGTTCAACATACATGTGTGTTACAGAGAAGCGGTAAGTCAAATCGTGTTGCAGGTAGAGAAACTGTTATTGCGGAAGATTTATTAACAAGTGTTATTTATTATCACTTTTAAGTATAGTAGAATTTCAGTAAAAATAAAAATATCAACCTTACGCGCCGTGACTGCATTTTCCCGTAAGCAGCATCTTTCAGGCGGCCCAAAACACAAATAGTAGCACTCTGTTATTATCTGAGGGCTAAGTAATAAGCCGTGGCAACAAAATTTTCACTCGTTAAACAGGAACAACGCGAAGATATATTGAAAGAATGTTATTTATTGCCGAGTGGAGGTACCAACGGAAGACTGGATGTAGGTGGCCCAGAAGCAAAACACAGACAACTAGACAACATTGGTTTATTATGACATGAACAAAGTTACACACAGGGTTGCAAATCCATCATAGCAAGGGTCTGGCGGTGTTTAGCAGACTTCGAACTAGTCTCGATACATCGTACAGTACATCGATACTGCATACCATCTGCTGCATGTGAGTTGTTAACGTGAACCACCTCGCGTCGATTTGATTGATTTTGATTTATTTACGGACACTTTTTCATATCACAAGTATCAGCGTCCTATTCAAATCAAGGCGTGAAACAGCCGACAAATTTTGCTTAGAGGCCTTTTTTCAGGCTTGAGGTTCTTTATCGTGCCATAAATGTACAACATGGGACTTAAGGCTTTACTTCCCTTCCGAAGAAGTCATACTTGGGATTTTTACGCCCGAGAAAATTCATCGATCCTGGTCGGGATCGAACCCGCGATCTTGGGTTTAGGAGGTACATATGGTTACCACTACACCATCAAGACCAACACCTCGCATCGAAATATGCACCTTGTTAGCAAAACCGTTCCCACGCAATGGCTTCTTTAATTTGAGGATAAGATCATAGAGACTGAGATCGGGCGAATGTGGCGGTGTGAAAGAACATTTCATCCTCACTTGAAAAACACTTGACACTATCGACTATGTGAGCTATGAAACTGTAAAATCACGTAACCAGGGAAGGCGGAAGACCCTGATCAGCTGAAAATACAGTTAGATTTTAAAGTAACTTATCGTAAGACAGGTTTTTGAAGCTCTTGCTAGCTTGCGAATCAGATGAGGACAGGCAGATTTAATATATTCAGGATTTAAATTTGGAAGGATAGACGTGACGCTATCAGGTATTTCGCGCGGCTTGTGTGCCGCAAAGATTCCTGTTTGAATTACGTATATAAGGGTAAGTTTGACATCTTGCTTCAGTCGCTTGATTCCCTTCTTAATTTCGTTCTGTGCTTCATTCAATTCAGTGCTCAACATTTCACCATACCGATCTTCAGGCAACCGGAATTCGAAGCTTATATCTGTAGATAAATGTTATATTATTCATCGGGACAAACAGTCCTATAATAAAACGAAATAATTGTACACATCGTGTCGACTCTATCAACGGCAAAGCACCGAGATTAATAAGAAAGTGATGGAAGTCATTATCAGAAGTAACACCGAACCGCCTGAACCTCATCCTGAGCCCGTTGATATTAGAGCAACAAAATTAGCGGAAATAGCCACGAGTAATTGTTTCTTCTGTCCGGAAGAAACAAACAGCAACCATCACCACCCCAGGCAACGTAGAGCCATTAACATCACAACCTAGAACGTAACCCAGCCCCAGCTGTGACGTTGTCGTGACGCCAAACGTTCTGCAGCGTACAGCACTGGATGACACACAAGCACAGGCACCAGAGGAGTTTTGTTGGTGAAGGAGTTTGGCGTTTGCGTGGTGAATGTCACTTTAGTTCTAGTACACATACCCTTGCTCACGCTTCACATTGCAATGACCAGTTTCAACATGACATTTCTTCTGAAATCTCGCCGAGTCCACTTTTCTACCTCACTTAATTGAAATGGCGTCTATTATCGCGTAAGCGAATGTTCCACTAGTCCGCAAACACAGGATGCCCACTCCGGTTGTCAACTTTCTGCCTCATTTGAAGCCCTCTGTGCACCTCGTCAGGGCAGAGCAATTCCTGCGACGGAGAAATGTTATTTTCACTCTTCGTGACCTTCATTTCTGACCACTGTCGCTCACCAACCGAACTTTGGGACGTGTTGAGACATGCAGTTCTGCTGTGGTGAGTTCATTCGAAAGTACGTTCCTTACACTTTCAATTGTAATCTTAGACTTTTCGTATTGTCCGTTGTCGTGAGAAAAAAAAAATAGTTACAGTTACTTATTCCTCATATCATCATCACAGCACATTCATTACATTTTTTCACACTTCATTTGGAAAAACAAAAAATTCTACACAATAATCAATTTCTCGTGCGTCATAAAAACGTGTTACTAAACAGTAAAAAGAGCAGTGCGACTCGCTGGAAGACAAGACGATCATTTCCATCATGATAGAAGCCTTAAATCTTACCCAAATGTCTGTTGTGGTGGGGCATGTTGAAATGTTCAAGCGATTCCTGACCAGTTCCGAAATATGGGGGCGTGCCAGGACGTGCTACAATATCGACGCCCATTATTCAAAGTATGTTATGATAAGAGGCAAATGACGTACGAAGTAAGAAAGTGTAACGTGATTGGTTGGAACATATGCATATTATTAATACACGCACAAATTTACTGTGCTATAGAGAAATATACGGGAGAGGCGTTAGATAAGCTTATAATATTAAACGGGAACATCTTCTAGAGTAATTAAACTATCTCTGTGTCGCCCAGGATTAACTTGAGCTCACGGAGTTCAAAGAGCTCAATGTTTATCAATCAAGATGAAAAGACGGCTCGATTGATCAGACAAGGCCAGGCGGCCGCTTCCTTATCTCGCTAGAAGCACACAAAGCGAGCGGTGCGCCATTGTGCCTGGGAGATTCTGCACGAGGTTAATGGAGAAACCGTCTTGCGGTAGTCAAGTAGACGGCAATTGATCCGCATTTGTACAACAGAATTCAGATATAGCAGTTCCCGACAAAATATTACATGCATGTATTCGTAAACTAACATCTACTTCCAGAGTCGTATCCTAGCAACGGTTAACAACTGAACATTAACAAGCAAACTCTTTACGAGTGGTTTAATAACGCAGACAAATATGTGCAGTATTATTAATTATACATTTCCTTATTTATAATTTAGTTGTACAGAATTACATTCGAATAAATACAATTGGAGAATGTAAAACTATATTTTAATTCACTATCTCCCAAAATACTTTTTAAAACACAATCGCGCAAATTTTTCTCGTAGAAAATGAGCCCATAAACAACTACGACTGAAATGGGAATAAGCTAAAAAGTCCGTTAGGCAGGAGCTCCGTAAACTACGCGAATTCCGCAGTAAGTTGAATACTTTTAAAAATGAATATAAAGTCCTGTGGCTTAATTAATCAATAAAATGAAATAAATTATGGCATTACTATGTGATATTAGGGGGAAAAAATTAGAATTCTTGCAATCTATAAGTATTACATAAGAGAAACCACATTTTAGAAATATTATTATAATAGTTATTATTGTTATTATTATTATTGAGATTAAACCACAAAAATTAATACATTACTCACTATTAATTAAAAGAAATATATGATCACTGATAGACAAAGCTATACTGTGTGGTTATTATAAAACATTTTTAATTGTAACCATGTTTATGAACTGAGCTCTTGATATCATCTTTACATTCACTAAAATAGAGAGAAATAACAGAAAGTTTCGAGTTACATTGCGTATTTAAGAAGATGATGTTCATATGTTTCAATAAAACAAAAACATGTTACTATTTAAAAACAATTACAATGTACTAAGTAAATAAAAACAATCGAAAGTTACATCGATTTTCAGTGGCTTTGAAATTTAATTTAAATGTTATTAACATGTAACGTAAACGTTTTCTGAAGGATATTACAGAGCGCTCTTACATACAAATATAATTCTCACACATATATTACATTAATATTTCACATTTGCTATCTTCACAACGATACTTTTGTTAAATATAAAACATATGCATCGTTATAACTACAGTTTATAAGCTGAATTAATTTGTCATTTTGTTTTCAAACAAAATAGAGAAAATTAAACACTAGAGCATTTTTTTTAATTTCGGCTTTTGGGTAGACCCCTAACTCCTAATAATCTAATTTCCTTAATTTTCGTAAATTATTTTTCTAATTTTATTTCAATGGCATGTATCGAGTTTTTTGATAAAAACAAAATTGTCAACTGTTCACTAAAGTGGTTAACCCCCTGCCCCAATTTTTCTGGTTAACGAGCTCGACGAATCGTTTGTAATTGGTGGTTATATGGCGAGTTTCGTTGAAAGAAAACAAAAATTGGAACTGCTAGACCGTTGTACATATTTCACTGTCATTTTCGGTGCAAGACGATGGAGATTTAAGACTTTTTCATGGGTACAAACGCAATAGTTGCATTCCTTTCGAATTCGATAAAGAGTGAGGTTTGAAAACATTTCGACCATAACACTGTCAAAGTTGTGCATATTGAACCGTGAATGTTAATGTTACAAGGTCGCTTGCGCTTTGGGATGAAAACGGAAACTGGCCGACATGCTCAGGTTTGAAGTAGCGATCCAGTTCAGTTGTTCCACTGTTCTTAAAAACACTTTTCATTGAGACTTCCTCGGGGCTTCATTCACTGCATTTTCATGAAACTTGTCGTGTGCTGCTGAATGCAAACATCGAATAATTAATATATATTACTGCAGGTCAACACGCCGTAAAATCTTTCTGCGCCACGCTATAAATTTCAATTGGATTAAAACATGTAATTTATGAATTCTACTGACGCATATCCATAAAAGCGCGTTTGGGGCCTTCGCCTACATTGCGTTACAGCAACCAGCCAGATTTTGTAGTAAAATTATTTTGCCATTATATGTAAGATATTTTCTGTATTCTTTCGCCGGATTTATAAATAATACAATATAGAGTGCAATATTGGCATATAACATTTAAAAATATTCTTAAATGGAAAAATGAAAGGAAAAAGAACAAAGAAAACTATTGTAACCAATAGATTGTAAATCACTTGTTCACTTGGGCTTAAGGTGAAATTGTACACCACCAAAGTAATATTTTTAACATGTAATAATTA
Organism: Metallyticus violacea; assembly: GCA_030762175.1. NCBI lineage: Eukaryota > Metazoa > Arthropoda > Insecta > Mantodea > Metallyticidae > Metallyticus > Metallyticus violacea. The sequence continues at coordinate 3,671,004 of CM060832.1, forward strand.
GAGATTGGATTTTCAAGCAAATATATTATTTTCCCCCAGTCAGATTACATGCTAATGGACAGTTCTTTGCTATTAATAGTATTGTTACACTTTAAGCTTACTTCTTTGACGCATAAAATGCATATTTTGCAAATACAAAGTTTTCACGTAAAAACTAATCCGAGCGCACGGTGTTTCGAACCTGTCGGCTGCCAGCGGTACTCCTGGCTCTTTTCCCTAAATGTCTCCCCCCTGTCTTTGAACGTAGCTTCAAAGCAGTGCAGTAGTTGATCTTCGCAAAAATAGAACAGTTGACTCTAGAGCAGCGCATTTTTGTATGTAAATGTCACAAATATGAGTCAGCTCGTCGTGTTCGTGCAGAATTTCGTTTGCAGTTCCCTGGTCAATTGTCTCCTCGCAAAAAAACAATTCACGATATAAATTTGGTTCTACAGATCAGTGACAACAAGAAAAAACCCACGCGGAAACGTACAGCTTTAACCAAGGATAAAATTGGTGCAAACCATGACCACTGGGTTCCGCACATAAAGCTACCAAATTATTTAACCTCAAATCGTACAAGTGTACACGCATTCATTCTTTAAAATAAAGCAACCCAGTAGCAAGAGTGCGTTATTGTAAGTGGTTTTTTTTTTTTTTTCCTCCATCTGTGAATGAAGGTTTAATGGACCCAACGCTTATCCTTTTCAGACGAGGCCTGGTTTCACCTGAACGGCCATGTGAAAAATCAAAACATGCGTTACTGTGTACCGAAAATCCACATCGTGCACAAGAAAACCCTCTTGGAGTTTGGAGTGCTGTTAGCACAAGACGTATTAACGGTTCGGTTTTTTACGAGACGACAATAGATGCAGAAAAGTACAGAAGGGACATTTTGATCGCATTATTTCAGCAGCTTACAGAAGAAGAGAAATGATATGTGTGGATCTGTAACTTTCATACAACAGCGGGGTCCGTGAATAAACTTAAGAAAATGTTTGAAGACAGAGTGACTAGTGCTGGTGTATGGCCCTCTCGCTCAGCAGATTTATCAGTGTGTGATTTTTACCTGTGGGGTTGGCTGAAGAACAAGAGTTTATAAAACAAACCGTCACACACTGGAGGAACTAAAGGAAAATATCACAAATGAAATCAGAAACATTACAGTGACCGAACTTAAACGTGTCAATCAGAATACGCTTTTCCGATACAGTGTCTGTTTAGTCAAAGGGGGACGATATTTCCATCATCTTCTATGACGTAACATTTTATACACAAGTTTAGAAGGGAAGCTGAAGTACGTTCTCGGGCGGCCGCGACACGCCCAGCCGTCGAAAATCAAAACATGGCGCGTGCGGGATAGTTTTTATGTGAAAGCTCAGTGATATTAAAACATATGTTCAATATTTACCTTTATAATGCATATTTACTTCTTTTATAAATAAGACTGAACTTAGCAACTATGAAAGGAGCTAAAATTGCAGCATAGGGAAATTGATTAAACTTGGATGTTGTGAGTCACGCTAGAGGAAGAGAAAAATATAAACATCCGTTGTAATCCAAGAACTGCGAGGTGAAAAAGATACACCTCCCTTGCAATTCCAATTAAACCTCTCTATGACATGTCAATTTTGTTTTACTGTGGTTTAATCACACTTGCGAGTTATAGTTTATTCTCTTTAGGAATGGTAGTTGTAATAATTTCAACTAAAAATAACTGAAATAAAATGAGTGCAAGTGAAAAACTACGAAATTTTCAACAGAAATTTTAAATAAATGTGAACGATCGATGAAAAGCTCTTTATTGTCACGTGAGTGAAAAAAACACGCGATACTGAAAGTGATTGAACACAACACAAGGCAATCTTTCCTTTTAATTTGTGTGGAGTTTCCTTAGTAGCTAAGAACTGGGCTATTCTTTGAAAATGACGTAAACACAAATATATGCTGAAGTGCTATATGGAAACACGTTAAGGGCAATATCAATTGGACTTGCGCGCTGTTTGTAAATCATTCATAACCTCAAGTGATACCAACAGATTTCCCACAAGTCCTCTTGCTTACCCGGGACCTGTGCTCGTCACTAAAACATCTTCTCACTTAGGAGTTTTTTTAATTGTGTTTAACGTCCGTTTTTACTACTGAGGCACACAGACGATGACACATGAGATGAAATGATAAATTGGGAAAGGCTTTTTTTTTAAGGAAGGAAACTTTCCAGGCCTAAGTTTAGGGTACCTCCCCGGCATTTGCCATTTATGAGGACTGAGGAACCGCAGTCAGGGAGGACGGTCCTGATGGGAATCAAACCCCATCAAGTCCGCGTGTTAACGACCTCGGCCACCCGTGGCGGTGGTTAGGAGGTGGTCGCAATGCTAAAGATGCAAAATGTTGTGTATTAAACTACTAAACTTATTTGTTACGACTAATCAACGTTTTATAAGGAACGGGACTTTTGAACACAAACAAATCATTCTGCTTGTTTTTATACCAGCAAAGTCTGTCGCTACTCTGTTTTGACTCAAGTTAATTCTTGGAGTTTATCTATCCACGTTCTCAATTTCAATTGTTAGCACATCTCGCTCCATAGCATGAGGGACTCGCTACGAAGCAAAAAATTCGGAAACAACGAGGAAATGCTGGCAGCTGTACACGAGTGGTGACGTAGAACTCCCAAACAATAGTTTCGTGACGTCATAATAAAGTAAGCAGGAATGTGGCAATGGTGCAGTGACCTTGATGGGGAGAGATCCATGTGCTCCACGTTACGTAATAAATAAGGTACAGAAATATTATTTAAACTATTTCCAAACGACATTCGCGTTTTTAAAATACGTTTTTGATTCCTTAATTAAAAATATTACATTAAGCAGTTATTATGTAATAATACTATAGGTTCAGAGCGTAACGTCACTTTTTCTTAAAATGTATTATTATATTTATTATTATTATTATTATTATTATTATTATTATTATTATTATTATTATTATTATTATTATTATTATTATTATTATTATTTTGAAGTACGGAGGATTATAGTATCAGTGCTGTAATTCCTGCATTAAACTTTTACACACAGATGACAGCACTTTATTTGTGCTTTGAATGTTCAGAGCAGTAACTAATCAACCCATTCTTTCAATGATACAAATGGTTATAATATGAGATGAAAATATAAAGTTGGACAGAACAGAGTGTTAAACCGCATGTCATAACTTTCCACCTAACAATGCAGACCAGCTAGTGATTACTGAGTTCCGATGTTCATGACCTTAAAATGACCAGACAAATACACGAACATTTAATTACATTCTTTGAATAGCTAAATATGAACAAATAAAAAAGACAAAATATGAACACAATTGCTACATTTAATTTCTTCTTGTAACGGTTTATTCACAACGCTTGTTCCTCTGTGGATAAACCCACAAGTTCCACGCCTACTTTCATTCTTGCATTTATGACAACGTTACGTCGCTACGCGTCATGGGAGCATGTTTAAACAGAGTGGCTGTAGTTGTGGGTCGTCTTCACAAAAACAACTAGTACCCATAATAGTTTCAGAGATGCTTTGTGTCATATATTTGCAATTTTCTCAATTTTGGTTATATTTGCGAACGTGGTCTTATACTGAAATATGTTGGATATTTAAAAATGACCTATACTCCGAGATTATCTATTCTGGTTTGACTGGCATGAAGCACGGTGTGTACAAATGTGCTGTCCTACCCATTTCAGTAGAAAACGGATTTCAAGAATCGCAGTAGGCCAGGGAACATGCAGTTTGAGATTACCACAAAGTTTTAACCCATATGATAATTCCATGAAAATGAAACGCCAAAGATCTGCACAAAATCTGTCATCAGGATACAGCGTTTTGTGACAGTAGCACAGGACAGACTTGTGTCTTACATTCCTCCTTTGTTTCACGTCTTTCTGCTTACCTGTCAATGGGTTCACGATAATTATGAACATGGGGACTGACTGAAATAAGTCATTTGGTGCACAAACCAAGCAATATTATTGTTGTCTTTTTATGTCATTATCTACATAAAAGTATTATTCTAGCAGATTTTCATTGTATTTCTTAATTCTCTTCGTCTGTTTTGATAAACTTGCCTTTATCTATAAAGTGCCCTAGATACATCACTTGTGCAGTAAGGCAGTCTGTTATTAGAAAGTTCCGGAGTATCCCGCTAGATGGTACTCAAGGTGAGCCTAGTATTACTGACATTACTATAATGGTCTCAATTGTCTGTGGGGTTAGTTACTAATGTTAAAACTAATACTTTGGAAGTTTGGCCACGTTTTAGGTTTGGATTCCACCAACAGAACATTCGAATATGCTTTAGGAACGAAACGTCTTCGCGCATTGCATGCTGTTGGAAGTTTCCTTTAAAGGGAGCTGAAAGCAAAAAGCCTTGCAAGCACATCGCAATATCCCGCGGCTAAAATTTCAATGAACGCCGCTCTCACCAAAGAGCTACGTAATTAAATTTCTCAGAGAAAGAAAGAGGGAGATTTGCATGCGATGAACAGCTTCCATTAAAGCTGTACTGTTCATTGCTGGCTGGCTCTCTACACAAGTTCGCCCGCAGCGCGACCTTTACGGGTCATAAGACCAGCATTGAGGGTTATTACTAAATGCTGAATAACTTGACTTCTTTTGCAATTATTTTCAACTCCTATTATTGTTCGTTAATCACTGTAATAACAAAATGTAAGGCATTATCCAGTTTTTCTGGAACATAAACTGCAAAAGTAGTGATTAATGCTATTCCTTAACACATTTGTCCAAAAACCAGACATATTACACATAGGTCGACTATGCAATATATTTTATTTCGACCTCCAAATTGGGAATACTCAAAAGTAACCGGATTTGCACCATAACTCTGACGCTCTTAGTAATAACGAACTGAGTCGCTAGGGGCTTTTAGTTTAGGGTTTCTCAAGCGACTCTGCCGAGTATGTGACGTGGTTGATCTCTTTTATTTATTAATTTATTTGTAGCTGCTTTTACTATATCGTCTTTATATTATTTGCTGACATTGCTTTATTATGTTAATGTGTTAAATAAGTTACAAAGGCACTGAATGCTTGAATGAGGCGCCTGAGGCTATTGCCACTGGATGGCAACATTAGTCGGGCGGTAACTAATGACATTCGACACCAGTGTTTATAATAGCGAAACAGCAGTTGCAAGATGCCAAAGCTTCTGACTAAGTGTACAATTATCGAGCAGCGCTCCGTTGTTCCATTTACGGGCTAAATGTATGGAATAAAAATACTTATCACGTCAGGCTATTTACAGTTGGGTGTAAAGGGCGGACACCCAAGGAGGTGAATTTTCAATGAGATGAAATTTTAATCCGAGCAGACTATAGACACGGTAGCTCCTGCAAGGCCCACCTCATAATGTATGACAGGTTAGGTTTTCATAAAGCCTGTCCCATAGCACTAAATGCAAATAATGCTTCTGCCATTATACGAGTAGCACCATGAAAAAGGACACGACAGTCACAGGTGACGAGCATAGTCCGGAAGTTAGGCAAAATGCATTTTCTATATGGGCGGATATATTTCAGAGTCAGATAAAATTAAACATTGTTTTGGTACATTTGGTAGGGCCAGTTTTCATTTGATTTTTCCTTTCTCTTTTGCCTATTTTGGAGTTAAGGATTTTTTCTGCGATTATTAACACATTTTAAAAAGTATATAAACAATTTAAATAAGTCGAAGTGAAAAAAGTTATAAAAATTAAATGGCCTATTCACCTCATAAAATATATATGTTGAGAATCTTGTTAAACATTTATTTCTGTTCAAGCAGTCAAAAACTTTCTCCTCAGTCCATTCACTTAATCTCTTTAAATAGCAGGACTCTCATTAGTGAAAGGAACACACGGTTACCTCGGGCATACGAATACCAGGAAATAGACAGGATGAGGGAAGTACTGTAGTTTTGAATAGTCGTGCTGAAATATGTGGTGGGGGGTAACTTCTCAGCTACATAAATGTAACAAACAATTGCAGGCGAGAAAGATGAGAGCGGTACAGCTGTGCAATAAACCGTCCCTACAACGTGTTCAGTATGGAAATAAGAGAGATACCAACTTGATTCTCCTATAAACGAATAAACAGAAAACGAGCTCGACCAGAAACCACTGCGAATCTTTTGCTCAATCGACAGAACTATTCAAAACTACTTTACTTTGTCTTGATCAACATTTCCATGATGAATGTTCAGTTGTAACTGGTATGAGCTCTTCCGAAACAGCTTGTTTTAAATGTGCTTCAATCATTTCAGTGGAAGTAGAACGTTCTCTTTACGTGATGAAAAATGTTCTCTCTAACAAGCGGCTGGCTATGACAGTTGATACCTTGGGTAAACATCTTGTTGCTGCTTGTAACCAAGAAAAGCAAGCTTAAGTATTTTATCGCGAGTAACAGACATCTTTATTTCAGCAATGTTTGTATACGTGGCTGGAATCTCTCCTGTCATACTTTGCATTTTCCACTTTTTGATCCCGTCAGTTGGTTTCTAATGGAGCTTCTACTTTTATCACCATGACTATTGAGCCGGATTAATTCACTGTTGAGAGCAATACAATATTCTGTAGTCCCTACAGCTTCCTATATATCAGTTAATTATATTCATCGCACATTCACTCGTGTCACTGAACATGTTCATATATTGGGAAAATATTTCTAGCGGAGTTTCATACTTGACCTCGAGAAAGCAATTTTTCATAACCTTAGGGAAAGCAAATATATTTACAATGACAAGAAGCCGATTAATCTGTGCATATGCAAGCGGTCGGTTCCGGGCGCAATTTCCGGTTGAGATAACTTCACAAAGTAAATTTGTGCCGGAATATGACAACTTTATACGCTGATGAGTTGGGCTGTTCAATATAGAATGAACATACGAAGGTAATTTGAAAAACTCTCGCAATGTTTTCAACATTAGAGTCTCTTGACACTAATGCACTTTGTACAGCAATTCTCCAAAGCCTTTATTCCATTATGAAAATCAGGTTCCTCCAGGCCTGAAAAACATGCTTCAATTTAAGATTTAAGTTCAGCCCTTACAAGTAAAACGGTACTAGGTAGCGACCTTCCCCACTCCGCCATTCCAGAGTGTGAGGATAAACAACTCCCCCGTGCACAGGCAGCCAGTCGTTACGATGGAGCTGCAGAGAGAGCGTTTTCTTCATGGTTTCAAGAGTGGTTTAAATGAGCCCCAAAGCCTTGAGCGCTTGCAACAGACTTTTGGGGACAGTTTTCCGCTGAGTTGCGGAATTAAAAAGGGGTCTAACTTAACTAAAAGTTGAAGAGAGAACTGGGCGTTCAGCAACGGCAGTGATTGAGAAAAACATTATCGCGGAGGAAAAAAATGGAACAAAAACCATCACGTAACATTTAAGGACATAGAGGCAGTCTTGCAGATTGGATCGCCAGCAGTATCAAAAAACCTGCACGATCATCTTCGTGTCAGGAAGGTTTCCTCCCGTTGGGCGCCTTACAATTTGACAAGAGGCACGAAAGCGTACCCGCGTCGATGGTTTGAAGAAATGCTTCGGAGATTCAACGGAGGTTCCCTCAAAGGGTGTTTCTGATTTCACGGATAATGAAACATGGAAACGACAGTCGGCATTTGGGTTTTTGCAGATGACGGTGCAGTTTTCGACAAGCTCCGAAACGCCGTCCAGGAGTAGGACCACGGCAACGCATCCACTCAGGCAATTAACTTCATTCAGTTCCTGGAGTCCACAGTGGTCAGACTCATCCTCCTTACAGTCCTCACCTTGCTACATGCTCTTATTTTTCCTTCCGATGGTAAAAAATCGCATGGAAGGAAAGCGATTTTCCAGCCCTGAAGAGGCTGTGGCTGCATATGAAAATGAACTTCTCACCCTTGAGAAAAATGAATGGTAGGGGTGCTTTGTTAAGTGGTTTTTGAGGAGGAGAAAGTGTATGGAGTGTGGTGGAAAGTACTTTGGAAACTGATTTTTGAGGTTTAGAAAGTTTATAGAAAGTGGTAGAGAGTGCTTTGAAAAGACGATCAGTTGGAGTGAGGCTATCTGCTCCTAATTTGACTCCTTGTATCGCTACTGAATTCTGGGTTAAGTATAACTCTACAACTGAATTTTGCTTCAATTTTATTTCTTTGAACGAGTGCAAAGTACGGAACATGGTGGGCAAGTGGGATGTTTTACAGAAAAGCAAATTCAGAGGTTAATAAATGAATTTTGTGAAGTATTGTTCGTTCGAAGCCGAAGGTTTTGCTTGTAAGAATTATTTTTTTAAATTTCAATAGACTTGCTCTAATTATAAAAATATTAATTTAATTTAATCAATATGAATTCTCGCCCACCAGCGCTGATACGTACAAAACATAGATTTAAATATTTAGGGCGAAAACCAAAATACTTGAATACTTTTTCAAATTTGTTTAAAGGTTGTAACGCTCACCATATACAGCTGGGATGTCTAAATGGGAGACTCTGTTCCATTATATTAATTAGAAACAGAAATAAACACACTAAAGGTTGGTGAATAACAATCGCATCTTTAGTTAAATGAAAATGTTTAACAAATCACGGACATAATCCGCAGAATTTAACTGCACTTATCATTAAACACAGTCAGCAATACTAAGAGATTCTCTCTCTCTTTCTGTTTCCACAGCCAGTACCTAAAAAACATCTCAATAGACACAGACGCGCGAAGATGTTTTTTAAGTTACAGCAAATGAGCGCCAAGTCTGGACTGTATAGCAGGTGTCATAGAGTGCTGCCCCTCAATTTAAAAACTCAGAATGTCTAAAACGTCCATCACGCAGGAGTTGTGTAAACTAAGAGAATTCCTCAGCAAGTTGAATAATTTTAAAATGAATATAAAATCCAATTTATGGTCTTGTTAATTAATGAGATGAAATAAGTCATGGCTATACTGTGTGGTATTAGGGGAACAAAATTAGAACTATTGCAATCTATAAGTATGACAAAAGAGAAACCATATTTTTAGAATTATTATTATTATTATTATTATTATTATTATTATTATTATTATTATTATTATTATTATTATTATTTTATTATTATTATTATTGATATTAAAACACAAAAAAATAATGGTATACTATTAAGTAAATTAAATGTATGACCACTAATACAAAAAGTTATACTGTGTGGGTATTTTTAAACTTTTTAAATGTACCCATGTTTATGAACTGAGCCCGCGATATCATCTTTACATTCAGAGAGAAGTAACAAAGTTTCGAGTTACATTCTGTATTTAAGATGATGTTCATATGTTTCAATAAAACAAAAACATGTTATTACTATTTAAAAACAATTACGATGTACTAAGAAAATATACAAAGAAAGTTTCATCGGTTTTCTAGCAATGCAAGATTTTACGAGGAAACAACCAGAAGTCGCACGTGCAAGGTCAGGGCTGTAGGGTGGATGGTGAAGCAACTAGACTTTGGCAACTTTCAATTTCCTCAATTTTGCAGCTGTTCTGTGAGGAGAGGCATTGTCGTTCAAAAGCAGCAGCTTTGAAGTTCCTGTCTTTGGACTGCGCCGCCTCAGCTCTTCAAATAAAGGATACATAATGAAAGTGTCATAGTATTCTTCATTCATTGTCATTCCTTCAGGCATACAGTCAACCACCAATGGTCTTCATAGTTGAAGAAAACAGTGAACATTCGCTTCCGAGAACGAAGAACAACTGGTCTTGTGTCATTCTCATTTACCCACATGCAGTTCTGAGCTTTATTTGGGGTGGTATAGAAATAAAACAAACTTTCATCACCAGTGCAAACATTTAGCATCATTTGGTGGAAACATGTTCAGCAGTTTCCTTACACATTCCTTTACCATCTTCATTGGTTAGGCACACATTTTTCGCAGCTTTAAATGCATGGAGTACACTGTCAATGCTGCCAACACTGACACCCACTTCATACTTAGCATTTCAACATTAATATGTCGATTTTCCTCCACCAAGTTCCTCACTGTTTGAATTGTTCTGTTGTTCACAGCTTCCCAAGGCCGGTCAGAGCGAGGGCTGTCTTTCAAAGTCGCTCGCCCTTCTTCAAATGATCGAATCCATCTTGCAATGTTATCAAGTGAAACACTGGATCACCATGAACAGATACCAGGTCCTCGCTCTTTCACCTGCTTATAGCGTGTGAAAGTGTAGATAAAGTTTTGTTTAGAAATGTTCTTGATTTTTCATCAGCTACTGACACAGGTCTGAACTCAACAGACTGTACGACAGTGACTATGGAACTTTAAACTTGTACTGATACATATTTTGATAGCTTGTTTCCAGCTGCTTAGTTACATTTTTGTTGACGTTATTGTCTAACAATGGATAGGCTGGTAGCAACTTTTTGAACGCCCCTCGCATGTAGGTAATGTGATATATTTTGCTAATGTTACATCGTTCTTGGAAATATGGCACATTTTGCATTTATCCTAGGAATATATAATTCTGTAAAGGTTTCGCAAGTAGTTAATATCACTTATTTTTGTAAGTATACATGCTACCCATAATATGGCATAATTAGCAAAGGGTCGTTACGTTGGAGAAAGAGATCTTGTAAAATAAACAAACTAAAGAGTACACATTTCAAAATACTCCTTATGTGAAGGTTGCCTCCCTTATTACTGAAAAAAGTCGGTCCTGGTGGTGTAGTGGTTACCATACTTGCCTCTTAAACCCAAGATCGCGGGTTCGAACCCGGCCTGGACCGATGGATTTTTTCGGGGCGTAAAATCCTAAGTATGGCTTCCTTCGGAAGGGAAGTAAAGCCGTGGGTCCCGTGTCGTACATTTACGGCACAAAAAAGAACCTCAAGCCTGAAAGAAGAGACCTCTGAGCAAAATTTGTCGACCGTTTCACGCCCTGAGTTGAATGGGACGCTGATGATCTTTGCCGTTAAAGAGCGTCCGTAAATAAAACATTAAAAAAAAATTACTGAAAACCGCCACGGGTTGCCGAGGTCGTTAAAGCGCGGACTCGTGAGCGGGCGGTCTGGAGTTCGAATCCCGCCAGGACCGTCTTCCCTGACTGAGGTTTTTTCCAGCTTAGTTCTCATAACTGGCAAATGCCGGGGAGGTGCCCTAAACTTAGGCCTGGAACGTTCTTTTCTTAAAAATAAATCCATTCCCAATATATAATTTCATCTCATGTATCATCAGTGTTTATCGCCTGTGGTGCCTCAGTAGCAAAAACAGGCGTTAAACACTTTTCATTTATTATTATTATTATTATTATTATTATTATTATTACTGAAAGTTGTATTTTTGCAAATGTAGCGCGCTTTACAAAGTTATCCGAAACATGTCATGTATTGCAGGAGTATACAGTGAACTGTACACATCGAGACTGCCACTAAATAAGGAAATTCTCTGACAAGGCTACATGTGGACAACTTCGATAAGACGAGAATAAATAAATAAATAAATAAATAAATGAGTAGAAAAGCAGCTCCCTTACACATTTTAAATACTCAGAGACAGCAACTTGTTCTGTATATTCTCAACGTTTGTACAAGTTCGTGATGACGCCTTTTACGTCTCGTGCGACGGGCAAGAAAACAACAAAGGAAATTCACGAGAGGATTTCCTTCCTACGTGAAACTGGAGATGCTGCATCTTATCAATTGAGAAAGATGGTGCCGCGCCTGCTACGGGTGAGCGAAGTGCTAAGTTTTAATTACAATAGCCGGCAATGAGTGAACCGCACTCTCTTCATCCGCTGCAAAGGCGAGTTGGGAGGATTTTGTTATGGAGAACAACACTGCGCACCACTGTGGACAACGATCAATTTCTGACTGAAGAGGTAAACGAGCACCCCGAACAACCCACTTACGAACCTGCTTGAACTTCGAGGCAGCTTGTCCTCTTTAATATTAAACTTAACAACCGCATTTTGCTTTATGCTGAACCTATAGTTCATAATTAAGTTAAATGCTTTAATTTCTTCACTGCCTAAAGAAAATGCAGCAATGCTGAAATGTTACAACGTTTTGAAGCCGATAATGTAATGTCAAAGTTATAACACATTAGTTATTATCGGCTTACGTAGGTCGACAATATAATGAAGAAAAGCTGTTAGAACTTGACAACCCGCGGCTATCTTGTTCACATAGGACAAACAAGTTTTATCAATCTTCACTCAGTGCTTGCTTTGCGTCTCTATGCACATGGAAAAAGAAAGCCCGAGACGTGTTTAATAATGAATAATCATGATTATTTTTAATTTTACTATATTTTGTTAGTTTCAATGTTGTCATTTCCGCCCGCGCACCTGCGAGAGCTGTGCAAGTTGAGAAATGTTCAGTTCCGCCTACAGAACATTGCAAATGACATTGTGCTACTCTGAAATTCAGCCAAGGCCCATGGGGAGTTTGTTTTTCCCTATAGCACAACTTGAAGATGTTTAAAACGTTTACAATTTCTTAGGAAGGTGGACCTGCAACTCCAGTTTGTTCTCTAATGGAAGAAAACACCCCCGCTGTCATTGTGAGAGAGAACACTCAGAGGGTTCCAAGACTGCTGTGTGCTGCTTTGCATAGATAATCACAAACTATTTCGGTCCTGAGCAAAGGTTGGAAACTCTACCATCACCAACACCAAATAAAGTAAAAGCGCTTGCCTATTGTTTGATATGAAGAAACGGTTACTTACATGCACATACTTCAAAAGGTCAACAAGCTGGATGTTGCATCGTAAACGTTTTAGCTAAATATTTAACTAAAGTCAATGTGTCCCTCACCCACCTTATAGTTCAGGTTTGGAACTACGTGACTTATCGGAAATTGAAGAAATCCTTTTTCATCATCAGAAGCAGCGGTGACTATGAGAAGAATGATTAAGTTTACTCTTATCAAGTAAGTTTAGCCCGTGCTTAATACGCTCGATATGTTTGTATGAATATCTCTACATGCAAGAAAGCTCTCGCTTTAAATTCCGGGAGCACCGGCACCAGATGGCGACAGCGCCTTATCCAATTAAATGCTCGATAGCGCGTGAACCTGAGCTACATCTTGAAACCAACTCGCGCGAGATAAAAAGCGTCCTACGCCACACTTTGCACATTCCTATTGCAGGATCAACGACGGACGACACTACCAATTCTGCAAGGTTAACTAAACCACACTGGTTGAGTGCTTGGTTTTCATTTAAAAGTTGTGCTAAAGCTATCTTACATGACACGTGATCCAGCCGTTCATTGAAACTAGTTCTGGGTGCTTACATACTTCGGCATGGTACAGCCCAACACTGTCAGAACGAATGTTCCTGCACTTGCGATTGCCATGTAACGGCAGGCGCTTGCTTTACGCTCCAAGATAGCAAGTACAGGGGAATAAAAAACTAAGAATAGGACAGTGGGGTGCATCTAGAGTTGGGAAAAGTGTGTGTCGTTGATTGGCTGATCCGCTTCCATTAGTGAAGAGATCCCATCCAACGTACAATAAGTCTACTTTTTAAATAATTTCCGAACGCGCCTCGCAATTTTAAACTTTGCTTAAGAGATCTGACTTATTTCCTCCTCTTAGCGCAACAGCTCTAGTAGGGGGCCTTCAGCGGCCGCAGCCTCGACCTCTGCGGTCTCTACCTCGTCTTGCGACGTCATGGATTGATTGCAGTAATGCAGGGACATGTAATCAAAATTACACCTCGCTAGGTCGCCTAACACGCGGATTTGCAGATTGAAGGACGCCATATATCAAGCAACTATGAGATCTCCCGAACATACCGGGGCTTCCCGGTCAGCAGCCAACAACGATCACCACGGTTTTTATATGGAAAATCCGGACCACGGTCGGCATGATACAATTCCTTAGGGATATACAGAATCAGATGAGAGAGGTTAGAGCAAGAACCCAAATGTCGGCCGCGATTCTTCATTTCTAACACACAATTACACCTTCGATGTCCTCGTTTGTCTGGCCATTCTGTTCAGTTGGACAAGTTAAGAGGGCCCTGCAGATAAACTTATCACATTTTCATTTCGTGCTTCATGGGGAAACTGTTGGGAAAAAGACCAGCTCATTAGCCTACTTTGTGTAAATGTTTCAGACACAAGTTAAACAGGAGATGGCGAGAGTGTTTCCTCGCCCTGAATATACATGAGATGGTAACTTCTTTAAACCTTCTATGTTTTCAATTAGCAATCAAGGATTGTAACCGCTCAAGAGCCATACGTTTCTGCAAGTGACAAGCTAAACGCCTTCCTGCAACCACTAAAAGAAGACTCCCTCTTTAAGGGAGTTTTATTTTGTTCCCGTGACTGCCATTTTAGAACAAAGTTGCGAGAAGAGGAAGTTAGCAGATGCTATCAGCAGGGCAGCCAACCCTTACAAACATTACATGCTACAAACTAAAAGTTTCCTCCTACCTGCAACAGTTCTCTCGAGGGCACAGTTACCTATTGCACTTAATATAAAATTACTTTGTACCACGACGAAGACATTAAATATATGCAACAAAGGCAATATGAATATATTTGACTCTATAATATAAAATGATGTTCATTTTATTATATCACATTTGAGTGTCCTTCCTTATTCATAGAGTTGGAAAGTTCAATAAAAAATATTTTTTTGAATGTAGAGTATTGCGGTTGAAACCATTTTTGAAAATTTTCTTCAAATCTCCATCGATCCTACATACCAGGCATAGAAAATGAAAATGGCAATAATTTTTCATACATACATATACCATTTAAATATTTAAGAATAATAATAAATGATAACCATTAGGAAACCTTGCATAAAACTTAAAATTTAAAAATCGTTCTAGCGGCACCAATCTTTGTTTCTTCATTATAAAATTCGATATATATCATTTAAATAAAATAATAAAAATAGTTTCTGAAAATTAGGAAAATTGGGCCATTACGAATAGGGAAAAGCGCGCTAGCGTTTTATTTTCTCTCAATTATTTTAAAATAAAAGGACAAATTAATTCAGCATATAAACTGTATTTATAACGTTACATATGTTTTATATTTAACAAAAGTATCGTCGTGAAGATAGCAAATGTGAAATATTCCTCTAATTGTGTTTGAGAATTATATTTTTATGTAAGAGCGCTCTGTAATAACCTTCAGGAAACGTTTACGTTACATGTTAATAACATTTAAATTAAATTTCAAAGCCACTGAAAATCGATGTAACTTTCAGTTGCTTTTATTTGCTTAGAACACTGCAATTGTTTTTAAATAGTAACATGTTTTTGTTTTATTGAAACATATGAACATCATCTTAAACACACAATGTAACTCGAAACTTTCTGTTATTTTTCTCTGAATGTAAAGATGATATCATAAACATGGTTACATTTAAAAATGTTTAAAAATACTCACACAGTTTATCTTTGTTTATCATTGGTCATATATGTCATTTAATTAACAGTACATATACATTAATTTTGGAATTTTAATCTCAATAATAATAATAATAATAATAATAATAATAATAATAATAATAATAATAATAATTATTATTATTATTATTATTATTATTATTATTATTATTATTATTATAATTCGAAAATGTGGTTTCTCTTTTGCAATACTTATGGATTGCAAGAATTCTAATTTAGATCCCCTTATTGTTGAATATTAGAATAATTTCACTATAATTATTTTAATGTTATTTTGAATAAAAAGTATACAAATCTAGTTGATGTATTATAGTTCAGGTTTTATTTTATTGGTTATCTTTGGAATTTGTCATGCTAATTTACACCCAATAATACCATAACTTATTTCATTTATTAATAAGGCCATAATTTGAATTTTATGTCGTTTTTAAACTTATTACATTTGCTGAGGAATTCGCTTATAGTACACAGCTTCTGCGTGACGAACTTTTATTAGGCTGCCAGTGTTTCACCAGGTGAATAGATTTTTTAAAATACTACTGCAAATGGCGTGGTTAACGGACATCAAGCCAGTGCAGATTTTCCTAGCTTTAGACAGCAGGAGAACGCCTCTAGCAAGTTTAGTGTCTGTTCGCTAGGATAGATGATCTCAAGCGAGAACGTTTCCGAGCTGTCATTTACTACAATGTTTTAATCTCTTTAAATATTACATTATTGATGTGATGTTACTGGAGGTATGCAGGTGTCAGGATGTGGTATTGTATTCTACGTCGATTAACGGCCTACAGGAGATCTACTACGAAGATTGATTATTCACCGCTAATGTGAATACGACAAAAATAAGAATTTTACTAGTAGGGAAAAACCCGTCTATGGGGCACTAGTGCGAATTATAAAGACATTAAGGGGCGGAGATTTTGGAATAGGAACAAACTGCGGATCTAACTTCAGGAATAACATGTTTTATAAAAGCAATTTACGGCCTACAGCGAAACTATGGAGTCTGAAATCATAGTAGTGAAGTACTGTATGCGAATTATTCATGGGAACCAAACTTTAATTAGGGCATTGTGCTATCGAGAACAGCTGGGAATGGGCATGGAAATTAAGAAAGAGAATAGAAACTGTATGACTGGGCGGGTCAGGGGAACAAAAGGAGGAAGGTTAGGAACCGTTTGATGGACATGGATAGGCAGCAGACAAATGCGTAACGCAGAGAGATGATTTATCAGGAAATACAATCGGGGCTAAAATCTGAATGGGGCATGTTGCAGTACATGAAAATAGGAGCCAAATTTACTAGCCAGGCAATGCCGTTTGATAGCAGTTGCCATAGCAATGGTAGAGGCTTGTTTAATTATCCGAGATAGCTAGTACAACCAAAACTGAGAAGCAGATCGTAGGCAGGAAAAATGTGTGTCGTTGATTGACTGCCCCTCTTCCATAGCAACTCAGAAGGATGCGCGAGCCAGGGAGCATTGCCAGCTTGCTAAATAACTTTTTTGAGCCTTTGTTTAGCTACAACAATTTTTAAATTTTAAAATTACTGATATTGTGATTTATATACTTGTTTTAGAGTCTGTAGCTACAAAAATGTAAGTGTCAGGATTGTTAATTGTCATTCCATTTAGCTGCAGCAATATTGAAGAGATTCGGTATCTTGGGCTTATAAAATTACGCAAAAAGAGTTCATCTTATGTAAGTACGGCAATATTCTTTTTAAACGTTCATTTTCCTGGTAGTTATATTGAAATATAAAATGTTTAATATATCAGTCTTCTGTGCTATAAAACATGAGTAGTCATACTTATGTATATTTTTATTCTTAAATTGTATACAGCAATAAAATCAACTCCATATTTAGAGCTAGGGATGCACCAAATGTTATGTCACGAGCAGCCACTGCGTGATGATTAGTCCAAAGTATCGGTGACACATCAAGCAGTGTGTGGATCAGCATACGTTTGAAGTTTTCGTCGATAAATGGAACAAAAACGACATGTTCAATTAGAACTTATGAAGACGGTCTAAAAAGGGATTGGCCTCAACGCTAGATGACTTTGCTATTGGAAAGCTATTGGTTTTTTTTATATTGGTACATGTATGTTATGTCAAGTCATTGTTTGAAGGATTACGAGACGTAGTTTGGGTATCGCCCGGAGGTAAAGATGGTTTTTCATTAAAATAACCATATCGGCCTTTAAGATTGCCCAGGTGCTAAAGCATCGCAACAGTGTTTGAAGGATTTAACACAGATTTTGTACTCGTGGGACCCCCGTAGAAGACGACAGACAAGGTACGTGCAGACCAAGAGGAAGACAAACATGAACATTTCTCGAACAAAATAGCTCATCGCGTTAGGATGCCTTTGCCCTTTAAGGGGCACACTAGGCTAATTTTATACCTCAAATGGATGATAAAATATGTGAGAAAAGTACGAATTTTCAGTAGAGTTCACAGAGGAGCATTCTGCAATTGAAATCTTCAAAACGTCATCATTTTTGTCACTTATTTAGAGCCCAGTCATTAAAGGTGAGCTTCCTTATCAGCAAAGCCCGGAAATTAGAGTAAAGCTTTTTCTATCTGGGTGAATACATTTATATATTTGTGGTCGGTAGGGACTGTTTTATTTTTACTTTTTTTTTGGTTGCCTATTTTAAGGTTTAACACTTTTTTTTTTTTGTCTGTTTTGGATCTTTATGAAAATTTTCTTGCGATTATCTACGCATTTTAGTGAAAAAACTGAAACTACTTGGTATTTCATCTCACAAAAATATTTACTTAGTGCTGGTGATTTGTTGTTTACTGTCAGGACCGATTAACTGTACACAAACACGTCTCAAGTACTTACTAGCGTTGGATGGCACTCAGTTCTTAATGTTATCTCACCAGCGGTGTGAGTGTTTTCTGCCGTTAGAAGCGCCGGGTCCAAGTTCCTTTCAAATTGATTCTTTAAACCATCTTGCAGCTGGCAAGAACAAACTCTCCATGCTACTGAGAGCAAAGCACAGTTTCAGTACAGCAGGAGGAACTAAACTTGCACTCCTCTAACAGGCAGGAAACCGAAAGTGACAACCAGGTGCATAAGAATTACGTCAACAATATATTTTAAGGTTAAACGTTAGCACGAGACTGTACTTGATGGGAGTTAATAAAAAGTAAAAGTGGTTGCTTCTGCTGGGACAGTTACGGTCTCTCACGTTTCGATATTCACGGAATGGTTTACCTGCACACACAAAATGTCCTGAAAATCTTGCAAGGTCATATCACAAACTTGGATAAATCCACAGCACAAATGTTATTGCTGAGTAATGAATGTGAAGTGTGGTCTTCATCCTCCCTACAGTCTACACTTCTTTAAAACAATATCTGTACAAATCAGAATATCTACACAACAGAATTTATACATCTGTATTTCTACAAACCAGCATGTCTACATACCAGTATTTCTTCAAAAACAGTTTGTATTTAAATAAACTAGCACTCAGTATATCTACCAAGTAGACATTTAGGTTCGTGTGAATGTTTCTTTTCCCCAAATTCCAAATTGAAAACACCTTCATGGGAGGTATTTTCCATCATCAGAAGCAAATTCTGAAGGACCTGTTACAAAATAAATGTCTTTGAAGACTGGCAGAAACGCTGTAACAGGTGCATTGCATACACCAGGACTATTTTGAGAAACAGGACAGGTAAAGGTATTGAGCTGCTCTCGATGTTACACAAGTGGTATAATGGCGGTAAATATGAAGGAAACACGTCATGATGTAAATAGATTTATACTTTGTCCGAAGTGCTAAACTTTTATTTTTTACCTAACTTTTTAAACGAAACTCTGAAACCATTGTCATTTAGAATTAGATACGATACATTCTGAAAATCTTTCATGCACAATTGAAGCGACAGTGTTTCGATAATTCGAACTTGCCTGCTGCGAGCAACATCAGTCGGGTTTTTTCACTGTAACGTTCCAATGGATGATCTTTAAGCAACATAATGCTGCAACTGTTTCTGCTCTGAGGCAGCGAGGCATGTGAAGGGATACTCGTTGAGGCATGTAATGCTGATGAAACCGACCATTCTCTGATTCGCTTTGCTAGATCCCCCTCTCTCCGGGTTAAATGCCGGTGTTCTTTGTTTCATGCTTTCCTAGCTGGTATCATATTGCTTTAAAGAATCGAGCCGATAAACGCCGAAGTCTCCAAGTCTCTACGAACAAAGCAGACACAAAATATACACTGAACAGTTTTAAAATGTAATACAGGCCTGTCTGCACTTGACAAAGCCTAACATTTTTAACGTGAATGTCATACAAACATGCATGCAAATGTAACAATGAATAAAATACATTTTACTTTAATAATTCCTTTTATAGTGAATTGTATATATTACTAATCGATCCATTCATTTGTTTGAGACAGTAGAGAACGTAAAGACTGAACAGGGTATATAGACAATACTCTAGGTATGTTTATAATATATTCCGACCTTATTTTTTCTCCTGAGAGTAATTATGATAGTTAACAATATTGTACAGAAAGTTTTCATGCGCTAGCCAATCTCGGGTAATAACTCGCATTTTGCACTTTTTCATTTCACCACGTTAGTTCTGTTAGCAAGGTGGGTTTGTGTTTGTGCTTTGCAAAGGTTTCTGCTCCGGTGCTTCTGAACGGCACGATCTCCGCCGTCGCCATGTTGTTTCGTTCACCTCTTCCCCTACTGCAAGGGATATCCCAGGTCGTTAAGGCACGGATTAATGAGAGGGAGGATTGCGGTTCGATTCCCATCAGGACCGTCCTCCTAAATGATGGCTTTTCCAGATTATTCCCAGTGTTCACAAATGGCAAATGCCGGGGAGGTACCCAATACTTAAGCCTAGATCTTCCTTCCTTAGGAAAAAAATCCTTTTCCAATCTGTTATTTCATTTCATGCACCACCAGTGTCCACCGGCTATGGCGCCTTAGTAGGCAAAAGTGAATGTTAAACACTATAAAAAAAAATTCATCCTCTCACCTGTAGGCACCAATTACCATACACGTTCAGTTTGGAAACAGCCCAGAACGCATCAACTTTAGGAGGGTCTCGCCCATGTTCACTGTAAATACGTGCGTATCGATTTACCCGCTTAAATGAAAGGTTCAAAATCACAAGAGCGTCGATAAATTTACGAACGTAGTGAGATCACACCCACGAATAAAATACAATATTGTAATGTTTGTATTATGAACCCTTCACCTTCTCAAGCATTCTAGACGAGTGTGGATTATCCCTTCTCGAAGCAGCTTATTATGAAATGCCCTTATTGACAAACTTCACAACGAATTTAAATTATTATTGGCAGTAATGCCAATAGATTGGCTTGTTTTGTTTACGGACGCTCTTTAACATCTCAGGTCATCAGCGTCCCATTCAACTCAGGGCGTGAAACGGCCGACAAATTTTGCTCAGAGGCCTCTCTTTCAGACTTGAGGTTCTTTTTCGTGCCGTAAATGTACGACACGGGACCCACGGCTTTACTTCCCTTCCGAAGGAAGCCATACTTAGGATTTCTACGCCCGAAAAAAATCCATCGATCCTGGCTGGGTTTGAACCCGCGATCTTGGGTTTAGAAGGCAAGTAAGGTAACCACGACACCACCAGGACCGACAATGCTAAGAGAAAGAGAAAATGCGGGTTTTAAGACTATTTCATGAATAGAATAAAAATAAAAAGATATACCTATCTATTCAGAACCCTGAGAATGAAATAGACGAAAGTCTACTATTACAGTTCGATTTACTAATACAAACTGAGAAAACAGAATAGAGAAAACATTTTATCATTCTGAACAACGTGTTTAGTAAAGTTTATGTTTGTTTAGGCAGATATTGTACATAATTTACAAAATTATTTCATACTGTTTGGTTGAATTAGCAAAAACAATTGCTTAAGTGAAAACACTTAAGTTTATTAAATTTACAATTACTGAAAACGCATAAAAGTGATCAGTGACGCTTGCTAAAGCATTATATATATAGTTGGCAACACTGACCACAAGACAAATGCACATCGCGTGATAAAACGGATTTGATAAAACTTTTTGATAATTTCACTGCGATATCCGACTGTGATTGGTCAAACTTTTGTTTCGTTTCATCGGTCGATTTCATGATGACGTTCCATATGTGAAACAGTCGCTAAAAGGTGTTCAATTCGCTTGACACATACCATTACGCTTGGAAGTAGCGCTGGACAGTGGTAATCACTGAAATGTGGTACCTGGCGGCAACAACCATAACTACTAGCAAGGGAAAATGTTGACACTTTTAGCGAATGTAGAGCTATAGCGGTTGTAGCCATGAAAAGATTTCTTCAATTCTCCATCAATCCTATCTACTAGGCACCGAAAAGGACAAATATATATATTTGGTCACTTGTCTTCTTGCCATAGAAGGACTCCACGAGTTCGAAATACAGCGATCTCAAGTGTGACTTTTTCTTAGTGTTTTATGCTTTTCTATTATTATAATACTGTTAATTATTACATATATTCACGAAATAATAATTTCTAATAAGCATAAAACGTATAAAAAAATATATCTGTTAAAGCTCTACCGGCAGTAATTTTTTTTCAGCATAAAATTCGGTATATGCTACTAAAATAATACAAAAAAAATGTTTTTCAAAAATTATTGCAACTCAAAATTTAAAATTTACTTTAGCAGCACCAACATTTGTTTCTTCAAAACAAAGTTCGATATACCATTTAAATAAAAGAAGAAAAATTATTACTGAAAATTAGGGGATTCGGACCTTAGGAGATGCACACCGAAATTTAAAAAACGGCATTGCTTTTAATTTTCTATATATTGTTTTAAAATAAAGCTCACCCCCAATTCAGTACTCTTATTTAGGTTATTTGTAATTTAATGACCTACACTCGAATTGAATTCCAGGTATTAAGAAGTAAACAGTTTTGTGTGTAGTTAGTTCCCTTTTTCTGAAACGCAACTCAATAAACCCCAACAGCAGTGTTTGGATTATTTTGCAGTCCACTTCAGCTTCGGGTTCTAGGACAGCTCTGTAAGTCTGCGGTTTTCTTCCACTTGCAACTAGCGCTAGGAAATAAATGAGATCACGTCCCGATATCTCAATCTAACGCCAATGAATACAGACGCCACTGGCTGTTAGTATGCATAAACAAAATGTTATTACAGAGAGATAAAGCAGTGGGTACGGCCACACAAATCAGCGGCCACGTGTTTTATCTTCCGCTGCTGGCAGTTTTTATCGGTCACGTGTCTTGCGCTGCAGAATCTTGCAAGGTTTACAAAACATTAACTGTAACTTTATGAGGCGCGCTAACAAACTTTATAGTCGAAACAAAATACTCGCGAAAATTACAACCGCACGATGTCCACTTCATTCATTATATAACTTGACCGCTGGTACTTTGTCAGAAACTTAAAACACGAAAATACGTGAAGCACTTACTTTTTTCTATACCATAGATGACCGAACGTTTCCAGTGGCCAGAGAAATTTTAAAAAATAAGAAATCTTGCCGGTCCACCAACTTAAATATGTTGAACCTTCGAAGGCAGTCTGAACAGCTCTCTGCCTTGACCATTCAAATATTTATTTAATACAAATGTTTTGTGTGTACACCATGGAGTGATGCAGAACATTTATACAACTTTATGGGGACTCTGCTTCTTAATTTTCAATGTTTAAAATTTGAACTGCATTGCTAATTTTGAAGATGACTCCGAAGTAGAATATGTTTGTCTCAGGTCATCAGCGTCACGTTTAATTCAGTGGGTGAAACGGTAGATAAATTTTGTTCTGAAGCCTCCTCTTTCTCTCTTGAGGTTCTTTTACTTGCCACAAATCTACGACATGGGACCAACGCCGTTATGTATTTATTTATTAATTAATTTACATATCATGGCATAAATGAAGACCACGAGGCCTTCTCTTTAACTCTACTGGGACTAAAACCTGCGAAAATACAGAGTACAGCGTACATAGTTATATAAAATACAGGAAAAAATCCAAATTACACATTTAGGATAGTAAAAAGTTATAAGCATAGTGTCAGAATTGCAATTGTTCTCGAACAGAATGGGGAGGGAGACTATCTGTTGAGATGACATTAATGTATATTTAAATGACTTTGTTGTCCTTCAGTGAATGAGGTTCAATAGAAATGTGTTCTAGATAGAGACAGGTATACGAAAATTTAGAGATGAGGAAAAGTGACTGTTGACCCACTTAAAAGTAATGTGGCATGTGGTATACTCATCCCTTCCAATTGAGAGTCAACAACTCGTCCCGTGCACAGTCAGCTAGTCGTTATGATGGAGCGAGAGAAAGAGCATTTTCCGTTATCGTTCTTTACGATTCCAAGAGTGGTTTAGATCATTCCCAAAGCCTTGAGCGCTTTCAACAGGTTTTGGGGTACCTTGCTCCATCTATGGCAACAGTTTTCCGCTGGTTTACAGAATTTAAAAAGGGCCGAGTTCACTGCAAGTTGAGGAGAGGAGTGGGCGTCCGGCAGACTGAGGAAAACATTGTCGCAATGGAAAAAATGATATGCGGAAAAATGGTGACATCGAGGCAGCCTTCCAGATTTTAAAAAATCCTGCATGGTCATCTTCATATCAAGAAGGTTTCCTCCGTTGAGTACTCCACAGTTTGACAGAGGCACTAACGCGAGCACAAGCTCAGGGTGTGTTCCTGATGTTATCGCTGGTGATAATTGAACATAGTGTAGCAATTTGACCCGGAGACAAAACGACAGTCGGCAGTTTGAATCTTTCCAGATGACAATGCAGCAACGAAAGTGAAGACGGGCCGAAGTGTTGGGAAGAATGTGGCCACAATTCCTCTGGAGGAGCAAAGGACGGCCACTGATCAGTCTGCCTGCCGAAAGTTTTCCACAAGCTCCGAGAATGTCGTCCAAGGACAGGACCACGACAACGCCTCCGCCCACACGATTAACATCACCATCCAAGTGCTGTAGTCCACAGACTCATGACCTGGCTCTATGAGAGTATTCAATCTTCCCAGTGGTAAAAGTCGCATGAGAGGAAAGCGAAGAGGCTGTGGCCCCATATGAAAATGAGCAACGGGGTGCTTTGGTTTTTGAGGATGAGAAAGTGTGCAGAGTAGTTTGAAAAGATGCAACAGTCGGAGTGAGTCCACCCACTCCCGTCTTAAAACTTTCGTAATGACCTCTGGCATACTGAGGGATGAAGGCGCGGAGGATTCCGAACAGCAGCGTAAGGGAATGCAGAGTCCCACGTTCTTTTACAGGTAGCCGTGACAGATGATTGCGTGGGGGTGTCACATGATCAAATTTACGAGTGTTGAAGCCAGGCATTGTGCCCGGTATTGAGGTCATCACAATAATCAAAGTGAGACATAACAAGCACTTTGGTACACGTTTAATCAAAGAGAACGGTTTATTACGTGTGTGGGTTATTTACAGCAGTCTGCATAAACATCTCGTTATTTATTATGATGGGCGGCACATTTCTTTTGTGTATTCGCACAACTTTAGCCTGTGATTTAGTTTTAGTTCACACGAGGGTGGTGTGAAAGTCATCATCTCTTTAACAACTCGTCATACTGCCCTATTTAGTATTGAGCATATCTTTGAAGACTGGCATGCAACGGACAGTATTTAAAATTATGAGGTGTTTGTATGCGCTATCATTAGTGCTTCTGTTGTAAGTGCAAGGAAAGCCTGCGTCTATTCCACCACACACAAGTTCTGAAAGTAAAGCTACACTGAAGAACCTCTTTAAACTTCTGGCACGACCTGTCAAGTACAAGCATCACATATCGAGGCAACAAATCATTCTTTCATTTCAAATGTGAATTTTACGTCGGGAGCGCAGATAAATCAT
Source organism: Metallyticus violacea (assembly GCA_030762175.1). Classification (NCBI taxonomy): domain Eukaryota; kingdom Metazoa; phylum Arthropoda; class Insecta; order Mantodea; family Metallyticidae; genus Metallyticus; species Metallyticus violacea. The sequence goes on from CM060832.1 coordinate 3,696,289, forward strand.
ACTCTGGGGGATTTTATCGCCAGGTGCTGTGACGTCACAGATATGTCAGTTGCTTCATCTCAACTCGGCGATAGTGATATATACTAGGCGTAGACTTTAAACACTGTTTGGTGATCTCAGATTTGGTGCAAAACCTCTTAATTTATAGAGAAACGCAGTTTTGCACTCAGCCAACGAAATGTTCAATGTCAATGTAATTAATACGTACATGCTTGTTCAGTAAAGAATGGTCATATTTCTCAAAGTTGTATGCAGCCTTCACCACTGCTTCTGATGATGAAAAATGCCACTCACAAAAGTATCTTCAGTTTGGGCAACACAAAAAGCCACATGGGTCTAAATCTGAGGCACACACGACACACTTTTAGATATTTGGGCGATGTGGTGCAGGACATCTCCTTAGTTGTGTGCACGTAAACCTTTCCCGGAATATTGAAACATGACATGACCAGACTTTCCCTTTTTTGTGTTAGTGGTGATGGAGATAAACAAATAGAGCTTTCTTTCTGTTTCCTCTTACAATCGAAATAATATCCTCTTTGAAAGAAACTCTGCATCGTGTCCAACTGCAGTTTTGGAACCCACCGTCTCATGTGAGAGTGACATCAAGTGAAATTTTCAGGATTTATGCGAGTTTTAATGTTATTCACCTCCCTTTAAAATCGACTACTAAAATGTTTAAATTATCTTTGACTGTGCTATAGGGAAGAACAAACTCTCCATAGACGCCAGCTGAAGATTTGTTGAGACGAAAGCACAGGTTCAGAGTAGCGTATTGTTCGTCATGTGTCACCTCCATATTGCTGTATGCGGAACTGAACAACTTATAGGCTCGAACCGGAAGTGACGACATCGAAACCTGTGCTAACAAATTATTGTAAAGTAAACATTTTACCATACGGAATGCCTGTAGTAAACTTTTACATGTCTTGCAATTTCGAACGTCTCGCGTGCTACGATCTGTATCTTTAATGAAATCTCATCATCGACTGCCCGATACGCAATTGATTGTAACAAAGAATGCCGCCGTGACTGGAGGGGGTATATGTGCCAAGTTTCGGGATTTTAAAATTGCTTTCACTGTATTTTGTGCATTTTCTTCACTTAAATTCAGTGCATCATTGGAGCGCTATAACATTTGAATGTGAAATATCGCCAGATGCCGAAGAGATGATTCATTCAGTCATACAAAATGTAGGAGCTCGAAAAATACATGACGTTTCTACTCTCCTGCATACGTTGTTTATTAATCAAAACAAAATCAGCGCTGATATGAGATCACTATCACAAGTGATTTACACAGAACTAACACGCTTCCGTCTTTATTAATTTCAAAACGAATGATGCTAGTCATAACTTATTAATCCTCAAATGTAGAGTATCTTTGGGAGAACCTCCCTCCGACACAAGACAACACGTGTTCCATGTTACTGAAGGACTGTGTTATCAATACCACTAATCTCCTGTGTGATGATGTGCTTCAGATCGTCCAAAGTGACGTAAACTCTTGTCTTTTAAGTAACCGCAAAGGTGGAGTCAAATCAGGAGGTCTCGGTGTCACAAGTTCTTGGAGATTGTCCGGTCAATTAGCGCCGTGGCCATCTTGTTGAAAATATGCATGACCCAGCTGTACATTGTCCAGTTGCTCAACAAACGATGAAAATCCGGCGGTAGTCTGCAGTGTTCACAGTCTGGGAGTGAATATTGCGCACCAAACCTCGACTTTAACTGTACACAGATGCTTCATCAATAACGTGTGGATTATGGACGACCCAATAGCGTGAGTTCATACAGCAGCATAATTGAGGCCTTGCTTTATCTGTGAACAATATGACAGGATTTGCTCAATGAACGATGTGTTGTGTTATACAGCAGGGAGGACATTTTCAACATTTTCCAACCGCCATGGATGGCCGAAGTCGTTAAGACGCGGACTCGTAAGGGGGAGGTCTGGGATCCGAATCCCACCAGGACCGTCCTCCCTGACAGGGTTTATTTCTCCAGGTTTTCCCCAGTCCTCATAAATGGCAAATGCCGGGAAGGTGCCCAAAACGTAGACATGACACGTTTCCTTCCTTAAAAAAAAAATCCCTTCCCAATTTATCATTTCATCCCAGCAGTGTCCATTGCCTCAGTAGTAAAAACGGGCATTAAACACTACTCAAAAAAACTATAGAGGCTAATAATCTCCCAAAGTCACCCTACATTTGTGGCTAGCATCATCCGTTTCCGTACAATTCACCAAAAGTAACCATCTTTTAGATTTCCAAAGATCAGCACAAAGATTATTAAAAATTATTAGGTTTAAAAAAACTACTAAAACTACTGTTGCTTTTATGAAAACATCTTTACACGCTCAATATACTCTCCTGTCAGCACGTGGTTTAGAAATAGCCTCTGACAAAGCGATCCTTGTTTATTGTTAACACAAATTGTGCATGGCACCTGCAAGTAGAGTGGCTCCTTCCCAAATTTGCAAAGGAGAGAACCAGCGGTCAAAGGGGCAACTAATGAACTCCGAACATACAGAAGAGAGAAAAACTATATCACTACATGTGCAAGAATAATAATTATACGTTTAAGCCACTGAATATAAACATTTCACAAAATTCGATAAGCGTTTTGAATAGCTCTTTATGATTCTATCAGTGTTCTATTGATAGCGAAATATTTTTACTTGTAAATACCAGTCCGTTTGATGACGGACAACAATTAGTACATTTTGATAATGAGAACGCTTAGCCCAAGACAAGAATTTCAAACAGTGTACTCACCACAATGCACCAGAAACAATAACTCTGTGGTTGTACTTACCTGAAACATAAACAAACAATTTATTAGAGCATGTATACTGTAGGTCCTATGGCCTACAAATAATAAACCACTAGAATTTTTAAAGTACTATTTTAGCACAGGAAACAGCATTTATACACAAGCTTACATCTTTAATAAAAAACGTTTCCAGTAATTGTGATATTAGTTTGCAATATATAACAAGTCATGTTTTTACATCTTCAGCTGCTAATATTTTATGGGTTGAAAATGAACTTTCAACAGCACGTTTTGTCTGGGAGCAAAAAATTCTTTCCTATGCTTTTATTAAACCACTAGAAAGCCTCTGCAAAATAAAAATGTTCAGTTGTTTCACGTGCACAGTCAAAAAGCACTGATTGCGTTAGTATAAAATAAATACAAAGCTTACTGCCTAAATTGAAATTTAATTTCACACTTGGCTTATAACAAATGCATTTTGGCGAGGCCGGAAACTTATGGACCTAACCTCGTAAGATACTTAGGTGGAATGAAGATTCGTCCGTAAAAAAAGTTAGATTAGGGTCAATTTCTCCGTCATGTAAATCTTTCCAAATCTGTCCAAAAAATGTTACTCCTGGATGCAGGGTCGCCCGGTTTAAGTACTTGTACTACATAATGTTATACAGTAAATTCTGTAGCTTTTTAACCGTTCGAACAGAGAAATAGGAAATTTCTGTAAGCCGAGAAAGATGTCAAAGTGATTTTTATGGCATTGTTATCTTCTGTAAGTGACTGTACGTATCGCGTTACCAATCTGAGAACCGAACTTGGACTGGGAAGTTGAACATGGGCGATCTCCATACATAAATACTCTTTGGGGAAGAGAATACTTGAATTGAGCCATATTAACGTGTAATTGCTTTCCCGGGTACTCTAAAACATGTTATCGATGCCTTACAGTAGAGCTGCTGTAGCTTCATTAAAGATATTGACATATATTTAAGATGGCGGGGACCGTCCAGCATAACTCGCGTTCTGTTACGCCTTTTGCAGACGCCAGCCGTCCTAGAGTTGGTGCTGTCACAGCTTAAGGAAATAAATTAAATCTGCATGGCTTCTCCAGTCAGTAAAACGTCTTATTTACAGGCAGTCGCAGGACATAAAAACGTAATGTGGGAGGTTGGCGCCAATTTGTGTGACACTCTACGAGATGTGGTACATGAATTAGCAATGAGGGCGCAATCCTCCGCTACTCTTAGCGCCGGTAGTAAAATTTCAATTCCTTCTTCGCCATTATCGGGTTGCTTTCATTGCTGGAAGTAGGTGCACATTTCGTGTGGGCAATGCCGATGCATTGTTATGAACATTTGTGAAGTGATCCCTACTGAACCTTTTGTCATCAGTGTGCATAGCCCGCTAACACACTTCATTAATATGTTCCTATAGAGATGAGACATTCCAATTATCGAATCTTAATGAACACGTTGGAAATAACAGTTTCAATCCCATCAATGCCCAAAAATGCGCTCACAAAAAGAAAAACTGCGATTGGTCCAATTTCGGCGATACTCTGATTACCACAGCCTGAAAGTTCAAGCATTTATTTTGTTTAAAACAGGCAGGGAGAAGGGCACATAAAATATGAAAACAGTTAGTAATATAATTAAAATTGGCATTTATTAAGAGAAAACAGAGAGTAATATCACTCATTAATGAAAATAGTTATTTAATGTACTTAATAATTTCTTTATCACATAATTAAAGTACTTCATCTTACTTTTCTTGGTTACAAGCAAAAACTAAATTCACGGTATCAACTGTCATGGTCAGCCGCGTGTCAGAGAGAACATTTTTCATCATGGAAAAAGAACGTTCAACTTCCACTGAGGTAAATGGAACATACTTAAAAAAGCTATTTCGGAAGGGCTCATGCCAGAAACAACAGAATTTCAGGACATCAAGACAAAGTAGTTCATTTTCTGTTTATACGTTTATAGGGAAATCAGGTTAGTATCTCTCTTACTTCCGTACTGAACACGTTATAGGGACGGTTTATTGCACAGCTGTACCGCTCTCATCTTTCTCGCTTGCTATTGTTTGTTACATTTATGCAGGTGAGAAGTTACCTCCACCATAAATTTCGCGTAAATTAGTACAAGGTCATTCAAAACTACAGCACTTCCTGGTATTCGTATACCCGAGGTAACCGTTCCTACTTTTCACTAATGACGGTTCTGCTATTTAAAGTGACTGGGTTGAGAAGAAAAAGTTTGACTGTTCCAAAAGAAATAAATGTATAACAAGATTCTCAATAAATATTTTGTAAGGTGAGGATGTCATTTAATTTTTATAACTTATTTTACTGTAATATATTGAAATTCTTATGCGTTTTTTAAAATGCGTCAATCAGAAAATAATCCATAACGATCCAAAACAGGCAAAAAAGCGGCGGGAGGTTAAACAATAAAATGGCAACAAAAGCCAAAGTAGGCAACAAAAAAAAAAAAAAAAAAAAAAAACTGGTCCTATCGACCTCAAGCGTACGGAAACAGGTTCATTTCTATCTGACTGTTAAATATATCCGTCTAGATAGAAAAGTCATTTTGGTCTGCTGATCACCAATGTAACTTACTAGCAGCTCTGAGTGCTATCATTGTATTGCCACGAAATAAGAATCGCCCGTAGTTCTCTGGTGCACATGTGACAACACTCTAATCTTATTCAAAAAGCGAGAAAATGCTGATGTATAGTGGCGAACCGGCTCCGACCAGCGGGAGGAATGTGGCTTTCTGGCGTACATCTGTCTGTCCTTTTTATGGGAGAGTACCAACTTTCTGACTTTTTGAAACAATCAAAGCTGTCCCCAATAAGGATCTGTTAACGAACCCCCAAAAATCTGTCACAGTATTATATTAAGCAATAGGCTCACCAAGAAGCCCTGCGACTCTAAGCGGTAGATAGCTAAGTGCTCAGCCCTGGTAGAAATCGGCTCACCTTCGCTGGATATCGATTCCCGTTCTAAATAGTTACATTTCTGCTGATGAACTTGCTCATCTGCGACTGTTTCAGTTGTATTTTTGTAAACTTTTCTACTGCATATTGTGACAGTATGTAGGAGAATGATTTTAACAGTGAAATAGGTTATGGATTTGAAACTTCTCTACAAAGTCTTTAACCGATCAGCAATTTTGCTACTATACGTGTGTAAGTCATTGAAAACAGATACAAAAAAGAAGGGACTTATCACAAACCCCTGAAACCCAACTTCTCTTTCTACAGCTTCAACCGAAAGAAGATTTTTAAGAGGGAAGTCGTTTGGAGCTATGTAGAGACCGTTCAGATAATTGTCATGGTCTTACACGCTACAGTGGGAGTTTGATCTCATCTTGATGTTGGAGCACTCCGAGCAGGAAACTTTATTTGCTTTGTCTTGGGCTGGTAATGGTGAATTTGGGCCAGCATATCGTCGCAGAAAGTGAAATACCACACTTGTCTGTCCCATTTCGTGCTGTGCGATCAGCAGCACAAGCAACCAATAGCAGCGGCTATAGTTATCCTGTCTGCCTGGATCAAGTCTTCAGCTCGTGAATTCGCCTCTTTGGCGATCTTCGTTGGTCTTCAATCGTGTCCGCCCTTCAGAGAACTTGTGCACGACACTTTTCATTGTAGATGGGAACATTTCTTTATGAATTTTCTTTAATCCACCAATGTGAACGTTGGTTAACCGTTGTTTCTTTAATCTAAACATCGATTTTCTCATGCCGAATGTCACCAATCGCCATCTAGTAGTAATAGCCGCAGGTGCCTCATTCAAGCATGTCATCAATTTGCACTTACTTACTGACATACCCTCGTCATATTAATGTTATGCGTTAAATTAAATCCGTGCACGCGTTGAAACAAAATATTTTTTACAATCTTCGGCAGAATGAATTGCGGTGTGCATTTCAAAATGTTTTCAGGCTTGGTCACAACAGATCAGTATTTTATTTACGGACGATCTTTTACATCTCTGTAATAGGCGATCCATTCAATTCAGATTGTGAAACGGGCGATAAATTTTGCCCAGAGGCTTTACTTTCTTTCCAAACTTTGAAAGTATCTCATTAGCTGACTTCTTCTAGCTTCTCAAGCAAATGAGTGTATTGCAGTGTTTACACTCCTGAAACAATAAATAATATCGAAAAACTTATGAACTGTGCTTCACTAGGAAAGTGTTTGAGTTTGTACAAAAATTGTAACTATTTTACTGAGCAGTTCACGGAAGAAAATTAAGGTACGTTAGTCATAAACAAATTGATCAACAATTTCACCTCCGTTTTCATTTTTTAAAAACGTGGTTACCGGTCACATGCCCTTCTCGCAGTATGTGCGAGTGATCTCAGTAGTTTTTGTATCTTATTTATTACGATCTGTCAACACATTCCCTACTGTTGCCATCTTATGGTAGCTTCATTATGACGTCACGAAACCATTGTTTGGTAGTACTGTGTCACAGTTGTCTGAATTTCCTCGTTTTGCCCAAAATTTACCTAGCAGTAAATCTTTCATGTTGTCGAACAAGACACTAGATAGAGCGGCACAACAACGAATATCAGCTTTGTGGTCGTCATGTTGCTGGTGTGGACCGTGCATTATCATGTTGGAGGAACGCCCCTCCTTTGTCGTTGCTGAATCCTGCACACAACCGTCTTGCAGTGCACCGTTCGTTGAGAATGCTCGCAGACAGAGAGCACTGTGCCGGGGAGACTCTGGGTGTTTTAATTGCAAGATGAACTTTTTTCTGTTTTGTGTGGTAACGACACTCTGACCCGTCACCGGCTTCTTTAAACATCCCAATCTTCATTATGCGTTCCTGTAGTCAACCAACCCCTTGTCCTTATCCTTTTTTCATACTCAAATCGTCGTGAATAATGGTGTACAGGGTTGCACGGCCGAGGCGCCGTATTCAATATTGCTGGGAGACGGACGACCACTGCAAGAACTTCTTGACCACATACCACAGTTAAACGTCTGTCTACAATTTGACGTGTTCTTTCTACAAAACCATGCAGTCTATCGTACTACGAACGAACATCCCATAAAGTATTCAATGTTCTTAAAACGCCGCTAGGGCAAATCATTTCCGACCTCCCCTCATAGTTTCTCGACCTGTAAACTCAGTAGGTTAGCTCTGTGGGCCTGTCGGATTAGTGTACACTCCAGACTCTAGAGGAATTCGTCATCTGAAACCTACAATTGCCAATGTTCAGGCACAGAATGATGGGTGAGTTAATAAATGTTTCAAAATTAACCTACCATTTAATAACATCCATGTTATCTATGAGGGGTAGTCATAAGTTTTTTTCCCCGTGAGCAAGGACAACACGAAAAATCCAAGATAGGCGATTGAAAGTGTACCGAATGCACTTTTGAATGAAGCCACCAGAAAGTTTATGTGAGCAGAGCTGCATGTCTCAGCACGCCCCGAAATTCAGTTGATGAGCGACAGTGGTCAGGAATGGAGGTTACGAAGAGTGAATAATGTGGTTATGTTAAAGTAGTTTGGTTCATCTGTTAATTAAAAAAAAATCTAAGGCTATACGAAAAAGTGTTATAGGCTCACATTAACAACTCACATGCAGCAGATTCCCCATCGCTGGCAACGAACCGTCGATGTACTAGTTCGAAGTCTGCTAAACACCGTGAGACCCTTGCTATGATGGATTTGCAGCCCTGTGTGTAACTTTGTTCATGTCATAATAAACCAATGTGTCCGGTTGTCTGTGCTTTGCAGGGCCGCCTACATCCAGCCTTCTGTTGGTGGCACCACTCGACAGCACCTGTCAAATATTTTCAATCGTGCTGTCCCTTGTTCGTAAAACAAAAAAACAGTTGCCATGACTTATGAATGACTGTAATAAGAATTCAGTTCCTTTTTCCCATACCCAGCGGCGTCTACAAACGTTAATACTATCAGAAAGTTTGCTGACCTGAGTAAACTGTTATAATATTATGTCATGTGATAGACCATACTTTTATCTGTGAATTAACAAAACATCCGCCAGCTGTTAGCCGTTCAACCTCCAATGTGGGTTGAAAGCAGCACTTGTGCCACTATAGCACAGCACAAGAGCATTACCGTGTTAACGAGAAAGACTTAGAGCTGATGAAGAAGATATTTAATATTTTACATCGTTATTTAAGGAACAAGAATTCTCTTTTACTGAGAGGACTCACAACAGCATTAAATAGTGAAGCCGCTAAACACAATAACGTGTTTCTGAAACCATAACAAAAGAGAATCAATGTGATCAAAGTGTAAATCATCAGTTCCAACTCATCCCTCACGAAAGTCAAGGGAAGAAAATGTTATTAGAGGTCATATGACGACAATTCTCAGTGAAAATCGCAGACCGACAGAGAACAGGTGAACTAAACTTGAGGTCTGGAACCCACTGCGGTAGAAGCCTCTAAAGTGAATATTTCTTGGTATAGAGACTGAGAAAATGTTATCTGTCATTGACGTAAGTTCATTCTAACTCTGTATGAATATTTCCTGCAGTCAAAAGTAGGCTTTAAAAACGCCCTCCCTTCCCTAGAAGGGTTTAATTTAATCTGCAGCCACAAGGGCCGAATCCGCCACTTAAATTAATTTACGACCGCGTTAATTAGACATTTTCAGTAGTAGTTCCGTCTGAGCGCGCTGCCCTCGGGGTTGACTGGCTTGAGCAAATGTATTGGCGAATTTGACTCCAGTCGCCCGATATAAATCAAAAGTTAACGTAAGCGGTTACACCAAATCTGTACTGTGTAATTACTGTAGATAAGAACCACTTCCCAAGGATATTGCGGTTGTACTCATAAAACGATTTTTGACACTTTTCTTCAAATCTCCATCGATCCTACCTACCCAGATACCAAAAATGACAATGAAATGTGTATGTGTTAACGCTCTAGCGGTCGCACTATTTGTTTTTTATCAACGAAACTCGGCACACAACCATAAATTATTCGTCAAGTTTGTTAACCAGCAAAATTGGAATATTGGGTGTGTGGTTTAACCTAAAGCGAAAATGTAAAAAATAAATAAATAAATAAAATCGTTCTAGCCGCAGCAACGAAATCAATATATATATCATTAAAATAAATTAATAAAAATAATTTCTGAAAACCAGGGCAATAGGCCATTACGAGTGGGGGTATTGCTTAAAACCGAGTGTAGGGGGGATAAAGCGAATTTTAGAAATCGCTTTATGGACCACTCGATATATGCCATTTAAATAAAATAATGAAAATAGTTCCTGAAAAAATCAGTGAAATCAGATTATTAGGAATGGGGATTTATCTGAAACCCAACATTTAAAAATAGCTCCAGCGGCGTCATATTTGCTTGTCGCAATGAAATTCGGTATGTATCATTTAAATAAAATAAGAAAAATAGTTATGAAAACTTACAAATTGAACCATTAGGAATAGGGGTATACTTGAAATCCGAAATTTAAGGATAAATTAACTCAGCATAAAAACTGTATTTATAACAGTGCATATGTTTAATATAACATATGCACTGTTATAAAGTGAAGATAGCAAATTTGAAATATTAATCTAATATGTGAGAATTACATCTGTATGTAGGAGCGTTCTGTAATAACCTTCAGAAAACGTTTGCATTACATGTTTTTACTAAAATAACATTTAAATTAAATTTCAAAGACAATGAAAATCAACGAAACTGTGGATTGTTTATTGTTGAGTGTGTACATTTGCCTAGTACATTATAGTTGTTTTTAAATAGTAACATGTGAATGTGAAGATGATATCATAAACATGGCTACATTTAAAAATGTTAAAAATACCTACACAGTACAGCTTTGTTTACCAGAATTATATATTTCATTTAATTAATAGGTATGCCATTATTTTTGTAGTTTAATAATAATAATAATAATAATAATAATTCTACATGTAGTTTCTCTTTTGTAATATTTATAGACAGCAAGAATTCTAATTTTGTTCCCCTGATACTACACAGTAATTTTATAATTTAAGGCCCAATTTGGATATTATATTTTTAAAGTGTTTCAGCTTGGTGAGGAATTCGCTTAGTTTTTAAGCTATTAGTTGCAGAAATGGTACACGCGTAGGTCATGTTTTTGGATACTCTTGTTTTGTTATCTTCATTTTAACTGGATGTAAATGTCAACCATGTATTTATTAAAAGTAGCATACACGTTATAAATTCATTTTCAAAAGTAACTTGCTAACAGATGTGAGGACGAGTATGCTTCATAAGTAACATTAAAGTGTTTCGAAGTTCAAAAATATTTCCAGTTTGCGATTCACGTGAGTTTGTTCAATAAACCTGGCCAGGATCGAAGGATTTTTTGGGCGTAAAAAATTCTAACTAAGTATGGCTTCCTTCGGAGGGGATGTAAAGCCGTAGGTCCCATGTTGTACATTTACGGCATTTAAAAGAACATCAAGCCTAAAAGAAGAGGCCTCTGAGCAAAATTTGTCGGCGTTTCATGTCCTGATTTGAATGGGACGCTGATATTAAACAAAGTAAATCATCACCCATAATGCTAACATTTCACGTTTCGGGAACAGAAGCACTTCGCCAATCGGAGCACTTCGCGGAGCACGTCTGCGATCGCTGTCTTCCGCCTGTACAGTAGTTCGGCTTGTAGAAATGAACGCTGTAGAAAATCATTCTTTAACATTTTCAACCGAAGTTCGCAAGCCAACCCACTTTTGTTCCGGAGTGACCACGTCCATCTTGCGCTAAGGTTTTTACGGGTAATTTATTTTACAAAAATAAATTGCACAGGCTCAGTTGAAGTTCCCATGGTCTCTGCTAATACGTCTGTCAACGAAAACAATATCAAGTACTTTATTGATGATTTCTGATCTCACAGCTGATTTTGGAGCTCCAAGACGTGGTGCATATCCATTACTTGTTCTGTCACGATTGGGCTCATTTACTCAACGTCAAACGGCTTTATATGAAGTGCAGGCGTTACCCAATGTTGTCAGAATCCTCTCATGAATTTCCCTTTCACACCAGGAGTTCCAAGCTTGCACATTTTCCACTACACTCGACACACCCGTGTTTAACTTGCGACCATAGAGAGCAAAATGTATGACCACATGTGCAGATGTTGTTACCCTCTATTTTCAAGTTACATATCACACCACTTTCGTATGTTGCCTATTTCCATTTTCGTCAAAGAATGAGAAACCCATTTCATTATCAGACGTTTTTTCGCAGTGTAAAGGTGCCTTTATTTGGACGCATAGCCGGCTTAAAGGGCGTTGTCTGCCCTATTTCTAACGGTTCTGTTCCCCCTCCACTTTATCGCTTCTCCATGTGCTGACGTGAAGTCTTTGTGCTGTACGAAGTTGAACCTTATGAGACCACGTGTTTCAGGGTTAGTGTTGTTGTAATGTTAAAAATTCTGTATACTTTAGTACACACAATCTTCATGTATGTGACAACAAACTCGTGTAGTGAAGTAGGCGGCGATTTATAGACTGATTCCCTGCTGTTCTTGCGCCTTACAGAGAAATCTTGTGAACAGATTTAGGGAAAGGGGATGTGTTCTTGATAAGAAACCGAAAGTAAAGCATCGTGTCCTTACAGAGGAAAATCTGGATGAAATTGGAGAAAAGTTAGAACGAAGTCCAAAGAAATCTCTGAGAAAGTTTGCGCAGGAATCAGGAATTCCGCTAACCTCGGCTTGGAATGGCACTAAAGTTTTAAAATTAATCCCCTTATAGATAACTAGTTCAGGAATTACAACCAAGCGATAATGTGAATAGTTAACTTCCGCAGTAGGATAATGTTAATGTTCGCTCTACTGACCCGCGTTTATTTTTATTTATTTACATTCTTTTTAACGGACGAAGCATGGCTTCATGCAGCGACACAAATCAATAGATACTGGAGTGCAGAAAAACCCGATCTTGTACACGAAATGCCGTTGTATGACCAAACAATTGATGTTTGGTGTGCTATAGAAATCTATGCGCTTCAATTTAAGGGGCTATGAATATCCGACTCCGCCGGCAAACAGTGTTCTTCCCGATTTCTAGCAAATCCCCGTTAAGCCGGCCATGCGTCCAAACGAGTGCTCTGTACTCTTCTGTTAGTGGAAGAATCTAACAGTTTTTGGTGACACTGCTGTTCTTACGACTTTTGACACATTCGCTAGATCAGATTGCCAGCGAAACATAAAGTCTATTCGTCTATTTACTGAGCATGCGCTTATAGTATCGCAGTACATTTGCTCTGAAGTAAGTTGTTATGTAACCGACTTGTGGTTCAGTGTTGCCAATTCCCCTTACTCCGCTTTGGTTTATTAGTGACAAAAGCACGCCGGTTCATTTAAAGTTATTCAAGTTATTCTCTACTTATAAGGGTAGATACACGACTTTCCTTGAGTTATCTGAGAAGACGTGTAATTGCATCTAACACAAAGAGGAGTTAGTGAGGCAGTACATCTCACATGTACTGCGGTCTCTAGGAGAGCAAAAAATGCGAAAAAAGGAAACTTTCCCAGAACTTGGCGCTCTAAAGATACCAAGTCTGCGATATTAAAGACATTAGTCAAACTCGATTTCCAGTTGCAGGGGGGAGGATGGGATGCTCTTTCGCTACCACTGGAAATAACGAAAGAGCGACTTCTTCTCTCTGAAGCAGCCTACGTCACGAGAAAAAAAGCGTGGCGCTCACAAAAAAGTTGATACCCTACTCAGGCTATAAATCGCATTCCGGCGAAGTAAACAAGCGTGGTTAGCATTCACTGTGTTAAAACATTTCAAATATAAACCTACTAAGGCGTATTAATGTGTCTGGTAAAAACTTAGTAAATAACATTTTTGTAGCATAATCTCCTTTATTTCTTAACACAATCTCCTTTGAGCTCCATACATTTGATCTAGAGATATGCCAGTTGTTTATTCCCTTAAAAAAAAAAAAAAAATCTTTCGAACTGAGCGTAATACTTGTTTACAGCACAGATAACCTCTTCATTCGACGAAAATTTCTTCTCCCAAGCCAATTTTTGACATCAGGAAAAACAAAAAAGTCACATGGGGCCAAATCTGGGAATAGGGTGGATGGGGAACTTTTTCGAAGCCCAGCTTATGTACTTATGCCATCACAAAGACCGATGTGTGAGCAAGCGCATTATCCTGTTGGAAGAGCAACCATTTCGGTCCCTTCTCTAATATTGTTGCATGATTACCGCCAGTCACTGTTTTACCCCTTCTCAAATAGTCAATCATGTCAATGCCCTGCGAGTCCCACTTTTCTGGCCGATAAAACGACCACTCACTGTTTTGACTGCCGTTTTGTCTCCAGGTATAACATTTGATCCAAGTTTCGTTTACAGTGACAAAACGACGCCAGAGGTCGTTTTCCAAATACGAATTTGAACACTCCTTTGAGTGTTTTTGATCTGGAGTCAACAAACGCGCGGCTTCTCCGGTGACTAACATGTCAGCAACCTCACGAAGCTTCTTAATGCGACGGTCTTCTATCACGATAAAACGAATCTCTTCAGAAGAAACCTCAACCCTCAACCTAGTGGTCGGAACGTGCAACATTTGCAGTACTTGTACGGCCACGTTTAATTCGTTTTTCCAGTGATAAATAATCTTGAGTTCTGTGCATGAATTTGCTACATCTGGGCCGCAGTTCACTTTTTAAATAAAATGTTTTATCACGTGTCGCAACGATCACTTAAGATAGCTGTCAACAAAGATCTGTTTGAACATTTTAACAAAACCGATACAAGAATCACGCTTACCAAAATTTCTCTGCAGTTCCTTGAAGTTCACCAGACTAATCAATACTTCAACTATCAAGTTTACAGCCTGTTGTAGCAAGCTCTGACTTGACGAGATGTCTTGGGCAGCGCTATCTTATTTCAGTCTAGTTCCACGCTACTTTCTCTGCACTATGTCGTGAGAGCAGCGCATTAACATTACATTTTGCACGAAATTTCGTAAATCCTTTACCTTTACCGAAACTCATGAGATGATGACAAAAGCTGTGCTGAGTGCTATGAGTTGTGCGGAGATGATTCGCCTGGCTGTTGGAGAAACTGCCGCAGACTGTGAAGTTTGTTCCTCGGCTGTTGACACAAGAACAGAAAAACAACACGCCGTGAGCTGTTAGATGGAACTCGTTGGGATGAAAATCGAACCAGGTCAGAGTCAAACTTTGAATCTGTATTACCAAGATATTCCCGAGAAAGAAAGACTTGGGCTGGGTGTGGATACTGCATAAGAGCATCGTCATTGCTTGATTCTGACTTTTGCGCAATAATCACAGTGACTGTTCTTCCGCATCCTCCATACTCTCTTAACTCAGCACCTTTTTGTTTGTTTCCAAATCTGAAATCCATGATGAAAGACGAGATTGCACTTTTTCAGGAGATAAAAAAAAATTCTCAAAGAACTTTGCACAATCTCCAAAAAAACTGCTTTAGAAGCTCAAAAGCTGGGAGAGTTGTATGAATAGGGCGGGAGACAACCCCCGAATTTTAAAAAATTAAAAAGTTCCGTTATTATTTGAACAGACTCATTCTTTCGGTTATTACATTTAAAAATAAAAGCAGAATATAAATGACATATTAATATAAATAAGTCACTACTTTTAAGACAAAATAAAGCACGTGAGCTCACGTGTCACAAAATTCTGATAGGACCACACATGTTCAGCAACACATGCAATCTCAGAGGATAAAAACGAAAGTAAAAGACGGAGAAAGAAGAAAAATAAAATGTAGGGAAAATATAAAATCTGTGCGATAACAGCGAATATATTCATCACACAAATTTCCATTGGCTAAATAGGAAACAAATGGTTGCGGTCTTTTGAAAGTAATCCAAAAGAGTAGCGTGAAATGTTTGTGTTTACATATTGCGAGATACAGAGGCTCTTCTTCGCTGATTTATGGCTGCTGTTTATTTTAAACGCTTTTCCTGCTAGCGTGATTAATTGCTGTATATGCAACTGCCCGCCAACAACAAACCTTCACCTGGTCCTCTCTGCGGCGCACTCCCAAATGTGTGTAACGTTTGCCACCATCAGCAGAGTTCAGACTCCTCTAGAAGGCGCTCTCAGAGACAAAACTTCCCGACGTTATTTTTCGCATTATAGAGGTAAAAAGTGTAATCTTTAAAATCAGACCGAATTTCATTTGTGATGCTCTTGAAACATCTGCCACATTGTAGAATTCTGAGGCGATCGGAAATTATTTAAAATAGCGGTGTTTACAAATATCGCGCAATCTATGGGCACAAAGATGAAATGCAATATCAGACAGACTTGTGCCGCGAAACCGTTCCCGACGACTGAGGTGTGCGCGCTTTGGAAATAGACAGAGAAGTCATTTTGTTCTTCCGCAACCCTCTGTCTCCTAGCAGCCTTGCTGATCCGTTTTGAACTATTTCAGTTGTATCACACATTGTAAAACATTTGTGGTTAATAGAGTAATTCGTGTACATTCAAGAGCACAAACAACAGAAGAAAGTCTAAAATAAGAAGTTTATTTTTCTACTGCTTCCCGAATTTCAAATGCTGAGGTTGGAAACTTCGTCCTACACACTATGGAGTGATCATGAAAATAGTTGAGGTGTACCCAACTCCTGTTTGCGACCAAGTAAAAGGAAAACAAATTTATTTTCTGATGTGAACTGAATGCTTCATTGGTGCCAGGTAAGCAAAAAGCTCAACTTTTCTTTCAAATCTCAGCAGGGTCTTTATCTGCCGTTTCTTTCCAACTAATTTTTCAAGTCAAATCTTTTGGAAACTTAAAAACATTTAAGTAATTACTTGATCAAACGCATTTACTAAAGTTTATTCAAACAAATTTATGTGTTCATTAGATAAGCGAATTTTTAAAATAGGTAATTACTGATCAGTAACACTAATGGTTTAGCAATCAGAATATACAATACCTCAAAAACGATAATATTATTAACTTTGTATATACAAATACTTACATAAAACATTTTATGTATATAAGACTCTTATCTCTCAGCCTCCTTTCCCTTTACTCACCCTCCTCCCCAACTCCCCTATCTTCACTACAGCAATTCACCTTCTTTGTCATGTCTTTGCTACAAATATTCCCGATTTGTCATGCACCAACACTTCGAGGCAGACATTGTGGTGGTAAATGCTCATTTCTTGATTCCTGCATTCTGCTTTCTCTTTCCCCGAAAGCATTAATTATCTTATTCCAAGCCCCTAATCTGAGCCACTTCTTTCCTCTCCCCCACGCCGGATCTATTTGAGCCTGCAGGTTAAGCGACATGTTTTCTGCGTATTGAGTCTCAGTATTTTGCCTGTCCTTATCCGGCAAACGTCTGTTAGCTATTGCGTGTGATGTTCTGTCCCCTAACCAAACGTACCCCAGTCCAGACTTTCCTATTTTTGATGTCCACCCTTACCTCCCTCACAAGCTGTTTGATTCCCACGTATTATTCTTAATAAGTACTTAATGGTTCATATATTAAAATTTACACTTTCGTTATGGATAGCAAACTTTTCAAGAACCCCACGCCTACTTACTTGCAGCATCAGTTTTAGAAACTGTGTTTGTACCTGATTAAGTTCCCACCCCGCAAGTCTTAGTTGACAACCGCCCTGTACCCCAACTCCATTATTGTTAGCGATGTTTTCTACATTTTTACAAAAATCTTAATATGCACTTACAGTTTGTGTTGCCCAGCAGCCGTTCATAGCTAAAGGGACCAGTAACATCTCAACTGCTATTCAATGTCATATCAGTATTAACTGAAAATAAAATAAGTAAAATAATTTACTTATTTTTAAATTCAATTCAGCCATTAGCTTAATATAAAGCTTTATATTTATCAAAGTAAAAATCAATTCCAATGCCATGTTTGGTCGGGAGAGAGAAAATTTAGATCTCTCTTACATGCATTAAAACAATTTTTATTTGGGGTATTAAGCCCTAAAGGTAAATAAAACAAATTTATGTACCATACACAGAAATTACACATTTTTATTTTTCTGGTAAAAATAACGTTCAGATGTAAAGTTAAATCCTGTGATTTAAACCTTTATTATTAAATCATTTTATTTAAAAAATCCATTAGTGCAAAAAATATACAATAGTTAGTTAGTATGTTAGAAAGACATGGGGCATTTTTTCCTAATATAATGATGTGGCAATAAAACGAAAGAAGTACTGCATAAACTCCTCGAATTTAGGGGGATATTCCGATATAAGTATCTTGTCCCGAACCAGAGTCCAGCAAGGAACGTCTTCCTGATGACCCGAAACCAAGCTGAGCTCTTACTGCCCAACAGCATTATGGGATATTAATAAAGATGACAGTCAAAAGAAATGCTCTAAGTTCGAAATGTTTTACAGTTATTATCGACCGTATCGCACACAACCCGTTACCTTGCAGGAAGTATGAGACGAGATCTACTTCCGGTGTGTCTCTCTTAACCAAGTCATAAAGCACTTAAATTTGCAGTTTTACCACACAATGCTATGACGTACCTATTGAAGTTCGGACTTTTTAATCATCGTTCTGTGTTGAGAAAATACGACGGCAAGTCATAAAGTAAGATACAAATTGATATAGAACTTGCTGATTTAAAAAATAATTCTCAACATAATCTCTCTGTGCATTGAGGCACTTCCCCCATTTTTTCTGCTAGGCAGTGACTTCCCTCTCTACAACTTCATCGTCTGAAAATGATGTTTAAAAGAACCGCACCAATGAAAGTCGTCTCAAACAAAATACGAGGACTTCCCACTTATAAGTTGTCATGCAAGAGCAGCACGTCTTTGCTCGTCGCTTCAGTTGAATGACTCTTTCCGAAGACTCCTGAGGTAGCGATTGAGGTTCTGTAGTATCAGACCCACTGTGTTGTAGGGTCAGCATGGAGCACAAACCCAAACTGTCACACATTATGAGGTAGTGAACAACAGCAAGGGCTATGATTGAGTCTTCAACTCTTCTTTGCCTGGAGAACTCCTGCACTCAAGTGACAGGCACTTCTCACCTTAGATATCATAAATATTCTTTAATTGCACAAAAATCCCATAATTGAGCGCAGAGCCGCCGCTCTCTTGCAACTGCTCTTTCGCTATTGTAAACATCGATTGTCTCGCACCGAATGTCACCAATTGCTACCAAACTAATGTTGCCATCTAGTGGCAATATCCTCAGGTGAATCGTGTATTGTTGATTTGGTTTACTCTTTAACATCTCAGGTCTTCGGCGTCCCATTCAAATCAGGACGGCCGACAAATTTTGCACAGAGACCTCTTCTTTCAGGCTTGAGGTTCTTTATCGTGCCGTAAATGTACGACACGGGACCCACGGCTTTACTTCCCTTCCGAAGGAAGCCATACTTAGAATTTTACGCCGATCTTGGCCGGGTTTGAACCCGCGATCTTGGGTTTAGAAAGCAAGTATAGTTACCACTACACCACCACGACCGACTTCAAACATGTAGTACCCTACATGGATTTAATGACTTACCCTCGTACAAGGAAAGTACAAATCTGAATAAGACGTACAAAAACTAGTTCTGAAGAGTGTTAGCCGGCAATCTGTGTAGCTACAGGTCAAATATTACACAACAGAATAAAAAGAACAGAAAAGATTGTCTTCATTATCTGAGACGCCAGGAAATAAGGGTTGCTAAAAATCATCTCTGGAGATTTATAACGTAACTACATATGCAGCAACGAAGCTATCATTGATTACACTCATGTTTATGATCTATATGCTAAATAACATTTTATATTGAAACCCCCCCCCTTTTTGATTCATCTTATTCACTAAATAAAACCCCATTTAGCATATACTGCTTTTAGACTTCCAAGTTACTTATAAATAATTTGGTACAGGTCTTCCTGACGCTCGCACGAGGTTTTACATGAAGGCTCTTTGCACACAACTCAAATTTACTGTCATAAAGAGGGGTTTCCTGTATAAAATTCTAACTTTTAGAACACCAATAGCGAGTGTTGTGTTTACACGATCATTTTGATGGAACTACGCCTCATCGAAAAGAACACAAGCTGTGAAAGAAAACACTCACAATAACGCACACATGCTACGGGATCACCTTGTCGTTGACAACGAACATTTGTACGGTTTGAGTTTAAACAATGCTGTTGCAGAAACCCCGACTTGTGCCTAGTGATTTGCGCCTTGTGTCTTTTGTTTTGCACTGAACAAGTATTATCATGTACTGTAGTTTAGAGGGAGGCAATTGTCCTGTGAAGTTCCTTAGGAATGCAACGAGCTGATTTGTATTTATAACATTTACGTTGCTCTACAGTCTTCGGAAAGGAAACGCAGGCGAGTGGGAAAGGGAACCGGTCTTGGCCGAGATGGCGGTGAAGCCCGGTATTATAAATTAAATTTATTCCAATCATACATAAATGTTCGTTGTTTCAAACATATACTGTTTCCCAATAAAATGTTGAGAAAAAAAAGGTCATGTGCTACTCCAGCAACGTGGAAAATTCTGAGAACTGAGCTTTAATCCAAATTTCAAGATTAAAAGATAGAAGTTTATCATTAGCTTCATCCTTAACCCCACTAAATAACGTTGAATTTTCATTTGAAAGCAATATTTAAGAACCTTTTTGTGTAGGATTTCTCTCACCTCTAAGAAATGTTGGGATTGAAACCGTTTGCAAATCACTCTGTAGTGTATGCCACCAACATTTAATACGGCTGGCAGATTCTTTGTTAAACCTTCCCGCAAGCAATTGAGGTCTGCCACCGCTAACAATGATCTCCAGGGAGCCAGCAAGCAGATTGCTGCTGGCTATCAGATGTCCCGGAGGACCACTAACGTATACCGAGGGCAGATGAGCAAAGTGAAAACCATGGTCACCCCCAAGATAACTTGAATGTCTGTACATGCTTCTGTTTTATAAAGGAAGCAGCAACCTGTTTGTTTTTCTCTGGTTTGCACAAACAATGGAATGAAATAAAAGAAGGTAGAACAGTGTATGAAACCTGCTCATCAATAAAGTAAAGAATACAATTCAAACACATTCAAGGGTACATTATGTAACAGGGCACATTGCAATATATTTAAATTACAATAAGACAGTAACGTGATACGTGATCGATACACGGAACATGTTTCATTCGTATGCCCTAAATGCCAATCAATTGTAGCTGAGGAAATCCATTTGGAACATAATGAGAGATTAAAATGGCTTTCGAATATTGGATGATTTAACAAATAAACTATCTGTAAAATGGCAGAAGAGTGTATAAACAATAAAAATAAAATAAGGCAGAAAGTCAAACTGTCTAATATCGTACGCTCCTCTAGAAGATTCCAAAGAATCAGAGAAAGGCAAGAAAGATATACACAAAAAGAGCCAGGTCAAAAACAAGAACAAGAACTGAATCAGAGGAAGGAAGCAGAACAAAATAATGGTAAGTTGATAGAAACATAACCTTTCTTGCTCCATAGTAAGTGTAGGTTTAATTATAATTAAAATTGCTTTTGAGCTGGTTTCCAGTACCGGTTTAGTTATAGTATCAGTACTGAAATGTATGTAATTTAAATTGTATTGATAAATGTAAAGGAGGAATAAATAAAATTTTACAGAATCAAGTTATCAACATATAAGTAATGCTACTTTACTAGGTTTAGCTGCATACACAATTTGCGAACATTTCTGGAGAAGACCCGACAAAGAAGAGCGGGGTGGAGTAAATGGAAGGGGGCTCTATTCATATCTATGTATGTGTATGGCCCTTTTGATTGCTATAAGGACGACATTAGCATGTACGATGGGACAGATGTATTTATTTAAAATGTCCGTTACTACTACTGTTACGTTATAGTGCTGAAACGTTTCGGCTAAATGCTGCACTGCCCAGAGGGGACGGAGTGCAGACTATGGTAGCAGAGAAGTTACTGAAGATGACACAAAACGCCCAAGTATGCAGCTCCTACTCCTCTCAGCTCGTTCTTCTACTTTAGTGAGTATATTTATTGTTGGAGACAAATATAAGTGAGGAAAACTTTCCCTCTACAATGAATAAAGACATTCCCCATACTTCAGCGTTGTCCGTCTGCAAGTTGAGACATATTCAGTTCTGCCTGCAGCAAAACGAAAGTGACACGTGACGAACAATATGCTTTCGTTTCAACGAATCTCCAGGTGAGGTGTATGGAGAGCTGGTTCTTCCCTAAAGAGAAGGCAATCAGTTCAAAGGAAGGTGGACACCGCTGCCGCCATTGTGCAGATCATCAAATGACATTAAGGACATTTTTGCACCTGAATTGTGACGAGAGAACGAATAGCGGAGGGAAAGGACAAAACTCGCCTGTCACTTGCAACCGTGTTTAGACCTCTTTCAAGAACGAAAGACGTATTACTGCAAACTGTTGGACGACGTGAAAACCGCCAATCGCAACAAATGATGTCCTCCTTCTACATGGCAACGCGAACCGTTATAACAATTAACAGCCCATCTCTAGAACACCCTCCATTCATTCCCCTGTGATTACGACACGTTTAGGGCCACTGAAGGTGACTTCGGGAGGAAAAAAGTGAGCGGTAACGCAGAATTTGAGCACTTAGTGCTTCTGTCTTAAACAAACCGTCTATTGTGTTTCTGTTGAAGGAAATTATGTACAAAAGTAATAAACTTTCTTTTACACACTAGTGATTCAGGGTTGAAAAATGGGTCATAGTCGGGATACCAAACCACTGCTCTTCAGATTTAGGGGCTGATGCTCTAACATAATAAGCTGTTCAAGAACAGAACCACAAACCTCTCTCAACTAATTCTAAAAACTCACAGATCCCCCAGTTTGCTAGTTTATATCTATACATTTTATAAACCAGTGGCGAACACGTCCACTATGCCGCCCCTACTTGTTGACGGTACTTTATCTCATTTGTTGGATATATTATTTTTACACTCCTGATTATTTAAATCCTGAAAACCCACAGATCAAAGTCATAAATCAGTTTATTTGACAAATTGTTAATTTTAAAAACTCCAGCAGATGAATTAGGAAGCACTTTTCACAGTTGCAAATAGCGGTAATTTTGGAAATTGACAAAAAAGGCAATCCAATTTACTGCTCTCTCTCTCTCTCTCTCTCTCTCTCTCTCTATGAGATGATGGTTGACTGGCGTTCGTGGGGACGTGTGCATTCAACACACGTCCCCAATAGTTTTGCAACAGAATCAAATTGACCCCATTCGCTCCGCGTTACCTCCAACTCATTATAACTTTATGCTTCAAAACAAGAATTAGAACTACCTTCAGTGCAGCATGTGGGTGTACTGTTTGGTGTATCGAAATTTGAGCTGTTTTAAACATTTGCCATTTGTTTCCTCTTTTTAAATTTTTTTTCTCTCTCTCCTTTTTTTTTTCTGATTTTCGGAAATCATTTTTCCTATTTTATTTAAATGCCCCATACAGAGTTTCGTTGAGAAAAAAGAAGAAAAATGCGGTCGTTTGATCGAGTTTAGTGTTTTTACTTTAGGTTTACCTTCACCTTTCAAAGGTTCAATTTTGCTGTTTAACGAACTCGATGAGTTGTTTGTTATATGCTAAGTTTCGTTAATGTATCGTTTTATGTCATTTTTTTGTTTATTTTAGGACGCTCTTTAACATCTCAGGTCATCAGCGTCCCATTCAATTCAGGGCGTGAAACGGTCGACAAATTTTGCTCAGAGGCCTCTTCTTTCAGGCTTGAGGTTCTTTATCGTGCCGTAAACGTACGACACGAGACCCACGGCTTTACTTCCCTTCCAAAGGAAGCCATACTTAGGATTTTCACGCCCGAAAAAATCCATCGATCCTGGCCGGGTTCGAACCCACGATCTTGGGTTTAGAAGGCAAGTATGGTTACCACTACACCACCAATACCGACCGTTATATGTCGCTAGAGTGTTAAAACACACACACACACACACACATCTTATACACAGTTATTTTTCGTGCCTAGAAAGTAGGGTCAAATGAGATTTGAAGAAATTATTACAAAATCTTTTCATGGGTACAACGGCAATAGCTAAAAATGGCACATAATATTATTCAACACATTGCCGACAGCATACCTAGACCTTCTGCAGGTTGTACTATAGGAAAGGAAACGGCAGCTTGTGAAATATTTGGTCGTCTATCGCTAAACTGTAATGCTGCAGGTGTCTAAAAACATTCATTTACAATAATTTTCTCCGCCGATGAGCTTTACGGGCGACTCCCTTTCTATTCGCAATAATTAAATGAAATTACGTGCGATATAAAATACTTCATGCTCCATGACTCGCCCTTAAATGAGCATATTCTGTACACACGTCAACCACTCTTGAAATGAATTCTTCGCGTTTCACTGAATTGTAACGTCATTGTCTTTATAATTCTAGCTGCACTTGGGAAAATAAACGACAATCCCAAAAGAGGGCAGACTAAGCAAGTTGGCACCTACACAATAATGAAAGATCCTTCCTCACAGTTACTGTGCTTGCCCAAGGCTGAGCGACTGATCGTCACCAGCACCTAGTTCAAGTAAATGTTAATGTTAATCACTTATACACTTAAAAACAGGCAGGGAGAGAGCCCCAAAACAAATATTGTGTAAAACTAGAACTTGTTAGTTTTCTTTGAATAAATTAATAAAGTTTCAACATCTATTAAAACCTAAACGAGTGCTCTTTGTCTTTTTTTAAACATTTAACAGCAATATGTGGTAGGAAATTGTTAATTTGTGTTCTCTGAGGCTAATACAGAGCAATGAATAAAACATCTCACACAAGCAGTTGCGTGGATTGAGGATGACATTTCATTCACATTTCATTCCAAAGGGCGTAAGAAGAAGACACAGAGATATCTTGTCCTATCAGCTTTGCATAGAGGCAAATCTGTAAAATGATGTACGAACAACAACTGGAGCGGTGATTTCTGATCAAACTGTAAGAAACAGATTGAGAAATGCAGAGTTGAGATCTGGAATCTCCTTTCAAGCCCCTCGTTTGACACATCAGCGCAAGGAAGCCCGGCTGAGATTTGCTCAGAATCATCTCAACTGGCAGCTCTGCCAATGGAAGGCTGTTCTCTACACAGGCAAGTCAAGATTTCGTTTGACGGGTTGTGATGACCGTACACGTGCATGGAGACGTCCTGGTGAACATCCTGCTCCACCCGCCATTACTGAAAACGACAGATTTGAAGGCGTTTTGGGCCGGCATTACTATTGAGTCTCGGACAGAGCTTGTTGTCACGAGTGACACCCTTCAATATGTCCTTTCCTTTGCTCATGATGTATATCCTAATTTTCTTCTCATGTATTATAGCCCGGAATACCAAAGATGTACTGCAAGAATGTCAAATTCGGGTGATAGACTGGCGTGCATGCAGCCCTACCTACCTCAATCCGATTCAGCATCTGTGGGATAAGCTGATCAAACTTGCTCGCGAGCGTTCTGCTGTGTCACAGAACCTGGAAGATCTCGCAAATGCACTCGCTGAAGAACGGGAGAGAATCTCACAAATGTTTATTAGGAGGCTGGTGCGAAGCAGGCCACGCCATCGCAGCTCACGGAGAGGTACTGAGTGTTGAATACTAAACAACGTATTTCCATTTTGTTTTCTTGTCAATCAATAATTTGTTCATATTTCTAATCTTCAATCTATAGTTACAAACTGTCAGAGATTAATTTTTTTTTTTTTTTTGATTTAAATGCGTGCTCCTCTGATTTTTGAGCAGTGTATAACCGCTGGCACTTCAAGTGTGTTTGACAAGTCTTTACCAAAGAACGACATTCTCTAAGTCAATCAACGATGTAGCTTCTTTTTCATCGTTCAGGCAAAGTGATGACTTAAAAAAACATTTCTCTTGTTGAGTACTGGTCTACTGAGAGTGTTTATACCTTTGCACTGTTACAAGGGACAAAATCTTAAAACTGTTTGTTATGATATTTTTTCAAAGGTTAAATGCCGCCAAGGTAACTCAGTCCCCTAAAAAGTTCAGCGTTACGGTTTTTTGCAACTGCCTGGGGATTCTCATAATTGACTTCAAGTGACTGTAGAGTGTTGCACATAAATCTTAAACTATCATCAGAATCGCCTGCTTGAGAACGCTCCAGTCCATGCTGCTACTGCTAACTTTCACTATACTGAACACTTTCTATACAACCCAGAACTAGGTCTAATTAATGAGGGAAAATAATTTCACGACAATGAGTAACACAAACTTTTGTACCTAAAGAACTTTATTACCTTTTGAAAGACATGGAGTTGTCACATTCAGACGAGAAAAGGCATGGAAGTAAACGGGGTTTAAACAGAAAAATGGTATAATCGATTTCTTCGAAAAGAGGTCAATCCGGGAAGTTTTGAAACTCACGTCGTATATCTGTTTTACGACCTTTTGGAATCGGAGTTCATTTTTATTGCTTTGTTTTTAGTAGTTTAAGCTCCCTTCGCTGCCTCTCCCTTTTTGTTGATGTGAGAAGCAATACCATGAATTTGACTCTGTACCAGTACCACAGTTACTGTTTATTGGAAAAAGGAAGGAAAAAGAAAGAGATAGTGCATGTTAGTCGATTGAAAATTGGATGCCGTTCATTATAAAACGAGCTTTAAAAACTCACTAAAGCACGTCAGTAAAGCTACTGGAATTTGTGAATTAACTTTACGTACTATTTACACGATGGAGGAAGAAAGGACTCTCTAACATCAAAACTTCAGAGCTGAAGCATCGCTGTTCTGTTGGTGCCAAATGTGGGCGTGTCAATATATTTTCAGAGATACTTGGAATGCAGCACTTGGCCACTTTTCTGTGTTTCTCACATCCGTTTGTTAAGAAGGCTATCGCTCTAAACTGACATTTAGTTTAGGGATCGAATTGGAACATGTTCGGTCATATCGTCAGAGTCATCATTCCTTTCCTTAAACTCTCATTCTGGTCAAAGTTTTAAGAACGAAACCATTTCTTAAACTGAAGGGTAGGATGTGGTGGATGATTAAAAAGTTCACTGGCCTACGCTTATGTGGTTCGTTTTGACCACTCCTTAACGGGAAATATGAAAGACAACGTTTAATGCTAAAATATAAAGTTATTCATAGGATCAGAAACCGGTTGGGTAGTTCCCACATGAAGCACTGCGTGGTAATTACAAGGAAACTGTAAGGAATATGCAGTAAAAGGATCCGGTTATGGGCGCTGTTGTCAGTTTGCCTCACTTCTTTCGTGAAAGAAACCGCATGCGGTCGTAACAACTTTTCGGACTGACAGGTGAGTTTCGTCTGCTTCGTTCTCTTGTTTTGGGGGTGTCTTACAATTTGAGTAAAAACCCGCTCACCTTCTTCCTCAAACCTTTGACAGATGTGAGGAGACATGGGACCTACCTCGCCGACACGTCCTGGTTTTCCAGAGACAAGATGTGTCACCTCTGAAGCGACTTCGAGCACAGGCGGGCATCACGTTCCACAAGGTGACCTGAGTGACGCTCGTCATTTCCACTGCATCACGCCCGCTCTTGTGCCCTCAAACCTTTGGGTTCGTGAAAGGGCAGCTTCTCCAAAGTCGGTTTGGCTCCTTCTTTGGTTGACATGCTTCGCAACGAACGGTGCAACCTCTTGGTCAGACATAGCGCTACTGGCTTTGGATCTCTCCCTTCCACACTTCCCCACCTAACTGCCCTCTTGCCACTCTTTCCCAGTTCATAGAATTAAGTGCGGTTTAAACTCTTTAATTAATTACTGATTTGTATTCAATTTAAATGAACTTCTCCAAGCAAACGAATGGCACGGTGGGAAAGGAAATGAACATTATCGCAACAATGTGTCAGGCCGGAAACTTATTGCTTTGTGAACTTAAATACCTAGCACCGCGTGACGCTCAACGTGCTTTGTGACCGTTATTTTCAAGGTGAAGATATTAAACATAGGGAGAGAGTTTTGAAAGCTTGTAAATGAATTTGAATGAAATAAAGTCAACCAACGTGTGCAGTTATATAGTAAGTTCGGTTATTTTTTGATCCCCTTCGCACAGGTAAGTAGCCCACTTCTTACAGTCGAGTTCACTGTAACTGCCATTATCAGATTGTTATGTGATATATTACTTACGACCGCTACTGTTTAGGACGTTAAACTCATTAAGGCAGTGACTAGTAAGAACGTTTCTAAACGACTACAAAGCTCACAGTATTTTGAATTACTGCTTCGCCCCACGGGAAACTCTGCCAGTTTGCAATTTAACTTCTAAATTGGATCCTCTCAGAAAACTTTGTCCTAAGCCGCTTGTGCTGTTACTTCACGCCGCTGCTAAATACTGCCAGGGAAAAAAATCAGAATGTTTTCATTCTGGGGAAAATCCTTTCTTGCGCTCGAAGCACCGAACTTTCTGGTGCACGTCATTATTATTTACTTAAAAATTCCATTAACTGTAAGCGCTTCATGTACAGACGGGGCCATTCCACGTAATCTGAAAATTCTATAACTAATTTATAAGTCGAGTGGAAGGCAACTTGGGAGCCCACTGTCCAAAATGCGCAACGAATTCGATAACTTGACTCAATATTTGTTACATTTTTACGATTTTTAAAGTGATAATTAATGAACTATAATGAGATAATAATTCTGATGTTAAAAATGTCTCAATAAGGGCGTGTTTCCTTCCAGAGGCAGGTAGGAAAAACTGACCAGTACTGACACTCTTACCTTAGTCACAAAGGCTTTAAAAGTTTGTAGTGTAAGAAAGCAAAATGCGAGCAGTGCTTTGAATTTTATACCCACGGTGTTATCCAAATGGGAGGCGATTAAGTATTATGTCCCACAATAAGAATTGAACAACGTTTTTACACACTATCAAAAATATTGTTATGCGTTGCATGCATGTTCTGGTGTCTCCCTCACTTCACCCCTTTCTCCTGGAGGAGCACCCATTGGCTAGCCGTCCAGCAATTCGAGGTTTCGAAATGCCAGTAAATGAGACGTGTGTTTACTCATCGACCTTCAAACACTTAACATACACTTTATTTATGTTTTCTTCTGTCAAACACCCTTCACCTCAATGAGTTCATTTGTAGGTATTTACTTACTGACACACTCCATTTTTCTAGTAAATCAATACTTACAATGACAACAGAGGCTACGACAATTATGTTTGCCTTTTAGCGAATGTAGTTAAAGTTGTTGCTGAAAATCAGGGAAATAGGCTCATTAGGACTGGAGGTTTTACCTGAAACCTAAAATTTAAAAATTGCTCTAGCGACGCCCATGATTGTTTTTTCTCGATACACCACTACCTCTACATAAAATAATAAAAATAGTTTCTGAAACTATTAGAAGGGGGGGGGGGTTATACCTGAAAATGGAAATTTAAAAAGAGCTCTAGCGTCATCAATTTCTCTGCTCTAGCGCTCTGTAATACAAATTCTACTTCACAAATTCTACTTGCTGAGGAATTCGCTTAGTTTACACAGCTCTTGCATGACTAGCCTTTATTTATTAAAATATTCTCATCCAATTACCGGTAATTAAGATAATGTTTTAATCGAATCTCGGAAATAAGACGTATTTGTACACTTTCTGATATGGTGTCTTCATTTACAGAGAGTATCTGCCGGCAGAAAGTTCAATGAGATCAACAGTCTTAATATATTTAAGAAAATCTTCCGTGTATGAAACACTTTAGAGCAGAAACATTATACATTTTAGAGAAATGCCTCAATAAACAGTTACAAAGCCCTAAACCGTATATTAGTGAGCACATACTCATTTGATGAATGTAAAAGTGCCAGCAAATGCGCACAGGTCCTTCGCAGTCTTCACCAATGCTTAAAACTGCCTCAATTTGGGGAAAAGCAAAGACTCTCGCCAGGCTAAATCTGGACTATGACGTTTGCTATGTGTGGTCGTGGCGAACATGTTGCAGTTAAACTTGTGTGTGCAAGTATAGCATGCTGTTAAATATCGATCGATCCTTTTCCTCTAGAGCAACCACTTCTGCTTTAGAATTTCTGAAAGTGTTCTAAACGTTCCTCCCTCACAATGTTAATGTTTTCTTCCGTTAGAACAAACACTGCAGCACCTCCCTTCTTTAAGAGTACATCTTTGTGGATGCTAGAGCGAAGAACAAACTCTCCATAGGCCACAGCTGAAGATTTGATTTGAATTTCAGAGCCGCGTATTGTTCGTCGAGTGTCATCGCCATTATGATATAGGCGGACACTTCTCACAGGCGTAGTGACAACAATTAAACAAGTACCACCTGTACAATGTGCACTAAGTTAACAAAATATTGTAAAGTTAAATTTTAGTGCGAGAAATTATGACAATTTTTTATAGAGCAGCCCTCGTACTTTGGGGAACCTACGTTTTCTTTTGATATCACTAGCATAAACAATGCAGTCTTTAATGATATGAAGATCTGATTATATACCGTCACTGGATCACCTACCCTAGCAATTTCTCCTCTCCGTACTTTTTGTCACTTCTTACTGTCGCTGTCTTCAATTTTTCCTCTGTATTACTCCGTCGCCATTCTTTGTTGCACAGCCTTATTAAAGCCACTCCCGGCACAAGATGCCTCGACATCAGATCTTGATTAAACCTGTTTAAGATGAAAAAGGAGCTGCAAACAAAAGTATACGTTGGTTGGCTTCTCTTCTAGCAGCCGACTTCCGCTTCCCCTAAAAGGCTGCATTTTCTATACAAGAAAGGACAGGTTAAATGTTCACCTTGCTAGCGCTATCCACATTAAAGCCACACGTGTGACGGAATATCCCTATAGAAGGTTTCCTTCATACACCGCGAGAACACGTGACATGAAATGCCAATACACATCCAGGCAGCGCGCAACCTTCACGAACACTTAACCCCCTTTGTAGTTCAGATAAGAGTCGACCTCTATCGAGCTGCATGGATTGAGAGATCCAAACATCGGGTCAGAAAAAAATCCGTCTCAGTTTAGATGATGGTAGGTTAACAACAGCTCTTTGACTTCGTTTAATTAACAGAACATTAATCAGTTCTTGTAGGAGTTTGTAGACACCCTCACACACATCCTTGTTTGTTCCAAATCAATGTCCACACGTCTCTTTTCAGGTTGCGCATGGGGATCGATCTGGGCTGTAGAGGAGATGTTGAGGTCGCTAGTTAGGGAGTGTGGGGGACGTTATCATAAATAAGGATTACCATTTGATAGCATTATGCAAACCGCCTTAGATGAAGTTTTAAGACATGACAAATTGGGAAAGGGTTGCATATTTTCAAAGTACTCTCCACTACACTCTATACCCTTGTTCATCCTCAAAAGCCACTTTTCAAAGCACCCCAGACACTCGTTTTCCTCAAGGGTGAAAGGTTCATTTTCATATGCAGCATCTTCAGACTTATAAACTCGCTTTCCTCGCACCCATTTTTTATTACTGAGAAGAGGAAATAATCGCATGGAGCCAGGTTAGAGAGGATTGACCTCTGTGGACTCCTAAATTTGAATGAGAATGCGGAGGTTTCCCCGGACGACGTTTTCGGAGTTTGTTGAAATCTTTCTGCAGGAAGATTGGTGTCCCACTAAGCAGTAAGTAACCGCCCTTTGTTCCTCCAGAGGAAATTAGTCTAATATTTTCTTCCCAACACTTCGGCCCCTCTTCACTTTCGTTGATGGATCGTCATCTGGAAAGATCCAAACTGCCAACTGTCATTTGGTCTCCGGGTCATATCGGTAAATCCATGTTTCATCACCCGTGATGACATCAGAAACAGGCCATAGCTCCCTCCGTCGAATCTCTGCAGCAATTCTGCATATCATTCGACGCGGTACGTTTTGGTGCCTCTGTCAAATTGTGGGGCACCCAAAGGGTGAAAACCTTCCTGACACGAAATGGTCGCGCAGGAGTTTTGATACTGCTGGCCATCCAATCTGGAAGACTGATCGCTGCCCTTAAATGATAGTGATTGTTTTCGTGTAACATTTTTTCTGCCAGAAAACGTTTCCCTCAGTCATTTACGTTGCTCACTTCTCACCTCAGGGGAAGACTGTTGCCCTATATTCAGCAACGTCACCAAAAGACTGTTGCAAGCGCTAGAGTCTCTGGGCCTCATTTAAATCTCTATTGAAATCATAAAGAATGATAGGATGAAAATGATCTCTCTCCAGCTCCGTCGTAACGATTAGCTGACTGTACACAGGGTGGGTTGTTTACCCTCACAACCTGGAATGCGGAAGTGGTACAGTTTTACTCGCTATCACATTCACTTTACTTCATCACAAACTTTTGTATGAGGGTGGTTAGCATATTAATAGAGACCAATAGTAACATTTGTATGTGCGGTCATAATGTTAACTTTCTATGTCTCAATATCCTCTGCTCTGGATTCATTGCTTAAACAGAAGCGTTTCGAGTGATATTATTGGAATTCGTGATGTGATTTAATTACTTTATCTAGAACGAAAAAAATCAAAGATAATTCGTGAGAAAATTCGGCCTACATTGGATGAACAGATGCGCTTCTTAGTAAAGCGTTTAACTTGAGCTCAAGCAATGAAGTCGCACCATGTCCTGGAGCTCCAAAATCAGCTATGACGCCAGAAATCTTCGGGAAAGACCATGATATTATTTTGGCCGACAGAGAGTAAAAGTGCGCGAGTCAGCAGAGGCCAAGACATCTCCACTGAGCGCGTTTAATATGCATTTTCTTCAAGGCAAGGCTAAAAAAACGTGTATTGATATTTTAGGTAGTCTTGACCATGTCACTCAAGTTATACGAGGAATTAGTCAATGAAACAATTTATTATTTCTAGCGAACAAGGGATAACACGAAAAATGTGAGATATGCGGTTGATGTACTTTCGAATGAAGTCATCGGGTATTTTATGTGAGTAGAACTGCGTGTCTCAGGCGTCCCGAAGTTCAGTTGGTGAGCGACAGTGGCCAGGAATATAGGTCAACGTGGTATGTGTGAAAACAGTACTCTGCGCGATAAGAATACCACACAGAGCTACGGAAGCACTTGCCCTGTACTGTTGAACAATGGCTTGATGGGCAGAGGGCTTCAAAAGGGTCAGAATATCAACTGCCGATCTGCAGAGCAGTGGACATCCTTTATCCGCATTGTCTGAAGATGTAAGGGTGGTGGTGGTTGATAGGCGCTGGACCTGAACACGTGGAAAATGTGTGCAAATGGCCACATCAATTAAGTGAGGTACAAAACATGTCGCATCAACCTGGCGAGATTTCAGGAAGAACGAGATGCATCATTGCAATTGATGAAACATGGGCAAGGGCGTATGACCCAGAACTCAAGGGACAGTTCAGTGAGTGGCGTCATCTCGGATCACCACGCTCACTCCTTCACCAACAAAAGTCATGGTCATCGTGCTTGTGTGTGAGAGGACAACTATGGATGACTAGTATTACGGGTATTTTTGGTGCCGTACGCACCAAACGGTCAAGACTTTTGAACAACTCCATTCCTGATCATTGTCGGTGACAACTGAAATGCGGGGCGTGCTGAGACACGCAGCTCTGCTCACATACACCATCTGGTGGATTCATTCGAATATACATTCCATGTACTTCCAAACGTATACCTTAAATTTTTCGTGTTGTCCCTTGTTCACGAGGAAATAAATGTTGCCGTGACTTATCACTCGCATTTGTGAGCAAAGGAATCAGATTCGCGACAAAATAAAAAATACGCAGTGTTTGGGGCATTTTAAATCCAAAAAAAACTTTGTGGATGAAAGGCGCATCCATCATTCATACAGTCGTTTCTATCTGCAGGAATGGTTATGACATCAGTCTTTTAAAAGTACTAGACAAAAGACCCGATTTATAGGAGGAAAAAGTTCTACACGCAGAAGCTGCATAAACTACGCAAATTCCTCAGCAAGTTGAATTTGTGAACGTTATTACAGAGCGCTAGACAGAGAAGTTACACATTGAGTTTACATAAATTGGGAGCAAGCAGTGACTCGTGTGTCAACTACCAGGAGTCCACAATTCAAAACACTCGCCTTCTCTTGTAGAAGACGCGCCAAGCCAGTGTAACTATCGTCACGTTTTCTTCCAGAGGTTTTGATAATATACCCAGGCTATTGCAACTGGATTGGTGACCTTGGAGTCTCACGAGAACGAACGCACGAAATCTTTGATGAAACTTTACAAATCTTAGCCCATTTGTTTGACAACTCCAGAGATGTCTCTCATTTACGATGAGAGCGCTACAGACGCAAATTGCAACAGTGTTCAAACCTACTTCGCCTAACAGAAACATATTTTTCATAATGTGTGCTTTACAGTTGGCAAATAAGCAGGAAGATGGAATAACTTTATGCGGAGTCTCTTTGAAAATGGTTATTTGCAGTTTCGAAACAAAGAAATGTGCGTTGTTGCTGATATCGCGATGGTTGTTGGAATCACAGACGCACGTTTTCACACTTTCATGTTAGTGATGCAACACCAGGGGAGACAGCATGGAATTGAAACTGTTTCGTTTCCCGAAAAATGCTGAGAGGTGTAAGGTTTCAGCACATTTATGTCTATTTGTGCTTAATTCCTGAAGATGCAAATGCACATTGCATTGAAAAATCTGTATCGACCCAAGTAAGGTATGTTTAAATGTCTTGTACAAAATGTGTAAAATAAGAAATAAGATTTTTTCACAGTGTTTCAAAAAATATATAAATTTATAACTGGATAGCATTTTCCTTCTAATTCCCTTTCCTGCCCAAAAAATAAAAGTATAGAGACCGTGGTGTAAAGTAAAATGTGCTTTCCATCATTACAGTGCCTTTATTTTAAATTTTGAGTATTATCAAAAGTGACGCGCTAAATTAGTGATGAGCACTATTTGGAGTACAATTCTGATATCTTTGCCCCAAAGATAGAGGTTAGTTATACCATCAGCTGCAGTTCTACAATACGTGGAATATAACAGTACAAAAATCAGTAATAGTGGTTTCGATATGATCTTAGTTAATATATTTAGATCAGGACAAAGTAGAATCCCGTAAGCATGCAGAAAAGCGCACAATTTACATTAATTATAAGTGCATTTTGAGGTTAGACATGATGTTGATAATTTAAAATTCTGAAAAAGCTTTATTACTGAATGTGTAGCATTAGGAATGAAATCTGCAATCTGTCCACAGTATTTACACAATGACAAACATTTTAAAAGCAAATCTTGCTCTAATAATGTAAACTGACATTATGCAAAAGATAACTTATACAATTCTTATTTCCCTTCTAGGGTACTAAAGCACACAGCAAAGATGATGACAATTACGTGTATCTACAGTGTTCTCGAGGAGAGACAACCTCAAGTTGCTCCTCGTAAATTCAGTAAATTAA
Source organism: Metallyticus violacea (assembly GCA_030762175.1). Classification (NCBI taxonomy): domain Eukaryota; kingdom Metazoa; phylum Arthropoda; class Insecta; order Mantodea; family Metallyticidae; genus Metallyticus; species Metallyticus violacea. The sequence goes on from CM060832.1 coordinate 3,731,391, forward strand.
TAATTTCATCAAACATGCAGTAATAAAATGTGAACAACCTCCTACATAGACGCTGATTTTCCAGCTGTTACTGCGGTAACGCCCACCGCCGCAGCAGCATGTCGTGAATTTTATCAATCATTTAGAGAGTTCTTTCCACGACCAGACCTCAGAAACGGTCCGCATCGTTTGGCACCATTGGCTTCTGATTTTGTGGCGAGTAATTTTCAAAATTCGTGTTTCTTCATTTTTAACGCTTGTTGCGAGTTTAACTAGAAAAACTGCTTATAACCATTCAACAAACACCACATTACCATTACCAGATTTCAATCATCGGACCATAATGCGGTTGGCCAGAGTACAAAACATGGAGGTTCAAACTATTAAACGCATGAGTTTGTTAATTTGGTTCGTTGCAGTTATGTAACTAATAATTGGTCAACAATAGTGTATAGTTCTTTTGTTTTTATTAAGTCAAATTAATATTGATTTAGTGAAATTACATCAGGAACTTGTGTTACAACATGGTTACACTTTAATTAATGCAGTACACCACACACTATCATATTTAAATTTTCTAAAGAGTAGAGGTGAATAAAGTTAATGATAAAATAGTTGTGTGTGGTTAGGGAGGACACTTTCCCTATAAAATGGTGAACCAATTGCAAATTTAGGTATTGATGCTGATGCCTAATCTACCGTCATATGTGGCTTAGCAATGAAAACATGTTTCATCTACTTTGCAAGTGTCAAGCTTAACAAACGACAGGTGTAACTGTTGCCAATTCTCATTAAAATGCATGATGATAAATATTGTGCTATCCCAGCTATGTTGATAGCTTTAATGTGTCCAGTAATTTGGAAGTTACTGAAAGTTTTAAACACTTGTGCTTTTTTTTTAATGGTGTTTAACGCCCGTTTTTACTACTGAGGCACCACAGGCGATGGACACTGATCATATATGAGATGAAGTGATATATTGGGAAAGGATTTTTTTAACGAAGGAAATGTTCCAGGCCTAAGTTTAGGGTACCTCCCGGCATTTGCCATTTATGAGGACTGAGACAAACCTGGAAAAAACCTCAGTCAGGGAGTACGGTCCTGGCGGGATTTGAACCCCAGACCTCCCGCTCATGAGTCCGTGCCTCAACGACCTTGGCCACCCGTGGCGATCACTTGTGCTTACCTGAGGAGAAGTTCATTTTAATCTTGGAGTGCAGTGAAACGAAAGTAAGGCGTTAAATACAATAAACAGAGAGAGGAAATTAAGTGTCTCGCTAATAATAATAATAATAATAATAATAATAATAACAACAATAATAATAATAATAATAACAATAACAATAATACCTCGTCTTGAAAGAGTGACTTCATTAATAAACGTTGTCAAGAAAAGTTTACCACTAGATCAGGAATTGGATATACAGAAAGCTGGTAAAATAATATTTGCATTAGAACAATTGAATCTATATTATGTAATACATATTCTACATTCTGCAGATCTTACACATATATAAGGTGAATTGTATTTTACATTAGATTTTAGTTTGGTTAAATTGTTTGTTCTACTTGCAGAGAAGTTTGACATTACATGTAGGTGGCAACCAATTTTATATTAATAAGGTTTAAAGTAAAATCTGTGTACAGACGCATGTGTTTAAACTGTTCATTAAGTTTGCAATTTGCTTAAAATACTTTTTAATGAAATACCAGGTTATGTTATTCTTATTAATGCATGCATATTGTGTGATGCTATAATTATTGTTCTTATCGTTATTTCATTGTATTGCAGTAAACTAGTTGATTGTACATGATGATATTATGTGAGCCGAATCCACATTATTTTAGGTTTCGTTTACCACCTTTTGAGTTTGAACGGATTAACGAGCAGTTTTCGTATTAAAGGTACGAGAAATGTTGGCAGACCCAAAGCTAGATGAGTTAAGAAATGGCAACAAGCGCAATCAATTTGAAACTAAATCCTTGAAGCAGAACTCCCTTAATAATTTACATTATCACAATTATCAAGGTCATTCTGCTTATCATATTTCTTTATTGTACATTAAATTAAATATTTCTAATGAAGGCTCACCAACAGGAATACGTTATCAAAGAGAATATTACTCTGTACTCTGTATTTCCGTATGAGATCTACACTGTCATGTTTTGAGGAAATATTAACAAAGGAAAGAAGGGTCGCTTCTTTTATACGCTTTACTTTGTTTGCTCATTTAAAAGGAAAACATCGTGGCGTGGGGAAAGTCACACAAACCATCCGGGATTTAAAAAGCTGCGAATGGACAGACTTTTAGTAAGATTCATTTTAACAGCAAATCAGAATGACTGTCTGTAAAGCTCCTTAGCCAATAAGAATGGGGGATGAAGTTCTAGAAACTTCTATTAGCAAATTTTTGAAAGATTATTGTAGATTCTCAAACGCTGGAATTTAAAAGAAGTATAAAGAAGCAATTTGAGGTTTGGAGTTAGAAGAGGCAGGACGCGTTATTTTCAAGTATAAAGTGATAGTTAATGATAAATTGTAGTATTTGAGTGAAATTTCATGTATAGAAAACAATATTAATGAGAATATGTTTTAGACAAAGGCCACACGCAACAGTAGAGCATTTAAAGTACGCGTGCTCAAGATATCAGAGAGAGAGAGAGAGAGAGAGAGAGAGAGAGAGAGAGAGCCAAAAAATGTATTCACACTTCAAACAAAGAAAAAACCGTGTTAACATGACAAAACTGAATTCACACAAACAGAAAATGATGAGCACTAATCATCTTACACTTTTACAGTTACAACAGTTGCTCAAAATGCCCATCATCGGCGTCGATACACTTCTGATTACGTTGAACTACTGATTGAGCAACATTTGCGAAAGTGTCCTCAGCGATTGCAGCACATGCAGTTTCAATTTCTTCCCGAAGTGTTGTCAGTGTAGCTGGTTTTCTACGGTATACAACATCCTTAAGAGTTTCCCATAGGTAGACGTCCAACGGAGTTACATCCGGAGAACACGGTGGAAACTCAATCGGACCTCTTCGTCCTATCCAGTGCCTTGGATACAGTGCGCGGGGTCTGTTGTTGTGCGAGGTCTCCCAGATCTGTCCTTATGAACATCGCATACGGTACCATGAGTCTCAAATTTGTCTCGAATGCGTGCAATTGTTACTCGCGTTGGCGGTTCTGTTCTGTACACACGTTTCCATTGCCTTTGAACTTCAACACATTCTCGGTTTTCTAATATCACTTCAAAATTCCTTTCTGCTGTTCAAACTATAATCTTGGCTCCATTTTGTTGTAGCAATGCTATCATAATGTATATGAGTCACATATATTTATAGAACATCATACTACACATTACTGTTGTTTTCGGTTCAACTTGGAAATATATTAAATGGATACCCAATGTAAAAGTATGTGTATATATGTTTGGCACCCTCGATATATATATATATATATATATATATATATATATATATATATATATATATATATATAACGTAGCAGCTGGCCCATGCATTGGCGGCCCTTACAACTTAATCCATTGCAAATTAATTAATCCAAAGTACTATCCTTTAAAACCATTAATGAGTCAATCAACCAACCCTTCCACACCTCCCATCATTAAACTTTTGTTACAAATTGGCGCTCAATGTGTAGCCATCAAAACAATTAATGATCAGTCCCATCCCGTATTCAAGTGTTACATTATTTATATTAGAAGCAAAAAGAAAAATGCTTTCCAATACATAGGCCATGTTCCTGCGAATTCTAAAGCTTGGGTATCTGTTTCGTATTCAGGCAACATATCAAAGAAAGATGATAAAAAGGAAACAAAAACAATGCCGCCTTAACCGCTGCCCAACAAAGAAACAAAAGACAATAAAACCCCCAGAGTCTTTGTCCTAGGTGGAATTCAAGCGTCTCCCATAATGCAGACCCTGATACCCTTAAGCCCCTACTCACTCACGCACATTTGCGTCTTTCTCAAGCACTGGGACGCGATACCCTGGGGATCGCTGCCTATGCTTCGGGAAATTTAATATTAGGCATTATAACGCCTGTTAGACTCTTAACTGTACACTGCTAAACAGACGAAAACAAGTCATTGATTAAATAATAACTTTTACCGGAAAAGTTACCGAAATTTAAGTGAATTATTTTTCGATATGATCACCGTACTTCTTAGATGTCCTTAAGGCTGAATATCTCGTTGCAAAAACAAATTTACACTGTAAAAATTTAATCAAGAAGAGAGGATCAGCGGATACTGTTCCACACACATGTTCATATACTTTTAACTCTCTGAGCTGTACTAAAAAGTTCTTTCCCCTTACTGGCTGTTTTTGAGCACAAATATATACATAATGAAATGGATACATGAACAATTGGCAACAACTGTCATTACACAAAATCGCTTATAAAAAGTGTTAAAAGAAGAATGCCATAAGAAATATACTAAGAAAAGTATCCAGTGAAGAAAGTTCATTACCAAAACATTAAAAAAAATCCTTTCCATGTTGTCTCTCCCAATGATAAAAGAAAAGTCGATATTTCATCTTGCCGGGAATTAAAACATACAACTAAAGCAGTGGTTACCAAACTTTTTCGGTCGCGAAATAGTTTTCAGTGGGAAAGTTCATCAACGAGCACTAATTGTCATCTAGTGACCATTTGAGAATAGAAGGAAAACATTCGAATTTAAAACACGAAATGTGAAACATGCTCCATTAGTTTATTTCATTGTAAAACTATTTTCAACTATAATTTCACTATATAAATTACAAAACACACAAACAAAAATATATTATAGCAACACATTTTAAAACGAATTAAAAGCAACATTGTAAGTCTATAATATGTGCTCATAGATCTGGTACATAAAACTATTTTATATACTCCAGAACAAACAAAAAAAATGCTACTTGGGACCACAAAAGAAATATTCTAATGAGAGAGTTGAGACTGAATTGATTTACATAACTCAGCAACATCTGGTTGAATTTGGGACAGTTAGAACCGAATATCTGCCTCCGTATCGAGACGAGATCGTGTTTTGTTTTCGTACCTGCATAAGCAGAGAGTCCTGATTCACATAAACAAGTGGTTGCAAAGGGCAAAAGAATGGTTTTAGCTTTATCAGACAAAACTTTAAATTCGTCTTTTAACTGACACCAGAATTCAAATAGCGTCTTCTTATTTGAAAAATTATCTTTTATCATAGAATCTGATGTCAAAGCAATCAAGCATTCATATTGCTGCGTTGTCAGAGAGACTGACTTTTCTGACACAGCAGAGAAGAGTGTATAACCCAAAAGTTTTCTGTCGTTTTCATGAAGTTCTTCCACGTAGTAACTGTTGAAACTATCAAGCAAACTTAGTAGGTGAACTTGACACTATGGCAAGTTGTATATTTAAGCCGCTGGAGGGCAGTCATAGCGCTCACCGATGCACATAAAGCTTTCTGCGTGTAACAATTCGCTAAAAGTGACGGTACGCTGGCGATTCCGTACAAACATCAACAAGAACCGCCTAGAGCCAAAACATTCATGCATGGTACAAAAATTTGAAGCGAGTGGCTGCTCGTGTGATGAACAACGAACAGGCCGGCCAAGAGTGTCCATTGAGACCGTTGAGTATGTGCGAGAAGCATTTGTTTGTCAGGAGCCCTTAAAAGTCGACACGTCGCAATTGCAGACTTCGTAATCAACTGTCTGGATATTTTACATCATTGACTTAACGTGAAGTCATACCGGATACGGCTGTTGCAGACGCTGAGTCCCGAGGATCACAATCTCGTTGTCAATTCTGTGTTCATTTTCAAGAGCGGCTAGAAAAAGACGGTTTTGCCGAGAAACTGATTTTTAGTTACGAGGCCACGTTTCACGTGTCAGGCAAAGTGAACCTTCCTCGTGAAAAGTGTACGCTCATTTTTCTTTGCCGAGAAAGCTGTTACTGGCCTCGCCAGTGTACCCGGACACGTCTTACCATGGCTAATGCCATCATTACACGCAGATAGCCAGGAGATGGAGCTCCGACGTCCGTGATACCTCTTAGCTGAAATTCCACGTCGTTGGATTGGACATGCTGTTCGAGATGACTTTCCTCTACTTCTGTGTCCTCCACGATCACCTGACCTAACCCCATGTTATTTTTCTTATGGGGCTATATCAAAGATCAAAGATTCGTGCCCCCTTTGCCACATGATTTAGCACAACTGCGAGAGAGGATCGCTGATATCGACCGTCAGATGTTGGGACGTGTGTGGCAAGAGCTTGTGACTGCAGCATTGATTCACAAACGGAAGACATATGGAACACCTGTAAGAAACTTGGGAGAGACTATCCACTGATGCTGCGCTATGTCTCGCTTTATCGACACCTGGAAGCAGAATCGTCCTGTATAAGCATAAGAAAGTTTTAGCAGCTTAAGTAACTCGTGAAGGAATTGTTAACGTACATGGGTATAATGTACCTTCACGGCAAAGAGAAAAACATTTTCCTGGGTAGTTTAAATGTGGGAGAAAAAAAAAATTCAAACATGCAAAAATCGCAGATTGGTCACAAATTGCGTGCAGCAGGGAGACTATTGGCCGCGATTATGTTCTAATAATCGAAAATACGTTAACTACTAGTTATTTAGCAAAAATAAAACTTTAACAAATGATATAGTCTGACCATAGTTTTAAACCATACATTTTAAAGTATGCTGTAAAAAAAATCTTTACTATAAAATATAGTGACCATTTTATACCAATGTGATGGAAAGCTAGGAGTTCAAAGCAAAATATACAGCCAGTGGAGATTACATATCGGAAAAAGTTCGGAATTAGTGATAAATATCCAAAGAAAGGGAAAATGTTGCAAAACCTGTTTTCAGGAGCTGTATGTGGTTTTGCATTATCATTCTAAAGAATAACTCATTTGCGATTCGTGAGTGCAGGCTCGTTAATTTTCAGTTTTTCTAATGACAGCAATGCTCCATGTACAGAGTATCACTTTCTTTTAGTATAGTGGTGGTTTCGGTTGTTTGAAGACAGATTTATGGACTGCCAGCAAATGGTAACGGTGTCGCTTTTAATCGCAAGTCAGTAGCTTATCAAGAAAGGTATCATTAACATGTGGAACCAAGCAACCAAGAGTATACGTTGAATTGCTGTGCACGTCCTCACCTTGTTCCTCCATACAAAATCCCGGGATACGTGCTGGCTTAACTTTCTTTAATTCAAAATGTTTTGTAGGCCACAATTTTAAACATGGGTTTACTTCAATGCAAGAAATGCGACGTCGAAAATGTTTCTCACTATTCCTGTGTAGGTAACAAACATTATACAAAACTATTTCTGGGAATGCTGAAACAATTTTATGTGGGCATAAATTGACGGACCAGCATTACGCATAACAGTCGTGTGGCATTCCCTTTTATCATGACAAACTCAAATGACGCTGTTATTAAAGCAGTTCAGAAATTCTTCTGTGATTAAAAACAACGAAACCGTATTCGTATGCAATGAATATCTTCAGCAGCACAGTGATTATGTTTTATACGTAAGGAATAATAAATCCTGACTCTTTTTCAAGCTCTTGACCGATTGAGGAATAAAATCGATTCTGTCCTCATTTTATATTTGCAACTCTTGTCGTATGTAGGCGTCATTACGAAGGCGAAAGTAACTTTTGCTCGAATGAAGTGTGCTGCCCTCTTTCCGCTGTTGATTACGTCCTCGTACACCGCCCTTCCTGACAACACGTAACAAAAAATTCTGTTCCAATTTTTTTGACCTACGTGAAATTGTATGTTAAATAATTCACGTGATACAGGATGGCCGAAGACAAAGATCCCAGGTTGCAGCTGATGACAATATTTTCACTGTTTTCTCAAAACTATATTTTCCTACACGTGGAGAAAAACTACTACATCAACTGTGTAGAAATTTTCATTGACAAAACAATGGCACTATTTAAGCAGAAGTGTTAAGAAAAAAGGAAGTTTTACATACAATTTATAAAAAACTAGGCTTGCAATTCTTGTTCAGTACTCAGATGCAATGATTCTAACAATACGCTTAGCTAAATTAACATTTTCCCTTAACAAATAGCCAACACTCAATACGACAAAGAAGTGAAATCAGGGAGTGGTTTATGACACACCGCAGTAGAGATTGGATGATGTCACATATGCCATTATTTATTATTTACACATGTAATCTGCCACATGCAACAGCACGGCTTATCATTATAAATAGATTTGCCTTGTAACGCCATATTAATTTATACGTGTTCGCATTGCAAGAGAGGTTTCCAACTGGATGATTTAAATTCTCTTTGCCTGAACTGGATGAAATCTCCATTCCCAATTTTTGTCTCTCAAGAAGGAAATATATTTTTACTTGGTGCCTAACCTGACTTACTTTTAGAGTAGTTATTGCCTTTATTTTACAATCAGATTTATTACGACAGTACTTTGAAAAGTTCTCGGAATGAAGCACAAAATGAAAGAATTCTTTTTTGACACTAATGCAGTACAAAGCCTTTATCCCATCACAAAAGTCGCACTCTCCCAGGCCTTAAGTTCTGTCACCAAGGGAATTTCTCAGTTTAGGAGTCATTCGACACTGTGTGAGAGCGAGAAATGTCTTGTAATTCGCTGCAGGGATATATGTTCACCTAGGAAGATAATCAATTCGCAGTACACCTCATAAAACCGATTCCATGACATTTCCGACCTTCTTTGGCAATAGAGAATCTTGACGCTTCCATTGTTTACACTGCTGCTTTGTTTCAGGTGTGAAGTAGAACACCCATGTTTCATCATTGTTCATAAAGTCGGCGGGGTCTCGCTGAAAACGGGCGAAACTTTGCTGAGAGATTTGCACTCTTTGAGTCAGCAGTCGCGACACCATCTGGCAGATAATTTCTCAAGCTCAATTCTTACCTCAAAGTGTGAAATATGCCTTGTGCTGCAATGTTCAGAGCTTCAGGAATTTGGAACATTTTCAATCGGCGATCCTGCAGAACCACGTTGTGCATCTTATGGATAATTTCTGATGTCATGACGGCTGTTTCAAAACTCCAAGTCTCCCCTTGGAAGCGGTTAAAAATTATGACAGTCTTCTACAGTGTATGTCATATCTGTTGCCAAATGCTTAATAACCGCACGCTGTTTGGTGTTTGCCATTTTTACCTTATACACAACAAACTGCTGTAGCTACTACAATTCATGTATTACTGCACAAATGTTTCTCTGAAAGATAGATTCGAAACTGCTGCTGCAATCAGTGGGCGAGTCCGAGAACTTTTAAAATTATTTTCATATATACCTAGTGTGAAAATGAAAATTCAGTGTTAAATATTTTAGTTTCATGTTGCTATTAAACAAACATAAAAAGTAGCCCTGAAAATCCCAGATTTCCTTGAAGTACGCCAATTTATATGTTTTCTTAATTTGTTGTGAGGTGAGTACAGAAAGTACAAGAAAATGTGATCGATGAAGCGCCAGGTATGTGAACACTGTGTATTTCCTGTTCAACATGCGCTTGCGACGCTAAAAAGCAACGTCCTAATAGTATTTGAATTGCCTATTTAGATTGGTGGATAGACAGAATATTGTGCAACCCCGTGAATTAACTGTCAGGGACTTTCCTACAGGAATCTGCAAAGGCACAAACAGCCCCATGCAATTCATGAAATGTTTCACGATATCACTGTCAAAAAGTGTACAAGACAATCCACACACATTAAATGAACTGAAAACTAACATTCATGTAGAAATGTCTTCTATTTCTCAGAGGGAACTGCAGAAGGCACATAAGCCGATGTCAGAAATGCATGGGAAATGAAGGGAGGCAGTTACAGCATCTTCTTGCTTGAAAACGGCGAGTATTTAAGTGTTAATAATAAGTACGTTGTAGACTTTCCGACTCTCGTTTACGGCGGTATCACGTGAAGCGGTTCCGAGAAGGAAAAATCATCCATAATTACTATAAACTGATATTTTTAATTGTTATGGCATTCGTCTGCATTAATAATAATAATAATAATAATAATAATAATAATAATAATAATAATAATTTCCCTATAAATATTAAAGTGGTTAAAAAGGACAACTGTAACAGAAATCGGCACTCTCAACGTACACATAAACAAACATTCTGGCTCTCAATTGTGCATTTATCCACTTTTGAAAAAAACAAAAGTTTTAAACCTATTAGAAATACAATTTAGGAAATGTCAAACAAATTATTCCTTAAAAGACATATTTAATTTTTCACTACGATATTTAAAAACACGCACTTTTTTTAAGAAAAATAATTTTTTCATATAAAAAAAAACGCTGGTGAAAAGTGGAACGCGTTTACTCGTAGTCTACTTTGAAGATGTGGTGAGATTGATTCCAATTAATAAACCGTAACGCTTTCCCAGCATGACCTGAGCATGACTAATATTTCTGCTGGCCATTTAGAGACCCGCAGCACAAATGTCATTACCATGGTAACCCATGATCTCTATGCCACACTCCGTTCATACTGCTAGACTTTGTGAAAGACTTGCAGGCATGCCGAAACCTCAGACAGTTGTGTTTGCAGTAACTGTCTAGTGTGAGACAGGACAGGTTAAATCGAAACATCTTCGCTTTTTGGCTTCATCCAATTACAGACATCTTACCTTGAGTTGTACAGATAAAATAATGGATTAATTTTAATTTCAGTAATTGAACAGCATAACGGTTTGTCTTCTTATGACATAAGAATTCTTAGCAGCTTTAATGCAATATTCACACATATTGTAACTATAAATAGTTACGAGGGTAGGTTCATAAGTTTCCGGCCTAACCATTTTCTAGGTATGATAAATACATAAACTGTATTTCACTTTTCAATACAGTTACCATTTATTGCAATACACTTCTCACATCTTTGAATTAACATTTCAATCCACCCCTCCCAAATAGTCAGAAGTCTTGTCTGCAAAATGGGCATAAACAGCACCCATCATTTCTTCATCACACTTAAATTTCCTTCCTTGAAGAAATATTCACTAGAAGATAGATCTGGGCTGTAGAGTGGATGCTCGATCTCCTTGAAGCCACATTTCTTCACAGCTTCCTTTGTAACAAGAGCAGTGTGCACAGGGGCATTGTCGTGAAGAAGGCGCACACCACCACTCAGTTTTCCTCGCCTTTTCTCTTTGATAGAAGCACGTAGTCTATGCAGTAGGCCAGCATAGTACTCCTTGTTTACTGTGGTGTTCCTCTACTTGAAGTCAATGAAGAGTATTACTTCACAGTCCCAAAAGATTGTAGCCATGATCTTCTTGGTTGACTGAGTGACCTTGGCCTTTAGAGGCGGTGCTTCGCCAGGTTTACAACACTCCATTGATTCTCTTTAGGACAAGGGATAAGTAAACGTGAAGTCATTGTCGAGCAGACAGGTTCAAAATATTTTTTACTACTTATACTTTTTCAATGTTGTTTTATTTGGTTTATTTACGGACGCTTTTTAATATGTCAAGTCATCAGCGTCCCATGCAATTCAGGGCATGAAATGACACATCAATTTTGCTCAGAGGCCTCTTCTTTCAGGATTGAGGTTCTTTTACGTGCCGTAAATCTATGACATGAGACCTACGACTTTAATTTTCTTCCGAAGGAAGCCGTACTAAGAATTTTTATGCCCGAAAAAAAATCCATCGATCCTGGCCGGGATTGAACCCGAAATGTGAGGCAAGTGTGGTTACCACTGAATCGACATAATCGACACATTTTTCAATAAGAGCACTATAAAGGAACAAAGAGAAAAAATTACTTTAAAAACTGTAAATATCTTAATTTCAAACGTTTGTAATGTGTCACGAATATGCTGTGAAGCCAATAAGCACATGAAAAACCCCAAAGAGGATTGCAAATTTGTGTGTCTTTTAAAACGATTCTTTTTTTTTTTTTACTTCTGTAATCAAAATCAATTAATTACTCCATTTTTGAAAAACGAAATTTCAAAATTAACCGTTCTAATTGATTAACTTAGAATGAATGTTGTTTAACGCCCGTTTTTGCTACAGAAGTACCACAGGCGATGGACACTGATGATACATGAGATGAAATTATATATTGGGAAAGGATTTTATGGAAGGAATCGTTCCAGGCCTAAGTTTAGGGTACCTCCCCGGCATTTGCCATTTATGAAGACTGAGGAAAACCTGGGAAAAACCTCAGTCAGGAAGGACGGTTCTGGTGGGATTCGAACCCAGACTTCCCGCTCACGAGTCCGAGACTTAACGACCTCGGCCAGCCGTGGCGGTGTTAACTTAGAAAATGCACGTTTCAGATATAGAAAAAAAACTGAATGGGAACAAATTTATTAATGGAAAGAAGTCAATTACGGAGCAAGCATCGCGATATGCTCAATACGTGAAATTAGAACTTTTATCACACAATCCCAACATACTAAAAGATGTCAACCTGACCAAAAAAACACAAGATTTAAAAGAAAGTTTTCTTTATTTTCAACACCGTCACCTTGAAAACCAATACGTTTAGCCCAATAACTTTCCAAACTTTAACACTGTAGGTAATATAAGATTTATCCAAATGTGAAAGATAAACACTTGGCTCAGTTTCGACCTCATTATTTGATGTCCATCCAGTCATTTCTTCAAGCATGGTAACAAAAAGTCATCGCTAGGAGCCAAACATTGTTAACAAATGCAGCACCCATTGACGGAATACCCAAAACTTCGTGTAAAATGTTGTGGACACGGCCTATACAGTCTTGGCAATGTCAGCCAGCCACGTCGGTGTAGCAGTTTTGGGACTGGGAATAATCCTTTAATATTTAACCGAACGCTTTTTATATTTCTGGTGGGGATAAGTCCTTCAAAACGAAGCACTTCATCACAGCTCTTATTTCACTTTTACCCCTTGTGTAGAAAATGTTAACACTAGTTTGTTTACACGATCGTCACAAACAATTGACTACATTTACGCATTCAGAAATTTTACAGCGCGCCATCTGAAGGGAGATACTTAACTATTATAGTAATCTGACCATCCTCATATCTCTGAAGCAGGACAAGGACTTTTTTTACTCCTCAAATTACTTTGTATAAATACAAATCATAAATTAAAGCAGCGCCGTAAGACTCCAAAACAATTATTGGATTGGATTGTTTGGGACGCAGGACACTTCAGATCATTGTGCCTATGCACCCAACAGGGGTATCTTCGAGAGGAAGGGATGAGGCGATGGAGACAAGAGCGATGAAGCATAATCATAAACACGATAGAACACCCCGACGTTGGAGAGCCTCTCTCCAAGGAGTTAGAAGCCTGCAGGGCAGAAATCTTTTCACTGCTACACCGCGCTAGGCACTTTGACCTGTAACGGAACCAACGGAGTGAAATGAGATGAAAGGAAAGATCCATCTCAGAATTCCGCCCAAGTGACTGGGGGAAAACAACGTCCATGTGACCTTCCGAACACCAGTCTCAAGCATTTCCGCCGGAGATACACAGTTCAGTTCCGTCATATGTTAATAAGTGTTTACCATTTATTAGTTTTCGTTGGTAAATTTTATCAAATACTCTCCCGTATTCTGTATACATGAGACACAATTTCTGATCGTCACACTACAGTCGTAGAAGCTCATAATCCTTGCAAAGAACATCAGAAGTGAATCTCTGCGTGAGAACAGTGAGAAGAAGATTTGAAGAAGCACACTCTGGAACTCTCGTTGGCACTTGGAGTGGCCTGGGACTCACTACGGATAAGTCGAGGTTCAGCCTGAGACCGCCTGATAGAAGGCAGGGAAAGAATATGGAGGATGATTGGAGGAAAGTACGCCCCTTGTACTTTCTCATCGACGACGACTTTCAGGGGAGGGTGGACTGGTACCAGTGTGGAAGTCAAGACAGAGCTGGTTTTTGTGTAGAACGGGAACCTGAATGCAAACCGGTACATTTCTTCAGGAACATGTTATCCCCTATGCTGTAAATGTTGGCAATGATTTTCGCCTCATGCATGACAATGCCCGTCCACATGTGACAGAGTACTTGTGTGAGGTGTGGATTCTGGCGCTAGTTTGACCAGCATGAAGCCTCATTGAGCATGTTTGGGACATGATGGGTGAAAATGTTCCTGAGAGCCTCAATAAACTTAGGGAAGTTTCGCATGAGCAATGGGGAGGTAAAAAAAAAAAAAGAAAAAGAAAAAAATCTCAGTACCTTGATCCGCAGTATGCCTGTAAGGTTGTAAGCTCCCTACAGGCAAAAGCGAGATTATTAAGAAATATGGTTAACTTACATGTATGTTCATCATCAAGAATACATAAGAGTAGTTACAAAATGTTTGCAAAAGTATTTAATGTTCACAAAATGAATGGAAGCGTAAAATTGAAAATTACAAAAATAAATAAAAAATTTAAAAAATGTTGCTTTTTTCTCCCCTCAGTGTACACTAGAACGTTTTATTTATATTTGTGGCGACGAAGAATATGTCAAGTTTAATGTTCATACTGCACTTCATTTCATTTCAAGAATGTAAAAACAAAGGAAGCTGTTGTAGCTTTAAGCGCAAAGCTTGTATTTGTATCACTTGTTAAACTACACATACCGCCGTTAATTCTCATTAGTGAGCGCATTGTCATTACACACCTGGAGGAAAGCAGATGGAATTTCTGATTAATACTCGTCAACATCAGCCTGTTTCTCAGTCACTGTGACAAAACGAGAATTACTCTTGATTGAATTAGTCACTAGACATGCCAACTTCTTCATTGATACCCACAAAGACTTTCTTTAAATTTCGGAAATAGGGTGCCAAACCTGGGTGTAGGGTTTTAGAGAAATATTTCTCTTTAATTGTACTTTTTGATGCAAGACTACCCCGACGCTTCACGAAACTTATATATCGCTGGTCTATTGTCGAGTAATGAGTGAAGGAGTGAGTATTGACTTTCACGTTATCTATAAGGAACTGTCTGAGAGGGGAGATGTATCTGTATGTGCCCCTCCCACCAGCACGAGGTACAGAGTTTACTGCCCTAATGAGTTTGCAGCAAAGTTTGACGACTGGCCTTTTGTCGACACTGCCGCTAACGAAGGTCCGCTCACGGCTGCCAACTACACACACTCGAGTTCATCCACAATGTCCTTCACATGCTCTCTGGGGTTTCACGTAACTTGACTAGGACAATAAAATGTTGCTATGGCTGCAAGGTTTGCTCGAGATTAAAGGGCATTTGGTTCATCAATGACACGAAGTTCTATAAAAACAATAAGCACGAGGGTTGCATCAGTATATTTTATAGAGTAATAAACAATGCTTTAAGGCTTGTCTTGAGATAAAAATACTGTCACAAAGTTTCCAATAAATTTGCACAAAATATCATAATGTTAGTTAAATGGGTGTATTCAGAGCAGCACACAGTCCTCTGAATTAAATAACACTTTCATCTGGAAATGTGCTGCTTCACACTTTCAATGTTTGGATGTCTGACCTGTAACACAATCTGCGGCTCAGATCCGACATGCAGAAGACCAGGAAATTGGCCTCAAGGGGGTGTGCTGGGGCTGGTGTTGTTGACCAGCCTGCTGGTCCGCATTTCCGCAGAGTCTGCCATCCTTCGTAGCTCACACACCATAACAGATGCCCTCTGGACTCTTGCAGCCTTTTCAGCAGCATCTGTCATTCATTTTGGGCATTCAAAGTCTCCTCGACACTGAAACGGATTATTCGTAACGCTCAAGAAGGAGTTTTGATTTGCAAAGTCTCTGGCGCTTCAGTTCACTTGTGTGAAAGTTTGTAAAGATCACTTCTCGAGGTGGGAGACATAGGCATTTTCAGCTCACGGGCCACCACTGACCGTCTCTGTACCGGATTTCTTCGCCATGTGCCGCGACTGCATTCACCAATTCAAGTACGCACAATGCGAGGTCTTTCTCAGTTCCAGTCTCAAGGAAACGCGGTACACGAACCTCCTGCTCATTTTCAATTTCTGGAGAATTTCGCAAA
Organism: Metallyticus violacea; assembly: GCA_030762175.1. NCBI lineage: Eukaryota > Metazoa > Arthropoda > Insecta > Mantodea > Metallyticidae > Metallyticus > Metallyticus violacea. The sequence goes on from CM060832.1 coordinate 3,747,383, forward strand.
GATTTGCCCGCCATTTGCAAAGCTGCCACAGCTACACGATTTTCACCCCATTCCATTTTTAAAATGAACACAAACAACTTTCCACGTTTACAGCTAAACTCTCAATGCACCACAACTCAGGGATATGCAGGTCGATAGAAGGGGGAAGAACAGCCCACATCAAAAGTTGTGACAGCAAGACTATGCAGAACACAGGTAAATTTTCTCTGTAATAAAAGAATTAGAAGCAACATAACACCTGCCCAAACGTGCAGTCAAATCCTCATAAATATTAATACTTTTAAGATTTTCTGTCTAAAAGGTGCAAAGAGTGTGGACACCCTCTAACATTCAAAAGTACTTTGTGATACAAGGCTGTTTAATAAATCCTTGCAAACGTGAAGAACACACAACATTTCTGGAAAAAAATTCGTTAACTTCTCAACTTAATCCATAGGCCTATTCTCTAATTTGTGTTTCTTTAACTCTGCAAACTAAGCATTTGTTTCTTCTTCGTTTGGTGCACATTTAATAGTCCCAGAGAACTTTAGACCTACGAGGAAGTTTTCATACTGTTAGCGAATTCTGAGAAAATTGCGGTTGTACCCATGAAAATGTTTTTGAAAAATGTCTTCAAATCTGCGTCGATCCTACCTACTAGACACCGAAAATAATAATGAAATGTATGTGTATGTGTGTGTGTGTCTATTAATACTCTAAATAGGCGTATGCCAGTAAAATAAATTAATAAAAATATTTTCTGAAAATCAGGGAAATCGGGCCATTAGGAATAGGCTGAAACCCAAAATTTAAAAATCGCTCTAGCGGCACCAATACTTGTCTTTTCACAAAAAAAAAAAAAAAAAAAAAAAAAAAAACGGTATCTACTATTTAAATAAAAGAAGAAAAAAAGTTACTCAAAATTAGAGAAATCGGATCTTTAAGAGTAAGGATATACTTGAAACGCGAAATTTAAATAGCGCTCTTGCGTTTTATTTTCTCTATATCGTTTTAAAATAAAAGGACAAATTAATTCAGTATATAAACTGTATTTATAACGATGTATATGTTTTATATTTAACAAAAGTATCGTCGTGAAGATAGCGAATGTGAAATATTAATCTAACATGTGTTTGAGAATTATATTTGTATGTAAGAGCGCTCTTTAATAACCTTCAGAAAACGTTTACGTTACATGTTAATAACATTTAAATTAAATTTCAAAGCCACTGAAAATCGATGTAACTTTCGATTGTTTTTATTTACTTAGAACATTGCAATTGTTTTTAAATAGTAACATGTTTTTGTTTTACTGAAACACTGAACCAGTCTTCTTAAATACACAATGTAACTCGAAACTTTCTGTTATTTGTCTATTTTAGTGAATGTAAAGATGATACCAAGGGCCTAGTTGATAAACATGGTTACATTTAAAAATACTCACACAGTATAATGTTGTCTATCAGTGGTAATACATTTAATTTAATTAATAGTACAACATGAATTTTTGTGATTTAATCTCAACAACAACAACAACAATAATAATAATAATAATAATAATAATAATAATAATAATAATAAATCTAAAAATGTTGTTTCTCTTTTGTAATACTTATAAATTGCAGGAATTCTAATTTTGTACCGCCAATACCACACAGTAATGCCATAGTTTATTTCATTTGATTAATTAGTAAAGCCATAAGTGGGATTTTATATTCATTTTTAAAGAAATTTAACTTTCTGTGGAATTCGCTTAGTTCATGCAGCTCCTGCGTGGCGGACTGTTTGAGGTAACCATTAGCAGACATATGCGCTAGTGCATTGTTTTCTTCGCAAAAGAGAAAGAGGACGAATCTTAACATCAAGGTGCAATATTAACCGGTTATAGTTTTGCCCTTTTCCAAAAATTCAATGAAAATTACGTGTTAGCATTTTCAAAGCCTTTACTCCTAAAGGGGTCTCGGAACACTTTCCCACTTGCACTATGTTTAAACAGCTGGTTCTCCTTTCTCTCAAACGATCTGTATAAACGCCCACAGCTGCAGCAATGTTCACCATGTCGTGATTAATTTCGGAAATTGTTATTTGGACAGAACTATTCCCCTCGCATGTGCTTGTTCGGTCATACACATTAATACAAATATTATTTAATAATTCTGCGCAACACAGCTTTAAAAAGTCCACTCTACAACAAACAGAAACATGACGATGACAGAGATGCCAACAATAATTACGGCAGCATCCTCCACCAAACGTTAAAGACAGTGAAACGTCTTTTTTGCGCCTCTTTGTTATTTGCAGGCAGCGTGCACTGTTTGGTGATTTCACGCAATTAAGGAATATCGTTTCTTTTGTTACTGGAAAGTGTCCCGGGGCAGTTTCTCTCTACAGATTATTACGATCATCAAAAGAACGTTTTCCATTCACAGACCTGCAGGCTGCCTGCTGTTCACTGAAGTAAGACCCTATTAGCCACGGAACATATTCCGCTCCTAATACAAAGTTTCGCTTTTACAACTTTCAACTTCCTATTTACTCAATATGCAATTGCATTGGAGAAGAAAAATGATGTAATTACAACATTTATAACTTGGACTTACTGTCAGTCTAATTAAATACACGCTAAGATAATTTAACAATGGACTTTTTCATTTCCTGCTAATGTTCTTCACGGTTAGTGCGAAAAAACAATTTCTATATATAAATTAACCCTTATATAGTTTAAGGTTCATCTAGAAGCCTCGGTCATTTGCATTTGTAACATTCTTAAGGAATTATAGTAGAGAAACCTTAAGAGCGGTTTTCGGGGTATACAGAATCAAATGAGAAAGGGTTGCGGTTCGAGGCTTGGAGCAGCACACGGTAGCTCTGTTTGTAGAGCATCAGCAAGGAACGATGGTTCGAATCCCGGCTGAGAATTTATTTTTTCAAGTCTGGTTTTATATTTCTAATTAAATACATGTTAACATATACCAAACCTAACACTTAATTAAATACAGATTGAATCTAAAGTCCTTCCGTAGTTTCGGGGGGCGATAATACAATATTTATAACATGAATACAACTGTGATAAAATATTTCGTTTTGAAGAGTTTACTTCCAACAGAAATACATAGGAGTTTGATTCCAAATTAAAGAAACCTTCCTCTTCGTTTTCGACGGTTAAAAAGTGGGCTGCTGAGTTTAGGCCGTTCAAGATGATGGGCGCTCAGTCCGTCTAAAAACTGCCACGACCGAGGAGATTGTGACACATTGCGAAGATACACGAAGTTTTGGGTGTGAGGAAGCTTTCACATCGACGGGCGCTGATAACAGGTACCAAAACGCATTTCACAAAAGTGTTTAAACACAATTCTAGTGAGTTTCACAACAGTAGATGAAACACGCCAAGCGCCCAAACAGTGGGAGGCAACAGGTGAAAGTGCACTAACGGTTCCATCTGCAGGAAAAGTCAGGGCTACGGTTTTCTGGGATTCTCATGGTGTGATGATCTTAGACTACTTCTAGAATGGCAGAACCGTCACCAGGTAGTGTTAGTTTCACTACTGTACCTACCGAAGGATGCTATTCAGACTAAACGTTAATGCGTCTGGGATTGTTACTGCAAAACTGCACGACTTTCGCCTCCCAGTTCTTTACATGCGCCACATTCCACTCAGCGATTACTTTACGTTCCCAAACCTGAAGAAATGACTGGATTCACGTCAAACGATGACGTTGAAGCTGAGAGGGACGCTTTTTCTTTGCAGTTGAACCACTTATTAAAAAGTTTGACTAAATGTATTGATCTATAAGGTAACTGCGTCGAAAAATGAATAAATAAATAAATAAAGTTAATATCTTGCCGAGAACTTATAGGATGACCCTGTTCTATGTAAAGCAGCAAAGTGTGGAAAAGCTCTCTAAACTCACTTAAAATGCTCTTACGCACTTCAAACAGCGAACACATTTTACTGCAGGAAACTGTGTAACATCTGGTTTCATATTATACAGAAACGTAACGCTGCGTTACAAAACTGTTCACAACGAGTTGATCTCGCAAGAACCGAACACTCACTTGAGATAATAACCATGTGAAAGGATCTGTCTCTCGTGTGCCTGCAGTTCATTTTTCGCCTCTAATATGAACTCACCTTTATTTTTAGAAGTCTAATATGGTCTGGTGTTTTTATATAACTTTTGAAAAGTTTAATTACACTGCCTCTGTTTTATTTAATTAAATGTTTAAAATTATCTTACTTCAAAAAGAAAAATAAAGTTTGATTAGATTTTCATTTAAAAAATACGTAACTCACATTTAGATTTTAATCATCTTATCTTTCTTATTTCTCCTTTTCTTTACTTTCTCCCATCTCTGGATTCCTTCAACTCATTATCGCTACGCTCTCGAAAGTCATATTTCAGTTATAAAAACAAGTGATAGCTGCTGGGGGTAACACTTGGGCTGTACGGTGGATGACGCAGCTTCTGGAAGCCAAATGTGTTCACAGCATCTTGACGACCCTGCGCAATTGATGAAATAGCTCAGTACATTACTTCCCAGTCACCGTTGTATTACTTTCTTTGAAGTCTATAATTAGAAATTTTCTACAGGTCCAAATATTTGTAATCATGCTCTTCTTCGAGGACTTACAGAGTGCTTCGCCCTTCTTCGACCACTGCATTATGGCGATGTATTCCAAAATTGCTCTCTCTTTGCCATAGCCAAGGTTAAACAACATTCCACGCGCACTTGCATTGCTGACACCCCTATTGATCTGATCTTATGCATATGCAAATTTTGATGAATGTGTTTTAGAAAACCTCAACCTGGCAAATATTTCTTTTGTCTTCAGACACTTTTCACTCGGAATTTCCTTTTTGACAAGGGAGATATTTTTTTGTGTAGGACCCGGTCATGAATCTGGCGATTCTACAAAAGTTCTCATAGGTGCAGGAATATATTTATTCACCTTTATCACTTAGGAACGTAAGCATTTACTTACAGGCAATTTAACTTAATAAAACGTTATATTTCCTAGAAATAACGTCCTCCAAATGACCACAATTCTTCTATATGCACTCGGTAAGTCTTTACTAACAGTACTTTCCAGCATCTTCACAGAGATCCTTTAATTTCTTCCCGAATTCGGTTTTTTTCAACTCCTAAATTTACATTTTTTTGAGAAAATCGTTGTCTAGAATCGATCCCAGGCCAACTTAGAAATAATATATATATTGACCAAGAGCCAAGCTCGAAATATAGTGTGATTTTAGTGTTCAATTTTACGGTTTTTAGTGTGAAATTTTATGTGAACCTTTTTATATTGCACTCTGAGTGTTTTTTTATGAGTTTTTATGCTTTTTAGAAGTTTTTATTACTCTATTAATAGTATATATATACATATATATATATATATTCACAAAAGGGTTAAAGCCATTAGGTTTACACATGTTGTTACAGGAATAAGAACAAAGCCAAAATACAAATGAAAGGGAAGGTTTCCCCGACAAGGAACGCATTGTAATCTTGAGTCTCTTTGTAATGTTACTTCGGGTGAACTAGAACTTGCAAAACAATCGGATATTGAACAAAATGCGATCTCAGGAATTTGGAAAGGGACGAGTAATTCTTTTGTTAACAGTGTATGGAAAACTCGTGCAATAAATATCCAGATGAAATCATAAAACTTCTGTTACGGCTCTCTTTTAATATATCATTTGAGTCAAGAATCTAACACTTAAGATTTTGCTGTGGGTGAACCCGAATAAAACCTTAGAAGACAGCCTGTGAGAGTTTAAATTAGCATTAAAGCTGACCAATAGAAAGATAGGTGTAGGAAGAGAAAATCACGTGACATTTAGAAAGCCATTATAGCGCCTAGACCGATGGACAGGCCTCATCTCTGCACCATGCAAAACAGCCCGGGAGAATTTAATTGTTTTAATGACAACACCGGCCGTGAAAGCCTAAGAAGTATTACTTGTTTATTGGTGTTGAAGTGAGTGGGAGAAGATAAGAAAAAGCCAAAGTGTTAATAAATGGTGAAAACTGGAACTACGAGTGTTATATTTTTTGTTTGTTATCTCCTTTTCCTGTGATTGTGTATCACAAAAACGTTCAGCTAATAGATTGAGCTTATAGCCGAGGAAGAAACATTAGTATATTGCGGTACTCAATGGAGGTTCAACCATTCACCCCTGAGATACCAATCCATTTATAAAATTTGATCACCTCCTTATCCACAATGAATCCCAACCTATAAAAATAAATATACCACAACAAATAAGGCCCCAATTTCAAATTATTCCCAGAGAAAGAAGTCGTAGGCTGAAAGTTCGGGAGACCTAGCCGGCCTCGTCTGGAGATAACACGGTTGGGAAAACATTACATGGAAATTCGTGCGGTGTGGCCCCATCTTGTTGAAAGATCGTGTCTTATTCACAGGGGCTCTGAAGTTCTGCAATATGGGAAAGTAGCTTGCTCTGTCGCTCTCATCTTTAAAGACATCTATATGTCATTTTCAGACTGTGAAGTGGTTTCTCGTGAATTATAAATAGAAATCGACTTCATCGCTCATCTGGTTTCTACTAATCAACTGCAGTAGTGCTTTCTGCTTTTAACCTCAAAGCTACGGATCACGCTTAACTGCAACTAAAAGTCTTCCCACTCACCCCAAATCTCCCGATTCACAGCATCAGCATATCCCTGCATAAATGAAACAATTTAGTCCACTCTTTCATAGTGAAATACAAAGGGGAAGTTTCGCCATACACACCGTTAGGGCATTGAGCGATGAAAATACTTCTTTAGTTAAAAGTTTAACTTACACATAGCATAAACATCGCAACAATGAATCATGTCAGTCTGGAGCGCAGCGTGTAAAACACTGTACTGGAGTCCAGAATGTGGATGCAACAAAACTTATTACGAAATCTAAAAACGCAAACACCAGAAGTTCGGGTAATTACTTATTGACATTCAAACATATCTTTTACTGAAAACATGAGAACGTCTCAGTCACACATTATCAGTTTGCAAACTTTAATAATAATTAATCACTTGAAATGCGAACTCACGGTCTACTTGTGTAAAAGTTCTGGCACAACAAGCTCCATTGGTAGATACAAAATTGTGATTGTGAACCCAAGCACACAAAAGAGGAAACTCCTTCGCACGCATCTCGTGGTTACGTGGAGGGGGGAGGGAGAGAGAACTAAGTAAATGAATCAATATATTGCTACAATTTCCTTCAACCATTCTCAGGTATTGAAAAGCGCGGCACTTCTTACACATTCTCACCTTATACAGCAAAAGGACATTTCCATTTCGATGTCTTTAACTACCAGACGGAACCCCCAAGGGGCGTTCCAAATGACGGAATGTGTTTTACTGTCAAACAGAGCAAGAGATGGACTTCATGGTTTTTGTGGAAGGAAGGTGTGAAAACTTCAGACATCTTTGTCGTTATTTGATCAAGAAGCTCCTGCACACATGGTCGTGCGTCTGCCAGCTGATGACCTGGAATGTCAGACAGGCCTCATGCACACGACGATTTGAGTAAGAAAAGGTGTGTGCACGTGGATGTTGAAGTGTATCGCGGACTGCATAATGAAGATGCGATGACCGACCCAGCGTGGTCCATGCATGACAGAGCAAGAATACTGGAAACTACCTTAAGAATCCTTATCCGCACAGAATCGAGTTCATTGTTCTGTCGCACCTGCCTTTTATTTATAAAAATTATTCAAAGAATATTAACAACACACTACAATGAAGTCGCGTTTCAATAAAAAAAAACAAAAAAAAACCTATTAGCGACCCAAGGAACGTAACTGTTGCGGTTGTAAACATGAAAAGTTATTTGAATAATTTCTTCAAATCTCCATCGAACCTATTTACTAGACAAGAAAACATATTTTATACACAAATACGCCACTTCATTGGTTCTCTTTTGGACAAGAGATCATAGTAGAGGATCATAGTTTCGTCTCCTGTAATGGTTTGCAAAATTTCTCTCTCGAGCCACGGCAGAGCTCCAAATATACCTGACAACAGATCACTCGATGCTACTTTTGGACTGAGTAACGAAGTCTAGACACTAACCTTATTCGTGTTTAAATGTTCATGAATAATTTGAAGGACTGTTTCAAAAAGGCCCAACATTGTTACTACTTTTGCTACAACTTTAAGTCGTCGATCTTCCATAATTTCTCCTTCCACAAGAACGATGTTTTCAGTAGTGAGTACCTCAAAGGGCCAACCTGTACACTCTTCGTCTTCAATGCTTTCTGGACCCATTCTTTTACAGTAGATATATGAGGGGATTGCTGTTTAATTTCATTTGGAGTAAGCCTTCTTTTTTTGAAGTCAATACTCCATTTTGAACATGTCACAATCTTCTACACATCGCCTTCTTTATGCAACTATATCTGAACAACTGAACACAGCGGAGTGAAAATTGCAGCTGCAATTATTTACTTAAGAGATAAGGTATGACATCAGATAAGGGTTTTGTGAAGGCGATAATCCTTTTAGAAGGTCATACTGGGAAGATGCTTCTCAACAAAACTCGGCATTTAACGAACAATTTAATAAACGATTTATCAAGCTCAAAAACCTGCAAAACCTAAATTTGTGCGTGTGTGTTTTAACAATCTGGTGGTCGCAATTTTAGATTCCGAATTATTGCGGTGTATCCATGAAAACATTTTAAAGAAAATTTGTTAAAATCTCCTTGGATTATATTCTGTAGGTACCACAAAAATAGCAACAATGTTCATACATTCAACTTGCTGAGTAATTCGCTTAGTTTACGCAGCTGCTCCGTGACGGACTGTTCATCATCTTGGCGTGCTATTTTACCGTTCTCCAGCACAACCCATGCTGTTCATTTTACTGTTCTCCATCACAACTCTTGCTAGGTATTATTCATTTTCCAGCTGGCCTCATTATAGAATATGCAGAACTAAACAATTTTTTCATGTGCAGGTGTGCATAGTGCAAGGTAACATGTTTCTGTTAGCACCAGACAAAGTATTAGTTATAGTTATAATCGCGGCAATAAACAAGCGGAGGAAGAAGAAAAAAGGACTCAACGGTAGAGTATGGAACGTGACTTTGTACAGCATCACGATAATATTTTTAATTTGTAACCTCACAACTGTGCAGCACCAAAGAGGGAATAAGAAAGAAGAGAGGAAGAAATGATGTAAGATGTACGAGATATGTAATACACACAGATGAACATTGAAGTATGCAATGATTATATCAGTTTGTTGGCATTTGCCATTTCGTTTATCTTCATGTAAAGGAATATACTGCGTTTTTACATAAACTTTGGGGCCTAGTGATTAATCGTTGTGAGCATGCGCCAAACACGAGAACCATTCAGTGTTTGAGTATAAAAATTTAACCTGGCGGTGATAATCACCTCATGACTCACTTCTACACCTTTGGTCCAGGATGAAAGATGTTCAATAAAGAATGATCATAATTTTTACCAGCATAATTTCTCGCTCCAAAATATTTTGTTAGCTTAAAGCGTAATGTACACGCGGTACTAGTGAGAGGTGTGCAAACAGAGACATGTTCAGTTCAGCCTACAGGAAAGTAAATGCGACTAACAATATGCTGCTCTGAAATTCTGTTTTCGTCTCAACAAGCCTTCAGCCGAGGTATTTGAAGAGTACGTTCTTCTCTGTAGTAAAATGTTTAAAGAGTGGAAGCAATCAATTTCAAAGTATAACGCAGTGTTCTCACGAAGTTATGACCAACTCTTTTTTTAACAGAAGGAATGGTACCTGCACACAATTCCAAAAGACCAAAAATGTTGGATGCATTGCTAGGTTTTCTACTGTGAAACTTTTTCTGTTGTCTTACAGTAAGAAAATGTTTTCTCCACACAGCATGAAGTCATCGGTGCAAATTTCACAGAAGCTACTGGTGTAGGTCCCCACGGTAAATCGTCTGATTTTTGTTCCCCTTGAAGAACAGCAGATACATCTTCATCGTTGCAAACCTTGGGGTCCACTGAACTTCAAAGAACAGACTGCGCCCACTGGCCCTGGCAGGGTAAATAATTTCCATTGCATCTTTTAGTGGTAAAGACGCGGATTCCAAGCGTTAATAGCTGCAGGAAGATCGCTGAAATTGACCTTAATAAAGACAAGTGAAGTGAATGTTGTTCTTATTGTGAACAGCCACACAAGCTGCTTCGTTGACGTCAAACGTGTTTATAAAACTGCAGCCAAGTACTCCAAAGGGTGATGGTGGGTTTTATGAACGCAACTGGGCGCTTTCAGAAATGCTTTCTTCATTGGTGAAATAATGCTGTTCGCTCCCGGGAAATTATTCCCAACCTTTTGAGCCAAAATTCATTTAAATTTAATTTTTAAACATTACTTTTATCCATTTTTAGGTTTCATAAGATTCAACTATGTGACTCCCATGATAAAGAAACGGATAATTATGTTAAAATATCACAGTTATCTAGCAAAGAACAAAATAGTAAAACCTAAGAATCCAGGCCCTAGTTATTGCTCATTACTTCACAAAAAACAACGTGAAATATGTGCCTCACCCTCCGCACAGTCCAGGTTTAGTCAATGAGACGTTTTCCTTGTCGTGAGCGGCATATATCATTATTAAAAGCGATTGTAATGGGACAGATGCGGGGATTACTTTGAAAAAAGTAAAGGTATTTGTAACAGTAAGACAGGTATAATGCTTTCTGGCGCAAAAGCCAGCATTTCCTTCTCAAAGCTAACATATTTAAGTTGGACAGCTTTTCTCTCACTTTAACATTTTGCACTAGCACCCCAGTTCCTATGTTTCAGCCTGGCCTGACACCACTTTTAAATGAGGTTTAGTGCACTGTCTTTGTTTTAGGTTCCAGCACATTACTTCACGCAGCCTTATCTAACCGCATGCAACGGTTTACTTTAGCGATTTGTTCCTACTCCACAAGCTTTGAGTTCCAGTGGCGGACTGAAACAAGTAGCATTTGAATTCTTCCTGCAATCATTAACAGCTGAGATCGCAGATAAATTCACGAACGTGATCCTCGAGTGATATTACATGAATAGAATAAGATTAAAAGTAATATATATTTGAATATGGGTGAATTATTTCGTCGTAACGGGCTCGCTTGCTGTGTAACCAAGACTCCAGGGCTGACAATAAGATGGAATGATTAAGTCTGCGGGGTGGGGGAGAGTATAAAATTGCTCGAAGAGTTTGTGATTACGTGACAAAGTGCTCTTGCACTTCTCAGTAACAATAACGGCTTCGGTTATTATTGAGGTCATATCTCGCCGTCTTCAATGAATATACGCGTACAGGATCTTTATCAGCATATTGAGTTACAGCTACAGCAGTTATGTCTGAACACATTAATGTGTGTTTTCCTTCAATTCGTTTTTACGAGGGCAAATCATTAAATTGATGCGGGGTACTATATGTTTCAATGAGGCTATTAACAATAGATGGCAGCATTAGTCGGTTGGCAATTGGAGAGACGCGATACGAGATAATCGATGTTTACAATAGCGAAACAGCAGTCGCAAGATGGCGGCACCTCGAACAGTGCTCCGTGATCAAAATGTAAGGAAATAAATAATATCCACAAAGAAAAGGGTTCTCATCCACGGTGAAAAATGTCTGTCACGTCCAGCTGTTTACAATTGGGGTAGAAGTTCTCTGAAGTATCGAATGCTATACCACCAGTTGAAGATTTGATTCGATCGGACAGAAGGGTAACTACAGACACTGCGACTGGTTGTTCACATGACAGGGTAGGTTTTCACAAACACAAAATGCAAAGAAAACGTCTGACATTACAGCATCTCAGTCGCTATCACGGCGAAAGACACGACATGCCGGCCCGCTTTGTTACCGGTGCGTGAGGGGAGCCCTTGCGTAGACGGCAAGAACTGTCGCTCACCAACTAAAATTCGGGACGTGCTGAGAAATGCAGCGCTGCTTTTTGTTGGCTTCATTTTTGGTGTTGGATGTTGTTGCTATGACAAATAAACCCGTCGTATTCCCCAGACAAGGCAGCAATTCCGAACTGCACTGATGGATGTTTGCTTCCCGCCGCAAGGAATTCTGTTCAATACTAAAGATATTATTTAGTTTGCTGTAAATCCTGCAGAGGTTTTTCAGCTACTAGATGTATGCATTTGAAACTCCGCGCGTGATGTTTATACATTTCAGGCATTCTTGTGTCTCGAAATTCAACGGTTAAGCATAAAAATTCACTCTTGCACTTAAAGACACCTAGTGTAGTGGAGTTGTCCTCCACTCGTTTTACACAACCAATTGTTTCTAGAAAGTAAAGGGTTTTAAACCGTTCGCTTTTCTGATGAGATGAAGTTTGCCTCAGTTGCAGCTAGCCGGTTAACAGGGGTTGGGATATCAAACCATCAACACCACAAAGCTCAATTTACCTGCATTTCACAGGTGAACGGCTATCGCCACACAAGCCTAATCTGCGATAATTGCACTCAAGTCATGGCACTGAGGGATGTAGAACGGCTGGGCAATGTTTAAAACTAGGCTGGTTTCGTCTTACACTTGCAGTATTCCGTGTCTGTCTGTGTTCGCCTTCTCAATAGCACACGGCAGCTTCTACTAGCATCTGTGAGACGGCAGTGTTAAGATAATTCAACTTAAAGCGCTCAACCATGACGATGTTTTATAGGTGTGTGAAACGGAAGTGTGAAGTGCGTTGCATGCAACAAAATGCACACATTTAGACACCAAAGACAAAAATTTGAAGAAAACGGGATTGACTTGAAACTTGTAAATTTCCCATGAATGAAGGAAGTGCAACAGAAGAAGAGTCAACAAATAACAGATTTACAATCTTACTGACTGTATTAGTTCACCGACTGTTCGATACGTATAGAAAAACATTTGCTCCTATATGAAACACAACTGGAGAAGAAATGGTAAATTGCATCAAGGACTTGTTATTACAAATGTTGTGAGCAATGCTAGGGAAGGTAAAATGCTGAACATAAACAAGTTCTTACAATTGTTAATTTTGTCAATCCTCTGCGAGGAAATGGGCAGCCAGCTGCTACCACACACGGGAGTCTGTTTGAACTTCGTAGCGAAGTGCTAGTTTTCTTTCAGAGAATTCAAGGGAGTCAGTAAAGAAATTCTCATGGCTAATGAAGCTCGCCTACCTTGCAGATATTTTTGAGGTTAATCTGTCTTTGAGGGAAGAGGATATCAGTATCTCTAAGTTGTTTAAGAAAATGCCGTTATTAAAAAAGAAACTAGAATTCAGAAGAGAAAATTTTATCTTGCAATGAAACAGAATCAACAATTAGGGTGAAGTTTAAAGCAACATGTTAATGCATTTTCCTACGACTGGGTACGGAATCCGTTTTCAACGACGCTCAAACTTTGAGAGATTAATTGACTTGATGTGCAAGAACAGTGCCTCTTTCTTGGGACAGCTGTTACCCAATACTCCCAAATGTGTGATGATCGTCAATCACTTAGAATTTTCAGATTCCAATTTTATTGCTGTACTGCTAGCATGACTTTGACATTTCTTTTGATAGTTCAAATTAGATCTATCACTTACAACAACAACAACAACCAGTTAGGATGTCATAGAAAACAATTTTCATTAACTTAACAACTGGAATGGGATTTTAAGCTGTCGCAAAGAAAGATATGACTTGTTCTCTTAAACGAAAGGGGGTTCATGGGGAACATTGCTCTACACATATTTTCTATCATTTATGGAATACGTACGGGGTACTATCAAAAAGTTCCAGGACTAGACCAGTACAAAAACAGGAATGAAGATCACACAAGAATGCAAGCAATCCCCACTTCTAATAGGAATACACGCAGCAAAGCCTGTTATGACCCGGAAACAAAACAGTCTTAGCAGTGATAAAGCGATTTTTGGATGCGTTTCTCAGCTGCAATGTTGTGATCACCCTACCTGCAACTGCTATGAGTGGCCGAGGTCGTTAAGACGCGGACTTGCGAGCAAGAGGTCTGGGGTTCTGTTCCCAAAAGGACCGTCCTCCCTGACTGAGATTTTTTCCAGGTTTTCCTCAGTCCTCATAAATGGGAAATGCCGGGGAGGTACCCTAAATTAGACCTGGAACGCTTACTTCCTTACAAACATCCTTACCCAATATGTCATTTCATCTCATGTATCATCAGTGTCCACTGCCTGTGGTGCCTCAGTAGTAAGAACGGGCGTTAAACACTACAAAATAATAATAATAATAATAATAATAATAATAATAATAATAATAATAATAATAATACTTGCTACACTTGGCCCTCTGTAATTACTTCCTTTTCCAAAATATGAAGCAGAGGTTGAAGGGTTCCGTTTTGACTCTGTGAACGAGGTCCAAAGCTTTCACAAGAGATGTGACAGTTATGTACTTTGTACAGTGAAATTAACAAAAGTAGCGCCGATAGCAAGAAGCCAGTCGTCAAGGCCGTATACTGTATGTGCAGGTAGTAAGTTTCAACGAGTTTTTTTTATTTGGTTTATTTACGGGCGCTCTTTAACAGCTCAGGTCATCAGCGTCCCATTCAATTCAGGGCGTGAAACGTCCGACAAATTTTGCTCAGAGGCCTCTTCTTTCAGGCTTGAGGTTCTTTTTCGTGCCGTAAATGTACGACACGGGACCCACGGCTTTACTTCCCTTCAGATTGAAGCCATAATTAGGATTTTTACGCCCGAAAAATGGCCGGGATCGAACCCGCGATCTTTGGTTCAGAAGGTAAGTATGGTTACCACTAGAGCACCAGGACCGATAGTTTCAGCGAGTGGTTCGTATTCATGTTTTTATTGTTCTTCGTTAGTATTGCCACTAGGACTCTTTTAGGGAGAGCCCTGAACCATATTTGAATGTGTACATAGGAAGTAAGTTCTGCATTCCAGTTTGGAGGCAGCACTAAAAGAGGTTTCAAATACTACATATGTACATTACGCCGGAGATATCAGCAGAGGAGCCACCTGTATGTTTAATTGTGAAAGTTTGTATCTTTCCCAATCCACTTATTGAACAGCGTGGGTGCCTAAATGGTTTGTTCCGATTATGTCATTAAAATAAAAGTTAATACTTGAATTATACTGACTGTATTATTATTTTATATCAATGTTCTCTACAACACAATGGAATGGTTTACTTATTGCTGCACGAAACTGTACCAGATTACATGTAATATTAATGCTTCATGTCTCTGTATTTCAGCATTTATATTTATATACATACTGTTAATAAGGAATACAAGCGTAGTATTGGCATACCAGTTCATACCCTTTCAGAAACATTTCATTAGCAATATTTGAGATGTTTACGGAAACTATTTACAATAGCGGGCGATACAGTATGAGATAGCGGTTATAAGTACAAAGTGTAGCGAAAGGACAGGTTCCCTGATTGTCAAGTAGAGAAAGACTTGAACAAGATGCAAGGCCATTTTCATGGCTATTTTCATTTTTATGGAAATGCAGAAATTCATCATTGCGGCATATGGTGAAGAAGCTCCGCACAGAAAACCGTTAGCGACTGGGTCGATGGGTTCGCCTACGAGAGGGAACGTGAGTACTGGTCGCTCCAGCAATTGATTTGGCTGATAAGCGCATAACCTTTTGACAGGCCTCTGCTATGCACACCAATATTCACGACGATTTGAATATGAAAAGTGTGCACATTGGGTTTTACAAGGCACAGCCTCAGAAGTGTCGGCTGCAGCAAATGTATAATGTCCTACTACACATCAGAGAAGAAAGCCAATCCCGTGCTACTCCATCTGTGGGCAAGCAGATGATCGCCGTCTTTTAGGACACCTCAACAGCGAGGTGTACTGAAAATCCTTGCATTGCTCAAATGCAGGATTCAGTAACGGCGAAAAGGAGAAGCGTTCCTCCACCATGATAATGCGCGGCCCCATACAACCGCAAAGCTGGCATCGCTCGGGTTTATTGTTCTGCCGCACCCACATCTTCACCGTATCTCGCTGTTTGATGTCTTATTCCACAACATAAAGGACTCCCTGCAAGGTAGACAATTCTGCAACAATTAGGAAATGGAGACAGCTGCATACTCCCAAACAATGGTATCGCGACGTCACAATGAAGATGACAACAATATATTGAGATATCGCACATGCATTTAACCACTCATACGATAAACGTTACTCTTTGATACTTATCAGATTGTGAAATTAAACGAGGGT
The DNA here is from genome assembly GCA_030762175.1 of Metallyticus violacea. Taxonomy (NCBI): domain Eukaryota; kingdom Metazoa; phylum Arthropoda; class Insecta; order Mantodea; family Metallyticidae; genus Metallyticus; species Metallyticus violacea. Next base: position 3,763,575 of record CM060832.1, read on the forward strand.
TTTATATAATGTAACACATGCTATCTCTTTATTATATTGTTAAATAGAATTCCTTCATTAGTTCATCGACTTCTCATCGAGGCGAAAATCTTTCAACAATGGCGTTATGCCCAGGTTATGAGGAAATTCGGAAATTCTGAACAATATTCAGCATTTTTTTACAAGTTTTACCCTTACGCCAGAAAGTGACATTCTTTTCAATAAATACTTCGATGTTATTTCCAAACTAAAAACTTTTCTAACTGAGTCCAGCAAAACAACTCAACCACTGTTCACTTTAATTATCAAATATAAATGTTTCAAAGTAGACCTTTGTTCATCGGAACCAGCAAATGTTCACGTTTGTTTAATGAACAGATTAACAAGGACAAAGAAAACATCACGTGCTTCAGCAGCAAAGAATGGGAAAGCAACAACGAGCTGGTAGTGTCTATTGATATCTATTAATTCAGAATCAAGCGTACAACAATTTACTAGACCCCAAAAAGGTATCGATATTAGGCAAAATGGTAGAATACTTGGTCTATATGTTAATTGCATTACTTTGTTAATTTTCAGCTATTTGGTTCATTATTACTGTTGTTAACTGAATGTTGATTTAGTGAAGTCATGTCAGGAACTTTTTTTAACAGAAGGTGTTGGTACAGCATGGGTTGCTCTTGTATGTCTTAATTATGGCAGTGCACCCCATAATACAATATTTATATTCCCTAAATAAACATTTTGAAGCTAATGACGAAATTGTAGTGTAAAGTATTAAATTTGTGGTTAGGCAGGACATTTTCCTTGTGCAATTTTCGTATGTGATGGTGTGGGTTAACAAAGAAACGAAAAGAAGTATGACGCGGATTTAGAGCGAGATGTAATGAACGGTGTGAGCAGGATGTTATGTTTTGACTCCTTTTTAAGTGAGGTTAAGAAAACACCCATTTATAACTATTGCCAAGGAAGACTATGTTCTTTTCGTTAAAATTGATGAAGATAAATATGATGCATGTCGATTAGTTTTAAGATGTCCAGTAATTTGGTACTTGATATATTTTGTAAAGTTTATTCACACATATTATTTCATATTTCGTTTACATATGAGAAATATTGTTTGTAAACAATTTCAGATTCTTAAAAACCATCGAAATATTTACTAATGATAAATAATGTCATTTTGTAAACATAATACGGCGTCAAAGTTTCACATTTGCCATTCTATCCCGTATTGGGTGTGATCAAGCATGCAGAAAGGAGGAATCGGGGCTTACAAACTCTGTGACAGGGATATCATTCTCAAGAGAGTTAATAAACAAAATTTGATTGAATTTGAGCAACTTAAATTAAAGAAAATAATTAATTTCTTTCACGGTAATATTAAAAATGTAGGCGTGATATTCAGGATATGTGGTAGCTGTAGAGAACAATTTTGAAGTAGAACTGCAGACCTCCGTTCAACCGTCGTAGTGTATATGTGTTAAGTGCACCGGTTACAGACGATTGGTTAACTATAGAAATGGCATCACGGATCGAACGAGAGAAGAGGAACTTGAAGGGGAAAAATGGATTGCATGCACCAGTTTCCCACACCTCAAACCCTTTTCCTTTAACAGCACTGCCAACTGTGTGACACCTGACTCAACAGGCAGATAGAACTTTCGTGTGCTGCTGAACTAAGGAACGGGCTAGACTGGTACCAAAAACGAGCTAAACTTCCCCTCAAAGGTGCTAAATATTTTCTGTCATCCCCCACAATGGGAATAACCGAGACGAAGTCAACAAGCTCATCTTGTTTATCCTACCCACATGCATTTTGATAAAACGGCGTAGCTGCACAGCAAGCGGAGGATTCCCTCAGTTTCTGTTTACATAGCAAAACAGCCACGGCATTAAAATTATGTTCAGTAGTAAAAGCTACATTTGTTAAATAAGCTAAGTGCTAATGCTTATAAGCTATAAGCATTTCACGATTTTGAATGGTTAAGTTGGCAACAATGCCTTGCACCATATACAAAGAGGAATGTGGTAATTATTATTAATAAATTTAGACATTCAGTGCCGTACGTTAGAATGCTAAGTTCACAAAGCCCTAGACTTTACTCTCCAGATGTTTCAAAGAGCTGACTGCCCGAAGGAGCTATTTAAAAGATTTGGAGTGAAAAAAGGCTACATCTAGCCCGAAAAGGGCTAAATTGGCAACACTGCTCCTTTTGCTCTTATTCACATTCAAACGTTTTGGGCATTAATTTTAAAAGTAAAATAGCAACATTACAAATAGTTTGAATCCTACCAACTTAGGTGCGGTATATTTAAAGTAACTCCAGCTTAAGTTGGCAACTCTTTAGTTCGCTAATGTCATTAACATCCTATGCCAACTGTTCAAACTCAATAAGGGATTGCGTAGCCAACATTATCAGAGGTAAGGATTCCCCACAGTTCGCAACCCACGTCATATTTCATTAATGCCCAGGGGCCCCACTACGAACATCCCCGAATCGCCGTCCAACGCCATCTCTTGACAGAGTCGCTAAGCTTTTTCTTAGCTACGCGTTCACTTTCGGTCGATAGCAGCTGCGTGCGACAGTGCTACCATCTCTCAGACATTTCTTGCAGGGTTTTGAGGTAGGCCAAATTAAACTTTCTGCTGCTATGTAGTAAATATATACCGGGAGTTTCAATGTAGGTGCACAAACGTTCAGAATGATCCGCAGTACGGGGTATTTCCTATGAGCGAGCCCTCTTTCGTTTGCCGCACCGTCAAGGGGTTGTAAGCCTGCTTGTTTTGTTTACAGTGGTAGCGCAGCTGTTCCCGAGTGTGCGTTGTGTTTCTTAATTCGACAGTGTATTATGCCGCATATCCTTATTTGTATTAATTCAGCGGTGAAAGATGCATAGAACCAATTTTGTTTGAGCATACAGTTGATTCTGTTACATACCGTATACTACTTTCAGAGAATGAACCGAAAAGGATGCTCCACTGCGAAAAATTCCATGAGAGATGAGTTTCCAAAGAGAAGGCATTTGTAGCTCCCTCGGTATCGCAAATTAACAGTCTGCGATTGTTATCTCTGGGGTAAATTAAAAAATGTTGTGTACAAAAAGGCCAGGAAATTATCCGGATTTCTCAAAATAAACTACAGCGAGTGATAAACAACTTCCTTGAGAGATGTGTGGAGAATGAAGGCGGGCAGTTTCAACAGCTCACTGACAATGAGACTCTTAAATTGTTTGTTTTACGCTCCAGTTCATCAACGAGACCCGGCATACAACATTTTAGAATATGTCCCTGCACTAGCGGCGAAAACATTTGCAACAGTTGTCGTCTCCCAACTTCAATGCAGGATGACAAAGTCGCATCATTTTGCTCGGCCTGTGCAGTCTACTTATGCCTTCTGTAACCTTTGACAGTTCCCTATCGCAAATTGATGTAATCATTAGTGCAGCCCCCAACGTGATCCAGGTAGGATCACTTTACTCAGCTGTAAAGTATTTCCGGGGGCTGTTCAATAAAGAATAATTATTTTTACAGGCATAATGAACACGTGGTACTAGTTCCTTCCGGGTTCCGGAAGTGTGCAAGTTGAAACATGTTCAGTTCCGCTTACAGGCAAACTGAAATTGTGCTACAGAAATTTGTTCTTCGCTATAACTCTGACGGAAGAGCACATAAACACCACTGCTGTCTACGTGCGTGAGAAAGTCTGACATTTTCACATGTAAGGTGGATAGTTCCTGAACAATGTAGTTGAAGATGATGCTGTAGCAAGCTGTGCTACATCTTGATGTAAAGTTTTATGTGCAAATCTAAATTGTTTGTTTTTACTGGGAAAGTTAGGACCATCCCATTTGTCGATATTTAAGGAATGGTTTATAGCATGATATCACTTTTTAGGTGACTGATGTAAAGAGACAAACTTGAAAATGTCAAAAGTATAGAAAACAGCAGAATAACAGAAAAGTAAACATTTATTGCTATTATTTTTTTAAATAACCTATAAAATTGCATATGAAAAAGGACGTACCTAGTACATGGATTTGAAATATTTGCAGTTTTGTGTTCACAGAGGAAAACCGTGCTATTAAATATTTCATAAAAAAATTTAGCCAAAATTATAAAATAAATAAACATTTTTAAATTTTAGCTCATACAATGACAAACGTGTTCCATTTAATATAGAAGTATGTCGCTTACTAAAATATTACGATCGGTGAATCATATTATACATACTTAGTCCGTCTGGTACTGCTAATTGGTGACGTCATCTAGTTTCCCTTGGCCCTGTCATTACGCTGATTAGTATTGCCGCTTTCTTTTGTTTTTGGCGGCGATCCAAGTAACAAGCATTGCTTTGTATTGTTTTTCATTTTTTCAGTTAAATATGCGTTTTCCTTTAATTTTTTTATTTCTTAATGTGTCAAATTTAAAATGAATTAAGGGGAATATCTCACTATGTTATTCTTGTAAAATTCCTTTGGCGTACTTTCGCCATTGTGTTTTAAGAAAGTACGAGTAAAGAGGGAATTCTTTTTCATTGTGAATAAATTAATGGAGGATTGCTTTGGTATGCTTTGTTAAGTTGTCTAGGGGAAATGTGTTGTCCTATTATTTTTTTCTCTTGTTCTGGGATAAATTTCTTGTGACTTTATTTTGGTACTGTTTATTTATATCCTCTGCATGTTAATGTGCTCAACTAAGAAGAAATTATGCTCCATTTGCACATTGCTGGGCCCCAGTATTTGTTGGAGAAATGTCTAAGGTTTTAGGAGCAAGACATGTGATACAAATATCTTTGGGGTATTTGACATATCAATTAGCTGCTTGTAAAGAAAAAGAAAATGTGAAACTGCTTGGCTCTCTGTTATGAGTTTGATTCTTAAGTCATTTATTTGTTACTTTCTGATCGTGTTGTTTTCACGTTCAGTAACAACAGAAAAGTCTGGTGAGGTATCAAAAAAGAAAAACTCTTATTTTATCCCTCTGAAATTGTACTGGTCATGCAGGAGTGTCCACTGGTAGGGATTTTATTCCTGAGTAGTTCTTGACTAGCCGATGTTGCAAGCATTCAACACTTGTTATAGTAGTTCTACATATAACATTTTTCCTTAGGCTTGATACAAGCTTTGTGCTTTTTCATTCTTTATAAACACTACGGTCGTTTTCGTTGTTGTGACTGTCCTTATTATTGTAACTTCTAATTGCAATGTCTGCACACCCACTTTAATATACACTACTTTTATGTATTACTTTCAAGACGTTATATTCTATCAGTAGATTTTACACGTCGATCTGGGAACTTCGGGTACACTCGTAAACGATGTATTCGCAAACGCATGCAGCGAGTGCACACTGCAGTGGGGCTTTGTTTCTAAACGTAAACATCTGAAAAAGAACAGGGTACAGTAGCGATGACCGATAGAAGTTTCAAATTCCACACAACATTTTTGTTTTATTTTATTGTTGTTGTTATTATTATTATTTGTTTTATAAGTGTATGTGTAGAGCATTATATCATATTATATTTTAACGTATGACATTATCTATACACACACAAAAATATAATCACAAACTAACGTATCTTTACAAATAACTAAATAAACACACGAACAGAAACATTTACCTTATAAAGGGAAAACACACAGAAATAAACTCAAATTAACATCGGGTGTATGAACCCTCAGCACGTATAACGGCCCTCAATCTTCGGGGTTTAGGTGATATCAGCTTTCTACAGTAGTGTGAGCATCTTGAATTTATGATTTAATTTTAACATGAAACTAATTTGCTATAAAGTTTGATCTGTTAGGCGCTCTTAACCACGACATCACTGCTCACACCGAGCGCTGTAACGAGGAGCACTTTTGCGTTCAACAGATGTCAACATTTCAATCTCCCTTCATAACAATGTGATTTCTTATATAAATATCTCTTAAGTGTTTTATGCTTTGAGCCCATTGTTCACAAATAAATTCCTCAAGTTTCAAAAGAGTGTCGATGGATTTTTTCCTGTGGTTGCAGATTATCAATTCTTTTAATACAAACGACACATTTATTTTGTAATAGCCCTTATTTTTATCCAATCTTGAATTTGTTGTGCCTAGTTCATAGTTTTTAAGCTTTCATCATGGCCGAAAATAATTTTCTTACTGCACTCCGGAAGGCCCTATTCTTGCAATGCTAGGGTAAATGGGCCATTCTCTCTCTCTCACTACAGAAAGATTGTACTTCTATATAAACTTTTAACGCGTTAAATATAAAATTTTTAATAATATGTACTTTTTCTTTAATTTTCATTTGTTTCTTTTTTGTGTAAAGCACGAAATAATAATTATTTATTAAAAAGCCCATGTTACGAGTAAATATGCACAACACTCATGTCCTAAAAGTTTCGAAGCGATACGTTATAGTGAAAAATGCTGTAACGACCGCAAAACGCCCCCTAAAGTTTTCAATGGGTCATCCTCCAATATCTTCCTGCTATCACCTACCCTCTCTTCACTGTTCTTACACACCCTAATCCAGTTTTAACTTTATTATATCAAAGCCTATAGGACTTCTGTCATGGAGTTCGAGGTTCGACACACTTTTGTAATAAATCTTCATGTGACAGATCCCTGAACATAATGTCTGATAGAGCATGTTTATATTCTCCTGTTATCTGTGCACGAGCAAAGGGATTCTCATTGGACGAAACAGTTTCCTCACGTCTTCTACATTTGCCTGATAGCCAGCCCAATTCTGTGTCATTTGCAGGTAATTGTTTTTTCTTTATAACTTGTTTTTAAGCTTCTCAGTCTGGTGATCATTCTTTTTTGTAAGTGCCCAGTTCATTCAAATGTTTGCATATTTATATCATCTCCATAAAGGCTTGCCCCATCTCAAAACAAGTTATATATCTCACATTGTAAGCGGGAACAGAATTCTCAACAATTTTCTTTGCTCCTTGTACCATAATTTGTTTTGCAGCTGGTTTTGTGTTGCTGTTTACTTTTATTTTTACATAAACAATGTTTTGTATTCACAATAACATCCACCACTGTTACAGCTCTATTATGACCACCTTTCTGCAATGTACCATCTAAAATTTCCAAGCCATTTTACCCAGAACATAATGTATTATTTTAAAATATTTTAGATACAATTTCTCTATTAATTATTTCATTCTCATTTAGTTCTTTTATTAATTGCTGTATTTTTCTTTAGTTTCTGAGCAGAGCTGCTGAAATTATCTGAGTTGATGTACATGGAGGTTAGAATCCCCATCACTTATTGTCACAGCTATTTCAGGCATACCAACATTCTTCCTTTTTTAAACACTTTTAAATTATTTCTTCTACCCATTCTAACTACTTATGAAATTCATATATAACAATAATGTTCACAAAAACAACTGGCCACCACGGGCACACGAAAAACAGCAATCACATTGAAAAACAACAATTTGGTGCCATCTATGGTAAAAATCATTGAACTAATGTTTTTAACAGGCTGGCCAGTAGCTAAATTTCCATAGTGTACCTTTTTTTAATTTTTTTATTTATGGACGCTCTTTAACATCTCAGGTCATTAGCGTCCCATTCAATTCAGGGCGTGAAACGGCCGACAAATTTTGCTCAGAGGCCTCTTCTTTTAGGCTTGAGGTTCTTTATCTTGGCTAAATGTACGACACGGGACCCAAGGCTTTACTTCCTTTCCAAAGGAAGCCATACTTAGGATTTTTACACCCGAAAAAATCCATCGGTCCTGGCCGGTTTGACTGCGACCTTGAGTTTAGAAGGCAAGTATGGTTTACCACTACACCACTAGGAACAACTCCCTAGTAAAGATTAACAACACATCAGTAGGGCGATATTTGAATATTTTTACCACAACTAGTTCAAAGTTTTAAGAAGTTCCATTCATATTGAGAAAGTTGAAAGTTTAAATAAAAAACATATGGTGATTTTTTTCTATTCCGGAGTATCTTGAGGCGGCACATGTGGTAGTAACGCACATACCCTGACTTTGTGGCTTTTAGGCGATGGATATCTACTACACCTTCAGGCGAGATAGGTTGGTGCTGTGTGCGATGTGACGGTAGCTTCCGCTTTCACCTGTGGATAGGAGGTGTTCTCTATATGTATGAAATGTTAGTGTCTCTCTTCCTCTAGAATGCTATTACCTTAAAATACGTGAGACCGAAGTGACACCAACAGGTTCATAATAAACAGAAGTTGCTCTCTAGTCATCTTTCACTCACAACAGTTCAGCTATCGTTTCTGCCCTCCACGTCTACAGTATGACTCTAAGGTAGCGATGACTATCCGAATGAATGACCGCAAACTACCGTTGTTTTCGTAAATATTCGTTTTACGAAACTGCTTCCTGCAACCGTTTTTGTTTGTGCTTAGTATGCTCCTATTGGAACGTTGTACCTGGCCATGGAAATTTGTAACCAGCATGCAATAATGGGAGGTACTTAGGAGCAGAGCGAGTTTTATTGTTTATGATAATTAATTATCCCTCCAGCAGTTATACTATAATCGACATTTCCCTTAAGAGCAGAGAATTAAATTAGGTGTTTTTGAACACTTATAACTCCAAAACTATTGCCAACGTGTTTTTAAGTGTGTAATAATATTCAGCCCACTCTACTCTTGTAGGAAGTCCTTGCCATGTAGGCATTACATCATCGTCTCAATTTAGCATTTGTTGTTTTCTTGTGAATTATTTACGAACTTTTACTTTTAATTATTGAATAGGTGATATCATCCAGTGAGCGAAGTTGTACAAATTGAAAGAATAATCTTAGGTTATTAAACAAAACTAACAATTTTACAAAATTACAGTACGTGGAAATATAAAAAATGTAATTTAGTTTCAATAGAAGTGAAAGCGTCATCGCCGATTTACGAAAGTGTTCAGAGCCATGTGGGTCAGTGAAAAATGAAAACAAATGTATAAAACACAAAGTAATAAGAACAAGTAATCTAACTATATCTCGACAAAAAATGTGTTTTAGACAATGACAATGAAACTGATTTATAATTTGTTAATAAAAGTTGCGAAGCGCACTGATGAATGTTTTATTTGCTGTTTATACCTAACTTTATTACTGTAAATTTGAAACATATAAAACAATATTTACACCTGCATAAATGAAAATGGCAGCATTCGATTTTATGATACTTTCAAATGGTAAATACTTGTGAGGGAAACAGATTTTCTAGAGCAAAATAAACTGAATTTGATATTGAAGACATCTGTTACGAGCATACTTCCACAAATGAGAAGTTAGAGCTATTTTTGAGCTAAAATTCACCTTTAAATCACATTATCAATAGAATTTTCAGTTTGTTTTAGAGAGCACTTTTGAAATTCTGGCAAACATCCCACTAAAGTCATCAGTGGCCAAGACCCTGCACGTCTACATGTTGGTCAAGAAGGGAAGAGAATGATTCCCTAATAGAAAGCGTCTATTTTCAAGCAAGATGGGGTCAAATACCTAAATCTGTTACAGCTTTTCTGCCCTAGCCGGGAAATTCACCAGATATGAGAATGTTTGGCAGCTGGTGAACAAAACGCTTAATAGCTGCCAAAGGCGGATCGAGTTGTGTATACTTGATAAAAAGTGCAATTCTCCATTCTAAAATGAAATAAATGTTATTTTTGCCCTCACAATCTCATATTACATTTAAAACATGGCCAGGCTTTCTCTACCTCTCTCATTTTAAGTTCGTTACCTAAGCTAGTGATGTTTCCTCTTTGCATTCTGCCTCAATATCCTGTTGGTTGATTTCTCCGAGCCTTTTTATAACTTCCTCCAAACATAAACACTATTCCCTGCTTCCTTCACCCACACCCTGTCGGTCCTGGTGGTGTAGTGGTAACCATACTTGCCTGCTAAACCCCAAGATCGCGGGCTCGAACCCGGCCGGATAGATGGATTTTTCTGGTGTAAAAATCTTAAGTATGGCTTCCTTCGGAAGGGAAGTAAAGGCGTGGGTCGTACATTTACGGCAGGAAAACGAACCTCATACCAGAAAGAAGAGACCACTGAGAAAAATTTGTCGGCCGTTTCACGCGATAGGACGCAGATGACCTGAGATGTTAAAGAGCATCCGTAAATAAACCAAATCAATACATTCTCCCACACTCGATCTAGAAGTAAAAGAACGTAATGAAACAATTGTTCGCCGTCTTTAACGAAGTCGCCATTGAGAACTTCACACACACATATTTATATCATCTTCCATAAATTCTGCAAGTTGATTTCCCGCATCCTCAGATGGAAACCTTGCTGTTATGCGGGCCGAGTTAGACATTGACCCAAATTGCAATACCGTTCCGCGAAAAACCTGATAACCCACTTGTTCCATTTACCATACGCAATAACAAAAGCGTAAATTATCACTTTTGCCTTCCTTGGAAACGAAATGATGTCAAAGCATGTGAAACGTGTTCTGTGATGCGTGGGGGGGGGGGGGGGTTCTTTATATACACTGCACCTATTTCAAAATATTTCATTTAAGTTGATAAAATATAAAAAGTTTCCTTTATATAAAGTCTGAACTTGATGTTGATCTAATAGAATAGTTTCGCACTTATTAAAAATTAAAAATGAAGCAATTTGGTATAAGTTTTAATAAAAACTTATTACTGTAGCTTTTGGAAACGAAAACACAGAATCAGTGATAACAAATTTAACACTAAAGGGGAAAAAAACACCTTTTATGCAATTTTGGCATTAAAACACCCTTCTTATGACGCTGTAATTCTGACATTGTTACCTAGCAACTAGTATTCATCGCCTTCACAACACAATTTCAAACAACAAAAGAAAAGCTAAAATCACACCAACATTCAAACACGAGAATCATTTTATAAAACAAATGTTTTGAAACTACAACAACAAGTACCTTAATAATCATCATAAATTAACTTTCTTTTGGAAATATTGAAAATGCAATGAATTAATTAATCACATTACAATTACTTTGTTTTCATTAACCATTAGTAATCTCTATTATACTGGCAGAAAACATATTTAACTATTACTTTGTTTGGTAAATATTAAAAGTACAATCAGAATATATTATTCCTGAACCACCACTCATATCTACTGCATTATCATTTCGCCTTCCTATTATTTCTATTTTACATTCCGCTATGTAAGATTCAGCAACTAATGTTATTACTTTTCATATTAATAACCAACAAACATTATATTATATATTTATCAGATCTGGAAAATATGCCAACAAGATTTTTTCATGTTTCTCTTTTCTCCATGTAGAGAACACGTTATGTTCCTTTTCGTATACACTGTTTGGTTTTTGAGGAATTAACAAATCCCCAGCTTCCCTTATAACTTCTGGAATGATATCCATATTTTTAATATACAAAATTGCGGAATTAGCATCCATTTCCATTTGAAATCTTCAAAACATAACAAAATAACATCATCATAGAAACAAGTACTAGAAACAATGCAGTATAAGAAATCACAATATCTACTACATCATAAAAACTTTTTAATACTTTTTAAAAACGTTTCAATGCTAAAATTGCAAAAAGCGTTGTATGCAACACGTGTTCGTTCTGAATACTCGTGAAAATTAGCGCGTGAGCGGGGGTGAACATTACACACTAGTTATGTTACTTAAGCAGAACTGAAAACTTTCATTACTAGCGTTTCTGTCTACAAAGTTTGGAAACAAGTTGACTAAGATGAAATATTCCAGACGTGACGTGTAACACAGCGTTCTGAATTTATGTCCAAAGATGACGACACAACCATAACAAACAATGAGATTGGATTTCTTTTTGTATAAAAACAATAATACTATTACTGCAGCAGGAAATTCAAGTTTCAAGTTATTGTACAACGTAATTATGAAAGCAACGTCTGAGAACATGTAAAACACACAACAATTTGAGAGACAAGACTAAAGTAAAATTGTTAAGGTGTTCAATAAAGCATTATCACAGTTTTTCGTGCTAAAATTTAACTTCACAATTTTTTGTTACCTTACACGTGGTGCTAGTTTAATTGTTGCCACTTCCGGTTTCCGCCTGTGAATCTGTGCAAGTTAGGACATGTTCAGTTCCGGACATGACACAATATTTCACTTTCGTCTCAACAAATCTCCAACTGAGTAATAGTTCTAAGATGTTCATAGAGGGCAGGCAAACAGTTTCAAAGACCGCTGCTCCAGTTTGAGCTCTGACACTAATGCCGTTGAGAGAGCATCATTGAATAACATTAAGAACTCTTTTAGAAATTCTGAAATTTCACTGGGAGACACCCACACGTTATGTTTGTGTACGGTGGGTTGCAAGACTGTTGAAGATGCGAATTTTCTTGAATCACTTCCATAGAGCAAACAGCGAAGTTCTGTATTGAAATCACCACCATTACCAACACAAAAACAGCTTCTGCTTCTGCTAGAAAAGTTATGGTCAATTCATTTTTCGATTTTAAAGGAAGGGTTTAAGCACCTTAACTGAGCAACGTTCTGAAAACTTCACGCAAAATGCCCCATTTCTATGTTACGGGCTTATACAGGCACACCCAGTGACAAGACATTTGCATTACCTGAAAAGGGTGTGCAGAAAGAGGGGTGTATTTTGAACAAGAGAATGACGTATAAACAAACGCCTATCTTAAGTGCTGTACGCTTTGACTTCTAAATTGCAGTTCTGTTGATGTTTCAGAGGTATTAGCAATGATACCTCCGTGTTATCTCTTCCAATCACACAGAAAACATCTGCTTACATCACCTGATAAGACTTTCAGTATTATATTTCCTGGGTCTAATCACCTGTCTCCCACGGAAATACCGAAGTCTTCAAAATAGTCATAATTACATTTGCTGAATAAGAAAAAGTAAACGTCTATTTTATAAATCACTTTAAGTTTAGTTACATGCCACACCATGTAACTAAATTTGTAGAATACAATAAAAAATCCTTACGATACCCATATTGCACTCATTTACTGTAAAATTACTTAATTTTGCTATATATCAAACAACCGCATTAAAAAGAAACGCAGGAGTTGTGTAAACTACGCGAATTCCTCAGCAAGTGAACGTTATTACAGAGCAGAAAAGTTACACATTGAGCTTACAGAAACTGGGAGCAAGCAGTGACTTGTGTGTCTACTACCAGGAGCCCATAGTTCAAAACACTCACCTTTTCTTGTGGAAGACGGGCCAAGCCAGTTTAACTAGTTGCCATATATTTTTTCTCTCCCCCCCCCCCAGAGCCTTTGATAATATAGCGATAGTGATTTTCTTTTTGAAGCACCAATAATATTTAATTTTCAACCAATATCAGTGTAGGATTTAAGAGCAAACAAACTACAACTGCCAGAGGTTGGGATGTAGAGTAACGGTCATATCAAAAGATTGTCGTCTCTTTTGTATACAATGAATGTGGCAGTAATATCTTATAGTTGCTATCTTCACGACAATACTTGTTAAAATGTGCTTCGTTAAAAATTACGAGTTATTTATTCCCCTCCCCCCCATTGAGAGAAAATTAAACGAAAGAGAGTTTTGTAAATTTCGGTTTTAAGGTACACCCCTATTCCAAATGGTCTGATTTTCCCAATTATCCAAAATTATTTTTCTTATTTAATTTAAATAATAGATATCGAGTTTCGTTACAAAGAAAAAAAAACAAAACAAAATTATTGGCGCCGCTAGAGCGATTTTTAAATTTTGAGTTTCAGGTAAACTCCCACTCCTAATAATCTGATTTCGCTGATGTTTATAAACCATTTTTCTTATTTTATTTCCATGGTATATACCGAGTTCCGTATTCCTGCCCCTAGAGCGATTTTTAAATTTTGTGTGTTAGAATAATCCTCGCTGATAATGTTGTGATTTCGCTGATTTCCAGAAACTTCCTTTTTATTTATTTCAATTACATATAGCGAGTTTTGTTGAGAAAAAATAAAAATATCGGTCGTTAGAGCGTTAACAGTTATAAATATTATATAATTAAATTTTGTTTTCATCGTCATTTTGGAGCCTAGTAAGTAGGATAGATGTAGATTTGAGGAAAATTATAAAAAATCTACTAATGGGCAACACCTCTATAGAAAGAATGGAGGGAGGTTCTTATTTCTCCACTGAGCAACAGAATTGATTTTAGTGATAGGAATAAGGCTTACTATTTCTGTATTAAAACCGTTCAGAGACGAGCAACTTTTGTTAGAAATTATTATACTTTTAAATTCCCTAAATACCTACATAACAGCCTATTTAGTGCTTTTTTGTCAATCAGCCCATTAAAAACATTCTTTACAGCAACTTAAAAGTCACTCACCATGCGAACAGGCCTGAGGCTGTTTCTTCTCTGGCGCCTGATCAGCCGCGATAGGCGCTCCGTTCTCTGAATGCTGGTCAATTTGGTGCCGGGCAGTTCCTCTAACACGTCGTCGTCGTCTTCTTCCTGGTCTTCTACCTCGAAATGGTGTGCCGAAGACATCGAATCCATGACCCTCACTCTCTCGAACACCTCCTCCACCACTTCCTTGGCACTGTCCTCGTCTAGGGACAGCTCTCTGTGTCTCATCATGGGACTACTTGGGGAGGTGCCCCTGGAGGTGACCGTGGAGAGGGGCATGATGCTGTTCTCTGTGTTGCTCCTCAAACTCAAAGTGCTGCGCAGTTCGTTCATGAAGTCCCCGATACTGCCGGCAGAAGCCCCCAGTCCTGGTCTGGGTAAAGTGTTGTTCTTGCGGGGCGTGCCCGGGCTCTGTGGGACCGAGGCGTACCCCACGCGGAGATGCTGTCCGTTAGACCCGTTGATGGTCAACTTATCGATGTCCGACATGCTGGAGCGACGTCGCATCCTAAGCCGAGGGTTGGCTGGGAACTTGAGCGTCGCATCCCCGTCATTCACCGGCTCTTGCTCTTCCTCTTGAGGTGACGTCGGCGATGTCTTGATGAGTAGCAAAGCGGGTTTCGATACCAAGTAAAGCCCATACTGAGTGCATGGCGCCTCCATGCCCGCCATAATTCAACTGGCTTTGCAACGCTCCGAACTGCCGTTATCAAACACTCGAACACTTCCTTCCGCTTTGTGTGCGCCACACTTTTATCCTCTCTGCTCATTAAACACTCTCCAGGGAACACAGAGCAGACACTTTCTGCCTGATCACCTCGGCCTGATTCGCGTTATGCGACCACATGAAGAAAACAAAACTCCAACAAGTGCCAGCGTGACCACTTGTTGGTACGAGCGACACGTCACGTGTAGGAGAGGAGGAGGGGGAGGGCGGCATGGAGGTGGGGATGAGAGTAAACACTGAAGATATTACGTTCAACCCCTCTGCTTCTCGTGTGTTTTGTTTACAGCCTTGTAAAGTCAACCTATATACCGCCTCTCCCACAACAGAAATATGTCACAATGCAACTACATGTTATAAAATAATAGCAACAGCTAAACTTTTTAACAATTCTACACATTATTAAAAACATGTTTTAAATTTTTCCGAAATATCAAATGTGTCTTCCTTATAGCTGAATTACTATAAAGCCAACCCAGTAATTAATTGAATGACATTGTAAAAGCAGAAAGATGAAAATAAATATAATGATTAATATACAAAAAAAATGCTAGTTATTTACAGTACAAAGCACCAATTCCAAAATTTAAAAAACTAACATTTCAAATATTTAACAAGTGGAAAGCTTATACGAGGGCGGATTGGTAAAAACATTTGTTTCTCAATATTCTCTTCTTTGGTCAAGCTGATTCCGTCAGGTCTTTCTAGCTGTGCATAATACTCGGTTATAGCCCTGGTAACCTCTTCCCCCTTTCCGCAAGCCAAATTTTGAGATTAGCAAAGAGAAAAAAAGTCATGTGCGGAACTATTTCGACTTTGAGCATCGCAGCGCGAGCAGCAAACAGTCCAGTAACAGCCAGTCATTGTTTTGCCCTTTTCCAAATAGTCAATCATGACGTTCTGCAAGACCGAAATAAAGCATGCCATCACTTTTCTCGCTGATAAAACGGCTTTAGCTTCTTTCGGTGCACTTTCACCTTCGTCAATTCTCTGTTTTGACTGACGTCTTGTCTCCGGGTGTAGTGGTGCGTCCAAGTTTCGTCTACAGTCACAAAACGACGTCAGAAGTCATTCGGGTTATGTTGCAACTTTTCAGAACACGATTTTGAAACGTCATATCTCGAGTACTTTTGGTTTGGAGTCAACAAATGCGGCACTCAGCTTCTTCATGTGCAGAACTTCATGCAGGATTGTGTACCGTTCATATGAGATGTCCACCGTCTCAGCAATCTCACGACGATCTTCTATCATGTTACCATGAATTTTATCGATCATTTCTTCAGAAGAAACCTCAATCGATCTTGCATCATCTGCAGTGCTCGTACGGTCACGTTTAAATTCATCTATCCTGTAATAAATGTCTTGATTGCTGGTGTACTGTTCCCATGCACTTCCTTCAGCTCTGGGCCGCAGTTTACTTTTTTAAATAAAATGTTTTATCACTGCCCGTTCTCGTCTTTATCCATTTCTACGAAACGTGTTATATTGGTCACATAATATAGTTGCCTGTGCTTTGCATCTGTTTGAAAATTTGAACAAAACCGTTGCAAGATCACTATTGCCAAAGTCATGCCGCTTAACCAAATTTCCCGCATTTTCGTTGAAATTTCCCAGCTTCGTATACACACAAATAACTAGCAAAGTTTGCACTGTCACATTTTCTTCAACTCACGTTTTTATTGGCATGTGTTTTCTACGCGTTTGAACTGTTGGGAGGGAAAGGGCCAGTCTTTTCAACTGCAGTTTGTGGGACCGCAAGTTTTTCAGGTGTGTCAACATAGAAGCGTTTAGAAATTAGACATGTTTTAGTTTACATTTCTTGAAGAGGCGACAGTTTCGTTATTACACTAAAATACATACACCTCAATAGTCTCGCTATGACAAATGTGACTGATGTCAACCATCTCTGAATTGCAGAGGGACTATTTGGCAATTCTTCCCTCTCGAACATCGTATTTATATAACGGATCTTAAAGCGAACAATGTCCACGTTTTATTAAATGTATACCATAAAGAGATGTTACAGGTAGCTGCAAAGCTATGAACCCTTTTTTCTAATTAAAAAAACTCCTGCTAGTCATAAAAGGAATGTAATTTATGTTTATTAGTACTACTAGTATTAATACAATTTTTATTTATTTCCATCTTGAGCTAATCATGGACATGTATGCTCAAATTGTTCTAAAGAAAAACATTTGTAAACTTTGTGTAACATTTATATTATATTAGGTTGTGTTTTCTATTTTTGAATAAATATTTATGACGTCAGTTCCGCTTTTTTTAAACTGAAACCTGATAATCCTATATAAGAGCAGTAGCTACATCTTGTTGTAAGAGCCTATAAGCGTAGAATGTGGATACTTAGAGGCATTAAAGATTGTATTAATATTCTAAATAGAACGGTTCAATAATTCCACACCAACATGTCCTATGCTAAGGAATTTTTTCTTTATAAATTATAGATGAGTTAAAAACGAGTAACTGTAATAACAGACAAAATAATACACACACACACACACACACACACACACACACCATTAAGAACCTTAGTAAGGTTACTTTTTTAACGAATCTCCTATAAACCTTTCATTTGTATTACCTACTTGTTTTAACGCTTATTATCACATGAGATGAAATAATAAATTGGGAGACATTTTGGATAGAAAGCTCTCCAGACCTAAGTTTAAGGTACCTTCTCAGTATTTGCCGTTAATAAGACGGTGATTTAGTGCTAACCATAATTGTGTTGTGGAACCAAGAACGCCCGGCCTGGGTCGATGGATTTTATAGAGCTAAAATTCATAAGTATAGCAGCCTTCGGAAGGCAAGTAAAGCGATTGATCCCGTGTCGTAGATTTACGGCACGTAAAAGAACCTTCAGCCTGAAAGATGAACAAAATTTGTCGGCAGTTTCACGCCTGGATTGAATGGGACGCTAATAGCCAGAGTTGTTTAACAACTTTCGTAAAAAATAAATAAATTGATGACTCCTGCCACTAGCTCTCAATTCTTGTCTGATGATGAATTTCCTTGCCAATAGCTGAAAATGCATTAACAACACTCTTCGCAAATGAAGTGGGCATTGTTTACGAGACACAAACTATAAAATGAGTTGTAGCAAGCAATCGTTGCGATTGAAACAAGCGAGGCGAAGCGAGCGACATCGGGCGTTGAAGATAAAAGCGGGTTATCAGGTGAAAGTTGCCGTTTCTGTTTTTGAATAATTTACAGTCCAGGCTATCTCGTTAAATGCTTTCAAAAGTTTGCTCTACAAATATGATTACTTTCGACCCAACATGAAATTATTCTTTTTAATAAACAGAGAAAACAATCCAGAACGTTTGTCAATTAATTGCACAGTTTTATGTGCAATCCAATAAGCACACATTCATTTTTCAAATTTCATAAAATTTCGCACTAAGTTTCTTTCATAATTTTTTTTGGTTCAATGTCAGCCCATTGTTCTCAAGTAGGCATGGCGATACTGTAGCGGACTTATGAGGTCAGGACACCCATAGGGCGGCGCTACGTTGTCCTAATGAATAAAAAGTAAAGTTGGTATGATTATAGTGCACTAGGGGGATTCTTAAACTTAATGGCACTTAAAACATAGTCTGTAAGAATCGATGAAATTAATTAATAAGTTTGCAGTTCTTGGCGCCTTAAAGTTATCTGGCATTCACCTTCTCACAATAATGGAAAACTCAAAAACTTCGAAAACAGCTTGACGTGACAAGAAATCGAACCCAGGACCTCTGGATTAGTAGGCGCAAAGACTACCACTAGACCTACGAGTTCATTTTATTTAAGGACTCTCTCTCATAGTTCCGTTCAATTAAGGACGTGAATTTTGCTGAGAGACTTGAGCATAATGTGGGTATACAGGTTCTATTAAAGTGGTAAGGCGTGTTAGCTGTTTTGTTTTTATTAACTTAATGTGATTTAGGATCTTGTTGTGTACCTCATACTACCACGTTTAAATTCCTAAACTGCAGTAATTAAAGGAAGAGTGGATGAAGAGCATACACCGTTCAAGTTAATGGTAAAACAAGTGTATATTGTATTGTATTGTATTGTAGTGTATTAGAATCAGATTTAAAAATCTTAGTCACGGCCAGCTTTGGATCCATGGATAATTGACCCTCTGTGTCAACATTCTAAACCACACAGTGTGCATCAAGCTGAGCATGCTGTATTTAGTTCAGTTTATTGAATGACTGCCATGGCTGAAAAACTGCTTTGGGGGGGGGGGGTTGTACATTAGTGAAATTGCTAAAGAATATGCCTGGGAGAGTGCTATACATCACCAGAAGTGCTGCATGGAAGCGTGCGCAGCCTGCAACAATCAATACAACAAAGTATGGTCAGGTGCTCAAGTCACAGCAGTGAACGAGACCATGGTTAACAGCTGTCGTTATTGCAGACATGTGGTAGTGCGTTCACTTACACAGGAGACGAGCTATCTGGTTCTCCGACACCGAAGGTTACAGTGATTTCGTTCTTCGACTGTCGTGGTATGAAAGTCCTCCCACGGCTAATGAGTTCTACAACACTATTTTCAGCTTCCTGAGCTGCATTCGTCTGACTGGCGTCTTCACTATAGCAATGGATGCCCTCACATTGTTGTTCAACATGTGCCCAGAAAATAAAAACACTGACTGTTTGCTACTCCTTTTATAGTGCCGTGTGACTTTGTTCTGTTTCCTCGTCTCAAGAACGAGCTTAGGAACCAGCATTTCGGCTCATCAACGGCTGTGGTGAAAAAGGCGGAGAAGGCCATGAAGTGGTTTCCAGCACGTCTTCCAGGACTAGAACACCAGCTGGACAACTCAATGGGGACTACTTCGAAAAAGACAATGCCTAGTGTATTTCGTCAGCAAAAATCATTCTCAGTCTCGTAAAATATGACGATTACTAGCAAAAGGAATAGATTTAGAACCAGCCAACAAATGAACAAGAAAACTTTCACAAGGACATGGACAATGCTAAAGTCTCTCAGCAGTCATAAGCGCTTTGATGAGGGGCTTATTATGATTTGGGGGGAACATCGTGAAAATATAAAAAAAAAATTATTAATGATCAAATTATCTTGTTATGGTGACAAAAATGTTATTTTAGGCCCCAACATTTACCAAAATAAAAAACACATTGGAAGGTGAGCTGGGCATGTAGAGCGCCTGTAAATCATTCATAGCGTCTCATAAAAGCTGACAAATTCAAAAGTTTCTGTTATCTGGAACGCAAATCCCGTCACGCAGGGCACAGATGTTCTCACCTTCACACAAAACAAAGTATCATCTGCAGAAACAGCCTGCTGCGTCATTGGAAGAGTGTATTCGTGCAACCTCGTTCATTTGCATTGATTACAATGCGTCACGGCACAAATTAGCATTGAACAAGTTTTGCAAGCGCCACTTTGAAGTTCAAGCAAAATGCTGCGCATCTCTCTCCACACATCAAAAGCACTACGGTACTCGCACTGAGATATTGTCAACAGAGCTTGTGCAAGTTCCTGATCTCTTTTATAAGATTTTCCAGCATTGCAAAATTTCACTCCAAGAAACAACAGCAACTCGCAAGGTGCAAGGTCAGGGCTGTAGGGTGAATGAGCAAGTGCTTTGGCGACTTCCAGTTTCCTCAAAATTTGCAACTGTTCTATAAGTACGTGCATTGTCGTGCAAACGCAACAGCCTGGAAGTTTCTGTTTTTGGACGCCGCCGCCTCAGCTCTTCAAATAAAGGATATAAAGTATAAGTGTCATAGTATTTTCCATTCATTGTCATTCCTTCAGGCATACAGTCAACCACTAATGATCTTCATAATTGAAGAAAACAGTGAACATTCGCTTCCGAGAACGAAACTCTTGTCAAAGAACAACTGTCCTGTGTCTTTCTCATTTACCCACACGCAGTTCTGAGCTTAATTTGGAATGGTATAGAAATAAAACGAACTTTCATCACCAGTGCATGTATCTGTCAAACGTTTAGGACCATTTGGTGGAAACATGCTCAGGAGTTTCCTTTCTACTCTTTATTGTTGAGAACCCATTTTGCAGAGCGCAGCTTTAAATGCTCATATAGTATACTGTCAATGTTGCCAACACTGATACCCACTTCCATACTTAACATTTAAACAGTAATATGTTCATTTTCCTCCACTAAGTTCCTCACTGTTTGAATTGTTCTCTCGTTCACAGCTTCCCGAGGCCGGCCAGAGCGAGGGTTGTCTTTCAAAGTCTCTCGCCCTTCTTCAAATGATCAAATCCATCTTGCAATGATGTTAAATGAACACACTTGATCACCATGAACAGCTACCAAGTCCTCGCTCTTTCACCTGCTTATTAGCGTGTGAAAATGTCGAATGTAAAGTTTTGTTTAGGAATGTTCATGATTTTTCACCAGCTACTGACACAGGACTGAACTCAACGGACTGTACGACAGTGACTATGCAAGTTTAAACTTGCACTTATACATATTTTGATAGCTTAGTGTTAGTTACATTTTGTAGACATTAATGATGGATAGGCTGGTTGCAGAACTTTTTGATGCCGCTCGTCATCTGACATGAACAAAGTAAATGGTCCACCGTTTCCTAATATCAGTGAAACATTAGAATGTGTTCGACAACAAGCCTTATAAATTAAAACTTCCTGACTTGAGAAACCTTTCTTTGAAACAATTTTGGCGTTTTAGTAAAGTGTTCTGAGCTCATAGTTGGTCGATGGCCTAACACAGGTTCTCAACCTGTGGTACGTGAACTACTGCCGGGCGGTAAGTAAAACGTTAGCAAATAAGATAAATTAACATTTGCTTTACAAACAACAGTTTTACTATAAGTAAAGGGAAACAATAGATTTTACACTATCATAAAAATTTTGTGTGATACTGTACGGAAGTTCAATTTTAATACAGCGACAATGTCAGAGCGCAACTTAAATGTATTTGATCAGAAAACAATGGGATACATTTTGCGTTTGAGTAGTTGCGAGACGTATTTACAGTTAAGAAAGCAGTTAAGTTACATTACCGCAGTTGAATACGAGATTTTTATTTGTTAAATTATCATATTTATATGCAATTTGTCGGTCCTGATGGTGTAGTGGTTACCACACTTGCCTCCTATACCTAAGTTCGCGGGTTCAATCTCGGCCAGGATCGATCGATTTTTTCGGGCGTAAAAATCCTAAGTATGGCTTCCTTCGGAAGGGAAGTAAAGCCGTGAGTCCCTTGTCGTACATTTAGGGCACGAAAAAGAACCTCAAGCCTGAAAGAGAGGCCTCTGAACAAAATTTGTCGGCCGTTTCACGCCCTGAATTGAATGGAACGCTGATGACCTGAGATGTTAAAGAGCGTCCATAAATAAATAAATTAAAAAATAAAGTGATACCATATTCAGAATAAATAAATTATAACATGGATAAGCGGTTAATTAAAGGACTCTGCTAGAAAGCTCAAAGGGACAAATGAGTGCGGTAAATAATTCTACTCTGCCACAAGCCACTATTTCTAATGCTAAGCATCCAACAGAGGACATCATTGTAGAAGAAAGCAACACGTAAATACAACATAAGCCATTTATCAAAAGATTTCACATATATAGGAGATGGAGAGGAAACCTTCCCAATATCTCAGCGTGAGATTTGTCATGAAACACTTTCAAATCATTCGATGAAACCTTCCCTTTTGCAATGTCATTTTGACACCAAGCACGGCGATTTGAAACTCAAACTCTGGAATATTTTCAGAGAAAACTATCAGATTTGTCATCAAGGAAAAAATAAAACCTCATTTGCAGGATCTAACATGAAGGCTCTGGAGACATGGAGTCAGTTTAAGAGTAGCTAAGGCGGAGAGCCATTAACATTACCGGCTGTTGTAGACATGGTTAAAATATTGTTGAGTGAGAAGGCAGCAAAACACCTTGAGGTGTTCCATTATCCGATGACTACATTCCGAACAGTTTTAGATTTGTCTGCAAATTATAGCAGCAGTTAATACAAACAATTTCCGCTAGTGAATATTTGTCATACAATTGGATGAAAGTACATACGTAAGAAGGAAGGAAGAATTCTTGTTATGTGAATCACTGCCTGCTCCAACAATCTCAAACGAAATACTTTGAACATTTATGAGAATTAATTGGAATAAATGAGTTGTGTTTGTTCTGATGGAGCACGTGTTACAGACAGAAGTCCCGAGTTATGAATTCATAATTATTTTCCATTTCGTGCACTGAAATGAGTGCTGAACATGACTCTTTTACTTCTCACTGAAGTTTGGAGGCTGTCGAGGGGAACTGTTTGAACTTTGTTCAGAAGTGCAGATTTCAATTATTTCACTGATTTTTTTTTAATGGTGTTTAACTCCCATTTTTACTACTGAGGCACCACAAGCGGTGACACTGATGACACATGAAATGATAAATTGGGAAAGGATTTTTTTTTAAGGAAGGAAGCTTTCCAGGGCTAAGTTTTAGGTACCTCCCCGGCATTTGCCATTTATGAAGACCGAGGAAAAATCTCGGTCAGGCAGGACGGTCCTGGAGACCTCTCGCTCAAGAGTCCGCGCTTTAACGACCTCGGCCACCCCATGGCGGCATTTCACTGATGAGCTGATGTATTTTGCCGCCTCCACCAGTATGCAGGATAAACTTGCAGAAAAACTGAGCTTCATGATAACAGAAATGAATCTTCCTTTCCATTGTTGGATGCTTCTTCATCGTGAACTGACAGTAAATATTAAGGAAACCTGTTTTCTATTGCTGACACCTTACCAGAAACCTTAACTCTTTCCAAGAAAGACGGATTGGTCGAGCTATCATGTGACGAAAGTCTCAGCAAATGATTCAACAGACTTCTGGATGGCAGGAAAAAGCTATACATTTTATGTTACTAATGACCTTTGTGAATGTGGATTTTCTTCTCTAATTCATACGGAAAACAAGTCAGTGAAACCAAACATTAAAGATGTGTGTTTAACTAACCAAGCAAACGCAACCTTCGCACTGAAACATATAATGTGAGTCATAAATTAGTTAAAAGCTGTTACTGACGGTAACTCTAATATCAGCAATATATGTTTGTTGAAGTTTGCTTATGTATTCATTTTAACTTTAAAATTCATTTTAAGACATTTCATAGAACAATCCATTGAATAGGAATGCATTGAACAGTTTTTCTCCAATAAATATCTAATTCAAAATATTACACAAAAGAAATATAACTAAATAAATCACTAATGTAGAGAAATGTTGTTTTGACCCTAGCACCACAAATTCACACATCACATTTACATCTAATATCCTGTGTACGTCACATATGTACCGCTTTCTGGAAGGATAATGCAACCCCTACACGTTTACATCATCCAATCCTTGAAAGATTTCTTTCAGTTCTGAGGACGCTACGGACGATGTTTCAGCAGTTCAAACTTTGCAGCTTCCTTGCCTGTTATTGCGTTTCTTTGTGTAAGATTCCAAAACCCAAAAACGGCTCCTCTAAGACTTTGGTGTTTTGCGCTAACTACAAAAAAAAAATCACGATTAATTTCCTATAGTTTTTTATTCATTCTTGTTAAGAGGGAAACATTAGGAAAGAAGAGGGGGAAGCATCTTCTGTAGGGGACTTTTCTATTAGCGGTTATTTGCAGTGGCGGTGATACTGTGAGCATTTGACCGAGGAATGTGAAAAGAAGTGGCAGGAAGATCCATTATGTTTGTACATTAGCACATGCATTACCTACAAAGTCTACAGTTTTAAACGACTGAATATAATTATGAAACTAGATGGATTAAATATTTCAAAAGAAATATTTAATATAATATTATTATTTAAATTAATATTAAATATTTCAATCATACATATAAAGTCTGACGCAGGAGCTGCGCAAATTGAGCGAATTCCTTAGCATGTTGAATTTGTGAACGTTATTACAGAACGGAAGAGCTGAGAAGTTACAAATTGACTTTACAGAAATTGGGAGCAAACAGCAATCTGTGTGTCTACTACTTGGAGACCACAGTTCAAGACATTCACATAGTCTTTTAGAAGATGGGCCAAGCCAGTGTAGTTACTCTCTACGTTTTTCTCCCATGATATAGCGCTAGAGATTCGCACCAATAACATTTGCCAATAGCAGACAATCTCCACGTGGAGTGGTGTAACAACTTCAGCCAATAGCAGTCTAGGATTAACAGCAGACAAACGTACAACTGCAGGAGAGTTTGTCAGTGTTATTGTTGGGATAGCGAGTAACGGTCATATCAGTAGTTTCCGCCTCTTTTGATACCGGCTGGGTATACAATGAGCATGGCAGTAATAAATTTCACAGTTGTTATCTTCATGTTATTACTTTCGTTAAAAATAAAACATACGCATCGTTATAAATTGTGTATCAATATATCTTTTTAAATAAAAAACAATTGAGAGAAATTTAAAAACTAAAGTGCTTTTTGAATTTCGGTTTTCAGATATATAAATTGTATATACCGAGTTTTGTTGCGAAAAAACACTAGAGCAATTATTAAATTTTGGGTTTCAGATTAACCCCTCTCCTAACAATTTCATTTTGCTTATTTATAGAAACTAGTTTTTATTATTTTTTTCAATGGAATATGCCGTGTTTCGTTGAGAAAAAACAAAAATTTCGGCCGCTATAGAGATTTTACATTTTCGCTTTTGCTTTACCCCGAACTCCAATGGTCAAAAGAGCGTTGACACACACATATTACTTTGGTATCAGGCAAGTAGGGTCGCTGCAGATTTAAAAATCTTTTCATGGGTACAACTGCAATGGAAATGAAACAACATTACATTTGTAGTAAGCATTCCACTGTTTCATCCTAGATTAATGGAAAACGAACACACAAAACATCCATTCTAATTCTTTTTCTTTGCAGACTGGGCAGACCAACTGCAAATATTAACGGTGATTCACAATGTTTTCTGTAGAGCCAGGCTTCAGTGTGGTGCACGAAAACCAGGATTATTTGTTTCAATAGGTGCGTTACTATTATAAATTCTCTCTTTGTTGTACATTTATTCTAGTTAATAAGAAACGCCACTGCCAAAAGCTGCTTTTATTTAACTCGCGGCCTGTTTATTAAAGAATATTATTGACAACATACCTTTATAACTTTTGTTGAAGTGTTCCCAGCGTTTTTGTCAATGATATGCTGGAAACAAATTTTTGACAGGTACTTCAGAATCCCTTCCGCAGCCTTCATCGCTGCTTCTAATGATAAAAAAAAAGCCTCCCAAGAGGATGTTTCTTCAATTTGGGGAAGCTAAATCTGGACTATACGGAGGGTGACGGACGCACTTTATGTTGATTTTTGTGAAATATTCAGTAACAACTTTTGCAACACACTTTGTTGAAAAATGTGATGACCATGAAGCAACCACTTTGGGGGAGGGTTTTCACACAGAACTTTGTTTGCTCTCATGATCGAAATGGTGTCATCAGCTTTGATTACCTTCACCTGTCTATAACATCAAATCTTGCAGTTTCTTAACGTTATTCGACGATCATCTCTCATAATGACAGAAGCTGTGTTAATGTTTTCTACATTAGAGCGCCTTCCTTCTTTAAACATTTTAACTGTCTTCGAGCTGTGCTATAAAGAAGAACTCTACATAGAGAATTTCAGAGCATGTCACCGTGGGAGGAACTGAACATGTTTGAACTTTGACACCCTTACAGATGGGAATCTGAAGTGACAACAGTGAAGTATTCAGCTAACAAAATACTGTAAAAGTACATTAATATTATAATATTAAATTAGGCTGATGTTACCTGAAGCGACTAAAGCCTCGCCATCTTTATTTACTGAGAGCAGTCTTAAACTTTATTACAAGTACATTGTGTTTGCTGCCTGAACATGTTGAGCGCAAATCCCAGTTTGATGTCCCCCTGTGAAATGCGAACAACAATTTTCCATTAGCCCCTGCAGAGTTTCTCTGATGCAGCCCATTTCAAAATCCGCGGTCTCACAATCCCCCCCCCCCTCCTTTGCCCTGATTACTGAGCTTGGAAAGTCAATGATTTTTATGAAACTCGTGCAGGTATCGACATCACATGAGAGTGCCAAGTAATAAAGCGCTTGTTACTATAAATACGTTCAAACATTTTTTGAGGTATAGAACTTTTAACGAAAAACAAAAACTGTTAATTTGAAAAGAAAAACAAATCTAGTGCGTGGTTGAAAATACTGCAGCATTTAAAACAATGGTGTATGTTTAGAAAGAGTCAAAACCTTCGAGGTAAAAACTGTGTTATCATACATTTTTAATTGCTAACATTTAATTTTTAAGCACTACATTGTTTGGTTTTAATGTATTTTGTTTCTTAGCGATTAACGTAACAACTTTTAAGACATTTATCCGTTTTACAAAAGACACGAATACTTGGAAATTGGTTTATGTTATGGAATTTCTGTAGCAACTGTAGAGGTGAGTTGTTGAGTTCGCCACTAGTAAGGTATAAACTCATTTTGTTTTCTTTATTTACTAAAGAACACAAGCATCTAGAACACTATTCCTATTTTTCGAAAAAAAAATCGCGAATTTTTTAGAAACTTTTAATTTTATGCATTATCATATGTGGACTATTAAAATTTCATTAATTTTTTAAATATTCAACCACTCTTATTATGTATTCAGGTATCATTTTGATCTATAGTTTTCTTTAATATAAATGCAAGTTAATCACATTTCATAATGATCTCGTTTTTACACGACACAGCTTTCAACACTCTCAGGAGCAGGTGACTTGTATCACAGTTTGCAACCTTACAGGCTACTGCTGCTATTGCCTCCCATTGCTCACGCGAAACTTCCCGAAGTTTATTGAGGCTCTCAGGAACATTTTCACCCATCATGTCCCAAACATGCTCAATGGGGTTGAGATCAGGGCTTCGTGCTGGTCAAACTAGCGCCAGAATCCACATCTCACGCAAGTACTCTGTCAAATGTGGACGGGCATTTTCATGCATGAAGCGGAAATCATTACATACATATAGAGCAAAGAGGATAATACGATCCTGAAGAATTTCCTCAGTGTACAGGGCCCCGTTCTCCACAAAAACCAATTCTGTACTGACTCCCACATTGATACCACCCCACCTTCTCCTAAAAGTCGTGAAAGGACAGTTTTCCATTGCTCCTTAGTCCACTGCAGATGTTGACGAGCAAGCAAAGGCGTGCTTGCCGATGTTGCTGGATACGCAGGGAACCTCTTGCTGGTCCACTAGAGGCGAGCCGTGATCTTCAAATCATCTTCTCACTGTTCTCACGCTGATGCTCTTTACAAGTGATCTTGAGCTTCTACGACTGTTGTGTGACGATCAGCCGCAGAAATTGATTACTCAGACAGATGTCACCCTTCTGCGACCTGATCTTCTGCAGTAGATACCAACCTTCGGTATGCCCTTTGTAAGTAGAGACATTGACTGGGCAATGTAACGCACGACCCGTTCATCTTCCAACAGCAACTGCTTTCGACTTAACGGCATCTCTACCTCATGAGACTATGTGCCAAACTGATTGAAATACCTCAATAATAAAATAAAACTTAACAATGCTATTAGACATTTCAACTGGCGCAGTGTAATTAAGCTGCAATTATTTTTGTGCTCAAACAATAAGGGCAATTATACACCTGAATACGAAGTGTTTGCAAAATGCTTGGAAAGGTATTTAATATTTCCAGAATGAATGGAATTATAATAAAATTATTATTTTTTTGGCCTCTGAGTATAAAAGTTACACTATCTTGCTATTACATGGTTAAATGTTCAGTATGTCTACATACGACATATTGAAGCTGCTCGCCAAGCACACACCTGAGCACACATACTGTCTGTGTGTACGAACTCACAATTAGCGACATACAGATGTGACCGTGATACATGTCAACCTGACAGGCGCTTATCGCTATTAACATAAAAGGGATGTACTTACATTGAGTTGCATGACGATCTTGTTGTACGCCCAGTGCCACCGCTCCTTGGCCGTCATCTTCCTCCTCTCCGGCTGCTGAGCTGCAGGTTTCACCACGACCTCCGCTTCCTCGTCCTCGAACGATACGCTCTTTGACTTTTCGCCCTGGGACTGCGAAGAAGGTCTTCCCCCGGTGCCCGTGGCGACCTCGCTGGCCGTGGGACTACCGACGAGAGACTCCGGGACGCCCCCGCCGTGGGACTGTTCGTCCAAACTTTGCTGTTTCTGCATCATCATGCTGGGCGGCGGCGATGGGGACTCGGGTGCCTTGTGTGGGGAAGGTTTATAAGGCTCTATTAAACTGTTCTCCTGGGGGAAGCCCCTATTCGGCGGGGGCGATGTTGGAAACGGTTCCACGGGCGTATCCGAAGCGCCGTAACGGTCTATCAGCACCGACGGAGGCGATTCTCTAAAGTTCATGCTCTTGTTGTAGTAGCCGTTCATCTCGGCGGCGGCGGCGGTGGCGTTGTGGAGGGTCACTTCCTCGGCACAGCTGTCGAGGGATTCCTGAGGCCGGAGGTAGCCTCTACTGTTCTGCGAGGAGGGATGGAGGACGGCATTGCTGGTGATGGTAACTGTGCTTGTGACGACGGTCGCGGTAGTGGCTGCCACGGGTTTAGAAGATGATTCTTGGTCCCAACTGCCCCTGTGCGTGGCGGACTGTTGCTGATGGTACCCGGCCGAGGCCGTCGTCGTGGTGGTCGTGGTTGTGGGGAGCGACGTCGTGGCGGAAGACGATGCCGGGGGCGCCAAGGGCTCCGTCTCCGCGGCCGGGGTGGTGGTCTCGCCCGCAGTCGAGTAGTCGTAGATTCCCCGCCGGAGCTGCTGCTGCTGCTGCTGCTGCTGCTGGGCGTGAGCGGACGAGCTGATGGAGGACACGGCCGTTTCGAACGAGTCCCTTAAGTCGTCGTCGCGCGACTCAAGCGAGTCAGTGTTCTGCTGGAGCAGCGGACTTGCCGCCCTCCTCGCGCCCCCTGTCAGGAAGTTCTTCCTCGTCTCGGCGGTGGCGACCGGCATGGTGTCGTTATAGTACCCGGCATCTTCCTCCTCCTCTTGCATGTTGTAGTAGTAGTCCTCTTGATGGTACCCTCCCTTACCCCCACTTGGCACAACCGCGTTAGTCCTCACCTCTTCCTCCACACCGTCTTGTGGCAAGTTGTCTGTGCTGCGGTACGCATAGTTATAGTCCTCATTATACCCGTCGTCTTTGCTGGTCTGGGGCGTGCCGTAGTAGCTGGAGTAAGCGTCCTGACCCTCGGCGGCGATGGGGTATCCGTCGTGATCGTACTCTGCCGAAGCCGTTCGGGAGATGGGCGCTCTGCCGCGCCTACTTGGGGTAATGACGGAGGGGGTCGGCGCGGTGACCGTCGAGGTCGTCACGTCGGTGGCACTGTGGTACTTGTTTAGCCTAGAGGCTGTCATCGGGGTTGGGGGTAGGGTTTTGTGCGGAGTTTTGGGCAACTGGTTTCCGGGCGGCCGGCCGGGGGGCACGGTGGTGTTGTTGTACGCGGACGTGGCGGTTCCCGCGATGGCTGTCGTCACTGCCGACCCATAGTCGTCGTAGTAGCCGGCGTTCGTGATGACAGGAGCGTAATCGTAGTCCTCCACGGAGCTCTGCCTGCTTCCAGAACGCCTGTGGAGGCGCCGGCCGCCCCTCGGGGTGGACGATGTGCTGTTGTTGACGACAGCGTTGGAAGCGGCAGGGTAGTCGTTGATGACCGTACCGCCCCCGGTCGAATACTCGTCCTCGTACCCCTGCGCGCTGTAGTAATCGTCCTCCTTGCCCGTTGTTGGCCCATAGCCGTCCACCATCTTGGAACTGCTCCGGTTGGCCGAACGCCGGGTGTTGAGGCGGTTCTCATACTGATCTCTGCTGTCCCCGCCATACTGGTCCTGATAGCGGTACCCTCCGGAGTCCCATTGTCGATCCTCGTCTTCTTGTCCAAACCTGAAACAGCAGTACGTACACACTACAACATGGTCTACAGCTGATTGACTTATTTAACTGCGCAGCCCACTCAAGGTGACAGCCTGACCTTTATCAAAAACATCAGCGTCGAAGAGAATTACAGCGCGTCACGACTAAAAAATTTATATTGCCGATAGTAATATATCGTTTTCCGAGGTGAAAATCTTTCCTTCCGAAATTAATTCTTGCAGTAGCCCGTAAATACAACATGTATTGCATTATATTTATTATTTAACCTGATCTGCTTTTATATTATTCATACAATGAAATATTAGGAAATATCGCTGTTGTTGTCGCGTGTTTTATAAGAGTTTATTGTTTGGTAATGTTATTTACTGAAAGCCTGTATATTGTGATCACTTGCCAGTCATCAGTTGCTAACACACAATCATAAAATGGAAGTAACGATGTGAGAGATTGCAGACCTACTGGAAACAAGATTATAAAGCTGCTGTCGCGATTCTAAGGTGTCGTTAGTGAGGGTGTAACACAAAGATGCAAAGATTAGTTACTAGTTACGATGTTGTTTCCTTTACATGATTTTATTGTGACTTCCTATTCAGTACTTGAAGTAGGACGTGAAGGAATATGTATTTACTAATGCTGAAAAAATCGACATGCCCATGGTGTGTGGAGAACATAGGAAGAATGTGTTCTTTCTTGACGCACTACACTTGTCTTCAGCGATTGTTTAAAAAACGTTGGATTGGACGAAAGGGAGTTGTACTTTGGCCAGCCCATTCACCAGATTTGACCGCTTTCTCTGTGGGGAAAGCTAAAAGACACTGTCTACAAGAACATACCGACATACCAGAAGATATGAAACAACTGCCTGTTCTGAAACTTCTGCTGAAATGTTACAATCTTTACATGACACACTGGAAGTTTGTGGTGGTCATCATTTTGAACATAATCTGTGAAGACCAGTTTTCGAGAGTATTGGCACATGATACAGTAAAAACAAAATGTAACACGTGTTTTCTGGAAAAATCAGAAAAATAAACACTAGATAAAAAGTAAGCATTCGAACTAGTAACTAAGTAGTT
Source organism: Metallyticus violacea (assembly GCA_030762175.1). Classification (NCBI taxonomy): domain Eukaryota; kingdom Metazoa; phylum Arthropoda; class Insecta; order Mantodea; family Metallyticidae; genus Metallyticus; species Metallyticus violacea. The sequence goes on from CM060832.1 coordinate 3,795,630, forward strand.
AAATTTGATAGGCAACTATTTAAAATGTTCATGTAATTAACTCATAAACTACTTGCATTAGAATCCTGCAAAAAACACAATTGACATTCTAATTTCCTCTTGTTTTATTTTCTTAATGTCAATGGGCATTGTTGCGTTTGAAACAATGTAACAATTTTCAAGAAATGCCTTCTAATAAACATTAACATCTCTGTATGAGCCTCAAATCTGTAAAAGCAGCACATCAATATCAAAAATATTTGCGGTGACAATGCCTTCCGTCTTTTGTTTCGTAAACGAAGTGCTCGAAAGACGATAATTGCTTCAACTCGGCAATAGTAACATCAGATGACTACTAGCTAAGAAATGTAGCATGTTCACAAACATACGAGATCGTGGCTTGAGTGAGCAGCACTTCTCTACCAGGTAAACACAGAAGGTTCGATCACCAAGTTCTGAGACGAGTCCATGTGTCATGCCAAGTTAATTAAGACCCAGTTGCAAACGCATTTGCAGTTCGTATTAACATTCCTTTGAAAAAAATATTATATATAAACATGTTTAAGCCCGCTAGTGTTTGTTTTAAACGAAAGGAACGTTCAGCACACATTCAAGAAGTGTTTCATATTTGACCAACTTCCCTGAGGTAAACAGTAAAACCAAAATATCAGCTGATTTCTTTGTCTGTAAAAGAGATGTATCAATTATTTGCAGAAGCTAGATGGCAGATGTAAGTACAGTGCTCATTGGTTATCAAGTAGAGAAAGACATGGACAAGATGAACTGCATGTTTTTGTGTAATGGAAGCGTCAAAACTGCAAAGAATTATCAGTATGTGGTCCAGTAGTCCCTGTGCAAAAGACCGTTGAATGTGTTGCTAGTGGCAGGGACTGTGAGTACTTGTCGTCCGTCGACACCGCGCTCTCCCAGCTTGTGTCTGACCTGATTATGACTGATCAGTTCAGATTTCCCCAAATTAAAGAAACACCTTCTTGAGAGGCATTTTGCATCATCAGAAGCAGTGATAAAGGCTGCGGAAGAGATTCTGGTTTCAACACTAGTGGGACAGGTGTACTGCACCCAACAGGGACTACTTTGAGAAACATAATCAAAATGAGTAAAGATGTGCTGTAAAAATTATTATCGTAGTTTTTTTAAAATCTCTAGTACTGTTACAGGACTAGTCTCAGAACTTTTTGATCAAACTCATACATCGTAGAAGTGGAACTGAGGGTTTAAACAAATTACACTTGGGTTACACAACAGCAGGAAGCAAAGGCTTCTACATGCAGACAATACACCTATTTAGTGTTTGTGCAGGAAAAACAGAGTGTCTTGAGTGCGAGATTAACAACAGCGTTCAATACAATCTACTCTAGTGATGCAAATTTCTTGTACTGAGGAAATGCACTACCGACCTGCTTTCCTGAAACCCGTACTCGGTGCTCGTGCTGTAATAGTCTGTGGAGCTGAAGAACTGCGAATTTTCGTAACTCCTGCATTCAATTCAAAATAACACAAAATAAATATACAAGCTCCATGCCATTGAGAATTACATCATGTGCTTCAAGATGATTCTCTAATTTGTATATTTTAAGGATATTATCTTTGTCTTTACTTTAATAACCAAAACAATTGGAACTTTGAGTACTCATCAAAATAAAATCTTTAGTATTAAATATAGCCTCGCTATCTAAAACTTCCTGTCAACGTGAGGGAAGACTCCATTGTGATAGAACATCCATCCAGTTTGGAATTGTCCTCGGACGTGATTATCCTCCCCCCCCCCATAAAGGGAAAAAATGATAATCTGATAGTGCACTAGATTCTCCCAACAAAGACGGATGATTTCACGAGTCACCTTAGCTTTATGTGGTTTTGCATTATCGTGCAAAAGATTTCTTAGTTTTAGGCTTTTAATGAACAAGTTACAGATGGCAGAGGTTCACCAAACAGTCTTTGGTTTCGATTGTTTGGAGACAGATTCATGGGGTGATGACGTCATTTCTCATCGTATATCAAGCAGTCTATACTCCTGTTGATGCGACAATACTTTCAGCTCGTGTCACCTTCTGTTCGTGTGGAACTCTGCGACCGAGTTTATATTTTTTTTTTTCTAGCTGTTAGAGATGCAGCTGATGTTGAATTGTTATGCCACGTTCTCACAAGCCTGGCTGCTGTTCGCCGCAGTAGTGTATTTATTACAGTGTCACCAAAACATCTTCAACAGGGGCATAGATCTAACGGTTTCGATGACACACCCGCAACCCCCTCCCCGGTTATCAGTTGTCTTATAAATTTACCTTTTCCCTGCCTGCCAGCAGAGTTCAGCATGACCATTTCCCTCTGCTCGATCCTGTAAAGGATTTTCTCTCCATTCATCCGCACCCCCTCCTCACAGACGGGACAAATTCTGCGCTTACATTCGTCAGCGATCTTAATTATCCGTCATGCGAGCCCCTGTCTAGTGAGCTTAGTCCCTGTTTTGATGTACCGCTCCATCCCCGGCTCAGATTTTAGCCCTGATTGTACTGACAGCGAAATATCTCTTTACGTTGCGCAAACGTCTTCTGCCTATTCATAACCCTCCTCCATGCGTTCTTTCAATTTCCCTGACTCGCATCTATTGTGTGCAACATTGTAAAGTTATGCTTAAATCATTATATTATTAATAAAAATAAACACTTCCGTCATTAATAGTTCAGAAAAAAATGAAAAATCAATTTCACCTATCTACTTGGCCAGAACTAGAGAAAGTGTATAGTGGTTGAAAGGTTTAGATGCGGGTAGGGTATCAACAGAACGTGGGAAAACCTTTCACCCATATCGTATACATAAACACATGATGTAATTCTCATGCTTCTATCAGCATTCCACTAAACATTCTTAAAACATTTCAACAACTTGAAGGTGTAATCACAACAGACTCATGAACTCTTTGATTGCCCGGATTTTGACATGACACTTACCAACCACTCTGGCGGGATGTATTCCACGTTCGACGAAGTAAGATCACGTGACATATGTGGGAAAGTTTAGTAATTACAAAATGTGTATTTCATAATAAGTTATAATTAATGTGGGTCTTGACTTAATAGTTAAGGTGTTCAATAAAGAACGATCATCATTTGTCCCGGCGTTTCTGCCAGTCCTCAAAGACATGTTTCAGAATCGCCTCCGCAGCCTCACTGCTGCTTCTGGAAGACCTGACATCTCTGGGAGCAGGTTCGACATGGAATATGCGGTGGCCGTAACTTTCCCAGCAGAAGTGACCACTTTTGTATTGGTGATCACGGAGATTTTCTGTTTGCTCTCAGTATCGAAATGAAGTACTCAAGTAACATCAGCAGTGAAAGAAATGCCTAGTGAACATGTTAGGAAAAGTGGCATAACGTTCTCTCACAATGACAGCAGCTGTGTTATAGGAAACAACGAATGCTCTACAGATCTGAACCTAGGACTCGTTGAGACGAAAGCAGCACATTGTTCGTCGTCTGTCATCTCCAGGTTGCTGTAGACGGAACTAGCAATGATTCAACTTGCACTATTCTCACAACAGTGAAAATATTGTAAACATTCGAGCGGGAAATTATGCCTGTAAAGAGTTACGACATAAGGAATTTTATTTCACAATATGCTGAGACTTTTTCAGGCTATTTCAAAAAGCAAAATATTTCAATATAAAATCGCTCTCCTTTTCAATCATTGCATCAGCTTCTTTCATTTCATTTCTCCCAGATCTTTCTCCTCTCATTTTGTTTTTCGGGAGAATAATCTGAGAATAAGAAAGGCTATATGGAGGACGTTCAATCTCTGAATGCTGAAGGCGGTTTGTGATAGTGTGCAGAAGAAGAATATGAACGGTTTTAGACTGAGCATCGTTTCAGCTTTATCCTAACTGCGCTCAAATACTGTTCGTGTCATATCCCGAAGAAATATGTGGCGCATTTGCTCAGACTGACTCTGGGCTTGCAACTCTAATTATACATCCAGGTTTCGTCCCATGACATGTGTCAACGTCATACTGCGCCCAAAAGGCTATGTTAAATCATTTTCTCTTACACATTACCCAAGAACTTATGAGGAGCGGTTCATAAGTTTCCGGACTGGTGATAGAATAAAAAGGCAGGTATCCCGCCACCCAAAAAATAGTGCGAAGCTGGAAAACGGCACCCTTCAGCACATTATCATTCGTGAATCTCCAACCTCAAAGTGAAAACAGGTAATGGGGGCTAATTGTGGAAGTCGCATGTACTACCTCAACGCTGCGTTTCTTTCTTTTAAACGCATCACCAGTTCCATTATATTCTTCGTACACTGTGCGACCTTGGCCTTTCTAGGAGCGCTTTACTACGTCACTGTATTGCTTCTCTTTTTGAGACTAGAGGACCTCTCGTGACGAAGGGTTACATTACTATCCTCTCGCTACATGCCAAGAGTTCAAAACTTTCTGACAACATTCCACGTGCATTTGAAGTGCGTTGTTATGGAAATCTTGCAGCTGATTCTCGTCCCAAGAACTTCCTCCTCTAGAAGGGAAAGGTTTTCCTGTGCCAGCTTACACTTCCACTTGTTCATCTTCAAGTTTGACCATTTCCTCATAGTGGAATATGAAACTTCTTCTTTACTTTAGTTACTAGATCTGTATTATGCTTAAATGACTTCTCCAAGCAAATGAATGGGAAGGAAACGTAGTGTTTACAATCCTTAAATATGAGAGCATCACGTAGCAGCAGTGAATTATGGCAGGCAGGAAACTCATTTGTGCAGATTTAGCACTTCATTGATGTCAGTGCTGGAATGACCAGAGCATTGTTCACTACGTTGGTGTTTGTCAAACATATTGTATGAATTCCAAGATATTTATACCCTCATATCATAGAATTCCGATGATTGATAATCCTGAAGCTAGGGACGCCACTTTTTTACACGTTGTTCTGATTAAGCACGCCATTGGCTATTGACCAATGTTGTGGAATTATTGATGTGGCATATGGGAAGCTTAATAATGGAATAATGCCTTATTAATGGGGATTAAGAATTAAAATATAAATAATGAGATCCATCAATTATTTATTTATTTACCCCAGCAAGAGTTAAGGCCGTGGGGCCTTTTCTTTCACTCTCCAGACGAAAAACCGCAAAAATATACAGTACAATATACATAATTGTACAAAATACATAAAAGCCAAATTAAAGATATATACCTTATGCAAATATAATATATTTTAATACAGTTAAAAGCTAAAAAAATAGTGTAAGAATTTCACTTGTTATTCAATAATTTTTTCTAGTACAAGGGGAGCTGAAGGAGAGGAAAAAAATAGGAAGAGGAATAATAATAATAATAATAATAATAATAATAATAATAATAATAATAATAATAATAATAATAATAATAATAATAAGCGAGAGACTAACTGCTGTTGTTGTTGTTATTAATAATGTTTAACGCCCGTTTTCACTACTGAGGCACCACAGGCGTACTAACGACAATTTAATCTACGTTTAGTGTCTCTCTGACTTCAGGAGGAAGGGAGTTCCAGGGAACTGACACGCTGAGTGATGTTGAGTAGAAATGTGACGAGGGATAGACAGTAAAGTCACATTCCGGGTTCGAGGTACGGACAGGTATGCGAAGAGAGGCGATATACTGAGGGGAGGAGGTACGGAGGATTTTGAACAGGAGCGTAAGGGAATGGAAAGTCCTGCGTTCTTTTAGAGGTAGCTCCGACATTTGATTGTGTAGGAGTTACGAGTATTGAAGCCTGACATTGTGAACGAGTTGTAATCTGTCCTGTATTCGCATTAGAGCACAAGACATCACAATAATGATGCGTCTCATTGCTAGTATTTTACTTATTAAGTCCGCCATGTGTCACGTGGAAATGTCCTCCAAGTTTTTTATTTATTTATTTTTTGCCTTATTAATATGTAACTTCAGGTGTTACATTTACTCAAAAACTGAACCATTGCAGTAGAACAACATATAAAAAAACAATAAAGGATTGAGTGGTCGGTATATATGCCGGGTTTAATGCCTAACAAATTTCCTGTGTAAAGATACACCTTCAAGCAAATCCTTAAATATTAAAATAGCTAAAACTGCCATGCTTCAATTGCAAGTGTAACAACTAGAACATGTCAATAAACATGCTAAAAGCTAAGCCTTGCTTTCATTAAAAAAGTTAGCTCAATAAAGTAAAAAAATTCATTAATAATACATATTTGTATCACATTTCCAGAGAAAATATTCTTCTGCATTTCATTTTGTTAATGCAATCAACTACATAATTCATAAAGCAGTAGCTTAAAGTATAACACTTTTAAAAGTAAAAACCATTACCTCATAATAGCTTTTTTGTATCTACAATGCTATTTAATATATTTATTTTTTCATATTTAAAATTGTCATTGTGACTAAAATAACAAAGGCGCGATAAAAAGATTGGATGTACATGGAGCATACTGTACTTATAATACATTAATTAATGTGTTTTTCACACTTTACATATCTGCGTCTGCAGGTACATTGTTTCCTGTGTCTATTGCACAGGACATTGTCGACAGCATACACGACCTTCTGCAGCTTGTATTATAACAAACGATACCCTGTGTGCAGGGTCTTACATTTATTTAGATAAAAAAGGCACTTAAAATACTGAAAACATGCATAATATAATTAAAATAGGCATTTGATAAAAGTGAAAACAAATATTAATATCACTCATCATTTATGAAAACAGGTATTTCAGAAACTTAATAGTTTCTTTATCACATAATTAAAGTACTTAATTTTGCTTTTCTTGCTTACAAGCAACAACAAGATGTTTTTTCAAGGTATCAACTCCGCTTGTCAGAAAGAACATTTTTCATCACGGAAAAAGAACGTGCTACTTCCACTGAAGTGATTGGAGCATATTTTAAACAAGTTATTTTGGAAGGACTCACATCAGTTACAACTGAATATTCACCTTTCAGGACATCGTGGAAATGTTGACCAAGACACAGTAAAATAGCTTTGAATAGTCCTGGCAAATGAGCAAGATATGCGCAATGGTTTCTGGTCAAGTTCATTTTCTATTTGTGCGTCTATAGGGGAATCAGGTTAATATCTCTTACTTCCATACTGAACACGTTGCAGGGACGGTTTATTGCACAGCTGTACCACTATCATCTTTCTCGTTTGCAATTGTTTGTTACATTTATGTAGCTGAGAAGCTACCCCACTACAAATTTCCTAGAATCGATACAAGCATTCGCCAGGACTCTTTAAAACTATAGAACTTCTCTCATCCTCTCTATTTTCTGGTATTCGAACGCCCCAGGTAACCGTGCGTTCCTCTTACTAATGAAGGTTCTGCTATTTAAAGAGCTTAAGCGAATGAATTGAGGAAAATGCTTTAGACTGCTAGGAAAAAAACATATATAACAAAATTCTCAATAGTAATTATTGTAAGATGAACATGACATTTATTTTTTATAACTTTCGATACACTGAAATTTTTATGCGCTTTTTACAATGCGTAAATAATCGAAAAAAGTCCCTAACTATCCAAAAAAGGCAAAAAAAAAAAAAAGGCAAAATAAAAACTGGCCCTACCAACCCCAAACGAACAGAAACATGTTCATTTCTATTTGACTGTTAAATATATATATACCCAGATAGAAAAGGCATTTTGCCTAGCTTCCGGGCTCTGGTAATAATAATAATAATAATAATAATAATAATAATAATAATAATAATAATGTTAAACTACACAATCAAGACTATAATAAGAAGTAATGCGTTCTTTTAAATGTATCTGAAAAAAAATCCATAGAAGATTAATTTTCCCCACCGGTGGATTCCTCGGGGGACACGTGCCCTCTTGTCTCCCGTGTAATTTGTGCCTATGCATCATAATTAAAATAAAATTACATGAGGTGTTATTAAATTGTATGTTGGTATTCTAAAGTGATTTCTTCTTTGTTGAGTGTGATACTGACCAATCAGTGGGTTAACAGACATTGGGACAGAATTTTCAAACTTCCATTTTTCTCAATTTAAAAATTTACTTTTATTTCATACTCTGATCCAACTTGTGTACACTAATCTCCACTTATTTATATAAAACATTTTTTTTTTGTCAGTGGAGTTTTAGTGTAAACAAGTTGAATACATAAATGTAGGATATATTACCACTCCATTGTCTACAGCTTCGTAAGTACAGTTTATTTAATCATACTTTGATATTAGTATGTATACCAACTCTCATTTTAATTTAAGATTATTTTTCATGATACAGTATTTTAAGATAAGTTAATTATGCAGAATACACCATAGTTAAAATCTTCGGCTGCAATGTAGTTTTAATTTCAAAACTTAAATTTGTATATTATTTACACTGATACATTCTTAGAAACTTTAGAGAGAAATATTGGAGGTAACTTAAAAATTTGCTGTAATAATTTTTAATAACTATTTCCTTAATCTTGTAAAATGTTCAAAGTTGGTTGATTGTCAATTGACTATATAAACTTTTTTAAAAAATTTCAAAATATGGGCATCAACAATTAATTTGATTTAGTTGAAAATGTTCAAAATATCAGAATTACAAAAGGAGATGTAACAGCTTCTTTTGATGTAAAAGCCTTATTCCCAATTAAATTAACAAATAGAAGAAACAAAAGACTTAACATATGCATTCAACACAATTTCTTCAGTTTTAAACAAAAATGTTACTATAAAGATCTTGGCTTAGCCAGTCTCTGTTTCTAGCAGATTATTAGCTTGATTTGATGGCAGGATCCCATCCCTGACGGTTCGAATAGGAACTTATTGAGGTCATCCATGAGTGAAACATCAAAATTCATTAACTTTATCCCACTTATGTATCTCTGTTTGCCTGGGAAGTTCTTTCAGCAGCTTAGCCTAAAGTTTAACTTCTTGATTTTGGGTGCAATAGTGAATTGCCATTGTTGATGTATCAATTTGTTTAAAACAAATATTCCTTGAGTGTTCCTTTTTCTGAATTTATCAATTTCTCTTCATTCTTTTTAGAGATTCCAAAGTTTGAGTATTAAAAATGCAGTTGACCTAGTCAAAAAACTTGAAAATAGCAGAATTACGGCTGGAAATATGACGGTTTCATTTGATGCAAAAGCCTTATTCCCAAGCATACCCATAGAGGAACTTTTGCTTATACTGAAGAAATGGTTAACATCAATACATTTAAAAACAGAAGAAATAGAAGACATTAAAATTGACTAATATTTGTATTAAACAAAATTACTTCAGCTTCAACAAAAAATATTACCTACAAGTTTCAGGTCTAACTGTGGGAAACCCTTCGTCACCTAGCAGAGTTATTCATGAGCTCATTTGAAATACACATCACAAAAGCCTTCCCTTTAATTTTCAAGTCATGGTATAGGTATGTGGATGACATTTTTGCAATAATACCGAAGAAACACTCAATAGGTGCCGTAAAACTTCTTAATTTGCAACATGAATCTATACACTTTACTATAGAAGAAGAAAGAAATAGGTGGCTACCATTTCTAGATTTAAAAATTATAAGAAATGGAGATGGTTTAAATTTTGGAATTTACAGAAAAGAAACACACACAGAAAACTACATAAAATATGAGAGTTATAACCCCATTCCATGTGAGTAAGCAGTGTTTCACAGTTTGACACACAGATTGATGAATATTCCACTCACAGAAGCACAGTACAAAGTAGAATACAAACAAATAATAAAGACAGCTATAATCAATGGTTTCAACAAAGACACAGTGATAAAAATTATCAATAAATCTAAAAGACAAAAAGGAATAAGGGAAGTTTCCACACAAAAAACACAAAAGAAGAATACAAATTCAAAAGTTTCACCTACCATCCAATTTACCACAACAAGTTGAAGAAAATTTTCAAAGAACATGGAATAATGTTAGCCCCAAAGAACAGATATAATATCAAGAATTTATTAGGTTGCATAGTAAAAGACTCCATACCAACAGAACAGAAATCAGGAATTTACAAAATAAAATGTGAGATTGTGAACATAGCTACATAGGCAAAACAAAGAGAAGTTTGGAAATTTGGAGGGAAGAACATTTTAGGAATATTCGGTTTAAGCAGGTGGATAAATCAGCAGTAGCAGCTCACATTTGGACCAAAAACCATGAAATAAAACCAGAAATTAAACTGCTGAAACATCTTCACAACCCTTTGGGGAAAAAAAATTTATATTAAAAAAATAGAGAAAATCTAATGAATTTCGAGTTTCCTCCTATGGATGAACTCAGCAATATCCTACTTCAACAACAGAGGCCACCACTGAAACATCTGGGTGTTCAGCCATCCTTTTGAGTAACTGCGGTTCGGTGAGCAACTGAAGATGGGAGAGATTCTCCCGAAAGGGTTCTTACTTTTATGTAAGTAAGTGGAGTTTACTGTAAAAAAAAAATGAATACCTAAGTTTAGGATATATTACCACTCCATTGTCAACAGCTTTGTAAGTACAATATTCTCTTCATTTTTCTGATGTATCTTTGGTTACAATCTGCACATTTAATTTCATAGATTCCTGATTTATATTCTGTTGATATGGTACCTTTAACTGTGGAAAAGTAATAAATTTTGATATTATATTTGTTCTTTGGGGCTAACTTTATGCCATATTCTTTGAAAGTCTTCTTAAATTTGTTGTGGTAAGTTGGATGGTAAGTGAAACTTTTGACTTTGTATCTTTCCTTGATGTTCTTTAGTATAGAAACCTCTTTTATAAATTTATTGATAATTGTTATTGTTAAACCATTACAACTGCTGTATTAGTAATCTTTTAATATTCTGTTTCTGTGAGTGGAATGTTAATTATTTGAGTGTCAACCTCCTGAACACTGCATATTTGTGTGGGATGGGGTTATAACTATTATTCTTATATATGTGTCTCTTTTCTATAGATTCCAAAGTTCAGTATATCATAATTTCTTATAAATTTTAAATCTGGAAATGAGAACGACCCATATTTCTCCTCTTTCATGATAAACTATATAGATTTAAATTGTTATTTCAGAATTTTGCAAATTTTTTTTAATAGGGCTTAACGCCCGTTTTTACTACTGAGGCACCACAGGCAGGGAACACTGATGATACATTAGATGAAATTATATATTGAGAAATGATTTTTTTTGAAAATAAAAGTTCCAGGCCTAAGTTTAGGATACCTCCCCCTGGAATTTGCCATTTATGAAGACTGAGGAAACATTGGAAAAACCTTAAGTCAGGAAGGACAGTCCTGGTGGATTCGAACCCCAGAACTCCCACGCACAAGTCCAAGTCTTAACGACCTTGGCCAACCATGGTGGTTTTATTGCAAATATGTCATCCACATACTATACTCTACCTTGAAAATGAATGGGAAGGCTTTGGTGATATGTATTTCAAAATCTGCTAGAAACAGAGATGGGGGTTTCCCATTGCTTGGTCAAAATCTTGATGGTAATGTTTTTGTTTAAAACTGAAGAAATTGTGCTGAATACATATGTAAGTAAGTCTTCTATTTCTTCTGTTTGTAAATTTAAAGAGGTTCACCATTCTTAACATTTGCATAAGACTCTCTATTGGTATGCTTGAGAATAAGGCTTTTACATCGAAGATACTGTTACATCTCCTGTTGTAATTCTGGTATTTTGAACATATTCAACTAAATCAAATTAAATTTTGATGTCCAAGGTTGGAAATTTTTTAAAAAAGCTAAAATAGTCAATTGACTCTTTTACTATTTTGTTTGTGGGTGAATTGATATTATTAATTATTAGCCTCACAGTGTATGATTTTTAGGAAATGCATAAAATATGGTCTGCTTTGTATGATTTTCTGTTTTTCAGCAGTGGATAATATTTTAACCTCTTTCAGTATTTTAGTCAAATTTGTACTGTAACTATTGAGTGGATACTTTTTGATTAGTTTGTAACCTTCCCCTTTTAACAAAATTTCTACCTGTTTTTCTCCAAAATGACTAAAGGTTAGCTTCATTTGTCTTCTGACAGTTCAATTTTGCTGTTATTCATACTTTTTTGTATTTATTCATACAGGTATACGACGTTGATGGAGGCTTTACTTTGCTAACAGGGATTGCACATGGTCATGCATCTCACTGCTTTCTTGTGGTATGAACAACTGGATTCCATATGCTTTGACATCTCATGAATATACAAGGGTTTGTTAAAAGAAAAGTATATGAAGAGGTTGCCTTTATATAATTTCCACCTCTGATTTACAACCACTATGAATCCATTGGAAATCTTCTCTTTGTGTTTCTAGATAGGTTGGAATATCTCTTTTGACTATTTGGGTGATATACTGGTAGTAAATGGCATGGGGTATGTTAGTAACATCTGAATACATCAAGGCATCACCCAAAGTAACTACACATTTCCTTCTGTTTACTGCCAATTTTGTAAATGCATCATTCATTAGATTCATGTCTACATGCTTTATGATGACATTCTAGTATCAAACTGATTTAATTGCACTAGGAAACATTTAGAGTAAAAATTGCTAATTATTCTGAAAAACTATATACTGATTCTGGAGATGGCATTCCTATCTTGCTGGTTAATATGGTATCCAAGAAAAATCAAATTCTGCAATGTTTAATTCTCAATTTGAATGTTAACTAAAGTTTTCTATTTTTAGGACAATCAACAATGAAAGGTACTAGTTAGTCAAAATAGCAACAAAATAAATTTATATAAACAGATTATGACATTAACATTAGAAATAACAAAACCCATATCTTCATAGGTTCTAACAATACTTGCTGCATGTTGGCTTTCTCTTATAGTCAGAATTACTGTCTCTCTTCAGAAACCAGCAATAATGCTCCAACATTGCAGGATTCCAAAGACCGTGATAACGTTTCTCTATTGTGTCCTGATGAAAACCCTTCCATGTTCTTCATTTACAAAAATTTTCAGGAAGATGTCTTTCACTTTTACTGACATCTTACAGCCTCATTTCTTTATAACATTGTAGTAATGTGTGCCCTAAAGACTCCCTCCTTTAACTTTGCATACGTCAAACTGGGAAATAATTGTGCAGTTTCCTATAGACTATAATACCAGTCTGTAGTTTCAGCAAGCATGTTCTACTGTTGCAACCTCATGCCCAAGATCTCTGATTCTTTTTTCCCTAAATTTAAATCCTGCACTAAATCTCCAAACTTGATTGATCGAAAAACTATACCATGTTTCTAGTGGTGTAGGAGAATTCTATATTTAATCACTTGAACCTAAGGATTTGTTTGAACCATCAGTGTCTTCAAATGATTTTGGGGAGCTAGTATTGGTAAAGTTTTGCAATGAGAGACTGGCCTAATTAATAATGCTAATTTGGATAAATAACATTGGGTTTTGTTTTCATAGTCAAACCTAATACTTTTACCATACAGAAATAACAGTTATTCACCTGGCTTTGTTGTTCCTGCCAAATTATAGGTATGGCAAATGTTAAGGGTTTTAATTTCCTATATAATCACTTTTTCAAATTAGTTGTACCAGTATGATTCATTTAAGAATGTTATCTTGATCACCAATTTTGCAATCAAAGTAGTGAAAGTAAGCCGTTTTTTAATTTTATAGATTGTTTTCCTTTGAAATTTTTCTGTGAACTTTTCACAAACATAATAAAAATTTTATGGAATATTACGACACTGACATCTCTCACTTTTATCCAAGCTGAACTCAGAAATAAAGTCACTACACTGACCAACACACCACTACCTTGCTTCAAAAACAACAGCGCTAGATTAAATCATCAAGCCAAAACTACAAAAAGCACTCAAAACAATTACACATTTATCTCGTAAGATTTACACTTCTTTTCAATGTAAACTTCTGTTCCAGAGCTCCCACCCCAAATGAACTTTTGGTAATAAAGGTATTAATGACACACAATATAAAACTCACCAAATATAAACATTATCAAGCGTAATAATTCTGTTTTAAACAACATTATTTAGTACCCACTCTATAACATGTTAGTAATTAAGCCATGGTATATACTGTACACGATAATCAGTAATCAAATATAAGTAAAAACTGTGACTGATAGGCAAATTTATTATCATGTAAAAAAATTAACAAGAAGCAGTCATTATTATCCTGGATGTAAAAATTACAAACCTTAATGTTAACAGCTTCCTATATGGAGACTATTTTGATTTTTTTTTATAAAATGTTTAACCTTTACCTTCAAGGCAAGTTGGATTATTTGCAATTGGATAATGCACACTACATACAGCTTGCTGACAATAAGATGTTTGTGTTTGCATGCTGGGGTATCATCTTGTCAAAAAGTCCAACAATTTACCCTTGCTACAAATCCAAAATTTTATGCCTTTAATTACTGTTCAACACAATTACCTTCACAAAAAACTGTGACTAGTGACTAGTACAGATTTTATATTAATTCAAATATGTAATTTAGAATTTTCCCATCAGCATATTTTTTGTGACCATAACTTTTATTTTATTACATTTTAATACTCTTTAATTTCTTTAACTTTATATTTACTATACACACATATAGAGGTCGGTATTTGGTGACCTTATACTTCAATAACTGATTAATTTATCAGAACATAATCTCTTCTGAGTCAAAATATTAAGAACATTCTTTATGGTTTCACTTACATGAGATTTACTCATAGATTTAAACCTACAGGAGCCTACAATTAAATTCACTATTGAAATGTTAATAGATAGTTTTTGGAGATGAAGATAAAATGTAATAATTAACTGGAATTTGGCATCTGCATAAAGAACGCACATACAGACAATTATATCACAGCTCATGGTTTCAATTCAATTTCACATAAGGAAGCAGCAGCATAATATACAGACTAACAAAATACTCCTGAGCAAAGAAGAATATAAGAATGAATATCTACTCATAATAGAAGTAGCTAAATCAAATATGTTCAGCAAACAGTTGATTAACCAAAAAATTAAAAGATTCCAGAAATTAAAAAGAATTAAACAAATAACAACTTTCAGTGATTTATAAGGAGAAAAAACATTTAAAAAGTTCGCTAACCACCAGTCAACCAATAAGAAATTTCAAAAAATTTTCAAGCAGTACAATATCTTATTAGCACCTCAAAACTTATACAGTATAAAACATTTATTGAAATTAAACAAAACAGATTCCAGGTGCAAATAGAAAATTCTTGTATTTACCAGATTAATTGTATATTGTAAAATAATCTATGTAGGAATGACAAAGAGAAAAATAGGCATTAACGGAATATTGGAGAAACATTCATTACAAACAAATAGATAAATAAGCTGTGGCAGCATATTTTTGGAATGAAAACCATGAAATTGAAAAAGGCATCAAGTTATTAAAAAGATCAACCACCAAAAGAACTAACCATATGGGGAATGGTTTATATAAAAAAAATATGAGCATAACCTTATGAATTTTGACATCCCTGAAGCATACAGCAGTTTGTTTAAGTTTATCACTAGACCACCAGAGTCAACCCTGATACCTACCTACCTATCCAATTTCTAAAAATGATCCAACAGTTGTTTAACAACCGATGATGTGGAAAAATCCAAGAAACACATGTGCTGAGTAAATCTCATGTAAGTGAAACCATAAAGAGTGTTCTAAATATCCTATTCAGAAGAGGTTATTAATGGGTGTTTCACTGTGTTTGATTCCAACTTTAGTTAATATTGAAATTATTAGTACATGTTTCAAGAGCAATTGCTTTCATCTTCAGCTGGGGAGTGACAATGTGACCGCTGGTGGTTCCAATATACAGCAAAACAGGAAGCCCATTGGTGGATGTCAAAATTCATAACACAATGCTTATTCTTTAAAATGAAAATCTTTTCCCATATTGCTAATTTCCTGGGATTGTTGGTAGCTCTCAACAGTTTGTGATATCATGGCTGCAAGTCCAAAAATGATCTGATTATATCTTACATTTCTAAAGTGTTCAGCTTGGCTCCAAATATTTTATTGTTCTGTCTATGTATATCTGATCACATTGTGTTATGAATTTGACATCCCACTAATGCACTTCCTACTTGGCTGTATACTGAAACTACCAGAGTGTTAGTCAGTCCCCAGCTGAAGATGAGAGCAAAAGTTCTTGAAGTACGTTCTGATAAATAAATCAATTACTGAAGTACAGGTCACCTAATACTGATCCCTTTATGTGTATAATCAATGAACTTCACTGTTTCTAATTTCTATTAAGTTTACAATGTTATATTTGGTACATATTCATAAAAATGAGATCTTTCATTACACTATAAGCAAGAATATTAACAATATGCAAGTTCATTTGTGTTCAGACATGTTCTGAGATATAATCAGAAGGGCAGTATTAGGTAATTGTACTGTGTTTGTTAGCATAAGTGTTTGCTTCTTTTCAGATCTAGTATCTTGTGTTTATTTTTTTATTAGTTGTTAAAATATTTTCAGTAAGTAAAAAATGTTTAAATCAACTAGACAATTTTTGTAACATGTAAGAAACTAACCATCAAGTCCTAAAGGCAAAATTTCATGCCACTCATAAAAAAAAGTGTTTCATTTTGGATATAAAGTTGGTGAATCTGAAAAATAATGGGACCTAAATATGTGCTGTGTATCATTGTTAGACTTATTAAAAAATGGTACACATTATATATAAGTTATCAGTTCAGGGAACTATAGGGTCATTCAACTGATCACTATTTCTGTTTAACTATACAGTTAAATATTCCAATTTACCATCTACAATGAAGCTTCTATTACATTCATGACCATTAGCGATAACTTCAACTCAGACAAGAGAAATGATCCTATAAGATAATTCTTTTAAATTTACTCATTATATAAATAGTGAGAAGTATATTCTTTTATGCATTATAAAATTAAAACCAACTTTTGAACCAGAACTTCCTTCTAAATTGAAACCCATAAAAAGATTAATAACCAAAACAAAAAACAAAAAAACAAAAAAAACAAAAAAAAAAAACTTAAAGGAAAATTATATGAAGATCTAAAAACTTTCCAACATCTTTTATTGAAAACAAGATAAACTGGAGTTGCCCAATTCCACTTAATTGTCTGGCATGTTTGCCTTTCAGAATGTAATTAATCAGGGATAGCTACTGCCCATTGTGTAAAGATGTGAATACAGAACATCTAGTGAAAGCCAACAAACAAATGAAAAATAATTTGGAAGTTCTGTATTGGGAAGCTAGAGAAAAAATGATAAATATCAGCATCCCTAATGACCACGAATAACGAACCATATCCTTTTGTGGCTCATTCCCATGAGTTCAAACCATAGGTGCAACCTAGTAGACAAGGTAGTTATAGCCTATGAATTGTAACTGCATTAATGAACAGACTAAAAACTTTCGCTATTCTCTCCTCTTGGAAAGGGAAAGCTATAAACAAATTAACAACAGAGTTGGACATACTCATATCGTGGTGAGCTAATGTTAAAGGTAAATCTGAGAAATAAACTTTCCTCCTAGTTTACAATATATATTATGTGAACTCTAGATATATCAACACTTTCATACATTGTACCTCATTCATATCCTAGTGAAAATGTAAATTCCCTGAGATACTTTAAATATACTTAAAAGGATAAATTATTACTTTTAACTTTAAAAAAAATTTGTTAATTTAAAGCACAGTGCACATGTAACACTGTTTCATTGTTGTCAGTTCCATTTCTTGCCTACAAGAAGAGTGCAAGTTGAGAAATATACAGTTCTGTATACAGCAAAATGGAGGCAACATGTGACCAACTGTGAAATTGTGTTTTAATCTTGACAAATCTTCAGCTGAGGCCTATGAAAGTTATAGAAGGCCTATGGAGTGTTTGTTTTTTCCTATAGCAACCCGGCCAGGACCGATGGATTTTTTCGGGGTGTAAAAATCCTAAGTATGACTGCCTTCGGAAGGTAAGTAAAGCCGTGGGTCCCGTGCCGTACATTAAGGCACAAAAAAGAACCTCAAGCCTGAAAGAGAGGCCTCTGAGCAAAATTTGTCGGCTGTTTCATGCCCTGAGTTGAATGGGACGCTGATGACCTGAGATGTTAAAGAGCGTCCTTAAATAAATCAATCAATCCTACAGCAAAGCTTTAAGATGGTTTAAAGTGTTTAAAGAGAGAAGACAGAGAGAATTTCAAAGAAAAGCAGACCTAGTCATCAAGTTTGTGCTCTAACAGAAGACAACATTAACACAGATGCTGAACCCATTGGAAACAGTACTGCTAAGACAGCAGTAAAAACATGGATTGGGCAATTAGGTGGAAAACCAGCCTTGCACAAAACAAGCTAGGCTCAAGTTACACTCTTTCTTCATCTCTCCTATAATTGGACAGAAGAGGAATAAGGAAAGTAGTACTGAATATGGTCACTTCAGGAAACAAAAGTGATACACTATAAAGATAAATCCATTTGTAGAATGTATTGTATATCCCTGTTACTCTTTCTATAACCAGGGAAGACTTGGGAACAGATGTTGACATTGTAACTAAAATACTGCAACTTGTTCATGGAACAGATTTTGGGAAACAGTGAAAATGTCTCTTCCAATACGGTTATACAATAAGACTTTTAGGCTGAAGTGTGGGAGGTTGACAAAACTCCAGCATTTAATCTAATCTAACATAGCTACTGTCATTGTGAGAGATAACAAAAGAATGACATTACAGAAACATACAGAGTTTCTTCCAAATGTAATGAAACTTGACCACATCATTTCAATGTTAAGAACAAACAGCAAATCTCATCATCACCAACACAAGTGTATGCTTCAGCTGCACTCTCATTTTTTTATATTTAAGAATGGTTCATCAGCATATACACATAGCTGTAACTGGGGTTTACTATAGAAATGTATTGAAAACTCTGCAAGGCCATATCACATACAAAAGTCCACAAGCTGGATGCTGCATGGACACTTGTAAATGTTGTTGCTGAATATCTCACAAAAATCAATGTGAAGTTTGTCCCTCACCCTCCCTACAGTCAACGGTTTCCAATATGTCCTTGAAGACTGGCAGAAACACTGGGACGATGCATTGTATCCATTGGGAACTACCTTAAGAATGAATAATGAGAATGAGTTAAAGAATGTTGTCAAAAGAAATATAATTATATTTAAGATTTAAATAACTCTAAACAACAATCTGAAATTTTTAAGTTACAGGATCACAGGATGGAGTTTACGCTTCAAAGATGCAAGAACATGCATGTACATAGCGATTTTATAGATTACTTTTCTGAAGAAAAGGGTTGATTATTTGTAACAATTCTTGGACATCAACACAGTCCAGATGAGTGATGTTCATAGACTCATGAAAAGCTGTACTTTTGCAAAATGCAATTCTTCCATTTTGTAGTTATTCAGAAAATATGAAATGGCATTTAGAAAAATATAAGTATTTCTACAGAATATCTAAAATGAACCCTTCAGAAGTAGCATCAGCTCGAATACACTTTAAACTTTTTTCCCACTATCTATCAGTCAGTCAAAATATTTCCAATTTTGATTCCATTATAGAAGCTATGAAAAATCTAATGCTCAGAACAAATAAGTTTCAAAAAGTAGTTCTATTGATAGATTGCAGCAATTGCATCAAAAGAGATACCAAAAAGTACTGCAAACAAGCAAATCAATCAGACAGCTCATAAAAAAGATAAGAACACAAATCTTTAATGGATACCATCCAAACAGACCTGTTAGGAAATGAATAGCAGCTAAATTGACAAAGAAAGGAACAACCCTATGATAAATAAGGAACAAACTAAATATTCATATCCTGATATCACTCTTGCAAAACAAATGCAAACTCAATATAGAGCAAAGGTAAAAAATGAAATTAGAAGTTAAATCAGCATCTGGAATAAATACTCTCAAGCAGCAAGAAAAGATACAGTAGCACACACTACAACTTTCTGGCTGACCTCCTACACAAAAATAATATAAATAATTCGCCTATATGGAAATGAATGATGACTATATACTACAATGCAGTACAATAGAGCTACATGAAAGGACAGAACTATAGTGGCTTTCAAACAGAAGAGTAGTAGCCAATGGGGGGACAGGAACTGGGAAAGTGGTGCCACTTTGCTCATCTGCACTCTATAGTTTCATTTCACTCACATACTAGTTGCCTTAGTAGCCTTCTTGTACAACTTCATATAACAAAACTGATAAGTCAGATTTAATCACCTTTACCTGATATTTTAATTTAAAGCAACTGCTAGCTGATCTTCTGTATCATTGTCACTGTCTCCGTCATCTGAGTTTTGCAAATTATTAATGATAGGATCTAAAATTTCATTGTGTCCTATTTCTTTTATCATTATCCTCTTATAAACTTTCAGCATGCTGCACATAGATTTCCCAGTCTTTTGGTGTCTCTTTGTCAATATCTTCTTGAATAAGTCTTTGTACATTTTTGTACAACCCACTTTATTTGATCCACACAGACTCAATTCGATTACACTGGCAGTGGAAAGGAGAGAGGAATATTACCTTATGGCCCCTTTCATTAGTAACAGCTGATATCCTGATTTTTGAATGGAAGTTATAATAGCACAGTTTTAGTTTATGATCAAAAATTCAATCCCCTTTTTTTTCTAACTATTCCATAATACCATCTTTTCTGCTGGCTGTATTTGGAATTTTATTTTGAAAAACTGAATGGTATGGTTTATTATTATTATTATTATTATTATTATTATTATTATTATTATTATTATTATTATTATTATTATTATTATTATTATTCCTTCTTGTAAATAATTTTGGAACATATTAAAAAACTAGTCTTTAAATATATCAGCTGTCACTTCAGTTTCAGAAAAAATTCACTTGCTTTCAAGTACGAATCCTCTCTTAGCAGATTCTATGATGAGCTGACTGTCTTTCCCAACAGATACTTTCAGGCTCTCTTTTTGGAGGCATCTTGTCAGATGGAATTTTGTCTGTGGTTTTTATTGACCCAAATCTCATCTAAGTCAAATACAAGTATTGTACCACCAGAAGCTTTAATTTTATATATTTTTGATGAATATTATTCTTGATGCAACAATGTCATTCCTTTCTATTTCTAATTTATGCCCATCATTTACCTTCACTCTAAACTTCACAGAATTCTGTAAGTGGATGAATTAGAACCAGTATATGATATTTTAGTTCTTAAAGTACTGTTGGAAATTCTACTTTGTCATAAAATTCTAATACAGTCCTGCACACAACATCTTTGTCAAAGTCATTTAAGTTTAGAAGGTGCAATGTGTTTTCTAGGCAACACAAAACCTGAGGTACTATTAGAACCAAATATTCTAGGCTCGCTGCAAATGCAAGACACAGTAGTTCTGCCTACACCACATGACTTTCCAGTCATTTTCTGCTCATTTTTAAATGCAGTTTATTTATCTCTTTCCAATTAATGCATCTTTTGAAAAAAAAATATTGCAAGCTTGGCTTTGAAATACCTGCCTTTTGAATCATTGTTCACCACCACTAACTTCACCACTTATACTTTCTTTACTTAAAGCCATTGTCTTTAAATAAAGACTTCTACTTTCTCGCTAATAAAGGCAACAAATGACATGAAAACTGGCCCTAACATTCTGTAGATGCAACAATATTCTACTGTAAAGCTAGGAAACCATTATATGCCTTTTAGAGATAAGAGACCACAGTATAGTAACTGAAAGGAACTATTATAATAAATTTCAAACTTTAGTCTCGGGAAGCACTTAAGTAACAGCATAAGTGTAAGTACACAGAATTTCTGAAATAGGGTGTTTTTGGGGGGGAGGGAATGGTGTTGAAGGCCCATTTTTACTACTAAGATACCACAAGCAGTAGACTGATGACACATGAGATGAAATGATATATTGGGAAAAGATTTTTTTTAAAGGAAGGAAATGTTCCAGGCCTAAGTTTGGGGTAGCTCCCCTGCATTTGCCATTTATGAGGACTGAGGAAAAGCTGGAAGAAACCTCAGTCAGGGAGGATGGTCCTTGTGGGAATTCAAACCCAGACCTCCCACTCACAAGTTCACACCTTAACAACCTTGGCCACTCTGGCGATGAAACAGAGTGTGAATGGTTCATAGTATTAATAAACCAATTAATCTTACTTTTCTCCAATATTTCTTACAGCACAATGAACAAGGGATACACATACCTATGTATCCTTATTTCCTGAACACTTCACTATTGAAAGGAAACTGCAATAAATGGAAGGATTATTTTT
Organism: Metallyticus violacea; assembly: GCA_030762175.1. Lineage (NCBI taxonomy): Eukaryota > Metazoa > Arthropoda > Insecta > Mantodea > Metallyticidae > Metallyticus > Metallyticus violacea. The sequence goes on from CM060832.1 coordinate 3,817,901, forward strand.
CAATGGAAATGTGGCCACAATAGCATGATAATTGTATGATTATTAAGATACTGGCAGTTTATTCGGCTATGATCAAATATGTGGGAATATTTACTCAACTGTATAATTAAAACTATTTATGCTAAAATAATGGATTTTCACAGACATGTTGCAAAAATTGCTTACTATGTTCCCCATTGATTAGTTATTGCAAATCTAGAATACTTTCCAATAGCATAAATGATCAACATTGCAAGACTCTGATTGGAGAAGGTGCATGTTCTGCTCAAGGTCAGGCATCATCTCATTTGAAAGCCAGTGCCTATCTGTTGGGTACAGCAGACAGACAGTAACAATTTCTTGGAAAAACAATATATATGATGATAATTTTGCAGCCTGGGTACACTAAATTCTGCAGTTTTTCGTGTGAAGGAGGAGGGATACAAACTCTCACTACATTAAAATACAATAGCATAAACATAAATCGCTCACTTTTTGGCAACAAATATACCATTACTAAATATTTACCTCCTCTGTATGTGAAAAACTCTGTAAAAGTAATTGACAAAAATTGGTGCATTTGTCTATTTGAAATAAATTTTCCAAGGTTAGTAGTGACTAAAATGGAGTGAATTTTCACTTGTCCATAAATAAGATAACTAATAATGTATTATAAATAGTTTAAAGAATGTAAATCCAATATAAAAGGCAGCCTGTCAATCATTTACAATTATCATTATGGTTTTCTTGGAAATCAGAAATCTATTGCAATAAAGCAAGTGATTTTGTAAACTATACAAATTTGTGGAATGTAACTTGTCTTTAGAACTTCACTTCTTCTAGATTTCATCCTCCAAATTCTTGGATTTGTCAAAGATGAGCATGCAACATTTTCATCAGTCAATATTCCAAAGACATGCTGAAAACCATTTTTTGACAGGTGCTTCAGAATCTCCTCTAGCCTTCACCACCTGCTGATTAAGGAAAATGCCTCCCACAAAGGTGTTTCTTCATTTTGGGCAAAAGGAAAAAGTTATATGTGGCTAAATCTGGATATTAAAGAGGGAGGGATAAACTTCATAATAGTTTTTGTGAGATTTTTAACAACTACTTTTGTGATTTTTTTTTTTACTTAAATGTAAATTGGAACTTGCACAGTGAAGCCAATCATATTAATTGATATCATTGTTTGATTCAGTTGAACTACACACTCTTAAAGCTTCACTTACTTTTCACATTTCTTCAGTGTTCCTACGGCTCGAAGGCCTATTTACTACTTAAATGTAAATTGGAACTTGCACAGTGAAGCCAATCATATTAATTGATATCATTGTATGATTCAGTTGAACTGCACACTCTTAAAGCTTCACTTACTTTTGAAACTGAATCATACAATGATATCAATTAATACTTTTGTGATGTTTGACCATGTATTTCCACAGTGCAGTATCCTATTTGCTGCATGAAAATAAACAGCACAGACACATTTTGCAGACAAGATTTCTGACTATTTTCAGGGGGGGAATTGAAATGTTAATTCAAAGATGTGAGAAGGGTATTGCATTAAAGGGTAACTATATTGAAAAGTGAAATATAGTTTTTGTCTTTATCTTTAGAAAATGGTTAGGCCGGAGACTTATGGACCTATCCTTGTATGTTATGATAATTTGGTACAAATATAAAATGTCTCCAGAATTATGGTCATGTTTGTGGGATATTTTTCTATAATAGAAATGAATATGTAATATTACATTTAAAAGAAAATATCCTCCGTAGTTGTCCACCCTGAACTTCAGTTAGGTAGCTAGAACTGTTCTTACTACAACAGTCTACTTGAACTCTCATCTCAACAAGATAGTGTCCTTTGATGTGAATAAAATTAGGGTTTTCCATTTCCCTTTTTTGAACTTTTTCTCCTTTTGCCCACTTTCAAGTTCAATTCATATCTCAGCTATAGCGAATCTTGACCATCTATTTTTTGTCTTTTATACTGATATTTGGACCAAGGGACAGTATGTGGATCAAAGATGAAAAAGTTAAAAATATACATAATTCGTCCAAAGTCCTATTATATCTTTTGTTGTGTATGGATTATTCCCCAGCATTCGTGCAGAAAGAATATCTGTATTGTTAGAAAATGGTTCATGTCCATACATATGCCTGCTGAAGTAGTACATGATTTTATCATTTTGACAGAACTATGCATCAACCAGCATTATTTTAGTTTTGATGGTAAATTTTACCAACTAAATTCTGGATTGGTTATGGATATCTCTTTTTTACCTTTCTTGGAAGATTAGTTTTTGAGTCATTTTGAAATTTGCCTAATCTGACCTTTTCCTATAATTTTTAAGACCTAGCACAGGTGTGTGAATGACATATTTACCATTATACCTAATCATCTGGTTAACCATACCTTAAAATTGACAGGAAAAATCAATACAGTTTACATTAGAAAATGAAAAGAATGGATGGGTCTCCTTTTAGGGTTTAAAGATTATAAAAGACAATAACACTTTGGCTTTTGGAATATATAGGATACCTATCCACAGGGACAATTACAATAATAGTTTTAATCCCAAAACACACCAGCATACCATCCTAAATAGTCTTACATACAGATTCGTGAATGTTCCAATCAGTAGAAAATAATATAAAGAAAAATACCATATATCTTGCACACAGCACTACATAACAGTTTCTATGAAAAATTAATAGATAAAATTATTAAAAAATTTAAAGATGTCTAAGACATAAGTATTCTATCACAAATAAAAGAAGATATGCAACTGAAAAATATTCATACCATCCTAGCATGTTCAATAAATTTGAAAAATGTATATAAAACAAAAAATAATGTTGACTTCTCAAAATGTCCACAGTATTAAAAATGTATTCCTGTAAAGATCATTTATCTTCCAACAAGAAATCAGGTATCTACCAAATCAATTATAAAGACTATAATAAGGTATATATGGGACAAACGAAAAGATATTTGGAAACCCATACCAAAGAACATTTCAGAAATATCTGTTACAAAATAAATGGAGAAATTGGCTTTGGCATTCTACTTTTGAAGTTGATAAAAAAAAAAATTAATGAAATACACATGCAAGCCTTTAGAACTAATGAAAAGAGAAAAAATTTACATCATAAAAATAAAAATTGCATTAAGAACTTTGAGACACCATTGTTGGATATATTTGATAAGCTTCACTGAATGCCTACAGAATATGCTTCTACTCTGATGATGGGAGACAATGTTCCCGAAAAATGAAAAACTATCTGAGATAACATTCTTCCATATTATTGCACAAAAACTCATTGATGAAACAGAACTCAAATATAAGAAATTAGATTTCTATAGGTATGCAGTTATTTTATTAAAGAAGGAATCAATTGTTCATATACTACATTAATTATAGTTCACAACAGTTTTTTAAAATATTAAATTTGAAGTGTTAAATAGAAATCATTTCTGCCTGCTCCGTATACAAATATCCTGTCAGGCAATAGCAGGTTCTAGGTGCTTAATCCTGGGGGATTGGATTCAAACAAATATTTTAGTAATAGAATTAAAAGGAAATATGTATGCAGTACGAGGGAATATTGAGCATAAATATTGTCTGCATAGTAACAAAACTTTAATTCCTAACACATCAAAGTACCAAAATAGAAGAATATAGGAGATCAAGATTCAAACAAAAATATAACCTTTAGTGCTGAAATATCCATGTTTTTCTTTCCTCATTAGGGAGAAGAATTTGAAACATTTCGGTTTACTGGATTCACACTCACTGTCATTTTCATGTTTTCTAACTTTGCTGGTAGGTCTTAATACATATTTGAGTTTTCAAGCTATTGATAGTGAATCAGTGAAATGTTCTTTAATGTTAACACAAACTTCACTTACTAGGTGAAGTTTGTGTCAACATTATTAGGATATGTTTTGGGAAACTTTGTTCCGATCTTTAGCTTTTGACTGACTGCTTGGGCTGCTTGGTGTGGAAGTACATAGGAAAAACTAAGAGAAAATTATAAACCAGAAAGAAAAATCATTTTGGAAATGTCCGCTAAAATATTTGGAAAATTCAGTGGTACAAAATATTTTTGGGAACAACCACAAAATTATGCATTTTGTTAAATGAATAAATGAATAAATGAATAAATCATCCAGAACTATCAAAAAGGGATAAAATGTTCATTCTAAAAAATTAGACAATAATTTCATTTAAGTAAATTCATATTCCAGCTAACAGCTGTAGACAGAGTAGCAATTCAGATTCAGCTATGACCACACCAAACAGCCCAAAACTTAGCAAGCAGTCAGTGAAAATGGAAATGTGTTCTAATTTAAAAACCCTGTTAGTGAAGTTTGTGTCCACATTCAAAAATATTCAATTTGGAATATTTATTGGTATTATTTTTAGATTTTGTCTCTAATTAACTTCTAATACCACTTCAGATTAAAAATCTCCCAACTAGTGTGACTGAATAACTAGTACAAAAACAGTTCTGGCATCACAGACTTATTACAAGAGGGATCACAATTTTCATCTCTAGAGCAATAATGACTGCTTCTTGTCAATTTTGATAGTAATATCAATACAATATATATTTAGCTTTGAGAGAACATAGTCATTCACGGCCCAGAAGAAATTGTAGTTACATACTAAGCATTCTATTCTATTTCGAGTAGCGGTGGTTTGGTGAGCAACTGAAGATGGGAGAACTCTCCCAAAATGCATCTTACTTTTATGTAAGTAAATGGAGTTTAGTATAAAAAAATGAATACCTAAGTTTAGGATATATTACCACTTCATTGTCAACAGCTTCGTAAGTACGATATTTATACTAAGCTTTGCTATATCATTTATGGTATACACTAAGCTTTGCTTACAGTTTGTAAAATGGATATTAAATAAATCATTATATGGAATTTAAAACATAATTATTAAGATTGATAGTGTTTGTACTTGGTTAGTTCCCTAATACTTAAACTTATTGTGTGTGTGTCACCTACAAATTTATTATCAAATATTCTTTATTTAAATGGGAGTGCCAGAGCAGAAGTTTGCATTGAAAAGTATAAATTTTACAAGATAAATATACTGAAAAAGTGTTATTGATGCTTTTAAAAAGTTCTGAGTGAAAATTTTATGTGCAGTTTTGGCTTGATGCTACAGTTCATTGAAGCAAGGTATGTTTGTTGGTTGGTGTAGTGACTTTATTTCTGTACTCAGCACAGATAAAAGTGAGATTGATCAGTGTTGTGATCATCCAAAAAGCTTTTGTTATGTTTGTGAAAAGTTCACTCAAAATCAAAAAAAAAATCTACAAAAAAAAAAAAAAACAACTTATTTTCACAACTTTGGTTACAAAAGTGATGCCCACCCTAAAACATAGTTGCATTCAATTAAATGTACTTACGGAGCTGTTGACAATGGAGTGGTATATATATATATATATATAAACACTGATGTAATAAACTTTTTACACTAACTCCGTTCACTTACATAAAAATTGGACATATGTTTCGGGAATGATCCCTACCATCTTCAGCCTGTTGACAGTGTAAACAAATTTATTACATTAGTTTTCAATAGTTACATTACTCACATTTGTACAATTAATTTGAGAAAGTGATATACGGGAAATAAAAACCCTTATCATTCGCCATTTGGCAGGAACAACAAAATCATGTGAATGACTGTTATTTTGGTGTGGTAAAAGTATCAGGTTTGACTAAGAAAACAAAATCTAATGTTATTATTCAAATGTGCCATTAGCTAGACCACCCCTCATATTGAAATTTACCAACACCAGTTCCCCCAAAGTAATTTGATGATTCAAATAAGTTCTTAAGTTTAAGTGATTCAACCTACACCATTAGAAATGTGGATAGTTGTTACATCAATTAAATTTAGATGATTTAAATTAAGGAAAAAACAATCAGAGATCTTGGACTCTACGGTGCAACAGTAGAACATGCTCGCTGAAACTACAGACTGGAATTATAGTCTATAGGAAACAGCATGGTTATTTCCCAGTTTAATATATGCAAAGTTAAAGGAGGGAGTCTTTAGTGGACACATTACTACAATGTTATAAAGAAATGAGGCTGTAAGATGTCAGTAAAAGTGAATTTCCTCCATTTGCACTTAGACATCTTCTTGAAAATTGTTGTAAGTGATGAACATGGAAGGGTTTTCATCAGGACACAATAGAGAAACATTATCAAGATCTTTGGAATCCTGCAATGTTGGAAGATTATTGCTGGTTTCTGAAGTAATTTTTACTACAAGAGAAAGCAACCGGCAGCAAACATTTTAAAGACGTATGAAGATATGTGTTTTGTTACTTCTAATGTTAATGTTTTAATTGGTTTATATAAATACATTTTATTGCTAGTTTGATTAATAAGCCCTTTAATTGTCCTAAAAATAGCAAATTTAAATTGCTAATAATCACAGAATTTAATTTTTCTTGGATATCTTTTGAACTAAGCTTGATAGAAAAAATTCAGTCATTTTTGGAATCAGTATCATTTTCCATAAGAAGCAGCTATTTTCACTATGGAGGTAAGAAAAAAAAAATTGTTTCCTAGCGTATCCTACTGAAAAATTATGCAAAATGATAGATGCTTTCCATCATTGTTAGAATAACCAATATTTACAATGTATTTTCAATGCAGAGAGCATTGATGGTTTAATCAAATGATCTAATAATGCCGAGTATCATGTGTATTTACTGGATATACTATATAAGTTAAAAATGTTACTTTGATTGTAATTTTTAATCACAATGTGCAATATGTTAAAAATAACATAAAAGAAAGTCAATCAATTAACTAGCTGGTTTGGTACAAAATAAATTATATACCTAGCTATTTATTGAGCAACAACTCTAGTCTGGGAAGAAATTACTGCCTTCAAAGTTTGAATGTTTTTAGGATATTTCTAGAATGTTAAAATCAAATTCAATGCCAGAAATATCCCATCACGTATAATTTTTTGTTGCTTGAATTTTCTTATTATATCACATTCAGAAAATTATAGTGTAATTAATTAAAACTGAAATTCTCTAACATATACATCAAGATAAGATAACAAAATTTATTTGATGTATTTATAATGGAGGACACAAGGTTTTTCTTTTCTGATAGGGAGTGCAAAAGGTCAGGAAGTTAGAGAGAGATTACATGCAACCTTGCCACCATGTTTATTTATGAGAGATAGGAAGGTCAACCACTTATCACTTATATCATATATTTACACATTCTGTCTGGTTCCTCTTACATTTCATCAGTTTGAAGTAGCATGTTCAGTAAGAAAGTATTCGGGGATGTGCAAATAATCCAGATCATGTTGTTACACATGTGATAAATTCACATTGCCTAAGCAGAGGGGTGATATCCCAGATTTTGTGAAAAAGTCATATCGTGCCTATGTTGGAGATGAAAGTAAAGCAAACAAAGCAGGTAGAGCACCCATTGAAGAATTGTATCATTGCATCAATGGCAGAAGAATGACCACCTAGAGAAAATTTGAAAGTCAGTTCTAAGAATGTCATCTCCCAAAGCCTTGAGAGTCCTTCTAAAGTTCTGATGCCCACATTAAACTTGGCTTAATGAAACGGTTTGAAAGATCAATTAACAGCTGATGATGCAAGCTAGTGGTTCTGAAACATGTCCTAGTGTTATGGAGTTAGTGTGAGCATGTTGATTACACTAGTGTAGGATACAGTTTGTAAAGGCTTTAAATAAGGAAGGAGAATGCTTCAAGTGTATATGTGGGAAATTTCCACTACTGTCTGAAGCAAAGCTGTAAGAAGATATATTTAATGGTCATGATGTAAGAAAAGTGATGTCTGATCACAATGGATGAAAAGAAGAAAGTACCATGGGTATCTTTCTGTAAAATTGATTTAAAATTTCTTGATAACAACATGGATCCTAATTACTGAAACATTGTGGCTAACGTGCTTGAAGCATACAAGGAACTTGGTTCTGACATGAGTCTGAAAATTCATTTTCTGTTTTCTCACCTGATTATTTCCCCCAAAATCTATGATTTTTGAGCAAAGAGCAAAGTGAACCATTTCACTAGGATCTGCAGGAGTCACAAAGGAGCATCAATATGCTTGCTAACTATTGTTGGATGTTAAAGTGAAATACATAAAAGGAAGAGGAACAAGCCTTTCTCAACTAAGAAGCAACATTTCTAGTCTTTTATGTAATACATTGTATACTAATTTACAAATCTAATAGTGTAGTTAACAAAACAAAAACACTCTAGTGATATGTATGAACATAACCATATACATAATTTCAGCAAGTTGTGCTTTTTACATTGCACTTGCAATAAAAAAATTAAATGAAAAAGTATGTGATGAAATTCATTTAAAGTGATTTAGCACAACATTCTGATATAATAGAAGTAAATTAATTGAAAATTAGGATTCAGCACATCAAAATTATATAAAATTATTTACTTTAAGCAACAAGCACAAAGTGTAAATTTGCAGCTGACTGTGACTAGGGACTTTTAAAAAAATTATTTCATAAAAATGGGAGGGAGCCGGCTTTGAGCTAGAACCGCCTTAGTTGCTATGGTTAGCCACTCAAAAGTTAAGAATTGCAGTAACCATGAATGACACAAATGTCTTCATTGTAACGCATCACCATCTAGACCATATCGACATATTACATTAATTGTATAAAAAAATTGATTAAGCAAATCATGTTGTTATCATGTTTAATATTATATTTCAATAATAATTTCATTTCTGTTGTATGGTTTGTTATGAGGAACCCGACATCTCAGTACTTTTAGTGCACTTTGTATTGTCACAATTTGTTCCAGTCAGGAAGTTAGTATGTAAGTTATTTCCTGTAATGTAATCAAAAGTGTTCTCTTTATATAAATAAAAAACTGTGAAAAGTGTAAAATGTTGGTTAACAGTTTTAACTTTAAATTTAATCTTCATTACTGCATCACTATTCCCTAATATCAACTGAAATGCTAATGTTGCTGTGCACAAAGAGTTGGTATACCTGTATGAGTCCTGCTGATCATAATATTCGTCCCCATAGTATTGGTCATCGTATAGGGTTGTCTGACGCTCCAGACTGGGCCGTCTGTTTGTACCTGCAACACAGCAAGTAATTACTGAGATGATAAAGAGCACAAATTAATTGAACATAATATTGACATAGAATTTTTTGATGTTACTTATATTTACTTGAGTTATTTAATTGAACATGTTTTGGAAACATTCATTCCCAACATCAGCAGAAAACAATAGTAGGATTGTACTTTTTAGCCAGTTCGAGAATATATCAAATATATCTAAAGATGGTGTCTCAATGCTTATGGAACACCTTTTATTTTTGATAATGTAAATTTTCTCCATGTTAATAGTTTCAAAGATTTGCAAGTGTGTTTCAATAATTTTGTTATTTTATCAATTTCATGACTTTCTGATCAAAAGTGGGCTGCCACTGCCAATTTCTTTATCTGTTTGTAATGAACATTTCTGAACAAAATTATTGAAATATACTTACAAACCTTTGGAACTATCAACATAGGAAACATTTTACATCATCAAAAATAAAAACTGTGTGATGAACTTCCAAGACACCAACGTAAAATATATCCTATAAATTTCTTTGACTGCCTATCAATATTATTTTAATACTTCATTATTAATAGCTTCAAGAATATAAGTTCATACTATTTTGTATAACATTTTTAAATGACTGATTTTTTTCAGAAATGCTATGGATTAGCCTTATTATAATATACAATTGGAACTATCACAGTGAAATATATCACATATTTTAATTACATAATATGTTGTGAAGACTCTTACAACTCTAATGACTTATTATGTTATTAGAAATGCATAACATACAGTTTGGCTCTGGTAGACATCTGATGAACTGAAATTATTGTTTTCTAACCCTGAAATGTTGAAACTAAGTTTGCCAATTTTTGTATATAAGTATTTTCCCACATGTTAAGTTCTGTATGCTCTTCTAATGCATTGAATTTCAGGAATTGCTGTCCAAAAATGAGCTGTTGGTGCAAATTTTTCTATTTATTTCTCATTTTCCATAATTTTAACACAGTCTGCACAACTTATACTATTCATGACTTATTTTTTGGCAGCATAATATATATGATACAATAGACAAAAAATGGGAATTAAAAATAATATTGTGGAGGACATTTTAACAAGAGAATTGATGGTCATTTAATGGAAATGGGTTAAGAAAGATTGCCAAGGATGGTATATAAATGGATTCCACTAAGAAGGCGGATGAGGAAGGCTACAGACAACGTGGATGAAGGAATGGAGAACAGACACCTAAAACAACAATGGCTGGACCGAGAGGAATGGTTTTCAGAGTTCATGCCATTTATAGATAACTATATAATTATAGAAAATGCAATTTTGTAACTGTCAGGTGTTTGATACATTGTAAGACTGGCTTAATAATACATTATTATTATTATTATTATTATTATTATTATTATTATTATTATTATTATTATTATTATTATTAAATCCTGATTTTTTTTCTCAGGTTTCTAAACTTGAACCCATATAGGCAGAATAGGCCCCCACCTGTAGTTCCACTCTACGTCAAAGTTTTCCGAGGAGTGATTGCTTAGTTACGCTAATTTCGAGACATAAATTAGCAAAAGACGGTGCATGCAGCGATGACGTCAATGTGAGAAATCTCCATCACGCGACTATCGCTTTATGCCAGTTCCTGGAACTATCGGCCGCCCTGATGTTGCATGTTGTCCTTATAAAAATCGAGTATATGCAAAAAAAGAGAGAGGCTAGTTTTCCTTTAAAGAGCATTACAGTTATTTATTTGTTTCTGCATGTGAAGAAAGTTAAATTATTAAATTTGTAATGTCGCTACACAATCTGATCTTTCAGTAACCAGTTGAACATGCGTGTTTCTCTTATTTATCGCAACTGCTGGAATACATCTCTTATGACGAAATATCCAACTAAATTCACTAAGTTAAATCACTTGTGTTCAGAACCGAATTCGGTTCCAGAGACCATAATGGGGGGACGAAGCAGCCTCTCAGCAGGAATTTCCTTTCCATTCATAATGCCAACTGTGTCATTCATCATCATCTAAGTGCCCGTGCGTGTGAAACCACTCCTATTTTTCATTGCGACAAGAGTCACAAACTATTTATTTAAATTCGTCCTTTTGATTATACTAAGATATGCATAATATTTCGTCGCCGTAGGGATTTCGGTTATTCCACTTTTAACATACGAAACAGAAGAACAAAAGGCAAGCTTGATAATGGCAAATGCGAAAGTCTTGAGATGAGGTAAAGTGAATGTTTACCTACTTTTAAAAGTATGTGGCACTGGTAGACCCGTCATTGCCAGGTAGCAACCGTATCCACACCTCCCGTGCAGTCAGCCAGTTGTTACGATGGAGGTGCAGAGAGACATTTTCGTCCGATCATTCTTTATGACTTCAAGAGTGATTTAAATGTGTCCCAAAGACTTGAGTACTTGCAACGGACTTTTGGGGAATTTGCTCCATCTAGGGCAAGTCTTCCGCTGGTTTGCGGAATTTAAAATAGGTGGACTTCACTGCAAGACGAGGAGAGAAGTGGGTGTCCGGCAACGCAGTGACTGAGGAAAACACTGTCGGGCGAAAAAAAATGGTAGGCGAAAACAATCATGTAATATTTAAGGACATCGAAGCAGTCTTTCTTTCAGATTGGATCGCCAGCAGTATCAAAAAACCTGCACGATCATCTTGGTGTCAGGAATGTTTCCTCCCCCCACAATTTGACGAGGAACAAGAGCACACGCGTCGAATGGTATGAATAAATGTTGCAAATGGATTTACCAATTTGACCTGGAGACCAAACACAGTTGGCAACTTGGATCTTTCCACATGACGATCCACCAACGAAAGTGAAGAGGGGCCGAAATGCTGGGAAGAAAATGGTGGCCACATTTGGACGATTACTGTTCGGTGATATACCACAGTCTGTCTGCCGAAAGTTTCTGGCATGCTCCGAGAACAGGACTGCCTCATCACGACAAAGCCTCCGCTCACGCGGCTAACATCACCATCTAGTTCCTGGAGTCCACAGAGATCAGACCCATCCTCCCTACAGTCCTGACCTGGCTTCATGCGATCATTTTCTCTTCCCATTGTTAAAACCACATGCGAGAAAGCGAATTTTCAGCCCTGAAGAGGCTGCGGCTGCATATGAAAATAAACTTTTCACCCTTGAGGAAAACGAGTGGGAGAGGTTCTTTATAAGCAGTTTTTGAGGATGAGAAAGTGTAGTGATGAAGACGCAACAGTCGAAGTGAATCTACCCATTCCTACTTTGATGTGTTGTACAGAACACTGATATGCATCTATGCTTACAAATAGAGGCAAGATATCCCCTTCCATTTACATACTAAAACCCCTGGCCATGTATTACACAGATCTTGTTTTGTCAAAATTACAACAGGTTGACGGTCCGAAAATAAATTATTTTTTACCCATCTTAACATAAGACTTAACTGTATTATCTACATGCTTATCAATATATAACAACCAAGTGTGTTTTTTGCTGCAAATAATTTGTGTTTCTAAGGGCCGGGGGCCGGTTGTAGAAAGAGTTAACTCGAGTTTAAAATTAGCCATCAGTTATGCTTAACTTGGAAAATTTGATTGTATAAACATTAATCTAAGATTATTTCGTCTTAACCTCTAATTAAATTTAACTCGCAAACTTTCACAAGTTAAAGCACTAACTAGAGTTTAGTAATTGTTAAATAAAACATTTCCCACAGCACAGAAGCATAACAACTTCATTTATAGATAACATGCTGAGTAACATTTATTTTAATTTCATGTAGATAAAGTTTCCTCAAGAATAACAGATTCGTTCAATTATAGGTTATGCTAAGCTATCTTTACAAGTACAGAATTCTGATTATTCATAAATTTTATCCTATGACAAATTTCACCGTGTTCCCGTGTATTTCACAAGAGAAAAATTCATTCCTAGAACTGTATGACAAATAATTCAAAATGCAATTTCGCTTAGCAAAAGATGTCGAAGAACTGGAACAGAGATTACTACATCAATTGCAGCGTCAGTTCATTAGAATGCCAACCGAAGAGGGTGATGCTAGGCTTCTATAACATTCGCAACTTTCCTGCAGTTTTAGGTGGGAATAATAATGTACAAGTCTTAAGAATAGAACTGTATCCTTTAGCAGTCCTCTCGTGTACGTTCTTTATCTCTGAGATCAAATCTGTTTTTTATGCTTCTCGCCTTTGCTGAAATTTGCCGTTTGAATTCGTTTGATTGACTTTTCTTTGTCCATGTTTGAAGACAAGGTGGAAAAACTGAATAAATTTTGCTTTTCTCGCATTAAACAATTGCACATTATCTCACTCTAAACGCGAAGTTCGTTTCGCAATGTTGGTTAGTGCCAACTCGAGGTTATTTTTATGTAACAAAAATGATGATGAGTAATCTCTAGTTACTTTTTAAATTACAGTTAAAGTCATTTCCAGTTAGCACAGCAGCCCTAAGGAAGTACGCAAGTACGCCTCATTTGAAACTGCCTATCACAAAATTACATTACTCTTACAATAAAATCTCGCCAATGTTTTCCGAGCGAAAAGCTATAAGAAAAGCACGCCGTAGGAAGCGTGGAAGAACGGGGTCTGTTCAATAAAGATTAATAATATATTTTTATAAAACATGCCTTTTAGTATCTTTCTCAAAGTAGTCCCTGCACCTGTCCCAGCGTTTCTGTGGAAACCATTTTTTGACACGTCCTTCAGAATCGCCTCCGCAACCTCTGCTTCTGATAATAGAAAATGCCTCCCACAAAAGTGTTTCTTCAATGTGGGGAAAAGGAAAACGCCACATGGGGCTAAATCTGGACTATAAGGAGGGTGGGGGACACACTTTACATTTAATTTTGTGAAACATTTGCGATGTGCGGTCGTGCATTATCACATCTTTTGCTGTGATACGGTCTTACAGACATTTCTGTATGTGTAGGTAAACCATTCCTTGAATATCGAAACATGAGAGCTTTCCCAGCAGAAAGTGTTGGTTAGTATGGGAAGAGTTTTGCTGTTTGCTCTCAGGATTGAAACGATGTAGCCCAGTTTCGTCACCTTTGATAGGAACTCTTGTCTCAGTTATCAACTCGTGAGTGTTGCCGACGATTCTCTCTCACAATGACAGCAGCGGTGTTGATGTTTTCTTCTGTTAGAGCACAAGCTGGAGAATCGAGTCCACCTTCCTTTGAAACTGATTACCTCCCTTCTATAAAACATGATAAACCTCCTAGAGATGTGCTAACTCAGCTGAAGATTTGTTGAGACAATAGCGGCATACTGTTCGTAGCGTGTCACGGTACTGAACATGTCTCAACTTGCACACCTCTCGTAAGCGAGAGCAATGAAACTGTACCACGTGTACATTACATGTTAAACTAATAAAATTTGTAAATTAGCGATAGAAGGCATGATCATTCTTTACTGAACAGCCCACGTTGTTCACAGCACGCTGCTCCAGAAAAACCCAAATAATTATAGAATGACTTTGTTTTCTTGCATCTTGCACATATTTACCTGCTGCTTATTACAAAATTGATTTTTAAACGTAGGTTTTAACTTTTGTTAACCCCTTTGCGTGGACAACATTTATTTCAGCTTGCTATAAAGTTACAATGAACGGATAACAACAAAGTTTCACAACTTACAGCAGTAAGCAACTGGGCCATCTATCAGCAGAGTTAGAAAGTAGAATACGCAACTAACGACATCTATGCGACAGAATATGAACTGCATGCCAATTAGGTAAGATAGCGATAAGAAATGATCAAATATGAAAGAAAATAATCCTGAATTTATTTAAAACACGTGATTGTCTGGCATTCTCTCAAGTATAAAACGGATGTCAGATGAACGCGAACATGTTGGCTGGTGTTATTTTGAAAGAAACAACGAGAGAATGAACTGAATTTAAATTAGCAATTACCCGTAATTCCGTCCGCTGAAAGCGTGCTCAGTAATGACCGTTGCCATAGTAACGGGCTTTATCATTCCCTTTGTCTTCTTACTGAGAAGAGAATCCGCCCAGCCCTCAAAATAAAACAAATTAACCTCTTTTCTTATTTTGAAAACAACCCACTTGTTTGCACATTTGTATCGCAGGAGTTTTCGTACAAAATACAAAATGTATGATTTATTACCAACATCTTTCAAGTTGAGGTGTAAAACGGGCCGACATGGCTGCCAAACCTGAACAAAAATCACGATATGGTTCAAGTTACAAAAATTGGACAAGTAACAGTTTTACTATTTCAAATAGGAGTCACGGAAACACGGATCGTGTTCGGCAAGTCATAACATGAACTTTTGTGACACTGTACACCTCCAAGTATTGATACTACAAGTACTACAAGTTTGAATGCAGCACCAGGGATTATTGTCACCAGATGGCAGCATTGACAGAGCAGTTGCAAGATGGAAAAACATCTGATTGCACAGCCCTTGAGCAGCACTCCGTTGTACGGACAACGTTTGGAATGAAAGGATATTCATAAATAAAAGCTTCCCAACTACAGTGAGAAGTGTCTGTTACGTCAAGAAGTTCTCTGACGAGCGAGCACACATCGATGACGAACAATGGAAATTGCTACAGAGGCGAATTTGCAAAAGTTGAAGAACTGTAGCCGCTGTTATTGGTTGTTCAGACGGCATGTCCTACCTAATAATGACAGGTTACTGTGCTGATCCCACAACACAAGGTACAAAGAACAAGCATCTCAATCGCTACCACGATATGCTAGCCCGAATTGTCACCGGTTGGATTCACCATTACCAGCGTTCGCCAATGCAGTAGAAATATCCTGCGTCAGTTTAAAGTGACACCATCCGCGGGGAAAGCAATGCTCACAGTCTTCTGCAGCGCTACGGTAACATACTCAGGAACGAAGCAACCTTTCCATAGCATGAAAACCTTTGTCTTCATACTGCAAACAAGATGAGCGAGATGCTACGAAATTGTCAGTGCGATGACGTCGAGCATGCTCCATGTTGCCATGTTGCCCCGAACTTGCTCCAAGCCTCTCCCTTAAACACCGTCTTGCGCGCGAACATGAAGCTGTTGAAAGGGAAGTTGCCGCCTGCTCACAGCAGCTGCTGATTTCAGGGACTTGTGAAAGGATGAGACAAATACCTCAATTTGAGAAATGTAAGTTTTTTCAAATCAGCATTCTTATTTATTTAAGTTCTATGTCCATTTATAGCTCATTTGCTAATAGCAAACTATTGACTAGTCAATACATGCTCTTTTTGTGAAAGTCTCATCTGGCTCGAAAACAGGTTACATCACATAGAACTCAAGTTGGTAACACTGATGTTTACTAATGTTTGTGCAGGAAATAAGGTTAGCGATACTCATCGGAAATGAAGAGTGGAGAGGTGATGTTTTTTAATTGCTGAGAGTGTCGGAGGAAGAGAAAGGCACTTGTATGTTTGCGTGTGCATGTCACTTTCCACGCACAGGACAGACCCATCACGAATATTATCTGGGGAAACACCGGTAGGTTATAACCACCTGCAGTAATGAACAATTTACAGGCAGTGGTTTCTATGTCAACTGACAAGGGAACAAAAGACTCACAGCTTTAGGTCACAGTGAGTGTCCCACGGAGGTCTGGGGTTCCATTTCTAAACTTAGGCCTGGAACGCTTCCTTAAAATAATAATAATAATAATAATAATAATAATAATAATAATAATAATAATAATAATAATAATAATTTCCCACTTCATCATTTCCACTCATGTCTCAGCAGTAAAAGTCAAAGCCGTTTTTTCGGCTGCAGCAGGTACAATCAATCTTTTATCCTGTACATAAGTAATCATTAATTTCATGGTTTAAACTATTTCTGACTGCTGACACGAGTTTGTTGGTTATAGCGCGCTGCTTTTGGCTGCACTTGCGACCTGTGTTGTGTTCCAAAAGTATGGTCTGATATATGAAAGAATGTACAACACTTATAGTGTATTAGTAAAAAGTTATAAGTGACGTCATACAAGAACAGCTGTTGTCGCCATTATGTCCACTCCATTCGTATTTTTTGAGCGAATTATGTCATTCCTATTAAATGAATCTTGTACTTCTCGGATAAAATGATAATTTAAATACTTTATTACGGGCTTTTTAACATACAAGCGTAATAATTCTCTTTGAGAAGACGGCCCCTATAACATTACATTTATAGGAGCATCAATTTCAGTCGTCGAGAGATGGCAGGAGAGTCGAGCTTTTTAATTGCTTCGCAATCACGTTCTTATAGGATTATTTTCATAGCATGTAGCAAGAAACTTAAAAATCATAATATGCTTTTGAAAAAGGAAACGTCAATATCAATTATAATTGCACCTAACTCTTTTATTGTATACAAATACTGAATAATGCTTTCTTTATACTCTCATCATTATCACCACTTTCTCATTGAGATCAACCGACTCCCAAAATTATTAAAATTTGCGCTAGTGTTTGAAATTAGAGAGAAATTTACACAAGTTACAAATACTAATTAATACTTCCGTGAAAAATTACTTGTACACTTGTAAAATACTAATAACTAATGCATTAGACCACACTTTTGTTGGTAGCATCTCCCATGTGGTTTTTATTTAGCAGCCTTCTTTAAAATTGAACCAGCCTTTCAGCCAAAGCGAAACAGTTGCAAGCCTGAGTCATGCAAAACAAAGGCGCGAATCACATCGAACGGCATTAACCTTCTCCGTCTCAATTGTTTGCCCGAAAAACAATGTTTGCATAGACTGTCACAAAATGGAACTTTTACCGGAGTTGTCACTTTGGATGGGTCATTCTCTGATGTAGTTGGTAATTACTGGCATTTTCCTGTTTCTTCGTCTTTTCCTACGTTAATAAGTTAGTACATTTTTGTGTTCGCTAGTTGTGGTTATGGAATGATTGAGCTTGCATCAAATGACTACAGTTAACACGGAAGCGAATGCTGCAAACCACAAATCTGTTTTAATTCGTATATTAAAGTTAAAACTGTTAAAAGGACACATACCTCGTGTCCTTTTGGGTGGTGCCGTGGAATTGTAGTAGCTAGCATCCTGATCCTGAGAACCATACGTCCCGCTATAGTTGGTACTCCCGTCATACCACGCATCAGGGCTGTCAACAGAAGTCATGAGTACATGCTGTAAAACATTTCTATCAGTGAATAACTGGCAACATCACCACCAGATGTAGTAGATCGTTTGGTAACGTTACATTTTAGCTACCAACATAACAACGATAAATGCCCAAGATCAGCTTTGTACTTCAATTAATGATGTTCGTTTTATGAATAGATAGGGATGTAATTTTGGCCATGAAACTAATAATGCTCAAATTTCATAATTTTAGAAAAAAATGATAAATAATTTTTTTAAAAATATTCCATCTTGGGTAAAACTAAATCGATGGATTCGAAAGATTCTCTTATTTCAAATTAACACCTAAATAACTTTCTTATCTCGTGCACATTTTCTGCAGACAGAATTAAAAGGAATACAGTTATTTAGATGCACGCTGTTGCAACATGTCAGAATTTATAAACACGAGTGTTCCATGTAAATACTTCATTTTCTCCTTTCACACCTTACTTAAGCGTCAAAATTAATAAACGAACCACTCACGGACATATTTTCATATCAACCACGTGAAATCGAACGGTAAAATAAAGCAAATTTCATGGCAATATTTTACAGAAAGGGGAATGGTAAGGAGAAATATTACATCTACAAATTGTTTGCAGGGACAAAATTCGCGAAATTACCCCTTAAAACCCTGGAAATACAAACCGGAACAGTGTCTGACTTTAAAGCTATAGTGAGCAGATTTCACAAATGTTTTACGAACATTCATAGGACGATATAAGCTAGATCGGCGTTGTAAGCAGAGTGCGTAGTTAAAGGACAGGGTTCATTTGTTGTAAAGTAGAGAAAGACGGGGAAAAGATAGACGGCGACTATCATGGACAAAGATGGACTGCATGAATTTCTAGGAGGAAGCCGTCAAAACTGCAGAAATGCATAGACGCCAAACTGCGGTGTGCGTTTACCAGCGGCACAAGAATGTGAGTATTGGTCACTCATGGACATGTGACGTGGCTGTTAGGAGGATGGACTTTGATGAACTGGAATGTCAGGCGGCACAACCCTACACATCATTTATTGAATATGAAAAAAATATGCGCACGTGACTTGACATAAGCACAGAAGGATAAAAGGGTTGAAGTCAGTACCTCACACCAGGGAAGAAAGTTAACATTCTTTTGACAACGGGCTTAGACGCATTGCGAAAGAGAAAGCGATCGACAGCACAGCTCATTGTGTCGCACCCACTATACTCACCGGATCTGATTATGCCTCTTCGACAATATGAAGGAATCGCTGCGAGGTACAAAATTACACAACAACAAGGAAATTTAGGCACATGTTCACGAATGGTGGCGTGGTACTACCCAACAATGTTTTGTGACGCCACAATGTAGCAGGAAGATGGCAACGTGGGGAGTATATTGAGAAATTCCATGTTAGCTATTCATTAACGAAGAATCACGTGACGTCATATCATTTCGGTTTTCAAAACAATATGTGGCTAGATTAGGATTTGTATTTTCATATAGTACAATTAATGTAAATGACATGTCACCGAAGTATTTACAGTTATTCCAATTCTCCAAACGACTTGTGTCGCTTTCAAGCACTAATTGCAACGACCTGCGTGGTACAACCGTTTTCTTTTGCGAGCTGGAAAGAAACGAAATCGTATGGGTGTGTACAGTTCTGTAAGTACCTACGCATATTTCTGATGAAAACTCGTGTTTATGGGTGTGCAAAAATTGCAATAACTTCCTGACTCCTTGCCGCGCAGCAACGGAAACACAACAGCAATTTACACCATCTTTAGCATTTAGAGCTTTAGTCCTGGCATTTCTGATTAGTTTTTAATGTTTTAGTATCGTAACAAGCAAAACACAACACGTTTCACATTGTTGTTACATTAAACTACTTAATACTATAACCAAATTGCTAATCGACTTCATTTTATTGTGAAATTCATGTCGTTGCCCAACTTTTGAGAATCTGAAAATTACATCCTTCCAGTTTACAACTTAAGCTTTACCAATTAAATTGTGATCACCAGAATAAACACGCTCAGTGTTAATGTATTCAATAAGTTTTATCGTTCTAATCTAAAGGTAAACTTAAAAGCAAGGTGAAGAAACATAAACATAGCGTAACTTCTAAAAGCTAAATAAAGATAAAAACTAAGAGGGTATCACACACACTTACCTGTCTTCTCTATCCCAAGTGCTTTTCCTACGTCTAGTGACGGGATGCATGAAAGGAAGAAACAAAACAACCAAACAAGGAGAATAAGAGAGAAACAGAACGGCATTCTATCGCAAAACTAACAGGAAACATCAAAAGTCCGTTAATATCAGTGTTGCCAACATGTTTGCTAGCGTCATACCAGCTGTCGCTACGGGAGTATGGAAAGCCGGTCTGCCATTGTAAACTAAAATAAAATGTAATGAATTATGCTTTTAAAACTCTCTAAAATTAAAGGAGAACTAGTGGTTACTTTTCACACATTGGCAGCACTGGAAACCGTAGCATTATATGAGAATGTTGCAAGTGCTGTACTCCATTCTTTTTTCAAATGCGTGCGTGGATTTGACCGTTTAGTTTTTAAGATTTACGGGTTGTTATCCGTCGACAGGAAATTCTTTGTGTTTATACAGTTAATAAATTACAAACGTTCACTGCTGTAGCATCACTTTTGTCCTCCATGTTTTTCATCACTCTCAATTCTCCGTTCACACTGACACCAGATAGAAACTGAGGGTATCACATACAGAATGCACGTAATCCCGGAAGTGCGAAAGCACAAACTTTGAAGTAAAGCTGAAATACCTAAATACTCTAACAATTCAAAACTCTAATGTCGAAGGGGATGCATTCTTCATTGTTATTGTTATTTTCACGTTATGTTGTAAAATACTACCAAGAAAATGATAAAGAAAAGTTAAAAACTCGAAAAGATATTTCTGGAGTGAATTTGCTTTTGGTCAAAGGTTCATTTTATTCAGAAAGTTTGCATTACACCGTTGCTATCTCTTTATGACATTTTTTCTTTCCCCTCCACCTTTGATTATCAGGTAATGAGAATCATAAGATAAAATTTCTGTAAGGCTGTTGTCAGATATCAGTCACTTTTGGTAATTATAAAATTCAACTAGGCCAGTTACCTAATCTAACTTTTTTTGCATTCCGGTAAAATTCAGAAACGTGGCATTTTTTCACACGACGACGACGATGATTATGATGATGATGATGATGATGATGATGATAATAATAATAATAATAATAATAATAATAATAATAATAATAATAATAATAATAATAATAATAATAATGCCTGGTCGTTTTTCAGAAACCACCAATGCACAAGCAAAATCAAAAATCATAAAAAAAAGGATTACATTTTAACCACCTTAATTAATGTGGCATTGTGTTCCATATAATTAATATTTATTTCACACTGGAATTTCATGTTTATTTTGAAAATATAAAGAGAATTTTCATTATGATTAACATGTTCTTTAATGTAACACACATGTTTAGTGCTGAAACGCTTAGCAATGTTCTTATGCAGGTGGATTCAAGACAAAGGGAGCATGTTTATGTCCGAAAATTGTGATAACAAAACAACATTCGTTATGTGTAAAATCCTGTTGCAGTTAATGTGTAGTTTACTAGCTGGTAATGTGATTCACGTCAACAAATGCTATACTTGCAGCTGCAAAAAGTCCGTAGTGGGAATGGGAAAGAGGTTTCACCACAGTAATTTTGATTTTATCAATAATAGCATAGTGGTATATTTTTAAACCCAGCTACATGCAACAATTTATATTTCATTACCATAGGGGTTCAAAATTGAACAGTATTATTTTGTTATACGGTGGTATTTTGTAGCTTTTAATTGTATTAATTATTCTTCAATTATGAAAATATATATATATATATATATATATAGAATGTTTCACTCACACTCGGCTCCTGATTTTCCTACGTGATTCAAAGCACACTTTCACGGTCACACCTTGGCGTATGAGAAACATAAGCAGAGATGCCTTTTTGTTACAATTTTAAAGTTACACACATTGAAGAATGGAGTTAACACAAACTGCAACTTCCTGCAGAGACTTTGCTACATTTTAACTATCAGCTTTCTGTAAGGGTAACAAGCATGCCTATTTTTATACAACTTGCCTAGAATTGTTCTTCATCTAAATAGCATTCTCCAACACTCATTGTTTCTTAGCATAAATTAGTTCTTTATTAAAACGTCAGAAGTAACTACGTCTGTGCACTTTAAACAGTGAACTATGTATAAATTAAAGACTATTTCTATTGCCGTAATGAGGTCTAAATACTCAAGAATATATTTCTGCAAAGCTAAATTTACGGTCTTTGCTTCTTCAACAAGAACTAAGCGTGGTCTGTATCCGCCAATTTATCCAATGTCGACAATACATGCGCCCAATTAGGATATGTTTGTATTTTCTTGTGTTAAACCCCATGCAGGCCCCTTACCTGACGTCGAGACAACCCAGAGGGAGCAGAAGGTATAAAGACGTAAATACAACAGTTCCTGTAAATGTCTCACGACTTCGAAGTTATTGGTGGCCGTAATTCTGCTAACGTTTGTGGTTTTATATGAAATTATTCGCATAATAGTACAATAAAATATATTTATTACTTCATTTGAGTGGCATACTAAAGATAATAGATATGTTGTTAAATTCCTATTTTCTTTATTGAACACCCCCGCCATTAGTTAGATCTCCCAAGAGGGTAGTAGGCCTGCAGTTCGTATGATGGTTAGATACAAAGGAGTATCAACACAACTTCAAGGATTAGTGTGTGGCTGTCGGCTGCAGGCAAAGCAAAACAAATAGTTGAAAGTATCTGCGTTTTCAACCAGCAATTTACTCCCTCTATCTTCGACATCTCGTCAGGTTTTATTCTTGAACCACAGGGGTCGGTCCTGGTGGTCTAGTGCTCACCATACTTGCTTCACAGGCCCAAGATCGGGGGTTCAATCTCGGCCAGGATGGATGTATTTTATTGGGCGTAAAAATCCTAAATGTGGCTTTCTTCGGAAGGGAAGTAAAGCCGTGGGTGCCGTGTCGTACATTTACGGCAGGTAAAAGAACCTCAAGCCTGAAAGAAGAGACCTCTGAGCAAAATTTGTCGGTCGTTTCACGCCCTGAATTGACGCTGATGACCTGAGATGTTAAAGAGAGTGTTAATAAATAGGAAAGTTTTACTGTTACAAAATTGTGTATTGTTTTTTCGCTTGTATAAATTATGATACCGAGGTGCGTACCTGGGATACTCTTTGTAGTTCTTGGGGCGGCTGTTGTAAAACAGAGGTTCGGACTCGTTGTCGCTGTAGCGGCGGCCCGTCGAGTCGCCTCCGTAGTAATCCTCCTGCTGTTTGTAAGGGGCGTCATCACGCTCGTACGAGTTTTCGCGACTCGTTTCCAAAGACCTCTGTGGAGTGCACATCTGATGCGCTGCGCTGCGGAACTGCGAGGCAGAAGAATTGGCATGTTGGCCACCCACGGGGTAGTTGAGGTCACTCGTGTAATCGCTGTCTTCCGAGTAACCCGCTGCAACACAAACGTACCCTTACTTTAAGATTTATAAAATAAGCATGCGCAGAAGTGCAACACATTTTAGTCTTCTATCGCACTCCACTTATACTGAGAAAGTTTTTGCATGCCAGAGAGAAACTTACCAGCCTCGATACACGGGTTTTTTCTTCAGAACCAAGAGCATTCGTCATCCGTTGAAGCTGTTGGTTCTTAACTACAGGAAGGGCAAGTTACACAAGAGTTGCTATGACTACTGATAGAGAAGAATTGTCCTTGCTCTCTTGACTTTCATTGGGAAGATACAAACTGACGCTTCGTTTCCAGACCATCTCAGCAACAAGGTGTATGTGGAACAATTGTAGCTTTGTACTCTGTTTATCACGTACATGAGACAGTAGCCTCCCATGTTGTCGAATAAGGCATACTCAGACTGAGAGTGACACAACATGCCACATTGTCAACCACTCCTGCTGAACCCTGCGTTTAAGCCGAGTATTGAGGAAGCCACACCGTGAACAACATGCATGAAGTGATCATCTGCTTTCCCGCAGACACCAACTCCACTCCAGTTGCGTCATTCCCATGACGCATCCAGTTCACCATTATTCATACACAACCTCAACGTGTGCAGATTGCCTGTACACAGTTAAACGTGTATGGATTTCTACACTAAAGCATCCAGGGCATCTTGTCCAAGTCTATCTCGCGTCTGATGGTTACTTGTGCGGCTTTGCTATTTTAAATCATTTCCGAGCGCCCTTCTTATCTTTGGAACGTTTCGTGAAACCATTTCGCTCGATCGATCTCCTGTCTTTCTTTAAGATTGTGGGATGCCCACAGTGGTGCGAACACCTGGTTCGCAATTCAATTTAAAATTGAACTTAAAGGTAACTTTTGGCAGAAGGGAAAACACTACTTTAAAACGAAATGCACAAAAGCTTGCTATTATAATGAACAAGGCAGTAAATAGACAACAATGCAGCGGGTCCCTCCTTTATTCAATATGATTTGGCATCCAGTTTCTAGGACTCATTATTTGTGTTCAGTTCCAGTGCTAAGGAGTGATTACAGCTGACACTTCTGCTCATAATTCATGAGTGCAATGATTACGTTAAGGAACAGAATGGGCTTTAGTGGACAGATTTCAGATCGTTCACGGAGTTTGAGAGGAGCGGAACATACTTTAAAAACAAAGAGAAGACTCCTATTGAACTGTTTGGGATGGAGGATATTTCCGTACATGAGACTATGCCCCCAACAGGGGAGGAAAGGATGTGGTGAGGTGGAAAAGGCTCGCTTCCATACCAAACGCCGGAACAGAAACCTTTCCAAAGCGCAAACCATGGTCACTTCACTCTGGCACCTTCAACACATAACAGAACCAATGGAATGAAATGGGGGAACGGAAAGAAAACCAAAAATCAGGATGGATGGATTGAACCCGGAACCTCCCAAAGCGATATCGCCTGAGCTCCCGAATTGGGTAGAAGACTTCCAAGCGACCTGTAAGTACTTACAGATATGATGCACTGGTCAACAGCAATTGGGACATGAGTGTTGTATAACCGTGTAACCCACAAAAGTATGGTCTGATACAAACAAGTGCATTACTTGTAACTTTCTGTTCCACGAAAAAAGTACAACACTGGTAAATTATTAGTAAAAAGTTACAAGTGACGTCAGCAAGGTGTTCACCATATATCGCCATACCTTGAATGTCCACTCCTTAGGAATTTTTAATGAACAGAGTGAATTATTGTCATTCCTACTAAATGGTTCTTTATTCTTTCTCAGAAATAATAATTTAAATACTTCATTGTATTTATCGATATTTAAGAGTAATATTTCACTTTGAGACGACGGCCCCTTTACAGTTACATTTAGTAGCATCAATTTCAGTAGCCGAGAGATGGCAGAAGAATCGAGCTTTCGGATTGCTCTCGGTCATTTATTTTATTAGTATATTTATTGTTTATATTGTATGATAGCCACGTTCTCATTATAAGCAAAAAACTGAGAAAATTGTCTCAAAGGATATTATTTTAAAGAATAACATGGCATGTAATCCGAACTTTGAAAACTAAGCAGCTGGTCTGAAATATACATTTGGAACAGAAAACGCCAATATCGGTCATAAACCGTACTTTACCACAAATATTTATTTATACATATTCATTATTACCATCACTTTCGCCCATACTTAGCACATTTAGGTCAACTGACTTCCAAAGATAATAAAAGTTGTGCTAGTATTTGAAGTTACCAATGTTCCTACACCTATAGAGAAATTTATACGCCTAACTAATGCTAATACTTCTGTGAAACAGAACAATGAAAAATCACTCGTACACTTGCAAGTATGGAGTAGTAAAGTACAAGAATAACAGAAGCCTTTGGGGAACAGAATTTTACTAATAACTACAAGTTACAAGTCCGTACACTTGTAATGGACTAGATCAAACTTTTGTGAAACAGGGCCCTGAAGACGAAAGTGTTATGGAAATTTGCCAGTTCATTCTTATCTTTATAGTAGGGCACATTCCTAAGGACAGGAAGTTGTAACTAGTGGTCTGTAGTGGAATGAAATAAACACTCTTAAAAGGCTGAGTTTATCTTATATTAGGTTTATTATTGTGAGGAAGGCAGTAACAGTCATGACACAAAGCAAAAATAATTTACAGTAGGCCACTCAATGCCAGTAAAGCGTTTCGTAATACAGAGGGCAGGTCCATAAATTTCCGGCCTCGCCGATAAGGATTATCGCCTTCACAAAAGACTTATCTAGTATCGTACCTTATCTATTAATTAAATAATTGCACCTGTAACTTCCGCTCCGCTGTATTCAGTTGTTCAGATATAGTTGCACAAAGAAGGCTAAGTGTAGAAGATTGTGACATGTTCAAAATGGAGTATCGAGCAGTTATTAAGTTCTTCACAAAAGAAGGACTTACTCCAATTGAAATTAAACAGCGATTGGACGGTGTATATGGGGAAGTATCCTCTCATATTCTACCGTAAAAGAATGGGCCAAACTTTTTCGAATGGGTCAAGAAAGCATTGAAGACGAACAGCGTGCAGGTCGACCCTTGGCGATGCTCACTCCTGATAACATCGCTCTTGTGGAAGGAGAAATTATGGAAGACCGGCGGATCAAAGCTACAGAAATAGCAGCAAGGTTGGGTCTTTCTAAAATAACAGTCCTTCGAATTATTCATGAATATTTAAAAGGAATAAGATTGATGCAAGATGGGTGCCTAAACTTTTTTCCTCAGTCAAAAGCAGCAACGTGTCATCTGTTGTCAGGCGTTTTTGGAGCTCTGCCGTGACAACGAGAGAAAGGGAAGTTCTGCAAACCATTGTTACAGGAGAGGTTCTCTACTATGATCCCTTGTCCAAAAGAGAATCAATGGAAGTGCGTAAACCTGGCGAAGCGCCGCCTCTAAAGTCAACCTGAAGATCGTGGTCATAATCTTTTGGAACTGTGATTTTTTTTTTTTTTTGAATTGTGTTTAACGCCCGTTTTTACTACTGAGGCATCACAGGCAGTGGCTAGTGATGATACATGGGATGAAATGATACACTTTTTAACTCCCACTTGAAAGTTTCGGGGAATTTAGCGACGAACATGGCGAACGTTACCAAGGAAAGTGGAATGTAAGGATAGTCGTCAGAGATGCTCCTTGTTTTGACTGCAGCAAGGAGAAACAGTATTTCGTTAATACAAACGATCATGAATATGTCAAGAAGATTTTAATAGATGTTATCCTTAAACCGGAGCAAGTTCAGCATTTTCGTTGTATTGTTCGTGTTCAGCATAGAGCATTCGTTAAGAAAAGTGAGGTTTCATTCTTCGTAAACAAAATGTCAAAATTTTCTGCTTAAGGTTAGGAATTGTTCATCTTGCAGGATGCAGGATGGCACATAACTTCAGTAAAATGCCTCAAGTGGAATAGTGTGACGAAATGCTCCAAAGATACATTAACAGATGTTTCTGAAATCCTAACAATATCATCCGGAATCTTGTCAAGAGGGCAAGAAGAGTGGGTGTGGCATTCTTCTCCATTAGCGATCATATGGCTACATTTACCGCAGGATGCTCCAAGTACCGGACTTAGAGGCATCAGGATGCACAATGCCACGCGGAAGTTTGTCAACAATCCACCTCCAGTCCTGGCCTAGTACCCTGGCTGGCATCCGGAAACTTCTGAGAGTCCCCTTTTATTGGTCTGTTTACCGGATGTCAGTTTGGGGCGTTCTCCGGAAGGGAAGTAAATCTTTTGATTTGTTCCATATCGCATATTTACGGCATGCAAAAGAATCTCAAGCCTGAGCAAAAGTTGTCGGCTGTTTTACAATCTTAATTGAATGGGACGCTAAGATCAGATAAGTTAGAGAGCATTATCCCATCCTGCGGCGGCGTGATCAAAAAATCTTCGCATTATCTCCAGTTGTACTCACAATGGCCGTAGTACTGCAGCTGTCTTCTGGCCTGTTCTGCACGGGCCTCCTGGTCCATGATGCTGTTGAGAAGTTCCAGTTTCCTCTGCAGGTCCGCACCCTCTGTGTTCTCCGGGTCTGCACAAAATATAAACACAAGCAAAAACCCAATATTCATCTTTGATCATACACGAAATACCTGCCAAACATCGTGCTGTACATATATACAGTGGCAAAGTGGATTCTTCCATGCTCAAGAAGATATGTTTGTGTGTGTAATCTCTCCACGCTGGCAGTCCCTAACAAAAGTCCTATTAATAATCTAAAGTTTGTGTATCTGCAAGTTAAATTATGTGAAGTTTATATATGTATAAACATCTCCGGGAATAAATCAAATCGCGCCCTTTGAACCCAGATCAGTAGCGCGTTTCTACACATAAGAAACTTGGCTGAACAACAAAATGGCCGCTGTTGACGATATGCAGCCCTGGGAAAGTCGCACTTTGCACAGACCATCCTCTCCCTGCCGTTACTGGTGGCCTCGTGCACACCTGTGTTTGTTTTCTTTGTTACAGCGCCTTACTCACAGGATGGAAAACATTAGAATACGTTTGTTGGATAGATCACACATAAAGCATTAAATAGAAAATGAGCGTATTCCAGTTTCCAGTCTGTGACTTCTTCTCTAATCACATTTACTGCATGCAGTGCAGGTACATTAGCGTGTGTTCTGCCTCCAGCAGAGAAGGACGTCGGACAAAGTCTGCTACATAAGTTACAAAACTCAAAACTACAGTAAAATTATCTGAAAGGTGTTCTTGAAAATGTTTCAGATATTTTCATTTAGTTGAAACTTTCCATTAATAATCCTTATAAAGAATAACGCCTGTGAACAGACAACTGTAGCATTCATTCGCTACTTGCTTATTTTTGTTTAAATATTACATTCGCTTCACCAGCAATTATGCCAACTTTCCAGCTGCCATAAAACACTCAATACTATTATTTATCACTTAGATGCGTTTTTGCATCATTGCTGCCAACATATACACTAAAAGTGGTATTCAAAAAGTTTTTCAAGTCATCCTAAAGTCCAAACTAAGAACTGTATTCGAAAATTTATCCTCGCAATCTTCAAAGTACTCTCCATCTCTCTCCACACACAGAGTTATAGACGGTTCAACCGCTTGTCGAAAGTACTACGGTACTCGGACTGAGATATTGTCAACAGAACTGAATTTATAGCTTGAAGAAGGTCCTGCACTCGCTTAAAAGGTTTTCAAGCAATGCAAGATTTCGCCCGAGGAAACAACCAGAAGTCGCAAGGTACAAAGTCGGGGCTGTAGGGTGGATGGAGAAGCAACTGGACTTTGATGACTTCCAGTTTCTTAAATTTTCAGCTCTTCTGTGAGGAGATTCATTGTCGTGCAAAAGTAACAGCCTTGAAATTTCTGTCTTTGAACGCCACCGCCTCAGCTCTTCAAATAATATAAGTGCCATAGTATTCTCCATTCATTGTCATTTCTTCAGGCATACAGTCAACCAAACTAATGCTTCTTCATAGCTGAAGAAAACAGCGAACATTCGCTACCAAGAACGAAAATTTTGTCGAAGAACAAACTGATCTTGGGTCATTCTCATTTACCCACACGCAGTTCTGAGCTTTATTTGAGGTGGTATAGAAATAAAACAAACTTTCATCACCAGTAAATATATCTGTTAAACGTTTAGGACCATTTGGTAGAAACATGCTCAGCAGTTTCCTTGCACCTTCCTTTCTCCTCTTCTCTTTATTGTTGAGGGTATGTAGAACCCATTTTGCAGAGATTTTGCACAGCTTTAAATGTTCATGGAGTATACTGTCAATGCTGGCAACACTGATACGTACTTCCATTCTTAGCAACAGTAATATGCGCAATTTCCTCCACAAAGTTCCTCTCTCTTTGAATTGTTCTCTCGTTCACAGCTTCCCAGGGCCGGCCAGAGCGAAGATTGTCTTTCAAAGTCTCTTTCCCTTCTTCAAATGATCGAATCCTTCTTGCAATGGTATCAACCAGCTTACAGCGTGTGAACATGTAGACTTTACAAATATTAATGATTTTTATGACACAGGACTCAACAGACTGTACTACTGTGACTGTGCAGGTTTATGCATATTTTGGTAGCTTAGGATCTACTGTTGTCCATTGCATTAGTTACATTTTTGTAGACATTATTGTCCAACAATTAATAAGATAGTTGCAAAACTTTGTGAATACCCACGTATACTACAATGATTTCACTATTTTTTATTTGAACCAAAAAGAAAAGAAAGAGGAACCCATATATGCGTTTATATGCACAATAAAAATCTATATTTATAATATTTTATTCTAAAACATTCAAATAAAAATACTAGACCTCTACCTATGCAAATGTCTTTGTTCTAGTTAACACCTATCTGGTAAACTTTACATCTTTATTATTTTTATTGGGAGGAGCAAGTAAAAATACAGCATACACTTGGCATTACGAAAACGTAAGATGCACATGTTTCCGGCATGATTCCTTTTTTAAGGTTTGATGTTAAAGAGAACATCAACCTACTTACTTGAACGGTTCTCCATGTTCGTGAAAGTGGGTGTCTTCGCTACCCCCTGAACTAAGCTTGTCTGGAACACAAGGGAGCGACATCGTAAATATGTCCTTTTTTTTTTTTTTTTTTTTTTTGAGCAACGCGACATTGTCTTGGTGAAACAACGAGTACCTTCTTATTGAAAAATTATCTTTTGTCATAAAATCTGATGCCAAAGCAATCAAGCATTCATATTGCTGCGTTGTCAGACTGGCTGATTTTTCTGAGACAGCAAAGAAGAGCGTATAACCCAAAAGTTTTTTTTTTTTTTTTTTTTTTTTTTTTTTTTCGTTTTCATGAAGTTCTTCCACGTAACAACTGTTGAAACTATCAGCAAATTTAGTAGGCGAATTGAAATTCATTTAGGATATCCCCAGATATGTCTGAATCTAGTTCTTCTATAAATACTTTTACCATGGGAAGCTGTCAAGAGTGACATTGTTCACTGATTCAGCACAAAACTTGATTTACTTTTTGAACTCTTCCACCTTATCGCTGACATCGAATACTGATGTTGCTTTTCCTTGAAGTGAGAGGCTTAAATTATTAACTTTACGAAAAATATCATCTAAATATGTCAGCGTTCATCACATAACCTGTCTCTCAAAGTGAAGTCACTGTCAGTCAGATAGGATGTGACTTCAGCCCTCATTTCAAAGAGCCGTGTCAAACTTTTGTCACCTTATTTCTGTGTGAAGAAGTAAAGATGTATGTAAACTTCCCATGTCATCACACAACACTTTGAGTAGCCTGATATTCTTAGTTAGTGATTCAATAAAATGAATTAATTTCACGTTTTCGTCCAGGACTTCTTTTAGAGAAGGTGGCAACTTCTTCACAGCGGTGGAGGACGCGGTGGCTACTGCTGAACTACTTCGCTTTTTGTTTAATTTTTGAGATAACACCAGTCATGACCTTCGCGCCGTCTGGACACACATCGACACATGGGTCGACTTCCATTGTTATCAAATGTGCACCTCAGTGCTTTACCGACCTGGTCATTTCTTTATTCTTCCAATTTCTTCAAAGACTACAGAAAATGTTTTCCAGAGCACAGTTTGTGAACGTAGTGTAGAAAATGGTTTAGTACGCTAATCTTCGCATAGATGGTACTACCAGTATCTGTCACATAGGGGGGAAATTTTATTTTTCAAGCCAGAAAGTTTCGACACTTACCTGGTACATCATAATTCAATTTTACATAAAATACCTAAAATAATTTTCATATCATTTGAAAATTAAACATTTTTGAATACTTGTTTTAGAAAAATCTGAAACACTTGATAATGATGTGTGTGTAAAAGAAGTTCTAGTCTACGAGAAGTGTAATACCATGCAACAGACCATGTTCGACTCTCTGTCAGATACTTCTCAAGATGCTGTATGTAGTACAGTACAAGATACTTGACTGGAATGTGCTTAACATATGCAACGAAGAGTGAAGAAGGAAGGAAAGAAAGAAGAGTTCTCCCGTTTTACTGTTCTGAGTATGAAGTGTGTTATCGGGGCTTTGAGCATGCACGGGTGGATAGAGAGAAATCTCAGCACCAGCGCAGCCCTAGGAAATGTCTGCAAGGAACACAGTTTGGCGCCTTACCACCTCGCATCATTTTACTGACAAACTCATTTTCTTTCATTTAAGTGTGAAAGTAAACAAATAAATCTGATGTTCGCATTGTTACGTTAACTGAAGGTTTACACTTGTTTATCTTTGCCGAAGTGCTGCACTTCATTCTCTCAGGGATCTCAGGAAAGTTTTGAACCAGTGATTAACTGAACGCAATCGACTGACTTCTTCCCTTTTTTCGTGGGTGTCAGAGCTACTGGCGACGTGTGAGAAAGAACGCTGATATAGGGCGTACACATTGAGCATTTGTAAGCCATATAAAATGTATTTTCAGCTATTTTATGTAATATAACAACATTCCTCAATTGTATAGTGACTTTCGTCCACGGCGCGCGGTTTTTCTATGAGTGAATCCCATTCGTTCTCCCCACCGTACTTGCTTACCTGTTAACCTTGCTGACTGTCGCAGTTATTCCAATTTATTTATTGCGTTAACTCGACAGTGTACATAGTGCATTATGCTTTGTGTGTTTACCACGGAACCGCATGTCTTTGTGTACGATTATATATGTTAACTGTGAAATATTCCTTTTAGCAGAGGTTACTTATGTGAATAGCGTATTAGCCCCTTTTTTCAGAGCGACAGCGAGCGTGATCTTGCATTTTTTCAACAGGTCTCTGCCACTGCTCACTTCTTCTAAGTCTAGTTTTCCATAGACCCCTGTGGGCCTTCGGCTTACCGCGACGACCGCTGCGTCTTCTACCTCCATCACGTGATGTCACTGGTAGAGTGCAGTATTGCAGAGGGCTGTGTGATCAGCACACCGCATCCCGCCGGTCGCTATATCGCGGCCTACTAGATCGAAGATCGCCACCTCTCTATCAGGCAACTTCTCAATTGTCCTCACGACGCTGGGTGGACCCCGTTTCAGACGTTCCTAACTTAGAAACATTCCTAAGCAGGTATCGGGAATCGACGGAATGGAATCCGGGCCTCCCGGCCAGCGGTTAGTAACGCTAACCACTAGACCAAAGAGGTGGTCACCACTGCTCACACTGCGAATAATTATATGAGCAATTCACAATGTATTTCTACAAGACAGAGTTATTAATAGAGATGTGTGCCCCCCTCGCCCCCCACAGTCTGGGATTAAGACCGAAGCAGCACACCACACAAGAACTCAAAGATAACATGCATCAGGAAATTGCCAGAATTTCTCAAAATGAACTACAGCGAGTGATGAATAACTTCCTACAGAGATGTGTGCAGATGAAGGCAGGCAGTTTCAGCACCTCGTTTGATAATTTGTTAATCATAAGTGTCTTAAACTGGTTTGTGTATTGTTGTTTTGTCCCCCTCTCTCCAGTTAGTTAATCACGAGAATTGGCTAGCCGGCTAAGGAGCGGCGTACTCATCCATAGGCACAACACTTTGGGGGGAAACAAAACTGATCACGCTGTACTCCAACAATCACCTTGGAAAGCTTATTTAAATGAATAGTACAAATACTCTACTATATTATTGCTTAATTATAGTTACTTTTTGATAAGCCTGATATTTTAATTCGTCAATAAAAATTTACATATTAAAGCCTTGATGGACTTTTCAAGCGGCGAAGTAGAGCAAAACAAATTACTGTCAATTAACGTGATGGGTTGCGAAAATCTGCTTAAGACGTGCGGATCGGATCTGAAACATTCAATTACGCTTAATTGTCGATCGATGCGCTTTATCATTTCATCCAAGGAGAATTTTAATGTGTTTTATAGTTAAAACACATTAATAACTAATTTGGAAAGTTTTATATTAAAGATATTTTTTTTTGTAATTGATAACAAAGAGAACTGTGTCACAAATATACACTTTCCCAACTACAAATGGAGTAGGAAAATTATTATTTAATAAGCAAATGAAATTGGGAGGAAACACCTTTCGTGAATACTTAAGATAGACGATGTAGACTGGACTAGGCAAATAATACAACTTTTTAGGTATTTCGCTACAGTGTTAAAAGACATTCTCTCAACATTTTATTGTTTTTGGGGTTATTTAAAGCCAGAGCTTAGCGTTGATTTACTACAATTAACAAAACACGGTCTTTATTATTATTTGTGACAGGAAAATTTAGCAAGTTACCGGGCCTGAGTAAGCCATTTATCTGACAATCATCTTTAACCGTGCAGTGATTTTAAGGAACTGAAAGACTTGCAGCTTCACGTTCATGTTTTAAAGACGAACAGAGAAAGTGTCGCAAATGTGCTGTGAACGTCTCTCGAGTGCTGAAAGGCTTCAACTCTCGCCATGTTTCTGAAATCACACGTTTAGATCTTCCCAAACGACATCCGAGGGGAAACAAAACGATGGTAAATTTTTTCTCCATAAAATTCCGCTGGATTATCGAAGGACAGTTATCGTTTCTGTCAGACTGCATGCCAGTAGTTTCTGTGAAGCCCAACGCCGATCCTTCGGGCACTCTGCAACTTGTTAGTGACGTCGTGTTGATTCCGAACGCTGACCAGATGTATGCATAGCTATCCTTATTGTGAAATTATTTACGATGTAATTTTTGTACCTTATTTATTATGAACAAGCGATCTCTCATTACACTCCCCGTCAATCTGGTAACTTCAGTATGACGTCGTGAAACCATGTTTGGGAGTACTACGCAACCGTTGAAATTCCTGCCAGGCAGCGCGTCCTTCATGTTCCCAACAAGGCATAATCAGATTTGATTTGTTTTATTTAAGGACGCTCTTTAACAGCTCAGGTCATCAGCGTCCCAGCCGGCAAATTTTGCTCACAGGCCTCTTCTTTCAGGCTTGAGGTTCTTTTTCGTGCCGTAAATGTACGACACGGGACCCACGGCTTTACTTCGGATTTTTACGCCCGAAAAAATCCATCGATCCTGGCCAGGTTTGAACCCGCGATCTTGGGTTTAGAAGGCAAATTTGGTAACTACTGCACCTCAGGACCGACGGCATAATCAGAAGGAGCGAGATTCGGTGGTTGCGGCACAAGAACCCCAGCTATGGCAAGTTGCGGCTCCTGAGTCCCGCATGTAAGGAAGCCAGTCCATTAGCAGAGCATGTGTTTGAAGTGTTCCAAAGATAGAGCAGCAGGACGAATGTTGATTGCATTTTGTTCTGTGGCGAGTGATTGGTCACCAGCTTCTCCACAAAAATCAGCAGCTACATTTCCAGCAGCCTTCATTCACACTCATAATCAATTTCCATCTTGTCCACGTCTTTCTCTATTTGACAATAAACGAACACTGTCCTTTCGCTACACACTCTGCTTACAGCATCCGTCTGTTTTGCGTAATTGCCCATAGATTGAGCGGTATTGTAAATCATTCCGTACGCCCACTTTTCCTACTGAGGCAGTGGACACTGACGATACGTGAGGCACAAGTTATTTCTGTTTGCGAAAGAGGCATTCCAGGTGTAGGTTAGGGAACCTCTCTGCAAGAGGAATGAGCAAAGCCTCGGTCGGGGAATGGAACCCCAGGATTTGGGTTCACAGTAGGATGATGGAAGCGAACACGTCGGTAATTTGACAGTTCTAGTCAGTTTTAATAAGAAAATGTCCATCAGGAGGCAGTTCCCAAAGGGTGATTAAAAATATAAGTGAACAAACATCATCAAGCCATAAGGAGTGAATATTCACTAAATTGAATACGAAAGCTCAACTAATTTTTAAATTTATAAAATACTTTAACATTCCTGTTTAAATCTCTGGCTTCCAAAACCAATTTTTAAGTCCATATACATTACACATTTAAAAACTTTTACCAAAGGTAGAACAGGCAGTATGTGGATAATCACACAAGAAGGAATTTAAAGCTGCAGTACAAACCACATCCCTTCTGGTAAGGCATATCATCAAATGCGACAAGTGCCCCGGTGGTAGCAGTAATTTAACATGGAGAACGTCTACATTGTTTTATCATTAATTGTTTTTACTTGGTTTATGTAGTTGGCATTTGTAATGTTGTACATCGTATCTGTTTACATGCGTTGATCAATAAATCATATTTTTGTAGGCATAATTTTTCGCGCTACAATTTAAGTTTACAATATTTTGCAGGCGTTCTGCATAATATACACGTAGTATAGTTTCATTGTTGTCATTTGCAATTCTCGCCTGAAAGAGGTGTGCAAGTTGAGACATGTTCAGTTCCGTCAACAGTAAACTGGAGGTAACATGCGATGAGCAATATGTTTCTCCGAAACTCTGCTTTCGTGTCAATAAATCTTCAGCTGAGGCCCTTGGAGAGTTTGATCTTCCCTATAGCACAGCTCGAAGATGTTTACAAATTTTAAAGAGGAGAAGCACTCAAATTTCGAAGGAAATTTCTCCAGTTTCTGCTTTAACAGAAAAAAAAAATTAACGCCGTTGCTGCGATTTTGCAAGAAGATGGTCGAGTAATTTAAAACTTGTATGTGGGACGTGTTTGCACACGGTGGGTTCCAACACTGCAGTTTCTTTCAAAAGTAATCGCAGCTGATTGAACTTGGCTACATCAAAGCTCTGTGTGGAAATTTCCATTATCAATACCAACAAAAGGAGCATCTCATTTTTCGACATTCAAGAAGCATGTCGTATATGTAACACACAACTGTAACTGAGCAATACTACAGAAATGTCTGCAAGGCCACATTTCCGTTCAACAAGACATTCGCACTTCGCAAATGTTATTGGACATTTCTAACACATTGTACATGTAATGGAGATATATTTAAACGAATCTCACAAAAAGCAAAGTGAACTGTGTTCCTCAATTTTCCTATAGTTCTTATTTAGCCCCTTGTGGCTTTATCTTTGTACCCAAATTGAAAAATGCCTTCGTTACAGGTATTTTCTATAATCAGAAACAATTTTGACGGTTGCGGAGTTGGATTTGAAAGATCAGTTAAAAATAGTTTACAGCTTGACTTTGAAAACAGAGAAATGCTGGAAAGTGGGATTGCATTCAACGGGAGCTAGTTTAAGAAAAATCATCAGAATTATAAGGTATGTTGTTAAAAATAATTAGAATTTTTTATTAATCAGCCGTCATATTTTCACGCCAACTATACATATAGAGAAAACATTACGGAGATTTTCGGGATATATAGAAGAGTACGGTAACTCAATTGGTTAGAGCATCAGCACGGAATGACCCGACTTTTATAAGTTTGATTCTTCGCGAACCTAAAGTTTTGCTCATTGTAGTAGCAGAGCACAAATACCAGTGGTCGCCCAGTCCGCGGCAGCAAATCCATGATATAATCGCTAGTGACGCTAGGCCTGTTTAGAATTTAACCCATGGATGTTCTTAAGAAGGGCATAATCTTCCCAAAACATTCAAAGAGTTCGTTATCTTGTAACAGACTCCGTAAATAGGAGCAGTAGCCTCCTCCTTCAGCTGTTAACTTGCAGAAAAGTTTCATACACATTTTTAAAAATTATTTCAAAACGAATGATGCCATCCACTATTTATGACACCTCAAATGTTCAGTATCTTTGGGAGATTATTAACCTCTATAGAAAATGTGCTCCCTCCTGGTTAAGACGTAACTCAACACGTCGTTCATTGTGCAAAATCCTGTCGCACTGTTCATCACATAGTTCACAGATAAATTATGCGGTTATGCCAACTCGCAGAACTCACGCGTTAATCCACACGTTATTGATGAAGCATCTGTGAACAGTTAGAGTCGAGGTTTGGTGCGCAATATTCACTCCCAGACTGTGAACACTGCAGACTACCGCCGGATTTTCATGGAGTTTGTTGAGCAACTGGACGATGTACAGCTGGGTCATGCATATTTTCAACAAGATGGCGCTACATTAAACAAATCCACGGCGCTAATTGACCGGATAATCTTCAAGAACTTGTGACACCGAGACCTCCTGATTTGACTTCACCTTTGCGGTTACTTAAAAGACAATTTTTTCGTCACTTTGGACGATCTGAAACACAGGAGATTAGTGGTATTGATAACACAGTCCTTCAGTAACATGGAACACGTGTTGTTTATGGGCTGTGTTGGAGGCAGGACGTTTTCTATAGAGGTTCATCCAAAGATACTCTACATTTCAGGATTAAAATGTTGTGATGGCATCATTCGTTTTGAAATAAATAAAGACGGAAGCATGTTAGTTCTTTCTAAATCACTCTGTAAAACGACTAAAATATTCAGTCTAAATTTCTGTCAGTAAAAATCCACAGGATGATGAATAAAAATGCACGCTTCACATGATGTTTGCAATTTACTACAGTAACCTTAACAAAATGTTGACGAACAACACATATCGGCAAATAACTACTTTTAGCAATGTTATTTCTTTTCTAAATTACATTTGACTTCTGAATTACGAACATTTAAAACTAACTACCGAAGGCACATTGACTGCTTATTCTACAAACATCGCCCAGCTGTAACAGTACCATGCTAGCTAGCATTGAAAGCAGCAGCTTCCGCTGTAGGCGGCCGCCCAGACGACAGACAAATGAGGAGAATTTGCCAGGACGTGAACCAGAAAGAAGTTTCGATCTTGGGATGCTCCTTGATTAGCTTATAACTGATGCTTTGTTTCCATGCTGTGGTTCAGAAACATGTCAAGAGTTCTCCTTGTTGTATCTCTCGAGCGACCTTCTGCCCTTCAATCAAGTTGGGGGACCCAGTCAGAAAAAAAGTTCCTCGCCTTTACATAAACACGTGCGTTATTAACACATATCCAATTCTTGCCACATTTTCTACAGTCACTGCCATTGAAGGAGTAAACTCCCGTAAAGCCTTCTGTGTGTCTCTTAAGATGCTGTTCCTGGTTTAAAATGACAACAATTCATGTGGCGTGTAGTAGTTCGTGGAAATTTTGTTGATTTACAGGTAACCGCATGACAAACAATAACACACCTTTACTCATCCTCATAAATTTGGCGATATTTCTGAAATAGTTCCCGTTGGATGCAGTGCACCTGGCCTAGCGTTGCTGCCTCTTTTCAAAAACACGTTGGAAACCGTTTTATATTCTTATATCCTTCAGATTCACCTCTGCAGCCTTCATCACTGCTTCTGATGATGGCAAATGCCTCCCGCGAAAGTTTTCTTCAACTTGTGGAAAACGTAAAACTCGCACGAAGTTAAATCTCCACTTTAGGGAGGGTATGGGACACACCTCAGTTGATTTTTATGAGATATTCAGCAACATCATTTGCGATATGAGACCATGCATTATCATGGCACAGCATGAGCTTGTTGCACATAAATGTGTGTTATAGCCTTCACAGTGCTCAGGACATCGCCGTAGTATTGCCCAGTTACAGTTGTATATGTAAGCACGACATGTTTTGCTTTGTTTGGCGTTGGTGGTGATGAAGATTTCGATACCTTTGAAGGAAACTCCCCATCTTTTGTTCGTATACAAACACGTCTCTTGTGTGAGTGGCACTGAGTGACCGAAAGTGTTCTTAATGAAGTTCGGCGATTTTCTCTCACAACAGAGTGCCGGGTCAATCTCACTTGTGCTCTTCCTTAAAGCATCTTCGAGGTTCCTGTAGCATTGAAGATTTTTTTTGAAAGAAAGTCCATTTTTCTTTAGGCTGAACTTGCATACCTCTCACAGGCGCGAACCGGAAGTGACAACAATGAAACTGTACCAAATGAATATAATAAAATATTGCACAGTCAAATTTTAGCGGAGAAATGATGGCTGTAAAAATTATGATCGTTCTTTCTTCAACAGCCATGTACTCAAATCGCTTCGCAATTAAAGAACCGATTTGTGAAAAAGTTGTCTGGCAAGTCCCTGTTGTGACACAGTGGTGCCGGCTCGAGGCATTACACAGCTATCCTCTGGGCGGCCGCGCATACATCCTTTGTTGAGTTCCCTCCGCGCTCAACAAGGCTTAAAGCACAAGAAAGGCAATCAATGTCTCGGAGAGCGGTACGTGTGTGTGTGTGTGTGTGTGTGTGTCGGACGGGAGTGAAACAGAAGACATACGAAGTGAAGAGTGGGACGCGAGCGGCAGTGAAACAACATTCCCTCTCTCTGGGGAGTGAAGGAGCAAGAAACACAAGTGGATACGAGAAGGTTAAGGCCACTAGGCATAGAAGATGTGCATTAAGACACAGTGTGTCAGAGAGACTGTGTGCAAGGATAAAAAAAAGTTGCCAGAGTGGACGCCAGTTCTACCTTGAAAACATTTTCGCTACATAGCTCTGAGTGTCAAAATACTCAGCCAAATATTTAGTTTTTCCAAAATTTCTTCACAATCAGGATATTTAATTCCCAAAGTGTCTTAGACAATACGGCAAGGCAGAATGGCGACACTCTGGTAGTATAAATACATTCATCATTGCATCCAACCAATGCAGAACTTGCTTGCTTTTGCTTTACTTCCCAAATTGCTTGCTTGGCTTGCTTGCTGTGGTCATGACAGTATAAGAAAAAATAGTAAAGTTGGTAGCACTGGTTTCTCTGGCTGGACAAAGTTCTCCTACCTGACCTGACCGAATCTGAACAGGCGCGCGACTGCCGGAGTTGTTGCAGTCTCATAACGTCACTGCTGAGGCAACTTCTCCAGCCAGTAGGAGGGTCACACCGCCCTGAAGTGACAATCGTGCGGGGTCAGCCTGCTATATGGAGATCTGCCTGTGCTTTCACCGAGTCTCGCAGCATCTGAACCGCTTGACAACCAGCTTTGCTGGGGCTATGACAAGCGCTTCAGATGTCCAGGGGGGCAGATCCCCACCACACCATCAAGGAAAACAACTAGAATCACGTGCTGCTCGCCTGTGTTAAGTTACTGCAATTTTCCTTCACTTAGAAGCTGCTCACATATTAGGTTACAAACGTCTTTGATATATTGCTTTGCGCGGAATATGTGCAAGTATTACTAACCATGGTATGTGTTATTTCATCATTCTTTTAATTCCCAAGTTTTCTTTTGTTACGCAAGGCTGTGTCCAATGGGATTCGACGTTTCGCTCGCGACTGCGGTGTGCTTGTCACTGCCTCGTCTCAAGAACACCACTGATGAGATCCGAAACGGGGAATCCCATTGGACCACGGCCTTACAGCCCTGCAGACTCAGTTCGCATAGTTGACACCCTACATTCTGGCTGTACGCTTTTCGTAAGCATACTTACATTATTTTAACCGCATCAGCATGTTGGCTGTTGAATGTCATACTTTTGTCGAACTTTAAACGAAGATGAGCCCGTCTGCATTGACCCCCTCCCCTCAACTCAAATAATGGAGAAGATATCTACATCTATAGTAATATATTCAAAATGTCCCATATTATTAAATGTTAATATATTTCTGTATATATTATTGATACAATCTTCCGTACATGCACGCCGCTCAGTCAAAATTTACAAACATATAAACTTATTAATTTCAAGGGAATGGGTATTAATGTTGTTGTTGTTGTTCGCAAGTACCCAGTCGTACACCAGAGCTCAGTTTGAGAATTTCCCCAAGTTGAGCATGTGCTTGAGAATTACATTAAGCGTGCAACCCAACCACATATAATTTTACGATGTACCAAATCAAATGCTTTACGAATAGGAAGTTAATGTGCGTGCGTGTGTGTGTGTGGATTGTTTGTTAATTGCATTTTATCGATTGTTGCATTGTTTGCATGGATGAGCTGTCGTTTGTTTTCTGACGTCACTATGTTTCAGTATGTTAATAATGCCACGTCTAAAGGCGGGTAGTTTGTTATGTACTATTTACCATTATTCCACCTGTATTTTATTTGCTACTTTTAACTAGTAGTAATATATGCAAGTAATTGTATATTTCAGGCAACTTTTTACACGATTTATGAAATTTTCCCTTATTCACTGCTATTCCTTACATTCCGGTTTCTAGTGTAGTTCTTAGTGTTGGTACAACTGTGATGTTAGTATACTACGCAGCAATTTTCTCCTTCTTCCTTCGATTTCAGCTATAAAATTAAATGCACTATTTTAGGAGGACGGGTGGCATACTAAGTGTTAAAGGAGTCACCTCATCTTCTAATACTGTTTTTATTCTCTGTCCTGTAGTTCTAAGTTTAACACTTTAATTTCTATCGTGTGCATTTACGGAAGTTTCCCCATATTGATTATTGATATTTTTAACTAGTTATGGGTATATATGTGAAGTTTACGAGTCAAATATTATTGCATAACTGCTATCTGGATGTAAAATGACTAACAAATCATAGCAATCGCCTTAAAATGCACATATTTTATTGCCTTTTGTCGCGAAACACAGCGAGTCAACACATGCGCACTGAAACATTTCAGTCATTTTACTTTTCTGCTGATGCAAATGGATATACTTCTAAGGTAAGATATTTGGTTATGGAATGTGAATTTGTTTAACTTGAATTTAAGAGTAATTTTATTTTATTGTTTCGAATTTTGTGAAACATGATCTCCCTTGCTGAATTGTGACAAACTTGCTTGTGCTTGCAGCAATGATTCTAGTTACTTTCTATTGAACATAACAAAAACCAGGTGCAGACTTCATGTTTAATATTTAAGCAGATAATCGTTAAAATCACGCACAGCATGCTATAAATGTGATCATAAGCCTTAACTACAAATATCTCACTTCATTATTTACTAAATTTAACCTAATACTTATCAAGCATTTATGCCACAATTTATACAAATATACAAGCAGACCTGCTCTTGCCTGAAAGAAAACACTCTTATCGTCAGTTTAACAATCATACGGGCTACGCTACTATATTTACATTATTGCTGCAAACAGAAAGCAGTGCTGACAACTCAACGGCCTCTTAAACTTGTTTCAATACACAGAAAACCAATTATTTTGATTGGTGTCTCAAGAAAGGTGTATTAATAACATGACAAAAGAGTATAAATATATAACAGTAATGGTTGCAAGCACTGCTTACTGTACTGCTATGTACATACAGATAACACACGCCAGATAGAGTGTTAGTGCTTACCAAAGGGCAGTTCGAAGC
This sequence comes from Metallyticus violacea, assembly GCA_030762175.1. Lineage (NCBI taxonomy): Eukaryota > Metazoa > Arthropoda > Insecta > Mantodea > Metallyticidae > Metallyticus > Metallyticus violacea. The sequence goes on from CM060832.1 coordinate 3,861,272, forward strand.
GGCAGTCCACCAACAGGGAATGCCCCGTGGGGTTCTTGGTCCCAACAACCTCTCCATCTCGCATCACCAGCTCCGCTTCCAAAGACAACCACTGACCGTTCCCTTCCTGCACAAGCACAACGCCACAAATGATGCATTTCTAATAATGCCGTCACTTTACGTAAATGTAAGCTAAACCTAAGACTAAATATAGCTGTCAATCTTACAAATTCCCCGCGTGCATAGCTGCTGAAGATCTATCGGTTCTGTTATACAAATACTTTGTGACATGTTTCGCTTTTCTACACCTAAATTCAGTCTCACAACACTGAAAATTCTTTCTGTAAGAGATGCAGGATTAGCACTTTACAAGACATGCATTCCCATCTGTATGTAACACATCTTGAAAATTATTTCTTCGTATTGCGTTCATTTTCATTCACAAAATATTACAATTTTTAATTAAAATATTGAATCGATGGAGGAAAACATTTATTCTATGTAAAACATCCGCAACTTATAAGTGATCTCAAATAGAAATTAACTTCGTTTTTTTTATGTGAATGGTGTTTAACACCCGTTTTTGCTACTAAGGCACCACAGGCGGGGGGGGGGGGACCGTACCTTGTAATCTCCCTACAGGCTGCCATACATAACTCTTAACACATTCTCTTCGTTTTTGAATTTCTGGTATACAGTTCCTTCTTTCGAGTTTGACACTTAAAATTAGAAGTTCTATTAAAACCAGTCCCCCTTGCCGGCTGTCTTATCTCACTGCAAGGATTTCGATGACGCTTATTGATAGATCACCTACTCATAGCTCTGAAAGTTTACTCAGACACAGAGAAATGGCAGCTATATTTTTGTATACCACCTGACTTAAATCTTATGTATTTACCTTCTCTCTCTCACTCTTGTTGCTTGTTTTATCTGTTTCCATGAATTACGTTACCTTCCACATTCAATGTTTATTTTTACTACCTTCACTTGTCTTCTTGCCTTATGAAGTTCGAATTTGTGAATATGTACGTGTTTTTTCTGCTTCATTAGTTATTGTTACTATATACGGGTCAAAAATGTATACACACTTCAGGCAAAGAAAAAACTGTGTTAACATAACAAAACTGAATTCACACAAACAGAAAATGATGAGCACTAATCATCTTACACTTTTACAGTTCCTCAAAATGCCCATCATCGACGTCGATACACTTCTGATTACGTTGAACTACTCATTGAGCAACGTTTGCGAAAGTGTCCTCAGCGATTGCAGCACATGCCGTTTCAATTTCTTCCCGAAGTGCTGTCAGTGTAGCTGGTTTTCTACGGTATACAACATCCTTAAGAGTTTCCCATAGGTAGAAGTCCAACGGCGGTTCTGTTCTGTACACACGTCTCCATTCCTTTGACCTTCAGCAACATTCTCGGTTTTCCATTACACTTCAAAACTGCTTTCCGGTGTTTACAGAACATCATACTGTGGTTTTTCGGTACAACTTTGAAATATATTAAATAGACATCTACTATGAAAGTGTGTATACATTTTTGGCACCCTCGGTGTATTGCGTTTGTTAACGCTTTAGCACCCGCAATTCTTGTTTTTTCTCAACGAAACTCGATGAAATAATAAACGGTTTATCGGTTCGTTAACCAGCAAAATTATCCATAGAGGGTGCAAATGAACCCAAAGCAAAAATACAAACATCGCTCTTGCGTCGCAATTTTTATTTTTTATCAACGAAATTCCATATTTGCCTTTGAAATAAAATAAGAAAAATAATTTCTGAAAATCGGCGAATTCAGACTATTATGAGCAGGGGTATACCCGAAACCCAACATTCATTTTTTTTTTACGATAGTCAGTATACAGCATTTGAATAAAATAAGAAAAACATTTTCAGGGACATCGGACTACAGGAAGTGGGGGTATACTGAAAACAGAATTTTTCAAATCTATTAAATTGGGGGGGGGGGGTGATGTGACATAAGGAATAATTGTAATTGTTAGCATTAACAATTGGGTATTCCCGCCAAGCGATAAAGTCGTTGGTGCCATGTGAAAGAGTGTGGAACGCTTATGACTTTAGAAGAGCAAACAATGCATCATTGCAAATGGTGAAATCTGGGCATCTCAATCAGGATGACGTCACCCTGGGTAACCACGCAGACACAAGTTTCGCTAAACTCCTTCACCGGCCATTCTCGGGTGTGATCCAGTGCATGAGGGGACCACTATGAATGACCAGTTTTTGGTGTCAGGCCGTACACAGCCAGCGGCCGGGGTGGAAAGTCTCCCACACCTGCCTCATCTCAGTCCCTATGATTATGATCTTATCCCCAAAGTGAAGCTGCAGTTACTTGGGAAGCGTTTTGCTAACAAAGCGAACATTAGACGCGAGGTGGCTCACGTTAACAACTCACATGCAGCAGATTCCCCATCGCTGACAACGAACAGTCGATGTACTTGGAGACTGTTTCGGTTAAATGCTGTGGATTGCCTGAGAGAATGGAAATGTTTATAACAGATCCTTTTAGTGTTTTGTACACTTCACCCTAAAATTACAACAGCACACACAGAATGTAATCCAAATAGCAATACCTTCGCTCATGCTGTATTACGTTATTACGTCAGCGATAGCAGCAAGTTGAACTTGTTGATTTAGTTTAGATATTGACGCATGCTCTTTAATATCTGAGGTCATCAGTATCCCATTCAATTCAGGACGTGAAACGCCAATAAATTTTGTTAAGAGGTATCTTCTTTCAGACCTGGAGTTATTTTACGTGCAGTAAATCTACGACACGGGACTTACTTCCCTTCCGAAAGAAAGCATACTTAGAAATTTTACGTCTGAAAAAAATTCATCGATCCTGTCCGGATGTAAACCCGCGATCTTGGGTTTAGGGGGTGTATGGTTACCACTAAACACCAGGATGGACACAAGCGGAAGTGACGGCTTGATCATGTATAGTTGCAAATTGGTGCACGTAGATGGAAAAAGGGTTGACATTTTTATTTCTGCTTTTCGGAAGAGAATCGGTTCTGGTGCTTACTGTTCCGATGAATTTTTACATTTCTGTATTAATGTTCTGTTTGAAGCCGCACCAGCTGAAATTCTAAAAATCTTGGGATTATCCGCAATAGTTGTCAGCCGTTTGTGTTTTAATGTACTAAATAAAAAACTACCCTGAGCATTCAATTGTGATATTGTGCTTAAAATTTACTCTTCATGATAAAGGCAAATAAATGGAAAAATCAAAGTATAAAATGCTCCCCTGCGCCAGTGTTGAGAACGAGAGAGAGAAAGAGAGAGAAGAGCTAAAAATAGCATCCCACCTCTTTGATTTTTTTAAGGTCAAATGCGATCTGAAATGGGGCGTGCGTGTGGCCTACCACGTCATTAAAATGCTCAGCTGATAATAGACAGAGTTTCATAAAGAAACGGATAAACGACAAGCAAAAAATGTGAGATATATTTCAGTCAAGCATTAATATGCATGTTGTGTTACTTGCACGAACTACACGGTGAGCAGCCCTGCCAACGTTTTCTTGGGTATGGGGAAGTTTTGTGTCCTTAATCCGTTTAGAGCACACACGATACGTTTTAGACCTGAGTAAACTGAACGTTATATTTGTGTACAGTAGACGTTAAGCGACACCTGACGGTATCCACCAAATGACTTCCGGCAGTAACAAGCAAATGATGCAATTACTGCATCGGTTTGTGAAGCGGAATATTGAGCTCCAATCCCCTGTAATGTTAATAAGGATCACAATAAATGTTTATTACATTTAATTTGGTCAGTAATGCATGTTTCTTTCTATGTAAGTAATACCAGATCGACTGAACAAGTGTGTGTGTATATAAGACGAAATTAAGAAACCGCTATAAAAGTGTAAATAATATGCAACACTTAACAACGTATGAAGTCTATAATGTTAAAACTGTAAAGTAAATTGTGTCATTCTGAAACGCCACATGCCTGGAGCTCTTGCTGTTATCTTTTCGCATAGTGCATTGTGTGAGTTTGTTATAACGAACAAAAGCAGCAGTGTCCGTTTTTACACAGACCTTTAACAAAATTAAACTCCCACTCGAGATACGTCAGAGCTGTTTTCAAGACGAATAGGGAAAGTTAGTGACCATTCAGAAGCATCTCCTAGACGCTTCGATGCATTTAAATTTTAGAGTCAGTTAGAAGACAGGACCGACAAAAATACTGCAGAAGCTTCAGTCGAAAGCCAATGAGAGGTTTAGATTAAGAGAAAGCTACTAGAAGCTCCTGGAAGTCAAATTAAAAGAGTAGTATGGCGTCCAAATTCTTGGCATTCAAAATTCGTTAAAGAGTCCATTTTTCGGAGCGCGTTAATTTTTTGTATTTCAGACTCCGTGAGGAATACGTCAAGTTACTTAGTTTTCGGATTTCACTTGAGTTGTTGCCTTCCAGAGTTCAAGTTCCGAAGATTTTTTAGAAGAATTGTTATAAAAAGTGTTCATATAAATTGATAATCACGGCATCGAAGTATATAATGAACTGTATTACACGAATTCTCAATTGTGTATTATGAGGCAATGTTTTTTTTTTTTTTTTTTGTGAACAATTCTCCAGTCGAGGATCACCCTATTAGAAAATCCCGAACTTAATAAAACCCTAAGGCATCTTATGTCTGAAAAGCTCATGGCGTGGTAGTGTCAATTGTAGAACATTGTTAATAAATCGATTGTGCATATTAATTTGTTCCAAGTCTCTTCAATTAGTCCAGTCACGCGATCCTTTTCCGCCCCTCGGTCTCAAATTAAGGAAAATTCAAAAATTTTCCTGCGAGAAACACCACGACCGATTGGAACCAGAAGTGGTGATTTCAGATTACATAAGCCGACGCATTTACCTACAGACAAGATCTACGAGCGGGGCAACAACAGGAAGGAGCTCAAGACAGCCGGCCCAGTAAATACTGGCCCGATTCGCTAATAAAGCTGTAATAAATCCTTCCAAATACCCAATCAAAAATCCATCGTCCATCTATTCATATCAAACATCCAATGAAAAATCCCCTACCATAAAATCATTCAATTTATTTAAACAAAATCCAATCAAGTTTAATCCCCCGCACATACTAAATCCCATTCCAAATTGGCATTCTCATCGTGGGGCCATTAAATTATCCATCAACATCAAATTAATTACCCACCTTTCTCTTACTGGTTAAGTAGTAGTAGAAGTTACGTACATTAATTTCTTGTTCTTTACAAACATACAAACATACGTATGTACAACATCGTTCGCAAGGGCTCTTCGACCGTACATGCTATTAATTATAGAAATGCAAGTTTCACTTCAATACAGCCAGTTATTACAATCTAAGCATAAACACTTAAATATGCGTGCGCGCGGGTTCAGACTTAAAGAACCCGTCTACTCCAACAAAGTGCTTCTAATTCAATGCAGTGTCTTCATAGACACAAATTCCCGTACCGTTTCAGTTGACCTCTTTTCCCTACTTCGAAAACTCGCTTTAGAAATTCGTTTTGGACTTGTTCACTATCTCCAGCCCCATACTTTAGACAGGACGCAAAACCTCTGACATACGCCCCCGGGGTTAGAATGACGCCCTGTCTATGTCCATCTTCCGTTATTATTGAGAGTTATTTCTATATACTCTAAATGTTTTCCCCTACATTCTCTATTTCATTGTCCTGGTATTTCCGTTCCTCGTTCTTACTGCAAAGTGATCCATTTTAAAAGTAATAGTTTTGTTGCCCATTTCCCATTTGTCACAATATTCCTGTAACTTATCGATTTCTTTCAGTAGACCCTGAGCGGATTAGTGAGAAGAGCTGGAAACTGTAGTTCATTTCTGGAGCGTCTATCAATAAATAAATTAAGTAGCATCCCTGCCTAACTCCCCTTGACGTTCTAAGATGTACAATTTTGGTCCAGTTTGATGCAGAATCTAATAATTGTATATTTTTTGCTCGCAATATCCTTACACCACAGTGCCCACAGTGGCAAATATTTTAAAATCAACAATTGCAATTTCGTCTTTCTCCTTTTCTGTTCAGACAGCTATTTATTACAGTGTCCAGTACGAACTACAAATGAAACATCTTCCTGAAGAAGATACAGCTGCTGCTGCCTGCTGATTTTCGTGCCCGTGTCTCTTTGTGGATCCACAACGTGTCCGATCCTGAGTGCGCAGGTCGCTTGTGTGCATTCTGAAAAGGTGCTCATGTGGGCTTCACTCCAGTGCGCCCATCACTGTTCATGATTTACAGATCTTTCCAACTGGAATTCTCTCTACATTTTGCCGAACGTTAGTCAAAAATAGGGCATTTGTATTTTTTTCGACAAAACCATTCTATTGCATATCCACACGCCATAGCTGTTGTTAAAACAGTGGCATTAACACTATATTGCTGTTATATAATGATATTACCTTTAACATATTTAAAATGTACCGCCATTGTGTGAAGTTGTTCCCTGGGCAGGTAACTTCACACTTCTTACAAGGGTAGGTCCATAAGTTTCCGGCTTAACCATTTTCTAGGTATGATAAATACATAAACTATATTTCACTTTTCAATATAGTTACCCTTTATTGCAATACACTTCTCACATCTTTGAATTAGCATTTCAAACCCCCCCCCCAAATAGTCAGAAGCCATGTCTGCAAAATGGGCATAAATAGCATCCATCACTTTTTCGTCACACTTAAATTTCCTTCCTCGAAGGTTCTTCTTGAGTTTTCAGAAGAGGAAACAGTCGCTGGGAGCTAGATCTGGGCTATAGGGTGGATGATCGATCTCCTTGAAACCACATTTCTTCACAACTTCCTTTACAATAAGAGCTGTATACACAGGCGCGTTGTCGTGAAGAAGGTGCACACATCACTTAGCTTTCCTCGCCTTTACTCTTTGATTGAAGCACGTAGTCTGCAGTAGGCCAGCATAGTACTCCCCGTTTACTGTGGGGTTCCTCTCCTTGAAGTCAATGAAGAGTATTCCATTACAGTCCCAAAAGATTGTGGCCATGATCTTCATGGTTGACTGAGTGACCTTGGCCTTTAGAGGCGGTGGTTCGTCAGGTTTACGCCACTCCATTGCTTCTCTTTTGGACATGGGATCATAGTAGAGGACCTCTCCTGTAACAATGGTTTGCAGAACTTCTCTCTCGTTGCCACGGCAGAGCTCCAAAAATGTCTGATAATAGATGACTCGTTGCTGCTTTTGAACCGAGGAAAGAAGTCAAGGCACTAACCTTATTCGTGTTTAAATGTTCATGGATAAATCGAAGGACTGTTGTTTTAGAAAGGCTCAACCTTGCTGCTACTTCTGTAACTTTGAGCCGCCAGTCTTCCATAATTTCTCCTTCCACAAGAGCTAGCGATGTTTTCAGAAGTGAACACCTCCAAGGGCTGACCTGCACGCTCTTCGTCTTCAATGCTTTCTTGACCCATTCGAAAAAGTTTGGCTCATTCTTTTACTGTAGAATATGAGGGGTATGCTTCCCCATATACCAATCGTTGTTTAATTTCATTTGGAGTAGGTCCTTTCTTTTGTGAAGAATTTAATAGCACTTGCTACTCCATTTTGAACATGTCACAATCTTCGTTCTACACATAGCATTTTTATGTAACTATATCTGAACACAGCGGAGCGGAAGTCACAGCTGCAATTGTTTACTTAACAGATAAGCTATGACATCAGATAAGGATTTTGTGAAGGCGAAAATCCTTATCGGCGAGCATGGGAACTTATGGACCTACCCTCGTTAAGTATAAAAAACAAATGCACGATAAAGCATCAAATTACAGGGGAGAAGTGTAAAGGTTGTATACTTTCACAGGAACTGATGCGCGCTATGTGACGTTTACAAAAGCAACGCTTTCCGAATATTGTGCAGTTCATTGGTATTGATACTAATATGTAATGCAGACGCTAGACTCAAGTTATTAGTACAGTGTTCGTTTGTTGTCAACCAGAGAAAGAGGTGGACAAGATGGAAAGAACTGCAGTAATTGATGCTTTCTGTTATCAAGAGGACTGGATCAATGAGTTTGCCGTGGCAGGGAATCTGCACAAACATCGCGGTCTCCCTGCAACATTGAGATTTGGCTGACAGACGCATAACTTTTGGTGCACAGCGGCGCAATCCTGGACAGCATTATTCGCGACGATTTGAATATGAAAAACGCGTGAAGATTCCCTTCCACGAGATTTGATAGAAGCACAGGACAAAATGGTGTTGGCTACTGGAATGCCCAACGAAGATCGGATATAAAGTGAACAGCCAGGAAGATTTTGAGGGGAAGTGTTCCTTGCAGCATCGTTAGAGTTTATTGTTGTGCCGCACCCATCTCGCTCCTGGAGATGGGTGCGAGGTCAAACATTTTATCGGGCAGCTGTGTGGTGATGCAATAGTCCCAAACAATGAAGTTATGATGTCAATGGGAAGTGCATTCAACTATGTTGCTGCATAATAAACAACTATTGCAAATCATTTCCGAGTGACACTCGCTAATAATGCAATCGGAGCGCATGTCACTGCCAGGGAGAATTGAGAGGGTTATTTAATATTTTTACGGTTTCCGTTGTAGACAAGCCCATGTCTGCCATCTTCTGCGATTTTACAGAACCTGAAGCCCAAAGGAAGAACCGCACTGCAAACTATAATATAGTATTTATTTGCATTATGGTAATATATGAAATTATTTTATTTTAACACTAATGCAATTTACTATGACACTTGTTTTTAAACTCCTTATTCCTTATCTTTATCTATTGCTATTTCTATGTAATTGCTAACGTCGGGTATTTTAGTAAATCATATGCAGTGAGTATTAGGCTCACCGATGACATTTTTTAAACATTCCATTTCATTTACAACATGGAACATTTTATAATTACGGAGCCATTTCGTGATATATTAAACATAAATAAGATTTTCCATGTCTCAGTCCACAGTTTGCCACTGTTAATATTAGGAAGAACCTGGAAGAAAATAGCAAGAGATAACGAACAGGAAAGAAAAAAGAACGAAAGAGATTGAAGGCGAGTAAAAACGGAGGCAAAGAGTAATTAGCGAGTGGTGCCTCATTATCTGGGTCAAGGGTGTCAACCGCATCTGAATATTTTCACTCTCCGCAGCCGGAGAGATTTTTTATTAGGTCAGCACTAGCAAATAATCTTTATGACGTGTTCCTGGCATGCTGACAAACTTTAGGCATTAATTATAGCCTTTCTAGACCTTTAGCGAAATAATACAACGTAGGTACCAATAAATGTAAAATATCCATTATTTAAATAACTGTGGTTCTTTACAACTGAAAGAATTGGCTATTAAGCTGAAGGGAGAATTAATATTATTTAATTTTAGAATGCCGGGACTTTAGCAAGTAGTGTTTTGTTGTAAATATTAGAAACATTTAGTTTTCAGTAGTGACGGAAATGTAGGTTATATTATGCAAAAGTCTGTTGTATGCATATAAGATCTGGAAGCATGTTATAATTATTAATCAACGAGAGTTGATTGAAATGCATGCAACAATTACTTTTACCTTACATAGTCACTTTATTTCTCAACAGATGTCTATACACTCGGAAATATAGTACCTGTCAAACTGTGCAAATATGGCGGCGACCCTTTTTCCCCACAAAGTCAAATTTTCAAGTTCGGGAATAGGAAAAAGTCACTTATGGTTAAATACGATGGGTAAGGAATCAATTCATGCACTTTCCACACTGCGACTGTCGCTGTGCGGACTGCAGCATTGTCCTGGTGAAACAGCATGTCAATCTCGGTCATTTTCATTCAATGCATGACCCAACAACGAAGCGTAATAGGCTGCGGTTTTGATTCTACCCTATTAGATTTATACTCTAGCAAACCCAAAACTGCATTGGCCACCACCTTTCTAGCCGAGAATGCGACGTTCTCACCAGTCTTTGTTCAATGTTTTGATTGTTGATTTGTCTCCACAGTGTAATGGTGGACCCCAGTTTCATCCACAGTCAGAAATCGGCGCAAGAAGTTCTGCGGATTAAACTGTTGAATGTTCTTCCGCATGCGTTTTGGGTCAACAGTCAGCAATCGGGGCATCGTTCATTTGAGATGTCTACAGGCTGAGTTACCTCGCGCACTTTCACTCGGAGTGCTGCAATCGAGATCGCGGATGTTTATCTTTGTGGTGACCGCAGCTGGGCGACTGGAACGCATGATGATATAACTTCATCATGTGATTTCATCACTTTTTCAGTCCAAGCCTTTAAATCAAATGTTTAATTACACGAAACCCCGACACTGATCACTTCAGATATCAATTGACTGAACTGCGCATCTGGTTGAACTTTTGTCTAAAGCCTTACAAGAATCACCCATACTAACTCTCTTGCCGCTTAGCAAAACTTGCAGCCATTTATCAAACCCTCTTAGTAAATACAACAGCTATTGTTATTTGATTGCTTCCCATTTATGAAAGTATCTTTTCTAACTGGGTGAATACTCTGGAGGATGGAGAAAATTTCTGTACTTGTGTGTACGTCCCCAGGAGAGCAGGATCTACAGGCGGTCACTGCCAAATTCCCACATTGGGTCCAGATGCAGTTAACTGTTCCAATTTTTCTCTGTTCTCTCTTCCAAAGAGCAAGGCACCGCGTCAGTGCACCCAACGCTGGCACTTTCACAGAATGAAGCGAGAGGCACCATTCGCCTAAGTGACCTGGGGAAACACAAGTCCGGTCCAACGCGTTGGCTAATGTTCTGCAGTTCTAATTATTACTTCATATTGGATATCTCGCACATGCAAATGCCTTCCGCTTTTCAATTAGGTGACTTTAGTTTTCTGCCACAAGAAAACTTGTGTTAATATCCCAATCCAAAATATGCAAGGGGATAGCGAACTGTATAATTGCGCATAACTGTTAATATTCTTCCAGCCGATAAACAGTGCTCAGTAGTACTACCGACAGCTTGAGGATGTCACTTATTGTCTTCCGATGCTACAGTCAAGTGTAATCAACATGTTGCTTCTTCTGGTACTACAAAAGACTTAGTCCCCAATATATCACTCTACTTACTACAACATATATTTTCTAAAAAGAACTGTCGAGGCCGCCTGATAGTAGTCAATTTAGATTTCCTCGCCGAACGTATTTCTGCCTTAGTAGATTTTTGGTTACAGCCCTTTGTTACGTCTAGGCCATCCTATATCAGATTCCTTCCTTTTTTGAGTTTGCTTAAGAAAGTTGACCCTTCGGCACATTCTGATATACTTTTGGCCGCTATCGATGTGACGTCACTCTATACTAACATTCCCCATCATGAAGGATTAGCTGCTGTTAGACATTTCTTGGACTCTCGAGCACCTCCTCATACCTCTTTGTCATCTTGCTTATCTAGTTCTCACTCGCAATGCGTTTAGTTTTGATAATAAACATTATCTACAAATTAAAGGTACTGTCTTATAGCTCGCTTAGAGGAAGAGTTTCTAAGGTCAGGACCTGTGGTACCGTTATTGTGGCTCAGAATCTCTCGATCAGTTCCTTACTAATCTTAACTCCAAGTCTTCGGTCAAGTTCACTTCTTCTGTCTCTCCCAATGCTGCTATGTTCCTAGATATTGATATTTCTTTATGTAATGGCTCTTTTCTTACATCTGTGTACATTAAGCCTACCAATTTACAACAGTATTTCATTTTGATAGATGTCACCCCTTGCATACCAAAGTATCTATTCCTTTTTCTCTTTCAATCCGTGGCCACCGTCTTTGTAACAACTTTTCATCTAATATATACCTATGTTAGAAACCTAACTCAAAAATTCCAAGACCAAAAATATCCTTTCTATCTTTAGGAATGCCAGGTAGAAAATTTTCTATTGCAAACCCAAAACGTTCAGTAAGAACTTCATTAACCTTGTTACTATTTGCGTGCTTGGAATTGAGAGCATCAGCCTATTTTGAAAGAATGCCACGATACTTTATTAATGCATCCATCTTTAAATGCTTTTTCTAAAAGTGTACCTATCCTTACTTTTAGAACACTCTTTAGCCTTAAAAATAAGATAAATTTCTCTGCAACCTTCCAATTTACCACGTCCCTTTGCTGGCTCATATCCTTGCCAACGTCCTAAATGTAAAACCTGTGCACTAATTATGTCGTGCAATTCATTCCATAGCCCTAATTTATCTAGAGAATTTAACATTTCTTCATTTGCTGCCTGTTCTTCCAAGAACGTCGTATATATGTTATCTTGTAAGCATTTTATATTGGGTTAACTTCTACTGTTGTTTCGCTACGTATAGACAGGTCTCCCTTGCCGGTTGCCCAACATGCCTTATCTCACTGTAAGGATTTCGATGATGCGTTTAATCTAACACTTATTGATGCGTTACCTACACATAGCTCTGACAGTTTACTCAGAGATAGAGAAATACAGATATCTTTTTGTATACAGCGAGTTTACTTCCGGGTTTAATTCTTACATATTAGTGTATTTATATTCTCTCTCGCACTCTATTTCGAATTCCGAAGGTAAGTAGCTATTGCGGTGGTAGGTATGAAATGATTTATGAAAAAACAAATTCTTCAAATCTCCATCAATCCTTCCTGCTAGGCACCGAAAAGACAATGAAAAGAACTTTTATTATTATTATTATTATTATTATTATTATTATTGTTGTTGTTGTTGTTGTTGTGTGCTTGAGCGTGTCTGTGTTCATTACGCTCTAGCGGTCGCAATTTTTATTTTTTCTCAACGAAACTCGACACATAACAATCAATTAACAAACGATTCGTTGAGTTCCTTAATAATAAAATTTATGACACTAAGGATGAGGGATAACCTAAAGTGAAACTTTAAAATAGTAGTAGTAGTAATAATAATAATAATAATAATAATAATAATAATAATAATAATAATAATTCTAAAAACGTTGTTTCTCTTTTGTAATACTTATAGATTACAAGAATTTTAATTTTGTTCCTCTAATACCAGACAGAAATGTCATAACTTATTTCATTTCATAAATAAATAAGATCTAACTTGGATTTTATTTAAGGTTACTCAACCGGCGAGGAATTTGCTTTGTTTATGCAGAACTTGCGTGACGGACTGTTGCTTGTTTTATGTGCTTCCATTATTTACGTTATCTTCGATTCAATACTTATTTTTACCGTCTTCACTTTTCTTCTTGCCTTCAGTTGTTGAAGATATAGGGACCTATAATTCTGTGAATATTTAAGTGTTTTCTGCTTCTTGTCTTAGTTACATTGTTTAAGGTGTTACTTTATTTTATATATAACGACCGCATTACCTGTAGGCATTTTGCACATGTGTGGCCTTCAAGATCTGTTGCTGAGTTTCTCTCATCTGGCGAGTGACATGAGGCGTTGTCCCATTCTGCATGAAAATAACGGCATGGTCATGTGGTTACGTTCTTGCAAAGCGGGAATCAGGCACCTATAACGTTCAGATGTCACTGTAAACCTAACAGGACCGCGAGGTGTCATCCTGGCATAAGAGTTACCGAAAATTGCACATTCGATTGCTTATAGCGCCATTTTCCCCACTGGGTGGCAAGCCTTGGTTTGTTACAACCACCACTACCAAACAGAAGCAAGGTAGGCTATAAATAGCTGCTAGAAGTTTTGTTGAGAACGCGTTTTAATTCAACGGCGCTGCTTTCTTGTCTTTTCTTTGAGAGAAGTTGGAAAAGTGCCTGACAAAGGAACAACTGTCCTCAGAAAACAAAAGAGCGTGACCGGAAATAATACGCCGCCGCTTGCGGTTAATGCATTCGCTCGCTTCCATCGACCGAGATGCGTATAGACAAGTCTTTACCTGGTTCTGATCTCCCTCCTTCCTTACAAGTACCGTCTTGCAGCTTTTACACTTAATATGATACGTGTTTTATCACACGAAGCTTTAATCTATTTCAATTGCTTTTATCTGTAAAGCGACTTCTGTCGACTGTGTTAAGGTCTTTGCCTTCGCGAAAGAGAAACTGATGAAAAAAGACAAGAGCATTGGAAGTCTTAGCTTGTAAAATGAACATAAATCACATTTAATTAAGAGAAAAAAAAAAACAATGTCGTTCTTTGCTCACTATAAATCGTATTGGTGCATCTGTTTGCGCCTTATCAATGTTTATGTCGAAATAAAAGTCTTACCACATTCTTTCAAGAACGTGTTATTTTTCTGTTGCGGTGCTAAAGGGACTAACAATGAACATGGTGGAGATACGGAGGTCAAACAATTTGTCACCAGAACAGATGTCATGTGATTAGCGTAGGATGCCTTGACAGTTTGCTTTCTCTATAGAAGCGTGCGCGATTTCACAACAAGCATGCGTTCTGCTACAATCACATGCAATGCGGGACGAATAACACGATACAGATTTCCCATGGTATAACGCTGAACATGTGTGCCGGCAATGCTGACATGGTGTGTCTGGCGGTAGTGAAGCATGGCGAGGCATACCAGAATTGCAGATCACCTGGTTCTCCTGACCAAAGAAGGTTTATCAGCATGAAGTCCCCCGCAAACAACGGTTAATGGAGAGGATTTCAAGACTGTTTTCAGCGTCCTGACGAAAACACCATGACAATGTACGCCCTCGCTTTGCCAGAAAAACATTATATATTTATCTGCATGAAAGTTTAGTTATATTTACATTTTAAGTTGAATTTGTGAGGACGACCGCATAAAATAAACACAATTTCAACTGTCTCAAACGTGTGGTATTCCTCCAAGGCAAGGCCGGTAGAGTATGTTGGGTTTCGCTGCATTATCACAGGAGATGATGGTGAAGGCATATTCACAACCCGGAGTTAGGCAAAACACCTTTTCTCTTTACTAGCTATATTTAACAGTCTGATACAAATGAATGTTTCCGTCTATGGGGCCAGTCTTTATTCTGCACTTTTTGCGTATTTTAAGGTTTTAATTTTTTTTTTTTTTCCGTGTTTTGGATCGTTTTCAATTTTTCTGCGCTTAATTAAAAAAAAAACACATAAAATTTCTATATATTGAAGGGAAAAAGATTATAACATTAAATTTCAAAAAATACCCCCCCACAAAAATACCTATTGAGACTCTTGTTAAACACTTATTTCTTTTCAAACAGTCCGAAAATTTCTCATCAACCATTCACTTCAGCTCCTTAAGTAGCAGAACGTTCATTAGTGAAAGGAACGCGCGGTTACCTCGGGCATACGAATATCAGGAAATGGAGAGGATGAGGGAAGTTCTGTAGTTTTAATTAGTCCTGGCGAATGACCTTGTATCGATTTACGCAAGACAATTCTAGAAATTTATGGTAGAGATAACTTCTCAGCTGCATAAATGTAACAAACAATTGCAGGCGAGAAAGATGAGAGCGGTACAGCTGTGCAATAAACCGTCCCTACAATGTGTTCAGTATGGAAGTAACAGATACTAACCTGATTCCCCTATAAACTTACAAACTGAAAATAAACTCGACCAGAAATCAATGCGCAGCATCTTTTGCTTATTCGCCAGGACTATTCAAAACTACTTTACTTTGCCTTTATTAGCTGTTCCATGATGTTCTGAAAGGAGAATGTTTTGGTGTAACTGGTATGAGCTCTTCCGAAACAGCTTGTTTTAAATATACTGCAATCATTTCAGTGGAAGTAGAACGTTCTCTTTCCATGGTGAAAAATGTTTTCTCTGACACGCGGCTGACTATGACAGTTGAAAAACATCTTGTTGTTGCTTGTAACCAAAGTAAGCTTAAGTATTTTAATTATTCGATAAAAAGAAATTATTAATACACATATTCATCAATAATTAATGACATTACATTCTGTTTTCACTTTTAATAAATACGCATATTCATTATATGTGTCTTTTGGCCTGTCGATTTTCACAAAAT
The DNA here is from genome assembly GCA_030762175.1 of Metallyticus violacea. NCBI lineage: Eukaryota > Metazoa > Arthropoda > Insecta > Mantodea > Metallyticidae > Metallyticus > Metallyticus violacea. The sequence continues at coordinate 3,877,148 of CM060832.1, forward strand.
GAAAGGTCTGAACTTCTGGGCTCTAATTATATGATTATGATGTACCAGGGAAGTCCTTAAAACTAGATATGAATGAAATGTCGCAAATGAACTTGGCGTCTTAAAGTTATCTGGCATTTACTTTCTCAGAATATGTAAAAACCGGATTAGCAGTGGCAAAGCCTACCACTAGAGCAAGGAGGCGGTCTATTTAAAACTAAAATTAACAAATAACTCCTTGTGGATTACTTTACGTTTATCAGAGTGCAGCACTATTCGGTTTTAATGATAACTTGTTTAGTTGTACTAATGAGCGCGTCGTAACGGACACAATGCCAAAGCCAGCGAGCGCATAAAACAACAAAAACAAATATCGACCGTTGCTTTTCCTCTCAATGCTGCGCTACCAACCTAGCGGACAGCTAATTCACACCACCGGCTCTATTGCAACTGCCGCTTTCGTTAAGCTCATGAACATGTAATGCTTTATTACTCTAAGTTTATCTTCTTGTTAGTTTACATTTCCCTTGAATTTTGCAATATTCACACTCTATGAAGAAGAGAGTGAGGTTCTTGTATGTTAAGACATCAATTGTCAAAGGGAACAGAAAATTTACCGGTTTCTCTATAAGGCTGCATACTTTGGGCGCCATTTTGAAGAGGTTTGTTGTTATTGATAGCCTGCGCTTCACGACAACAGAAGTTCGGTGTTTTGTTGATCGTTACGTTTTTTACGTGACATACATTCCATACTCGCAACGGTAATTAGAACCTGGCTTGATCTTATCCTCGCGTTTTGGTCACCTGCCTTCTAATTACCATACTCCCTACTTACAAGGCAATTTTTCCTAAGCGAACGAAGCATCTTACAAGGATAGGTCCGTAAGTTTCCGGCCTAACTATTTTCTATTTAACTTTCATTTATTGCAATACACTTCTCACATCTTTGAATTAACATTCCAATAGTCAGAAGTCTTATCTACAAAATGGGCATCATTCTTCGTCACACTTAAATTTCCTTCCTCGAAGGTCCTTCTTGAGTTTTCAGAAGAAGAAACAGTCGCTGGGAGCTTATATCTGGGCTGTAGGGTGGACGGTCCATTCCTTGAAGCCACATTGCTTCACAGCTTTCTTCGCAACAAGAACTGTGTGCTCAGGCGAGTTGTCGTGAAGAAGGCGCACACCACCACTCAGCTTTCCTCGCCTTTTCTCTTTGATGGAAGCACGTGGTCTGTGAAGTAGGCCAGCATAGTACTCTCCATTTACTGTTATGTTCCTCTTCTTGAAGTCAATGAAGAATATTCCTTCACAGTTCCAAAAGATTGTGGCCATGATCTTCTTAGTTGACTGAGTGACCTTGGCCTTTACAGGCGGTGCTTCGCCATGTTTACACCTGCCACTTCATTGATTCTCTTTCGGACAAGGGATCATAGTAGAGGATCATAGTTTCACTATCTCCTGTATCAATGGTTTGCAGAAATTCTCTCTCGTTGCCACGGCAGAGCTCCAAAAATGTCTGATAACAGATGACTCGTTGCTGCTTTTGGAATGAGGAAAGAAATCTAGGCACTAACCTTAATCATATTTAAATGTTCATGAATAATTCTAAGGACTGTTGTTTTAGAAAGACCCAAACTTGCTGCTATTTCTGTGCCTTTGAGCCGCCGAACTTCCATAATTTCTCCTTCCACAAGTGCAATGTTTTCAGGAGTGAGCACCTCCAAGGGCCGACCTGCACGCTCTTCATCTTCAATGCTTTCTCGACCCATTGGCCCATTCTTTTACGGTAGAATATGAGCGGGATGCTTCCCCATATACACCGTCCAATCGCCGTTTAATTTCATTTGGAGTAAGGTATCCGTTGAAAAAGTGATTCCAAACAAGGCGAACTGCCTCCTTATATACTCCAAGTGGTTTACAGACGCCCATGGGGCTCACATGCAATGCTTTAAAAGTTCAAAACATACACAAGTGATTAATTCGCTCAAAACTAAATTATGTCATACGGCGCGAATACTCAGCGTCCTGCCACGACCAAAGTACAAGTTGTAACTGCCCACCGCTTGACGTTTGATAGTTAAAAATACCTTTCGTGTTCATACTTTGAGACACCTTCCGGTTGTAAAACAGTCAGCATTTAAAGCCAGTATTTTAGGATGAATAAGTAATATTATTAATTAAACAACTTCAGTGCTTTCCCCCGCGGTGCGAGGTTTTTCTTATGAGCAGATCTCTACTTGTTTGCCAAGTCGTGGAAGGGGTAGCAAGCTTGCTTGCTTGTTGACCTTGCTGACTGTCGAGTCACGCAGCAGCTATTCCCGGGTGTGTTGTGTTTGTTTCTTAATTCGACAGTATACATAAAGTGAATTATATCTTGTGTCTATATACGACTCATATGTGTTAACTCTGCCCGCCCATGAAGTTCGACGACTGTTTCAGGCAAGTATCCCAGATTGTAAAACAGTTCACATTCTTATAATACATTTTAGTGAAGTGGAAGTGTCCAGCCTAAGAGTAGGGTTACACAACATTGATAATCCTTTAGAAAATTAAAATCTCTTCGATGTCCTGCACAGTGACAATTTCATGTGAGTCTGTGCAAAAGGTACTAGCTTTAACAGCCTGCGATTATTATCTCTGAGGTAAATTAAAAAATGCCGTCCACAAGACAAACCCGCACACCATACAAGAACTCAAGGATAATATTCGTCAGGAAATTGTCTTTATTTGCTGTGAGTGATGGACAATTTCCCAAAGAGATTCAAAAATGTGTGGAGAATGAAGACGGGCAGTTTCAACATTCCATTTTATAATTTAGCAAGTAATGAGTGTATTAAAATGATTTAAGGTCGGTTTATTTTATACTCCCGCTAATCACCGAGACCCGGCTGGCCGGCTAGCCGGTCGATTATCGCGAATAGGTAAAACTGATCGCAAGGTGTTATTTATAACTATGGCATTATGGGTATTAATAACTTACATTATTATTAAATTAAATTATATGGAATATTAAAAAAGTTCACGTTTCATTACATTCATAAATCTGTTTGGATATACGCTCAATCCACTGATATTTTCGCTATTGAATCAACTGTTGACATTTTACTTCACTTTTTACCGCCAATTTCTATAATTCTTGTAAGATAACTCGCCGTTCTACCGCAGTTGACAATCACGTGGAAATAAAAGGGAAAATGAGCAAGAAAAGATAATGAATAGTTTAAAAACAATTGGTCATAGTAATTGTATTTATTGATTACAATTTCTGAAGTGGATACACATAATCACATTGGCTACGACCAAGGATGGCCTACGTAGTAACGAAACTTACATGAATTATCTTCATCTCTATCTGGCAATAACATAAAATAATTTCTGTACTTGCTTAAGATATGTTGGTGACCAACCTTTACCGATTCTTGCCATTTTAATGATCTTTCTTAAAGTAGACCCCGTTATGCAATGAGTCTGCCAGTCTTCAAAGACACGTCCTTCAGAACAGCCCCCGCAAACTGCATTACTGCTTTTGATGATAGAAATTGCCTCCCACGAAAGTGTTTCTTCAATTTAGAGAAAAGGAACAGATCGTGTGGGACTAAATCTGGACTATAGGGTGGATGAGAATACACTTCACATATATTTCTATGAGAGATTCAGTAACAATATTTGCGACCATGCATTATCGTGGTGAAGCATCAAGCTTGTTGCATGGTAATTGGAACTGGGTAAAAAATATAAACACAGTCGCTGGGTTCCACATAATTCGGCTTAAGGTGACAACGTTTTGCGTTGTTGTTACGTCAGCAGATCTAATTTTATGATAGTCTCTGACATATATGGTACTCCAAGACTTTGTCATTAGGTTGGAAATCCAGGAATTTGTCACCACCACTGCAGCGCTACTCTGTCTTAGTGAAATGCTGCCCAACCACAAAAGGTCAGGATTGTCGTGTCTTCTAACAAACTGGAAAGCTGAAAACTAAGGGGCCTTCTTGTGCATGATGATACAAAACCACATACAGCCAAGGAGGTTAGTCTTGGTTGGGAGAATCTAGTGCAATCACCATATTCTCCAGACATTGAAAGTTATAAATTAATAAATCCACATATAATAACTGTATTTGTGACGTCAGACGTACAGTAAGAGTATATTAGCAATTTTCACGACGCTGTACTGCCAGCAATACATGATAGTAACGTACTGTCGTTGTGTTATACTGTCAACATTGCCGTTTACGGTATTTAATTAACGTGTATCTGTCTTTTAAACTAAATCTGCACTAATGTATTAATATAAGGAATAACTTTATTGACGAGAAAATGAAAACTGCATTGCCAAATCATCAAACGGTCAAACAAGGAGCCCGGGAATTTTGACATCGATTTCACAAAAAGAGAGAGAGCAAACTTCGCTATTGGGTGACGTCAGAGGTGAATTTCTCTCTCCGGCGATGCGTGTATGTGACATTTAAAACGACCATCTAGCAGTGGCTCTATCTTACGTCACTGTAGTAAATCAGCGGCGTATCTTAACTCAGCAGTGGCGGATATAAGAGGTAGCCCGGAAATGATTTACAAATATGAAACAATAAAATAGAAAAACACGTGGAGAGAGTGAAAGCTCTTGTACACACAGGTCTCCCAGCTTGTGTCTGATAATTGGCATTTGAGACAGGACTTGGCCGCGCAACCCTGCACGCCATTATTTACAAGGTGTGCGCATATTGCGTTTCACGGGAACTGACATAAGAATGGAAGTCTGTCATCGTATAATGTAATCACTTTAACTACTGAAGTGACAAACTGGGAAAGTTTAGGTGCCTCTCCGGCATTTGGCATGGAAAACCTCAGTCTGGGAGGGGTCCTGGTGGCAAGTACACCCAACCGACGTCGGCCACGTGGCGGCACGAGTCACCACACACCAGAAACATCCAAGGAGTCCTTGGCTCCTGCTGCTTTCTCAAGGAGCGACAAATTCAGGCAGCTGTCCAAATGCTACTAGGACAGGGTATTGAGAGGTTCCATGTGACATACTCTTGAACATTTTAGAACGACACTCACAGTTTAATTAACAGTTAGCGATAAGTAGTATATATCCCTCCTCGCGTGATTTTTATATCAAATTGATATCAAAAGGGGTGGGGGGTGATATCAAAAGTGGTGGGAGGTGGGGGTGGGAGGTGGGGGTGGTGGTGGTGGGAGGTGGTGGTGGTGGGAGGTGGTGGTGGTGGTGGTGGGGGTGGTGGTGGTGGGGGTGGTGGTGGTGTGGGTGTTGTGGGGGTGGGGTGTTGATATCAAAATCTCAATTTGAATTGATATCAAAATTTCTGTTTGATTAAGCGATAGGAAAATCTCTGTTTGATCGAGTGTTGGATTTAAATCTCCCGAAAAAAGTGTGTGTGATCAATTAATTACGTTGTAAAAAAATGGAGAGCCCTTCCGCCACTGCGTTGGCAGTTCGCCACTGCTCGCTCCCCCCACCGCTCGCTTTCGCCGCCCGCCTCGCTTTGTTCGCCGCCCGCCTCGCTTTGTTCGCCGCCCGCACAATGCTTTTGCGTGAATTCGGTCTTCAATGGGTGGTTTCTTATTCGTTTGTATATATTCTTTTTAACAAAAACTCTGTATTTTCTCACACAGGGTTAGAAAAGTCAAAAACAATATGTGTGGGTTTTTCTTTACAGAGCCAAACTAAAAAGTTCTTTAACACGTTGGCTCGCTCTGTACACCACACAATGCTTTTTGTTCCCTCACATGGGAGTTGTCACGGTGTTTTCAACACAGGGTTAGAAAAGTCAAAAACAATATGTGTGGGTTTTTCTTTACAGAGCCAACTAAAAGTTTCTTCTTTGTTCATGCGTGTTTATATTCGGGTGGCATCTTTTCTTCTTCAATGTGTGGTTTCTTATTCGTTTGTATGTATTCTTTTTAACAAAAACTCTGTATTTTTCTCACACAGGGTTAGAAAGTCAAAAACAATATGTGGGTATTTTAAAAGTTCTTTTTTCTTACTAACACGTTGACTCTCTCTGTATTTCTAAAAATCTATTATTTTCACAAGGAAACAAAACCTGTATACGTTTGCTTTTGTTCTTTTTCATGCGTGTTTTTAAAAAAGAATTCGGGGCATCTTTTCTTCTAGCAAAAACTCCCTCCGCACACATTTCTAAAACCGACCCAATGGGTGATTTCTTTTCTTATAAATTCGATTGTATATATTCTTTTTAACAAAACTCTGTATTTTCTCACACAGTGACAGAAAAAAGTCAAAAACAAGGGGATTCTTTTTTCTTCTTCTAGCAAACTCCCACCGCGTACCCGAGCCCGATGGAAGATTAAAAAAATGAATATACCTTCCCCCACCATTTGTACGACGATTGGCTGTAGGGTTATGCATGCGCCGTAGAAACCTCCCATTCCACCTCAGTTCATTCCGTTGATTCTGTTACAGAGTCGAAAGTGCCACACAACCAATGAGAACGGGGTGGTGTGTGAAACCTGTGACGACGTTGATGTTCCTCTGTTCACTTCTGCACCAAAGGCAAGCTGTATGCGTTCAGCGCCGGTTTCTCATGTATGCAGCAATGAAATTCCGGACACATTCCGCAACGATGTGTTTTTATGAGCGGTACATAAATAGCACACGTACTTCATAGCTTCTCACAGCTTTGCTACTTCGATATCTCTCCAACGAGAAAATTTACAGAATTACCCGAGCATTTTGGTCTGAGAAAAGATTATGTGTGTTACTGGCCTTTTTATTCTAATTCAGACCAGTAAAAAGGTTCTGAAAACCCCATATTCCCTTGGGTCACTCTGTATTTACAACGATTAATAGTCTCACAAAGTCAATCCGGTAACTTCCCAAAATTTTATCCACCTAGCAACGCATTCTTTTAAAATGCCGTAATTGATATTTTTGACCAAATGATGTAGCTTTTTTTTTTTTTTTTTTTGTTCTTTACAACTACCATTACAAATCTTTAAACATTGGAGCAGCAACGCGTTCTTTTAAAATGCCGTAATTGATATTTTTGACCAAATGCTGTAGCCTTTTTTTTGTTCTTTACAACAACCGTTACAAATCTTTTAACATTGAGCAATTTTTCAACCGAACGACTCGATCTTAGATTTCGGTATACCTGTGGCCTTGTGAAGTTTGTCTGCAGTGCCAAAACCAGCATAGTGTTCAGGATTGAAATAGATTTTCTTCAGTGCGTTCATAGTTGTTCCCTGATATTTTGTAAGCTCTACTCTGATGAATTTTCATCACTAGAAATGCCACGTTCAGTCATATTTTCTCTTTTTTTTTTGTTCTTTACAACAATCATTACAAATCTTTTAACATTGGAGCAGCAACGCATTCTTTTAAAATGCCGTAATTGATATTTTTGACCAAATGCTGTAGCCTTTTTTTTGTTCTTTACAACAACCATTACAAATCTTTTAACATTGAGCAATTTTTCAACTGAATTTATGTAAATTTATATAATTATGCATCTCAAATACATCCGATAAAGGGACCGTGAATCATAAATTATCATATCTACTTTTTCAGTGATCTTGAATCATTGTTTCTTGCACTTATAATCTTCACCAGGCATAGCTCATAGCCCAAATAAACCTATCAGCATTAGTAAGTCTACCTTCTTTTTATATTTTGTAAGCTCTACTCTGATGAATTTTCATCACTAGAAATGCCACGTTCAGTCATATTTTCTCTTGGTCTGAGAAAAGATTATGTGTGTTACTGGCCTTTTTATTCTAATTCAGACCAGAAACTTTCAAAATGACTTGTGGTATGACATTGAGTGCAAAAAATCAGATCTCTTTTCAAAGCATTCACTGAAATTCATTGGTTCCTATGGTTCCTACTGAAGACTTCATCCACTATTGGTATCTTGTGGTTCGATGAGAATAAGTGATACCTACCCACTCAGCAACAAGCCAAGCCACTGCGATGTCTTTGTATGTTGTCCATGCTGTCGCTAATTGCAATTCTTGCACCATTGCATGAATAATGTTCGCTTTGTATCGCGTTTTGACGCGGATGTTCTGAGTCAAGAAAATCCGTCAAGCCATCTGTGTGTTTTGAAGTATATTGTTTGCACATATATTCTGTGCTTGACTCACTGTGTTGCAACTTTAAAAATCGTTTATGAATTACAGTAACTCCCCTAACAAAGCAATTTGTAATATGCCAACATCACATCCAAGGCCAGGTCTCCCTAGGACTATTATAGTTTATTATTATCACATCACATCATATTTGTGACAAAAAACTGTGTTGTTTTCTTAATTTTTATCGCAAAAGTCACTCTATTTTGAGTTTAGGAGGCAAGTAGGTTACTACTACACCACTAGCACCAATTTACAGTTTTTGTAATCAGTGATGATATTATTATTTTCAATACTACAAAACTTCACTTTAGACACAGAAAATAGTTTGTATAAATATATTTTTTATTTAAATTAAATAAAATGTGACGAGAGTTTACATTTTTACCGTTATATCTTATCTTTATTAGCCTGCTGATAATGTTTTTGAGAAAATTAACAACCAAAAACTGCAAAACATTGTAATTTAATATATTTCTTGAACAAACTGAATTACAATAATCCTTTAGAATGTTTAATGTGTCAGGTAGTAATTAACAATTCGTGACATTAGATTTCGGAGTCAAAGCTGATTTAAAACAAACTAAAAACTAAAAAACATACCTTCCGAAGGAAGCCATACTTAGGATTTTTACGCCCGAAAAAAAAAAAAGAAATCCATTGATCATGCCCGGGATCGTACCCTCTATTTTGAGTTTAGGAGGCAAGTAGGTTACTACTACACCACTAGCACCAATTTACAGTTTTTGTAATCAGTGATGATATTATTATTTTCAATACTACAAAACTTTTTTCCTGCTTGTTTAAATGACAACGTATTAAAGAAAAATAAAACTAATTAAATGTAAAGGCATTGTGCATACACGCTAAAGCAGTGGGTTTTATACTTTAGCATTCGTTTTTCTCTGAAGTTTGTTATTTGAACTCTCATCGTTCTTCCCGCCAACTCTTCGTATGTGTCTTTTAAAAATAATATTTTATTGTTCAAAGTAAATATTAACAACAGTTTCATTGCACACATTTAAATGGGAGTAAGTTTTCTGAAATATGTATGTTTTATGTTGTTTTCAGAAAAATCCACATTGCTTTAACTGTTTATTAATAGACCGCATGACTGAACATTTTATATACAGAGGGTGCCAAAAATGTATGCACACTTTCACAGTAGATATCTATTTAATATATTTCAAAGTTGGACCGAAAAACAACAGTAATGTATAGTATAATGTTCTGTAAATAGATGTGATTCACATTTTAATAGCGTTGGTACGTGACAGGTACATGAACAATGAACAAATGAAGCCAAGATTATCTCGTATGATATTCTGTAAACAGATGTGACTCGCATTACGTTGTTACAACAAAATGGAACCAAGATTATCGTTTGAACAGCGGAAAGTGGTTTTGGAAAACCGAGAATGTTGAAGTTCCAAGGCAATGGAGACGTGTGTACAGAACGGAACCGTCAACGCGATATCAATTGTACACATTCAAGACAAATTTGAGATTCATGGTACCGTATGCGATGTTCACAAAGGCAGATCTGGAGACCTCGCACAGCAACAAGCCCCGCGTCCTCGGCTATGATTTTGAACACCCACCGCAGAAATCTACAAAGCAATGTGTACGTGAGACTGTTGCCTAACGGAACAGCGCCCAATGCAGCTAGCCAGCGTATAAAAATAAAACGAAGCTCAAGCTCAATGAGGATCGCTGCAGGATGAGTCGACATCGTATCGTATTTCTACCTTAGTATGACACTTGTAAAATATATATCGCGTATATATGTGATCTTAGGGTAAGATTTTTTCATCAAATCTAGAGAAATTTTCCCGCAGAAGTGTCATTATTTTAATGTTTCTTTTGAGATTTACTTTCTTGTCTACTACCATTTTTTCACAAAACTTTCTGGTGTTCTACGTGAACCTGCACTAAGTGTAAATTGTCATCTCAGAGTGAATATTTTTTGTGTTTTTATTAACTTTTCGAGTAATTTTTCTTCTATATTATTCCAAAGTATTTCGGGGGCCAAGTTTATATATATACATACACATTATGTTCCAGAATCGCCGTATAATTTTCCGGAATTGGCCATACAATAGCGCCATAAAAGGCTAGTTCAACAACCTTCAATACCTGACTACTGAGAACGTGTTAGATACTTTGTACATACACTCGTGTTTTCTTTGCAAAGTGTTGCCTTTGTTTCACTAACTAACGTTAAATTTAGAAATTCAGAATCACTAATAGATCAAATATATCGTAATTAATTTAGGTACCAAAGTAGAGAGTAAAATAAACGTACATTAATAACTGTGTAACATTGAATACTAGTTTTGTAATTTATTCGGTAATAGGAAAGTTAAAGAAAATTTTAAAAATACACCTAACGTGTAACTTTGTTCATCCCCAAAACCCCTGCATGTGCAACCAATATGTTATGCATGCCATGAAAGTTCATGAGGGTATAACAAAAGGCACGTCAATTCTGGAACACAGTGTATATGTAGGTGTGTTTATATAACTTTTTCTCTCTCCTAATTCCATATCCCTAAATTTCTCTGTTTCTCAGTTTGTGTTTTTTTTCAATCGTTTTGCCTTTATTATGGTTTAATTTGATTTCTCATTCTAAATTAACATCTGTTGGTGTTTTAAAAGTTTTTCATGCTGCTGCTGCTGCTACTTTAAGTTCATATATTTTAAACGTGTGTTGTTGTTTATGTATGTTTTATAATTTTATGTTTCCATCTTCTGCAACTAAATAGCTAAATAGCATTACTCGAAAAGTTAATAAAAACACAAAAAATATTCACTCTGAGATGACAATTTACACTTAGTGCAGGTTCACGTAGAACACCAGAAAGTTTTGTGAAAAAATGGTAGTAGACAAGAAAGTAAATCTCAAAAGAAACATTAAAATAATGACACTTCTGCGGGAAAATTTCTCTAGATTTGATGAAAAAATCTTACCCTAAGATCACATATATACGCGATATATATTTTACAAGTGTCATACTAAGGTAGAAATACGATACGATGTCGACTCATCCTGCAGCGATCCTCATTGAGCTTGAGCTTCGTTTTATTTTTATACGCTGGCTAGCTGCATTGGGCGCTGTTCCGTTAGGCAACAGTCTCACGTACACATTGCTTTGTAGATTTCTGCGGTGGGTGTTCAAAATCATAGCCGAGGACGCGGGGCTTGTTGCTGTGCGAGGTCTCCAGATCTGCCTTTGTGAACATCGCATACGGTACCATGAATCTCAAATTTGTCTTGAATGTGTACAATTGATATCGCGTTGACGGTTCCGTTCTGTACACACGTCTCCATTGCCTTGGAACTTCAACATTCTCGGTTTTCCAAAACCACTTTCCGCTGTTCAAACGATAATCTTGGTTCCATTTTGTTGTAACAACGTAATGCGAGTCACATCTGTTTACAGAATATCATACGAGATAATCTTGGCTTCATTTGTTCATTGTTCATGTACCTGTCACGTACCAACGCTATTAAAATGTGAATCACATCTATTTACAGAACATTATACTATACATTACTGTTGTTTTTCGGTCCAACTTTGAAATATATTAAATAGATATCTACTGTGAAAGTGTGCATACATTTTTGGCACCCTCTGTATATAAAATGTTCAGTCATGCGGTCTATTAATAAACAGTTAAAGCAATGTGGATTTTTCTGAAAACAACATAAAACATACATATTTCAGAAAACTTACTCCCATTTAAATGTGTGCAATGAAACTGTTGTTAATATTTACTTTGAACAATAAAATATTATTTTTAAAAGACACATACGAAGAGTTGGCGGGAAGAACGATGAGAGTTCAAATAACAAACTTCAGAGAAAAACGAATGCTAAAGTATAAAACCCACTGCTTTAGCGTGTATGCACAATGCCTTTACATTTAATTAGTTTTATTTTTCTTTAATACGTTGTCATTTAAACAAGCAGGAAAAAAGTTTTGTAGTATTGAAAATAATAATATCATCACTGATTACAAAAACTGTAAATTGGTGCTAGTGGTGTAGTAGTAACCTACTTGCCTCCTAAACTCAAAATAGAGGGTACGATCCCGGGCATGATCAATGGATTTCTTTTTTTTTTTTCGGGCGTAAAAATCCTAAGTATGGCTTCCTTCGGAAGGTATGTTTTTTAGTTTTTAGTTTGTTTTAAATCAGCTTTGACTCCGAAATCTAATGTCACGAATTGTTAATTACTACCTGACACATTAAACATTCTAAAGGATTATTGTAATTCAGTTTGTTCAAGAAATATATTAAATTACAATGTTTTGCAGTTTTTGGTTGTTAATTTTCTCAAAAACATTATCAGCAGGCTAATAAAGATAAGATATAACGGTAAAAATGTAAACTCTCGTCACATTTTATTTAATTTAAATAAAAAATATATTTATACAAACTATTTTCTGTGTCTAAAGTGAAGTTTTGTAGTATTGAAAATAATAATATCATCACTGATTACAAAAACTGTAAATTGGTGCTAGTGGTGTAGTAGTAACCTACTTGCCTCCTAAACTCAAAATAGAGTGACTTTTGCGATAAAAATTAAGAAAACAACACAGTTTTTTGTCACAAATATGATGTGATGTGATAATAATAAACTATAATAGTCCTAGGGAGACCTGGCCTTGGATGTGATGTTGGCATATTACAAATTGCTTTGTTAGGGGAGTTACTGTAATTCATAAACGATTTTTAAAGTTGCAACACAGTGAGTCAAGCACAGAATATATGTGCAAACAATATACTTCAAAACACACAGATGGCTTGACGGATTTTCTTGACTCAGAACATCCGCGTCAAAACGCGATACAAAGCGAACATTATTCATGCAATGGTGCAAGAATTGCAATTAGCGACAGCATGGACAACATACAAAGACATCGCAGTGGCTTGGCTTGTTGCTGAGTGGGTAGGTATCACTTATTCTCATCGAACCACAAGATACCAATAGTGGATGAAGTCTTCAGTAGGAACCATAGGAACCAATGAATTTCAGTGAATGCTTTGAAAAGAGATCTGATTTTTTGCACTCAATGTCATACCACAAGTCATTTTGAAAGTTTCTGGTCTGAATTAGAATAAAAAGGCCAGTAACACACATAATCTTTTCTCAGACCAAGAGAAAATATGACTGAACGTGGCATTTCTAGTGATGAAAATTCATCAGAGTAGAGCTTACAAAATATAAAAAGAAGGTAGACTTACTAATGCTGATAGGTTTATTTGGGCTATGAGCTATGCCTGGTGAAGATTATAAGTGCAAGAAACAATGATTCAAGATCACTGAAAAAGTAGATATGATAATTTATGATTCACGGTCCCTTTATCGGATGTATTTGAGATGCATAATTATATAAATTTACATAAATTCAGTTGAAAAATTGCTCAATGTTAAAAGATTTGTAATGGTTGTTGTAAAGAACAAAAAAAAGGCTACAGCATTTGGTCAAAAATATCAATTACGGCATTTTAAAAGAATGCGTTGCTGCTCCAATGTTAAAAGATTTGTAATGATTGTTGTAAAGAACAAAAAAAAAAGAGAAAATATGACTGAACGTGGCATTTCTAGTGATGAAAATTCATCAGAGTAGAGCTTACAAAATATCAGGGAACAACTATGAACGCACTGAAGAAAATCTATTTCAATCCTGAACACTATGCTGGTTTTGGCACTGCAGACAAACTTCACAAGGCCACAGGTATACCGAAATCTAAGATCGAGTCGTTCGGTTGAAAAATTGCTCAATGTTAAAAGATTTGTAACGGTTGTTGTAAAGAACAAAAAAAAGGCTACAGCATTTGGTCAAAAATATCAATTACGGCATTTTAAAAGAACGCGTTGCTGCTCCAATGTTTAAAGATTTGTAATGGTAGTTGTAAAGAACAAAAAAAAAAAAAAAAGCTACATCATTTGGTCAAAAATATCAATTACGGCATTTTAAAAGAATGCGTTGCTAGGTGGATAAAATTTTGGGAAATAAAAAGGCCAGTAACACACATAATCTTTTCTCAGACCAAGAGAAAATATGACTGAACGTGGCATTTCTAGTGATGAAAATTCATCAGAGTAGAGCTTACAAAATATCAGGGAACAACTATGAACGCACTGAAGAAAATCTATTTCAATCCTGAACACTATGCTGGTTTTGGCACTGCAGACAAACTTCACAAGGTCACAGGTATACCGAAATCTAAGATCGAGTCGTTCGGTTGAAAAATTGCTCAATGTTAAAAGATTTGTAACGGTTGTTGTAAAGAACAAAAAAAAGACTACAGCATTTGGTCAAAAATATCAATTACGGCATTTTAAAAGAATGCGTTGCTGCTCCAATGTTAAAAGATTTGTAACGGTTGTTGTAAAGAACAAAAAAAAGGCTACAGCATTTGGTCAAAAATATCAATTACGGCATTTTAAAAGAACGCGTTGCTGCTCCAATGTTTAAAGATTTGTAATGGTAGTTGTAAAGAACAAAAAAAAAAAAAAAAGCTACATCATTTGGTCAAAAATATCAATTACGGCATTTTAAAAGAATGCGTTGCTAGGTGGATAAAATTTTGGGAAGTTACCGGATTGACTTTGTGAGACTATTAATCGTTGTAAAATACAGAGTGACCCAAGGGAATATGGGGGTTTTCAGAACCTTTTTTACTGGTCTGAATTAGAATAAAAAAGCCAGTAACACACATAATCTTTTCTCAGACCAAAATGCTCGGGTAATTCTGTAAATTTTCTCGTTGGAGAGATATCGAAGTAGCAAAGCTGTGAGAAGCTATGAAGTACGTGTGCTATTTATGTACCGCTCATAAAAACACATCGTTGCGGAATGTGTCCGGAATTTCATTGCTGCATACATGAGAAACCGGCGCTGAACGCATACAGCTTGCCTTTGGTGCAGAAGTGAACAGAGGAACATCAACGTCGTCACAGGTTTCACACACCACCCCGTTCTCATTGGTTGTGTGGCACTTTCGACTCTGTAACAGAATCAACGGAATGAACTGAGGTGGAATGGGAGGTTTCTACGGCGCATGCATAACCCTACAGCCAATCGTCGTACAAATGGTGGGGGAAGGTATATTCATTTTTTTAATCTTCCATCGGGCTCGGGTACGCGGTGGGAGTTTGCTAGAAGAAGAAAAAAGAATCCCCTTGTTTTTGACTTTTTTCTGTCACTGTGTGAGAAAATACAGAGTTTTGTTAAAAAGAATATATACAATCGAATTTATAAGAAAAGAAATCACCCATTGGGTCGGTTTTAGAAATGTGTGCGGAGGGAGTTTTTGCTAGAAGAAAAGATGCCCCGAATTCTTTTTTAAAAACACGCATGAAAAAGAACAAAAGCAAACGTATACAGGTTTTGTTTCCTTGTGAAAATAATAGATTTTTAGAAATACAGAGAGAGTCAACGTGTTAGTAAGAAAAAAGAACTTTTAAAATACCCACATATTGTTTTTGACTTTCTAACCCTGTGTGAGAAAAATACAGAGTTTTTGTTAAAAAGAATACATACAAACGAATAAGAAACCACACATTGAAGAAGAAAAGATGCCACCCGAATATAAACACGCATGAACAAAGAAGAAACTTTTAGTTGGCTCTGTAAAGAAAAACCCACACATATTGTTTTTGACTTTTCTAACCCTGTGTTGAAAACACCGTGACAACTCCCATGTGAGGGAACAAAAAGCATTGTGTGGTGTACAGAGCGAGCCAACGTGTTAAAGAACTTTTTAGTTTGGCTCTGTAAAGAAAAACCCACACATATTGTTTTTGACTTTTCTAACCCTGTGTGAGAAAATACAGAGTTTTTGTTAAAAAGAATATATACAAACGAATAAGAAACCACCCATTGAAGACCGAATTCACGCAAAAGCATTGTGCGGGCGGCGAACAAAGCGAGGCGGGCGGCGAACAAAGCGAGGCGGGCGGCGAAAGCGAGCGGTGGGGGGAGCGAGCAGTGGCGAACTGCCAACGCAGTGGCGGAAGGGCTCTCCATTTTTTTACAACGTAATTAATTGATCACACACACTTTTTTCGGGAGATTTAAATCCAACACTCGATCAAACAGAGATTTTCCTATCGCTTAATCAAACAGAAATTTTGATATCAATTCAAATTGAGATTTTGATATCAACACCCCACCCCCACAACACCCACACCACCACCACCCCCACCACCACCACCCCCACCACCACCACCACCACCTCCCACCACCACCACCTCCCACCACCACCACCCCCACCTCCCACCCCCACCTCCCACCACTTTTGATATCACCCCCCACCCCTTTTGATATCAATTTGATATAAAAATCACGCGAGGAGGGATATATACTACTGCGATATGCCCTTTTTATATAGAAATTCGGCAGAATCATTTAGCACACCAATTTATTATCTTTTCCTATTTTTTTTTTCTGGAATTAAAGGATTTCTTTTTATAATTTCACTTATTACTTGTCTGCAGACTGCGACCAATCTTTTTCATTACCTTGCCTGTTTGCTTTGCACTTGAAAATAATGAATGCTATTTTCTGGTTTGCTTTGATAAAGTTCCTATATTTCAATTTCCTCTACATTTGCCACGGTCTAGATTTACAGAGTTATTATTATTATTATTATTATTATTATTATTATTATTATTATTATTATTAGAGAATAGGTTGTGTAATTTATTTTTTGTTTCCCAGAGCTACCACGAAAAAGAACGCGGAGCCACCAGAGGAAGACCATGGCGTTAGCTGCAGGACATGGAATGTTGGTCGCACAATTTTAATTTCTTCGAAAAGGGAATTTAGTTGATATTCGAAATAGAGGTCAGTGTTGTTATTGTGTGAATATTCCAAGCAGGAACAATCATTTGCCGCCTGTTTTGAATACCTCCTTACACGAACATAAGCTCCGATTTGATTCCAGTATTTATACTTCTTCACACACCGATGCCTTGCGGGAAAAACAAATGAATAAGTCGCCCTATTGTCAAACATTACTTATTATGTTTGCTATGGCAATTCCACCGCTTTGCACGCTTGATAATACAGGAAGAAGTTGACGGCTCCTCTCCCCTGCCGTTAGCGAAACTTGAGCAACGTAAATGTTATCATGAATCAGCTCGTCGCTTTCGTGAGTTCCCTGCTTGGGAGGTTTCCTTCCAGCACTGAATTCTTGTCAACTACTGGTTCAGTGCAAACAACAAACAGACAACAACAGAAATTAGCACAAGTTGCAGTTTCAGTGTCTTCTGCAACAAAATTGTAAAACTTCACCTAAAAACAGTACAAGTGTCCATTGTCTGCGAGAGGTGATCCCGTAGCACGTGTACATTATTGTGAGTGGTTTCTTTCATCAATAACCCACAACTCCTTTTTAGACGAGGCGTGGTTCCCCAAAAGGGTCGTGTCGGAGTACAGGCGCTGACTGCCCAATACGACATATCCAGTTGCAGAGACGCAAAATCCTGTACAGTTGCAACTTTCAAAGTCTTGGTAAAGGGGAGGGAAATGTTCCAACAAGGTTTGGGACTCCATGTGTTGATATGTGACAGCCATAAACCTAGAAAATGACTGGACAAGGAGTTCAAGCTACAATAATAGCTTTGATTGTTTACCGAGTGCTTAACAGATAATTCTACATCAATGACAAAAGTGAGCAACAGATTGTTTCACGTTCAAACGTCTACAGTTGAGATATGATGCATCTCTAAGTCTTTCTAAAGTCTTAGTCCAGCCCCGTGATTAGCGGCCGTTTGCAGTCCGTGCGTGGGTTGTACACCGAAACGGGACCGTTTCTTATTTCACGATATAGTACATCCATCATTATAGAACCCAAGTATTGATCATTACTATAAAGTTTTGTTCATTTTTTCACATTGCTCAAAAGTTAAGCGTTACCAACAATTAAATACATAAAAATAAACAAATTAATGGATTAAAAAAGTTAAGCCGGAAACGAATTGTCACTGAAAATTAGATTGTTAACTCCGAGATAGTCGCGTGTCACCAGTGCCCAGGATAGGCCTATCGCGTCTTGAACAGGGTTGCCAAATTGTGCAAAAGTAGCTCCTCGAAGCTTAACTTGTTTAATTTTCACCCTTAAACTACTTGCGAAATTTTGGGTTACTACAAAATGTTGCATTCAGAAATTTAAAAGTAGAAAAACCAAGTTGATTCCAAAATTCTTCCCTGATTTCGAGATGGATCGATAGAACAAAAACAATGACAGACAGCGAAAACGCTGATATCAATGGAAAGAGTACCTCTCCAAGTTTGCATTCATAATAGTTGCATGGTGTGGTTGTAGATTTAGCCGCTGGAGGGCAGTCATAGCCTAAACATGGCGTTCATTGCTGCACATAAAGCTTTCTGCGTGTTACAATTCGCTAAAAATGACGTTAAATGACAATTTAAAAAAATCAATAAGAACCAGCAAAAGGCAAAACAATTCTTTCATGGTACAAAAAGTTTGAAGCGACTGGCTGCTTATGTGATGCATAATGAAGTCGGCCAAGAGTGTCGATTGAGACCGTTGAGTGAGTAGGAGAAGCATTTGTCAGGAGCTATAAAAAGTCGACACGTTGCGCGAGCCAAGAATTGCCGATTCCGCAGTCAACTGTCTGCCGTATTTTGCGTCAACGACTTAAAGTGACACCATACCGGATACAGCTGTTGCTGGCGCTGAGTCCCAAGGATCACAATCTCGTCTTCAATTCTGTGTTCATTTTCAAGAGCGGCTAGAAGAAGACGGTTTTGTTGAGAAACTGACTTTTAGTGACGAGGTCAAGTTTCATGTGCCCGACTAAATGAACCGTGTACAACACCTCCGTGATTCCCCTAAAGTCAATGTGTTTTACGTTGTTTCTTCGTTTAAAGTGTCAGTCTTGGTGGTGTAGTGGTTACCATATTTGCCTCCTAAACCCCGGCAAGGACCGGTGGATTTTTTCGGGAGTAAAAATCCTTAGTATGGCTTCTTTCGGAAGGGAAGTAAAGCCGTGGGTCCCGTGTCGTACATTTACGTCACGAAAAACAACCTCAAGCCTGAAAAAAGAGACCTCTGAGCAAAACTTGTCGGCCGCTTCACGCCTTGAATTGAATGAGACGCTGATGACCTGAGATGTTAAAGAGCGTCCGTAAATAAAACAAATTAAAAAATAGTTTCAAGTGTACAAACTGTTACGGACCCAGTGCAACTTGTCAATAAGATGGGGCTACGACTTCTGTGAGTACCTCGATGCTGAAATTCTCCTCCTTCTGTGGCCTTCACGGTCATCTAACCTAAACCCATGTAATTTTTTCTTGTGGAGCTATGTGAAAGGTCGTGTGTTCGTGCCACATGATTTAGCACAACTGCGGGAGAGGATCACTAGTACCGACCGTCAGATGTTGGGACGTGTGTGGCGAGAGCTTGATGTCTGCCACGTCACCAACGGAGGACATGTGCAACTTGGAGAGATACTGTCGACATAAGCATTTCCGCTATGCCATGGTTACCCCCGCAACCAGGGATCCTAGACATATGAAGAAGCGGTCTGAATATGAACACGAAATGATTGCGTGCTATATATTTTATTTGTAGTATCTGACACACAAGAGTAGACACCTAAAACTTTTATATATGTCAGAGCACTTGGGATAATAAGAAAGCAGATGTTCACTGTTTTCGAAAAAGTATCAAGAGCGATTCTGGGGGAAATGTAAATTTCCAGTAGATTTTGGTGTTTCTACTATAGCAAACTTAGAATTTGCTTCTCTGCCAACTATCGCAGCAGAAAGACGTTCTTCTACTTTCAAAATGAGGCAAAGTTTAACTGTGGAGAATTTAGAAACAATTCTGATGTACTGTACAAATAATTATGAAAGAGAATCAGCATTTCAAAAACTTAAAACGTATGTTTAATATGTTCAACACGTGTTTATATAATACACCAGTCTTGATCATAGGTGCGTAAACTGCCTAATTTTACAGAAATAGAACCTATTTTATTAAATGCACGCCAGGTTCACACAACAGCTGCGTGAAAAGGGAAGTATGCAAGCAACTTACTTCATTTGAATATTTGACGCCCGGTAAGGGTATCCAGTGGTATCCCAGAGCCCGGTCCCACAGCATCCCCTTACTCCAAACTTCTATCAGCAGTCCCGTGTTCACATCGTTCGTTTCGCTGTGGACAAAACACAAAAGTCAATATAAATCTTCAAGCACGAAAAATACATGTGAATGAGTTTTATTAAATATCAACACTGATTGACTACGGACCGGTTGCATAAATAGTTAATCGTAGTTTAAGCTCTAGTCAAGCTAAACTTAGAAAAGTTAATCTAAGATCATTTCACCTTAATCTAAGATTTTCTGAGGTTAATTTGGGCGAGTTTTGGTTAGCGAAATTACTTATATTGATTTACAGGAAAGGAAATGGAAACGGTAGGTCATTATTTTTAATTGTACATAGAAGAATATTTCGTGCTTTAAGTGTTCACTGAATGCTTCTAAGGGTATGCTATTTTAAGATTTCAAGTTACACCCGAAAGCGAAGAGTTTGAATTGCCTTGTGCATTTCAGCATAGCAGGATTAGCTTGATGAAAAATAGTTAAAAGAGATTTCGACTATCGAAACAAACAATGGAGGAACTTGAGCTAAGAACATGAACTAAAAGAAATAATGCTTTCAGCCCTTCCGCTCACACTACGGCGCTCTGTGACTGGTAATTTAACGTGAACACAAAGTAGCAAGACAAATTGCCAGGATGTAATTTCCCCGGAGTTCTAGGTGGAATGTATCGTACATGTGACCTGGTGGCAATAATGCTGAAGTATACAGAAACCGCTCCAAGCTATCTGTGACTCAACATGTTGTCGGCACAGGACATGTTAATTTTAAAAGTCTTGCCCAGAGCTTCCACAAGCTACAGCGCAAATCACTGTTGCCACTACCTTTACAACAGAGGGCGCATCAGACAACAAGAACAGTGTTTCGAGGTTGCGGAAGACGGTTTCCGTGCTTAAGAATGAAGCTACTTCTTCACCTAAATACTATCCCGAACACGCGGTGTTTTGAATCCCGTCGGCGGTGCTTTCCCCTCTTTCCCTTTCCCTCCTGTCCTTGAACGTCGCTTCGAAGCAATGCAGTGGTTGAGTTTCGCCAATACGGAACAGTTGAAGTAGTACATTTTCGTGTGTAAATGTTATCACAAATACGAGTCAGGTGAATCGTGCAGTTGTATCCCTCTAGAAAAGCAATTCACGATAAATTTGCTTCTACTGTGTCAGTGCACAACAAAAAACACACACGCGGAAACTACAGTTTTAACAAAGGATTAAATTGGTGCAAACCTTGAACGTTCGACAACAAAGTCACTCCTGAAGTTAGCACTAGTGGGGGTTTCAGTGGATTCTGCACATAAAGCAACAAAATTATCAAGCCCCAAACAGTACAAGTGTCACGTGTTCATTGTTTAAAACAAGAGAGCATTATTGTAAGTGTGTTTCTTCATCTGTAAAGAAGTTTTAATGAACGCAACGCTTGTTCTTTTCAGACGAGACCTGGTTTCACCTGAGCTACCGTATGAACATTCAAAACATGCGCTACTGGTATACTGAAAATCACACCGTTTTTTTTTTTTTTGATTGTTTTATTTAAGGACGCTCTTTAACAGCTCAGGTCATCAGCGTCCCATTCAACTCAGGGCGTGAAACGGCCGACAAATTTTGCTCAGAGGCCTCTCTTTCAGGCTTGAGGTTCTTTTTCGTGCCGCAAATGTACGACACGGGACCCACGGGCTTTACTTCCCTTCCGAAGGAAGCCATACTTAGGATTTTTACGCCCGAAAAAATCCATCGGTCCTGGCCGGGAAATCACACCGTGAACAGGATACCTCTCTTAATGATAGGAAAGTTGAAGTTTGGTATGCTGTTAGCGCAGGAGAATTATCGGTCCGATTTTTACCAGACAAAAGATGCAGAAAGTACAGAAGGGACTTTTTTCAGCAGCTTACAGAAGAAGAGAAATCATGTGGGTGTGGCTTCTGTAACTTTCATACAGCAGCCGAGTTCATGAATAAAATTAAGGACATGCTTGAACACAGCGCTGGTGCAGGGCCCTCTCACTCATCAGATTTAACGGTGTGTGATTTTTACCTGTGGGGTTGCCTGAAGGACAAAGTTTATAAAACAAGCTCTCACACACTGGAGGAACTAAAGGAAAATATCACAAATGAAATCAGAAACATTACAGTGACCGAACTTAAACGTGTCAATCAGAATGTGTTTTCCCGATATAGTGCATATTTAGCCGATGGGGGGGGGGGGGCAACATTTCCAGCATCTTCTATTAGGTAACTTTTTGATTTGTTTATTTACAGACGCTCTTTAACATCACAGGTCATCAGCGTCCCATTCTATTCAGGACGTGAAACGGCCGATCAAGGTTTTGTTTTATATTACTGCGCCAAAGAACTAATTTAATTAAACTACTATGTATTTAACTTTGAACAGCAATATGAGCTTATCCAAGCAAATTGACCATGGTCAAACTTATGGACCGTAGCTCATTAGTGGTGTAAGCTTTTAACTAAACCTGTAAAATTTGTAAGAAATTATTGTATACCCAGCGCTAACTCTCATCCATTTACCACTTCTCTCCTTGATGAACCGTGCATATTCTTTGCATGAGTTTATTCAAGAAATGCTTTAATATTCCTCCCCATTGCTTGGAACTTTCTTATCAAGTTTGTCAAACACAAGTTCAATAGAATTCAGGTTCGAAGTTTGCGCAGGCAAATGCATAACTTTATCTTTCCCAGCTAGTTCTCCATTGCCATGCACAAATTGCCTTAACGTCTGGAGGTTTTAGCTTGCAGAATTCCAAACATATTAACGCAATAGCACTTATTACGTGTATCATCTTTTTGAAAGGACAATATCATAAACCTCCGCTCAAAGCATTGTCATAAAAAAAACATAAAACTTTGCCTCCTCGTTACGACTTGGTAACTTGGACGTTTTCTCATCTAATATTTCTATCTAGAATGGTAAAATAAAATTATATTAGTGCATGTGATATGACAACGACACTATTAAATAATATAAACTGAATTTAAAAAGCTTAAAACTAGATTAATATCATAATATGTAAAAAAATTCACATCTGTAAGATAAATAAAATACATCTTCATTGTTAATGGACGGGACAATTTTGGAAGATGCATAAACTAACAAAAAACAACAACAATTGTTACATATGACTTTATTTACCAGCAGCCAGTAACTTTTACAGCATTTCAAAGTATTCTCCATTATGCCGTATACACTTTTTCATGCATTCTAACTACTTGAAAACGCGCCTATTATCAACCTACTTTTGGTTTTAGGGAAAGGGGGAAAGTCACTTGGGGCCAGATCTGCAAAAGGACTCTGAATTTTCATAGGCTAATAAATGGAGTGCGTGTTGTGATAAAGTGGCAGGTAAGCAATAACCGTCCTTTGTCCTCCAAATGTGGTCACATTTTCTTCCCCACACTTCGGCCCCTCTTCACTTTCGTTGGTGGATCGACTGTCTTTTGGTCCCTGGATCAAATTGCTAAACCCGTGATTACATCAGAAACACGCCTTGAGCTCCCTCCGTCGAATCTCTGCAGCATTTCTTCACACCATTAGACGTGGGTGCGTTTTTTGTGCCTTTGTCAATTTCTGGGGCACCCAACGGGGGGGGGGGGAGACATTCCTGACACTAAGATCATGGTGGAAGATTTTTGATACTGATGGTGAACCAATTTGGAAGGCTGTCCCGAGGTCCTTAAATGTTACGTGATTGTTTTTCCACCGGAGCAATATTTTCCTCAGTCGCTGTCGTTGCTGGGCGCTCATTCTCTTCTCATCTTGCAGTGAAATTTGACCACTTTCAAATTCCGCAAACCAGCGGAAAACTGTTGTCCTAGAAGAAGCAAAGTCCCGAAAAGTCTGTTGCAGGTGCTCAAGACTTTGGAACTAATTTAAATCACCCTTGGAGGCATAGCGCGAAAATGATCTCTCTACAGCTGCATCGTAACACTTACCCATAGCCGAATATGCGTCTGGAGAAAGTCGCTTGCTTTACACGATTGCCAACAGAGAAAACCGAACGCCTCTGAAGCTGGAACTTCGCTTGTTTCGTGATAGTTTGCAGTTGCGAATGTTATCGCAACTCTTCTATTGGAATTCATATACACACACACTGACCTAAACCTAACCTCCAGTAAATCCTAGAAACCGACGGTTCCAGTGGTTTGCTGCGGCTTGCTACGGCCTGACGGCCTACACTCGCCTGCTTTTCGTAAATATATGGCGGGTAAATCAACTATTGAAAAAAAAGAAAAGAAACGCACCCGATTCTCTTATCAAAAGCGCCCATTATCTCTAAACCCGTTTGTGGATAGAGCATTAAATTTGTGTAATGGCGTCGGTCAAATCCACAAAAGGGGGGGGGGGAATCGTAAATATAAATTTATTTTGAATTATATGTGTAGTACTATGTTAGAGATAAATGGTTGTAATAATGGCAAATCTCCTTCAATTCCTAAAAAATAAATAAATGAATAATTGTATCTTGAGGATTCCAGTCCACTATCTTCTCTTTGTTTACCTTCCGTGAATTTCCACTACGCTCTAACCGTCTGCACTATCACACCGAGTTGACAGTATGGATGATTATTGGCCTATATCAAGATTGCCTTCAGCTAAGAACGCTCTCCTCCGTTGCCGTTCGTGAAAAACAGGCGTGACTTTCCCCAGGGCACATCTTCGGCTATGGATAAGTCATCGCAAAGACTGGCTACCTGTGTACGGGAGGGTCGCTAACTGGTATCAGGGATGGATGCTACCTTTCTGTAAAGTGGGTTAAATTTCTCTTTTTCTCGTCTGCCCATCAAAAATTGGGCGCATGACGTTTTCTTGAAGTATTATTGACAACTCTGTGAATTGCGCAGGAACATGAACCCCTTGGAGAAGTTTTCTTTATTTTCTCGGATGCAGTTGCGAGAAGTTCGTAGTTAAATGTAGAGAAGCAGGTGAAGTGCTCTCGCCAATGCATCTTTGTGTCACTACTCCTCTTGTTCCTGTTGGTTACAATCTTTTTCTCTTATTAAATTTTGCAGATTCCGCCTCAGATTGTGACGCAGCTTGCAAGTGAAGAGAGCTCGTTCGAGCTTAAGAGGGCATCACTTTGCAGTAACTGAATCCAGAAGAAAGATTCCTTCCTTTCCTTTTGTTAGTGGGTCATCTTCTGAAAGCACCGTCGAGCCGAACGCCTTTTGTTTCAACATAATATATATATATATATGATTCATTTCTGCAAAGCTCCCACTCTCTAGCATGAAACAGCTGCTTTCAGCTCTTCTGCTTGGTGACATGATCCAATGATGCCAGTGCAAGAACTCTGCATGTGCAACTGTAACAGTTACCGGGATCTCCCCAAACCAATGTTTAATGTTAGGTCACTGACACTGTTAACCCTTTTGAAAGAGAACAAAACCACGTCACAATTGTTGCATAACAAGCAACAGCTGCGTAAACAAAGCGAATCCCTCACCCAAGTCCTCGATGAATGTCTGAAGGCGACATTTGATCTCGTTCAATGATCAAACGAGGTACTTGATTACGATCAACTTTGACGGTGGGTGCTGCACGGATCAATTCCGTTGATGTTATACAAAATGGCTGCCCGTTTTGTATTGAGGATGAAATCACTAAAATTGGGATCAAAGCCTAAACCGGATCATTGTGAAAGGAAATTTGAATAAAGATTCCGGCTATGAAAGGACATTGTGGTGTCTAATAAATGAAGAGCTTAAGAGTTTCCTATTAATCAATTATCTTTGAATAGAATTTTACACTGTTTTAACAAGGAGCGATTTATTTGATAATGCTGAACTGCATGACTAAATAATTCCATGCCTATTTCTATTCATTTAAAGAACAAGAATAATTCTTTTTATTTTCCATTTTATTGGAATATAAAATAGCTCGTCCCAACATAACGTCTATCTCATGCTGAGAAAACTTCCAGACCTGTGTTTGTTTCCGCACATATGATAAACTAAGCGATATAAACAAGGATATTATAGTGCACTATAATCTCTCTGGCTATAGAGTTAGATGCTTTCGTTTGAGTAATTATCGTAGAGTCGTGATCGTTCAGCAACCTAGCGTCGCTAGCGGTTCGTTGAACGAGCATTAATCATGATGCAGCGCGGTCAAAGTTTGATCACGTTTCAGTAACCCTCGATCAGCACATGGTCGTTAGTACAATAACCTTAAAAAAATATAAAATCCAAATTATGACCTTGTTAATTAATGAACAAAATAAGTTATGACATTACTGTGTGGTATTAGGCGAACAAAATTATAATTCTTGCAATTTATAAGTATCACAAAAGAGAAACAATATATTTATGTTATTATTATTATTATTATTATTATTATTATCATCATCATCATCATCATATTGTTGTTGTTGAGATTAAACGACAAGAATTAATGATATACTAATAAACGAAATATAATTAAAGTTATACTGTGTGGGTATTTTTGAACATTTTTAAATGTAATGATGTTTATGAAATGAGCCCTTGATATCATCTTTACATTCACTAAAATAGAGAGAAATAACAGAAAGTTTCGAGTTACGTTGTGTATTTAAGATGATGTTCATATGTTTCAATAAAAGAAAAACATGTCACTGTTTAAAAACAATTACAATGTACTAAGTAAATAAAAACAATCGAAAGTTACATCGATTTTCAGTGGCTTTGAAATTTAATTGAAATGTTATTAACACGTAACGTAAACGTTTTCTGAAGGTTATTACAGAGCGCTCTTACATACAAATATAATTCTTATACACATATTAGATTAATATTTCACATTTACTATCTTCACGACGATAATTTTGTTAAATATAAAACATCTGTATGGTTATAAATACAGTTTATATGCTGAATTCATTAGTCCCTTTAATTTAAAACAATATAGAGAAAATGACACGCAAGAGTGCTTTTAAAAAGTCGGTTTTCAAGTATACTCCTACTTTTAAAGGTCCGAATTCTCTAATTTTCAAAAACTATTTTTTTTATTTTATTTAAATGCTATATACTGAATTTTGTTATGAAGAAACAAACATTGGTGCCTCTACAGTAATTTTTAAATTTTGGGTTTCAGGTAAACCCTTCCTCCCAATAGTTAAATTTCTGACTTTCAGAAACTGTTTTTATTATTTTATTTCAATGATATATAGTCGAGTTTCCTCAAAAAAGTTTTAAAAATAAAGATTTTAGTCAATAGAGATATATTTCTATTTTTTGAAAATAAAATTCTTTAGTTTAACTTACAACCTCAATGGTCCAATTTGGCTGGTTAACGAATTCAACGAATCGTTGTTAATTGATGGGGATATGCCGAGTTTTGTTTAGGAAAAAAAATGCGACTGCTAGAGCGTTGACACACACACACATATTTTAATTGTCATTTACGTGCCTAGTAAGTAGGATCGATGGAGATTTAAAGACGTTTTTCGTAAATAGTTTCATGGTTACAACCAAAACAGCTGCATTCTTTCGGAATCTTCTAAATAAAAAACAGCTGATGCGTTATTGTGTGTGATTATATCCCTCTTCCAAACGAAAGCAATTATATTGCTACAGTTTAACTTTCGGAGAGGCTCTCCTACATAAACGGTGGAGTACTGATTTTATGTAGCTCCGTTGCCCAACTTTGTCACTAACCAACATTGTTTGGGTGCTGTCTTTAATATGGTTAAGGGCGTTGCGTGACCCGTAAACGAAAATTAAATTTACTGACCGTACCAACATTTGCTTACAGTTGTCTGCAATTTCTGTATATAGGAAGTGAGGGATATTCAACAAGTAGTTATTATAATTCTTTTACGTGCAAATATTTAACTTTACAACATTGTGTTAGGCTAGTGGGCAATGTACACGTGGTGTCTGTTTCGGTTCCTGTCTGATCTTGAGAGATGTTCACTTACATGTGATGAACAAAACCCGCTCAACATTTTATCATTTGAGACATATTAAGAGTTTGTTCTTCGCTGATGAATTAAAATGTTTAAAGAGAGAATGTCAAAGGAAGTTGGAATGGTGCTCCTTCATTGTGAGAGGGCATTGTCAAATAGAAGTTGTGAACATTTCACTGCGGGCCACACACATTGATAACTGCTTGCCTTAGCGTTTCGATCCTGAGAACAAACAAGCAAAGCTCTGTATGGAAATCTCCAAAAGCGGTTGCTTCTGTTGGGAAAGTTACGATCATCTCATTTTTCGATATTCAAGGAATGTCGGCACAACAGAGATGTTCTGAAAACTCTGCAAGGTAAGAAAAACGATGTGAAGTGGGTTCCTCGCGTTTCCTACAGTCCAGAAATAGTATGATACATGAAAGCACAGAAATATTCAAAGAACCGAACAATATACACAAGATGTTTTAGCCCGCTCTCGGATATATTAATGAGCGGAACAGCGAACAGAAGAGGCTCATGACATGACGGGTTACGCCGCAAATTTAAAACTTTAAAATTAGTCGCACTAAAAAATAGCAAACATCTTTAATAGCAGTTTCATTATATCAACTACGAAAGTGCGTGGATTTTAATTAAAAATACGAGGAGTAGCCAATAAAGAATGAGAACTATTTGTTAACAAGTACACAAGGTAGTCCCCATTGAGTTGAATGCACAGATGTGTGCCAACCCTGGAAACATCTTAACTTCGTCTTCAGAAACGTCTCCGCATTCTTTACGGCCCCAATGCTCGTTTTGTGACGAGAGAACAGAAAAGAGTTACACGGATCTGCATGCAGAGTGTGTTTTTATGACCAAATGTTGAGCAACAGCGTTGTCTTGGTGAGCGTTTTCGTCGGACGCTCAAAACTTTCTTGTGATGCTTGCCATTTACCATTGTTACATGTTGATCGAACAACCTTGGCCTTCTTTGATGTTAGAGAACCAGCTGATGTCCACCTGTTTGGTAGCCATGCTCCTGACAAATCCACTGGCACCAGCAGTCTCCATATCCATCAGGAACATCCACTGTAGCTGTGCTAATCGCTGAAGTGGTTCCAGTACCTGGACCGCCCCGTTTTGTTGTTTGAACTATCGAAGTGCGGTTGATTGTGACAGAAGATCTCTTGTTACAATATTACCGCATTTCTGCAGACGGAAGCAAAATTTCAGAGCAGCGTATTGCTCTTTAAGAAGCGACTCCGACGGGCAAATACTTGCTGGCGTCTTGTACTAAGATGCATGAGCGTATACGCTTACAATTACCTGAGCTCTGTTCTTCTGATGAAAACTTTTTTATCTCTACTGACTAGCCTATTTACTGCTACACAATACTTACAAGAGGAAATCTTGTTCCCAACACGGATTAGGTCCTTTCACCGTGACCGTGGTCGATTTGACGTTCTGCAACTTGAGGGTGACGTAAGTGTTGTACTGAGCGGCTGAAACATACAAAAACACGACAGTATAGCCTGAGCATTCTTGCACCACAGTTTGGATAAAATAATTAAAAATAGAGACAAAAGAAAAACAATAGAAAACAACGTTTAGATGAGAGTGAACAAGGAAATAAAATGAATATGAATAGCAAAAGAAACAAAAAGATCAAGAAAAAAGGAGACAGAAACGATGATTAGTAAAAGAAGAAGAAAAAAGCTAATTACTACACTTTAGAAGTGTTAAAATAAGACATAGCTTTATAATTAATTAATGTGATTTATTATAAACTTAGCTCTAGCTACACCAGATACATTTTATATACTTCAAAATGTTCACTATGGTAAGTGGCTGATATCCTCTGTATAGTCCAAAGTTAACATCCCTGATCACAAGAGATCACTTCATAAATGTTTAGGGGTGTGACGGTAGTGTGCAGCTGACTGCTAAAATAAAATTGATTAATACTCTCTTTGAACACGAGACAAGCTCAAAGATACCTCTGTCCCACATATTTCGAACCATCATGTCCTGAGCAAAAATATATTTACGAGGAACATTCATGTGCCGCCTTAAAGTCCAAGCTAAGGACCGAATTGTAAAACGTGTCCTTACAATTCTCCATCTCTCTCCACACGTCAAAAACACTACTGAGATATTGTCAACAAAGCGGAATTTACAGCTTCAGCAAAGTCCTGCACTCGTTTAAAAGATTTTCCAGCAATGCGAGATTTCACTTGAGGAAACAATGAAATGCAATGACAGGGCTATAGGGTGGATGGTTAAGCAACTGGACTTTGGAAACTTCCAGTTTCTTCAAATTTGCAAGGGTTCTGTGAGGAGACGCATTGTCGTTTAAAAGCAACAATCTTGAAGTTGCTGTCTTTGGGCGTCGCCTCAGCTCTTCAAATAAAGGGATACAAAATATAAGTGCCATAGTGTTCCCCGTTCATTGCAGGCATACAGTCAACCTCTAATGGTCCTGCAAACATTCGCTTCCGAGAACGAAAATCTTGTCGAAGAACAAACTGGTCTTGTGTCATTCTGATTTACCCACTCGCAGTTCTGAGCTTTATTTGGAATGGTGTACTAACAAAACCAACCTTCATCACTAGTGCATATATCTATCAAAGTTTAGGTGGAAATATGCTCAGCAGTTTCCTTGCACATTCCTTTCTCCTCATTGGTTAGGCAATGTGGAACCCATTTTGCTCAGGTTTTTCGCAGCTTTAAATGCATTGGGTATACTATCAAAGCTCCCAGCACTGACACCCACTTCCATACTTATCATTCATTTAAAAAGTAATATGTCGATTTTCCTCCCTCAAGTTCCTCACTCTTAGAAATGTTCTCGTTCACAGCTTCCCGAAGCCGGCCAGAGCGAAGATTGTCTTTCGAAGTCGCTCGCTCCTCTCCAGATGTATAAAGTTTTTTTTAGAAATATTCATGATTTTCCACTAGCTATTGACACAGAACTGAACTCAACAGACTGCAGTACGAGGTATATCAAGTTGTAACTCCTCCGATTTTTTCCCCCACTAACTAATCACACGAAAATATGAAACTTGTGTCACTACTCAACGCAATCTCCCTGCCGCCGTACACATTTTTCACAACGTCAATGCCATCATTCCATGGCCGCTGCGAACGCTTCGGTAGGATTCTGTTTGACCACTGGAAAATCGCTGATGCAATAGCGCACGGCTAGTGAATGTGCGACCAGGGAGAGTGTCTTTCATCATTGAAAACAGCCAAAAGTCGCTAGGAGCCAGGTCAGGTGAGTAGGGAGCATGAGGAATCACTTCCAAAGTTGTTTTCATGAAGAAACTGCTGCGTCACGTTCACCCGATGCGCTGGGTCGTTGCCTTGGTGAAATAATACACGTGCAGTCTTTTCCGACCGTTTTTCAAGCAATACTGAAAGGAGTTTCTTCTTTGTAGGATGTGCCTGTCACCGTAGTGCTCTTTGGAACACAATAAGTAAGGATTACTCCATCACTGTCTCAGAACATGACCACCATCATTTTTTCTGCACGGGCGCTTCCCAGAAAAATGTTATGACGGTGAATTTATAGTGCTTCCATTGAGCAGACTGGTGCTTTGTTTCAGGATTGGTAAATGGCATCCATGTCTCATCCATTGTCACAATTGGTGAACAGAACGTCTGTTTCATGCCGCCATCACGCGTGAACATTGCCTGGCAACTTGCCACTCGCGCAGCCTTGTGGACGTCCGTCAGCATTCGTGTCAACCGCCTGGAGGACACTTTTCGCATTTTCAGGTCTTCATGCAGGATTATGTGCACAGATGCCAACTTTGGAGACGATGTGTTCCACACTCATTCGGCGATCCTCCAAAACAACTTTCTCCACTTGCTTGATCATGTCGTCAGACCGGCTTGTGCGATGCCGAGATTGCCTTGGTTTGTAGTCACACGACGATCTGCCTTCCTTGAACTGTCGCACCCTGAACGCACATTAGACACATCCATGACACCATCGCTACATGTCTCATTCAACTGGCGATGAATTTCAATCGGCGTCAAACCAAATGGAGGTAACGAATGATTACAGGCTGTTCTTGTAATGAAAACGTCGCCATTTTAAAATGTCAAAATCAGTCATTCTCGTTTCGGCTGCTCGAGTTCTGTGTGCCATACAGTGCTGCTATCTCTGCCTCGTATTACACACGAGTGCCCGCGTATTTTAAAACAAACCGCATGTTTCTATCTGTTTCCAGTCCTGAGAGAAAAAGAAAATCGGAGGTGTTATAACTTGAATGCACCTCGTATTTTGATAGTTTAAGGTCTACTGTTGCTAGCTGCGTCAGTTACATTTTATCCAAAAATGGATAGGATGGTTGCAAACTTTCTGATCTCGTAGTTTTAAATATAGTTATTATCGTTATTGAGGATAAAAGACAACAAATTTCTTTGTGGTAAAACTACCTAAGATGGGACGCAAAAAAATGTATCCAGCGCAGGTTCCACATCGGCAAACGTTCGCAAAAGTTGTTCGGAAGTGATTGTCCAAAGAAAGGAAAATATGATAATAAAATGGTGAGTGTAACAGAGTCTACCAACCAAAATGGTTAACAGTTTCACGAGCCACCTCAGCTGTATGTGGTTTTGCATTATCATGTGCAAAGTTCTTAGTACTGAGCTGTTCATGGACACGTCCCAACTGGTTACAATAAGCAATGCCGGCGATTCTTCCGCAGGATGGCAAGAATATAAGGTGCAAAGATTCATGAGTTGCTGACGGCGCGTTGTACATCTGCAGCCTATCAAAGAGCAGATCCTTCTGATGAGATGAACTCAGCAAACAGCTTCGTAGCTGATGGAAAGGTTGAATTGCTGTGTCACGTCCTCCAGGTTGTTGTTAAGCTCATGCTCGAGGATTTCCTTGCCTTCCACCGTTCGCACCGTACTGAAGGTCTGGCACGTTTTCCAACATTGTTCCCGTTTAAATTAATACAGCATACAGTCTTCATGATTGAGAGATGCAAATTATCCAAGAGTAAATTTCAGTGCACAAATGACAACTCGATTTTTTCATTTTTCTGTATTCAGTTTCTTGGCAACATTTTACAACAAAAGAGCAGCCTAACATATTCTGTAACAACAACAGCAATAATAGATGCCTGCTTGCTGTTTATTTTGTTTAAAATAGTGACAAATGTCTTCTATTTGATTTCAATTATGCACAGCCATCTGCAGTAGAGTCAATATCGTGATGTGTCCATTCAGATTTCGACCATGCGGATTAATCAAGACGACCCCGGTGTATATGGAGAATTAGGAGCTTGTGTACTTCGCTGGAAGTAAGATTAGCGATCTAAGGCAAGTATGACTCCATACATCCTCATATCACGTTATAACATTCCGGGCATCCTTACAGAAAAGCCTACGGACCAGAATGGAGAAAATTCGCGATTTGGTGGAGATAAGGCTGCTCATTGTCTCGCTCACAGAGCTTGGATTATCTGCAGCGATATCATGAGGAAGCAACTGTGCTCCAGATCAAACGCCAAAGTTAGCAGTAGAATTCTCCCCTGCAGTTCCGGCAAAGTCATAATCACAGCTTGTCCACTTGCTCCAATATTAGGCCAGACACTTTGCGGAAGCTGAGGTGTGTCGTAAGGTGGAAACGCCTTGAATGCTATTGAACTGCATTACTTATCCTTCTTCATGATAACGCCCGCCCCCAAACGTCCTACTCAAGCATCTGGTTGTGAAACATTTCAACATCCACCCTAGAGCCCACATCTCTCCCACGATAGTTTTGGGAAACCTGAACACGTCGCGTACGTGTGACACATTGAAACTGTTTTGAGATAATAAACGTGTAATGAGATGACAGTTTTACAGTGTGACCCGTTTTCGGTTGACAGTTTTTCTTTTCCATGCTTTGAAAAGTTTTGTTCCTTTTCAATTTCATATCTTCCTCTTTTTGTTTCGGAATGCACCTGTCTACAGTCTCTGTTGGAAATCTTCCAGCTATACCCTTGACTTGGAAACAATCACCGTATGTGAAAGGAACACATCACACTGAACTGAATTTTGCATAGTAGTTTGATGTTTAATGTATTGCAAGGGAGGTGGTAGTTTTCTGTTGGGAAGATCATGCTTAGGCTAGCAAATGCGGTCACTGTAAATGTTAAGTGAAATCTACACGAATCTCTGTAAAGATTACAATACAATGCAGAATTCAGACCTCGTGAGAAAGTCGCTGTAAACAACAACTGAACTCCAAGGGAGACAACCTCTGAAATCTTGCACAAATATCATGGTGCGAAGAAACACAAAGGACAAAAGGGAATAACGGTGGAATGGTGCCAGGAAATGGTTCATGGATTAAAGACGGAAGATGAATATGTCTGCATGACCACAACCATCCTCTGTGTGAAGATTATGCGATTGTGCAAAATGGTTTCCAGATGTTTAGAATACAGAAGTTGTGCATTAAAATCAAACATTTTAAACACAACAAAACATTAAAAATAGTTCGTTTTATCACGGGCTTGGAAATCCTTTGTAAAGACGATTTTAAGGAAATCACAAGAAAATGTATTTGATAAGGGAAATAACACATATTACCACTGCGCTCTTAACGTTGACATGCGGCATATCAAAGTTTGTGCTATCTAATCGTTTCCTCTGTCTAATTATTATCTAGGAATATAAAAATTCTTGCATTGTGAAATTTAATTGTTCTTTTACGTATCTTCATTTCCGTCCTGCGCCACTTTCTTATAAAATGCTTATTTTAATTCTCAAAATCTTCAACTACGCGCCCTATAGTCATCCCGGCCTCAGAAGTCCGCTACGACACCGCCATGCCAGAAGGACAAGATTTAAAAGTTTATGAGAACATGGGCTAGTATTGAACCAAAAATATATTGTTTTTCTACACAAACTGCCTTTTCAACACTTTTCTCCATGATTTTGCACCTGCTATAGCTTCTAAAATTTCTCGGCCTGTCTCAGAGATGTCGTGAAGATTGCCAAATTACTATGATAGTTGTTAAGTATCATCCTTCAGATAGCGCTGAAAAGTTTCAGACGCGTAAGTATAGTCACTTGTTTGTGACGATCGTGTAAACAACCTAGTGTTGATGTTTTCTACAAAGTGATAAAACTTGAAAACCAGCTGTGAAAAAGTACTTCGTTTTGAAGAAATACAAAAGGAGTCAGACTTCACATTAAAGAATTCTTTCCTTTCGTTTTCGACGGTTAAAAAGTGGGTTGTTGAATTTAAGCGCGGTCGTACATCATTCAAGATGATAAACACTCAGAGCTACGACCGATAACATTACCGAGTTGTTTTTAAGATTTTTTACGGAAGTAATTTGAAAAGTTAGCGTAATGAGTCTGAACAAAGGAATTAACTACATGAAACAATTTAGTTTGTCGATTGCTGATTTAATTTCTTCATCTGTCGAAAATCCCTTAGAACTAAGTAAATGAAGTGAACAAGGTGCATGAAAACAAACAATATCTAAAAGGTATACGTGGCGAGAGCACTGTTCGGAAGAAAGGTGTAGCGATTGGGTGGCAGTGGAACATACAATTATTATTTGCAGCAAAATACTTAAAAAATTGAACCAGTTAACTTAATTAACCATATACGACATAGAATTAAATATTTAAATCTAATTTATATATATTTACATGCCAGTTAAATTTATTAAATACATTTCATCTAATTAAAAGCAAGCCAATCTACTTAGATGCACATACACCTAATTAAATACATCAAACTAATTGAACACATTTGAACAATTTTACACATATTTACTTAATTATATACAGTTCAAACTGATTAAATTATGTCAACAATTTTACACATATTTACTTAATTATATACAGTTCAAACTGATTAGATTATGTCAACAATTTTACACATATTTACTTAATTATATACAGTTCAAACTAATTAAATTATGCCAACAATTTTACACATATTTACTTAATTATATACAGTTCAAACTAATTAAATTATATCAGCAATTTTACACACATTTACTTAATTATATACAGTTCAAACTGATTAAATTATATCAGCAATTTTACACATATTTACTTAATTATATACAGTTCAAACTGATTAGATTATGTCAACAATTTTACACATATTCACTTAATTATATACAGTTCAAACTAATTAAATTATGCCAACAATTTTACACATATTCACTTAATTATATACAGTTCAAACTAATTAAATTATGCCAACAATTTTACACATATTTACTTAATTATATACAGTTCAAACTGATTAGATTATGTCAACAATTTTACACACATTTACTTAATTATATACAGTTCAAACTGATTAGATTATGTCAACAATTTTACACATATTTACTTAATTATATACAGTTCAAACTGATTAGATTATGTCAACAATTTTACACATATTTACTTAATTATATACAGTTCAAACTGATTAGATTATGTCAACAATTTTACACATATTTACTTAATTATATACAGTTCAAACTGATTAGATTATGTCAACAATTTTACACATATTTACTTAATTATATACAGTTCAAACTAATTAAATTATGCCAACAATTTTACACATATTTACTTAATTATATACAGTTCAAACTAATTAAATTATGCCAACAATTTTACACATATTTACTTAATTATATACAGTTCAAACTAATTAAATTATATCAGCAATTTTACACACATTTACTTAATTATATACAGTTCAAACTGATTAAATTATATCAGCAATTTTACACATATTTACTTAATTATATACAGTTCAAACTGATTAGATTATGTCAACAATTTTACACATATTCACTTAATTATATACAGTTCAAACTAATTAAATTATGCCAACAATTTTACACATATTCACTTAATTATATACAGTTCAAACTAATTAAATTATGCCAACAATTTTACACATATTTACTTAATTATATACAGTTCAAACTGATTAGATTATGTCAACAATTTTACACACATTTACTTAATTATATACAGTTCAAACTGATTAGATTATGTCAACAATTTTACACATATTTACTTAATTATATACAGTTCAAACTGATTAGATTATGTCAACAATTTTACACATATTTACTTAATTATATACAGTTCAAACTGATTAGATTATGTCAACAATTTTACACATATTTACTTAATTATATACAGTTCAAACTGATTAGATTATGTCAACAATTTTACACATATTTACTTAATTATATACAGTTCAAACTGATTAGATTATGTCAACAATTTTACACATATTTACTTAATTATATACAGTTCAAACTAATTAAATTATGCCAACAATTTTACACATATTTACTTAATTATATACAGTTCAAACTAATTAAATTATATCAGCAATTTTACACACATTTACTTAATTATATACATTTCCGAGTAATTAAATTATGCCAACAATTTTACACATATTTACTTAATTGTATACATTTCAAACAAATTAGATTATGTCAACAATTTTACACACATTTACTTAATTATATACAGCTCAAACTAATTAAATTATGACTTAAATACTTTTCACCTAACTAAACACATATCAATTTAGTTAAAAACGTCAAACAAATTACGTACATATGAATTTAATTTTACACATGTTAACTTTACATTTATAAAACTAATTTTACATATAAAACTTAGTTAAGCACACTTATAAAACTATTAGCTTTATAAATAATAATTCAGCATATTTATAAAACTGTATCAACTTGATTAATAATATAAACAGGCTAAGCTAAGCTAGTCATTTAAATATAATAGTTAATCAATATGTCAATTAGTCCGGGAAAAACTTAAATTTGAACATCAATGAAATATTTCTACACGTGCTTTTAAATCTTGTCAGAGGACAACTGCGAGTTATTAATTCCAGTCACTTGTGGTTTTATTTAGGAAAGAGGATGTGCCTAATCCTACAATTGATTTTAAAAGTGAGATATTTATTTAATATTGATCCCAACAATTTGCTCCATACTCAGCTGATTATTTCTTTCGATTTTTGGACTGGCTTTTTTATAGTACTCTTATAACAAAGTGTAACCGCCTCCTAACACTGTCATGTAAGATCATAATTTAAGCAAATTGCTAAGTATTTACAGAAGTTTTCCTGTGGAATTTCTATTTCATCGAGTCTCTTCATCTTATGTTTAACCGCCCAGATGGAAATACTGTGGTAAATTCTTCATATCGGAACTGTCGTTAATTTTGATATAAGCAACACCAATGTATATATAAAACAATTCGTTTTTGACAACCTCCTGCCGTTTTATATGTATTTTTCTTCATTTGGCAATAGGTACAAGTAGGAAAATAGTGAAATAAATGCAATTGCAGAGAAATGAAACAGTGCTTAGTTTGTTTCCTTATTACTCGTATTGCTTTTTAAACATTACTTATATATTTGCGTTGCTCTGTAATAAACATGGCATACTTGTTCACTTAAAATGTCTATCGCTAGTCGGCGATTCTGCTTTTCAATGTTTTCTAAAAGTACGGGGGAATCTATAAAACTGAACCACGAGGAATCTCATCAACTGGTGTTATCTTTAAAAAACTTTATACACATGTGCTTCTGTGAAAGCAGTTTTTCTTTAGGTCTATAAGTTTTCTTGTCTTAGGCCCGGATTCTGAAACGTCAGATATCTCTTTGATAGACAAGATGGCGGGCAGTATTTTACTTGTGTCGAGTTGCAGCTCGAGACTGGTCCCTGGGGGAATACGGATAAAGAATTTATTTTTCAGATTTGATTCTTCTGTTTCATTGGTTCTTTTATTTTGTATTATATATTTTTCATCGAACACTAAACTCAATGATTAAATCGATCAAAGTTCTTACCACGTTTAACATCCAGTTAATTAAAAGTATGAGGCAAGACTTATTTTGCCACTTTGGTTCAAATCCATACTTCAGTCTAACATCTTAGTTTGTGATTTTTATTTTTAAGTTCTCGGTAATTTCCATGAAAATATTTTTTTTCCTTGACTAGTTCTGTTTTAAAACACAATTTTCATTGTAATGAAACTTCTAAACAATATTAGATAAATTTTGGAGCGCAATATGAAGTTCGATTCTCTTGCCATCGCTCGACTGAAATTGATGCCAAATACGTAAGTAAAATATTAACAAAAACACAACAACGATAAACGTATCAGGCACATATAATCACCTCCGCGTTAAAACATTCAGCTTGTCTTGTAAATTTTTAGAGGAGCAGCAAGTTACAACTGCACACTTTAAAAGGAAATGGATTGATACACTTCTTCTCATTTGTCTTTGATGTTCTATTGTTTCTAAAGCAATAATAATAATAATAATAATAATAATAATAATAATAATAATAATAATAATAATAATAAGTAAAATTCAGCGGTGTGTACGATATCTAAAGCAACTACGTGATAAAAACGAAACTGTTGGACAATTCTGAACTCCACTATCGAACATATGCAAGAGATGACTAGCGCCGTATGCGGGGGCTTTGTCTGCCAAGTAAAACATTACGCGCTGCATGTGAATCAACTATTCAAAAACTTACGGCGGTTCGTTCTCATTACTTTAACAAAAACAGAAAATTGATAGTCAATAGTTGGACGTTATTCCTCTGACAAGCCATCTCTCCAGCTCCCAGCAATGGCTTGTTATCGAAATTCTAAAGGTCATCGAGAAGTCGCTGCGCAGTTATCGTGTAGCCGAGATATCACTAGGGAAGCGAATTCAGATGGCAGCACTGACCGCGCGCCGAGCGTATAGTTGTTTCACTTAACCACTTCAAAGTCCAAACATTAGCAAAAATGGGCGGTTACTTGTTAAAAACCGGTTTCGAAGTAAGCGAGGAGTGTCAGAGTACCAACTTTATCCTGTGCGGAGGAACTTGTCTCATTATTTCGGAAACGGATATGTTATTATAGAGTAGACATCTAGAGCTTTATGACATAAATTTATCGTGTATTTAAGAAAAAGACAAATATGGAAAGAAAAAAAAAATAATAGTTGATAACACACGATAAAATTATACCTGCAACATTTAATATAATATTTAAAAAGCAACGCATATTTTAACTAACTAGCATAATGGTTTAAGCGGCAATACCGAGTTCAAATTGATGACCTTGGATTTTTATGCTCACTTGAGAAATACTGGGATCGGTTGTACTTTACTATGAAATTTCCGCTCTCCCATTTCACTGTGTAGGTTCAAAGTGACAGGCGAGGTGTGTGGAAGCGATGACGCCGACAAACAGGCCCTGAAGAGGGGCTGCAGCTCTGCCTGCATTGTCTCCCTCAACTCAACCCTCCAAACGGAGCTGTTTCCATTGGGGATGCAGGCACAAACGGCCAGCCGCTGAGCACGCTGAAATACCAAATATTACTCCGTTGTCCCTATGAATTAAATCCAAAGTATCCACAGTAAACAGTAATTCGGTCCTGGTGATCTAGTGATAACCATACTTGCCTCGTAGACCCAAGATCGCGGCTTCAATCCCGGCCAGGGTTTTTCGGGCGTAAAAATCCAAAGTATGACTTCCTTCAGAAGGTAAGTAAAGATGTGAGTCCCGTTTCGTAGATTTACGGCACGTAAAAAACCTCAAGCCTGAAAGAAGAGACCGCTGAGCAAAATTTATCGGCCGATTCACGTCCGGAATTGAAGGGGAGGCTGATGACCTGAGATGTAAAGAGCATCCGTAAATAAATTAAACAAATACAAAAATATATGCTAATATCACTCTCTCTGACTAATAAAAAATTATTTTGACGCTCTACCAAAAACAACTACCTACCATAACACTATATTTGGAACAAGGCTAGTCGCGCGGAGCCAGGCGAGAAGTTAGCTGTGCTACTTTTACGTGAGATAAGATCATCAGCGTCCCATTCGAAACGGCCGATAAAATTTAATAAGAGGCCTCTGCTTTCAATTTGAGGTTATTTACATGCCGTAAATCTACGACATGAGACCCACCACTTTACTTTCCTTCTGAAGGAAGCCGTACTTTAGGATTTTTACGCCCGGAAATATCCATCGGCCTTGCTCGGGATTGAACACTTCAGAATGCTTGCTGTGTCGTACCAGCCAGTATATCAGGACACATTTTTTTTTAGCGAATTTTCTGAAGGAATGTTGAAGCAATTGCGGTTGTACCCATGAAAAGATTTTTTAAAAGTGTCTTCAAATCTCCATCGATCATATTACTAGGCACCAAAAATGACAATAAAAAACATTCACTCACATGTATACATTATGTGTATCTGTTAACGTTCTAGCGGTCGCATTTTTGTTTCTTCTCAACGAAACTCAGCATGTAATCATCAATTTAAAAACCGATTAACCACCAAAATTGGACCATTGGGGGTGGAAGTTAACCTAAGTGAAAATTTACAAATCGCTCTAGTGGCAGCAATTATTCTTTTTTCTGAAATAAACTCAGTATATGCCATTAAAATAAATTAACAAAACTAGTTTTTGAAATTCAGCAAAATCATACTATTAGGAGTTGGGATTTACCTGAAACCCAAAATTTAAAATTGCTCTAATGGCAGCAATTTTTTTCGAAAGGAAACTCGGTATATACTATTTAAATGAAAAAAAAAAATAGTTCCTGAAAATCAGGGAAATTGGGCTATTAGGAGTAGGGGTTTACCTGAAACTATAAATTGAATAGTCGCTCTAGCGGTACCAATATTTGTTTTTTCACAACGAAATTCGGTAAATACCATTTAATAAATAAGAATAATATTGAATAAATTAGAAAAAAACTTAAAGTTAGGGAAATTGGACCATTAAAAGTAGGTGCATATCTAAAAATCGAAAGTTAAAAAGACCTCTAACGTTTAATTTTCTCTATATTGTTTTAAAATAAAAGGACAAATTAACTCAGATATAAACTGTATTTATAAAGTTACATATGTTTTATATTTAACAAAACTATTGTCGTGAAGAGAGCAAATGTAAAATATTAATCTTATATGTATAAGAATTATATTTGTATCTAAGAGCGCTCTGTAATAACCTTCAGAAAACGTTTGCTTTACAGTTTTTAATACAACAACATTCAAATTAAATTTCAAAGTTAATTAAAATCGACGAAATTTTCGATTATTTATTGTTGATTGTGTGTATTTGCCTAGTACATTGTAATTGTTTTTAAATAGTAACATGTTTATTTTCATTGACGCATACACACATCTTCTTCTTAAATACACAAAGTTTTTTTCTGTTATTTTTCTCTATTTTAATGAATGTAACGATGATGCCAAGGGCTCAGTGGTTACATTTAAAAATGTTTAATATTACCCGCACAGTATAACCTTGTCTACCATATCAATATATTTAATTTAATATTATATCATTATTTTTGCTCAATAATAAGAATAATTCTAAAAATGTTCTTTCTCTTTTGTAATACTTAATAGATTGCAAGAATTCTAATTTTGTTCTCCTTACTTTTGAAAATTAAGAGTAATTTCGCTAGATGCATTTACTTTCAAATGATTCTGAAGGGAAAAAAAATGTCCTTCTTAGATATGCTAGTATATTAAATTATACATATTTAAAGTTATTCTACTTGCTGAAGAATTCGCATAGTTTACCAGCTCCTGCGTGAAGGGCGTTTTTCTATTACCTTAGAGCACACCTGGATACTGCATTTATTTGTCTTATTAATATCCAACGTTGCCAAAATTTTATTTTTAGTGGAAATGGTTCAAGTGTACGTACATAAAACGGGGGTTCTTCTAATTTTGTGAACCAATCACAATGTTTTACAAATCATTATGTTCGGCAAGTTATGTGCTTTAAAATGATACATTGTTTAGATTTCTATCTTGGGCGTTCGAGAACTAAATATCTATAAAAAAAAAAGGCGGTTTTAATAAAATACATTGACTTTGACGAATTGTTCCATGCAAACTTTGAGCCAATGGGAGTTATGCACAGGTTTTAGTACTATAACCGCCAACTGTCAGTAATTCGGAGAACTTCTCAAATTATTCTTACAAATTCACCGCAGAACGAAGTCAAAAAGGTCTGAAATCAATGCGTTTCACAAACACAAAAGATTTTCTGCATAAGCTAACCCAAGCGCGTTTACAATTTTCAAAAGAAACGACTTTTCTAGCTCTCAATGTGGGTTGCTAAGGTCGACACCGCAGATAACGCTCATTAAAGCGCCATAAATTAAGCACAATGAACCTTATACTTTGAATAAAACACCACGAAAATGACTCTTATTGACTGTTGCTATGGTAACAGTAGCAAAAGAAGTGAGAATGAAATACGATATGTTTGCATGGCCTGCTCTATCACGGGAACGAACATTCCATGGCATCGTACGAATTTTATTGTCTGCAATGATGTATAGAGGCAACGGTGAAATATTTATTATTCCACAATGCTTGAAAGACTGCCAAATTTACAGAGCCAAGGTCACGTCCGTGTACGAACCACGTGCGAACAATATAAGCACTTTGCAAGTCAGTCGGTCACTTACATCTTGCCCTTGCTGGGCTTCTCTACACTTTCAATAGCCGTTCAGTGGCGGACTGGCCATGAATCCTGTCTTTCTACAGTAAAACTATTCTACAGACGGGCATCCTAAATATCTAGGCGTAATACTTTTTAAAAACGTTACATGGGATTGTTTAATCAAATAATAGGACTAGAAACCCTGTTCACAGATCAAATAAATGAATTAATTAAAATATTCTATACTTTGCTGGGCGCCAAAGAGTGCTTAATTTAAGAAACTATTGTTTACAGAAAAAACATTTATCAGAAATATCGTTTTAAAGGCAGCATGCTTTTATTGATGGATTAGAACAAAATTTGGCATAGAAAAATCGAGAAACTACTAAATAAAGAAATGAAATTATTTATCTTGCCATTTTAAATACTGTCAACTAAAAGTGTACATGCAATAATCTACATTAATTAAAACAAGAAAGAGATAGTTTATACACACAATATTCGAATATATAAATAAATATGGAAATTAAAAATAATAACATATCGAAGTTAAAAACATAAAAATTACAAATTCTACTATCCACGAGAAGAAAAGAATAAGAAGGAGATTGCAAACACATTAAGGGGGAATGGAAAGCTCTATTTTGAATATGTTAGATTATAGCATAATAAA
The DNA here is from genome assembly GCA_030762175.1 of Metallyticus violacea. Lineage (NCBI taxonomy): Eukaryota > Metazoa > Arthropoda > Insecta > Mantodea > Metallyticidae > Metallyticus > Metallyticus violacea. Next base: position 3,921,435 of record CM060832.1, read on the forward strand.
AGAGCATTTTCTCAAAAATTATGCAATGTAGAAACTTGAAAATATTTCAGATTATGCCTATAATATGTAAATATAAACCAAAGAAACATGTTTTATAATTTAGTACAAAATGCCTTCAGAACAAATGCTTCTGTTTATTAAAGTTCACCAACAATTTCAGATTGTGTAAATAATTTTAACGAATGGTTATAAAATTAGAACAGATAAAACCTGAGAAATGTTTTCTTACATTGAAAAATGTGACTGTATGTTTAAGTATAACATCATCATATAATATAAGCATAAGACAGTTCCAACACCGAAATAATTTGAACACTATTTTAAAGACAAAACTTAGAATTATGAAAAAGACTGAATTATTTTTTTATTTTTTTTTTACCCCGAATTCCGTTCCATTCTTCCAAGAGATAAAATTGTTTTCTTATGCTCAGAGATGGAAGAAATATCATAAACAGGAAATGTGTCGATGCAAAACACCGATAAAGTATTTTCACTCTCACTTTAAATTTAAATGTTTCTTAGTGCACTAATGTGTTGCGAACAAAGCGAAATGGCGCATCATTCTTATGCATTACATGTAATATTTAAAATAGTAAATACATACATTTCAGGATGCAGAAAATGTATAAGTAAAATATAAAACTTAATTAAGGAAAAGTCTCTCGTTTGGATAAAACGCTCTAGGCGTCCGTTAAAACAGCATTTGACGTGAAAACCATATGCTCGTAAATGTACTCTGATCTGATAATCCTAAAAATAAGCGTAGTTGGTGAGTACGTTCTAAAGCATGTTGGAATGTGAACTACACAAATGCCTGAATGACGATTAATTGAAAAATTTGTCAATGTTTTTTGTATAAGTATGTAAAAATGTGAATTCGTTTTCTGTAAACAGGATAACATAAATAACAATTTTAAATGTTTTAATATATGCCGATAATACACGCCCTCATTCTGCTATGCAATTAGACGAGAGATTCCCAGTAAGGATAAAGTTTAAGTTTCGCTGATGCAGGCCATTGACCTTGCTCACGCACGGTTTTAGTTGCACTTCTGTAGGGAGTGTGCGTTATGCTTTCTATTGTGTATCTTTTTATCATTGTTATGTTCAAAAGAATACGTACAAGTACTGTAGAAGAGAATGTCCAGATTGAACATTGAGAAGAAGCCAAGATCTTAACAGAGAAGTAGCTCATCGATTAGAAACACCTTATCGAAAATCTTTTACATGATTAGCCCAGCCAGTTGGTGTATCTGTCAGCAGTGCGCTTAAAGCTACTCAGCTGCTATATCTTCATCCATACAAATTACTGCTGTACCTCAAATAAAAACCGAGAAACCAAATATCCAAGGTATAGTTTAGGATTGAATTTTAAATAGATTCAAGCATTTTTCACAGTAGAAGAAGGCACTTTGAGTGGTGGTTAATGACTATTTGCAACAAATAAACAAAAATGGGCGCTTTTCGTTTCAACATGAGACAGGGGGCAAGGCCGTTACGCAGTAATTTGCGATTGCGGAACGAAATGTGCACCGTATTAATTTGAGATATAAAAATATTTATACAGGAACTAATTCAAATGGAAACAGTATGAACATTTCTAAAGATATACTAAAATAATGCACTTTGAAGATAATAGAATGTATATCACGTAGGCAATTAATATACACGAGGGTCACTTTCAAAGTTTTGAGAATGAAGGCAATACATATTTTTAAAATGCGATCCTTTCAATGAATTCTCATTACATTCTATGCAACCTTCAAACCTTTTTGTAAATGCCGAATACCACGTTTCTCTGGATAGGATGCAAATACATTCTTCTTAAGCAGCCACTGCGACTAAAATGGTTGACCACGAATTTTTTCTTTTATTTTGGAGAATAGAAAGAAAAAAAAAAACTCGCATGCTTCCAGATCTGGACTGTACGAAAGATTTGACTCCTGCAGTTGTTTCCAGTGCAGTGTGGGTCGAGGTGTTAAACGCAATTCCACGTAGACTGGTCTTAGGTCATTTCGTTCTCAGTACAGAGACACTAGTTAGTCCATCTGGCAGTGACAGTTTTTTCCTTCAAGAGGAATGATCACTAATTGGGAAGAAGGATCTGGTCACATTCGTATCAACACTTCTCGTTTGGGGAAGATCCGATCGATAACTATCGCTAGTGTCTGGCATATTCAGCTTTCGTCACCTGTTATGATGTTAAATGTGTGTTTTTTTTTTTTTTTTTTTTTTTTTTTTTTTCCCTTTCTTCATCAAACGTCTCCAACATTTTCTGATGACTCGTGCTTTTTTTTTTTCCTGCTCGTCTGGAGTGGAGGGGAATCCGACGACTGCATGAAGTTTTTCTTTAAGGATTGTTTTCATTCAATATTCAGAGCTTCTAGATTCCGATAATGTGTACAGCGTTGATCTTTCACACACGGCCTTCCTCTCCTATAATCTACAAACCATCGATAATTAGTGGACTGAGAAGGGCAAAGACCCCCAAATGCATGATGAAATATTTCAAGGCATTCTCTCTCTCTTCCCCAAACCGACTTTAAACTCCTAGTAAATCACAGCACGGAAATGCTCTCGCTTGCGATACCTCCTAGCGTCTGGCGCGAAACACCGGTATACACATACCCAGTGCTGACGTCATACATTGCTGCAGACTTGCTATCTAAAACTAGGAAATTCTGCGGAAAGAGCAAATACAAAATATTTTCACTGCAGAAATTTACACAGCAACTACTTTACATAATTTGTATACGTATAAACTTACAGTTTTAGGCCTATTTGTCCGAACACTGTGGGAACACCACGAGCATCCACCCAACAGCCACTTGTATCTTATTTCCGCGTTCTGCAGGAAGTATGTCGAAAGCACTTTCCTATTAGCATTTTGACGTGTATAACTTCGGAAATAACATAAAAACCAGCACATTCTTCAAAAACTTCATCGTAATGGTATGAACAAAACAAAATAGTTTCTGGAATTCCTAAAATCTCATGAATTCTTCATATAAGAAGATTAAAAATGAAAACAAGAAAAAAAAACCTTATACTTAAAACTTAAGCTTTTTAATGACACACATTTTAAAAAAAGATGCTCATAGTATTCAAAATATAATAAAAGATATAACATTAAGTATTTAATTACAATTTTAGAGACTTAAGTTTAATTCAATTTTCTGAACATAGTTTTACCTTAAAATGTGTAGCAATTTATATTTTTTACATTTTTTCTTTAATAATAAATGAAAGTAAGTGTAAAGGGTAGAGGATTATTTCAGCAGTTAATGTAGATAAACAGCAACTTTGTATTACTTTCATTTGATGTCAATGGAGTTAAAACAAATTAATGACGAAAGCCCAACATCTGCATCGCCACCTGACGTGAAACTATGGCATTACTGAACACCAAAGTGCCGCAGTTTTGTTTAGCGGTTCATATTTCAGGTGCCGTAAATGTGAGACACGAGACCCTCCCAGACTTTTATTCCAATATATATTGAACCCGCGAACATTGGGTCTTGAAGAGCTTACTACCCCTAGATAAAGACATCCACATACTGGAATATAACCTCGCTTTAACCATTATATATAATTTATTTATTTACCCTGACAACAGTTAAGGCCATTGGGTGTTCTCTTTCCGTCTACCAGGCGAAAAAACCAGCAAAATTACAGAACGCAATATTCATAGTTATATAAAATACATACAACGAATTGTATGTAAATATCATACATTTCTAATGGTTAGAAAGTTGAAAAAAGATAGTGTTATAATTCTACTTATTTTTCAAAACTTTTCTGGAGTACAATGGAGGTGGAGGAGAAGAAGATGAAGAAAAAGAAGAAAAGAAACTAAATGTTGTGATTCCTAGATTTGAGAGTACACGTTTAAATTGCTTTATTGTGCGACATAACAAACACTTGAATGAGATTGAGAGGTAGATCTTTTGTTACATGTTTTAATGTGTGAATCAAAGAAAATATTCTATAGCACGTATGCGTTACCTGATGTACCACTCTATATCGGAGTCTATATAAACACTAGGTTTCTCGCCGTGCTGGTACAATTAATTACATTGTTTATCAAAGGGGACTGCATAACGTTTGAGTTTATTTTACATAGTGCACTTTATGTCTCATGACTACAGCCTGTGATTTAAGTGAATTCAGTTTTAGTCCAAAGGGAGATGGGAGGTTAGATCTTCATTTACTACAGTCACGGACAGAACGAGGGCGGTGTGAAAGTAGAGTTGTAAATCATCAGCGTATTGGAGTGTGTTACATCTTTAGCAATGTCAATGATGCACAACATAAAAAGTGGTGATGCAAATACTGAACCCTGCCTTGATGATGCGCCAGAAGGAAAAACAACCTCAGCTAATACAGGTTGCTGACGCTCACTAAAGTAGTTGGGGAGATCATCGTTTTTAAGTTGTAACGCAGGAGTTCATAGTCGACAGTGTCAAAAGTTTTACTGAAGTCAAGTAGAGCGTCTTGTCACAGACTGCAAGAATGTCCTCTGTCACTTTCAGCATCGTCCTGGCGGTGCTACGTCCTGTTACTCTGAAGGTTGTTAAGAATGGAATACATGTAACATATTCTGTCAGCTGTCAATATGACAATGCAGGCCTGAAATCTTATAGTGTGGATATTTTCTTTATTCTTCGGTAGGTACTAGTCATTAATGAAGCGTTAAATATTTGTTGGTAATATTATATCAACAATTTTCTGCTATAATATTATTAATTTATTGTTTCATTTAAATGCTAACAGAAATTATAAAGGTACAAAAAAGCTAAGATTTAAGTATTTTACATTATAGCCAATTTAGTTTTACCTACTTCTACCTCTGGTCTTCAAATATCGCAGAAAACGTTGTAAGTGTCCAAGACACACACACAAGTTATTTGAACTTAGGCGGCGGACAAGAAAGGTGTTTGCGACAATTGTTATTTAATTTTCAGGATTTGAAGAAAGTATGAGGTTTTTTTTTTTGTTGGCAGCACTGGAAAGAAGGTAGTGAGTAAGCAAGCGACACCCATGGCTGCAGCTGCAGCTGTGTTTGTTATCTGACGTTCTAAGATAAGTGCAGTTTTGTTCAGCTAACAACAAATACGTGCGAAAATTACAGAGTTTCGCTCCTGCTTCTGATTTGCAGAGTTCAGAACAGGCTTGAAAAATGAGGGGCACATGAGCAGTCCACTAGTGACCTACAGGGGGTCATTAAAACATTGTTGTTGGGTACTGTGAAGGATTGATATTTATATTAATTAAGAAAAGAAAGAATGAAATATTCACGTTTCGATTATGCAGCTGCCGTCAATTGTGACGAAGGCTGAATAAGACACAAAATATCCAAAATTCAGTAGGCGACCCGGGTCTTCCCAAATTATGACCCCTAGTGAAGGCCAGAAAATAAACGTCAGTAAGTATCCGTATTGAAACCATTCCAGTCCATGCCAGCTAATGTGCACAGTTGTGTGTCTACTAATAACAGAAAATCTGGACTACCACAACAATGTCTCTCCGCGCACTCCTTTAAATACAAAGAGAAACACTGGTAAACCACCCGCCATACAGACCAGATCTGTCTCTCTGCGAGTTTTTATTTGTTCTAACTGGTAAACCATCCACCATACAGACCAGATCTGTCTCTCTGCGACTTTTTATTGGTTCTAATTGGTAAACCATCCACCATACAGACCAGATATGTCTCTCTGCGACTTTTTACTGGTTCTAATTGGTAAACCTTCCACCATACAGACCAGATCTGTCTCTCTGCGAGTTTTTATTTGTTCTAATTGGTAAACCATCCACCATACAGACCAGATCTGTCTCTCTGCGACTTTTTATGTGGTTCTAACTGACAAGAAAGAAACTGAAAGGCCATCCAGAAGAGTGGCGCAGACAGTTTTGAAAATAATTAGGTACAGTTGGTGCTTGTGAACTTCCAGTAAAATTAAATACCTACCCTGTATTATTTTATGTATAATTTGCTGGCTCAAATGCAGAGAGACTGTATCATTCAACTTTCTTACCAATAACACAAACTGTATTTGTTTTATTTAAAAACATAGTGCCTAAAGCAGCATTGTTCATTCGTTGTACACTCGTTTTTCTGCTTTACACAATAAATTGATTTGCCTTTGTTCGTTTCAACCATGACCACCTATACTATGTTTATTACGATTTAATTCAATATCATCTGTATATAACAAATTATAATTGAATAAAATGACACAGGGTTATATTTTGTGTTCTTTTTAAACTTGTGACTTACAGTGCAACTAAATTTTAACAAATATTTTTCTGTTAAATTTTACAAAAATTAACTTATTAAAATAAATTGTTCATTTTAAAAGTATAAAGTAACAATTTTAAACGTCGATCTAAAAAAGAAAGGTCTTGATCAACAAGCAACGAATTCCTGAAAAACTACACGTAAAAAATGTATATTATATCTTTAAAATGTCCGATAAAGATCCACTAAAATGCCTAATAACGAACATGTCGAACGATGTCGAACATCGTTTTGACAAACCAGTCAGATATGACAAACACCTCCGTTTGGCAGCAATTTGAATCAATCAAATACTGTCGCTTTTACGTTAGAAAAAAAAAATACTAGTGATTGTTTCTGGTAGAAGAATGGAGTTTAATAGTGCTTGTACACGCTCCGAAAATGAAGGTCCCTCGGACACCCAAAGTTACGGACTTTGAGCCAGAGTTCTGGGGTTCGATTCTCTCCAAGACCGTTCTCCCGAGCTGAGGTTTGTTCCAGGTTTTCATGAACTGAAACGTTTCCGTTCTTAAAAACAATCCTTTCCTAATTTATCATTTCATCTCTTGTGTCCACGGCCTGTGATAACTACCGCTATTAAAAGTTCGACTCGTAGGAACTGCGTAAACTAAGCGAAGTCCTCAGAAGTTAAATTTATGAAGGTTATCACAGACCAGAGAATGTACATAAGTACCTGAAGATCATTGTTGTTTTATTTACGTGTTATATTGTTTGCTTAACGTTTCCAATTGCACTTAGCTGTATAACAACTAAAACGAAATGTAATTAACATTTCAGTTACATAGTTAATGTTACGACGTATGATTGCTTGTTTTTCTGTATTCCGAAACCGTTGTGTTCTCTCCGCCTGCATGTATTGTACACTTTATGCTACCAAGGTTGCTAGAGTATATACACTAATACTTAAGATTTGTATATCCCCTGAAATTGTTGTTTTTTTTTTTTTTTTTTTTTTTCGCTGCCGTTCGGTACTGAAGCCGCAGGACAACCTCTGCTTGTAAGCGCAAGTGCGATTATTCGTCCATGCGCATGCGCAGACTATCCCCTCCATACCCTTTCACATGGCAGGAACGAGTTTATCACTTGACGCAAATACCAAACTGTTAACAACACTCCCCTTGTATGTCGCCTTAATCGACGTTCCCGGTGATTACAAAAATTCTGATTTAAGTAAACCCCTACTCCTAGCGGTCCAGTTTCTGTGATTTTCAGATGCCCTTTTTCTTATTTTGTTTAAACGATATATACCGAGTTTCGTTGCAAAAACGCTAAATATTTGTTTAAATTTTGGGTTTTGGGTACACCCTCACTCATAATAGTCCGATTTCGCCGACTTTAAGGAACAATTTTTCTTATATTATTTAAATGAATATACGGAATTTCGTTGAAAGATAAAAATTGCGCCGCTAGTGTAACTATGAAATATTTGCTTTAGGTTAACTCTTAATCACCTAATTTTTCTGGTTAACGAACTCGATTAATCGTTTGTTAATTAATGCTTAAATGCCGCTTCGCTGGAAACGTGGCTGCCAGAGCATATGCCATGTTTGGCGTTTCATTGCACACTTTAGTGGAGGCGGCAGTGATAGTAATGAATGTTTCTGAGGATTTCTAAGAAATGCCCTTGGTACACTATTTGAAAAAGGACACACATTGACTGAAGGAATAAAAACAGCTAACAAAGTACCGCCCCACACATTGGTCAAGCGCTATGAATTGCAGATTTAATGAACTCCTCATTCCCCTGTTTCCTTGTCGGTCCTGGTGGTGTACTTGCCTTGTAGACCTCAAGATCGCGGGTTCATTCCCAGCCGATTTCGATGGATTTTTTCGGGCCTAAAAAGCATGGCTTTCTTCGGAATGGAAGTTCAGCCGTGGATGCCATATCGTAGATTTACAGCACGTAGAAGAACCACAAGTCAGAAAAAAGAGGCATCTGAGCAAAATTTATCGGCAGTTTCATGCACTCAATTGATTGGGTCGCTTCCGTAAATGAAATAAATCAACTTATTTCCCTTAGCCTCTAACACCCTCTTTCGGTACAGAAGCTACATTTTTGGCTCTAGAGACAGAGGATCACAGATGGCGATGTTTTTTTAAGCCAGTAGGAACTATTTTTCACACTTATAACGACCTATTTTCAACCGGATGAAAAAATCTCAAAATTCGCTGGATTCATTTTATTTTGTACTAATTTTTCAAACAACCCTCATAAATAAATGCTCATTTCCGCACAATTAAAAAAAGTATTTTGACTAATGTTAATCTGTGAGTTCACCTACACTGTGACGCCGTAAATCCGTTCTGGGGATGGAATAGCCAGTCGGACGCTGATGCAAGGGCTTCTCGCAACAAGTGAGATTACTCCACTATAATGTCATTACAAGAATAACGGGATTTGCTGAGTAAACAGTCCAGGCTGCACCAGAAGAAAGTGTTGCGTCAGTCCTTGGGTTCGACCACCAAGATCTGCAATTCCAACAAGTGTATTTCAAGACAGTTACGAAATGAAAAGTAGTCATAGGAGTTCTCGGCAAATGCGTTCATAGTTATCGGTGATGACAAACATTTTCATTATATGATTTTGTACCTTAAGTGCGCTCTATTTTTTATTAAATTAACTTTGCGCTTATTTTTCTGATAAGAAGCTGGCACCATAGTTACTGGGTAGAAGAATTAAAGACGGGATTAGAAAGAAAGGAAGAGAGGGGGGAGAGCAATAATGTATGGAAAGCTAATTGACATAGAGGCAGCATGTCTCCACATGGAAAGGTACTCACGAACGATCCGTGCGAAATGAGGAGGTACTCTATCCGGTTGGAAAATCATTGTTTTCCAAATGTCGCTGTGGGTTCTGCCGTTACACCTTAGACTTTGTGATCTCCAACCACTTTTTGACTTTTGGGGTGTTTCGTTCCCACTCGAGGATCTCATTTGCCCACATTCTGCTTTGTGTTGGTTGACCATGAAGGTGGTGGCTTCATCGCTAAGAGCACATTTAACAGCAAATTGTCCTCTTCCACTGCCTGCAACAGCTCGGCGACGTAGTCCTCCTTTTCCAGTTCATTTGGAGGTGATGAGTGCTCCACACTCTCGGTCGTGTACACCCAACTCCTGGTTGATGCTTTTGGGCTTCCATTAATTGCATCCTCTACCTCTCGGCTGGCACACTGGGCCTACCGGAATGTTTCACATCCGTGGTCTTGAATTTCTGAACCAGGTCAGATATTTGCCCTGGTGGAAGAGAGCTGATAGAGTTTTCGTTCAAAGTCGCTTGAACCTTCTGGTAAGTAAATTCCCTGAAAGTTTTTATTTCTTCAGTTGATAGCATCTTATGATCACCAATAAAAGAAACACATACTGGACCGTTTTTTCAAAAATGGATCGAAACTTTATGATCATCCTGTATAATAGTTTGTCTTCTATGATCACAGGTCATTCCTGAGATAATTCCTATTTAAACACAAGCGTTTTTAATTACAGTGAAAAATTAACAAGATTGGAATTCGTGATTAAATTCTTTTACTGGAAGGCAAAACGCTAAGGAAATTCATGGTACACGCCGTTCCTATGAAATCGTTCGGATTTAAGTTCAAGCGTGGCAAAATAAGCAACGATGACGCTCGATATCCTGGAGATCCAAAATACCTTTAAGGCAGAAAGCATCCACATTATTTCAGCTGACAGACGAGTAAAAGTGCGCTAGTTAGCAGAGACCACGGATATTGAACACGGAGACCACGGGTTTGTTTTATTTTGCATGTAAAGAAGAACCCTCAATTTTAAGGCGTTTTGTGACTACGGACGAAAAATGCATTCATTACCACACACCAGAAACAAAACAGCACAAGGCGAGCCGGATCCAAAAGCCGAAATGCGTAACATTCGCTCGAAAGATGGTGGCAAACGCAAAAGAGAAGAGCTCCGTTACTGGAGAACAATGTGTATCATTCTTGGAGAGGACGAAGAAAGAGATCGCGGAATTGCTATAAAGAAGGTGTTGTTTCACCATGAAAATACGCCGGGACATTCAAGCTCAGAAAAAAAAAAAAAAAGGAAAAAAAAAATGGAATTCCGCATCCACCATATTCACTCAATCCAGCTTCTTCTGTTCTTTGCTGGTACAAATGAAAGGGTCATACATGAAGTAATGAGTTTCAAGGGCCTCGAAGAAATCCATTTACCGAGAATCAAAACGTTGAATTTTGAGGATTTTATGCCGAAAAATAAAATAACAGAGTTGCAATCAGAACTTATTTTAATATCACACCACTCTCTAATTTATATCTGAACTGTTTGGACGACGTACTACGAGATTTAAAATGTACAAACCATTTATAATTGTGTTAAAATTAAGAAGAAAAGTGCACAAAAACTTTTATAAAATTCATTAAGTCAATTTTAATTTTGCATGATGCTCAAAATTTGTGAGCCTGATGCTGTTCGCATATTCCGTGGACACGAGAGAAAAATCTCGCTTCATAGAGCATGCGACATTTACGTCTTGACCAACCAGGCAAATCTGCGATTGCACAACATTCCATTCAAAATTGCCATGGAATAAAATTTGTATAAAAAGAAGAAGAAAAGTAATTGCATCAAACCAGGATATTTTCATCTGGCTTTAGAAACATGGCAGCATTCAGATAATAAAAACAAACAACTCTTGCAACTCTCCAGCTCCAGCCTCTGCGAGCACTTTCGCTCTACTGCTGATGCCGATCGTAGAGTCAGCAAAACCTCTGGTTTTTAAATTAATTTGAACCAACAACTATGACAATATAGCCCGTTTACAAATATACAAGCTAAAGGGAGGAATTTCAATATTACTAGTAATAGCGTCTACTCCTAAGGTTCAATGATTCCTTAAATATGTATGAACTCCGATTGTGTGAGAAGACGGTGTACATTAATTAATATTAGGAAAGATTGTTAGCCGTTTCAATAACATACGAAACTTACTCAAAAACAACCCTCTATGATTGCGAGGGTTAAACTTAGCTATGTCGAAATGCTGCACTTAATCGCGTCTAAGCCACCTGTACGTATTTTTAAGTTTCACTTTCAAGCCTGGAAATGTTACCCGCTGGGCCCACGTGGCTGCCGTGAAAATGTTTTGTACGCGAGATGTAGCTGGTGTTGTGAACGTGCTCTGGGGCTCATTGCAACCCCACCCCCTGCCACACACCCACCCTTCCCAAATTCCAATTCCCTACGCCATACCATGGGTTTTATTTTAGCCGTTAGCGGGGATATCAGCGTCATTAACACTCCGTTATGTTGGCAAAACTGTCCCGCTATCTTTAACAATCAAACAGTAATGGATTCCGCCCAAACGAGCAGATGGTTTTGTTTGTTATAGTCGTTTACCATAAAATTGGGAGAACGGAATTCAACTAACTGTAAGTGAAAAGACAATTATGTAAGAATCAAATATGAGTATATTTATTGCTTCTAACATTGGAAGAAAGAATCGCTTCGTTTGCTCTCCAGTGCATGAACATACGCAGTCCATGAAATCACGCAATTCACCTTTTTACTGATATTAAATTCTCGACTCAAGTTAACATTATATAGAATTAACGAGCCTTATTATAAAATCGCAGATAACTATGCTTGGCAAATTTGCTTTTCAGATAGAATATTGGTTAACCTGAATATTACACCTAATTGACTTCGGTTTTCGAACACCTGTTAGAAGGAATCGAGTTTTACTATAGTGCATGATCTCTTGACTTTAACTAAAGCGCCTATCAAAAACAAATAAAAGTTCACATTACGAAAGCTGTTAACAATGATTACACTTTTTTTTACAGGCATAATTTCTCGCGAAACTTTCAAATTTACAATATTTATTAGCTTAATGCACAATTTAACGAAGGTGGCACAAGACAAACAATGTGCTGCTCAAAAGTTCTGATTTCGTCTCAACAAATCGTCAGCCGAGGCCTATGTAACGTTACAGGAGGCCTATGGGAAGGTAGTTCTTTCCTATTGCACAGTTCAAACAATTTTAAAGTAATTAAGGAAGGTAGCAATCAATTTCAATAAAAGATAAACATGGTGTTGCTGTTTGTGCTCCAATAGAAGAATATTTGACTACATCATTTCCATCCTAAGAGCTAACAGCAAACCTCAGGTAAAATGACCATTATTACCAACACTTCTGCTGGGAAAGTTATTAAATCTCATTCAAGGAATGATTTACCAGCACATCGAAATTGCACACACATCTGTAACTGGGCAATGTACTGAAAACTCTACAATGTCATATCACACACAGCAGCAACTGGGTAAAACTCACCAACTGAACTTCGGGGCATGCTGAGACACCCATCTTTGCTCGTATATCTCAATTGGTGGCTTTATTGGAAAGAACTTACATACACTTTCAGTCGTATATCTTAGACTTTTCGTGTAGTCCTTGTTCGCAAGAAAAAATATTTGCCATGACTTATGACATTTCCTCGATTTATAAAACACAATTTAAAAAGTGTAGTTTGTATTTTTGAGGTTAATCGACTCCAAAATATGCGCAAAGTTCATATAAGAAATAAAAAGAAGTTGCTAATAAGTATTTTATTTAAGAGTAGCAGATGTGTACATACCTTGGGCTCCAACATATCTCGCTTTCTTCACTGAAAAGTAAAGAAAAAACAAATTCATTATTCAAGAACATTTATTTCATATTAACAAATACCGCTAAGATAAACACACACAAAAAAGGTAACGTGTATATCTCCTTCCAAATACAGAGGATTCCGTTAATACCATTGCCAAATTACTTACAAAAACATAGTGCGACATACATGAACAGGGTTCTTGTAAAATTCTGTTTGTGTTCTTAAATCTTTAATGGTAGGTAGATCCTTTCTGGGCAGCACTGACGTGCTATTTACAAGCTGACGCTTCAGCAGTATAATGTTGTTCTCTACCTATCTTTCCTAATAATAATAATAATAATAATAATAATAATAATAATAATAATAATTACTATATTTCTATCCTGAAGGGTGGTATCACTGAACTGAACAGCGGAATTGAGATATATTGTTTGTTCGTCTCAAATTTTTTTTTTTATTTTATTCCCTCAGTCTCTTTATACGAGAACTGTTCAATAAAGAACGATCATAATTTTCAGAGACATAACTTATCGCGCTAAAATGTAGATTTACAATAATTTGTTATCCTTAGTTTCATTGTTTTTACTTCCGGTTCCAGCCTGTGAGAGGTGTGTAAGTTTAGGCATGTTCAGTTCCTCCAAAAGGAAAATGGAGGTGACACACGACGAACAATAAACTGCCTTAAAGTTCTTCTTTCATCTCAACTGGTACAGGAAATCTAAGAGCGTTTTGTTCTTCCGTATAGCACAACTGGAAGATGATTAAAAATGTTCAAATAGAAATTTGATTTATTTATATTTTATTTAATGCAGTTCCATTTCAGGTCATCAGCGTCCCATGCAATTCAGCGCATGAAAAGTTCTCAGAGACCTCTTCTTTCTCATTTGAGGTTCTTTTAAGTGCCGCAAATCTACGACACGGGACCAACCGCTTTACCTCCCTTCCGAAGGAAGCCATTCTCGTGTTTACGCCCTGAGCCGCGATCTTGGGTATGTGACGGTTAGCACCAGACAACAAGGATCGACTGAAAAGAACAAGAATCATTACAACAGCTGCTAACATTGTGAGAAAGGATCATGGGATACGATTAAAAACCCTTTCCCAATATGTCACCAGTGTCCACCGCCTGTGGTGCCTCAGTAGTAAAAACATCATCACTTTACTTTCACATGTCATAGTTTAGCTTTCATTTGGCAAACTATACAAAGGCGTATGCACTTCCGCACAGCTATAGCATACCAAACAGTAGCGCGAGCGACTCTGTGTTTGACATTTGTATTTTAAAGGGTTGGAGAGCTAAGGAGTTGCCGTTTACAAAATAATTAAAATCTAGTAACATTCATATTACATTTTATCTGTAGTTGCCATTTTTCAATTTGCTCTATGTTGTCTTTCCACTTTATTTGCTGGGGTAAAGTCGCTCGGAGCAAGTATAAAACAGAAGCTAGAGGTAGCGCGGTGAAGCTGTCAAAAGAAGACAGAAAGTCATTAAGACCTGGTGAGCTCTCGCACGCTTGAGACCTCTATCATTAGATTTACACTGCATGTGTTCCTTCCTACGTGTAAACAGCTATAAATTTTACAGCACCCGCTTCGCTACATAGCAGAGAGAGTAAAAAGAAGGCAAAGATAAAATCCACTCTACAGATGTGCCAACTGAAACTGGAAATTATATTTTCCCTTAATCTGTACCCTACAGATTTACCAACCTTCCTACACTTGCGAACCAATTCTGTATTTAAAAGAACATGGTTACCACTTATAGTAAATTGATTATAAAATATGACACAAAAAATGAAGGATTCCTGGCTATACGGGTGCAGTGGTATATTTATGTCAACATTTTAATTTAAAAGTTAATAAGATTTATTTGACTGGTGGGTAGATAAACGGAAATTAAAAACCAGCTTAGGGTCAGCGTATAACACAATTTGTGTACATAGTTGCGGAAAAATATGCAGAGAGCTGGTAAGTGAAAAATTATCATAATTTCTGGCGCTGTACCGGAAAACCGCTGCTATCATCGTAAGAATAACATTAAGAACACTTTCAGTCGTTAGTGCCACCCACACGTTGGTAACTGAACATGAGACGTGTTTGTGCACGGTGTGAACCCAGAATGCTGGGACAATGAGCAAAAGGAAACTTACCTCATTTCAATTCTGAGAGCAAATCTTCATATTTTATTTATTTATTTATTTACCGTCGAAAGAGTTAAAGCCACGGCACATTCTCTTCAACAAAAGCACAGAGTACAATATACATACATAATTATATAACAAGCCGAATTAAATATATATATATATATATATATATATATATATATATACTGCATGTAAATATTACACATTTCTAATAGTGTTCGCTGTTCTATTATTTTCTCGAATACAAAGAGAAGAAGCTAGAGAAAAACTGTTGTGATTTCTATAGTTGAGTACATGATAATTTAAGTTCAAATTTCTTTATTGTCCGACAATCGCTGACTTCAGGAGGAAGGGAGTTCCAGATTCTGGAACTGACACGCTGAATGAGGCTCAGTAGAAATGTGACGAGGGACAGACAGTAAAGTCACATTCCGGGTTCGAGATAAGGACAGGTATGCAAAGAGAGGCGATATACTGAGGGGAGGAGGTACGGAGCATTTTGAACAGGAGCGTAAGGGAATGGAAAGTCCTGCGTTCTTTTACAGGTAGCCGTCACAGTTGATTGCGTAGGGGTGTCACATGATCAAATTTACGAGTGTTGAGGACGAAACGAGCACAGGCGTTATAAACGTCGATCTGCCCAGTATTCAGATTAGAGTACAAGACATCACAAAGTGAGATGTAACAAGCACTTGAGCGGTAGATCTTTTGTTACATGTTTAATGTGTCAATTAAAAAAGTATTTTATTGCATGTATGACTGCGCCTTTATGGATCGGCGTCTATATAAACATGCAGCTGTTTTGCCTTGTTGGTATAATCAATGACATTGTTGTTTCTGATCATGCGCAGCATATCGTTTGAGTTTATTTTACGTGGTGCACGTTTATGTCCCACGATATAGCCTGTGATTTAAGTGAATTCAGTTTTAGTCCAAATTGTTGTGTCCAAAGGGAGAAGTAAGATCTTCATTATGGCGTTATGCACAGAACGAGGGGCGGTGTGAAAGTGATCAGCGTAATTGGAGTATGTCATTGATGTACAACGTAAAAAGTAGTGATGCAAGTACTCAACCATGCGTGTGACTCGAGGAGGTTTAAAAAGAAAAAGAAGAAGAGAAGAAGGAGGAGGAGGAGGGAAAAGTAGAAGAAGAAGCAAACGTGGTTGCTTCTGCTGGGACAGTTATGGTTATCTCATTTTTCGATATTCAAAAAATGGTTTACCAGCATGTCGTACCTGTAGGTATACTACAGAGATGTCCTGAATACCCTGCAAAGCCATACCACACACTTGAAAAAGGCTACATCTCCGTGCAAACAGCTGGATGGGGCAGCATTTTCCATCATCAGAAGTGCTAATGAAAGTTGTACAGGACATTCTGAAGGAGCTGTTAAAAAGCTTTGAAGAGTGACAAAAATGGTAGGAAAGGGAGAAAAACACCCAAAATCACGAGGCGGAGTAGGGGAAAAACTGATCATTCTTTATTGAAGATTCCTTGAAAAAAGTGTTTTGAGAGAGGGAAATAATGATTTAATATGGAGCTACAGGCATCAACATCACAAATACGTTGCGATGTGACGTGTGTGTAGACAGTCAAATGTGAACGGCGCAGTCATAAGCAGGGAGCACACTGTTACTCAGCGCATATGTAGGCAACAGGTAACACATTTATAAACCATGACTGTACTTGAACTTCATTTAGGCGTATACATTATTTGTTTAAGATAAACTATTTGTAGCTTTGGAGTTGATCCTACAGTGTTCCCGTACTTGTAAATTCTTTAAACAAAAGTTTTCCGCATCCTGTAGATTAATTTAAAAGCGGCCCCAGGATGAAGCGCAAAGGATATCATTTAAAAAAATCCAAGGTGCTATTGTAATTAAAAGACCGCGAAGTGATAAAGTGTGTAAAAGCCAAATGCAAGTGTCCTGCCTGTGAATTGTTCGCGTCGTGGACCAAAAACATGTGTAACCGTGGTCCACACATCTAATTCAAGCGGACAAAGTCGCTTGAGATGCGCAAAAGGTAATGCTAGTAGGCTAATTGTATTATTGCACCGTCTGAAGGATGCATTGAAGCAAAAGATACCCCGTCAAGACAAAGTGATGTCCCACAAATCGAAAGCTGCAATAACAAACTGGGCTTCCAATTTATTCCTCACCTACCACTTATCCAGTTCTATCCGTTTCCGAGCTTAACACTTTGGCTCGGTTGCAAGAAATGTTCATGAAAAGTTTATGTATTTGATGCCAAGGGCAAAAACTGAAAAAGTAAACTTACTGCAAACACTAAAAGCGGCAAATATTCAAATATCTTTCTATGGAAGAAAAGGTTTGATACGATAGTAACATAAAAAAAAAAAAATAATGAAATTCAACGTGGGTTGCCTTGTGTAGTTAAAAAGGTTGCAGGTCTTAAATTATTGAAGTAGAAAATTCAGTGTCGTCCGCAGCAATAAGATTCAGAAAAGCCCTGAAGGAACTGCCACTGACGGAAATAAAGCATTGGAGGTCATTCCAAAGCATGCAAGTCATTTTAAATCCTGGGTATAGTGCAAATGTGGCTTGACTTTCTGATGCAAGAACATGTCTGAAATATAACAAAATCGACGTTTTAAAAAACTGTCGGTAACTTCTGCCCAATTAGTTTCGACCTGAATATTTAATTTGTACATCGTGCCATGAACTTTATAAATTACATAAACATGACCCACTATATTTGCTGAAAATTCTTTTAAAGATTTCAGTTTTATTGGCATATGCAATTACTGAAGCTATTTCTTCCAATAAACACGGGAACACATTTTTCACGCCGTTCTGAGTTTCCACTGATTAAAAACGGAATTTTACAGATGACAACCTGCAGCTATAATTGTAACAGAATAATACCGGAGAGGCATAAACAAACAACGATAAGGTTTAGAAGTTACGGCGTCCATGTGCTAATCTGATCCTTAAGAGCATAATTATATTGCTAGCCTTTTACGCACGCAATAATATTAAATTATTATTGCGCATATCAGCGATCACAGTACAGGTCTTTCGCTCGAACCAAGAAATAAATTTAATTGAAACAAAAACAACGTATATCGAGGGGAGAGTTAAAACCCATGCTAAATAGATTTTAGGTAGCGCCACCTCATTTTTAAATTTTAAATCCCGAATAAATTCGCAAAAACTATGGAGCATTTAATACAATAGTTCTGTATTAAAAACCTACAATAGAGAAGAGGGTGCAAGCGTATTAGTCAGGTGTTCCGAAATAGGTTACATTAGTAACTAACCACCAGTAGCATTTGCATTTTGTAGTTGGGGTTGAGTGGGTGAAACAAAAAATATAATCAACACTGATTTCAAACTTCCCCTTCAATATCTAAACTGACATACAAGGGGGGTCCATAAGTTTTCGGCCTAACTATTTTCTGAGTATTTGAAAGACAAAAACTATATTTCAGTTTTCAATATAGTTACCCTTTATTGCAATACACTTTTCACATCTTTAAATTAACATTTCAATCCCCCACCATAAAAATAGTCGGAAGTCTTGTCTGCAAAATGGGCATAAACAGCATCTATCACTTCTTCGTCACACATAAATTTCCTTTCTCGAAGATCCTTCTTGAGTTTTGAGAACGGGAAATAGTCACTGGGAGCTGTAGGGTGGATGGTCGATCTCCTTGAAGCCACATTTCTTCACAGTTTCCTTTGCAACAAGAGCTGTGTGCACAGATTCGCTGTCGTGAAGAAGGCGCACACCATCACTCAACTTTCCTCGCCTTTTCTCTTTGATGGAAGTGCATAGTCTGTGCAGTAGGCCAGCATAGTACTCCCCATTTACTGTGGTGTTCCTCTTCTTGAAGTCAATGAAGAGGATTCCTTCACAGTCCCAAAGGATTGTGACCATGATGTTCTTGGTTGACTGAGTGACCTTGGCCTTTAGAGGCATGTTTCGTCAGGTTTACGCCATTCCATTGTTTCTCTTTTGGACAAAGGATCATAGTAGAGGACCATAGTTTCATCTCCTGAAACAATGGTTTGCATAATTTCTCTCTCGTTGCCACGGCAGAGCTCCAAAAATGCCTGACAACAGATGACTCGTTGTTACTTTTGGACTGAGGAAAGAAGTCTAAGCACTCATCTTGCACTAACCTTATTTATTTTTAAATGTTCATGAATAATTTGAAGGACTGTTATTTGAGAAAGGCCCAATCTTGCTCCTATTTCTGTAACTTTGAGCCGCCGGTCTTCTATAATTTCTCCTTCCGCAAGTGCGATGTTTTCAGGAGTGAGCACCTCCAGGACTGACCTGCACGTTCAATGCTTTCTCAACCCATTCGAAAAAAGTGGGCCCATTCTTTTACGGTAGAATATGAGGGCGATGCTCCCCCATATAAACCGTCCAATCGCTGTTTAATTTTATTTGGAATAAGTCATTCTTTTGTAAAGAACTTAATAACAGCTCGATGCTCCATTTTGAACAAATCATAATCTTCTACACATATCCTTCTTTATGCAACAGTTACAAGAAGTTACTGGAAGTTATAACTGCAATTGTTTACCTCAGATAAGGTATGGCACCAGATAAGGGTTTTGTGAAGGCGATAATTTTTATCGGCGAGGCCGGAAACTTATGGAACTACTGTCGTATATTAAATTTATTTTAAATAGGTATTCAGGCAGGCTATAATAATTCATTATTATTTTTGTTTTAAACTTTGGAAACTACAACTGCGACATTATTTTAATCAGTTCACTATTAACTCGGCGCATGTCTCATACAGGGCAAATATGACATGCAAATCAAATGATAGGCTATACAGTGTTTCTAAATTTCCTTGGCGAACATACTAATAAATAAATGTTATATAATAACATCGAGTACACCGACTCAGGCGGTACCACCTGCGATATCCCAGGTCCACACACCCTCGCCTTGCGCCCGGTCACTTGGGCGAATGCTTTCCCGCTCTTCGTTGACTCTGCTACAGATTCGAAACTGCCAGGCCCCTTCGAACTCACTGAAGTCGGAGTTTTCTTCTGCACATCATGTTAAGTACCCCGACAAGCCCATGAATCCTGGCCGCTTGTGTTTCTTCATCTCATCCCTTGCCCCCGAAGGTGCTCTCGCTGGGGACACAGTCAGACCTTTAACAAGAACCTCGTCCTTAACAATCCAACCCAACATCAAAATAGATTACATAAGTTGTTGGACGATAAAAACAAACGGTTGAGGAAGGATGAGCTTATGTGTAACAGCCTTTGATCTTTTATTATACCTAAGATGAAATTGTTGTTCTTTAAGTGTTTGCTCAAGAAATAAAACGTAAGAGCACATCAGGAGGCAATTTATTGAAGAAACGCGGGCAATATTGACTTCCAGCACAACACAAGGAAATTCATTACATAAGAATTCGTGCCCACGGCACTCATCTGTCTGCTAACTTGCGGATGCTTTTTGATAAGCAACTTCGCACCGCCTGCAGAGTTGTGTGACAGAGCTCGTTACCTACCGGACTTTTAGTAAGGCAACGTGTCACTTTGTAACAATCATTAAGATCACCACTTAACGCGTGCTCAAGACTCATCTACAGAGGAGTGTCTTTCAGGTTCTGGCCCACTTGTGACTTGTGCTGTCTCAGTCTCTGGTGTGCTTGCACACTGCAGGAACAGCTCGCACTTTCAATTATACGTTAAACATTTCAGCCTAACTGAAAACAGCTCAACCTAAATAGATACATGTCAATGCAATTAGATTAGTATGAACCTAATAAATACATTTCAGCATAGTGAAATACCTAAATATATTTCTATCTAATTGAAGCAATCTCACCCTGCGGATTGGGAAGTTATACAGTCCTTACGTAAACACTGTCTCCGTTTCGCAGCTATGTGCTTCTCGCGTGTTGCACTGTGCGCGCGTTGGGCTTTAGCGATAAACGCCTTTGCTTGAAATACTGAAATTATACCTTTTCTTTTCTTTCTTTCTTTCTTTCTTTCTTTCTTTCTTTCTTTCCTTCATTTTTTGTTTTTGTTTTCCGTCACAGAAAAAAGGAATTATGCTTAATCTGTAATATTTAATCAAAGTAAAATTTTTAATTAGTAACTGTAAATTAAAATACTCTAAGAATGCGCCTTATTGAGCAATATCAGTAAATGTGAATAACTTTATATTAATGTGAAATTAATGAAACAATTTTACTCTTTGTAGATATTCTTACATATAAAGAAATAAAGTCATTCTGGAGCAACATGTAAACTGTCTTATACGACGGTCTGGTGGGATACCTAAGAGCACCATTGATTTAAAATGCAGTTGCCGATCTCACCCGGTATAAACTTCCCACTCGTCACTGATGGGTTTCTCTGCTGATTGAAATAACTGGCTCCACACGCTGTAGTTTTCACCGTCTATGACTACAATATGAACAGATTGTTTTGTTATTTAAGAACTTATGCTCGTAAAAATGGAATTAAATTTTGGTGTTTATTAGGTATTAAAATTAACATTTTGAAACTATATTCATAAAAGCACGAAGATTGCTAGAAACACTTATACAATATTAATACACGCCATTTGTATATGACACTGAAGATTGAAAAAAAAAAAAACCAGTTTTAGGTGGTAGGAATAAACAAGGAGAGTTATAAAACATTGAAAAGATGAATAATAATCCGTAAAGAAATCAACTTCTTAAACAATTTGACGTTCTCTGGCAATATAATGTTAACGTTAAGAATGAAATCTTGCCACACCCACTAGACAGAATACGCATAGCGATGTATTTCCAGTGCAACACAAATAATGCACGAAGCAGACAGAAAAAACCCACAAAGGTTGCCCTGCGGAAATAAATCTTGTTAAACAGTTGCATAAACACAAATATCAAATGAAAATAGATGGCGGGCCGATATCAGAATACACAATAAAGGTTTTCTGGTCTCCACATTTGTCCGAGGATGATTTAGGTGCATTCACAAAGTGCCAAATCACATTTCAAGTAAATAACGACGTCATATTTGAAAAACATCGTGACCATGCTACTTGCTTTAGACGATAACATTATGAGGTCACCAACTCGACCTCGTGTACCGCTAACTTTGACTAGAGATCTTCGTGGTTTTCCTCAGTCACAAGGACATGATACCAAGAGTATAAGGAAGACAAACTGTAGAGTAGGCAGTGCAACGACTTGTCATATTTTAAATACCCTCAGTAAAATAAGATTTGTCTGTCCCAGCTTCATCATTTGATGTGCATCTTCGTCCACCCAGCGATTTCTTCAGGTTTGGGAACAAAAAGTAATCGCTGGGAGCCAAACCCGGCGGATGTGGAAGAACTGGGAAGTGAAGATCATGCAGTTCTACAGCAACAATTCTAGAGCTGTGTGAAGGCGCGCGCATTATCGTGATGTAATGCGCCTTTGCAGGGTGTGGACGTTTAGCCTGAAGAGCACCCTTCAATTTGTCCAATTGTGAATATAACACTTCCCGGTGATGATTCTGCCCTTCTGGAGGCAGTCTATGAGCACCACACCATGAGAATCCCAGAAAACTGTTGTCATGACTTTCCTTGTGATGGAACCGTTTTTTCTTTCTTTGGTGCACTTTCACCTGTTGCCACTCATTGCTTGGACTCTGGCGTGTAGTGACGATTCCACTGTTATGAAACATCGGAGAAACTCACTGAAAAGTCTAAACGCTCTTGCGAAATGTTCATTCACATGCGTTTTTGGTCCCTTGTTAACAAATTAAGCGGATAGCTTTCTCATACCCAAAACTTCTAGTGGACCCGGCCTATTGAGGACTTTGCAATGTCAGTTAACTCGTGTACCTTCATTGAGTAGGGCGTTGTGAATTTTTGTCACAATCTCGTTAGTCATAACAGCTTTCGGACACCCTGAGCGCTCATCAACTTTAAAAGGATGTACGACCTCGCTTAAATTTAGCAGCCCACTTTTTAACTGTCGAAAACAAAGCGTTAATGTGGAATCCAACTGCTTTTGTATTTTTGCTGGAGTTAAACCTTTCAAAACGAAGCACTTTATCATAGCTCGTATTCCAGTTTTATCCACTTTGTAGAACATGTTAACACTAGTTTGTTTACACGATCGTCACGGTAATTATGAACAACTATCATAGTAATTTAGCCCTGTTCATGACATCTCTGAGTCAGAAAGAGGCCTTTTACAGCACCTCTAGCATGTCAGCATTTTGTCACATCTGCCTGCAGTAAAAAACGCTGAATTTTCAGTATCAATGTTGTTTTTGTTGATAAGCGCTCTGCTCCGCTGAGTAGTTTGGGGGAGAGCCCACAGAGGTTCATATCTGGTGTACATGGAAGATGATCGCACTTATAGAAGAAGCAAGACGTGGTTTGGAAGTGTTCTCATTTCTCCGCTAAGTACAAGGAGGAGGATGCTCCAGGACTGCGGTAGCATCAACAGTCCTATGCCACTATCACGTTCCGGAGTTCTGTTTTGAGTTACGCCATTAACTGAAGTGATGAGATCGCGCCCTCGTTTCTTCGCCTGCAACAACACTGTCGATGAGGCGGCTATTCCGGCAGAGATTGAAGGAGGGCGACGTGCATGTCTGGTAGATCCCCGTCACCTCCTTTGGCGTTTCCCCCATGCCGGTTGTTCAAATTTAGAATAGGCCAATAATGTGCAGCCAATGCTTATTTTTCATACTGCTCTACATTGTTTTGTTTTTACAGAGCTGTGAGGTAGATGCTTAAACAGGCTAATTTACTGAATATTATCCTTTAATACATTCTTCTTGTTCTTGCCTGTATTTAGAAACCCAGGTTTCTATGAAAATAACATTTATGATTAAATGTCCACGTTTATTTTCAATTATTTGTTTTTTTCTCGTGAAATTTTGTAGGAGTTTTTATGTTTGTAGCACTGGACTGTCAAAACACCTTCGGCATTAAAAACAATTACTTTTCGCGTCTAAAAATCTCAATAAAACCGGAAACAGGCATTACAAATGTAATTATTTATTTTATTATTATTATCATTTTACAACTTATGTCATTAAAATTCACGTATGTAAATAATCATCCTTTTACTAAAACGGCAATATGAAATAAAATACTTGTACTAGATGATTTTAAAAGTACGTTATTTAAAGCAAATACTTCAATACTGGCACCTAAGAGAATATTTTCATTATAAGAAACACAACTCACAGATTTTACATTTTTTCAAGTAAATTACAATGATAGCTGGTTTAAATGAGGACAATCTCTGGTTTAGATAACTAGAAAACACTTTTTAATATGTCATTTAATTCCCGTACTTTGCGCGTTTTCCAAATATTCAGTTTAAAACATGTCTGTACGTACACCTCTACAGATGTCGTGTCAAAACACTTTCCACTACTACAATAATGTAAGGGGGTTAGTAAACCTGCCTCATATGCACCTTTTCAGTTGTTAATCTGTGGGTGGCACCCAGTAAAGAATTCTTAACATACTCGATAATGCTCTCTGACAGTGACCGAAAGCTCTTCTTCCGTTAGAGCAAAAAACTGGACTGACATGCGGGACATGATAACAATGAAACTTGCACACTTGTAAAGCTAAATTTTATCGCGAGAAACTGTACCTGTAAAAAGAAGCAGATTATTCTTTTAAGAAATGAAAGTCCGCTGTCTACTAACTACATAAGTGCCGTACATCCTGAGGTGGAGAATTCCCAAAAATATATTACGTTGAAATGCTTTCCAGGAAAGTGCTATAATGAAAAAAATTGGTTTTAGGAAAAACAATGTTAGAAATGTCTTGGTTTCTAAGAATTAAATTATCGATGATAACTTCTGTTTAAATTACCTTCCGAAACATCGCTGACAGTTAATCCACACACAACAGAACATGTGCAATTTCCAGAGTAGATCACATTCAGCTATTTTGTTAACAAGTTTTGAATAAATAGCGAGCATATTGTAAACTACGTCAAGACATGTCATTTTTCCATACAAACTTAAACATGATGTCGACAAAGTACTAGCGAGATATTTGCAGCTTGTACTTGCCAAGCGGCGGTCCAGTGACGTACTTTCATAACTGACATTTTCCCTTAGTTAATGCCTGGGAAACTTAGGTACAAAGTCCCCCGGTCATTGTTGTCAGGATCGTGAAGTATTTGGAATACTTAATTCCACATCACCTGAGTCAAGTTATTTGCGACGTTCTAAAAGTTCTCGGACATTGCCACCTGTTCAATCAACACATTTAGTCCAACAACTTTCCAACTTTAATTGGCCCAACTGTGAAATAGAAGCGTCTGTCTCAACTTCAACATTTGATGTGAATCTTCGTCCACCCAGCCATTTCTTCAGGTTTGGGAACATTAAAAGTAATCGGTAGGAGCCAAAGCTAGTGAATATGGCGGATGTGGAAGAACTCGCAAGGGAGGGTCATGCAGTTTTGAATCAACAATCCCAGACGTATGTGAAGGCGCATTAACGTGATGAAAGAGAACTTTCTTTTTCGCAAGATATGGCCGTTTAGGCCGAATAGCATCCTTCAGTTAATCCAGTAGTAAAGCGTAATACTCCCCGGTGATGGTTCTGCACTACGAGCACCACACCATGAGAATCCCAGAAATTTCCTGCAGATAGAATTCTTGCGAAATGTTTGTTCGAATGCGTTTTTGGCTTATTAACAAACATGGCACCCATCGAGCGGAAACTTTTCTCGAACCGAAAAATTCGTTTAAAATGTATGGACACGGCCTATCGAGGTCTTTTAAATGTCAGCTAACTGTGTACCTTCAATCGGCAATAATTGAGTATGCGTTGTGAATTTTTGTCACAATCTCGCCGGACGTAGTAGTTTTGGAACCCCTGAGCGCTCATCATCTGGAATGGATATACGACCACACTTAAATTCAACAGTCCACTTTTTAACCGTCGAAAACGAAGGGAAATAATCCTTTAATATATAATAATCTGACTCCTTTTGTATTTCTGTTGGGGGTAAACCCTTCAAAACAAAATCACTGGTTAACTTCAGTTTTATCCAATTTGTAGAAAATGTTAACACTATATTGTTTATTCGATCTTCACAACATTTACCCGTCTGAAACTTTACAGCGCGCTATATAAAATATGATACCCAGCAGTAATTTGGTCATCTTCACATGGATTTCTAATCCTACAACGAAGGCAGCTGAGTTAATCATGGTCTCGCTCACGGCAGTAGTTGCAGCACGTAGAACCGCCCTGCTTTGTTGTTAAAAGATGACTCTTTGAACCACCGAAGTGGCAAAACGTCATCGCCTAAGTTTGCTTCTATACCGGATCTGCAGACGGAAGCAAAGTTTCAGAGCAACAGTCGCTCTTTGTTGGCGTCCTGAACTAAGACGCTCACGTGAGATCTGTTCTTTGCAATGAGAGGGCTAGCCCGCCTATAATACGATCAAAGTAAGCAGCTGGTCTGTTACAGATTATATTAACTATCACACAAATACGATAAGCTAAAGACCACTATGTACTAAAAAGGAGATAAGCGATGATGGATCCGTGGAAGGGATAACTAAAGATAAAGTGTTTCTTATTGATAAAACCTGGCGTTTAGCTGAAGGTCAAGAAATCTCAGCAAGGGTAAGATTTCTGTTACAACCCTCTTTAGAATAATACACAACAAATTTCCAATTGCAAAGTGGTACTATGTACACTTATACAAGATGAATCTAAAGTCCTGTTCTGGTTTCGTGGATCGATAAAACGCATATCATGACAGGTATAGTGGTCAATGGAAAGATTAAGTTTCATCACGTCTGTAGATTTAGCCGCTGGAGGGCAATCATAGCGTTCACTGTGCACATAAAGCTTTCTGTGTATTAACGCGAGTCCATTGTGACGGTTAAATGAGGATTTCGTACGAAGCATCAACAACAACCATCTACAGCCAAAACAGTTTGTGTGTAGCTCAAAAAGTTTGAAGCGACAACGAAAAGTCAACTGTCTGGCGTATTTTACGTCAATGGCTTAAAGTGAAGCCATAGCGGATACAGTCCCGAGGATCACAACCTCGTCTTCTTTGATTTTGTGTTCATTTTCAAGAGCGGCTAGAAGAAAGTGGTTTTTAGTGACGAGGCCACGTTTTATTTGTCCGACAAAGTGAACCGTACCAATGTATGCATTTGAGGCACGGAAAAACCTGGTGTTGTGGAAGAACACGCCCGTGATTCCCCTAAAGTTTTGTGCTGTTTCTTTTCGCAAAGAAAATTGTTGCCGGTTAAGTGTGACTGGACATGTCTTACCATGGCTAATGCCACAATTACACGCAGATAGCCAGGAGATGGAGCTCCGACGTCCGTGATGCTGAAATTCCGCGTCACTGGATTGGACGTGCTGTTCGAGATGACTCTCTTCTTCTTCTGTGGCCTCCACGGTCACCTGACCTAACCCCATGTTATTTTTTCATATGGGGTTAAGTCAGAGATCGTGTGTTCGTGCCCCCTTTGTCACATGGTTTAGCACAGCAGCGAGAGAGGATCACGCATGCAGTCGCTGATATCGGCCGTCAGATGTTGGGACGTGTGTGGCAAGAGCTTGACTGCAGCATTGATTCACAAACGGAGGACACATGGAACGCCTGTAAGAAACTTGGAGATGCACTCTGTCCACTGATACAAGTGTTTCCGCTCTGTCTGTCATGGTTGCTGTTCTATCGACCTCCGAAATCAAGAAAGGACTTTAGAATCACCCTGCACTTCACTCTTGCATGCAATGTGGGACATCATAAACGAGAAGACAGAAGAAGTTTTAAGTCATTGTGTTTGCCACCTTCACGATAATGTCCCAGTCTATACGGCCGCAGTTGAGCAAATTGAACATCACCTGGCAACGTTCATCTACCATCCCAGTGACTTATCACTTCTCTTTGTTGAAGAAAAATGAGTGGCGATTAAAATAAGAGGAAAATGTTGTTCTGTAACCTGATTATCAGGCCAATGCATGTTGTCATCCAATATCTTTGTTCAGACGGTTTCGTCAAGCAAAGGGATGACATTGTTTCCCATTATTACGTCAGAAACTGTGTCAAGGAGAGAAGCGCTACACAAACCTTCACTTTAGCAAAGTGCAGTGCATTAGATATGGACTTATTCCTTTTACTGCTCCCAAACTACTACGGCACTAAGCTAGTGATGCTGTTCCCCACCGACGGAAATGTGCTCAGCTCACTCAGGAGTAGTCAATGAGCTTTCACAACCAATCCCGTAATCGAAACGAACACAAACCATTTTCCAAGTAGCAATTGTTCGCTATCAAATTATACCCCATCTAGAAAGAAATATGGAGTGTTCTGAATAAGTAGTTACGACTCAATGTTCAATCAAAAAATTCCAGGATTAGACCTATATCCAAAAACTGAGCGGAGCAGGAATGCGCGCGCAGTGATATGAGATGTGCCACAGTTGACGCGTGCACGGACAGAATTACGATTTCATTATGAGCTGCAAACTAGAACGGACAGCTAACATCAAATTCTGCGCCAAGCTCAGCAAATCTCGAAAGAATGGCAGTGAAGCTTTGCTGTGTAATGACAAGACCTCATGTAAAAACTCTACAGCAGCTGCGTAAGCTAAGTAAAGTCCTTATCTACTTTAAAATACAAACAATGGCCTCATTAACTTTTGAGTTGAAATAAGTTATGGCATTACTGTGTGGTATTACGGGAACAAAATTAGAATTCTTGCAATTTATATCATAAAAGAGAAACATAGTTTTACGTTGTTTATTATTATTATTATTATTATTATTATTATTATTGAGATTACATCACAACAACTATTAATAAAATGAAAGGTATAACTATTGATACATAAATCAATACTGTGTGAGTATTTTTAACATTATTAAATGTAGTCATGTTTATGATATCATCTTTACATTTACTAAAATAGAGAGAAGTAACAGAAAGTTTCGAGTTACGTTGTGTATTTAAGATGATGATGTTCATATGTTTCAATAAAACAAAAACATGTTACTATTTAAAAACAATTGCAATGTACTAAGCAAATAAAAACAATCGAAAGTTACATCGATTTTCAGTGGCTTTGAAATTTAATTTAAATGTTATTAACATGTAACGTAAACGTTTTCTGAAGGTTATTACAGAGCGCTCTTACATACAAATATAATTCTCAAACACATATTAGATTAATTTCTATCTTCACGAAGATGCTTTTGTTAAATATAAAACATTTGTATCGTTATAGATACAGCTTATATGCTGAATTAATTTGTACTTTTATTTTTTAAACAATATAGAGAAAATTAAAAGCAAGAGCGGTTTTTAAATTTCGGTTTCCAAGTGCAGTTTCCCTAATATTCAGAAACTAGTTTGTCTTGTTTTATTTAAATGCTATATTCCAATTTTGTTGTGAAAGAACAAATATTGGAGCCGCTAATACGATTTTTAAATGTTGGTTTTCAGGTAAACCCTCACTTCGATTACTCTGATTGTCAACAACTATTTTATTTACATAACAGTTTCATCGCGAAAAAGCAAATATTGGTGCCGCTAGAGTAATTTTTAAATTTTGGGTTTCAGTGGACCCTCCACTTCTAATAAACTGATATGAATGATTTTCAGAAATGATTTTTCTTATTTGATATAAATGAAACATGCCGAGTTTTGTTGAGAAAAAAAAAAACATATTGGTGCTACGATTTTTAAATTTTGATTTGGGATAAACCTCCTTGGTCAGATTTGCTGATTTTCAAAAAATATTTTTCTCATTTTATTTCAATGGCATGTACAGAGTAACAAAATTTATACTTATATATTCCCGAAATAATGCCTATAAGATTAATACTTTTTAACATAATATTTTTTCCTTTAAAAAGTTAAAATTGCGACCGCTAGAGCGTTAACGGATATATTTCTTTTTGGTGCCTAGTACATGGAATTGAAAAAGCCTTGAGAACTGCCTTACTTTCTGGCAACATGTTTTTACTCTCATACTTTTGATGCTTTTTCTCAAACTGCCAGTTTTCAAAGACATGCTAGAAACACTTTTTGACAGGTCCGTAGCCTTCACCACATTATGAACCGCCACGAGGGGCCCAAATCGTTAAAGCCCGCACTCGTGAGAAATAGGCTTGGGGTTCGATTCCCACGTAGAACTGTCCTCCTTGACTGAGGTTTTCCTCAGTCCTCATAAATGGCATATGCTGGGGAGGTAGCCTAAACGTAGGCCTGGAAAGTTGCCCCCTTTCGTGTCCATCGTCTGTAATACCTCAGTAGTTAAATCGGGCGTTAAACAATATGAAAAAAATTAATTATGAAAAATGCCTCTACAATTTCTTTTTCTTTTTCTTTCTTTCTTTTCTTCCTTTTTTTTTTTTAAGTTTGGGGAAAAAGAATAAATCACGCGGGGCGAAATATGGAATATAGGGAGGATGAGGGACACACTTGGTATTGACTTTTTTGAGATATTCAGCAACAATATTTGCGATGTGCGGCCGTGCATTATCGTGGTGTAGTATCCAGCTTGTCGCACAGTGTCGAATTCTTTTGCAAGGTGTGATATGACCTTACAGAGTTTTCAGGACATCTCTGTAGCATTGCCCAGTTACAGTTGTGTGTGCAAGTATGACATTCCTTGAATATCGAAAAATGAGATAACCGAACTTTCGGAGCACTTCCGCTTTTTTTATGTTGATAGATAATCACAGAACTTTGCTGTTTGCTCTCAGGATTGAAATGATGTAGCCAAGTTCCATTAACAGAGATTAACTTTGAACGAAATTCCGCATCTTCTGCCTGCACGTTGTCTCTTGTGCAGCTTACAGTTACCAACGTGTTCCTCTTCCGTTTCAGCACAAACTTAAGCGCCGGTACACCTTTCTTTGAAATTGACTAAACCACGTTTAAGTTGTGCTATAGGTAAAAACAAATCCTCCATATGCAGAATTCAGTGCAGCATTGAGTTCGTCCTGTGTCACCTCCAGTTTGTTGCAGGCGGAGCTAAACATGTTTCAACTTGCACACCTATCGGACATGATATCAATGAAAGTAGTACCATGTGTACTTTACGCATTAATTTTAGCGTTTCAAATATAAAAAGTTAATGATTTGGAACAACGAATGTGGATAAATCAGCTAATACACGGTCGATCTTTATTAATCTTATTTGTAATGGTCGTTCTTGTTGTTCCGTGACTTTTATTTATGAACTTGCTCACCAGCAATTATTTGCAACAAAGCCTCTCGCACGGATAAGCCACAACATTTAGCATGTTATGTTCTTCACACATCAAGAAGCGTAGTGTTCCACTAAAGGTCATGTTCCGGGCATTTCCTACTCACGTCACGCTCTCTAATATCTCTACTCTAGGACGCGACGTTGCTGCGATCTGGCGGGCGGGCGGGAGCTAAGCTGCAGCCTTAGTCTCTAAGGATTGTGTCGGTCAGCTAACCCACTCGCGTCACAAGGACATATCCTGGGAACATCAGATTGTCAGCTAACGCGGTTCTGGATCGCTAACAGCCAGGAAAAGTCTTTCATGTGTTAATAAAGGTTATATCTTTCAGTACAAGTTTTGTATTGTTTTCATCATGCGAGTCGAGCGTTGTTCAACTGGAAGAGGACGAAATTCTAAGTAATTTTTTTTGCTATGGATGTCGTTTTTTAAATTGATTTGGTTTATTCACGAACGCTGTTTAACATCTCAGGTCATAAATTAGAGCGTGAAACGATTCATAAATGTTTTCCCAGACTTGAGGTTCTTTTACGTGTCGTAAATCTACGATATGGTGCTCACGGCTTTACTACCCTTCCGAAGGTAGCCATACTTAGAATTTTTAAAACCCATCACCCTAGTAGGCCATCTTTGGTTGATTACGATATGCACCTTTGTAAATATTCCTCGCCATGTTACCAAATTCGCACGCACTCCAATATACACGAGGGCCGTTCTATAAAGAATGGCTATACTTTTTACAGGCAGAATTTCTCACGATAACATTAAACATTAAAAATATGTTGGGGTAATGCACACGTGCACTATTATTACTTCCGGTTACCGACGGAAAATGTGCTGTTCTGAAATTTGCTTTCGTCTCAAGAAATCTTCAGCTGGAGTCTGTGAAGAGGTTATTTTAAAAGTTTAAAGAGCGGGGACAATCAATTTCAAAGGAAGGTGGGCCCGGGTCTCCAGTTTGAGCTCTAGCGGAGCAAAACATTAACACCGTTGCTATCAAGAGAAGAGCGTCAAATAACATTCAGAAACTCTGAAAAATTGACTGGGTGCAAACAAAGACACAAAGTTGCACATAAGACTAGTTTGTAAATAATTACTTATTGTCATTAAAATGTTTGTGTTTTCAGAGAGCACCTAAGTCTAATATTTCTTTGTTTGGGTAGGGATATGTAGGATATAAATGGATTTCAGCCGCGTAATGAGGACATGGGTGGAGGATGACTCACAATCAGACAGTGGCAATACTCTCTTGAAAAAAAGGTCACAGGTTTCAAGAAGTCCTGTTACTTTTATACCAGACATTTAAAAGCTCAAATTCGGAACAAGATATCTAGTTAGGACGTTTTATCAACGTGATGGAAAGCAAAACACCCGTGCTGTGAAATTTCCAGATTCGGAGTTGCTGTCTTCGGGAGCTACTACCGAAAAAGAGAATGCACTACAGCCTCCCAGTCAAGAACTCCTGAGCCGTATTATCATGCAAGAGAGAAGTTTGACAGATTCAGAATGCACGCTGGACACGTTAGAGTTTGAGATTAATATTACTATCTCCGCATTGTATTCTCTGGTGACAAACACTCATGTTGATATCTTCGCTTTGCATAACATTAGAAGGGTCGCATCCTGAAAAACCAGTACATTAGAACCCGTCGGCTGCGTTTATTCCGCTGTCAGCAAATTAACACGCGACGACCGGATTATGAAGCCCTGCCTGCATGTCTACATCTCAGGTAGGGCGATAATTTCAAACCCAATAACCAGCACAGCGTCTCTGTTTATTTAAATTATTAACTTCACGCGGAAAAACATTCAATAAAGGAGAAAATGCGTTAATTTTAGACAGGGGCTAAGCGTTCATTAACCAACATTTGTGTGTATTAATTCTTATTGACAAACTGAAGATTCAGTTCATGAATTTCAAGTAACTCTCAGAAAGAGTTGAAGGGGGTTCCATTGTAGTTTTCATTGCTGTGTAGGCTAGCTTTGAACTCGGCTCAGTTGCTAAGCCTGCTCTCTTTTAGTATTTTGTAGAATATGAAGCCCAATACGCAAACAGAATATATTCTGTTCTATTGGTAATATGGAATGGTATAAATGTTTTAATTTGACTGTAAATTATATTTCGTGTATTGGTAATGTGGAAGGATATAATTGTTTTATTTTAATAGTAAATTAATCTTTGTTATATTGGTAATATGGAATGGTATAATTGATTTATTTTAACGCTAAATAACTAAATGCCTTATTATTTTTAAATCTCCTACAGCTAATTCATCCTGTAAAGATCTGCCAAGCTGGACAACTCAGACGTAAACTGCGGTCGCAAGACAAAAGAGGAAGGGCCCTAATGAACGATTTTCAACTTGTATTTTTTTTTTCGAAGAGGACGGGCTTTGGTTCTTCTAGCGAACACGCAAATCCACCATAAGACACTTTTTCGTCAAGTCCCAAAAGTACGAGAAAACGTTATTGCTAATCCATGATAATACCCGTCCTCATTCAGTAATTGAAACTAAAGACAGCAACAGACTCTTTAACAGCGCAGCTGTCGAATAATATTTGTTATTCTAGATTATTGGCCTTTTTAAATAATTTTGTTTTTTGTTTTAATTTAAAGTATTACAAAACCTAGAAAATTGGGCTGTCATTTTAGCTTACGAACTTGTCAAAAGAGGAATCAAAATTGAGTGAAAAAGATGTAAAGCATAAAATAAACAAAAACAAAACCCTGGGGGCCATAATCCGCACCTTGTGAGGCATTAAGTCCGTGATTTGATCTGCCAACAGAATGAAGTAACAGCGTGTTCAGTTCATATGTTTCCGCTGTTTCCTCCAATCTCCCGCCATTTATTTCGATAAATATCGGCGGTTAAAGTAAGAACATAATAACAAACATTTTAAACAATTTCAAAAATAAGCTTGTAATTATTAATAATACCAGAAAATGTAAAGTCCGTATTTGCTCCAACGTCCCTGACCATTATGGGGGGGGGGATTAATAATTGATATTTTAACTGTGTTCGTTACAATGTATTTTTTGTAAGAAACATAAAACAACTTTTTGGAGATTTGCGTAGCCATGCCCAGGGTTTATAATTGTGATGAACAGTCAAACAAAACCTGTCATTGCACTTTTATTACGTCTTGTTGCTGAATGTCTCACAAAAATTCTCCATACAGTCCAGATTTAGCTTCGTATGACTTTTTCAGCATGTCCTTGAAGACTGGAACAGGTTTATTGCATTCCACGGGAACTGTTTTGAGAAAGATGATAAACACGACGAGGTGTGTTGTCATAAAAATATGAACAGCCCGCGTATGTATTGCGGAGACCTCCCTATGGCAAGAGGAGCAATAAGGCCAAAGATCCTTCAACTATGAATTACCAATGAACGTGTTCAGCAGTAAAAGTTGCTGAGTTGCTTTTGGGCTGTACGGTGCGTGTTCGAATTCTAGAACCCCCGGCTTGCATTGTCATAACACACCGACTCATTGTTGTTTGTATTTCCCGTATTTGATGTCGCGTAGTCTTGGCTTTCCTTGAAGTTCGTCAAGAGATTTTCTTAAGTTTACTGAATTAAACATTCACCTTCATCTAATTTCCCTGCGTCTCAGTCAAATTCCTACACGTTTTATGAAAGTTCATAATGCTACTAATGAATAGATTGTGTGATAAGCAATTAAACTGTTACGCTGATCTCTCATAGATGGTGCTGTCACCAATTATGAGCGAATTTTCCGTTAAATACACAGGAGTAGTGATTTATTCAAACCAAATTAAATAATAATGACATACAACGCACTTTTAATTTTTTTTTCAGCGGATTGGAAACGTCTCAATGCTCATTACTGAAGACAGAGGGGTGTGCAGTTGCAATGCGTGCAGTGAATTTCCTGTCAAATCTGCTGTATGGAGACAGGCGTTGTCTTGGAGACAATGGTTACTAATCAAGACATGTTCTTTCCATTGCTGCCAACAGGACACTTATATTTTTAATATTTACTTCAAATCCAGAAAATTACTAAGCGACTTATGTTGAAACTTTGTACACGTGCTGTACCGGTGAGATGGAAAAGCTTGACGGTAGTGGCACTGGATTCGCAAATGACGGATGAGAGGCTGTATGTGACCTGAAGTTGCCATGGCAACTGTTTCCTTCCGCTTAAATGTGTATTGAAATAATGGCGGGCGCTGAAAGCACTGCTGACTTTAATGGCGTTCCGTGCACTTGTTGATGGCGTTAAGAGGAACGTTCGGATGTTTCGACACCAATTAAATTCCTCGGTACAAGGAACAGCTTTCTTATTCCAAGAGTTTCAAATTAGAAACTGCATACAAAATAACGGTGCAGGTTTAGATGCGCAAATACAAACAAAATGTCATTGAGTCCTGCTTTAGAAAACACGAACTGTTATTAGAAACTTGAAACTTCGTTGCATTAACTCGCTATGGTTTACAAAACATTTTGAAATAAATAGTTAACGTACACAACACGTCAAAATGTAAATTCCCCAGATAAAAAGTTGCTTTACTTTCATGAAGAAAAAGTATATTAAGACAGTTGTAAATTTTATAGTTATATATAAATACTTCTGTTATAACAGTACCCCATAATTTTATCTACACAAGTGCAACAATGCACATAAGTGTAACTATGAAAGCATGGGCCGACATCTGCTCACGTCAAAAGATGCCAAATGCATAGCGCATTTGTTTTGTTGACAGAACTCAGTGCAAACCCTCGACAGGTAAAATGAGGAAAAGTTACAGATCTGGCAATGGGCAGGATTATCAACAGTTAATAATTCGACCAGTTCTTTCTTGTTGAAAGTTTACCAATCTCTTCAATCATAACAGATCGAAAACTAATCAGTTGCCGAGGAAAACTAGGAGATGAATTTGTAGCATAATATTCTGTAAGTGTGTTGGCTTTTGATGTTTTCTTTTTCAGTTAGGGCAGTTTTCAAAACGGACTTTAATGATGTCATGAAATGCAACACTCGGAAGTTTTCCTCTGCCTGGGGTTGTTTTCAAAACTGGATCTGTTTGAGATGTACTCGAAAACTGCATTTTGGCCCTATAAATCAATAGAGTGCTCTTGTAAATAATTTGAAACTGTGCTGGTGAACTGAAATATTTTACATTGGAAAACAAGCACAAAGAAACTGAGGTCTCTTTTCAAAGTAAGAATCACCAAATCGCGAAAACGGAGTTTGTTTAGTTGTCCCATTATCAAATTTCTGTACAGGCGCCTTAATTTTGAAATGGCACTATTGGAATCACTCAGAACTAAATGTAAATTTTGACCCCCGCAGGTGACATGACCTTGAGCCATGTTCAATATCGTGACAGTATATTAATTACTTCAATGTTTCTTCCTTGAAAACCTTTGACAAAATAAATTTACCTTCTTTTCCCTTTCTCGTATGTTAAACAGAATGGTGAGGTTTCATGCTTTTCTATTTTTTTTTTCCTTACCGCCTGGCAATCTTTAATTGCATCTGTTGCTTCTGTCAGCGAAGAGCCATAGCGAGTATGAAAACTAAAACCCGTGTATTATAATAATAAAAGCTGAAATATCTCTGTTTTTTTCGAAAACGTGCTTCAGATTGTTCTAAATTAACACTTCAGTAAAGCGAACACGGTCAGCATTTTCGTGGAAAACTCTCAGATTTGTTTATTACTCTTCACTTGAGACAATTCGCTGTCACTAGCACCAGGATGAACCATTTGCACTGCTTTTCCAGCTTCCTGACTGATTCTTCTCTTGCACGACCTGATGTTTAGATGTTTTAAACTCATGCTTTCCTAATTCTCTGTGCGCCCCTATTCACCAGCAGTGCACTTTCATAGTCATTCTTGCGTATACATATTAAAGGTAAGAATTCCATTTATTTTAGATTCAAATAAAACGTTGAAATTAAATACACTATAATTTATTTATTGTATTCATAAAGTCATCATAGCAACTGTTCTTATTTTTAAATAAAGATTATAATAAATTTTATATTTTTATGTGTTCTTACTATTCAATCTCACAGTTTTTAAAAACTTCTTCTCTGATACTGCGTTGCTTTACTTTCAAAACAGTGGAACCATATTTTTGAACCGTGGAACCATTGAACCATCATAATTACCGTATTGTATTGTCATCCACTTCTGACTTATGTGCAAATTTTCAAGTCTCTATCTCATTTAGAAGTGCATGAAAAATTAATTATAAAATTCCACAGACAAGAAAGCGAATTAATAAAAACGTTTGAAAAAGCATATAAACTGTATATAATTATAATGATTTATATAATTCTGATATTATTCAATTATATTTTCTAAAATTTGTAGTAAAATTACAAAAATAACGTTAATATACTCGTACCAAACAATGACATCATTGTTGCGTATGCAAGAGCGAAACAAGAACGAAAAGAGCTGAACAATCGGGGAAGGGTTAACGTTGTGTCATGGTAAAGAAAAACAAATAATAATAAAGTTGAAGAATGTGTGCTGAAAGAAATAAATGAACTCCGTATGAAAATAGTATACCTTTGGAATTCATGAATCAAATAATAGGGACCTATAACATAAAACAGTTTTCTGAGCCCTGGTATTATCAGCAGTTCTTTATTACGATTTTAAAAGCGGCTTAAACGTGCAACAATGTCATGAGAGGTTTATACCTTCAGCTTGTCGGCCAGGATTCTTGAGAAGAGGAATAGGTCGCCGCGGAGCAAGCAGATAAACAAACATTTAGAGCAGGAAAGCTGTAACTATAATAATGTAGGAAGCGTTCTTAATTACCTCGGATGTAATTATGATAGCAGAACTTACTAATAGTTAATAAAGATATTTATACTCAATCTAAAGTATTTACATATCTGCGTCTACTGTGCCTGTGGTCACAAGCATACACAGTTTTCATCTAAAAACTATTCCACACGCGCAAAGATTTGAATCCCGTTGATTGCGAGCGGCGTTCTCCACTCTTTCCCCTACAAGTCTCCCCTCCTGTTCTCTAACGTGCAGTGCAGTAGTTGAGTTTTGCGAGTTTGGGACAGTTGACTCTAGAGCAGTGCATTTTCATGTGTAAATTTTGTCACATATACAAAATAGCTCGTCGTGTCCGTGAAGAATTTCGTTAGTAGTTCCCTGGTCAATTATCTCCTTCCAGAAAAGCAATTAATGATATCCGAATAAATTTGATTCTACTATATCAGTGTACAAAAAAAAAAAAAAAAAACACAGGTTAACGTACAGTTTTAGCAGAGGATGAACTGTGCTAGCTTAGAACATTCGACAGCAAAATCACTCCCGAAATTAGCACAAGGGTAGGGGTTTTTTCCCCCCCGTCTGTTAATGATGGTTTAATGGACGCAACGCTTCTGTTCTTTTCAGACGAGCCCTGGTTTCACCTGAACGGCCGTGTGACAATCAAAACATGCGCTACTGGTATACAGAAAATCACACCGTGAACAGGACACCCCTCTTAATGATAGGAAGTTGAAGTTTGGTATGCTGTTAGCACAAGATGCATTGTCGGTCCGATTTTTTACAAGAC
This sequence comes from Metallyticus violacea, assembly GCA_030762175.1. Lineage (NCBI taxonomy): Eukaryota > Metazoa > Arthropoda > Insecta > Mantodea > Metallyticidae > Metallyticus > Metallyticus violacea. Next base: position 3,960,282 of record CM060832.1, read on the forward strand.
AAAAGATGCAGAAAAGTACAGAAGGGACATTTTGACCGCATTTTTTCAGCAGTTTAAAGAAGAAGAGAAATGATATGTGTGAATTCTGTAACTGTTCATACAACAGCGGAGTTCATAAATAAAATTAAAGACATGTTTGGAGATAGAGTGTTAGTGTTGATGTATGGCCCTCTCACTCACCAGATTTAACAGTCTGTAGTTCTTACCTGTGGGGTTGTATGAAGGACAAGAGTTTATAAAACAAACCCCCACACACTGGAGGAACTAAAGGAAAATATCACAAATGAAATCAGAAACATTACAGTGGCCCAAGTTACAAGTGTTAATCAGAATGTGTTAAGCCAAATGGGAACGACATTTCCACCATCTTCTATGAGGTAACATTTTATACACAAGTTTAGAAGCGACACACCCAGCCGCCGAGAATCAAAACGTCACACATGCGGGATAGTTTTTACGTCAAAGCCCGATATTATTGTCACAGCATACTCTTCTTCTATAGCTTGTATTATAATTTATAACAAAGAATTTCCCCGACGATGTGTTCCTTGGGGGCAAATGCTCTCTTGTCCCCGTGTAGTGGGCGCCTGTGCTTAATCATTAAAATAAAATAGGTGCAATAATAAAAAATATTAATTTCCCAACACTCGCTTTAAAATTGTCTTATATATAAACTAAATCCTCCGGTCTCTTTTCTGTACACACATTCTTTACTAACGTCCCTTTCTCTATAATTCCGCAGTTGACAAGTACGTAGAAATAGACGGCAAACAAATACAAGCCATGAGTTATGAAACGCACATAAGTTTTAAAAATAAGCGTGCAATACAAAATAATTGCATATTTCCTCAATAAGACTGAAAATAGGTAATGCTGTGTTTTAAAATGAGGGATTTGGGCCGTACCTACATCTCTCCCTAACAGTTACTTGAAAACTCACTAATGCGCTTGGGCAAGGCCACGTAATAGACAGCGCCTGGTTCAAATAAGGAAACAATTCAGTCTGCCCCTGAATGAGAAGCATTCCTTAATACTGAATTGGGAAGTATTTGAATATCGTACTTAAGGGTAAGTTGGCCTTATTAGAACGATATTCCCGTGTTCCTGATATCATAGCAAGTAATGAAACATGGACCAATCTGAGAGCGCAATAAATAAAGTGACATTATGCATTTCTACTGTCTCATGTCCTCCCTGTGTCAGTTTGTCTTTGAAGAAACGCTGGGACAGGTGCACTGTATCCCAAATTATGAGAATGAGGTCAAAAACAGTTTGATAACTGTGCTGCTGTTCCTTGATGTGCTATGACACACCCATAACTGACAGCCAAGTAACTGTTGATATGCAGCAACACTTCGGATTCCCATTCACAAGATCCCGGGTTCAAATCTCTCATTGCGGACTACTCTGAGATGTTTCCACTGGTCATTCAGCGCAACGTTCTATTCTCCCTCATTTCCTTTCTTACAGTTTCAGGTTGCAAGGCAGAGAAAGTGGGCGCCGTTCAGTGATGATGGAAAACTTGTCATGGCGTCTGTGTCGACAATCCTTGACATCCCTGACGTCACTCCTTCCTCCCAGTCTTTGGGCTCTGGTGTCTGATCCAATCCACTATGCACAAAACATCCTCGCCTGATGTTGTGCCAGATGAGCTAACCCATTTCTCATAAATTCGACTAGCCGCCACTTATATAACGTTATCTCTATCAATGTGCAAGATCGTTGTCTGTAACCAAAACCTTGTCGCAGAACGAGCCGCCACTAATTACGTTAACACAGATCACACTTGCGCAAATCACTTATATTACCTATCGGAAGATTTTGGAACATTTCCCCATCTGCTTTCATACATCAATTGCGACCCCAGCTGCCACTGATGTGTTTGAATCTCCGAAAAGTGAACTAATCACTAACACACGACAAGCCGCCGCTGATACATCAGAATTTAGAAAATGATTCATTTGCTTGCCATGTGCAGGTCCGCCCTTCCTTTCCTAACGTTCCGTCCTGGTTTTCCTCCATCTTTATAAATGTCAAATGCAGAAGGGATACCCCATACTTAGAACTCGGAAAGTTTACTTTCCCAATGAATTATTTCATCTATATGTCATCAGTACTGAAAACTGAAATTAAACAATACAGAAAACACAAAAAGTCCGTCACTCAGGAGCTGCATAAACTACGCGAATTCCTCAGCAAGTTGAATTTCAGAACGTTATTACAGAGCGCTAGACAGAGAAGTTACACATTGAGTTTACATAAATTGGGAGGAAGCAGCCACTCGCGTGTTTACTACCAGAAGCCCACAATTCAAAACACTTGCCTTCTCTTGTAGAGGACGGGCCAAGCCAGTGTATAATATTTTTAACTTCAGTCAATAAAAATCTAGAATTTAACAACAGACAAAATACAGTTGCGGAATAGTTTATCAGTTTATTGTTGGGATATGGAGTAACGGTCATATCAAAAGTTTGCCTTCTCTTTTGATACCGGCTGGGTATGCGATGAGAGTGGTAGTAATAGGTTAATGTTTCACATTTGGTATCTTTACGAAAATGCTTTTGTAAAATATAAAACACATTCATTGTTATTAATGTGAGTTAATTTGTCCATAAAAATTGAGAAACAAACTCTAGAGCCCTTTTTAAATTTCAGTTTTCAATTATAGCGCTACTCCTAATGGTCCGATTTCCTTAATTTTCAGAAAATATTTTTCTTGTTTTCTTCAAATGGTATATACCGAGTTTTGTTGCGAAAAAACAAATAATGGTGCCGCTAGAGGGATTTTTAAATTCTGAGTTTTGGATAAAACCCATTCCTTATAATATTATTTCGCTCATTTTCAGAAACTATTTTTTCTTTTTTTTAATTTAATGGCATACACCGAGTTACGCTGAAAAAAAATAAAAATTGCGACCGCTAGAGTGATATTTAAATTTTGGATTTCAGATGAACTCCCACTCCTATTTGTTTGATTTCACTGATTTTCAGAAATTATATTTCTTATTTCATTTTAATGACATACGCTGATTTTTATTGAGAAAAATATTGCAGTTGCTAGAGCGATTCTTAAATTTTCGCTTAAAGTTAACCCTTACTCTTTAAATTTCAGTTTTCAGGTATACCCTCACTCTAATGGTCCAATTTCCCTGATATACAGAAACTATTTTATTTAAATGGTATCCGAGTTTCGTTATAACTAATATATATTTGAGTTTAGGTTAATCCCCGCTACTAATAGTCTGATTTCGCTCCAGAAACAATTTTTATTATTTTATTTCAATTGAGAAAAAGCAAAAACTGTGGCGTTAGCAACCATATCTTTTCACTAGTATAACCGCTACGGCTTCAAGATTTCGCTAAGAAGCTACATCCCAAAGCAAATGACTGTACGTGCAACTTCGCAGCAAATCGAGTCGTCGCTAATATGCAGTGTGCAAGGAAGTCGCTCTTAAACACATGACTAAAGCGCTAGATCGTAAAAAACGATTGGTGAATGTTTATATATCCTCTCAACATTTTGCGAAAAAGAGCCGCCACTGACGCGGCGTGCTAGACCTCTGTCTCCGATCTGCGTCACATTTATTACGCAATATTAGAACCGGAACGTGATCTGTGCCGTCTTGGGATGCAATGCGCTCCTTTAATGGAAATTCTGCGAACGAAAAGCATAATTACCTTTCTTCGCAGTCCTCGACCTTATTGGTTGAGATTACCAGCAAGCAAGTCGGGACCAGATAAAGTCATTACTGCGGCAGGCCCGCAAAGTTGTGCACTGTTTTAGACGCGCAATTCAATGTAAACGGAAATGACATGATCGTGGTTGGCAAACGTCCGCATCTTATTTTTATACTCCGATGTCTAAAAATAACATCATGTGACATTTCCCTAGAATTAGCTTAGAAGAAGAAGACTAAAATTAAAATAAATAAACGAACCAGGTTTCAAATGGAAGCTTTAACTAATGAACAAGTTTGTTGCAGAAAGACACACACAGTTTGCAAGTGTCTTAGATGAGGAACCTCCTGCTGCACTCCAAACATTACATGAATTGCAAAACAAATAGCAAATATTTTGGAAAGAGTTATGATCAATAAGTTTTTCGACCTGACATAGAAGGTCATGATTTAACACTGCACTGCATTCTGCTCACATAACGGTAAATATTTTCGGCCATGCCAGTCAACTGTTTCGAGCTCATAAGCGCATTCAAAACATGTGTGTCTCCTTAAAGTTCAAGCTAAAGACTGAATTCTAAAATTTATCCTCACAATTCTTCAAAGTACTCTCTACCTCTCTCCCCACAAAGTTGTAACCACTTGCCAACAGCGCTACGGTACTCGGACTGAGGTATTGTAAACACATTTGCTTTATAGCTTGAGCAAGGTCCCGCAGTTCCTTAAAAGGTTTTCCAGCAATGCAAGATTTCACTTGAGGAAACAACCAGAAGTCGCAAGGTGCAAGGCCAGGGCTGTAGGATGGATGGTAAAGCAACTGCACTTTGTGGGCTTCCAGTTTCCTCAATTTTGCAGCTGTTCTGTGAGAAGATGCATTGTCGTTCAGAAGTAGGAACCCTGAAGTTTCTGTCTTTGGACGCCGCCGCCTCAGTTCTTCATATAAAGGATCCAAAATATATGTGACCTACTGTCCTCCATTCATTGTCATTCCTTCTGACGCACAGTAAACCATTAATATTCATAGTTGAAGAAAACAGTGATTATTCGCTTCCGAGAACGAAACTCTTGTCGAAGAACAACTGGTCTTGGATCATTCTCATTTGCCCACACGCAGTTCTGAACTTTATTTGGGGTAGTATAGAAATAAAACCAACATATATCTGTCAATCGTTTAGGACCATTTGGTAGAAATAAACTAAGCAGTTTTCTTGCATATATCTTTCTCCTCTTCTTCTCTTCATTGGTTAGGGAATGTGGAACCCGTTTTGCACGGATTTTTCGCAGTTTTAAATGTTCATGGAGTATATTGTCAATGCTGCCAACACTGATACCCACTTCAATACTTAGCATTTCAACAGTAATATGTCTATCTTTTTCCATCAAATTCGTCACTATTTGAACAGCTTCCCGAGGCGGTCTTTCAGTCTCTCGCCCTTCATTTATCAAAGTCATCTTGCAATGACATCAAATGAACACACTTGATCACCAAGATCAGCTACCAGGTCCTCTTCTTTCACCTGCTTATAGCGTATATGAACAGTGCTTAACGCCCAGAGGCACCACAGCGGTGGACACTGATGATACATGAGATAATACGATATACTGGGGAAGATTTTTTTTTTTAAGGAAGGAAACGTTTCAGGTCTAAGTTTAGGGTACCTCCCCAGTTTATGCCATTTATGAGGACTGAGGAAAATCTGGAAAAAAACTTCTCTCAGGGAGTACGGTCCTGGCCGGATTCGAACCCTGCCCTGTCGCTCACGAGTCCGCGCCACCCGTGGCGGTGCTTATAGCGTGTGAAAATGCAGAACGTAAAGTTTTCTTTAGAAATATTCATGATTTTTCACCAGCTATTGACACAGGACTGAACTCAACAGACTGTACGACAGTCACTATACAGGTTTAAACTTACACTTATGTATTTTTAGCTTAAAGTCCATTGTTACCAGCTGCATTAGTTACATCCTTGTGTACATTATTGTCCAACAATGGATAACCTGGTTGCAAAACTTTTTGAATACCCCTCGTATAAGTTAGATGTGTTCAAAGATGAATATAGAACAGTGACATTAACGGTGCGTGTGTGGGGAAACCACCCCTTCATATTCCACTGTGAAGGATTGCTCATGTTTGGACAGAACATTGAAGGTGACCCATGTGAATTTGTTTACACAGGAAAACATCTCCATTGTCACTGAAGACAACAGAAATAGCTTTCTAAAACAACTGAGCATCAACATTTACAAGGTTTCTTCCAGCAGTTCAAATGCAAGCGCACGTGGAATGTTTTTAGAAGTATTTAAACCTTTGCCGTAGTAATGAGAGGGCAGTACTGGAGCCCGTTATCACAAGCCTTTCCATAAATGAAAGATCAAGGACGCTCACTCCGTCAAAGTTTTGCGGTGCAGAAATATTCTGACAACAAACTCCAAAGAAAGGAATAACGACATATGCTCAGCTATCACTGAGTCAGCACATCAGTCCACAGGGCTGTTGTTACAAACGCTGCCAGTGACTTCCAGAAGAGAGCTCGTCCACCTTACCCACTCTTCCCCTCTCTTGTTTCAAAACTGAAATCTGACCTTCGGGACCGGAGGTTTACGGACGATAGAATTGTAAAAGACAAAGCTTTGGTTTATTAAGGCAACTAAAATGTTAATCCAAACATGTCAAAAAGGTACTGAAAACAAATTATTTTGAAGATATGGTGTTTAAGAACCAGATCTAGAGCTCCACAAAAATACACGACAACTGCAGTAGCACGACACCAAAATCAAAAAAGAAGGGGCACTCTGATCCTTCTTTGAGGTCAGGTTGCTTTCTCGCCCTCATTACCCAAAAATGTTGATCAAAACAAAGTAAAGTAGTTTTGAATAGTCCTCGCTAATGAGCAAAAGATGCGCAGTGGTTTCTGGTCGAGTTCATTTTCTGTTTATACGTTTATAGGGGAATCAGGTTAGTGTCTCTCTTACTGCCGTACTGAACACATTGTAGGGACGGTTTATTGCACAGCTGTACCGCTCTCTTCTTTCTCGCTTGCAATTGTTTGTTACATTTTTGTAGCTCAGAAGCTACCCCCACCACAATTTTCCAAAATTACTCTCGCAGGTCGCTACAAGGTCATTCACCAAGAATACTACACTACTTCCCTCGTCCTCTCATTTTCCAGGTATTCGTATGCCCGAGGTAACCGTGCGTTCCGTTCACTAATGAAGTTTCTGCTATTTAAAGAGCTTAAGTGAATGGACTGAGGAGAAAGTTTTTGACTGCTTGAAAAGAAATAAACGTATAACAAGATTTTCAATAGATATTTTTGTGAGATGAACATACCTTTTAATTTGTATAACTTTTTTCGCTTCGATATATTTAAATGATTTATGATTTTTAAAAATGCAAATAATTGCAAAATATTCATAATGATCCAATATAGGTAGGCAAAAATAAAAATTGGCCCTACTGACCCCAAAAGTATGGAAACATGTTTAACATCTGGCTGTTAAATATGTCCACTCAGAATGAAAAGGCATTTTGCCTACCTTCCGGGCTCTGGTAATGACCAATTATTATTATTATTATTATTATTATTATTATTATTATTATTATTATTATTATTATTATTGTTGTTGTTGTTGTTGTTGTTATTGTTTCTCTAGCTCCTGGTATCCAGTGACCTAGTTTAGAAATGGTTGTGCTGTAGAAATAATTATGAAATTAGCATGAATAATACAGTAAAATGAAACAGATACTGCATAGAGATGAAGGTTACTATTTCTATTATTTCACTCCAATAACAAACAGCCTAACGCACAAATCAGCGCCGAAGCATATAAAGTCGGTTTCATCTATAGTATTAGTGTTTCGAAAAGATAAAGAAATTGTACAAATTGAATCTTCAGCATGACAAAACCGTAACCAGGATATTATTTTAATTTTTAAATATTGCGAGGAATACCCGATCGAGACAATGCATCTCACACAGAAGGGTTTAGTGATTTGTTGCAACTTTCACTCTATTCCCAGATTTGCCTCTCTCCGATTTCCATCTATTTCCAAAGCTATCTATTTTAGCTGGTCAACCAAAGCTTTTCTTCAAATCAAAAGGCGATTGAAGCTATAGCGGATAATTTTGCAGACTTTCCGGAAAACTTGTTCAGAGAGGGGGGTACAAATGTGCGATTTAGTTTTCTGGGAGAAAGAGGCGGGACTAGTGGAGGGGACCGATCCAAGGGATACTTCCGTATTAGCGCTATGTCTGAACAAGAGGCTGCGCCTCATCATCCAAGGAATCAGATGACCGAGATTTTATCCACACTTCGGGCACAGTTTGGAGAAGCTGCGGTTTTATTTACGAACCCAAGTGTTTGACTGAGTGGCGGCCATGATGCAATGGGAGTTCACAAACTATTCTTTCTGAAGAACCAGAATTTAGGAAAGCGTCTACGAAGTGCGTCTCACATCTCCTCACTAATGAACCGAAAGGGCATCAGTCAGAGATCGGTCTGCGGAAGCAGGTGCATAGTTTTTGATGCGAACTGTAACCAGGACTAAGACGTGGGTACAACCCTACACCCCCGAACGCCTATTTAGTGGTGGAAACTCTGATCAAGGCCAAAATCGCGTGTCAGCCGGATAAAGTTTTTGCGACAGTATTTTGGAACTCCAAAGGCGTGTTACTCATTGATTTCCAACACGAAGTCGCTGTGATTGGGGCGTATTGACGATCTGAGAGCAGCCTATCGAACAAAACACGTCGACAACTCATTGCTTCCGTAGGAAAACGGGAAGCCACACACAGCAGCCACAAGTCGGAATCAATTGGAGAACATTCATTGGAACCCTGCTTATGGTCCCGATGTTCGGAGACATTGGGCAGGACGACCAGAGATTGAGCAATAGGCTGTTGACATACCCAGGAGGGAATAATGAAAGTACCCATCCGGTGGAGGAAATTCCTGATGGGAACCTCAGTAAGAAATTTGTTGTTTATATTTCGGGTGATATGAGCCTTAAGAAAAAACACATAATATTCATTCCTTGTTAGATTTGCATCTACTTTTACTTTTAGTGAGTACCACTGCTCCAGAAGAAGTGGGGGGAGTTATTTTTGTCTGAGTTGCTACGTCACTACGACAGACGCTATTAATATGTTTATATTATTGTGTCTCCCTACTGCGGAAATTAGCGACAACAATTAAATACCGTGTTTGGAATTTTTCGATCAAGTCGATGGAGAAAGTTCCAACCAAATGAACTGTGGGATATGCGTGCGGGTGGACATTCACACCCGTGCATGGTACCGGAAGCATGGAAGGGGAACCCCAATGACGTCACAAGCACGCAGAGCTCGCCCTGGCAGGGTCTTATCGTCCCTGGGATCGCGGCGTGAGAGGGGGGGGGGGGAGAGAGAGGAGAACGCCGCAGAAAGGAAAAAAGTGAAGCTCTGGTTCTGTGCTAAATCGGTCAGCATAAGCGAATAGCGTCTTGCGATGAATTGTCTTCCAAAACAAGCACTGAAAGTGAATCGAATATAAACTGAGTTGCTTTCTTTTTAATTTATTAAATAAAAACGAGACACGTTTTCCGGATTTAAGAACGAATAAGGCAGGTTAATGAAACAGTGCGGTGTCCCCCACTTGCAGAAATATTTCAGTAGCTCTTGCAATTGAATTGGTTGAGATGTTGAGACAGCTTGCACACAGACAACTGAAGTTTGACGCTATTGTCAAACATACACAAGGATGTCTGCCTGCAGTTAAGAACTGTAATCTCGCAGTGAAACGTCTTTACACTACTGTACTTGAGCGCTACAGTTGTATGCTATCAGCCAACAAATCGTTGCTTAACCTGAAAGTAGACTAAAGTTTCCAAACGTGAGGTCTACTGTTTCTTATTGGGGGTTTCAAAATTACCGCATATAATATTTACAAGAGTCAAATAAAATCCTGCATTTAATCTCTTTCAGTAAATTGTTAACTATTCACTTAAGCACTATCTGAAAACGAGATCTGTTTAATAAAGAAAGGTTTTCACAAGTATAATTCTGTGCTAAAATTTATGTTTAAAATATTTTATTTACTTCATACAACAGCTGAGGCGTATACAATGTTTGTTCTTCCATAAAGTACAGTTGAACATGGTTTAAAATGTTTAAAGAGGAACATGAAAGGAAGGAGGACCCAGTTTGTGCTCTAAAGGAACAAAACGCTGCTGTCACTGTGACACAGATTGTCGAATAACACGTCCAGAAATTCTGAAAATTACACTACGTGGTACTCAAAGTGGATGTCTTGGAACCTACCGTGCGGAAACGCGGCTCAACTTTTCAGAAACACAAGGGACATTAAAAATTTATGCCCATTGTTAGATAATAACGTATACAAGAATGTAACTAATGCAGGTGGCAACAATGAACCTTAAGCTATCAAAATATGCATAAGCACAAGTTTAAACTTCCATAGTCACTGTCGTATAGTCTTTTGAGTTCAGTCTTGTGTCTGAAGCTGATGAAAAATCATGAATATTTCTAAAGAAAACTTTACATTCAGCATTTTCACACGCTATAAGCAGGTGAAAGAGCGAGGATTTGGTAGCTGTTCATGGTGATCAAGTGTGTTCATTTGATACCGTTGCAAGACGAATTCAATCATTTGAAGAACGGCGAGAGACTTTGAAAGACCGCCTCGCTCTGGGTGGTCTCGGGAAGCTGTGAACAAGAAAACAATTCAAAAGCGAGGAACTTGGTTCAGGAAAGTCGACATATTACTGTTCAAATACTAAGTATGGAAGTGGGTATCAGTGTTGGCAACATTGACAGTATTCCACGAGCATTTATATATGCGAAAAATCTGTTGAAAATGGTTTCCACATTCCCTAACCAATGAAGAGAAAAAGAGGAGAAAGGAATGTGCAAGGAAACTGCTGAACATGTTTCCATCAAATGGTCCTAAACGTTTGACAGATATATTTACTGGTGATGAAAGTTGGTTTTATTTCTATACCGCCCCAAATAAAGCTCAGAACTGCGTGTAGGTAAATGAGAATGACACAAGACCAGTTGTTCTTCGTTCTCGGAAGCGAATGTTCACTGTTTTCTTCAACTATGAAGGATCATTAGTAGTTGACTGTACGCCAGAAGTAATGACAATGAATGGAGAATACTATGACACTTATATTTTGTATGTTTTATTTGAAGAGCTGAGGCGGCGGCGTCCAAAGACAGGAACTGCAAGGCCGTTGCTTTTGAACTACAATGCGTCTCCTCGCAGAACAGCTGCAAATTTGAAGAAACTGCAAGTCGCCAACTGGTTGTTTTCTCTTGCATTGCTGGAAAAACTTTTAAACGAGTGCAGGATCTTGCTCATGCAATAAATTCAGCTCTGTTGACAATACCTAGGTACGAGTACCGTAGTGCTTTTGACAAGCAGTTGCAACACTGTGTGGAGAGATATGGAGAGTACCTTGAAGAATTGTGAGGATGAGTTTTAGAATTCGGTCGTTAGCTTGGACTTTGAGGTGACCGTAATGCCCCTCGTATGTGGAGTTTCTTTCAAAGATAATGAAACTTGGTTACGTTATTTCGATCCTCAGAGGAAGCTATACAGCTCTGTGTGAGAGTCTGCATCAACATGAACACAAAAGTGGTTGCTTCTGTTGAGGAAGCTACGGTCATCTCATTTTTCCATATTCAAGGAAAGGTTTGCTATACCTGCACACACACTTGGGGAACACTACAGAGATGACCTGAAAAATCTGCAAGAGCGCTCTTGAAAACTGCCACATCTCCTTGCAAATATTGTACCTGAAATCAATGTGTACCTATAGTCCACATTTAGACTCACGTGACTATTTCCTTTCCCCCAAATGCCGTTATGGGAGGCATTTAACATCATCACAAGCATCTCTGAAAGCTGCAGAGGATGTTCTGAAGGACCTGTTATAAAAGAGAATGAGTGAAGGTACGCTGTCATAAAAATGATTATATTTTTATTTAACAATATAGAAATATAATAAAGAATGCCGCTCATTTAGGTATTTAGTTTTTTAATTTACAAAGTTTCGTCAAACGTAATGTAAGGGTGTACGCAACTTTCATAATTTTATCCCATTTTAAAGCTTTTTTTTTCAGTTGTACATAATGTGCTTTTATTATGACGACAATGTGCTCATTTGATGGGAATTTGTTTCCTGCTACCCATTTCTTCATGTTGGGGAAGAGGACGGAACCAAACTGGGAGAGTTGCGTGATGAGAAGTATTTCAACTTTAAGTCCCGTATTTTGAGGTGCTGGCGTGTTATTGTGAAGGGGCAAAACGTTTTTCTTCGTCAGTTGAAGACGATTTTTCTCGATGCATGGCGGTTATGGTTTCGCCGTTTTTCAAAATGGCAATCTCACCTGAATTCTAAATTATCAGGTAGTCATCACCCGTTTCTAATTATTGTGTATCCGATCTCCGATATTCACCTGGTCACCAGCTTATCCAAATATCCAGATCTTCATTTTGCATTTGCAGCAGCCGACGACAGACTTTAAGTGGAACTCAATGTGCCCACACAACTGTCTTGAATTGTGTGGGCATATTGAATTGTGTGGGTGTGCAGGGTTGTGCGCACGAGGCCTGTCTTGCATTCCAGTTCATCAACAGTGAGCCAAAATCAATCCAGAATCAACCTCCGTGTTTTTGGGCGACCGCGATGTTTCAGTTTTTTGTGTCGCTGGCGAACACACTGGTGCAGTTGTAAACGGTTTTCTTGACCACATACCACAGTTAAACGTCTATGACACCTCCCTTCCATTAAAACCACGCAGTGCATCTTAACCACGTCTTTCTCACTTGACAACAAACGAGCACTGTCGCTACCATCTAGTGCGAGTACTAGTTCATGAATGAACTAGTCCATAGAATTACAACACACCGCTATTGTAGACATCCCTGGTACCAAGGAGAATTAGTTACACTTTCTCCCTACAGAGGGACAACTGTGGGACCTGTTTGTGCACGGTGGGTTGCAGACTCCCATTCCCGAACGAAAGAACGTCCCGGCACATGTTTGCATGCAGTTGAAGACGATGTTCCAGTAGATGCGGAGTTTCCTTCCTGATGAAACTTGACTGCAATATCGGCCCTGCTGCGAAAGTTAGGGTCATCTCTAGGAATGGTTTAACAGCATGTTGGGTCTCTAACTGGGCAATTGTAGGGTCATATCACAGAACAATGCACTAGCTGGATGATGCACGGCAATCAAACATCAATGTGAAGTGTATCCAAGGATCTTCAAAAATTTGTTTCCAGCATGTCTTTGGAGACTGACAAAGACGTTAGGACAACTGCATTGTATCCACTTGAGAAAGATTTAAAAATTATGATCAAAGGTATGTTGTCATAAAAGTTTTAAATTATTCTTTATAAACAGCCCTGGAATAATATGTTGCAATCTTTTCTTATGTAACACGCCTATGAGTTTTCTCATGTAGAAGAGTATATATATATATATATAACATTTATTCACTTTAAAATAATTAAAATACCACTAATCATAATACAAGGTGTTGTATTTTGTGATTGGGGCACACGTTGCTCATAAGGGCAGAAATATTTGGTCGTTGTGTAAAATTCTACAAAATGAACACATTTACTGTAAGGTATTTCTTTGCCAGTAGGAAGCGATCACCATGGCAACTGAACACACCTTGGCAGGGTCGTCAGCTTGTACAAGTTTTCCGCAACCACTTATAACTTATCCCTTTTCACGTTTGATAAAGTTTGGAAAACCTTTTAGTTAGTTTAACGACGTTATGTTGGAGCCACTGCAAGTTTTGACTGCTCGACTTTGGTAATGAAAGGAAGCTGCAAAGTTGAACCAGAGCCAGCCGGGCTGGCACCTTGATACCATCAGCCCCCTGGAAACTTACGCCCCATGATAAAAAAAGTTCAAGTGAAGTTTTTATTTTATTCTTCGACAGTCGTTCAAAATCTGAAATGAAATAAATATGTGTTACCGAACAAGCGGCCTCAGTAAAAATATTCTTAAAAACGCTGAACCTTTAATTTAGACGAATTATGACTAGGCGACAGTCTCTGAACAAAACACGTACAATCAATATCACAAACCATGTTAGTGACCTGAGAAAAGTATTTAATGACAAGTTTATTCCTTTCAGCTAGAAACTAAATAAAACCGTCGTAATAAACATAAGCGGTAAACAGGTGCAAGCAGGCGATACATGCATGCAAAAGCGACTGATAGGAATTATACTTCATCCCTTGTATTGCCCTGATTTTGTGCTCTCAGATTTTCTCCATTTGATAATGAAAATGTTCTTCAAAATTGAACGATTTTAATCACTTGAATAATAAGTTAGCAGTTTTTATTATAAACCGTCTTATTAATTGGAACAATAATTCAATGTACTGAACATTAACCAGTAATTTTTTATGCGTGGAGTTGGTACACACTCATAGATAATGCTAATTATTTTCTTCTTCTATTCGTCTCAAATTAAACTTCTGCATAGCGAAAAAACGTTATGAATCTACGGAGCATATCTATAGTACATTTTCGCATACAAAGGGTCATCGAGAAGTCACTCCGCAGTCGAGATTTCACTATTCCTGTGGCAGCACTGACCGCGCGCCGAGTGTACAGTTATTGTTCACCTAACCACAATCAACGGACTACTTGCTAAAAACCGGTTTCGAAGGAAGGGAGGAATGTCAACTTTCTCCTAATGGGTGCACATCATCCGAGTGGATTTTTTTTTTTTTTGATTGATTTATTTATGGACGCTCTTTAACATCTCAGGTCATCAGCGTCCCATTCAACTCAGGGCGAGAAACGGCCGACAATTTTTGCTCAGAGGCCTCTCTTTCAGGCTTGAGGTTCTTTTCCGTGCCGTAAATGTACGACACGGGACCCACGGCTTTACTTCCCTTCCGAAGGAAGCCATACTTACGATTTTTACGCCCGAAAAAAATCCATCGGTCCTGGCCGGGTTCGAACCCCCGATCTTGGGTGTAGGAAGCAAGTATGGTAACATCCGAGTGGAGAAGAGCAGATAAAAGCGTTCTGAGACCACAATATGAAGATAAATTTAACACACCAAATGTTTAATGCAGCAGTAATTCGGCCATCTGTGCTAAGTTGCCGCCATGGTTGCTCGGTATAAAACGTTCGTGCAATTATTTTGCATGCCAGTCACTTGAACAGGTATATGACGGTCGTGCTGGTTATAGACTTCAAGAGCGGATGGTGGAGGGGGGTCATATCGGTTAAAGAACAAAAGAAAAGTGGCACGCCATCAACGATTTAGTTCTCCAGTATTTTCTCCGCCCTTTATGGACAATTTTTCTTCGATAGATGCAGTACAAATTCTGCAGGTTTAGGAAAACTAAAAGGATTTACCATAGAAGATTCTCAACAAACGAATTTATCAGTTTGGTCAAGGTAATCGCATACGACCAGGTTAGAAGTAAAGCAGTATGGAGAAATATATTTAATAGCCTTTGGGAGAAAACACGTGAAATTAACACAAGCGGCCTATATAATAGTTTTCTGTCAGTTTTAAAGCACCTAATCCCAATCAAAATAATATTAAATATAGTTACCATCGGGCAACGTCGGTTCTGGCGGTGCAGTGGTAACCACACTTGAATTCTAAACCCAAGATCACGAGGTCAAACATGATGACTTTTTTTTTTCGGATGTAAATATCCTAAGTATGGCTTTCTTCGGAAGGGAAGTAAAGCCGTGGGTCCTGTGTCGTACATTTCCGGCACGATAAAGAACCTCAAGCCTGAAAGAAGAGACCTCTGAGCAAAATTTGTCGGCCGTTTCACGCCCTGAATAGAATGGGACGATGATGACCTGAGCTGTTAAAGAGCGTCCGTAAATAAATCAAATCAAATAAAAATCTGACATCGCGATGCATTTATTAATTCTGATTGGGTGAGTAATGATTATTAAGCACAATTAACTTAACTTAATCAAGCACACACCAACTTAGAATTAAATAAATAAATCTAATTTAAATATATATCAAATTATTTTATACATATTAAATACATTTCACTCAGCTAAAGTCAGGTCATGTGTGATGGAAGATTATGTATTCCATTGTGAACTATAAGGGGTAGGCACCATTATTTCCCTCAACGCACAGTAGAGATACGGTGTTGAAACAAATATTTATGAGATGAACGGAGCTCACTAGATTGGTGGAAAAATTGGAAGAGCGTGTGCGCATGCGTTTTAAAGCCAGCAAATACCGAGAGTTGGCCAATCGCTTATTCATGAGCATTACGTTACTCTGAAATTTTGCTTCCGTCTGCAGAAAGCCGGCATGAAGGTGTACCCATATGGCGATGATTCTTTGCTTCAGTCAAAGCATTTCGTTGGTTCAAAGAGTTTAAGGAGGTCCGTGTTTCAACAACAAAGCAGGGCGGTCCAGGTGTTCCAACCACTGCAGTGAATGAAACCACGTCATTTCTCGGGAAGATGGACAGGCTGGCAGACATGATACAGAATTCTCATCGCATTCCTCACGATCTCTTCACTTAAGACGCTTGTGGTGTGCCAGATGAGAGAGAGAGAGAGATTCTTGGAGGAAGACACAGTAGCTCAGCGCAAATCCCGGTCGTTACCCGAATTTTCATGTCTACTTCATTTGTTTTACTGTAGAATTCAGATGTCAAATGTTGTCTGTAATTTATCTCAGAATGTTTATTGTTAACGATTTTTCGCGCTAATGTGCAACTTTACCGGATCTTTCGCAAGACCGTCACTTAAAGCTAGAGTGATTTTTATTCGAATCTGAAAGTTTTATTAGTTACGCCAGTCATTGGCTGCAAAATTTGACCACAAATTGCACTGTTCGTCTCTTGTGAATTTAGAGCTATGAAATACGGCGACACTTCTGTGGCGTTCTGTTCCACAAATATTGAAATTCCAAGTTAGCTAGAACTGCACTGTTGACAAGTTTTACTACCCCTTTTCGCTCTTTTGGTCGATACCCGGCCTACGGTTCGCTGGCCAAGCGTGCCATTCTCCACCCGGGAACCTTGCCCGCATTACACGAGTTAAAAGATCAGAAAGAGTCAATAGTACGTTATTAAGTGTGGATTTGAATGGAAGGTTGAAAGGTGTTTTCATACAGCTATAGACAAAGGATAGCTGTGAACGTGATATACAATGTCGTTAATTAATTTCTAAGAGTAACACTAAAGGATATACAGCACAGGTAAAATACACAAATAACAGACTTTAATAATTTCTTTGTGGAATGTGTGACCTCTCAGTTCTGTGGTCTTCTTCATTAATTCCTTTTTTGAAACAGAGTCATAGTAGAGGACGCATTTACGATGTATTACCCTCTCGGTTCAAAAACTTCTGACAACATTCCACGCACACTTGCTGAAGAATTCGGGGCACTTACTTCTTGCATATGCAAACCACAGTTGTTTTAGAAAGCCCCAACCTTGCACCTGTCGCTGAGAACAAGGAAGATGTTTTCAGGTGTCAACACATCACGATCCTACCCCCAAGGGCGTCATCTCTGTCCAAAGGAAATAACTCTGACTTCTTCTTGAAGTAAAACACCGTCCAGGCATTCACTCCAAGCAACGGCGTGCTGAGATGTAGTGAGCGGGAGAAAGTGATCTAACTTTCTTTATTCATTTCAAAACCTCTGTAGAAAACGCCCTCCCTGCTACACAACACGTGTTCCATGTTACTGGAGGACTGTGTTACCAATCTCCTGTGCTTCAGATCGTCCAAAGTGACGTAAACTCTTGTCTTTTAAGTAACCGCAAAGGAAGAAGTCAAATCAGGAGGTCTCGGTGTCACAGGTTCTTGGAGATTATCCGGTCAATTAGCGCCGTGGATTTGCTTAATGTAGCGCCATCTTGTTGAAAATATGCATGACCCAGCTCTACATGGTCCAGTTGCTCAACAAACTCCATGAAAATTCGGCGGTAGTCTGCAGTGTTCAGTCTGGTCAAAAAGTATTGATCCCGCTGTTCTCTGTGCGGATATTGGACACAAACCCCGACTTTAACCGGATACAAAGTTGCTTCATCAATGACGTGTGGATTTTTGACGGCCCAATAGCGTGAGTTCTGTGAGTTCGCATGCTTCATCTGTTACCCGTGTGATGGACAGGATTTTGCACAATGAACGCCTGAAACCAACTTCAATATTTCACTACTTTGTGCTTATCTGGTTCTTGCAACTGATGGACGACTGTAACGCTACAGTGAACACTTTTCGCAGCTGTCTGACACATTGACCCGGTCTCCTGCGACAAAAGTTGACTCACTTTTCTTTCACTCACCAGAGATCCAGTAGTTCCTTTCGGGGGGTTTGCGAACAGCAAGTTCTCTCTAGTATGCCCTTGCAATTGGATTATTGCTTCACAAGGAAGAGTTAGTTGTTCATTTAATGTGTACGGCATTTTCACAGCGACTAGAACAAAATATCGAAAACAGCTGCTAACAATAAGGAATAAAGAATAAACAGGTGCACATATCTGGTAACAGGGAACCAAAACTCGCTTACTTTGACGTTAAACACAGGACATGGGGTGAATTTACAGCCGAACAAATAAAGAAAGAAACGTGATAGCTTTATATAAAGCACTCTAGAAGTTGGAAGGTGAGTAACTAGAATTTAGTCTTGGGTTTAAGTTGCTTATCCCACAGTTTAACCAAAAGGCAGAATGGTATCAAAAACAGCTATTGCAAAGTCTGTCTTCCATGAACGGTAAGGGTTGTTTTGTTACAGCATTGCATGTTTTACTCATTCAGACTTTTTAAAAATCTTGGAAGGAAAATGTTTACGCACCCCTTTTACAGTCCCAATCTGACACCACCAACTTCCGACTGTGAAGAAAAAGTCGCAGTCTACCAATAACATTTCAGAAAGCGTTAAGAGCAGTGTTTCATATAAAATACTGTGACAACTTTATGTTTCTTTTTAGTGACTCCAGTACCTGATACAGTTAACAATATAACGTTCGGAACAAACGCCTCGTGTAATGACGTTTGTTATATCAAGTCCCGTGTTTCGACACCAGTTTGAACAGGATTGTTGGTGGGGGAGCAATTGGACTGTATGGTAGTTGCGTTAATTAAGCTAAGCCCTCCGATTGCATATTTCGCCACGGCTGCTGCAGACCACCAACTCTGCTTCCACGAGACTCTCTCTCTAGGACTTTCCGCTGCTTTCTGGAAGCCGTAAGCTAGCCAAGGCTAAGGGGTAGGGAATTTAATATTGAATGCGACGATAAATAACGCTTCGTGATTTAGTTGCTGAGGTTGTTTATTCTCCCCAACATGAATAATTAGAGGAACTCGCGTCTCACGCCGGATCACGTGGAAAACACGTAAATCTGTTTGAGTTCACCCAAATGCTGCCTGATATGAAGAGAGTGCTACTTCAAGGTATTTAATGATTGATTGTCCAGCCTCGTTGATGCCGGATCTTGTACCTCGAACTTAGGACGTTCTTCCTATAACTGCCAGGGGGACGCGGCAGCACTCTCTTTATCTGAAGGAGACTGTCCCTTTTTAAGGCAAAATCTATTGGAAAACTGAAGCTTTCCCCTTAGAATATCGCGAAATATTCCCGCCAGTTCTGTTTTCACCATGCTCACGGTTCGTCCTATTCGTTACCCAATTTTGGTGAAGCCACACGCTCCGTTATTCGTCAATCAGCTCACTTCATACTGCGAACGGACGGACATCTGTCGAAAAGTGGCTGGCTTCTACTTTGCCTGCTGCGTAACAAAAGGGATTAACTTGCATTGCCGGACTTTTACAACCCCTGCCTTGCACGTTCAGAGTGAGATTCAATACTCTTTGCAATATTTCTTAAATATTACTAAAACACTACACAATCTTAATTCTATATACATGAATTTTGTAATTGAAGTTTTCTGTATACAGAAAGCACAAAATACCTGTGAGAAATAACAGAATCGTCGATTTAAAACTAGAAATATTAATTATCTCATTTACTGTGTAACTGGTGGGTACAGCTTTACACTATTAAAGACTAACATATATGTATGGCTCATCCAAAATCCTGCCACCAGACAGGATCTGTGTAAGTTACTTCATGTCAAGCGAAACGATTTTTATGGTACTTTTTAAGGAGATTAGTGGTATTCTGCTTTTGTCAAAATGCCTTCCTGGAAAGTATTAGCGAGGAAACAGCATTGAGAATAAAGATTTGCGTGTTATTGCAGAATTGATACTAAAAAGTTAAAAATGTATTTCTGATACACGGCCAGTGTGCTTGCTAACTATTAAGGTAGATATATATTAAGTAGCGGGCCTGTTCATTTATTTTCGAAGTAGTTTTCCCTCTCTTGAATCTTCCGGAACAACCACACCGTTCTTCTTTAGAGACGGCGCCAACGTAGCAAATTAAACCGACACCTTGATGGTTGAAAACAGGAAAAACACAGGGAGCCAAATCTGGACTGTATGGCGCGTGGGAGCATTGTCATGGTTAACAAATCCCCAACTCGAACTTAAATCTTCTTTCTGTTGGCGTTCTGAAGATTTTTTTGAACAAAGTGTGATGGTGGTTGTGATCTACATGGGAATGTTTACAATATGGCCACTCGCTGGGAGAAAACTTGTAACCAAATTCCAAATCCACTGAGGATCCTCATTTGGTCTCTGTGACTAAGGGTCGTCACCTTTGAGGATATCGTGGTAATGCCCGGAGCTTCCCATTGTTGAAACGATGAACATTTCTTGTTATTGCTGAGTAACATTGACACTGTCCGAAGAAATTTGTACTCCTCTGTACGTCACTCACAAATCGTTCTTCACATGGCTTCTATATGAGCAAAGTTTTTGTAAGCCTTGTGTGGGTCTTGTCTTTCAACCATAGGTGAAAGAAAAGCTCTCTGTAATTTTTCAACGCATTCAGCCCCCACTTGAATTATCGCACGAAAATTCTCTCCAGTTACCTCCATCTTAAAACATCAAACATCATTTTGTTGCAGCTGCCACTCTTTACAGTGGTGCCAACAGTAAACGTGTGTCACTCATGGATTCTTCAAATTAAATTTCTATAATTATTTTTTTAAATTTTAATATCTGCAATACCTACACGCTGATATCTGGTACCTATATCAGGGCGTATTATTCCACTGTCTTTATTATTTTATCTCACATTTTATATCCATTTTTAATTTGAATGTACAGAACTACGTTACTAAATTATCTAATAATTACAACAATATACAAAAACTTTATCATCATACTAAAACTATTAATTTAAATTTAACTATACACAACATTGTTCGATATGTAATTGTATATTAAAACGTTCCAAATTGAGTTTTATAATATTCAGTGTGCAAGTGCGTTCTTCTTCAGCTGTCGTTTGGCATCCTGGGGGCTCCCCACCATGTAGTGCTTCAAATGCCGACATCGTGTAATAAAGAAAATGTCTTATAGCTCAAATTTTGTCTTATTTGATATGCAAAGTAATCCATTTGCCACGAGGTTGCTGATATAAAAGTTTCCTGGTGCATAAACGTGTTTTGAACCAAGCGAGAGGACTGTTTTTGTTATTTCGAATGTTTTTGTGTAATATTCGTTATAGAACCGATTTCACAGTAATTTTATAGTTTTAACTCTAGAGGGCCAACACCTTTCTCAATTTCCTCAGCTTTGTCGCTAGTCTTAACAACTTTATCTTATTTCATAACTTCGCTCTACAGGTGCTTCATAAAACAAGTCTAAAGACCATGTATATAAAGTAATACGTAACTACGAGAATTGTTCCATAAAGAAAAATCATGCTTTTACTTTTACAACATATTTTTACTCTTGGTGCTTTTCTCAAAGTTTCCCCGTTGGATGCACCTGTTCCAGCGTTTTGCCAGTCATCAAAGGTATGCTGGAAACAACTTTTTGACATGTCCTTTACAACGCCTCCGACTAAATCTGAACTATACGGAGAGTGAGGGACAGACCTTACATTGACTTTTAAGAAATTCAGCAACAAAGGTCGTGCTAAGACTCATGCAGAGTTTTCAGGACATTTGTATATATTGCCCAGTAACAATTTGTTTGCGGGTACGATATTCTGGTAAACCATTCCTTCAATACTGAAAAATGAACTTTACTGTTTGTTCTCAGGATGTTTTTTGAAATAAACTTGCAACACCATTTTCAACTGCAAGCGAATGTTCTTTTGTTTGCGAACCCACCGTTCACAAACACGTCTCATGTGCAAAGTGCGGGTGACACTTAGTAAATGTTCAGAATTTCTAAAAGTGTTCTTAATGTTACTCGACGATTTTCTCTCGCAATGACAGCGTCATTGTTGACGTTTCTTCCGATATACCACAAAACGGAGGGCCGGGTTCATCTTCCTTTGAAATTGATTTCCTCCCCTCGTCAACTGTCTCAGAATTTCAGAGTAGCATATTGTTCTTTGCGTATCACCTCAATTTTGACACATCTTACATGAGGAAACCGGAAGCGTGGATACATTACGCGTTAAGCTACATAATAAATATTGCACTGCTAAATTTAGCGGAGGAAATTCCGCCAGCTGTAGTGAGCCGGACGACAAAACCATGAAATACTCGTTGTTTATGGCATTTATTAAACAGAATTCCGGTGAAAAGTTCGTTTTTTAAGCAAAATGCGATGTGAATGAAAATCTAAAGGCTGTTTTTAATTTCCGTATACTTCATTTAGTAGTTAGACAGTAAAATGAGATTACGTGTGCAAACATTATAGGTACATGTTGAAATTGTTGTACAAGGCCATGCAGAATTAAATAGTATTAATTAACGATAGATAAAGAAGCCTAAGCGATGTTACAACTTGTTTATTTAGCAATTTTCCGTGTTTTCAGCCACTTTGCTTAGTAAGCATGCGTGGAAAATAAGATATCCGCCTACATTGTATGTGGGCGTTTGCTACGCCATTAGATGCCGGCATTTCGGCGAAGTTTATCGTTGGCTAGTTCCATTATACGCCTACACCCGCAGCATGACAATCGTTGAACAAATTCCTGTCGCATCGGCGAAAATAAACCACCCTTGGCTTTCAAGCGCAACGTTCAAGTATTGGCAATTGTCCTCCTTTCATCCTGTACAAACTGTGATAATCGTCTGTCATCTGTTACACTACGTGACCATGGCAACACTTTTAGTAATTGATTTTACGGAAATAATATCGCATCTGTCTCAGCCGATTATGTTTACGTAAATTATTTGCAATAATCCACGGATTACAGAAGGCGTTGGCAACGAAAGGAGCAGAACACATCCGTTTTGTGAATTGCGCATGCGCTATTATCGGGCATCGAAATTAAATTACTTTAACAGATTGGACAGATGAAAAGTTCCGTTTTTGATGTTTCATTTTAAATGTCTATAGCAAGGTATTCTGCAAATTTCCCAATCTTCCGTTAGATAATTTAACAAGTTATAATTGTCATTTTAATCTATTTATACGTTACCAATTACTAACGCTGACGTTTTTATTACAAAATATACTGCTAAAACGATTTTTGGCGTTTTCACAAAGCAGTAAGTTAAAAAATAATGTTTCATTTTATAACGCGCGTAATATAATTTTTAAATACACTGAATTTAAACAGGAAAAGTTTTAAAGAGTTAAAAGGGGTCGCTTTATATAATTAAGAATGATAAAAAAAATTAACGGTTCAAAGTTTTTATGGCTATAGCTGTGAAAATAAAGAAATTTATTCTAAAAGCATTTTAATACTGCAGAACTAATGTTTATAATATTTCATAACTCTTTCCTTAGCAATATATAAATATATTATAAGAAATAATATCACAGAACTGAAGGGCTAACTCACTTATAAATACCTGGTTTAAAAAAAAACAATAACATGGAAATAACAATATCCAAAAGTAGTATATTCAATCAAGAATTATTATATTTTACAGGTGATAATAGTTAGCTTTACATTATTTTTATAACTCTAATGCGTAATGTACAATTCATTGTTGTCACTTCCGGTTATTGTCTGTGTGCAAGCGCAAGTAGAGACATGTTCAGTTCCGTCTACGGCAAAATGGATGTGGTGCTTTCGTCTCAACAAATGTATGTTGTTCTTTATAATTCAGCTCAAAGATGGTTTAAAATGTTTACATTTAATTTCAGGCGCTCCGGTTTATACTTTAACGGAAGAATAAAGTTCCTTATTGTGAAACACCTCAGCAGTTAACGCCATGGGTGGCCGAGGTCGTGACCGGGAGGTCTGCGGTTCGATTTTCGTTAGTTCTCCCCGGCTGAGGTTTTATTTGTTTTTTTCCAGGTTATCCTCAGTCCTCACAAATGGCAAATGCCGGAAAGGCACTTTAAACCTGGGTCTTTTTTTCCTTTAAAAATAAAACATTTTTCCAGTTTATCATTTCATCTTATGTATCATCAGTGTCTATCGTCTGTGATGTCTCGGCAGTAAACACGGGCGTTAAACACAATTTAAAAATATATAATTTCGAGACTATATGATTCCGTAACAATACAGAATAGCTCGTAAACATTGTCGAATTGCATCGCAAAAGAGCAACAAAGTATTATAAGTTTCTCGTGAAATCATTTAATATCTGCAGAAGAATGGACGCACTGTTTTGAGTAAAGAAAGAATATATGAATGTAGAAATGTACAGTATAATGAACAAAACTGAGGTGAATCACTCTTGATGAAAGTGCAGAGGATGGGTCCCAAGGCAGCTATCTGTAGCAGCTAGACTGCTATGTTTGCGAGGTGTTTTTCTCCACTGAACTGTGTCAGCACCCATCGTCTTCAGCAAAAAATCAGGACTCAGACCACTGAGAAAGTAATTTTGGTGATCTTTTGGCATATCATTGCCCGTATTTCTAGGAAAAGTTTCATACTGTGACATACTGGTGATCAAGTGGCATTGGTATCATTTGAGCTAAACCCGAGAACATATTTATTTATTTTTTATACCGTTTCAAATTTGGGAACATCTGGAAATGAGGCGCGAGCAGGCTCCGGGCTTCCAACGGCAAATTACATTCACGGCGTCAACCTGTGCGTTTAGTAAGACTGTGGTTATAATTTACAAAAATCGAACGGAACGCCGAAATGTGAATACGATCTTAACGGGAGAAACATGCAAAGTGTACGGTGACTGACGAAAGAAAGAGAACGCTGAAGGAGACCGGTGTCCCACGTGATTCCTGAGTCAAAATAATCAATGGAGTGGCGACACACAAAGTGAAAGCAAACCGGACACTTGCTATTGGACAGACAGACGGGGTGCTGTTGGTGAACTTTTGCTGCCAGCAACACAATCAAATAAAAAATCCCAAGGAAACTTCGTCGTGCTATCCAAACAAAGGGTGTGAAATGCTTTCAGCTTGTGCCGTACTGCTTCATGACAATAACTCAAGAGTTGATCCACTCTTTTGGCTGGGAGGTATTCGATCATCCGCCATACAGTAAGGACCTTGCACCTAGCGACTACCACCATTAGAAGATCTTCCTTGGCGGCAAGCGTTTCGACACTGAAGAATTAAAAACGACCGTGAAGAACTGGCGGCAGAGTTCTATGAACAGAGTAACCAAAATCTGGTTGTTCGGCACGACAAATGTCTAAATTGTATAGAAAAATAGAACATTGTATGTAAATGCAGAAATTAAACGTCATTTTAACAAAGCGTTACTTGTTTCGCTTGTATTTCAAAATGAACCTGACTTAAAACTATCTCTCACCTCCCGACAATGCCCGTCCACTTATTGCTGTCCATAAACTGAATGATCTAAAATTTGAGGGCACAAAATAGGCGCAATACAGTCCAAACTTGGCTCTATTTTTATCTCTTTAGTCCTTTGAAAGAGCATTTGCGGGGATCGCAGGTTGCAGCGTTTAAGCCATTGCGATTGTACCCATGAAAATATTTTTGAAAATTTTCTTGAAATCTCCATCTATTCTACCTACCTACTTGTGTGTAAGCTCTAACGATCGCAATTTTGTTTTTCTCAAAGAAATTTGTTACATGCTAATGAAAAAATTGTTTCCGAAAATCACGAAATAAGACAAGAAGGAGTAGGTTTTTACCTGAGACCCAAAATTTAAACATCGTTCTAGCGGCACCAATATTTCCTTTTTTGCAACGAAACTCGATATATACCATTTAAATAAAATGAGAAAAACATTATATGAAAATTAAGAAAATCGGGATATTAGGAGTAGGGGCTTACTTGAGATCCGGGATTTAAAAAATGAGAGTTAAAGCGAAAATTGAAAATAGCTCTAGCGACCACCCGAATTTTTCTTTTTTCTCAACGAAACTCGGTATATGGCGTTGAGATTAAATAAGAAAAATTAGTTTGTGAAAATCAGTGAAATCAGACTATTTGCAGGGGGGTTTATCCAAAACCTAATTTAAAAATCGCTCTAGCGGCACCAATTTATGTTTTTTGACAACAAAATTCGGTACATATCAATTAAATGCAATATGAAAAAAAAAATCTGAAAATTTGGGTAATCGGGCCTTTAAGAGCAGGGATATACTTGAAAACCGAAATTTAAAAAGCGCTCTTGCGTTTAATTTTATCTGTATTGTTTTAAAATAGAAGGACAACGTAACTTAGCACGTAAACTGTATTTATAACAATGCATATGTTTTATATTTAACAAAAGTATCGTCATGAAGAAAGCAAATGTGAAATATTAATGTAATATGTGTTTGAGAATTATATTTGTATGTAAGAGCGCTCTGTAATATCCTTCAGAAAACTTTGCGTTACATGTTAATAACATTTAAATTAAATTTCAAAGCCACTGAAAATCTATGTAACTTTCGATTGTTTTTATTTACTTAGTACATTGCAATTGTTTTTAAATAGTAACATGTTTTTGTTTTATTGAAACATATGAACATCATCTTAAATACACAACGTAACTCGAAACTTTCCGTTATTTCCCTCTATTTTAGTGAATGTAAAGACGATATCAAGGGCTCAGTTCATAAACATGGCTACATTTAAAAATACTCACACAGTATAACTTTGTCTATCAGTGATAATATATTTATTTTAATTAATAATATAGGATTAATTCTTGTAGTTTAATCTCAATAGTAGTAGTAGTAGTAGTAGTAGTAGTAGTAGTAGTAGTAGTAGTAGTAATAATAATAATAATAATAATAATAATAATTCTAAAAATATGGTTTCTATTTTTAATATTTATAGATTGCAAGAACTCTAATTTTGTTCCCCTAATACCACACAGTAATGCCATGACTTATTTCATTTTATCAATTAATGAGACGGTAATTTGGATTTTATATTCATGTTGAAGTTAATCAGTCTACTGAGAAATTCGCTTAGTTTACGCACCTCCTGCATGATGCACGTTTTCTAAAAGACGAACTTACAGCGTATGTAAGATAACGTCAGGTTTTCTTGCTGTTCCACACCGGAATCAATATTACAACTGATGTTGTCATATGGCGCTTCACAAGGGAACAGCTTTGCTCTACTGTGTAGAAACATTCTCTCACTTGTTTGTCTGTTGTCATGGCTACCTTGTCGCTTCAACTTCAGTATCGCTTACTTTGCTTTAATGTGTTTCAACGGAAACTGACCTATTTATCCAAATTGTTGTTCTCCTGCGCAGGGAAAAATAAAATTATATACTTCAATAAGGGGCGTTCGGAAATGATTTAAAATACCAGTGATTTATAACTACTGCGCAATCCATTCATAGGATGACGGTTTGCTTGTCGTCAAGTAGACAAAAAAGTGGCAACTACTGGTTTTTATGAGAGGGTCAAAACTGCACTAATTTATAGATGTTTAGCTTTGTCAATGTGGCCGTCCGTCTCCCAGCAACTGATAGGCGCAAAACCTGTTCAAGTTTGTCGTCCACTACCGGAAATGCTTAACGAAGATCCGGAATTTTTTGAGAAGTCGGTGACTGAGGTCATTACCACACACCAGAGAAGAAAGTTCAGACACTTTAAGTGCACTGCTTAGGAACTGTAACAGCAAGACCCTTGCACGACTTGCAGAATTCAACAACACTACGACCGCACCCACCTATTCACCAAAACTTGCTCCGTTTAATTATGCCTTATTCCACAACAGGAAGGACTCACTGATTGGTGAATAATAAGGTACAATAAACCGCTATTATAAATTATGTAAACCAGTTTTAATTTTATAAAATTAACCGTATGGAAATCACATGTACGTGTATTTAAGAAGAAATTGGCATGGACCTTCTTAGCAGCATTAACTAGGTTGTTTGTATTATAACTATAGCTTGCAGGAAGAAATAATAAATCAAGACAATGCCAGTCTCAAAAAGAGTTTTAATGTGGGCTGCTATCGGAACCAAGTAGTAACTTCCCTTTCTACAGTTTCATCGTCGAGAAAATGTTCACCCGAGGGTTGAAAGAATGAAAGTCGCTGGGGGTGAGGATGTTCTAACTTGTTCTGTTGGCATTTCTGGGGGCACGCGTTGTCATGCAAAAGTAACACGCCTTTGGTGAGAAGTCCAGGTCGTTTCAGTTATGACCTTAAGATTTTCAGTTTGTCCTTGAAGGTCGAATTCCTACGTGATCCCAGAAGCTGTATTGTTTCTCAAAGTGTTTCCCCCGCCACTGAAGCATCCACGCCACTCCTCGTATGCTGCGACCGCTTCTTTGGCGACCTCGAAGTCGGTTCTTCACAGTAGGGAACAGAAAGGATGTTGTCAGGTCGGACTATAGGATGGATGACTCATTAGTTTTGTCTCAGTTCCTTGCAGAAACTCCATTGTTACATTAGCGGCATGAGCTGATGCATTGTCATAGTCCAACAAAATCTCCTTAGTCCTGTCTTTGGACGCCGTTCTTGAATTTTCTGAAACACTTTCAGAAGTCAAAACTTCTGTGTACATTTTGCAGTAACAGTTCGCTGGTTGTCACTTGTGGAGAAGAAAGAGGCAACCATTTTCTTTCCCACACTCCTTGGCCTCTTCACTTTGACAGGTCATCAGGGAAACCCTAAATGGAGGACTGACGTTTTGTTTCTGGATATATCCACGTTTCGTCACCAGTAACAATATCTGAAACACGGAGGGACTTTCCACAGTTAAATCTTTGCAGCATTTCTTGGCATCACTCCACCCTGTGGAGCTTCTCTGCTTCAGACAAATAATGAGGCACCATCTTGAAGAATTTTTTTTTACATGAAGATGGTTGAAACACTCCACGAACTGATCACTAATGGTCTTGTAGTCTTGGATCTTCGCTGATTATTGTTTACACTGTTGTTGTTCCGCCTTTAAGAGATTGTCACCCACTCTTAAGTTCTCCAAACCGTTGAACGCAGTAACACTGAAGGAAAAATGTCCACGAGAGCCCCCCAGTGCTCAAGTTTTGTTTAAGCCACATTTAAAACCGTACAAGAAAATGCTCTTTCTGAATCTCCATTGTACTTATAAAAATGTTCACTCTTTCCATACTTAAAACATAAAATGTAGGAAAAGGAATAACACAACCTGCTACCATAGCAGCAACAATAGCTCACAATTTCGACCTAACAACAACGCTTTCCCCAGTGCTGCCAATGTTCCATGTCTCAATACTTATCTAGTGAACTCGTATACATTTATTTGTTTACTTTTATTAAGTGGGCTTTTCATCCACTATACACTCCTAAGTTGATTCCGTGTAGTTCCCGCGATCAAGAGGTGACAATGTGTCCCATATGCTGATACATTTTAATGTTAACAGCTCTTTAATTCGTTTATAAAGAACTCATATATCCCTTTATTTTTTAAACAGATAATTGGTGGAGTAATTTGATCCGCTCTAAAAAGCATAAGAGATTTTCGCCATACAGGAGCGCTAATCAAAGCATATTTGAGAACGTTGTGGAACGGTTCCCTTTCCCCTCAGTGCAGCCTGCACATGCAGGAGGTTGGGAATTTCCTCACTAGTTGCATCTCAGCGCTTTGTCGTGTTTTCCTTATTAAATTTGGTTGCGGGTAATTAAAGGGGAAGTTTCGTTGGGTGTGATATTTCAGAAGTTTTAGGGCACAGTCAGCGCCACGCAAACTAACAGAAGATACAAAATATTTGATAAATAATATAAAATGGTTGTTTTTTACTTTACGGACTAACCTCAAAGAGACTCTATTGAATAAATTCACCAACTCTTTTTATTTATTTTTGAATTTATTTCCCCTACCCTCGATACAAAGTTGCACGCTCTTGCCGAGTTTCTTCAGAGATGTTATCAACCTGCTTTTCGCAACAACTTTTCCCAGATTAACAACTGATGACTCTCTCAGTTTTTCCTTAACAATTACCTAGTTTTACCACAAATACTATGGCAAAATTTATAAAAATTCGCTCAAAATACTTTAAGATATTTTAATATGCTAATGATATTAGTTAAATAATACATAAAAATCACATGTAATTATTCAAAATGCACACTGTCCTTAAGTCTTGGTGGCCACTCATCTATGCAACACCTCCATCGGGAAATCTGCTCCTCCTTTCCAAAGAGAATGCTTCAAACTTTCAATATTTGGATGTTTCTTCTTGCAAGCTTGGACCACAATTTGTAGTCCAGGGGGTTTACGTTCGGACTTGCAAAAGGCCAATCCGAGGTCGGAATTGACCTCAAGCCACTGCTGGGTTGTCCAGGTATTATGTGCTGGGACTGAATCCCGTTGGAAGCTTCAACTTTGCCCATGGAAGAGGTCGCTGCAAGTTCTTGACTAGTCTCTCCAATACTGTCCCTAGTACACTTTGGCCGTTGTTTCGACCCCTCGGAGATATGCAGTTTGTAGCTCACACCCCACCACACACCGCCACGGGTGGCGGAGGTCGTTAAGGCGGGGACTCGTGAGTGGGAAGTCTGGGGTTCGAAGCCCGCCAGGAGCGTCCTTCCTGACTGAGGTCTTTTCCAGGTTTTTCTCAGTTCTCATAACTGGCATATGCCGGGGAGGTACTCTAAACTTAGGCCTGGAGCGTTTCCTTCTAAAAATAAAAATATCCTTTCCCAATATACCAGTTCATGCATTATTAATGTTCATCACCCCCTTGGTGTCTCAGTAGTAAAAATGGGCGTTAAACAAGATTAAAAAAACACCACAATGCCATAACAGATGCAGGATGATGGCCCCTCTGAACCCTTGGAGCCTTTTCAGCAGCATCTGTTATTTTGGGCACTGAAAGTCTCCTCGACACTGAAATCTTTTACATTACTGAAATGTTTTATTCGATGACCATCTGCTGCCTAACGCTGAAGCAATTCGTTCTAATTTGAAAAGCATCTGGTGCTTCAGTTCACCTGTGAGGACGTTTGTAAAGGTCACTGGTCAATGTGGGAGACAGACATTTTCAGCTCACCGTCTCTGTACCGGATTTCTTCGCACAGTGCGTGGTCTTTCACAGTTCCAGTCTCCAGGAAGCGTTGGACACGAACCTCCTGCTTATTTTCAGTTTCTGGGGATTTGCCGACCTTGTGCAAAACTACACGATTTTCGTAATCGCCCCATTCCATGTTGATAACTAACACAAATAACTTTCCGCTTTTGCAGCTGAACTCTCCATGACTCACCACCAGCACCACAACTCAGGAAAATGCAGGAGGCTGTTAGAAGGGAGAAGACAGTCACCCTCAAAAGCTGTCACAGTAGCACTAAGCAGAAACAGGAAAAAGTAGATCTTAACTGTACGGTAAGTAGTTCCTGCTTCTTGCGAAATTCTTTTGTTTTTAAAGCGATATGATTATAGGAATTGTCATGGCGAAGAAGCTACCCAGGCTTTTGTGTGTTGTTGTTTCTGCAGTGCAATGGCCCACACTTCGACAATGGTTAACCTTCAATGAAGACCGAGCGAGATCACCGACATGTCTTTGGGTAGTAAATCCAATTTTCGTCACCTAAGGCACATTAAGAGCTGTCATTATCAAAGCGATGACATTTCACTCTTGTTTCCCTTTATTCTTCTGTGAGATTGTGGGGTACCCAATCACAACAAAGCTTCTTTACATGAAAATATTTCTGATACCTGCACAGATGAATGGTTAGAGACTCCATATAAATCACTCGCGTGTTCACTCTTCACTATGGCTTCTAAACGATCAATGTTTTCATCTATCACTACTGTTGCTGGACGCCTCGTGTGCTCTATGATTTTCCTCGTTTAAACTTTGCAAACCAGCTGTAGACTTTTGTACGGGCGGCGGTATTCCTGCTGGCTACGGCCCCACTTAAATTCTCTCCATCTTAAAACATTCAGTACGACACAATTAAGCTGCAATAATGGATGCCGTGTGCTAACTTCCTATGGTATTAACAATAGGAAACATATCTACAATATGTCGAGAGATGATCTTCAGCAAATGCAATGACAACGTTCTTCCACATTCATCTCAAGATTTTCTCAGAAAAAGCAAATGGAAGATTTTCCTCATTTTTCGTGTTCATCGTCGGTCCTGGTGTAGTGGTAACCATACTTGCCTCGTAGATCCAAGATGGCGGGTTCACCCGGCCAGGACCGATGGATTTTTTCGGGGCGTAAAAATCCTAAGTATGGCTTCCTTCGGAAGGGAAGTAAAGCCGTGGGTCCCGTGTGGTACATTTACGGGACGCAATAAACCTCAAGCCTCTGAGAAAAAATTTATTGACCGTTTCACGCCCTGAATTAAATGTGGCGCTGATGACCTGAGATGTTAAAGAGCATCCGTAAATAAACAATTATAAACAAATAAATAAAAAATTCGTGTTCATTATATGTTGCCCCAAGTAATTTTTTCCTTTACCACGACTCTAGGATGAAATCGGTGAACGTGAAAGGCCGGAAATGGAAGTGAACAGCAAGTCGGAAGTAGAAGACGGTTATTTGAGTTAAGGGCTGCTAAAATATAAAACGATAATGGCGTTATGTATTAATCTTCACAAATTCAGGTTAGCTTATGCATCTACTGCGTGACGGAATAAGAACCTTTGAGATAACTTGTTTCTCTGCAAGAATGAATACCGTACATAAGACAATGTCTATGTAGTCGCATAGCTCCATCAGCACACAACCCCGTAATGTGAAAGTTGCTACCTGCACAACCATGGCGACTGACTTCTCCCTGTTCAAACCGCACATTTCGCTGAAACGCGTACGCCATGTGTCAAAAATTATAAATACATAAGATAATACATACTTTACTTTACCTCTTTTAATGGTACATAATGAATGAACAACCAGATTACCAGCCCAAGTTATACACCGACTGCGTCTGCCTTGGCAAGAATTCTATTTTCGCCCTTAACCCATTTTCATGCCAACAATTCCGAAGAAAGAGAAAGAGTGGGCGGCAGTTGGCAGGCCTAGAGGTCGTTTCTACAAAAGTTATGGCCCGTTCCTACTTCCTTCATGTTTATCAGACTTTGAGCAATGCGGTACAGAGATCGATTCTCGTTTCCAGGCAAATATCAAAAATGCTTCTTTTTACATTCACTTCTCTGAATTTGTTACCCACCCCGGGCATGCTTTTATTTTGTGACTATTTCTGTTCAACAAAGAATGATAAATTTTGTGACACGTCTAATTTTGAGGATGTTCGCAAAGTGGTTCCTGATTAATGCAATGCACCTGTCCCAGCGTTTCTGCCAGTCTTCAAAGACATGTTGGAAAACTTTTTGACAGGTTTTTCAGAATCTCCTCCGTTGCCTTCATCACTGCTCCTGATAATGGAAACGTTTCTTCAAATTGCAGAAAGGCAGAAAAGTCACACAGGGCTAAACCTGGACTATAGACAAACTTCATGTTGATTTTTGTGACATATTCAGCAACAATTGCACTGTGCGGCTGTGCATTAATATGTCACAGTATTCAGCTTGTTGCCTTTTGTAAGTGCTGACATGACCTTGTTCAGCAGCAGGTAAGCTAGAAAACTTTCCCAACAGAAACAACGTTTTTTGTACCGCCTCCTTTCATAACAAACATGTCTCAAGTTGCACACCTCTTATAGGTGAGAACAGGAAGTGAGAATATGTGTACATTAAGCTGACAAATTTTGTAATTAAATTTTAGCGCTAAAAGTATGCTTGTAAAAAATTATCTTTTTTTTATTTAACAGCCTTCACACCAAGCACAGAACATAACCGTCTGTTGGTGAAGTGCTGGTTTCGGTTGTTTGCAGATAGATTCACGAGTTGCCAATCAATTACGACTGTGTTTTGTAGATGATCAGCTTATCAAGAATAAATTCTTCTGTTGACGTGACAACAATACAAAGCAGCAGTCAGATTCTGATCCTAGCTAGGGGGTTGATGTCAGTTATCACGTGTCTGGCTCTTGTTCGCGTCAGTTGTTGCTAAGAAATGCTCAGTTTAAACATGTAGAGCACATAACTCGTATCTGACAGGGTTATTATAAATGATTGAAGTGCCTTCATACATTTATTGCTATATTATTTACACATTTTCACAAAACTTTACACGTATAAAGTAAAAATGCAACATGTATGCCCCCCACTGATTCTGCAGACGTCAGATTCTTCTTACACACGACGCAACATTAATCTGTTCAAATTGTTGATAAGAGCTCACAGCTCCGGTAGGCACAAACACTGCTCTTTGCTACAGCAAAAAAAAACACATGAGGTTGGTTCGAGGGAGCGTGGAGGCCATGAGAGGAATTGCTGAGCATCATCCCCAACACGACCGATCTCAATGTGTGAAATTTGTGATGGAAGTGGAGTGCAGCTCCATCCTGTTGGTAGAGAAAATCCACAGTCTGCATTCAGCTGCCGCATGAACCAATTTTCCAGCAGTTCCAGATAAATGTGTCCTGAATTGGTTTCTTCGAAGAAGAAGAAGAAGAAGAAGAAGAAGAAGAAGAAGAAGAAGAAGAAGAAGAAGAAGAAGAAGAAGAAGGGACCACAAACTTGTCTCATCTGTGAGACTGATCAGAACACACCATTAACTTTTGGCGAGACCCGATGGCGCGGGTATTTTCTGAGACCCGAGTCTCACTTTGCATGCTGCTTCAACACTTAAGACAAGTCTCTGACCAAACTGTGCAGAAAGCTCAAAGCGTGGCCACTTTGTCAGGGCTTGGAGAAATTGCAAGCAGCGAAACTTCTGTTGCAAGATTTGCCAAACGGTCGGTTGTGGAATGTTCAGCTCTCTGCTTACTCTCTTTCTCGACTTCAGTGGGCTACTTGGCCGCACGCGTTCAATCACTGCAGGCGACCCACTGACTTCTCCTCACAAAATTGTTGCCTACCATCACGGAATGGAGTTGCCAGTTGGAGCATCGTTTTTAAAACTTCGTTCTGAAGTGTCGTTGAACTGCTATGACCACATTCCGGAAGTTAAGCGAAATGCCTTTTCTATCTGGGTGAATATACTTGACAGTCAGATAGAAATGAACATATTTCTGTACGTTTAGGATCGGTAAGTGCAGTTTTCATTTTACCTTTTTTTTTTTTTTGCCTGGTTTGGCTTCTGTTGCCTATTTTAAGGTTTAAAATATTTTTGGCACGTTTTGGATTATTATTATTGTTTCTGCAATTATTTACATAATTAAAAAGCACACAAAGAATTTCAATATATGAAAGTGAAAAAAATTATAAAAATTAAATGCCATGTTCGCCCTATAAATCTTGTTATACATTTGTTTCTTTTCAAGCAGTCAAAAACTTCTTCTCAACCCATTTACTTAAGCTCTTTAAATAGCAAAACTTTCATTAGTGAAAGGAATGCAAGCTTACTTCGGGCATAAGAATACTAGCAAATAGAGAGGATGAGGGAAGTACTGTAGTTTTGAATAGTCCTGGCAAATGACCTTGTATCGATCTGCGCGAAACAATTCTAAGAAATTTATGGTGGGGTAGCTTCTCAGCTGCATAAATGTAACAAACAATTGCAAGCGAGAAAGATGAGAGCGGTACAGCTGTGTAATAAACCGTCCCTACAATGTGTTCAGTACGGCAGTAAGAGATACTAACCTGATTCCCTATAAACGTATAAATGGAAAATGAACCCGACCAGAAACCACTGCGCATTTTTTGCTCATTCGCCAGGACTATTCAAAACTACTTTACTTTGTCTTGATCAACATGTCCATGATGTCCTAAAAGGTGTACTGTTGTAACTGATATGAGCTCTTCCGAAATAGTTTGTTTTAAATATGTTCTAATCACTTCAGTGGAAGTAGAACGTTCTCTTTCCATGATGAAAAATGTTCTCTCTGACTATGACAGTTGATACCGTGAAAAAACATCTTGTTGTTGCTTGTAACTGAGAAAAGTAAGTTTAAGTACTTTAATTATGTGATATAAAATTATTAAATATGTTAAATAATTATTTTCATTAATATTAAGAGATATTACTCTTTATTTTCACTTTTAATTTTATTTGAAGTGCCTGAACCTCTATTATGACAGACTGATATTATTGCAAGTTGACCTTTGTCCCTCTCACACTTTACTGTCTTAGAACGCTTTTCTTTTGTTCACAAACACGCCGATACACTACGTTTTGTTCGTTTCTGGTTGTTTATTTGGTTTCTTTCTGCTACCCACGTTTCTTTCACTTTGGAAGTTTCTGGAAACTGATTCAGTTCCCTACGTGTCCTGACACAACTACCCGATAAACTTTATCCACTGTCTTTCTTGACAGTGCGCACATTCCTCTGCAAAATGCACAGTGTTCGCACTAACGACAGCTGATAGTAGTGCTCTTCTAAATAATTTTTTTATAGTTTATTAATTTTGAGAAATCAATTACTTGTATTTACTGAAAAAAATAATTAACCGTATTTCTGTAAAACAGTCTCAAGCTTTCGTTTTACTTACAAGGCGACGAAGTTGCTTATAGGGATTCCCTTTCAGTCACCACCAATTGTTTATTTATTTGTTTTATCTACGGACGCTCTTTAACATCTCGGGTCATCATCGTCCCATTCTATTCAGGATGTGAAATAACCGATAAATTTTGCTCAGACGCTTCTCTTTCAGGCTTGAGGTTCTTTTACGTGCTGCAAATGTACGACACGGGACTCACGGCTTTACTTCCCTTCCGAAGGAAGCACGCACTTTCAAAATAAATAAGTTAACTGATATTTAATCTATTGGCAGTACTAGACGTTCCCTGTGCTCTACTTCTTTCCTAACGTCTTCCTGCTGTAATTTTTCAACGTGTAGAACGAAGGACTCCTTGTCTTAATGCGTTACGTTGTCTATTTCTTCACACGTCTTTCACATTAAATATCCTATGTTTATTTGCAACCCCCGCTTTAGTTGAGACCATACCCTCTCAATTGGAATAATGAGGCAAGCATGTCCTTTTCATTAGACAGTTGGTCAAGTTCTACATTTTTGAACGGTATAAGATATTGCAAAAGTTCACTTGCCGAAAACTGAATTCCCTTTTTTGCAACCATTGAACGACGTTACTTTTTCAAAGTGATATATTAGGAATTATAGTGAGCGAATGATAAGGTACATTATCTATTATTATTATTACACTTCCCTCTTAATTTAGGAAGTCATTCTTTATGTTGAAGCTCTCGTTTCCTCAGGATGGGGTTGGTTTAGAAAGAAACGTCTATTGCTTTCCTGTGTTCGCCGATCTTACGTGACAAATGACAAGGAATTCCCAAAGGTACCTTCCGTCCATTGTTATTACAGGAGTCTTGCCAAATGCATTTTTGAGTATGATTAACGTAAGTTTCATGTAAATAAAAGATTCATCTTGTGTCACCAGAAATTCAAATTTGATACATTGTGCGCAAGAATTTGAACCTTGCTGCCACAATATCATTCCTACCCATTAAGAATGTATGTCCCTCGTTTGTATTTCTGTATTTGAAGTCTAAACTGTTGGACGATTTACAGCCTTTGTATAAAGTATTGACTTTTTCAAACGTTGGTAATTTGATCTATTGTTGGAAAGTCAGTTTCATCCTAAAATCCACAATCATTCCTTGTCAAAGTCGTTTATATATGTAACTATGCTTTGGTGGTTACACATCACACCAGGGTCAGATCTTCCGACCTCAATGACACAGTATTTTTATTTACTTCACAGCCTCTACTGTTAGACTTTGCCACTTTTTAAAATCAAGGTTTTGTCTCTTTTCCCGAATATTTGTATACATTAAAATTACTTCTCTTTTAGTACCAGCACTCGATTAACACAACCAGATCGCTCACATGGAGGAACCAATGAAACTAGTTCATCACGTATTGAGCTAACCATTTTTGAGAAGTTAAATTTTAGGGCTATAATGTATTTATTTACTTTTTGTGTATATTATTCGGATAAGTTTTATGTTTCATCACTTTTAACTGCATTGTGCGTTGATAAAACTTAAAAGATATTGAATACGCTTTTGTTTAGGGAATTTGCTTAAGTGTCAGCATTTTACAAAATATTTACAATTGCATTCCGTATACGGGCACTGCTGCATGCTTCATAAACAACTGCCGGTGACCTACTTCAGCACACAACTGTTTTGGAAAAGCGGGTCGAGTAATTAGGAAGTCTGCTAGATGCTTCTTATGTTGACAAGTTACTCTAAATAATTACCGCGGCGCTGCAACTTATGAAATAATAATTACGGTATAACATTTACAAAACGCAGCTTTTCAGCTCTGCGTTTGACATCGCGAATAAGAGTGCCCGTTACCATGGTAACAGCTGCGCCTCTACCTGTCTGTTGTCAAGGTTATCTGAGGTGATCGGCTTTTAAGGCGTTATACTTACGTATATTAAATATCTCATATCTAATGCTGCCCACATTTTGATACTTCATCAAAATTAACGCATTGCAAAGATATGTAAAGAAAACGTTCTTCCAGCAGGAGCTGCGAAAACATAGCGAATCCCTCAGCAAGTAGAATAACTTTAAAAAAAGAACATAACATTCAAATCATGGCCTTATTAATTAATGAAATAAGTTATGGCATTTCTGTGCAACAATTACCATGACAAACTTTAATAATAAAAGAAAAAGTTAATTACAATACATTACTTAACTAGGTTGTTCTGATTATTTTCTCTTCCAAAGCACTTGAAAATAAATGTACTATATCGTGAAATTGTACTTATGTTCAACAGTAAGGGGAATAAAACTAGAAATCATGCAATCTTACAAAAAGAAAAAACACATTTTTATAATAATAATAATAATAATAATAATAAGAATAAGAATTATTATTATTATTGTTGATATTAAATCACAAATATTAATAATATAATATAATATAATTAAATGAAATATATGATCACTGATAGACAAAGCTATTACTGCGTGGGTATTTTTAAACATTTTTAAATGTAGCCATGTTTATGAACTGAGCCCTTGATATCTTTACATTTACTAAAATACAGAGAAACAACAGAAAGTTTCAAGTTACATTGTGTATTTAAGATGATGTTCATATGTTTCAATAAAACAAAAACATGTTACTATTTAAAAATAATTACAATGTAAAAGAAAATATATACAATCAACAATAAACAATCGAAAGTTTCATCGATTTTCAGTGGCTTTGAAATTTAATTTAAATGTTATTAACATGTAACGTAAACGTTTTCTGAAGGTTATTACAGAGCGGTCTTACATACAAATATAATTCTCAAACACATATTACATTAATATTTCACATTTACTATCTTCACGACGATACTTTTGTTAAATATAAAACATATGTATCATTATAAATACAGTTCACATGCTGAATTAATTTGTCCTTTAATTTTCAAACAACAGAGCGAAAATTAAAGGCAAAATCACTTTTTAATTTTCGGTTTTCAAGATACCCCCACTCCTAAAAGTCCCGATTTTCCAAATTTTCAAAATATATTTTTCTTATTGTGCTTAAATTGTATATACAAATTTTGTTGTGAGGAAACAAAAATTGCTGCCGATAGAGCGATTTTTAAATTTCGGTCTAGGTATACTCCCAATCGAATTGGTCCAATTTCCCTGATTTTCAGAAACTGTTTTTATTATTTTATTTAAATGGCATATGCCGAGTATTTTTGTCAAAAAAATAAAGATTGCGGTTTCTATAACGGTTTTTAAATTTTTACTTTAAGCCTCGCTCTTTAAATTTTGGTTTTTAGGTACAGCTCCCAACCCTAATGTTCAGATTTCGGTGATTTTTAGAAACCATTTTTCTTGTTTTGTTTAAATGTTTTATATAGCAAGTTTTTTGAGAAAAAAAAAACAAAAATGGTGACCGCATTTGTGTGTGTGTGTGTTTTTTTTGAGTAGTGTTTAACGCCCGTTTTTACTACTGAGGCACCACAGGCGGTGGACACTGATGATACATGAGATGAAATGATAAATTGGGAAAGGATATTTTTTTTTAGGAAGGAAGCGTTCCAGGCCTAAGTTTAGGTACCTCCCCGGCATTTGCCAGTTATGAAGACTGAGGAAAACCTGGAAAAAACCCCAGTCAGGGAGGACGGTCCTGGTGGGATTCGAACCGCAGACCTCCCGCTCACGAGTCCGTGCCTTAACGACCTCGGCCACCCGTGGCGGTGTGTGTGTGTGTGTGTGTGTTTCACCGTCATTTTGGGTAGCTAGTAAATAGGATCGATGGAGATTTGAACAAATTTAAAAAAAAATGCATGGGTACAACCGCAATAGTTCGGAGTTCGCTGATAATCAAATATAAACGATGTTTCTTATTTCTCTGTTGCTGAGCTGCTCTCGAACGCTTCCAACCCCCGTCGCTGTTGGACTCCGATCTTCACATGTTTCTCCAAACATATGATGATAGCAAAACCATAAACCTGATCTTTATGAAGGGTATTCCAAATCTGTGCAATGGATTTCGCTGAGTTGTCAAAGCAGCTGATAGGAACGGGGCGTTATACTGCTGAACTTTCTGAGTGGTTTAAGCCGATAAACAAAATCTAACAACAATAATCTGTATAGACCGTTTGGCGTTTCGGAACAAAATGGCTTGAGAGTCCCAGGAAACATTAAGAGAAACTTGTTGCTTTGACACGAACAGATACTTCGTTTCTCGCACTCCATGCTCCATGTTTGCTTTGACTCAGAGTACAGTGGTGTTTCATCGTCAGGTTATAATTGATGCAGAAACCTAAAGTCTGTGAGACACGCCCACACGTGCAGACCTTGCTGAAACTATTCCACGTCATCTGAAATGCTTCCATAACTTAACCCCACTAAGTGCATTCTAAATCGTGACACACTTTTAACTAAGTGTCTAACCCCAAACTTTTTAACATTTCGGTCGGTTTTAAAACTGCGTTGCTAATTGACGAGTGTACCTCTTGCTCAGATATGATGCTACCAACAGTTAAAACGGCTATGCAAATTGAACCAGGTTGCCGCTTATTCCTGAAACCCACACGTGTGACGTCTCAAAGGGGAGTGTCGCTCTGCGTGCTCACAATTTTGAAATAAAATCCGGTTTATATTTGATCCACCCTAGTAATTTGATCATACGTTCAAATACAAATAATTTGCAATGCAGGTGAATTATTGTTTCAGAATATTGTATTTATTGAAAAGAAAGGCAATAATATGAAGCACCAAAGAAGGAACAACATAAATAAAAGAAACAATATATATCACACTAGAGAAAAACGAAGTGAATGTACAATGACACAAAGAGTGGGAAAGGAGAAAAGAAGGAATGAAAGAAAAAAAAAAAGATGCAAGATGTTCGAGATGCATAGATCAATATCGTGCAAGGCTGGCACTGCCTGCCGAATAGCTTCCTCTCTCCTATTTGAACTTCGCTAACAATACACTCAGTTATAGTGCAGGTCGAACAAACCATGGTCAACATGTGGCCCAACGGGACAAACATATCACCTTGAAGAGAGAATTATTATTAGCAAGGGAGAATTCAATTAATGTATGCAATATGTAAACATGTTTGTTAATTACTTTTATTATTCTGATTTGCTACTACAGGGGTGATCAAAACTTTGATAGTTTAATTATCTTTCTGAAAATTAGTAACTTTAAAGTTTCTGTTATGGAAAAATGTTCATTTACATTGTATTTTATCTTTCTATAGATGCATATAATTTCCACAATTTCTGGAGAATTATTGTCTACTTATGTGATTGCATATTGCAAGAGTGAATAAAATATAAACCGGATTTTTTTATTTTATTGCTTTGAGGAGAGACAAACCTTTTAAAAGTTACGCATGGGGATTAGCAAGCCATTGCTTTGTCAACAGCATCATGTCCGAACAACAGATACACTCGCAGATTGTGAATTATTATTATTATTATTATTATTATTATTATTATTATTATTATTATTATTATTATTATTATTATTATTATTATTATTATTATTATTATTATTATTAAGTTTTGACACGGTGGGGGGCATAAAATCGGATGAAACTGTGCAAAGAATTTGGTTTTAATGAATGGTGGTGAGGATTACTTTTGATTCGTGTTCATATTGGGAATTGTGAGTTATACCTCAACTTTCTTCGAAAAAAACGTATTTTAATTGTTTATTTTGCATTTTTAGGGAATTTTTGTGCATCGCTTTAAATAACATTACTCTGATTTTTGAAAAGGTACAATCGTTTTTGGTAGATACATACTGTAGTATTTAGGGGATTCATAATAATACGGGGGGTCAAATATAGGCAGGCTTTATATATTGCTAAGCGCGTAGGCAAGGCGGTTGTGTTCTGCTTCCATGTGCTGTGCAAGTGACATTTGCATGTTTGAACTTGAAGGAGGGACTAGTTCTGCGCATGCGCATAGAGAAATATGACGTAAGATTTGAGCATGGGTACACAAATCAGTCAGGAGTACATTCTTTACATAACCGGATGGACCGTCAGTGCAGTAATGCAGAGTGCGCGCTTTCACATAAAAACTATTCCACACGCGCGGTGTTTTGAATCCCGATGGCTGCGAGCAGCGCTCCCCACTCTTTCCTTCACAAGTCACCCCTCCTGTCCTTGAACGTTGTATTGCAGTAGTTGAACTTCGCCAAAATGGAACAGTTGTCTCTAGAGCAGCGTATTTTCGCATGTAAATGTTACCACAAATGCGAGTGAGCTCGTCGTGTCCGTGCAGAATTTCGTTGGTCAATTGTCTCCTTTCAGAAAAACAATTTATGATAAGTTTCATTCTACTGGATCACTGCACAACAAAGGAAACGTACAGTTTTAACAAAGGATAAACATGACAAAATTGGTGCAAACCTTGAACATCCACCAACAAAATCACTCCCGAAATTAGCACAACAAGTGGGGGTTTCAGCGTTCTGTACATAAAGCAACAAAATGATCAAACCTCATACCATACAAGTTCCTTTCAGACGAGGCCTGGTATCAACTGAACTACCGTGTGAACAATCAAAACATGCGCTGCTGGTATACCGAAAATCACACCGTGAACAGGAAACCTCTCTTAATGATAGGAAAGTTGAAGTTTGGTATGCTGTTAGCGCAGGACGAATTATCGGTTCGATTTTTACCAGACAAAAGATGCAGAAAGTACAGAAGGGACTTTTTTTCAGCAGCTTACAGAAGAAGAGAAATCACGTGTGTGGATTCTGAACTGTTCATACAACAGCCGAGTTCATGAATAAAATTAAGGACATGCTTGAACACAGCGCTGGTGCAGGGCCCTCTCACTCATCAGATTTAACGGTGTGTGATTTTTACCTGTGGGGTTGCCTGAAGGACAAAGTTTATAAAACAAGCTCTCACACACTGGAGGAACTAAAGGAAAATATCACAAATGAAATCAGAAACAGTGGCAATCATATTGTGCTTTCCCGATACAATGTCTGTTTAGCACCACATTTCCAGCATTTTGAAGTACGTTCTCTCTAGCTGCCCAGAATAAAAACACGGCGTTAGTTTTTACGTGAAAGCTCTGTATTTCGTTGAACTCTACATTGCGGTTCATCGGATAATACAGCAAGACAGCTAAAATCACCTACCGACTGCTCAAACCTAGCGTGTTTCTCTATGCAGAGATAAGTAGCCTCGCTCCAAGTTCAAACATGTAACTATGCATAACACAACCTACATGCAAAAACTATCCTTATATTGTTGACTACCGACAATATCTGGGGAATCTCAAACCGAATCTGTAACCCAGATCTTCACTTACCAAACAAAGCTGACGAGAATCAGATGAGATGTGCCACGTGATTTTTTTAATAGTGTTTAACGCTCGATTTTACTACTAAGGCACCACTGGCGGTGAACACTGTTGATAAATGAGATGAAATATTGGAAAGGATTTTTTAAGGAAAAGTTTTAAGTTTAGAGTGCTTCCTCGGCATTTGCCAGTTATAAGGACTGAGGAAAACCTGGGGAAAATAAAAAACTCAGTCAGGGAGGACGATCC
This sequence comes from Metallyticus violacea, assembly GCA_030762175.1. Lineage (NCBI taxonomy): Eukaryota > Metazoa > Arthropoda > Insecta > Mantodea > Metallyticidae > Metallyticus > Metallyticus violacea. Next base: position 4,004,334 of record CM060832.1, read on the forward strand.
TGACGGGGTTCGAACCCCAGACCTCCAGGCTCACGAGTCCGCGCCTAAACGACCTCGGCCACCCGTGACGGTGTTTCACATGTTGAAAAATGTGTTCCCTCATTCCTAAATTCTGATAAACTAATCCATAAGTTCATCCATGTGTTTATAAGTTACTCCAACACTTTCTTCAATTATATAAGGGGCATTTGCAAGTGTCACCTTAAGGTTCAAGCTAAGGACAGAATTCGAAACTTTCCTCACAATCCTTCAAAGTACTGTGCACCTCTGTCCACACATAGAAGTTGTAAACTGTGCAACCACTTGTCAAAAGCACTCTAACTGAGGTATTGTCAACAGAGCTGAATTTATAGCTTGAACAAGGTCCTGTACTCGTTTAAAAGTTTTCCAGCAATGCAAGAATTTACTGGAAAAAACAACCAGAAGTCGCAAGGTCAGGGATGTGGGGTGACTGGTAAAGCAGCTGGTCTTTGGTGACTTCCAGTTTCCTCAAAGTTGCAGCTGATCTAAAAAGGAGACGCATTGTCCTGAAAAAGTAACAACCTTGAAGTTTCTGTCTTTGGACGCCGTCGCCTCAGTTCTTCAAATAAAGGATACAAAATATAACAGTCATAGTATTCTCCATTCATTGTCATTCCTTCTGGCATACAGTCGATCACCAATGTCCTTCATAGTTGAAGAAAAACAGTGAACATTCGCTTACGAGAGCGAAAATCTTGTCGAAGAACAACCGGTCTTGCGTCATTCTCATTTACCCACACGCAGTTCTGAGCTTTATTTGGGATGTTACAGAAATAAAACCAACTTTTATATATCTGTCAAACGTTTAGGATCATTTGGTGGAAACATGCTCAGTAGTTTCCTTGCACATTCCTTTCCCCTCTTCATTGGTTAGGGAATGTGGAACTCATTGTGCACAGACTTTTCGCAGCTTTAAATGTTCATGAAGTATACTGTCAATGCTGCCAACACTTCCATACTTAGCAATATATCAAGTTCCTCACTCTTTAAACTGCTCTCTCGTTCACAGCTTCCCAAGAGGGTTGTCTTTCAAAGTCTCTCGTTCTTTAAATGACCGAACTCATCTTACAATGATATCAAATGAAATACTTGATCACCATGAACAGCTACCAAGTCCTTGCTCTTTCACCTGCTTATAACGTGTGAAAATGTAGAATGTAAAGTTTTCTTTAGAAATATTCACATTTTTCATCAGTTATTGACACAGGACTGAACTGAACAGACTGTACGACAGTGACTGTGCAGTTTAAACTTGCACTTATGAATATTTTAATAGCTTAAGGTTCATTGTTGCCAACTGCGTTAGTACCGCCACGGGTGGCCGAGATCGTTAACGCACGGGTTCGTGAGCGGGAGGTCTGGGGTTTAAATCCCACCAGGACCGTCTCCCTGACTGGGTTTTTTTTCAGGTTTTTCCTCAGTCTTCATAACTGGCAAATGCCGGGGAGGTACCTAAACTTAGGCCTGGAACGCTTACTTCCTTAAAAAAATAAATCCTTTCCCAATTTATCATTTCATCTCATGTATCACCAGTGTCCACCGCCTGTAGTGCCTCAGTAGTAAAAACGGGCGTTAAACACTACTAAAAAAACTGCGTTAGTTACATTCTTGTCGACCTTAATGTCCAACAATGAACAATGAACAGAACATGCAAGTGCATTAACTTAATTCAGTAGATTGAAACTAAGATAAGTTAAAGTCTGTGTAAAAATGTTCATCTCCAGAAGTAATTTATTTGACCACTTCAGAAATATCAGTGGTTGCAAAATTTGATAACAGTGCTGTTTACATACTATACTGCCATATTCCTTGTTTGTTTAGTGCGCTGTAAATATTGATCCAAAATCAGAAACAGAGAGAGTAAAAAACTGAGAGACATAGTTCGTTTATTTCATTTATTAATTTTTTATTCACCACTGAGTGTGTTGGAGGACAAGAAATATATCGTTGTATGTCTCTTGTGTACAGGAACACTGCATGTCACATGTTACGTGTGTCAAAACTTCCGCAAAAGGCACTTTTTGGTCTTTCATTCTATTTCATTTAACAGCCCTTATTAATACATTTATATAAATCAGATTACTGAAGTATAACATATTTCAAAATTAAAACATTTTAATTTGGTACGAATTTGTCTTAATGCCTTAATATAAATAATACTTTAAAGTGTACAAAAATGTAGGTTTAATATGTTAATGTTTGAAATAATTACCGGTGCAGAGCATTTTTGGCTATTTCGGTTGCTACGAAACAATAAATTCAGGACGCACAGTGTGTGTACTCAAGATCGCCGCTATTTCCAGTGATAACACAATAAATGACTCAGGGAATAACTTGTCGCTCCATCTTGCTGGAAGGCACACTCTGCGTGTAATGTAGATAGTGTTTAGGTTGCCAGACATAAGTTTCTCGCTCAGTTTACACAAAAGAATTTCCCTTTGACGCCTAATTTCATTCCAGCCCAACCTTTGGAAATAAACGAGGTGAAGAAAGATGCCGTGTATTTATATGATAACATTTTAACGTATTTTCATATTTAGTAGGGTGTTTCTTTTGTGAAGAGTGTAATTTTAATATTAAAGCTAGTGGAATAAACAAAATTATTCATTTAAATCAATAGTAAAAACATCCCTTTGTGTGCAGTTGATCAATATGTCACAGTATTAAACACGTAATTAATTATCTCTCTCTCTCTCTCTCTCTCTCTCAAAAGGAATAAAAATATTCTGATAATGTCATAAAAGTGTTTAAAGAAAACAAAATACATTTTAAATTACAAATCTCTTAAATATTAACATCTTTCAAAAATCCTTGACTAAAAGAATATTTATATTACAATTAGTGCTGGACTTTGAAGACCCAAAAATATATTTAAAAGTTTACATTTTGCACTAATAATCACCCAAAACTGATATATTAAAATGCACCAGGTAAAAGTAATTGTTTAACAATAACGTATGAGTATTGTCGACAAAACTACCAGAATTTATTTTTTTTATTTACTAGTACTTAATTGCAATACAGTGTACCTTGTAAGTAAATGTCTGGAATTCCATAAATAAACTCTAACTAGGGAGAAAATGATACTTCTATACTTATGTACTAATTAGTGGTGATATCTTTTCATATGTTTCTTAATTTTCTTAAGATAGCTATATATTGGGGTAGACACTAATTTGTATGTCTTTCAAAAAATGCCCGCTTACTCCGATGAAAGCCTCTCGTTGTTTACACGCTGAACATCAAGTTTATGTTTTCTGTATCATTCTCATGTTGCATCACAGAAAAGACCCCTTAATCCCATAATCTCTTACATTTTTTGTTTTTCGTCAACACTAAATCTTTTGTCATCATACGAGACCGAAATATTTGTTTAAAGGTTTACTAAAATCAGTTTTCAATTTCAAAAGAAGAAATTCTGCAAAAATAAAAACAGAAGCAACCAATAGATAGAAAGAAAACGTAGTGAATTAATTGGAAACTTTGTGCACGGTATACATAAAGTTTAATTAATGCCTCAAATGTATTTACATTCATTTGTATACAGAACTTACTAAAACGGAGATGAACATTTATCAAAAGTCTAGTCAATAAAGAATGCATGAAGCCGAAAGTAAATAAAGTCCACCTGTCTGTTTAGAAAAACACTGTATTTAATAAAATAGTTAAAAATATTATGTACAAGAACATCAGTGTAACGGGGGATGTTGTCGCTTCAAAAACAATTACTGTTTATTCCTTTAGACATCCCAATTATTAGCAGCTTTAGTACATTTTCCTACAGTAATGTCATACAGAAAATATAAACGGGCATTGTCATCAGCAGAGGCCGAAAATTCAGACATTTATTTTGGTTAAAATAGGCAGGGAAAAAGGCAGGTAAAGCACTGAAAACAGACATTAATATAATTAAAATATGCATTTATTAAAAGTGAAAACAGAATGTGATATCAATCATTATTAATGCAAATAGGTATTTAAGGTACTTAATAATTTCTTTATCACATAATTAAAATACTTAAACTTACTTTTTTTGGTTACAAGCAACAAGAAGAAGTTTTTTCAAGGTATCAACTGTCATAGTCAGCCGCTTGTCAGAGAGAACATTTTTCAAGATGGAAAATGAACGTTCTACTTCTACAAGTGATTGGAGTATATTTAAAACAAGTTATTTCGGAAGGACTCATGCCAGTTACAACTGAACATTCACGTTTCAGTACATCATGAAAATGTTAGTCAAGACAAAGTAAAGTAGTTTGGAATAGTCCTGACGAATGAGCAAAAGATTCTTAGTGGTTTCTGGTCGAGTTCATTTTCTGTTTATGCGTTTATAGGGGAATCAGGTTAGTATCTCTTTTACTTCCGTACTGAACACATTGTAGGGACGGTTTATTGCACAGCTGTACCGCTCTCATCTTTCTCGCTTGCAACTGTTTGTTACATTTATGTAGCTGAGAAGTTACCCACACCATAAATTTCCTAAAATTGCCCCGCGCAGATCGACACAAGGTCAATCGCCAGGATTAATCAAAACTACAGTACTTCCCTCATTCTATTTGCTGGTATTCGTATGCCCGAGGTAACCGTGTGTTCCATTCACTAATGAACGTTCTGCTATTTAAAACACTTAAGTGGATGGGTTGAGGAGAAAGTTTTTGACTGCTTGAAAAGAAATAAATGTATAACAAGATTCTCAATAGAATGAGCTGAACATGCCAATTCATTGTACAACTTTTTTGGCTTCGATATATTAAAATTTTCTGTGTCCTTTTTAAAATGTGTAAATAATCGCAGAACGACCCGAAACAGAAAAATAAATAAATAAGTAAATAAAATTCTTTAAACCTTAAAATAGACCACCCCCAAACAGGCAAAATAAAATCTAGCCCTACCGACCCCCCAAACATCCCTGACTCTTGAATATATCCACCCAGATAGAGAAGGCATTTTGCCTAACTTCCGGGCTCTGGTCATCACTGAACTTTTTCAAAGAAAGCCCGCGGGTGTTAATGCCTCCCTAGCTTGTCTTCTGCAAGGTGTTCGACTCTTTCTGCATCAGTTGTTGTCTGTGAGCACTGCAGGCTGACTCTCAGGCGCGTCTTACTCAAGTTAGTTTGTTTATTTGTTTAATTTACGAACGCTCTTTAACATTTCAGGTCATCAGCATCCCATTCAATTCAGGGCGTGAAACGGACAGTAAATTTTGCTCAGAGGCCTCTTTTTCCAGGTTTGGGGTTCTTTTCCGTGCAAGTATGGTTACAAATAGACCACCAGGACCGACTTAGGTTTCAGTTCTGGTAAAGTTTTACAGTCAAATGTTTTCAAAAAGTTGCATTACGAAAACAGTGGAATACGAGGATGCGCACGCAGCGAACGGAAACCTTAAACTCGCCAAATCTGGAACTGAGAGCTTTCAAATTATTTTACAAATGGCAGAGCAATGCTGGAAGACCCATAGGTCAGAGTGCAAACCCCGAAAAAAGGTAGAAATTAGATGACCTCTGCACGAAAATCACCTTAAGTCGTTCTGAGGCATCTGAGTAAGGACCTAAAACGGCATGATCATTTGTCCTCATCTACCGTACTCACTAGATTTGGCCCCCTCCAGTAGACCAAACAGAAGATGAAGAGAACTTTCTGAACGTAATCAGCGCGAAACGCAAAAGTTTGATACCTTCAAGAACAAAAGAATTTCTTGGGAGCTTGCACGAAATAGAAAAACTGTGGGGTGCTGATTTAACTCAGGTGTGTATTTTGTTGTTGATATTCGTAGTTCGGGAACTTTTTGACAACGTCCAAATTAGAGATGTGTAAAATTAAAGTCTGTTACATATACCGTAAAAGTGCTAACTTCTCATTCCCCGATAAGAGTATTCTTTATTTCTTTAGATGTTCTGCCTGTTTCAAAGACTCGCAACTAAGTCAAAATGTTTGGCCACTTGGACAGTAACATAACATCCTGCCTTTCTAAAAAACGTCAGCCATCCAGGGAAATTCCTCTCTGGCAGGCAAGGAAGAGGAGGAGAGATGGGTAAATTTTTGATGAAAGGGAGACAGCTCAAGTCTGAAAAAACATATAAGGGGAGGGGGGAGGAGGAAAACAGTTGTATGTCGTCCAAATTGCGAGTTATTTCTATTTTTATATGTTTTAAAATTCTGGAATTTTATTTTTATTTATTTATATCTTATTTTATTGTTGAATATATACTTTATAGCTTATTGTGAAAAATCTAATCTAATATATTTAATCAAATCAAACAGACCTACTGCATTATATAAACACTTATGTGTGCATGTTTAAGTTTTATTCGTCACAGAAATATGTGCGTATATTACAATCACCGCCGTCGCCAACCCCACGGAAGTTTTTAAACTCTAACTGCTGCGATATTGTCGTAAATTAAAGAACATACCAAACGGCGAATGTCTCCTGAACAAAGGCTAACCGACGCCGTAAGATAGAGGGCCGAAAAGGCATTCCTGTGTGAAGAGTGCAAATGTCAAACGTTCTAAGTGCCATTTTCTAAATTTTACAGGATAATAAAAAAAAACTACCCATTTATTTTAGTATTTAACTTATGACACCCAAAATCATTAAAAATACATTTTTTACTACATTATTTTATATAACAAATCGCTGCCAAAAATTCAATAACAACAAGGTTCTATGTGCCATATGATTACAAATGTCATTCAAACGGTTGTTATGTTTTATTTCAGGTTTTAGATGGAAACAATTACAAAAATAACATTCATGATTATAAGAAACATATATTATAATATTATTAAGAGAAAAGGTACAAAAATGTATTATGAAACATGCACAAGAATACCACTCAACACTTCAGTTTTTCATTATCACTTGAAATTGATGTCTCATAAAGCTCGCTGTAACACCACGGACGGCTGAGGTCGTTAAGGTGCGGACTCGTGAGCGGGAGGTCTGGGGTTCGAATCCCGCCAGAACCGTTCTCCCTGACTGAGGTTTTTATCAGTCCTCATAAATTGCAAATGCCGGGGAGGTACCCTCAACTTAGGCATGAAACGTTTCCTTCTTTAAAAAAAAAACCTTTTCCAATTTATCATTTCATGTGTCATCAGTGTCCACCGCCTGTGGTGCCTCAATAATAAAAACGGGCGTTAAACAGTACTCGCTGTGTTCTTGGAAAAATAAAAGTTCTTTAACTGGATTCTTCTTAAAAGCAAATTAACCTGGTCAGAAGTGAACCAGAATTGGATTTCATTACAGGTAGAAAATATGATACAAACATAAGGACAGAAATCTGCCAAACAATGGGAATGACAGCATCTCTCTACCGATAAATACGGAGCACAGGTTGCTGTATATCAATCATTGATTTTCCTCTGTTTAAAACTTCAAAACCCCTCCACCCTTTCAAAGGGCGAGTAAGTTCTTTAGTAGCTGTTTGAGATCGACAAACTTTAAGCATTATTTAATGTTAACAGTGACATTCTTAAAACCAAAGAAATCTTGACTCCATTAGAAAAGGACTTAAAGCTTTAACCTAATCTACAATCCTGGTAAATCTTGGGGTTATTCTTCTTCTTTTCCCTCTAATAGCGAAATTTCCATCGCTACTGAAAACGCTATAGTCACTCACTCATCATTTCCCGTTAGAAACTAATATTATCATGACATGGCACTTAGAACATTTGTCATTTCCACTTTTCATACCTACAAACACCAGAACTGTTACAACTTGTTCTCATAACCTTCAGCAGTCCCCGCTGGACGTGTATCAGCGATCAAAGACACAATTGCCTCTGCAGCCTTTAATTTTTGAAACTCATTGGGTTTTATCAGCTCCATAAATGAATGCAGAGATATAAGTTATTTATTGAGCAACAGTAAGTTAATACGCACTTAGATACGACATATCCATTACGTCATACAGCAATCGAGGTTAAGAGATCGCATTGCGGGCGTTAGTAAAAATAGTTTTAAACGCTGTGCAATTAGTGAACACACACAGCCTGCCATGAATATATACAGTGCCCCCAAGTTGACACATTAATTATTTAAGTCAGTTTCTGCTCGCAGCAACCAGAAAATGTTCTACAATATTTTCCAGACGTTCGCCTATTACTGTGTACAGTTTCCAATACCCAAATGCTTACAAGAATCAAAATTAATAAGAACTGCTTATAGCTACCGAGAGAAGAAGCCGAGATGGGGAGGGTGTAGGCGTTTGAAAGCGATTAAATTACACGCCCCACCTCCCTATGTTGCTCAGGTTTCTTAGTTAAACACCAGACAAGTCATTTAAATTCGAAGTAAAACAAATTTTAGCGCCCGCTTTCACTACTAAGGTGTCCAACTGATAATATTAAATAATGTCAGATTAAATCATACATTGTAAAAGAATTGTTGGAGGGTATATGCCCCCAATTCAAATTTATAAGGACTGAGAAAAACGTAGTGGTGATATCAATAGGATCTGTAATTTAGCTGATAGCTATGACTTTTTTGTTAACAGTTAAGAATAATTACATTGCGATTATTTTACTTATGAATATTGTTTAACGCCCATTTTAACTACTGAGTTATCACAAGCGGTGGATAATGAGATGAAATGATAAATTGGGAAGAATTCTTTTCTAAGGAAGGAAGCATTCTGAGCAAAGTTTAAGGTACCTCCCCGGCATTTGCCGTTTATGAGAACTGAGGAAAATTGGAAAAAATCTTAAATCAGAGAGAGCGGTGTTGGAGTGATCGAACCCGAAACCTGCTGTTCACGATTCTGAACCTCAACGATTTCGATCACCTCTGGTGGGGTAGTGGTTACCATATTTGCCTCCTAAACCCAAGATCGCGGGTTCGAATCCGGCCAGGACCGATGGATTTTTTCGGGCGTAAACATCCTAAGTATGGCTTCCTTCGGAAGGGAAGTAAAGCCGTGGGTCCCGTGTCGTACATTTACGGCACGATAAGGAACCTCAAGACTGAAAGAAGAGGCCTCTGAGCAAAATTTGTCTGCCGTTTCACGCCCTGATTTGAATGGGACGCTGATGGCCTGAGCTGTTAAAGAGCGTCCGTAAATAAAACAATCAATCTGATGGTACTATGCTAAATTAATAGAAGTATGAACCTACAGCGCGATCAGTGATGCTTTCCCCCGAGGTGCGGGGTTTTTCCTATGAGCAAGCCTCCCTCCACTCGTTTGCCGCGCCGTGGAGGGGGTAGCAAGCCTGCTTTATTACTTGTTTTGTTTGTTTCTTAATTCGACAGTATACATAAAGTGAATTATGCTGCGTGTCTTATATACGACTCATATGTGTTAACTCTGCCCGCCCGTGAAGTTCGAGGACTGTTTCAGGCAAGTATCCCAGATCGTAAAACAGTCCGCATTCTGTATAATGAATTTCAGTGAACTGGAAGTGTTTAGTGTGGTAATTCCTCTAGAAAATGTCTTCGTTGTCTTGCGCAACAAGTGAGCTGTGCAAAAGGCTACAAGCCTGCGAATATTATATCTGGGGTAAATTTAATGTGTACAAAACGAGCCCGCGCACCATACAAGAACTCAAAGATAATACTTGTCAGGATTTCTCAAAATGAACTGCAGTGAGTGATGAATAATTCCTAAAGAGATGTCAAAATGTGTGGAGAATGAAGGCGGGCAGTTTCAACACCTCATTTGATAATTTGGTAATAATGGGCCTCTTAAATTGGTTTGTGTTTTGTTGTATGGTTGGTTTGTTTTATTGTTTTACCCTCCCGTAATCACCGGAACCCGGCTGGCCAGCAAACCGGCTAACAAGCGGCGCGCTCGCCCATTGACAAAACACTCTGGGGGGAAGACGGTACAATTGATCAAAAGGGGTTGTAGGTATTTATTCCAAACCCAAATGCCAAGCATTGCCAACAATTATATGAGAAACAGGAAGCACTGGTTTCCAGAGTTATATTGTTAAACTATAGTGTCGATATTCAGAGAAAGGCAGTCAAACATGAGCACCCAGAACATGATCAGTCAGTATGGGTAACATGCCATGCTTTCCCTGCTGTTGTGAAGTTTCAGGAAGACAACAGACACAGACAGTAAGACCAATGCAGTCTATTGAGGCGAACAACAGCCTGACTTGCGAGGACGTGGCACAACAATTCAACGTCTGTGCAGAAACCTCAGCTAGGAAAATAGATATAAACAGTCACTGGGTTTACATGAATTGACAATGACTCAGAAAAAGTCTACGCCTGTTTTGCATTGTTGCCATGTCTGCAGAAGCGATAAGAAATGGGTCCTCTTGTAACACACCCCATGCCATTCTCAGTGGTTGGCAACACACGATTGTGCCTCAAACCGAAACCACCACTGTACTAAAGGAAGTTTGTCATTGTGTAATCTAACCTGAAAAAGCACAACAAGGTGTTATTCTTGTGTACAGGATCAGATATAACTTATACTGTACAAGCTTTCATTAGTTAGTGTGCCTTGTATAAAATCGATCGTCTTATAAACACGGCAAGCATTATCAGAGGAAATATGCATACTGTGGTAAAACACTCAAAATTAATAGGACAATTTTATAAAAAGAAACTAATTGTAAAAAAATTATGGATAGGAAACTCTTCAAGTTTTCATCAATATAGGTCTATGTTCTTATGCTTGATCAGGGACACCAAAGAAACCAAATATGTTGGCATGTTGTACCTTGATGAATGAAAAAGAAAACTTGACTATCACCTACACATTTGCCGTGAGGCCCGCGGTTTTCATATTAAAAATTTGTAAATATTTTAATGTATGAACATTTCTAATTTTCTTATAGTTAATATTTGATATACAGTAAATACAAAGCTGTTTCAATCATTTGGAATGACCATACATTTTAAAATATATTTTGGAAATTGCTTAAAGTAAATCAAATTGAAAGGAACTAAAATGTGCGCCATTTTTTGACTTGACCATTTTAAAACACCATACACGACAGATAGGATTTTTATGGCTAGTGAAGTTAATACGTCCAGTATCCTCTTAATAGTATTTTCTTTAATGAAACTCTCATTTTTACTACTGAGGCACCACAGGCTGTGAACACTGATGATACATGAGATGAAATGATATTTTGGGAAAGGATTTTTCATAAGGAATAAAACGTTCCAGGCCTAAGTTTAGGGTACCTCCCCGGCATTTGCCATTAATGAGGACTGAGGAAAACCTGGACAAATCCTCAGCCAGGGTGGACGGTCCTGGCGGGATTCGAATTCCAGACCTCCCGCTCGCGAGTCCGCACCTTAACGACCTCGGCAATCTCTTATTGTATGTATTAATCACTGTTTTGTATAGGAATGTTTTTCAAAAACACTAACACTGCTTTATAAACAATAAAACATGAACCTTCCAGTTATAAGCCTATTTCCTTGGTATCTATTGTTCAAAAGAACTATGAAAAAAACATTTGGAAATAAATGATTTGTTTTCGGAGAATCAATTTACTGCTAAAGCGGTGAATAATCAGTTAAGAAAATTATAAATCGGCCAGATTTGTTTTTCGTGACCACAGTACGTCTTCTGATTGTGTTACGTGATCAACTTATAACCAAAATTGAACTGTGAAATTAATTAGTTCTTATCATTTAAATGGTAGACAATGTTTATTCTGATTTTGGTATGATTAGACAAGGAGTATCACGTGGCCCGATTTTACTGTTTGTTATAATCAATGCGTTATATGAAAATATACCAGCTTACTCTATGGTTAGGCGGGTGATAGAACAGTTTTTTAATTAGGAAGCATATTCATTTAGAACTTAACTAGGTATTGCAAAAGATTGCTTTAATAATAGTGGCTTTTTAAATTAAGAAAGAACAAAAAATATTATTTTCACTTTGAAAAGTAAACAAGACAACAAAAGCTACAAGATGATAAGTATCCTTAAATTGGGAAATCATATCGATTACTTGAGTAATTAACACTCGAGAAAAACACTTCTGTAAGGTAAGATGTCATATTTGCTTATTTTTTTAAAGTAATATCAAAATGGCCTATGTGCATATTCATAAAAGATTAACTATTAAAAATGACTGTAAGGCCTATGTTACAGTGTCCTATAACCCATTTAATAAATTAAAAATTATGACCGTGATATCGTTTATATTTTAGGATAGTACTCTGGGTTAAGGATAATTTCATAACTTGTCTAGATAACATTAAGAATAACTTTGTTTATATATTGGCAATAAATTTCCTTTGAACTGGACATATGTTTAAAACGTCTTAGTGGCTTTTGACGAACCCTCTTAAAATTTAAAAGAATTTCAGAACCATGTTTTATATATGTTGTAAATTGACAATTACACGCTTGTATACATAACTGTTTTACATAGGACATTACGCTGCAAACACGTGGTATGCTAGAGTATAGGGGTGGTACTTATAGGAAAGCCGCTATTTTTGAGATTCAAGAAGCCATCATTAAGAGTTTCTTATTGGCAACCTTAGCGGAAGTTAGCGCGGCATCTATTGTTACAGCTGCAGCAAACACTGATGGAGGTGAAAAGTGCGGCCTTTACAGACTGTGTTCCCCAAAAACAAAAGTCTGTAACTGATTTGTAGAGTTCAGATGAGGAGGTGAAAGACCGGGGAGCGAGCACATATAGCTCATATAGAAGCCATAGTGAAGAACGATCTGCAAGATAGGTGACAGAAATTCTATACAAATGTGAGAGGGAACTTCAGTTCAGTACCCCAAAATTCACTGGCAGCAAGAATATGCACGCTCGCTGCATACGACTGAGTGTGGTTCTTGTGAAAATGAACTTTTCACCCTTGCGGGAAACGAGTGGGAGAGCTGCTTTTTAGTGCAGTGATGAAGTAAACAGTTTCTTATCAGCACTGCCAGCTGCTACATTCACTACACACATCACTTTCTACATAGTATCCTCAAAATTGAATTGCTACCCTGGAATGCATGAAAGTAGGTATTATTGTTCACTGCTAACACATGAAAGTAGGCTATTATTGTTCACTGCTAACACATGAAAGTAGGTATTATTGTTCACTGCTAACACATGAAAGTAGGTATTATTGTTCACTGCTAACACATGAAAGTAGGCTATTATTGTTCACTGCTAACACATGAAAGTAGGCTATTATTGTTCACTGCTAACACATGAAAGTAGGCTATTATTGTTCACTGCTAACACATGAAAGTAGGCTATTATCCTTCACTCCTAACACTACAAAAGAGGAGACCGAAATGCACCATACAGCCCAAAACTAGCACCCAGTTACTAAACATAAGATTTGTAATGTTGAAGAGCAACCAAGTATATTTCAAGAACAAGACTGTTATTTACTATGAACGTTTTAATTACAAAAAAACTCTAAGCCGCTGAAAAGCAACTTAATTTTCTATTTAATTCTGAACGGCTTTACACGTGGCAAAGTTTATTAAAAGGAAATTTGCAGAAATTTTCCAAATTAAAAGCGAGTCTGGCCGGTAGGTAATGGAACGTTGAATGTTAGGGCACTACGTTATCGACCCGCCCTAGTATGACGTCACTACGTTGAATGAAATCTCTGGGAAGGGGGAGACAGACCGTAATAAACACGGCCTGCAATTCCCACCCCTCAACGCCCCTTCCTTCCTACCTTTTTTTTTAACCGCGAAACATCCTGTTGGATTGCTGCTTCACTGCGGCGCGTTCACACCGAAACTACAGCTAACGTTCTTACGTGTTTATCCTTTTTCATTTATAGCGCGGCAATGAACACATTTTATAAAAAATATCCATCGTTCCTACTGACTATGAAAACAATTATATTTTGTGCGGGGTCTGTTAACGCTCTAATTTTTTTATTTTTCTCAACGAAACTCGGTATATGCCACTGAAATAAACTAGTAAATATAGTATCAGATAACAGCGAAATCGGACCGATAGGAGTAGGGGTATACTTGAAAACCGAAATTTAAAAAGTTCTCTTGAATTTAATTTTCTCTATATTGTTTTAAAATAAAAGAACAAATTTACTCAGCATATAAATTATATTTATAACGAAGCATATATTTTATATTTAAGAAAAGTATCGTCGTGAAGATAGAAATTAATCTATTATGTATTTAAGAATTATATTTGTATGTAAGAGCGCTCTGTAATAACCTTCAGAAAACGTTTACGTTACATGTTAATAACATTTAAATTAAATTTCAAAGCCACTGAAAATCGATGTAACTTTCGATTGTTTTAATTTGCTGAGTACATTGCAATTGTTTTTAAATAGTAACATGTTTATGTTTTATTGAAACATACGAACATCATCTTAAATACACAATGTAACTCGAAACTTTCTGTTGTTTCCCTCTATTTTATTGAATGTAAAGACGAAATCAAGCGCTTTGTTCATAAACATGGTTACATTTTAAAATATTTCAAAATATTCACACAGTATAGTTTTTCAATGGTCATATATATAATTTAATTAATAGCATACTGTTAATTTTTATGGTTTAATCTCAAAAATAATAATTCTTTTTTGTAATACGTATAGATAACAACAATTCTAACTATGTTTTTGAACATTAGAGTAATGACATTATAGAGATTTCTTTTCAAGCGCTTTTGAAGGGAAAACAGAAACCTATTTAAGTAATGTATTATAGTTCAGCTTTTCCTTTTATTAGTTAGCTTTAGAGTTTGTCATGCTAATGGGATAACTTATTTCATTAATTAATAAGGACATTATTTGGATTTTTAAATTCTTTTTAAAAGTTCACGTAAGAAGATTCCTTTACTAAAAGAAACTCGGCAGGTAACGAACAATCGACAAACGTTCTATCGGTAATTCCCAACTATTGCGGCGTACCTATGAAAAGATTTTTTTTTATTTCTTCAAATCTTCATCGGTTATACTTTCTAGGTACAATAACGTTCAGAAATACAAGTTCTGAGGGATTCGCTGTTTGTTAGACGGAATCTTTTATTTTGAAGTTGGAGTTTGTTTATTTACGGACGCTCTTTAACTTCTCAAGTCATCAGCGTCCCATTCAATTCAGGGGCGAAACGGAGACAGATTTTGCTCAGAGGTCTCTTTTACGTGCCGTAAATCTACACAGACACGGAACCTATGACTTTACTTCCCTTCCGAAGAAAGCAATGCTTAGGATTTTTACGTCCGAAAAAATCCATTGACCCTGGCCAGGATTGAGCCCGTGATCTTAGGTCTACGTGGATTGCATGGTTGCCACTACACCAAAAGGACCGATAACCTTTGAGATCGGCGTAATGTGCCGAATATAAAAAAAATATTTATGAGTTGTGAAATGTGAAGAGTAAAAACAGATAGGTATTGATGTCTTTTTAGTAAATTACAACTGCATAAAGTGGGAAAGTAATGCGCACAGTTAAAAAAGTTTGATAGTTAAGAGAAGGTGATATATAAATATTCTTAACAAAGGAATCCAGTTTCGCAACACGTCGTGGCACTATTTCCATATGCGAGTACTCTGTTCATGGCACTCCGTCTTTAGAGAACAGCCCATCTTCTTTACAGCTTAACTACTGAGGCACCAAAGGCGGTGAACACTGAGATGAAATGATAAACTGGGAAAGGATTGTTTTAAGTAAGCAAACGTTCCAGGCCTAAGTTTACGGTACCTCCCCGGCATTTGCCATTTATGAGAACTGAGGAAAACCTGGGAAAAAACCCAGTCAGAGAGGACGACCCTGGTGGGATTCGAACTCCAGACCTCCCTTTCATGAGTTAGCGCCTTAACGACCTCGGCCTACTGCGCACTTCATGGGAATTGAAACATTGGCCACCTAGGGATTTCTTCATTGTTCACATAGATGAAAGTTCAGGGTGAAAGGTTCGAACTGCGGGAGCATGCTTACAATCAAATGTTGGTCCATAGAGATGTAGCAACATGGGGGCGAGCATTGTCATGCAGCTTTGCGTTTATTACGAAGGACACGGCGGAACTTCACCATGCTCTCTCATTCACCTTGTCCCCGTGTACGAGCAAGAAATTCCGCCAACATATTGCGTCACCTTGAACTACTTCTTTGCTGAGACGTGTAGACAGTCGCGGCATGCTGTCTGCAACATGCTCGTCTTTCTGTCAGGTTACCGTCCGTTGAGTTGCAGGCGAGTCAAGAAGATGTCCAGACAATGCGCTTGTATCGCTAGAGCTATAACAACATGGCGTGATATGTTTAACAGCTGTGTTCAAGACGTGGACAACATTTACAGGAGTTCTTTGCCAGCGCTAGGATATTGTTTGAAACGAGAACGCCTAATGAGGTCACCGCGAATGATGTATTCAGATAGTGTAATGGAAGGCAGATGAGCTAAATTGTACACTTATTAGCTTTACTGTCATCACTTCCAGTTCCCACCTCTGAGAGGTGTGCAAGTTAAGACATGTTCAGTTCCGCTACAGCAAAATGTGACGAACAATACGCTGCTTTCGTCTCAACAAATCTTCAGCTGGGGTCTATTAAGAGTTTATTCTTCCTTAAAGCACAACTCGAAGATGGTTTAGGATGTTTAAGGAGGGAAGGCAATCAATTTTAAAGGAAGGTGGCTCCGGGTTCCAGTTTGTGCTCTCTGCTGCTCGTGTGTGTGTCAACGTTACACGAAGTTCTTACATCATTGCTGACGTTCCTATCGAATCTGAGAGCAGCTCTGTGTGAAAATCTCCGTTACTTCTTAAAAAAAAACACACACACAACTTGCTTTTATCGGTAAAGTTAAGAAACGGTCTGCCATATCTGAACACACAAATGTAACAATTACACGATTACAGAAGGCCACATTTCCGTGCAATAAGTTGGATGCTGCACCATGATAATGCACGGCCACACAACGCAAAGGTGAGTAAAAAAAAGGCAATATGAGGTATGTACCTCATCCTCTCTATAGTCCAGATTTTTGCCCTGTATAACTTTTCCCTTTCCCCCAAATTGAAGAAACATCCTCGTGGTAGGCATTTCCGTCATCAGAAGCAGAGGTGAAGGCTGAGAAGGCGATTCTGAGGAACCTGTCAGCATGTCTTTGAAGACTGGCAGAAACGCTGGGTCAGGTGGATTGCATTCAACGGGGCGTGATTTGAGAAAGATCGCCAATGTAGGAGAATGAATTAATATTATTATTCTTTTTGACAGATCTCTAAAGGTGCCACAGTAATACATGGATTGATAAGGTGTGCCAACTGTGATGACGAGAATCCATTAGCGATAAATGTTCGGAGCTTGAGTTACAGCCTTCAAAACCTTTTTTAAGTTCAAATTTGTGTATAAAGGAGAACGCGTTTTATATGTACCACATTCGGAGGGAACAACGTTCAACACGGGGTGAACTTAGAGCACCAGTTAACAATCATCACGTTCACACTTTCAGATATCGAAGATGGTTTGCCAAATGGATGAACGTGTAATTTCAGTCCGAGAAAACTGGTCTATCCGCTCCATCATCAGCGGCCCGAGGACCTTGCTGAATCATAAGAACGGCATTACTGGGCTCTTTATTATACGTGAACATCCGGATGTTTGGATGTTCCCACATAAACACGGGTTAGCTTACGATGCCGTTTCGTTAAAGTCTTTTTAACAAGACTTTAATAAGACCGCTTGACTGCTGGTTGCCAAATGTAATAAATTTACTTCTTTGTAGGTATTTAAACTAAACATTTTAACAAAAAGATTGAAGATCGCCCTCGGCTGCTAAATGGATAATGAACATTCGCAACTTTCGGGGAAACTGGTGACTTGTCACTAACACAGAACAACTTCCAACAACTTCCAGGGAGGCCTCGGCCCAAAAATTTTCGTGCTGCTCATTTGCGGGCAAGGGTACCGCCACGGGTGGCTGAGGTCGTTAAGACGCGGACTCGTAAGCGGGAGGTCTGGGGTTCAAGTCCTGTCAGGGCCGTCTTCCCTGAGTGAGGTTTTTTCCAGGTTTTCCTCAGTCCTCATAACTGGCAAATGCCGGGAGGGTACCCTAAACTTAGGCCTGGAACGCTTCCTTCCTATACAAATAAAAATCCTTTCCCAATACATCATTTATCATGAGTGTTCACCGCCTGTGGTGTCTCAGTAGTGAAAACGGGCGTTAAACAACATTCACTGTCTTTTGGGACACTTCAGGCATACTGCAAATGGATCGACTGTTAACAGCGAAACTCTTACACGCAGAATTCAGCAATGGCGAAAGGGGAATGGTCAACAGGACTGATCCTACACCATGACAATGCGCGGCCCCACATCAGCAATACTTATCGTTAGACCACAAGGTTGGCATCGCACGAGGAAATTAAGGAAACTGTCCACAAGTGGTGTTGTGCTCCCAAACCATTGGGTTTCACGATGTCATGAGACCAACGGTGCGGGTTACATTGAGAAATTCCATGAATATTTAACCGTATTGCACAATAAACAAGTTATAAAAAGTGTTTTCCAACTTTTTACGTGTCACAATCATTAGTTACATTAGAAGGAACTTTGACACAGAAAAAGGTTGACCTACAGATTACGACCATGCCTCCAGTGATTTTCGAGAGAAGCAAGTTTTAGCATCACTTTGAAGCTTTTGTTGTGAAACAGCAAGCAGAGCAAAAACACAAAAATAACATGATGGAAAACCGACCTAGTAGAAAGGGTATTGAGCCATGAATGTGCAGTAACTGAAGCGTGGTGTTGTTCACCCCTGTATTTTCTCTGCTTCGCCGAACTCTTGTTAGAGGGCGTTTTCGTAAAAGAAAGTTTATTTATTACATATAAGAGTGTCTCAAGGAAATACAAGACAGTGTGTTAATGAAGAAACGGGCTACGTAAATTCCGTTTGTACACAATTTCCTTTAATTCAATATGCATATTTCACCGATGTCATTATAACGTTTCTGAAGAGATTTTCCGGAAAGTCTGGAAAATATTTATCTATAGCTGCAATCATCTTTTTGATTTAAGACCAGCAGGAAAGAGTTTAAGCTTCAGAAAGAGATGCAAGTGACAGAGGGCCGAATTAGAGCAGTATGGTGGATGGTAGAACAAATGATATTTCAGATTTCTCATTGTTTACCATGGTGAAATATTTCTGTGCAAGTGCATTGTCTTCATGAAGAAGAATTCTTTCTTTTCTAAACCGGAGGTTTTTCTTACGTAAGTTTTCGTTTAGTTGTATTAAAAATTGCAATGTTAAAGATGATTTTACTCTTCTGGTATACTTTTGCTGCAATTTCCTGTTTTCTCACAGGATGATAACTTCAAAGCAGTGAAAAGCGTTACTGACAGTGAAACGACATCTATTACAGGTGTTACGGCTTTCATGCAAAAACTATTCCGCACGCGAGGCTGGATGTCACGGCCGTTCAATCATATTGATTCGCACTACCCTGAATTGTTTTTCTGCAAGGAGACAATTGATCAGGGTACTGCAAACAAAATTCCGAACAAGACGACCTGATAATTTTTACCCATGTAAATGTGCTACTCTAGAGTCAACTGCTGTATCTTGGCGAAGCTCAACTTATGCACTGCTTCGAAGTGACGTTCAAGGACAGAAGGACAGACGTAACGGAAAGAGGAAGGCGTGCCGTTCGCAACCGAGGGGGTTTAACACCGCGCAGATTTTAGGTGAAATTTCTATAGAAGACATGTTGTGTTATATTAGAAGAAAGCTTGAATGTCTTCCAACTGCAAAGCTGTTTTGAAAAAGCTTGGGTTAAGTTAGTTAGCGACGTAGAATTTATGAAGGAAATAGTAATTTGGGTGGTGTTTCCCAATAAAACAAAATATAAAGCAGATACTAACAGCAAATGTTCTCTCTGATTACGAACATGGAAGAAGTTGAAGAATTGATGGACATTTTCTTCAGACTGCTGTTTCTTCTTTAAAAGTTCGGAGGTTTGCAACACGTAATATGGAATGATGAACTCACGGCGAGAACGTGTCAACTGCAGCAGACTACGTGACAGAATAGCAAGAAGGAAGTTACCCCAAATCTCCCTCCAGTTCAGGGAAATTCTTTAACGTTTCCGGGTGTAGCAGGCAAGGAATGATCCAAACAACCGGGGATTCTGTTCGTAAACCAGCACATGCAAGTAGGCTGCATGTGCTAGAGTTGCCCGTAAGCGCAGTACCACCATGAACCTCTTCGACAATTTTTCTGTTTTCTCAAATGAAGTTGGGTCACCTTTTGGCCCATTGTAAGGTCATAAATTACATGGGGTTCGTTTGTATCATCTTATAAATCAATGCTACATCCAGAGGAACCATTCTGTGCCACTTTTTACCTGTCAGGTGGTGTTAATAAAAGGTTTAGCACTGGTGAAGCGTTCTCTGATGTGCTGCTCTCTCAAGACAGGCACCCAAAAAGTTTGGCAACCAGCCTATCCATTGTTGCACAATTGAATCTACAAAATGTTGGCAACAATGACCCTTCAGTTATCCAAATATACATAAGTAGAAGTTCAAACTTAAATCATGAATTCCAAAGAAATTTTTACATTCTACGTTTTTACTCTCTATAAACTAAGCGAAAGAGCGAAAAAAAATCACACTGGAATATCCAGCTTTCGTCGCCTGTTATCATGTTAAACGTGTTTTTTATCACCTTCACTTGTCCAGCTTCTTGCCATTGACGAACTCAAGAATTCGAAATATAGCAATTTCAAGTGTGACGTTATCTAAGTGTTTTCTACTTTTATTATTACTGTTAATTTGCTACATTTTTTAATAGTGTTACTTTATTTTTATTTTTCTTATATATATATATTATAAAGAATATAACGTTTCCTACAGTATTTGTCCTGTCTAAATGCACACACATTCTCTGCACATGCACGAAGGACAAAAGACGGCTTATGGGCACAAATTCAAGAAGCCTGGGGTGTTGTAGCCTCTCGTTCACACTACTGTAGAAATCTGATATCATCATTCTCCGAATATTGGAACGGTTACTAAGGGAGCGGGGAATTAATTTGATTAATTATGAAAGTCGATTAAAGTCGATTAAAGTCGATGAAAGTCGATTAATTAAAGGAGATGTTGATTAGAAGACTATGCTGGAGAGGTAGTATTGGCGGAGCGGGCCGATGTTTGATGGGCCGGCTATCTCTCGCAGTCCCTCCCTGGGTTTGCCCCGCTGGTGAATCAAGTAGGTGCCACAGTTAGATTGAAGTTATAGTCACCATGTCCGGTCCCATTGGGATGTTCTGGTTTTCTAGGGGTGTGTTTGCAGCTTTCCTTGATTTAAATGGAAGTGTCTGCTACTATTAAATAACGTTTACTGCACATGAAAGTTATTCAGGCGATAACTTATGCTTACGCGAGCCTCTGGCAAAGGGGTTAAGTATGATTTCCGTAAGCCTGGGGCTGCCTGACAAGTTAGTTCTTTCATTTGTAAGCACTTTCTATCCGATTCTTTCAATACTGTCTGTCAGTGGGCCCGGGTTTTTCGGTTATCACACACTGAAAGAACGCTATAAATTTAAGAATTTATCACTTTACTATTTCGTCGCTTTTCCGCGAAACTTTTTATATACAACCTTCTCGCTGTGAGCTAATAACTTAGCTCTACCACGCACGCTGAAACGTAATAAGTAAATGAACTGGGCTCTGAAGTTGACATGCTAAGCGAGGACTTGCCCGATATTAATTTGTGTTTCACTTTAAATGTTTCTGTTAGAATGCGTTAGTTGTGATCTATGGCTAGGGTTTTTATGACGCAAAATCGCCTTAATATGCGCAAAAATGCTGTTATGACCTAAAATTTACAAAAATATGCATAATAACATAAAAATATGACGTAACAATGTTAAATTGAGGTGAAATTTCTGTTGTAAAATAAATTAGTAAGCCAGTTTATGATAATGAACTATTTATTTAAGAATAAAATGCTCATGCTAAACAAGGAAGTTGACATTTTATTTTATTTAAATTATCAGATCAATAGTTAACAATGTTCCGTTTATGAGCTCCGAGTTGCAATATAATTGTCAAAATTTTCAAGTTTTCCTATTGCCAGCCAACAAAGGGGCTGAAACAAGAGCAGCATATTTAAAATCTAAATCTAAGACAAAACTTTTCCAAGTTCAACAAGATTCAATGTCACAACATCCGGACTTCAGTAACTACCTGCTCATAGGCCATAGCTACACAAACTCCACAGAGTGCGTTCAAACAAAATAAAGGGGAAGGCAGATTTTTGTTATTTTACAAGAAACAAAGTGAGATGTGAAATTCTGAGAAATTTGACACGGAAGAAACAAATTGCACGGAATCTTTTTTTTTTTTTTTTTTTTTTTTTTTTACTTCTTGATAGTGAAAATATAACAAATATGGCTATTTGCTCTATCAGAAAAAAGGGGCATATATGTAGAAATATGACTTAACAGTAGGTGATTCGATTAGGTTTTACATAACAAGCATTTAAGTCTTGCTTCATCATATAAGTCCTAGCTCTGGTGATTCTGCGTGTGCACAGGTAATGTCATAAAATTAAAGTATGATATGAAATGAAGGTAACATACACTTATAAAACCGACAGTTAAAATAAATAAAGCAAAATGTTTTGTATGATTTGAACCCAGTCCCTTAAGCAGAAAAGAAATGTCTTCTAAACCGTTTAGCCCAGCTATTCTACCCTAATGTTCTCTTTCCAAAGTTAATAATCATGATAGGCAAAGCACCCACTGCAGTTTGCCAGTCGCTGCAAGCGCGATGTGAATACATCATTTACGAACGTTTCCTTAGTTTTCCGATAGACATGTGGAATCTGGAGATGACCCGTTTTTATTTTGTCAAATGGTGTACATATGTAAGTTTTTGTATATTGTTACTAAATACTAAGAAACAATCAGTAAGTGTAAAACGAAGAGATAAATTGTGTATTCAAACATGACTTAGAACTCCTTTATGGCGCTTCAAATCTATTTATATATCTTTGTGTTAATATGGTGTTTTTATACATTATACAGCGTGTTTGAAGGTTTTAGGTCATTAATGCAAATGTTTACGTCATCAAAACCCTAGCCATAATTATCAGTTTGAAGCACTCGCGTAGTCAAGCAGACATGGAAAATTTTCCATTTTTAAAACTTCCGACCTGGTAATTAAAAACGATCCCGCCAATTATAACTGTTCAGTTTTCTTTTACCGCCTGCATAGTTGTAAACAGTTTCACTTGCGGCACGAACATTCCCTATTACAATATCTTGCTTCAAGTAACACCGCGTGCCGCCGGGGGAGATCAAAAGCATTCCAGGGCCATGTTGTCTGTCACAACACAAAATTAACCCAATAACGCTGACATTCACCCGCCCCTCCCTGCGGTCAAGTCGCCACTTTGCTACACCTGCATTCAGCTTGGCTGTACACTAACAAGAGATCGCCAATAATTTGAAATATATAAAAAAATTTGTAATTAAAATGTGTAGGAATGGAGTAAAGTGATAGCACTGGACAACACTTATTATTATTATTATTATTATTATTATTATTATTATTATTATTATTATTATTATTATTATTATTATTATTATTATTATTATTATTAAACAGATTTTAATGCTATTTTAGGAAGATTGCATTAAGTGTTTTGTAAAAAAGAACAAACTTGAATTTTTTTAAATAGGACCCTGCCTCATAAAAGGCAAAAAGCATGAAATTTTACAAATTTATGAGTGGAAGTGAAAACTAATATTTTCATAGGGTATTTCTTTTTATAAAAAAAGCTTTCTGGCTTACTATCTTGAAAGCAACACATTTTTCAGAAAACAATTTATGGTGAATGTTTCTTCAACAATGATATTAGTTATATTTCATTTAGTGCATATTTTCAAAGTAAACTCTTTTTTTTTTTAATTTAACCCCCAATATTTTAAAAGATTTTGGTTTTACGCAAAATCAAACAACCTTGAAATAAAACATTTATTTATTAAACCAACCATTATTTTATGAAACATTTAAGAAGTCTGAAAAATTACTTTGAAAGACTAACTTATATTTCATTTGTTTCAATTTAATAAAAAAACAAACGCATTTATTGTGCTTAAACATAAAATTGTAAATTAATTAATCGCGGTTCATTATTAATCAATGTTATCAAGTGCTCAAAATGCTCTCCATTTCGTTCCATATAAAAATGCAGACCGTTTTCCAAAGCTGGTCTAACAAACATTTAGGATATTCTTGCAAGCTGTGGTTATCCTCTGTTCGAACTTCTTCAGCTGTGATTTTAAAAACCAGGCGCGACCATAGAAGGAACCTAATCAGGTATCTTGATGTTCCCTCTTCTGCCAATTCATCTTTTCGGAAATATATTGTTGAGTCACTGACGAAAGATCTTGTACAATGTGGCAGTGCTCCATCTTGCTTGTATGTAAGCAGTGTTTGTTAAAAAAAAGCTCTATCATTCCCACCTTTGTTATTTTAAAATTCTTCAATTCATGATAGGATTCACATCTCATAATATTTCTAGGTACAAAGCTCTAGTGTATTTTCCTCAAAAAAGATTGTATCACCTAGAATACCTGTCCATTGTGTATGACATGGTTTATCATCCCTCCAGTACATACAAGTATGTCGATTTACAGAACCGTTAGGTAAAATGTGCACTCATCAGAAAAGAAAACATTTCTTAGTAATTTGGGGGATTATCTCAGTCTGTCACAAAATTGGATTCTTGCACCAAAATCATCTTCAGTCAATTTTTTATGTATTTCAAGTTTATGAGCATGCTGTTTAACGCTCGTTTTTACTACTGAGGCATCACAGGCAGTCGACGCTGACGATATGAGGTGAAATGATATATTGGGAAAGGATTTATTATTTTTTAAGGAAGGAAACATTTCAGGCCAAAGTTCAGGGTACCTCCGGCATTTGCCATTTATGTGGACTGAGGAAAACCTGAAAAACTTCTCAGTCAGGGAGGATGATCCTTGTGGGGAATGAAAGCGCAGACTTCCCGCTAATGAGTCCGCCTCGGCTACCCGTATACTATCGAACTTTATTTTTCACAACGAAACTCGTCATATAAGTATCAATTAACAAACATTCCTCGCGTTCGTTAACCATCAAAATTGGACTATTGGGGGTCAGGGTTAACCAAAAGCGGAAATTTAAACTAACATTTAAAAATCGCTCTATCGGCCGCAATTTTAGTTTTTTTTTTTTTCCCTCAAGGAAACGCGATTTAAATAAATTAATGAAAATAGTTTCTGAAAATCGAACCATTAACAAAGAGAACAACTAAAATACGAATTTTAATGAGTGGGGGGGGTATAAGTGAAATTTAAAAATTGCTCTAGCGGCAGCAATATGTATTTTCTACAACAAAACTCTCAATATACTAATTAAATAAAAAAGGACAGATAGTTTATGACAAATAGGGAAATCGGATCATTAGGAGAAGATCTTAAAACGGAATCATTAAAAGTGTTCTAGCGTTTAAATTTCTCTAAATTGTAGAAAGCACGTTTTCACGGTAGATGTCATTCCGGGCTGTAAGACCATGGTTCAATTTTTCTCCTTCATCCTCCCAGACGTTTCGTCCACGACTGCGGTGTATACCTGGAGTAATGTGCTCGACGTGATCTCGGAGACGAGGCAGTGACAGCCCACCACTGAACATGTCCACCGCAGTCGTGGACGAAACGTCTGGGAAGATGAACGAGAAGAATTCCATTGAACCGCGGCCTTGTAGCCGGTAGACGCAGTTCACACATTTCTCTCTATTGTTTCAAAATAAAAGCACAAATTAATTGAACATATAAACTGTATTTATAACGATGCATATGTTTTATATTAACAAAAGTATCGTCGTGAAGATGGCAAATGTGAAATATTAATCTAATATGTGTTTAAGAATTATATTTGTATGTAAGAGCGCTCTGTAATAACCTTCAGAAAACGTTTACGTTACATGTTAATAACATTTAAATTAAATTTCAAAGCCACTGAAAATCGATGTAACTTTCGATTGTTTTTATTTACTTAGTACATTGCAATTGTTTTTAAATAGTGACATGTTTTTGTTTTATTGAAACATATGAACATCATCTTTAACTTGAAACTTTCTGTTATTTCTCTCTATTTTAGTGAATGTAAAGATGATATCATAAAGATGGCTACATTTAAAAATACTCACACAGTATAGCTTTGTCTATCAGTGTCATATATTTCATTTAATTAATATATACTATTAATTTTTGTTGTTTCTAAAAATGTGGTTTATCTTTTGCAATACTTACAGATGGCAAGAATTCTAATTTTGTTCCCCTAACACCATATAGTAATGCCAAAACTTAGTTCATTTCATTAATTAATAAGGCCTATTTCTCATTATATATTCATTTTGATAAACTGAGATTTTGTTTCGTTAAATTCAAACAAATGAAAATAAGTTAGTCTTTCAATGTATTAATGATTACATTTTTTTCAAACTTCTTAAATGTTTTATAAAATAATGGTTTAATAAAAAAATGTTACAGACAAAAGTTGAATGTTCTTATACGTAAAGACGAAATATGGTAAAAAAAATTAGGGTTCGCATTTAAAAATGTTGCGTTGACCTTGAAAGCTAATATTGTTGTTGCTTCCTCTCAAATGACGAAACATTCACCGTGGAAAGTTTTTAAACACATGCCATACAAAGCTGCTGATGTCATCATGGAAGCTCTAACTCTGTTTATTCAGCTCTGTGGTATTAACAGATCATTCTGCGCGTTGAGGTTTTGACACATTAAATGTATTTCATAATCCAAGAGTGTTCAATTAAAATGAGAATTACTCGCGCTAAAACTTAACTGTACAATATTTTGGGTGCTTAACGCATGCGTACACGTGGTACTAGATTTATTGTCACTTCCGGTTCCTGCGCAAGTTGAGACATTTTCAGTTCCGCCTATCACAAAAAGATGACACGCTCAACAAATCTTCAGCTGAGGCCTACGCTATTGTTATTGTTGATTTGTTTTATTTATGAACATTCTTAAACATCTCAGGTCATCAGCGTCCCATTCAATTCACGGCGTGAAACGGCCGACAAATTTTGCTCAGAGGTCTCTTCTTTCAGGCTTGAGGTTCTTTTTCGTGCCGTAAATGTACGACACGGGACCCACGGCTTTACTTCCCTTCCGAAGGAAGCAGAAAAAATATCCTTGCAATGAACCGCGGTCTTTGGTCTACGAGGCAAGTATGATTATCGCTAGACCGCCACGTGTGACCTATAACGTTAAGGAGCGGACTCGTGAGCGGGAGGTTTGAGGTTCGGTTCCCGCCAGGACCGTCCTTCATGACTGAGGTTTATTCCAGGTTTTCCTCAGTGCTCATAAATGCCAAACGCCGGGGAGGTACCCTAAACTTAGGCCTGGAACGCTTCCTATATATATAAAAAAAATC
Organism: Metallyticus violacea; assembly: GCA_030762175.1. Lineage (NCBI taxonomy): Eukaryota > Metazoa > Arthropoda > Insecta > Mantodea > Metallyticidae > Metallyticus > Metallyticus violacea. Next base: position 4,031,717 of record CM060832.1, read on the forward strand.
CTTTCTCATGTATCACCAGTGTTCTCCACTTGTGGTGCCTCAGTAGTAAAAACGGGCGTTAAACACCATTAAAAAAAATAAAAAAATCCTAGACCTCTAGAGCCTACGCCTATGCATTGTTACTATACATTTTGTTTACCCTTACAGCATGTGTTGATGATTGAATGTGTTTAAATTGTAGAGAGAGGATATCACCCACATGTTGGTAACTGGAAAGTTTCATTTCGGTTCTGAAAGCAAACAGCGAAGCTCTGTGTGTCCATCATCACCGACGCTTCTGCTACGAAAGCTGGCCATATTCAAACCTGCAATACTACAGAGATGTCCTGAAAAAGACATTTCACACGATAGTGTACGGGAACACATGAATATCTCACAAAAATCAAAATGAAGTGTGTCCTTCACCCTCTTGTAGTCCACATTTAGCCCCATACGACTTTTTCCTATCTCCAAAGAAGAAACACCTACATGGAAGGCATTTTGCATCACAGCGGTGAAGGCTGCAAAGACGATCAAAAACAGTTTTTGGCATGTCTTTGAAGCCTGTCAGAAACCTGGGACAGGTTCATTGCATCCAGCAAGGACTACTTTGAGAAAGACCATCAAAATTATAATACATGTTGTCAAAACGATTATCATTCTTTAATCGTGAGATCCCATCACCTGTTTGTTATTGAAGAATATCCTTGGCAACGAACGCGCTGTAGCGGCGGGCGGATTACAGCCGTTCCCATGGAAACCTCTTTTGTTCCAGATACACCAGTTTATAAATTTACAAGTACAGGCCAATGGCTGTGGTGCCCTCAAGCACAGTCGCTAATAAATTGCTCTCTCGTTTAAGGAAATTAAATTAATGTACCAATCAATTTGCTACATGCACGGCAGGGTTTAATTTTCAATTATTGCGTTTTGATTAATTTTAATAATGCTGCTTCGACAGTGCGATTATTTAAAGCCTTTCTGTCGAATACAGGTTAAAATGCTTCGGGGCGATACAACAAAAAATACCACTGGATTAACCCTCTTTAAATTGTCGTTATGTGAGCCAAGGCCAATGATTAAAACGTTAAAAAAACATCGAGGTTAAACCTTTCGCATTGACAGTGTAAACGTTAGTTGAGAAACGTCCAAAAGTTTGGAATAACTTTTTAGACAAAACTGAAACCCAAAAAATTACAATTTAATAAATCTTCAATAATAAATTCAATAAAAGTAGAAGGTCATGCCTTTTCTTGAATAACTGGATCCAGTAGGTGACATATACAAGTGAACAGAAGTGGCACTAATTTTGCACACTTTACAGAATTTTGTTAAATAAGCTTTCGATTTTAATTGATTTTATTTTTTATTGCAGTCAATTTTTCTGGAAAGCTATACAAACGTATCTTCATACTCAATGTTTCTAAATTACAATTAGTACTTTAAAACAACAGCTGTAACTGGTATTGGATTATTGTAAATATTTTGTTGCATTTCCTTTTGATTTGAATACGTCCTCGATTCTTCGTGATATTGAGTTCACCAAGCATGGAGATCTTCTGTTGTTATCACTCTAAACCACGACTGGATGATGGCCTCTATGAGCTCCCTCTTGTTACTGGAATTCCGACGTGGCATCAAAACTTCCAGCAGTGACCACAAGTTTTCAATTGGGTTGAGGTCAGGACTGTTCCGGAGGACAGTAACATGAGCCATTTCCGATGATTCGAGTGGTATGACACTGTGCTCCATCCTGCTGGAAGATGCGCCGCTGACTGTCACGAATAGTAGGCAGCAGTTTTAAGTCTAAGAGCTCTACTTGGTATTAACGTTGCCCTAGGGGCCCGACACCGTCCCTTGCCATGACGCTGACAGGATGCTTCACAGTGGCGGTAACATGTTCGACGACGTTCAAACGTGATGCCATCACTTCCAAAGATGACTTTACCCCATTCTTCTTGCGTCTCGCGCTAAAGCCCTCTCCACACGCTTTTAGTTCAGATAACGCTTCTTCCTCCCAAAGTTTCTGTTGTTGTTCGGTCAGAGACTTGCAGCCCACAAGTTCTCAAGATGGCATTAATATCTTCTGCCGTACGTCGGCGATCTTGTAGAGAAAGGCGGCAGTCTTGAGCCCTGCCACGTTCTTGTGCTGCTTGCAACTAAGTCTGATTTTGTAGCGCCCTACTCAATCGTTTCGTTATTTCTTCTTCACTGTCTCGCTCCTTTCAATCAGCGCGTTTTGCCTTCTTTCATATGACAAGGTCACTTTTCAACTCACTCTGAAAGACGTCCACTTAACAAAAGCTACACAACAATATGATCACACTTGACTTAGGTACTGAGAAAATACAATAATTATACAACAGTTATGTTGCTGCTGCACTAAGATGAAATTATTTAAGTTACTGAATGATGTTAATTAAACCTTTTCTAATGTCTAAACAGAATATAACACATTTCACCTTTCATGGCATAGAAACATTATAGACAAAATAAAATTGAGCACAACACACTTTTTGTACATCTTATAAGATTTAAAAATGATAAACGCTTTACGAAACGTGTCCAGAATTAATGCCAGTACTGTGCATGTGTGTTGAACCTGGACAATTCTCCATTATCGTATTCTTATCATCCACAATACGGTCTAGATATGACGCCATTGGCATACGGACTGTTTCGAACTAAGATTAGCGAACACCTGTCAACATACAAATTAAAGATTCTGGTAAAGCAATTGAGAGTAATTCGTTTATATATATTTCGGTGTGCCTTTATTAAAAACGTATAAAGTAAAGCACTAATTGCCATGACTGCAGGAGTTTAATTAACATGATAATAACTCGAGTTGATCTGAGAACATTTCCTAACCTTGAGAAGCGTCAACTTCTGACGGTGTAGTGGTAACCATACTTGCCTCCTAAACCCAAGATCGCGGGTTCAAACCCGGCCAGGACCGATGGATTTTTTCGGGCGTAAAAATTTTAAATATGGATGGCTTCCTTCGGAATGGAAGTAAAGCCGTGGGTCCCGTGTCGTAGATTTACGGCACGAAAAAGAACCTCAAGCCTGAAAGAAGAGGCCTCTGAGCAAAATTTGTCGGACGTTTCACGTCATGAATTGAATGGGACGTTGATGACCTGAGATGTTAAAGAGCGTTCGTAAATAAAACGAATAAAAAAAAAAAGTCAACTTCAGTAATTTGTAAATCTTCTCTCATATTTACTCCACTCTACCGTCCTCGTGTTATCCGGTAACAAACATTTAACCTGTGAGAAAGGACTGGCAAATAACAAAAATTTATATCCTTTGTATAATATCTTAATGGTAGTTTATCACTAATTGATATTAAAGTTTATGTTTACATATTCCCTTTAAAATAAACAGCATCGAATTGGATAATTTTTTAATATCCTATTTTATGTTTCTTAAGGTAAAAGCAATAGCTTTTATTTATCCGATTTGAAAATGTTATTAATATGGGATAAGGAAGTAAATTCATAGAAAAGCATTCTTTCTATGTTTTATTCAATGCAAATGAGAGCCCTTGACTACCGGCGCACTGCCGACAGCACCCGTGCCAAGATGCTTGACGTTTTGTCCTTAGTCTTTTTGTTACTTCGTTCAATTTACAAAGGCGGGGTAGCTTTGATCGCGTTTGGTACATACAGCGTTCTCACCGATCTTGTAGTCGGCATAGAACGTTAAAAAATAAATACAATGTGCCCATTACAGTAACTGTTTTTATAATTGAACATAACGAAAACAAACTCGCCCGCTTGTGAATTTCTGTCGTCTTCTCAAACACATACAAGAAAAGCTCCATTCATTTGCTCTCTCACTGACGTGGGAAATTCCGCATGGCGTTGAAAAATGTCAGAAACGTGTAACAAAATTCAGATCCTCTGTGCACGGGAGATTTCTGCCGTTTTCTTTTGTTTTAACATGTTTATTGTTATGTTCTTTATTGCTTCATTCATATCTTTACCTTTTTAAAATTCCTTACTACACGTCGTATTCCTGGCAACGCGCCGTCTATTTAGCTTGTAGATTTTAACGCTTTTAGTGAATTCCGAAGGTTGTACCCATGAAAATGTTCCTCAAGTCCTACTTACCAAGACACCAAAATGACGATATACAAACAGAGCTTTCACGTGAAAACTATCCTGCACGTGGGGTGTTTTGCATCATGATATTCGAATAAATTTAATTGTACTGTATCAGTGCACAACAAAAAACACAGGTTAACGTACAGTTTTAACAGAGCATGAACAAGTTGAACGTTCACCAACAAAATCACTCCCGAAATTAGCACAAGTGGGGGTTTGAGTGGGTTCTGCACATAAAGCAACAAAATTATCAAACCTCAAAATGTGCAAGTGTTCAGGTGTCTATTGTTTAAAACAAGACGACTCAGTAGCAAAATTGCGCTATTGTGAGTGGGTTTTTAATCTGTTTCTGAAGGTTTAATGGTTCGACGCTTCTGTTCTTTTCAGACAAGATCTGGTTTCACCTGAACAGCAATCAAAACATGCGCTACTGGTGTACCGAAAATCATCACATCGTGTACAGAAAACCCCTCTTAATGATAGGAAAGTTGGGGTTTGTTGTGCTGTTAGCGCAAGATGTATTGTCGGTCCGGTTTTTTACCGGACGACAATCGATGCAGAAAGATACAGTTTATAGCGGGTTTACCAAGCCCTGGGTCCAGGGGTCAAAACACAGAGGTCTGTGCTACCCATTTAGCAGCTTACAGAAGAAGAGAAATCATGTGGGTGGCTTCTGTAACTGTTCATACAACAGCGGAGTCCGTGAATAAAATTAAGGAAGTGTTTGAAGATAAAACGATTAGTGTTGACGTATAGCCCTTACCAGATTTAACAGTGTGTGATTTTTACTTGTGGAGTTGCCTGAAGGACCCTCACACACTGGAGAAACTAAAGGAAAATAACACAATTGAAATCAGAAACATTACAGTGGTCCAACTTAAACATGTCAATCAGAATACGCTTTCCCGTTACAATGCTTGTTTAGCCGAAGGGAGATGACATTCCCAGCATCTTCTATAAGGTAAGATTTTATACACAGGTCCAGAAGCGACACGCCCAACCGCCGAGAATTAAAACACCGCGCATGCGGGATAGTTTTATGTGAAAGCGGAGTATAAATATACGAACAGCGATACATATTGATGTACACTGTCGAATTGCGAACCATGCTGCACGGTTTGTCATTACGGTTACAGTGGCGGCACTACAAACTAAAGCGTGTCAGTTGCCAGTGGACAACATGGAGAATGCTCATCAAGGAAAGGGCTGGATGTCGTCGTTTCTATAGAAAGAGGGTGTAAACACAACAATAACTGAATGACGATATTTCTCTCAATGACCTACCAACGCGACAAAAATATGTTTCTCTAACCAGCTCGATGCAAACTTTTCTCTCACTGACTCCTCTCTCTCACTGACTAACTGATCGACTGACGCGATGAAGGCTCCAAACTTCTTTCTTTATACTGCATTTAAAATCTTACTTTGGGATGCGCTCCGCCCCCGCGAAATTTCCTTCCTCTAAGACTCTAGAACATGGTCAAATCTAGCTCCCTATTGGCTATGACGGGTTGATAACTAGAAATGTAATTGGAGTTTACATCGTCCATAAGGTACGTCATTTCTCTTTCGCCTGATTGTGAGAGCCGTGGATTGGTTTAAATAATTCACCCAGGCTGAATATTTGCCTTCTAAGCCTAACTTTCTCACGCGGTGTTCTTTGGAACCGAGGAATGTTGTTAACCTATAGGTACAATGTGCCCGTTAAGTGTAATAAACTCCATTAGCTGTGCACACGCGGTGAATCCTTTCTGAAGTGTTAAAAAAGGGGACGGGAACCTGATTTTTACAAAAAAACGACCTATGTGTACTTAAAGTCGCGACGGACGACTAACATATCTTTTGTTGTAAATTCTGCCCATGTGATATATTTACAGAACTGTATACCTGGTACCGAAAATTTCTTAATACACAAAGAAAAAGATACAATATCAATTATTATAGCATAAATAATAAAAACTGAACTATTGATTACCTTTAACGGTATAGCCTTAATGGCGTTTAGAAAGTATTTCGAAATTAATTGATATGATTATTATGATAGGAATTCTTGAGACAAGAACACCGTCTAATTTCAACTTCTGCAGCTTTTCTGAGGCAACAAGACTAAAAGAACTACAGAGGTTTGAAATACAGCGAGAGATAATCTGTGTCTATCTAAGCATTTCATCTCTTTTCTGCTTCTTGTCTATTATTTATATATAGAGGTGAGAGGCGTTTGGCCATTTTCCTCTGAAACGAAGAGGAAACTCAAAAAATGCTTCAGACAAAATTTGCAGTGCTCTTAGGGGGACATAAGATAGCAGCCTTAACTCGTCCTTGAAATGTCATTCTCAAGGTCATTTCAAGGTAAATTTGATTTTTTTAAATGGAATGGTGTATTTTCCTTTCCAGGAATGAAAGAGCAAAAATTTTCACTTACTTTCACCTTTCTCTTTTTATTTTGTTATTGCATGAAGGTAACTCATTTGTTTACACACAGACATCGATACACAATCATCATTGTCATAATGCCTAAAAGGACGTTATTCTCAGTCAGTTCCACTTTGTTTTTCAATTATAAATGTTCGATACACGATCAATGAGAGGAATGATGTGATTTAACTTATTGCAAAGCTCATAAGAGCAACTTGCAACTTATGCCGAGATCGATATCCTGTAAGGAGGCAGCCATCTGTTAGAATTTTTCAACGACTTGCAAACTTACTCTCCGAAATGGGAGGTGTCGCATCATCGAATGAGAAGTGAGTGCTACTGGGAAAAATTCGGAAGTCGCTGTATTAGCTGCAGTTGCCGCTAATCCTCACCGAAATTCCTGTCAACTGGAAGGCGATTCGGGAATCTCTCAAAGGAGGAGAGTAAGCGTCACAAATACATCAGCCTGCATCAAACCCTTCATCAGGATGATTTTCAGAAGCGGTTGAATTTTGCCAACGGCTCTACTACAAATTCAAAGCGGCAACTTTTTTAACACACGTAAATTGATGCCAGTACAGTGAAAGTGAGTGAAAAATATTTGCTGTCTTATTTGTCCCATGTCACATCACCTATCACCCCTAGCTGATAGATGTACTAGAACTTTTATACTTAAAATTGAGTGCTCTTTTCATTTCCGGAAAAGAAAATACATTAAAACAAACACTGACCTTGAAATGACATCGAGAATGGCATTTTAAATACGAGTTAAGGCCGCTATCTTATGTCCCCTAATAGCACCTTAAATTTTTTCTGAAGCTTTTTTCCCCCCCAATTTTCCCCTTCGTTTCGGAGGAAAACGCGACATTATGAATGACCACTCTGCATTGTCGTGAAGATAACAAGTGTGATATATTAATCTAATATCGCCATTCTAATTATTAATCATAGTGCATTATAAATCATAAAAATATATAGCTGGGAGTTTATATTTTCCAGCCAGGCAGCAAACTTCACATGGGCTATTTCACTAATGTGACGTTATCATAAAACCACCCAATGAAATTAACCAATTTTATTTTAATTTTGACCAATCACAGCGCGATATTACAATGAAAGTATCGTTAAGTTTAACGAAATTCCCTTTACTGCGCAAAGTGTATTTGTCCTCTTGTCGGTGTAGCCAACTCTATACAACCACTATAATTCCTGAGCGTCCATCTTTGACCACTTTGCTAGCAGGTGGTGGCAAGGTATTCATTCAGAGCAACAAAACTTCCGACAATCATAACGCAAAATAGAAGTGCTTCAAAGCGTTTTGATTGTTCATTTGCTTTATTTACGGACGTTCTTTAACATCTCAGCTCATCAGCCTCCCATTCAATTCAGGGCGTGAAACGGTTCGTAAACTTTGCTCGGAGGCCTCTTCTTTCAGGCTTGATGTTCTTTTACGTGCCGTAAATGTACGACATGGGACCTACGGCTTTACTTCCCTTTAATTAGGATTTTTACGCCCGAAAAAATCCATCGACCCTAGCCAAGATTAAATTCGCGATCTTGGGTTTACGAGGCAAGTATGGTTACCACTAGACCATCAGAACCGACGTTTTGGTGATGAAATTATTGTGTAAATTATGTAACCATATCTGCCAAAACAACCATAAATTGTAATAAATCTATTGTTCAGAATGATAAAATGTTATCTTTGTTTTATTTTTCTGTAAACTGAATATGTAGCTTCTCTGGTCTTCCGTTCACAAATTCAACTGGCTGAGGAATTCGCATAATAATGATGATGATACCTTTAACAAGGAAGAACGTGGTGGCATGCAACTTTACTCCCACAGTCGCCCAGGTTTACGAGAGGCGGCAGTTAAGTTGTGTGATACGACCCTGGGCGGAAGACAGCGTGTAGAGATAAGGACAATGGTCGGTAGGCACGTAATCTGTTTCCGGCACTTGTCGCTACTGCCATCTTGTTTGTGGTAGTAACTGTTAGCCCCATTCTATCGCATATCTGTAATTCCATCTTCAGAACGTGTTTCCTATCTTTCCTTTAGAACAGGCAACTGGGCGATGTGCCTTCAGCCTTGTCTTAAACATAAAGTTATTGTTTAATACAGCAGATTTACTCATTTATTTGCTACCCACAACAAGCGTGTTTCCTTCATTATATCCATGACAGTTCGCCCTCCGATCTTGCACATGTTCCACGGACTGCTCATTTCACAAGTTGTACCACGTTTACGTACATGTTGGCTGTTCAGTGATCATACTAAACTTTACTTTTACAATATTTTGTTAGATTAATGCGCAATTACATGGTTCCCGCCTGTGCAGAGAAAAATGGAGTTGCCGCAGACGAACAACATGCTGTCAGAATAACTTTCAGTGATTGGGTGCCTCCCACAAGACAGCTAATTCCTGAACAAAAAGAACTGAGTGGAGTTTCTTCCAAACTTGGCTACCTGTGTGGCTCTGACATTATGACCACGTTCAAGGAATGCTTTACACACAAATGTAACTCTGCAAGCCACACATCGCAAATGCTCTTGCTCAATATCTCACACAAATCAATTTGAAATGTGTCCCTCAGCCTTCAGATGTGACTTTTCTCCAAATTCTTCATCACCAGACGTAATTGTGAAGGTTGCAGAGGCGATTCAGAAACACTTGCCAAAATTTTGTTTCCAGCATGTTTTTGAAGATTAGTAGAAACGCTTGGACAGGGGCACTGCAGGGGGACTACTTTGAGAAAGATCATCGAAATTATGAAGACGAGTCAAAAACTACAACCATTCTTCTTTAATAAACAGCTTTGGCATTTTATATTAATTAGTTTGAAATGAATAAAAATATTTTGGTATGTATTTAATTACATTAACATGTATTTATTAAGGTTTATACATATTGAGACTTATTATTTTAAATTATTTATCAAAGCTGACATCTATTTAATTAGGTCGACTTAGCTTGTATTAATTTCACATATTTTAAAACTATGTTAACATGTATAGTTGAATATTTATATGTATTACATTATGTTGAAATACACTCATTAAGATTGAATTGCATTTAATTAGAATAACATTGAATTAATTAGGCTGACAAATATTAAATCATTTTGAAATGTAGGTGTGATGTTTATATCTAATGAATTATGTATTTTGTTAATTAAAATATATTAAATTAATTCAACATATACACATACTATAATTAGTATATATTCTTAAGCTTCCATATATTTTATTTAATTAATCGTACTGTATAGTAAAACTTTGATCAGAATTATATTTCAGACAAACTGAAGATGATCACAAACGTGACTAGGCGTCAATTGGAAAGCAAATGCAATAATAAGTTTGACTAGATTTGGTTGTGTGGTTGCAGGCAAAAAACATATCAGAGCATATAAGTTGCTGCACAGACATTTGGCGCTGGTTTTATGGTAAAACTGGTAAATTTTGGTCTAATTACTTTTTACGGAATTTTCTTCAATCATAAATGTTGATATATTTAACACCAGAGAATGTGCCTTTGTCTACTTTTTAAGGGATGTTTTCTCTGTGTTATGTTGAGAGAACCAAGTCATACAAAGTACTTTGAACGAAAATGATTCCGTTTGAGGTACATTTTAAAGCTAATACCGGATTCCCACAAGCTGTCCTCACCGCTTGCACGGCGATTCGGCCAAGGTCGGCTCCCCTCCACGCTCATGGCCGCCAATCTGCCTGTCTTTAAACCTCTGAGCAGTCACCAGTCAACATCATTCCGAAGACTTTAGAGCAACATCTTTTCGTGTGTACATATTATTATAAATACGAATCTGCTCGTCGCTTTCGTGAGGAGTTCCTGGGTAATTGCCTCTTTCCAGAACTGAAGAAACCTCTACCGAAATTAGCACAAGTTGGGGTTTCAGTGTCTTCTGCAACAAAACTGTTAAACATTCAAACTTCCAAATGTACGACAAGATGATCCCGTAGCATGTGTGCGTTATTGTGAATGGTTTCTTTCACCTCTGAAAGGTTACACAACTCATAGCTCGTGACCTTTTCACGCGAGGCGTGAAATGATTCGTGAAAACTCAAAACATTCGCTGCTGGTATACTGAAAATCAAGAAATCCTTCTTTATGAATGAGTTTAGCGAAGACGGGCAGCGTTTTTACAAGCAGACAGAGAGATACCGAAATGACATTCTGGCTCCATCAGCTGATGGAAAAAGAGAAAAAATATGGGTGGTTTCAATACGATTACGTCACTGCTCATACATGACAGAAGTCAAGGTAAAATTACGAAAATGTTTTAAGATAGAGGGGTGTATGGTCTGTTGCGCCGCAGATCTAACAGTCTGTGATTTTTATTTGCGGGGTAGCCTGAAAGAACAAAGTAGAAAACAAATGCCTCACATATTGGGGAATTCCAGGAAAACACACGAAATGAAATCAAGCGCTACAGTGCAGTACGCCGAGGTAGGACAACATATCCAGCATTTGCTATGAGTAAATAGGCGAAGTGAGAGTACAGTCACGGCCAGCTGCCGAGAAGCAAAACCCCATGTGAGCGGTAAGCACATATTCTGGACGCCCTGTAGTTCAAACATTTCATTTCTTAAACCGAGTTTGCTTCAACTGCAAGAGTGCAATTTTTGTATTTGTGTTGTGAACGAGAAGTCCTCACCCTGAATTTGTTTAGATCTGGTGAATTATGCTGTAAACTGTACGCTACATACAAGAAGAAACTTGCCTTTGGTACTGCTACTTATTTTAATATTAATATAGAAATATATAAAGCTAGGAAGTTGAATGCACTATGAAGAGAAAACATCCCCTTCTTTGTTTATCCTAACAACCAAATCGCTTTCGTTATGGAGACCACAAAGTTTACCTTAAGGTCGTGTCAAGAGCTCAGACGCAGAATGGCAGGGTGTTAATATTTAAAAACTCCTTTTGAAAACGCTCTGTGCCGTGCGAAAGGGGGAATATTGAAAAAGATGCAAAAGTAGGGCAACGGATGAAGTTAAAGTCACATCGGCACATGGTGCTCCGCCTGCGCGATTCTTGGTAGAGAAATTTTGGGACATTTCTCAGCTGTTGTTGTTGATAAATCAGGACGTCACCGAATATTTCCCTGTGAGATCAGCAATGCCTCGATACCAGAATTAATCAAATATAAACAGAAAGTATTGTGGTGAATAACTGAAAACAAATTAAAAATTCCCCTAGGAAGTTTCTTTGCCTCCATTTCCATCCAGCTGTGCATGAATGCTTTCATACCTTCGTTGTTTCGTCCTAACATATAGCAATCTCAGGTCGATAAGCCTGGACTATAGCGAAGAAGTTGTGGATTTTCTCAAATATATCCCTTGTCAAAGCAGACGGGTGCTGTATGAGAGAAACATTTCTCGAAACAAGTTTTGGGCTTTTATGTGTACGAGGGACATTCAAACAGCTTTGCAATCAACCTGGGCAATAATGTCTACAAAATGTAACTAATGCAGCCTGCAACAATGAGCCCTACACTATCAAGTGCAAGGTTTAACTTGCATAATCACTGCCTTGCAGTGTGTTCTGTTCTGTGTCAGTAGCTGGTGAAAAGTGATGAATATTTCTAAAGAAAACTTTACATTCTACATTTTCACACGCTATAAGCAGGTGAAAGAGCGAGGACTTGGTAGCTGTTCATGGTGATCAAGTGTTTCACTTGATATCATTGTAAGATGAATTCGATCATTTGAAGAAGGACGAGAGACTTTGAAAGACAATCCTCGCTCTGGCCGCCTCGGGAAGCTGTGAACAAGAGAACAATTCAAGAGCGAGGATCTTGGTGGAGGAAAATGGACATATTACTGTTGAAATGTTAAGTACAGAAGTGTGTATCAGTGTTGGCAGCATTGACAGTATACTCCATGAACATTTAAAGTTGGGAAAAATGTGTGCCTAACCAATGAAGAGGGAAAAAGAATGTGCAAGGAAACTGCTGAACATGTTTCCACCAAATGATGCTAAATGTTTGACAGATATATGAAAGTTGGTTTTATTTCTATACCTCCCCAAATAAAGCTCAGAACTGCGTGTGGGTTAATGAGTATGACCCAAGACCAGTGGTTTCCGACAAAATTTTCATTCTGGGAAGCGAATGTTCGATGTTTTCTTCAACTATGAAGCATCATTAGTGGGTGACTGTATGCCATAAGTAATGACAATGAATGGAGAATACTATGACAGTTATATTTTGAAGAACTGAGGGGGCGCATCCAAAGACAGGAACTTCAACTGTTGCTTTTGCACGGCAATGCGTCCTCTCACAGAACAGCTGCAAATTTGAAGAAACTGGAAGTCAATTGCTTGATCATCCACCGTACAACCTTGACCTTGCACCGTCGACTTCTGGTTGTTTCCTCAAGTGAAATCTTGCATTGCTGAAGGAGTGCAGGACCTTGCTTAAGCTATAAAGCCAAATGTGTTTACTATACCTCAGTCCGAGTACCGTAGCGCTTTTGACAAGTGGTGGGGAGAGAGTAGAGAGTACTTTGAAGGATTGTGAGGATGTTTTCGAATTCAGTCCTTAGCTTGGACTTTGTGGTGACACTTGCTCAACATTTTGAATGCTCCTCGCAAGCGTCAACGAGGAGTTGCTTGGACTTTTTGACGTTCATGCAGAAAATGTGTTGAGAATAACGGAATCTGCTCCTAACTAAAAGTGAGGCGGATGTTCCCCGCTTCTACTTAGGAGTAAGTCTCTGGTGCAGCCTTTGATCTTCACTTAAAACTCAACGTCATCTGAAAGTCTGAACTAAACACTTCCAAAGCGTCAGAAGAGAATTCAAATGATCAAACGTCGGCCACTCGTTAGGGTTAGTGCACTCATCCTTGTGTTGTGTCACTCGTGACAACGTTTTATCCCCAAATTGTAACCTTAAACCTTGCAAATTTCGACCGCTTTTGCGCTCTCCCGCGCCAAATACTTAATAATAATGCATTGCCTAATCGAAAGTTCACCCCTCACCAAAGCAGAGGTTTTCTTCAGTTAGCCCACTTAATCCTATTTCTTTACAGTTAGATATGAAATGGTGAATCACAGCGCTATTCAATGATAAACATTAAAACACTTTAGTGCATACAATTCCGATGTAATGGTACAGTTTGGGGGTATATTTAGTTCAAGTAATTGCCCTTAATGTGGCAGCACTGAACTGAGAAGTTACCACAAACCAAGTGAGGCTGCAGGCTCACCAATATTCCCAAATCGAGAAGTACGACGCGCTTGTTAATTGAGTCATGTTCGGAAGGTAAAGTTATCCCACGGGATTAGGAGAAGAGACACGTATCCCACAGGAGCAGTTCTAATGTCTACTGTAGCCACATGTTCCAACACCTGCGCAGTGAGAACTTCAGTGCTGCCAACCTGTATTAGAAAGTACCAAACACTTTCTGGGATAATAAAACACGCTACGGGTGGGTTTGATAACTCTGATAGATTTCAACTTGGTAAGCGTGATACGGTTATGTTGAAATTTTGAAGTAGATGGAATGTGCAGGTTATTTTAAGTAATCGTTTCGTAGAAATTGATAAAAACGAGTATCATGCAGTGAAAGGACTCGAACCCAGAACAAACTGAACTGTAAGAAGTGTATGTGCATTCTGTACCTCCACTCAAGACCGTTTATTGCTGGATAAATTAATTTAAACATGGTCGTACGAGCACTGCAGATGTTGCACGTTCCGGACGCCCGATTGAGGTTTCTTATGAAGAAATGATCGATAACATTCTGGTATTGCGGTAGAAGATCGTCGTGAGATGCTGAGATGGTAGGTATCTCACATGAACGGTACACAAAATCCTACATGAAATTCTGCATACGAAGAAACTGAATAAGCGATGGGGCTGCATTTATTGACTCCAAACCAAAAACAAGCGAAAAAGGAAATTTCCATATCGTGTTTGGAAAAGTTGCAGCCTAACCCGTCACTTCTGGCGTCGTTTTGTGACTGTAGACGAAACTTGAACGCACCGCTACATCCTAAGACAAAACAGCAGGTTGATGAAGGTGAACGTGCACAGAAAAAAGCTAAAAATCTCTTTGTCGGCGAAAAAAGTGATGACAACGTTTTCTTGGGTTTTTAAAGAGTAAAACAGTGACCCTCTGCAGAGCGAGTTGGAGCATAAGTGACCAAGAAATTCAAAATGTTGTTACATTTAGTAAGTCAAAAATTGTCGTCGTAAAAGCCGTTCGAAAACGACAACATATTTCGCTTATTTGCAACTTGAATGAAGAGAAGCGCACTTTGAGTGACTGGAGCTCCTAGGCAGAACTCATAATGAGAACCTGCCTTCTTCAAAGAAAGCACAAACTGACAGGTTTCATCACCCGTACTCTCCAAAATAGGCTCCCTGTGATGTCATTTCATAAAGTTACACGTTATGACAGGTTTCCAGATAGAACCAGTTTAAGAACTTTAATTAAGAAATAAAAGTGTTATTAATTTTCATAATGTGTACCAAAGGTGGTAACGCCAAATTACGAACTTACCGATCTAATGATGCAATTAAACGGTGTAACAGTTTTAACTGAGATACCTGTTGGCAGTTCATTCATGCGATAGGGTTTTTCTCTTTTTGAAGTTGGTACTCAAGAGTCATTGCTTGTCGGCCGATCTCTTTCAGAAAGGATTTCGCCTCACAGAGCAAGAACATTTGGCATGTCTGTGGCGAATGCCGCTCAATTAACAAATTGCGGTTTCTATTGTCACTCTGTGATGTCTTTTCCATTGGTCTCACTTGCGAGTGTTTAAAATATTATTTGACCTTTGACCTTATGTAATTGATAAGACATAGAGGGCATTGTCTTTGTCGGGAGATTTTCAGTTAATATTTGGGCAGCACCTCATTCCTAGATAAACAAAAAGTATGCTGCTTGAAGATGTCCCTTCGATAATAAGTTGTTCGGTTTTTACGTCATGGTACACCTTAACATTTAGCTCTAAAAGTTCTCGGACTGACTGAGAGATGTCGTGAAGAGGCGTGAAGAGGTGATAGTTGTTAAGGATTAACGTTTAGATGGCGCGTGTAAAGTTTCATACGCGTAAGTGTAGTCACTTGTTTGTGACGATCGTGTAAACAAACTAGTGTTACATTTTCTACAAAATGGCTAAAATTGAAATACGAGCTGTCATAAAGTGCTTCGTTTTACAGGATTTAACCCAACAGAAATACAAAAGAAGTTAAAAGCCACATTAAATGATTCTTCCCCTTCTTTGCGACGGTTAAACATTGAATTTAAGCGTGGTCGTACATTCATTCAAGATGAGGCTCAGAAGTCTCAAAATGCTACAACCGACAAGATTGTGACAAAAATTCACAATGCTAAACTCTATGATCGCCGATTAAAGGTACGCAAGTTGGCTGATTTGCAAAGACCTCGATAACCCGGGTCCACCACATTTTACACGAAGTTTCGTTATGAAAAAGCTTTCAGTTCGATGAGTGCCGCGTTTGTTAACAATGGACCAAAAACGTATTTAAATGAACATTTCGTAAGAGTGTTTAGACTTGTTTAATGCAATTCCAATAAGTTTCACCGATGATTCATTACAGTAGATGAAACATGGATTCATCACTACACGTCAGAGACTAAGGTGCAGTCCAAACAGTGGATGGCAACTGGTGAAAGTGCACCAAAGAAAGAAAAAACGGTTCTATTTGCAGGAAAAGATATGGCTAGGGTTTTCTGGGATTCTCGTTGAGTGATGCTCGTAGACTGCATCAAGAAGGACAGGATCACCGGGAGTATTACGCTTCACTACTGGACCAACTGAAGGATGCTATTCAGACTAAACGCTCACAACTCGTGAAAAAGAAAGTTCTCTTTCATCACGATAATGGCTCTCACACACGTCTGAGATTGTTGTGCTAAACTGCATGACCTTTACTTCCAAGTGCTTCCACATCCGCCATATTCGCTGGATTTGGCTCCCAGCGATTACTTTTCGTTTCCAAAATCTGAAGAAATAGCTGCGTGCATGGTGATTTTCCCAAATGGACAAAAATTATTTTACTGAGAATATTAGAAAGTTGGAAAATCGGCGAATTAAACATGTTGAATAGAAACAAGATGGATGGATTTAGGAAAGGAAGACGTTATTAATGTAGCATTGATTTAGAGTACAAAACAGCAACATAATCTCTGGTGGCCAGCTCTTTTCAAAAATTTGACAGAAAATGTTTCCTAAATGTCTTTATAATACTTTAAAAGATTACTATCAAAACAGAAGAGTACATATCACTGGTGTTAACAAAAAATAACTAGAGAAACCACAAGGGTCAAAATTAGGGCCCATATTATGGGACATTACGTTAGAAAGTCTAATGGAGAAATTAGAAAAAATGAAAACAAAAATGAGATATGGATGAACTTCTTATCATCATTGAAGGGTAAACTAGACAGGAATTACAAAATAAAGCGAACTAATAAACAGTGTTGTAAATAACCGAAGTATTGATTGCAAGCTGGAAATAGCCCCGGCGAAATCTTCATATACATTATGAAAAGTAAATTAAAGAGGGATAGATCAATAAAAAAATATAGTAAAAACATGAAAAGATTACAAAACACAAGATACCTAGGAATTAAATTGGATAAAAAAATGAATTTCAAAAAACACACCGAAGATACAGAACATCAGTTCAAAATAGCAAATATAGTAAAAAAAGAATTTGCATTACCAAATGAGGAGGATATCGCACGAGTATTTATGCTGCAATATTAACATACGGCGCAGGAGTCTGGGGGGGGGGGCAGAGAAATGTTCATCAAGAGACTGGTAAGAAGGTCACAAAGAAAAAGCTTTATTACGTGTACACGGCGATGTCAGGAACACCAACAATGGGACTTAGTAACATTGTAGACCTTCAGATTAGACAAAGGTCGGCGAATAATCGGCTAAAAAAGCAGAATTATCAAAACATAAGAGAAATACTCGGTATATAAATGTCAAACAAAAGAAGCTCGTTGGAGTGGCAGGAGGAGTGGGAGGGAAGAAAAAGAAAAGAAAATATTAAAATACTTTTAACCTGCCATTGATTTAGCACACGGGACACGAACCTAACCATCCAGTAGCAATTGCAAAATACACCCGAGCATGCAATATGTGAATGTCCAGTTTTTTTCGGACGTAAAAATCCTAAGTATGGCTTCCTTTGGAAAGGAAGTAAAGCCTGGGTCCCGTGTCGTACATTTACGGCACGAAAAAGAACCTCAAGCCTGAAAGAGAGGCCTCTGAGCAAAATTTGTCGGCCGTTTCACACCCTGAATTGAATGGAACGCTGATGACCTGAGATGTTAAAGAGCGTCCGTAAATAAATCAAATAAAACAAACACACAAACCAATTTAAGAGGCTCCTACGTACCCAATAATCAAATGAGGTGATGGAACTATCCGCCTTCATTCTGCTTACATATTTTTTATCTCTTTAGGAAATTATTCATTTTGAGAAATCCGGAAAATTTCCTGACAAATATTATCTTTGAGTTCTTGTACGGTGGGCGGGTTCGTATTGTACACGATGATTTTTAATTTATCCCAGAGATAATTGGAAACATTTAATTGGGGTACCGAGAGAGCCACAAATTTATACTAATAACTTTGTCTTGTGGAAACACATTGTGACTTACTCTCATGGAAGTATTAGCAGTGGCAGAGTCATGTTGAAAAAAATAAACGATCGCGCTCCCTGTCGGTTAATTCTCTGAAAAAACGGGTTAGTGTGTAACAAAATAAAAAAATGTTCCTGTGATTCTTTCACCATTGAGTTAACACATAAAGACACGCTGTGCCGTTATAAACACATGATAAAAATAACTTTATGTATTGTGTCGAATTGAGAAATAAACAACACAACACACACCCGGGAACAGCTACGCTACGACTGCAACAGTCGGCAAGGTGAACAAGTAAGCAAGCAGGCTTCTATCCTCTCCACGGCGCGGCTCACTCATAGGAAAATCCCCGCTGGCATTATGATCGCATTGCAGTTAAGGAAACTGTATGCAAGGTAAAACATCGCTAGTTGTTTTCACTCCGTATTTACGTAAAATCTCGCCAGCTACATGGGTCGCTCGAAATAAACCTATAAGCTTTTCCTTTGTTTGATATGAACACGTGGTTAACTCCACTAAGCACGGGTGTTGAAAGACACCAGAAGAACAAACAAAATTACTTTTTTGGGTGCTTATACGAAACTGAATGTTTGCCGAAGTTTCAGGGTTAAATTTGGGTCAGCTTATCTTATCAACTGTTTCCGCTCTCATTTGCCATAAGTGCACAGCGTTATCTTATTGCCGCCAGATGTCTGCACTGAATACAAAGAGATATCGCATGATACACTCGCGGTGAAATGAGGAATTTCTGCAAATTCTGCTACTTGACAATATTCCCGAATAGCCAAGCGGCATCTTTATCATTTTCAGTGAGCGGCCGGTCCGGGGCACGGCCTGTGGATCCAGATCTGAACAAGATAGCAGTGAAGAAAGTGAGCGCGCCTACCGGAAGTTTTTTAAAGAAATTATTTCAGTTTGAGAAAAAACCGAAACACAAATACCTTAATCGACAGCTACAAGACGAATTCATTCTATTGTGTATGCACATGTGAGTCAGTCCTTTTGTAAAGGGGGGGGAACGTTAAAATGAATAGATAACAACCAATTAGAACGCTGAACAAGCATAAACGAAAACACTAAAACTAATCCTTATTTTTACCTTATCTTAAGACATTTAAACCAAAGTATTTTCAAGCATCGATGAAACTTAAAGTGGTATATTTCAATAATTTACTGGTTGATTAATTTTTAACTAGAGAGAAATAAACTGTATTATATCGCTTCTTACCGCATATTAGATAAGAAATATATAATATTTACGGGTGCTATGTTTGGGCTGTAGGGTGAATGCAGCATTTTTATAAAGTAGGATATCACTTGATACAACTACAGAGCCCGGAAGTTCAGGCACCAATTTTGGTAAAAATAGGCAGCAAGTTTACTTTTCTTGGTTACAAGCAACAACAAGTTTTTTCAAAGTATCAACTGTCATAGTCAGCCGCTTGTCAGAGAGAACATTTTTCATCATGAAAAAAGAACGTTCTACTTCCACTGAAGTGATTAGAGCATATTTAAAACAAACTATTTCGGAAGGACTCATACCAGTTACAATAAAACATTCATCTTTCAGGACATCATGGAAATGTTGATCAAGACAAAGTAAAGTAGTTTTAATAGTCCTGGCGAATGAACAAAAGATGCACAGTGTTTATGATAGAGTTCATTTTCCGTTTATAGGGGAATCAGGTTAGTATCTCTCGTACTTCCATACTGAACACATTGTAGGGACAGTTTATTGCACAGCTGTACCGCTCTCATCTTTCTCGCTTGCAATTTTTTGTTACATTTATGCAGCTGAGAAATTACCTCTACTACCGTGCATCCTTTCACTAATGAAGATTCTGCTATTTAAAGAGCTTAAGTGAATGAGTTGAGGAGAAAATTTCTGACCGTTTGAAAAAAAATAAATGTATAACAAGAGTTTCAAGAGATGTTTTTATGAGATGAACATGCCATTTAATTTTTATAACTTTTTTCACTTAGATATACCAAAATTATTTGTTTACTGATTAAAATGCATAAATAATCGCAGAAAAAAATCATAACAGACCGAAATAGGCCAAAATGTTTACACCTTAAAATATGCAACAGAAGCCAAAATAGGCAAAAATGTCAAATTAAAAACTGTCCCTATCGACTCCAAATGTACGGGAACATGTTCATTTCTATCTGACTCTTAAATATCTGGATACTCATATAGAAAAGGCAATTTGCGTAACTCTCGGGTTCTGTATATAGCATTCCTAGATTTCCTCTTTACGCCGTCGTGCAGGAGAGGAGCATAGTTTGCATTAACGATAATTCTCTTTTTTGAAGTAAGTCAAATAAGTGTCATGAAATTTTGGAAAGATGTCTGTAGCACAAACTGAGGATTTCTGAAACTTCTTTTAGCTTAAAACCGCATGGTTTCTGCGCTGACGTTACATTGCTGCTTACGTCCTCATAAGCTGCTGTTCGCCTAAAGAGAGCTTTATTATCCATTGTTGTTGGTCTTGATGGAATATCGAGGCATACAACCTCAAATTTAAACAATTTCGGAGTGCTGACATAGGAATATAAGCTAACAGCGCGCTACTTTGGCATGATTCTCACACGTGGTGCAGCCCAGTTCCGACCTGTTTCATAGCAACGGTAGACGCTTACTGTATGCTCCGAGAAAACAAATACAGCCAAAACTGAGAACCAGGAGAAATGTCTTTATTGGCTGCGCCGCTTCCATAGCAACTCAGAACGATGTGCGAGCTGGCGAGCATTACCAACTTTCTAAATATACTTCTTTTTAGATTTCTTTTGGCTACAATAATTATTAATTTTTACATTTACGAACATATTGATATAGTTTTATAGTCTGTAGCTACAAAAGTAAAAGTAAGTTGGATTTGGTGGCCTATTACTTAAACTGCTACTGCATTTAACTCCGGCTGTACAATTTACAAATTACATACAAACAGTGAATCTTGTGTAAGTACATCAATATACTTTTTAAAATTTTATTTCCCTATTATATACCTCTGTTGTATTTTACTTTGAAATATAGCAGTGTATAATTTAACAGCCTTCTGTTGTGTAAAACAATGAGCAGATATATTTGTGTACATACTCAACGTTATTTTAAGTCCTTTTGTGGAGACAGGCTCAACTTTTCATATCATGAGCCGCCGCTGCTAACATTAACACTCAAAAAAATTAACCCACTAGCTCACCTGTCTAACTCTCGACGACAAATGCTCCCACCTTAAGTTTAATTGTTGCAATTCATTTTTGGAAAAACTTATAATCTGTGCATCACAAAAATATAGAGAGGACAACTTCATGCGCGAGAGAGAGTTGTGCACATTTTAAATAAAAAATTGGCAGATGAATAAATAACTACCTAATGCTGGCTGGCAGTTTCGGGCAGACAAACGTAAATATTTCGAAAAGGTTATGTCTATTACTTGTATTCTGAAAATTCAAAGTACACTTTGGAAACATAAATCAGCAGTAGGTCTTATTGTGTTTGATTGCTCAAAAAAGTTATTATTACGAAAATTTAATCACGAGTAAACTTGAACAATGTGGGTGCTGCGATTTGTCTCTGAACTTAATAATCTATTACAAACATGTTTTGTACATCTAATTGACTTCAAAAAAGAAAACGATCCTGAATTCAAAATATTCTTCGTGAACTGTAGTGATAGTGCTGAAGTTCACAACTACCCTACAGCCCATATCTAGCACCTGTAAGCTCAAAAGTTGGAACGAGAAGTGCTCTTTCTTCTGTTGTGATGAGCCAGGTTTGAACAGCCTAGCGCAACTGTCCGTTATTTTTTTTTTTTAATTTTTTTTCTAGTCTTCCAACCTCCCAGTTTAAAGAGGCCATTCCTGATCTAGTTTTCTCCCTAAAACGAGCATCTGTAACTGTTCACCCCAGGTTAATTTAATTTCATTCGATAGACTCGCGGAGACCTTTTGTGTTACATTCTGTCTCGATTTCCTGCCTGCTGATATCCTCAATCAAATCCACGACAGTTGCCTTTCACCTTGTCCACGTTTTCTCTATCTGGCAACAAACGAACACTGTCTTTTCGATTCTTACAGCCCCCATCTAGTGTCTGCATGACGTATTAGTGTCAGCCCATCACCTAAGAAAGGAGATGCCCATGTATTTATAAATCATTTTTGAACGCCCCTCGTATATCAGCCTTCAAGGTAACGCGAGGTAAAAATAAGACGTTTGATAAACTGGAGAATACTTGGATAAAATATGGTGTGTCACCATTATGTCACTTATATTGCCAACTTATGAATTATAATTTATATGAATAGTTCACAACGACGTAAAAAGGAATATTTATAAAAAGAAATGTATTTTATTTCCGACCAGTCTGCAATAGCCTGAAGCTGAAAACAAAAGCCTGGCTGGCTGGCTGGCTAGTTGCATGCACCGACGTTACTCGCTGCATATCGATCTCTGGAAACTTGCGTACACTGCTCAGTTGCGTATTACTACAATATCGTGTGCGTGAAATGCGCGCGCAGTCGGACGTTTGTTGTGCTTTCATTGGATTTTCCATTGGAAAGAGCAAATCCCGTCTGGCCTGACGTTTAATCTGAAATTCCCAGCAACTGCCCTGGTATCTCATGCAACATAAATATGTTTCAGGCTCTATACCCTACCTTCTACATTATCCGCTAAACACGAGCGACTCTTACCTGAAACAAAAATATCACATGTAAATAAAGACTGTGCGATTTTGACTTTTGCATAACACATTTACATAATTTCAACATTCTTAAATGAAAAAAATTAAGACATAGTAAAACGTTTTTATTTAAAATTTACATAATTATCACCTTACACTGTTATGTTGAATAAACCAGTAAATGATGCTTAACCATTAAACATTTCGTTATTAAATGTTCTGAGCTAGCTCCGTCTAATAATAGCCAGCAGTATGGAGACGGACATTTTAGTATATTAGTAATATTGATGCTACCAAACACAATAAGCAACCATATCAGCGTGTCGAGAGTGTAATACCTTACAACGACTGCTACATCATTTATTTCAATTAGCAATGTTTCTGGTTGTGATTATGGGGAGGTTGTTGAAACTACTAATAAAGAATGAGCATAACTCCTCGCGCTAAATTTTATATTTACATATTTTGTAAATTTAAACGTAATGTAGACGTGGTACTGGTTTCATTCCCGTCTGTGAGAGGTGTGAAAGTTGAGACGTGTTCAGCCCTGGCAGTTATACACGACGAAAAACATGCTGGTCTAAAATTCTGTTTTCGTCTCAACAAATCTTCATCTCAGGGCTATGAAGAGTTTGTTCTTCCCTATAGAAATAGGGGAGGCAAGGAAATTGAAATAACGTTAAATTCTGAGTAAGGTGACGTGCTTGTGCTCAGTGGGTTCCAAGACTGCTGATTTGAGAATGAAAACACGTTTGCATGCAGTTGAAAATGTTACAAGAAGATGCGGAGTTTCTTTCTGATAAAAGTTGACTACATCATTTCGATTCTGAAAGTAAACGGCAAAGCTGTGTGTGGTTAACAACACCAAAAAAGCAAAAGTGGAAAAGTTACACTATCTTATTTTTAGATATTGGTTACACGGTAGACCTGAAAACTCTGCATGGCCAAATTTCCGTGCAACAAGTTGCTGAACATCTTACAAATATAGATGTGTGTGTCTTACCCTCCCTACAGTCCAGATTTAGTCCTAACTCCTTTTTCCTTTTCCCCAAATTGATATCTTCGTGCAGGCATTTTGGCGTTATCAGAAACAGTGGCGAAGATTCTAAAGGGACAGATACCTTGCATGTAACTGGGACACTTTGAAAACATTATGAGACTAGTAAGGATAAAGAATGCTCATTCGTTATTGTAACAAATAAAAAGAGAATAAATCTTCTAGTTGTTAAAGTTTTTCTATTAATTATGACGCGTGTACAGCGTCTGGAAACCACGTGGAGTTAAATTTGGGAGCTGTATGTAGGAGAGTAAGCCATTAAATAAACAAATAAAAGTTCTCGATTGAAAAAATAATTTTATTTCTCAACTTAATCTTCCCGTACCCCCTAAAATGCCGCACAATAAATGTTTTGGGGTTACTGCACCGATTCCCTTCCTTGTGAAATGTTCACCTGAAAGCTGATGTTGAAGAGGGCGGAACAAATGCAAGTCGCTTGGAGCAACGTCAGGGCATTACGGAGAATGTTCCAAAACTTGAAGAGCTTTGGTAGCTCCTTAGAACATTTTCTAAGCAGTGGATATTTACGGCTTGCCCTTGACGCTGGAGTATATCTTTGAACATCATTTTCTCGAGTGATGGTGTCACTTTAAACTCAGCCCCCCCGCAAGATGTTTCCATTGAATTGACGCATATCGTAGTAGAGATTCAGTGGCGGTAAAGCCAGACCCGTTGTGTAGTCAACATACATAATCTCTAACTTGTCATGCATTATGCCGTGTGAACAAGCAACAGCACTGGCTACAGTTTTCCTTCTTCTTCGCGGTTAGTCCTCAACTCGCTGCAAAACGCCTCTGTGTCCGCCCTTCAGAGATATTGTAAACACTTGACGTGGCAGACACTTCTTACGGCATTGTTAACATCATTTGTCTCGTGTCGATGTCACCAATTGCTGCGCCTTAATGACTCGCCGTCGCGCTCGTCAAGACAACCGCTTATCATGAAGACGAATGACAGGTAAAACCGCGAGGTGTCGCGTGGCAGAGACCTGTGCATTGATAATGGTGTCGTTAATACATTTCGCAAGTTTCAAGAGATCAGCTAACACGTCCGCTCGCGGCAGGAAAACGGGGAAATGGTGTGTCATCGCCTTCCTGGTCGATGTAGTTCTGTATAACGAATGTAAATAAAACCTTAAAGTTCAGTGAATAAGTCACAAAGGACACGTGTTACCTTTTCGTTAAAAAGCCCCCCCCCCCTCCCCGTCTCATTTAGCTAGACTCCTAATAAACAGATAAATTAGACCGATATAATTTTATTAAGAAGCGGTTCAAATAATTAGCCGGAGCACAAAATCGCAAGTTGACGGGAGCCCACAACTAAAACAGAAACCCCGCTTCCAATTGGCCACCAACATGGTGCTTGATGTTGGAGAAACTGTGCACCTTCCTTTGTAAGACACAAAGCAGTTCATCATTTGCAATGTTTGAATATTTTGCCCCTCTGGTAACAGTAGCAGCCTTCACTGCATGCTCTCAATGCAAACACTCTGTAAATGTCTGGTTGGTTCTTCACTTTCGTTTTAGAGCGAAAGGCTTTGAGGAAATGAGAGAGGCCATATTGCTGCTGAACGCGTTAGAATGCTTTAAATTAATTGGATAAAACACAAGTTTCCCTCATCGCCAAACCCAAAATTTCGGTTGTTCCTTCCCTATTGATATTTCCCGTAACTATTTAACGTTGAGGATTCTACTAAAAAAAAAGGTCATAACTCCCAACTCTGCCCCATTCTCGATACAAAGTGACATGTTCCGATAACAGCCCTCTTTTCGTAGATCGCAACAACTTCTCTCCTTGACACTTGGAAATCGGAAAAAGGCACACGAACTGTCGATTGTTTCAAAGTGGCGTGTTTGTTATGCCGAAGCAGCCATCTTTTCTGTTAGCGCACCTGATCAAGTTACAACAATCACCAATTGTGCTGTCTCCACTAGCACAACGTTTTATACGCTACAATTGAAAATGAAACCTCCCGCCCTACTTCAACTGTCTTTCGGTTCCTGAGGGGTTATGAGCAGAAACGTCCACATCGCTTCGTGATTTGAGAAGACCCAGATCGCCGACTTATTGCTGCCGGTGTTCAGTGGCTCACACAGAGATTTCTGACCCCTCTTACAAATCAAACGTTTATTTCCCTCGCGTCTCATTCTTCACTGTTGCTCGAACCTCTGGTGCTCCTGAGCTTTCTCGTATTAGCTTTGAAAGCTAATTATAGACGTGAAGGAGCAGAGCTTGACTTAAGTTGCATTTATAATCGTAAAAGTTTCTCTCGTGAAAATGCCATACATTTTCTGCATATCCCAAACATTTAAGCAACTCTTATATTCACGCAACTGTACACTTAAAGTGCTCAAACCAGAGCTTCCAAGGCGAATGGAATAATTATTCAAAGCAATCCTGATGAGGTCTGGAAGGCCATTTATTCAGTACTGTAGGGAGGAAATAAGCCCTGGAGCCTACAATGAAGTTGGGAAAACGTTTTGTTAGCACAAAAACCTGATGAGATAATTTCAAACTCCATACACCTGTCTACAGCAATAACACGTCACAAAGAAACAGCAAAATTGAATAACTTTAAAATATATAAACCCAAATTACAGCTTCATTAATTAATTAAATAAATTATAGCATTACGTGTGTTAATTAGCATGACAAAATCTAAAGCTAACTAATGAACTATAAAACATTACTTAACTAGGTTTGTCTGATTTTTATTTCTCGTCAAAATCACTTGAAACTAAATGAGTATAGTGGAATTACTCTAATTTTAAAAAGTAAGAGAAACTAAATTATAAGTTTAGCAGTCTATAAATATTACAAAAGAGAAATCATATCTTTAGATTATCATTATTATTATTATTATTATTAATGAGATTACACCACAATAATTAATGGTATATACTATTAATAAAATGAAATATATGACCACTGATAGACAAAGCTACACTGTGTGGGTATTTTTAAACATTGTTAAATGTAGCCATGGTTATGAACTGAGACCTTCATATCATCTTTACATTTACTAAAATAGAAATAACAGAAAGTTACATTGTGTATTTAAGATGATGTTCATATGTTTCAATAAAACAAAAACATATTACTATTTAAAAACAATTGCAATGTACTAAGCAAATATACACAATCAACAATATATAATTGTCGGTATTCAGAGGCTTTGAAATTTTAATTTAAATGTTACTGTAGTAAAAACATGTAACGTAAACGTTTTCTGAAGGCTATTACAGAGCGCTCTTACATACAAATATAATTCTCAAACACATATTACATTAATATTTCATATTTGCTATCTTCACGACTATACTTTTGTTAATATAAAACTATGTATCGTTATAAATACAGTTTACATGCTGAATTAATTTGTTCTTTTACTTTAAAACAATTGAGAGAAGTGTAAGAGCGTTTTTAAATTTCGGTTTTCAGACATATCCCTGATCTTAACGTTCCGAATTCATTAATTTTCAAAATCTGTTTTTCTTATACCGAATTCCGTTACGAAATAAGTATTATTATCACTATGGTGATTTTTAAATTTTGGGTTTCAGGTAAAACCCCACTTATGGAAATGTGATTTTCAGAAATTATTTTCCTTGTTTTATTTTAATACCACATACGGAGTTTCGTTGAGAAAAAGCAAAAATTGCGGCCGTTAGAGATATTTTTAAATTTTTACTTCGGATTAACTCCCGCCCCCAATGGTATAATTTTGCTGATAAAGGAATTCGATGAATCGTTTGTTATTTTATCGTTATATGCCGAGTTTCGTTGAGAAATAAACAAAAATTGGTGCCGATAGAGTGTTAAAAAATACATTGTCATTTTTTGTGTCTAGGAGATAGTATAAGTGAAGATTTGAAGAAAATTTTCAAAAATATTTTCATGGGTACAACCGCAACCCTTCGGAACTGGCTAAAGGAACAGTAAAATGTATTCTGTGTGCGTTTTAATGTTCATTTTTCTGACAAAGAATGATTCTGTAAATAAATAAAACTTATTTAAACACGGGAAAAAAGGCAATCAGTTATCAGTTGCACAGTGAGCAATTTAAAACCAAAAATAGCTCTTTTTCAGAAGCGAACATTTGATTGGCCATATAGCATGTTAAGGGAGACATAACTAGCTCTGTGTGTGTTGCAATGTTAATGAACAGGCGGCCGTTTCCATAGCTACAGGATGGCATGACGTCAAAACGTGTGTTACTCTCTGATCTTGTAGATGTCATTAAGAAGACTTTGTGAAGCTCGCACAAACAATTTGCTATATAGACAAGAACATCTGTAGTCACGAGTTTTTATACAGACCACTTTTTCTTTCTTCAAATCTCAATGGAAGACATGAAAGAAATACAATTATATGTGTCCCGCATCACCGAAATACCTTTAAAGTACTTAATTCAATGACATGACATTGTGTCGGAATATCAAGAACTAAAAAAGTATATAACCGACCTTTTGCTAGTAACACTTTAACCCAACAATTTTTTTATGTTTTGAAACAATGCTCATTAAGAGTTTTTCAAAAAAGCATTCACACTGGAAACTTCTGATTGTTGCTAACCAAGAAAATAAAAATTATAGTGTCATCCCTTAACAAAAACAAAACAAAGCTATTTCAATGTCTAAATTCTGTTTTCAAACTGGTAGTCCCCAGCTGCTTGAAAGTGTGACAGTCGATCATAGAAACTAATTTGGAATAACTTAGTCAAATTTGTTGGGTCTTTCTTGATATACAAACGACTGACTTCAAATGGCCACATAAATCTTACTGCCCACTACATGTGACCTCTTCCAACAATACATCGTTGTGGAAAATTATGGTCTAAGCGCTGACGAACATTCTGCCCACAGTGAGCTGGTGCTCCATCTTGTTGTAAATAAATGTCATCTCAGGGTTGACTGAATACGGAAACAACTTTGCGACAGCCGGTACTATGTGACTATGGTGCAAATCCAAATATCTGTTAGCGTTTAGCGTTTCTGTAAAGAAGAAAGGACCACAATACCAGATAATCTTGTGGTTCTTCTCCATCCATTGTGGCTTCATCTGAGAATAAAATTTGTCTAAGAAAAACTGGATTGTTGTTAATGGGCTCCATTACAAAACTGCGCTCTTTTATTGGGACCATCCTCTGAAAGTAACTTCAAAAGTTGAATTTTTGAGAATGTTGTTTGGAACTTTTAAGGATTTTCGTCACGGAACTTTGGCTTATGTTTAATTTTGGATTTTCTAGTACACGAAGGAGAACATACAATGAAGTGTTGCACTTTTCGAGTGACCTCTGTTGTAAGTGTTTACTCTTCCAGTTTGAGTACATTTCTTTACAATCCTTATCAATGTTGTATGTAGATTGAGATTGCGATCTATCATTAAATGAGACCGTTGCCTGTATCCATAGCTAACTACAATTAAAATTATAATTCTTTCTTTTTCGCCAACATAAAATTATTTAATATGCTAGATATTAGTCAGATTTATTCTCCTAAATAAGACATTTCTGTGTCAATATCCATCTTTCCATGGATATACATTTATGTTATTACTGGCAAACAAAAGACGCATTTTACTATTCACTGTGGTTTTTTTGTTTGTTTGTTTGTTTTCTTGATTTAGGAACAATACTTTTGTATAGAAGTATCTAGTATGGGTACTTTTTGAAAAATTCTTAATGAACTTTTTTTTCGAAAATGTAAATATATATTGTAACTGCATTTAAAAGCATAGAGTTGGAATTACTTTCGGTATAAGATGGTAATGTCATTTATGAGTTCTTAGTATATAGCTATCCCCACAACCTGAGTTTCATGTCACTCCTGTTAAAATACCGCTATCGAATAAAGAAGGTACCCAGCACTCACCCCGAACAGGTCATTTCATACGAAGATTGACAAATATGTTACATACTTATTCAGTGAGAGTATTGCTTAATATGTTCGTATCAGAACATTACGGCAATTGTTTCTTCAATGTTAAAGGAAAAGCAATGTTTATTTGACTTAGGGTATAACAATTTTAAGTTTGGGTAAATACAGGGAAAGCCAAAAATTACCCGCAATTCGGCCATAACACATCTTTAGGATTGTCACCCTGCTTTCTATGCATGCCTGCTTAGAGTTGATACTACTGTGATCAGGTAACCTTGATAGCATCTAACATGTTCATATAATTTTCAAAGGTTCTAACGCGTGACTGTACAAATGTTCCATGTTGAGGCTGTATGGTGGGTGTTTCAATACTTCAAACTTATTGTATTTCCTATGACGCTTCTAAATATGTTTTAGAATGGTTTCTTTAATGCGCATGTGTACATTTCGCTTTCTGGAATTTAAGAACAGCTGCCTTGGGACCCATTCGTTACACAAGGAGGTAAAGGAGTATTTTGAGGGCTTCGAAGAAACACTTCTATGAGGGAATCACGAATCTGAGGGAACGTTGATGCAAATGCGTGCAACTTGAAGGGGATCATGTAAAAAAAAATAAAAAAATAAAAATAAATAAAGAGGTAGCAAGACATCAAAGGATCGTAAATGCAGGATAAGGTTGTGTACTGCAGTAGATTGCAAGCCTGTTCATTTACACAATCATCGTCGGCCACGTTACGTAAGCTGTAACACACGAAGGAGAGGCAAGTTGCACGCAGTGGTTTTAATTGGATAAATTCGATAATTAAAATCCGAGTGATGGTCTACGTCAAGTGGCCTAATTTCGAAGTGTGTCCAGCCTGACGCCGCTCTACTGTATGACGCAATAAAAGCTCTCTGACGTCAGAACAATGTGTCTTCATGTCAGGCCAGTAGAAAAAGAAATGCTAGCCGGGTGGGGAGAGCTAATACTGCTGTGCGAACGAGAGGCATAAAACATTTCCTGTTAGAGGTCCCGTGATATCCTATTGCTTTTGTAACAAAAGTTATTATCTGTACAGAATAATACTTCGACAAGCATTCGGGGCCAGTTTCGCACACCAAAAGCAAAACATGTTATTACCGACACGAATGGCCGATATCTTTAAAACACGAACTCGTGAGTGGGAGGTCTGGGGTTCGAATCCCGTCAGGGCGTATTTCCCGACTGAGGTTTCCTTCACTACTCATAAATGGCAAACGCCAGGGAGGTACTCTAAACTTAGGCCGTAACGTTTCCTTCCTTAAAAAATGCTTTCCAAATATATCATTTCATCTGATGTATCCTCAGTAGTAAAAACGGGCGTTAAACACTATTCAAAAAATGTTATGTAAACAAAGGTGCGGAAATGCTTCGTTTTTGAGTTCATTGGAAGAAAATTTAAATGAAACATAATATTTGAAATTGTCAGATTATACAAACATTTTAAAATGTTTTGCTCTTATTTCTACACGTGCAGGAGTTGCGTTTCCATTCTTTCACACGTCCTCACAGTTAAATACACAAAAAATTGAAGTTGCAGGCCAAAAAACTGGTCCTCCGGTACCTATCCATTTATAACGACAGATATTAGGCAGTGCATGTCGAACAGAGTGACTAAAATGTGCTTGAGCCTCTTCTTATTGTCAGGGAAACGTTCCGCAGAACAAAGTGTCATATCTTATCGCTTCATTCTGTGGATCATGTAATGACTTTAGCCAAAGAGCTAGCCTAAACCCAGGATGTAGATTTTGTGAGAAATTACATTCGTTATGTAAATTTAGTGAAATTGTCTCACACTTCTTCTTCTTCTTCTTCTTCTTCTTCTTCTTCTTCACTCTCGCGCACAGTTTATCAGAAATGGTAATTTTTATATAATTTACCTTTAAATGCCATCTTAGGGGAAAACATTTATGGTAATATTAGTAAATTATTAAATAGTCACATTTAGTGTATTTACAAACTTGAATTAATTCACATTACAGTTATTTTTTGATTGTATGAAATACTCTATTGTGTAGCAGGTGTGAGTGATAAGGTACTTTTTAACGCTATTCTAAACTTTATTATTATGCACTTGTTTTGTAGATAAGGGGCGTGAACAATATTTTATCCGTGTTTGGAGTGCCTGCAGTTTGTTATTTGATCTGTATCTGGTTTTTTGCTGTATAGTATATCTGAGTTTTTTATGAACACTTCTGAATTGTGCACTACAAATAAAAGGACATCTAGAATATACCTGCAAGCTAATGGTGAAAACCCAAATGATTTACATTGAGTTGATCGCTTTGCCCTTGCTATTCTTATTACTCTGTTTTGTTTATGAGATTTTTTGGCATTTATGAATTTCCCCAGATCAATATTCCATAAGTCATTAAAGAATAGAAGTAAGCATAATATACAGGTTTTAGAATACTCTTATTTATAAAATGAATTAATGATTTGACACAATTGGAATGAGCTTTGTTTGGGTAAGATGTAATAAATGTGGCCTTTCATATATCGGCAATCATAAGGTGAAACAATTTTATGTCACTCAGTTCGATAATTTCATTACCTTCATATTGTATCTTCAGGTCTGGAACTTGTGAAAATTGATGCTTATAGTTTTTTTAAAGCATATATTACATTTGTTACTGTCAAACCAGTTAGTTAGTATACAGATAAATCTAAGAATCCAGGTTCTTTAATGAGCATAACTGGATTAAAAGATTCGACGGATAAAAAGTGGGCTGCTGGATTTAAATGTGATCGTACATCCATTCAAGATGATTAGCGTTCAGGGCCTCTCAAAACTACCGCCCAAGAGCCTGTTTGCACTGATTGCCTACTGAAGGTGCGCGATAGGTCGTGTCCACACATTTTACACAAAGTTTCGGGCATAAGAAAGTTCTGCTGCGTTTGTTAATAAGGACCAAAAACATTTCGCAAGAGCGTTTAGACTTGTTTAATGCAATTCCAGTGGCTTTCTGCGACGTGTCATAACAGCAGATGAAACGCGGATTCATCTCTGCATGCCAGCAGTACAAACACTGAATGACAACAGGTGAAAGTGCACCAAAGAAAGCAAAACCGGTTCCATCTGCAGGAAAAGTTTCCTGAGATTCTCATGGTGTGGTGCTCGTAAAGTATCTCCAGAAGGTCAGAACCTCACCAGGGTATGCTTCACTACTGTTCCAACTGAAGGATGCTATTCAGACTAAACGTCCACATCCTGCGAAAAAGAAATTTCTCTTTCATCACGATAATGCGTCTTCACACACGTCTGGGATTGTTGCTGCATGACCTTCGCTTCTAAGTGCTTCCACATCCGCCATATTCGCCGGATTTGGCTACCAGCGATTACTTTTTGTTCCCAAACCTGAAGAAATGAAGAAGATTCATGAAGTAGAAGCTGAGACAGACAGTCGGACAAATCTTACTTCACTGGGGGTATTAAAAAGTTTGAAAACCGTCGGACTAAATGTATTGATTTATAAGGTGACTACGTTGAAAAAAAAATTGTCTTAAACTTTGTGTTTTTTGATAGGAGCGCCCCCGTACATAAGATAGACATTTTAAAATACAGTAGCCCTATAGGAAACATCAGGTCAGATTACAGCCCTCTTCTAATCTATGAGAAGCTGATAATGAAGTTCCTTTGATCGTTATTAAGTATGAAACAGGCCTGTTAAAAAGTCCAGAATATTGGCGGAAAACAATGCCAAGGGATAGCAGTAGATTGATTTGGCGATAACAGTTGTGTTCCGGAGAATAAAAAGGAAGTGTTTTATGTCGAATCAAATGGGTCAAGACGTCGATAGTTTCGAAACTTCACTGGGGGTTGAAACAGTCGCTAAGGCAGTTATTGGCGCCCCGCTGCCTGTCTTTTCAGGAGAAAGCTACGCGTGGGTGATGGAACGATAATTAAATAAACACACACACACACTCGCGGCGCCAAGTCTGAAGATACATCAGTCTCTCCCACACGATGGGGCGCCCACACACCCCACATTCTCCCAAGTTAACTTACATTTGCGGGCGTTCTGCCAGTTACTGCAAAGATCGCAATAAAACTGCCCACACTTCAACAGATTTATGTAATTCTGGCAAACTCCATTCACGAATGGAACTCTCAAGTTTGTGCATAAGAAATGTCTTTCAGCATTAATGGTAAACTGGAACAGACAAGCTATCTCCATCCGCACCTTTTCTCTTGGCAACCTACCTGCTCCACCCCTCAAGGACAAACCAACTGTTAGGGGGGGGTGTACATTCAGATTTTGTGTCTTCATTCTCCCTATTATAAATAAATAAATAAACATTTGTGTGTGTGTGTGTGTCTGTCTGTCTTTAAACACTCTACATGTCACAATATATTTTTTCTACATGAAACTCGGTATATAGCGATGAATTAAAAAAAATTATCAAATTAAAAAAACGTAAAAATTGGAACAGTGAGGAGTGGGATGACAATCTTAAGAGAAAATATAAAAATCGCTCTAGTAGCACCAACATTTGTTTTTCGCAATGAAACTCGGTATGTGCCATATAAATAAAATATGTAAATATAACTTCTGAAAATTAGAGATGGGGATTTCTTCAAACTAAAATTTAAAAATCTCTCTAGCTTTTAATTTTCTCTGTATTGTTTTAAAATAAAATGACAAATTAATTCAGCATATAAATTGTATTTATAACGATGCATTATATTTAATGAAAACATTGTCGTGAAAATAGCAAATGCGATATATTAATCTAATATGTGTGAAAATTATACAGAGAGTGTCAAAAAATGTTGCACATTTCAAGCAAAGAAAAAACAGTTAACATAACAAAACTGAATTCACACAAACAGAAAATTATCAGCACTAATCATCTTACACCTTTACAGTTACAACAACATCGGCGTCGATACACTTCTGAGTACGTTGAACTACTGACTGAGCAACGTTTGCGAAAGTGTCATCAGCGATTACAGCACGTGTCGTTTCAATTTCTTCCCGAAGTGCTGCCTGTGTAGAGTGGAAATATACCGCACATTCCTGCCTAACGCGAGGGTAGTTGTTTCCTTTACAGCGAAATGATGTAGTCAAATTTCTTCAGCAGTGACAGGTTTGAAAGAAACATCAACAGCAGAAACACGTCTTGTGTGCAACTTTCCAAGGTGTAGGTGACACCAAGTGAAATTCTCAGGTTAATGTTAGAGCACAAACTTTTACATTAATTGCAAAGTTTCGGAACAGCTCATTGTTCGTCTGTATCACCAACATTTTGCTCTAGGCGGAACTGAACATCTCGCAACTTGCACATTTCACACAGGTGGGTACCACAAGTGACAACAACGAAACTAATACCACATGTACATTATGCATTAAAATAACAAAATATTGTAAAGTTAATTTTAGCACAATAAAACATGGCTGTAAAAATTATGCTTATTCTTTATTGGCAGCCCTAATATAACAGGTGATGTTGGATATTAGATTACATTTTCTACACTTTCATCTAACATTTACTTATTTTCTCCATTTCCTTGCCTAACATTACCATCTCCCTATATTCAGCTCATTACACTTCTCCCTGCATTCTTCCGTACCTTTACGTTCAGCTAATATACAATATCCCTTCATCATAGTTCGGGTCAAGTGCGCTATAACTTTGAAATTTTCATTTCACAAACAGATTTTGAGCAAAAGTTACTTCGTTTATTGAAAAAACCGGAATACATAAAAATTAATTTTCGTTCAATTTAACATTCAAAAATTCTTCCACTCTCAAACTCCACTAAAGTGTCACTCATAAACAGAGTAAGAAAGCTCAAGCATATATTTTGGTTAAAATAGGCAGGGGGAAAGGCTCCTAAAATACTGAAAATAAACCGTAATATAATTAAAATAGGCATTTATTTAAAGTGAAATCAGAGAGTGATAGCACCCATTATTATGAAAATATGTATTTAACATATTAATAATTTCTTCAATACATAATTAAAGTACTTAATCTCACTTTTCTCGGTTACAATTAACAATAAGATGCTTTTTCAAGGTATCAACGTTTTTTACCATGGAAAAAGAACGTTCTGCTTTCACTGAAGTGATTGGAACATATTTAAAACAAGCTATTTCGGAAGGACTCATACCAGTTACAATGGAACATTCAGAACATTATGGAAATGTTGATCAAGACAAAGTAAAGTAATTTTGAATAGTTCTGGTGAATGAACAAAAGAGGTTCAGTGGTTTCTGGTCAAGTTCATTTTCTGTTTATACGTTTATAGGGGAATCAGGTTAATATCTCTTACTTCCGTACTGAACACATTGTAGGGACGGTTTATTGTACAGCTGTACCGCTCTCATCTTTCTCGCTTGCAATTGTTTGTTACATTTATATCCCCATCACAATTTTCTTAGAATTGTCTTGTGCAGATCGATACAAAGTCATTCGCCAGAACTATTCAAAACTGCAGTACTTCTCTATTTCCAGGTATTCGTATGCCCGAGGTAACCGTGCGTTCCTTTCACTAATGAAGGTTCTGCTATTTAAAGAGCTTAAGAGAATGAGTTGAGGAGAAAATTTTTGACTGCTTGAAAAGAAATAAATGTATAACAAGATTCTCAATTATTTTTTTCCACTTTGATATATTGAAATTCTTTATGTGCTTTTGAAAATGCGTAAATAATCGCATAAAAACACCATAACGATCCAAAACATGCCCAAAAAAGAAGTTTTATACCTTAAAATAGGCAACAGAAGTCAAAATTAGCAACAACCAAAAATAAAATGAAAACTGGTCCTTTTCCCAAACATATGGAAAACTCTTAAATAGATCTTCCCAGATAGAAAAGGCATATCGCTTTACTTCTGGGCTCTGCTCTTGAAGGCCACTTTCTCTGAAAGTTTAGAAAAACGTCAACATCTAGTTACATAGAACTTTCAAGCGATGTTATGTTACTTTGTGCACAGCAGGAAACAACCCGCTATTGTGTACTTAAAAAGGGCTGGATTTTCTTAAAACCCTCGAGGAATAATTTAAACACAATAAGGAATCGCGCCTCGCTAATACTTCAAAAAGCCTTGGGGTTCATAAATTCATCCAGTAATCATATTTTAGTACCTTATGTGCGTGCGTGTGTGTGCAACTAAAACAGAGCGTCTTTTTTACGACAGAAATCATCTGTAGAGAGAGGCTCAAGGGAACTATCCCGAAAAGATGGCCATAAACCTTTAGCAGATTTATGGAAGGTGAGGAAAAAGATTTTCCAACTTTACCTGGAAATAAAAAGCGTTTTAATTACACTTTTGTATAATATACACATGCAGCGTGAAGAACGTCTAAGTGTTAAACTTCTATATAACGACTTCAGAAACAAAAAAGCGGCGTTTTCTGACTAGAAGCAAAGATTCTCGAGTGGTGAATACAGGTCGGTTGTAAATTTAAAGAGAAAGTTCTGCATTTTTCCATTTCCTTCTCTCGCTTTCAGGTAAGTGCTTCAAAATAATTTTTAAGCTACAGAAAAAATTAAAATGGAAACAAAGAAACGAAATGTCATTTTTAAATTAATTTCATTCAGTGGTGCCGTTAAAAAGCACAAGAACAGTATGGTGCTCTGAAATTCTGCTTTCGTCTCAGCAAACCTTCGACTGAGGTCTACATAGATTTTGTTCTTCTCTATAGCATAGCTCGAAGATAGTTTACGCTGTTTGAAGGGGGGAGGCAATCAATTTCAAAGGAAGGTGGACCCGACGCTCCAGTTTGTGCTCTAACGGAAGAAAGCATGAACACCGCTGCTGTCGTTGTGAGAGAGCATCGTCGGATAACATTAACAACACTTTCAGAAATTCTGAAATATTCACCGGATGCTACAAGCGGTTGCTTCTGTTAGAAAAGTGTTTCAATATTCAAGAAATGGTTTACCTGCACATAACTGGGTAATACCGCAGAGATGTCCCGAAAGCTCTAAAGAGTCATATCATCCACTTACTTACAACAAACTAATGTTGTTGCTGATTATACCACAGAAGTGTGTACCTCATCCTCTCTACAGTTCAGATTTAGCCACATATGACTTTTTCCCTTTTCCCAAACATCTTGCAGCGGGGAAGGCTGAGAAGGTGATTCTGAAAGACTTGTCACAAATAGGGCAGAGCATTGGATCCAATGGGGACTACATTCAGAAGTGAATAAACGCTCTCCATTGAGAAGCCATTGGTCCGTTTAATTTCATAGACATCGCTTACTTATGAACACATTTTCTAAATTTATTTATAAGTATGTTCACGAATTAAAGAAAGTTCATAAGCAGTTGTAAGGAATTTTAATGAGATTGAGGTGTTATGATGTTACTTGCCACTTCGTTTTAATTAATAGTACAACCCGTCAGACAGTGCGGGCCAAATTTACAAACTCAATGACGCTCGCGGGCCATTAAGCTAAATGCGGGTCTGGTAAATTTTAACGAATTGGAAGGAAATTGTGTTAAGACGCATGCCTGTTGGTAGGCGTGATTCTTGTAACGGTTTTGTTAAAACTGTTGGCAGCTATCGTAAGTGATCGATGTAACACGTATCTTAGTCATGGATAAAAACGAGTATCGAGAAGTGATGAAACATTTTCATTTAAAAAGGCCCAGGGCTGAAGGAAATGCGTAAACAACACCATTTATTATTGGATAAATTAATTTAAAAGTGGTCGTATGAGCACTGTAGATGTTGCACGTTCGGGAAGCCCGATTCACGTTTCTTCTGAAGAAATGGACAGTAAAATTCGTGGTGTCGTGATAAAAGACAGTCGCATTAAGATTCGTGAGATTGCTGAAATAGTAGCATCTCACATGAACGGGTAACATAATCTTCTCTACGAAGTTTTGCATAAGAAGAAACTCAGTGCGCGATGGGTGCCGCATTTATTGACTCCAGAAAAGAAGAAAGAAAAAAAAAACGCTTCAGGAAGACATTTCAAAAGTTGCAGCATAAACCCGAATGACTTCTGGCGTCGTTTTGTGATTGTAGACGAAACTTGGATAAATCACTGCACTCCGGAGACAAAACAGCGGGTTGGGCGAAGGTGAAAGTGCACCGAAAAAAACTAAACCGTTTTGTCAGCGATAACCTTCGTTTTAAGTGCTAAGGCGTTAACTCTCTTAAATGATAAATGTTAAAATTAACTTTCACTATCAATTTAATAAAGTGCTGTTCCTTTGGCATTTCCTTGTTGATAATGTTCACAGAATTACAGTTACAGTATTAAATTTTTGCTGACGTAATTGTAGTATTTTAGATTTTGTACACGGTTACTATGAATTGTAAATAGTAAAGGTAATTCTGAGCATATCTTACATAATCCTCCCGTGATTGAAACTTGGCTCGTTTCATAACTTAAATGGTTGCGCAGACATTTGTTCAATAAAAATTATCATATTTTCTTTGAAAATGTCCCTTTATTCGTCTTCATAATGTCGACGATCTTTCTCAAAGTAGTCCCCGTTGGATGCGATACGCCTGTTCCAGTCTTCAAAGACATGTAGGAAATCATTCTTTACACGAGGCTAAATCTGGTCTATAGGGAGGGTGTGGGACATGCTTCAAATTAATTTTTGTAAGATATTCAGCAACAACATTTGCTATGTGTGACTGGGCATTATCGTGGGGCAGCATTCAGCTTGTTGCAAGTGTGTGATATGACCTTGCACAGCTTCCAGGACACCTTTGTAGTATTGGCCAGTTACAGTCATGTGCGCAGTTACGACTTGCTAGTAAACCATTCCTTGAATATTGAAAAATGAGAAGACAATAACTTTCCCAGCAGAAGTATGGAGAGCTTTGATTTTGTGCTTAGCATTTAAATAATGTAGTCAACAGTGAAGGAAACTTTACACCTTCCTGTAACATCAAGCAGCAGTCTTGCAACCCACCGAGCACAAACACGTCTCATGTGCATCTTTTCAGTAACCAACATGTAGGTTGCATCCAGAGAAATTTTCAGAATGTCTGAGAGTGTCTTTAATGTGTTAATGAGAACACAGGAGCGCCAGTTTCGACTTCCTTTGAAACTTCTTACCTCCCCTCTTTAAACATCTTCGAGCTGGACCTCAGCTGGAGACGAAAGCACGTTGTTCGTTGCGTGTCACCTCCACTTTGCTGTAGCGAACTGAACATGTCTCTATTTACACACCCTCACAGGCGGGAACCAGAAGTGATAACAACGAAATTAGTACAAGATGTAAGCTAACAAAATATTGTAGCGCGAGAAATTATTTCTGTAAATATTATTAACTGAACAGCCAGGAAATGAATGAAATGTGATGCGGAAGGGTAGACGGAAGATATACTAATTCTTTCTTCTATTTCGACTTCAACAAATTAAAAGTCTTGTTTAGCACTGAGTAAATTAATTAAAGCATTCCAGAGTGTGCTCAGTTTATTTAGCTGTGTGACAAGTTCATTGCGTTAAATTAGAAACAGACAAACACATGTGTATCGTCAGTAAGTAGTGGTGCTTAATTAGAAACGAGTGGATGTCACAGCAGGATTGCCAACTTCATTAAATTAGTTGTCTCTGAAAGTTCCCATTGACATGTGCAACAAATTGCTGACCCTATTTCTCAACAGCAAATACTTGAGACCCTTTGTCTGCTGGTCTCTATTCCCTCAGCTTCTTTCTGTTTCCGTCTTTGTTTTGCAGATGCCATTATTTAATAGGACATTCCTACACCCAGAGTTCTCAGAACAGCTGTACTTGCTTTTGTAATGTTAAAACTTACAGTTTACAAAGGAAAATACCTTGCAGAATCAAGACATTAACTTAACAATAGGTTTATAAACAGAGCCCGGACAAATGCTTTTTATATCGGGACGGATACATTTAAAAGCCAGATAGAAATATATCTGTTTCTGTACATTTGGGGTTGGTAGGCTTCCTTTATTGCCTATTTTGACTTCTGTTTCGTGTTTTAAGGTTTAAAACCTTTATTTACCTGTTTTGGATACTAATGGTTCTTTCTGCTATTATTTACTTACTTTGAAAAACACATAAAGAATTTCAATATATCGAAGTAAAAATTATTGAGAATCTTGTTATACATTTATTTCTTCTCAAGCAGTCAAAAACTTTCTCATCAAACCATTCACTTAAGCTCTTTAAATAGCAGAATCTTAATTAGTGAAAGACACACAAAGTTACCTCTGGCATACAAATTACAGGAAATAGAGAGGATGAGGGAAGTACTGTAGTTTTGAATAGTCCTGGTGAATGAACTTGTACCGATCTGCGCGAGACAATTCTAGGAAATTTATGGTAGAGGTAACTTCTCAGCTGCATAAATGTAACAAACAATTGCAAGCGAGAAAGATGAGAGCGGTACAGCTGTGCAATAAACCGTCCCTACAATGTGTTCAGTACGGCAGTAAGAGAGACACTAACCTGATTCCCCTATAAACGTATAAACAGAAAATGAACTCGACCAGAAACCACTGCGCATCTTTTGTTCATTAGCGAGGACTATTCAAAACTACTTTACTTTGCCTTGATCAACAATTTTTATGATGTACTGAAAGGTGAATGTTCTGTTGTAAGCGCTTCCGAAATAATTTGTTTTAACACTAGAACGCCCGATCTTCAAATTGACCGTTACTACTTTCTTTTGCATTTTTAATATTTTTTCTCACCGAAAACTATGGAATTTCTTGCAAATCGCCTTCCAGTCTATTGTGAAGGAACGATGTTGATTCTAAATAGCAAGCCAGGTTCGAATCCATGTTGCATTAACTTCCGGAGTGATTTTGTATCCTTTGTATCCTTGGTTTCTTTTCTGCCAGACAGCTGTAGTAATATAGAGAACAACATGGCTTCTCAGCTGCGAGACAGATTCGAGTCAAGCTTCTGGTTTCAGATATTTTTATGTTCATAGTTTTTGCTCACGTGATGCTTTCACTAACTCTTTGGTTTGTCTATCATAAGGCATCTCAGGCTAAATGATATGTGTACAAAAAGACACAACCTTTACAAATACAGGTTATATGTATAATTTTATTACACGGAAACATTCTCACAGATATTAGAATCAAATGTTAAAGAGTTTTTTTTTTTTTTACTTATAAAAGAAACACATTCATTTTTTTATGCTGAAAAAACCGTCTTTGGTTTTATTTTACTTGCATAACGCTATTTGACAAGTTTTGGTTTAGCAGCCTTTGATATTCGTTCATTCCTATCATCAGCCTTGAGTAATGGGGCAGCAGTCGAGGAGGGCGTGAACTCCTGTATGGTATAGTCAGTTCATGCACAACTTTCATTACGAAAGACGTCTAGACATTGTAGAGTCAGTTATCAGCTTATACAAGGCATGGTCATTGCATGTTATAGAACACACGAGCGTTTCGTCATGGCTCTAACACAGTATTTGCGAGACGTCTGATCTACACGGCAGTTGATGTAAAGCTGGCGGGGGTTTTCTTATTAGAAGATTCATCTATAGTGAGGCTGGAATGCAAAGTGCTAAGAATAAGTGCGTTTTTCTTGACCTTACCTTGGTGAGATGTGAGAGTAATACCATCAGCTTTGTAATGACCTTGAATGAAATGCACAGTGTTCACATTCTCTTTTGAAATTCTCTTGTCGATAGATGTGACAGTTCGTCGCTTTCCAGAGTAACATGCTCTCCCAGACTGGTGTTTACAGTTCCAGTTTAGCATGCCGTACTTGTCGGCCTTGCTACTGAATGGGCATCGACATTTCGACGGAAACAGCTGTTCATCCACATTCAGGTGGCATGTGATGCGGAACTCTCGCTTTCGATAAATTTGTCCACTTCAGATTGCGTTGGAGATACATTCCGTAGAGCTTCTAGAGTTTCAGCTTCAGAAAGGCTGCGATTGTGAAAGAGAAGCACTTAGTAAGTAGCGTGCCCCAGTACAAAATGAAAGCTACGTGACAACGAAACAGATACAAGAGCTGATAAACACACTACCTACAATGAAGAGACGTGGGTAAGGAAGCGGTTAATTGACTGCTATTATTTTAAAAAGTTACACCTGAAATGGAAGGGGAAAAAAATGATGAGCTAAACGTCATTGAAAGTCACAAAACCATAAAAAATATTATAAAACAGTGATAATCAAAAGCGGTCAATTGACAGCCATTGGCCGTTCTAGTGTTAAATTTGCTTCAATCACTGCAGTGGAAGTAGAACGTTCTTTCTCCATGATGAAAAATGTTCTCTCTGACAAGCGGCTGATATCTTCAAAAACATCTTTTTGTTGCTTCTAACAAGAAAAGCAAACTTGAGTACTTAAATTAAGTGATAAAGAAATTATTTAATCAATAATGAGAGATATTACTCTCTGTTTTCACATGTAATAATTGACTGCTTTAAGTGCATTCTTGTCCGCCTATTTTAACCAAAATAAAGGCCTGAATTTCCGGGCTCTGCTTATGAGGTATGTTTAAAAAGTTAAGAAGGGATAGTCACGTTCTCGAAAAGGGCCCAGATTTAAAAACTGTAATTTGCGCGCTATTTTCTCATTCGAGCTGTAAAATTGGAAAACTTGGATTTTAGACGCTCACTAACTAAAGAACGGCGATTTCGATGCTATCAGAATTTAATGGCGCCATGAATCAACGGCATCTAGATACCGTGCATTCATTCGCTACGCAATTGGAGCTTGTGTATGCTAGTGGCAACCGGCTGATGTACAGTGGGCGCGTCAAACCCGGGAAAAAAAAAAAAAAAAAAAAAAAAACAAGCTACAAGGCAAAACAGGTGTCAGCTCTTGCCCTTATTGTCAACTCGTGTGTGGCCCAGAGCCT
Organism: Metallyticus violacea; assembly: GCA_030762175.1. Taxonomy (NCBI): domain Eukaryota; kingdom Metazoa; phylum Arthropoda; class Insecta; order Mantodea; family Metallyticidae; genus Metallyticus; species Metallyticus violacea. The sequence goes on from CM060832.1 coordinate 4,075,301, forward strand.
GTATTTATATCTTTTTCCAGGGTGATAAAGTGAAGTCATATACTGACGTTGAATTGCTGTGTCACGTCCTCACAAGTATGGCTCTTGTTCGCCTCAATAGTCGCTAAGAGAGCCTCGATATCCATTGTTGTTGGTGTTTCTGTCCGAGGGTCATCCTCGAGGTTTTCGTTGTTTTCTGGACTTTGCAATGGAAATAAAGTTCAGACTTTAAAAATTCGGGCAATGGTCTTACGTGCTGACGCTGTAAACAACTGAACTGCGTGTCCAACAACTCTCATCGTCTGATCCTGTACACCCCGAAGACCTTTCTAACATTTCCCTACTGTTAGAGTTGTTCCTTATGTATATAGAATACAAGCGACGAACAATGTCTGCTTTCATCTCAACAAATCTTCATCAGAGGCCTATGCAGACTTTGTTCTTCCCTACAGTACAGTTTGAAGGTGGTTTAAAATGTTTAAAGAGATAGGTAATCAATTTCACAGGAAGGTGAACCCAGAGCTTCAGTCTGTATTCTAACATAACATAACATGTTCGAAAATGTAGTACCTTCTGTTGCGAAGGTCATGGTCAACTGATTTCTCTTTAGTTACTTGTTCAATTTTGAGCGTCGCAAAAAACCTACTACAAGTTTAGGTGAACTGTACGTTACAGAAAAACTAACGCTTTAATAGCGAAAAAAATCACTAAACACTAAAAAAAATGGTTAGTTTTGTCACGTGGAGTTATTTAAGAATGTTTAGAAAGAAAGATAATCGCGTTTTGAAACAAATAGCACACTACGATAGGAAATAAACGTATAACGTTAGAGTTGTTTGACAGACGGAAATAAAAATAAGAAAACATGGAATGAAACGTCGGATCCTTAACAAGCACTTCACTTGCGGCTTTATGAATTTCTTGAGTGTAGATAGGAGAGCGGATGTTTATTGCAACTTTTTCATCAGCTTGGCACAAGTTTATGACAGCGCACTGGGATATTATATCTCGTAAATCTTTCACGTCTTTATTGCAAGAAGTGGATCTTCTTTTGTTTCGAAATTTCCTCCACCATGTGTTTTATCGAACTTTTGCAATAGCTGCAATTCCCATAATAGCGTTTATTTTTAACAAGAAAAACTTTTTTACTAATTGTAAATATGCTATATAACAATAATGTTAAAAATTATAGTTCGTTTCACGTCCAAGTTCCTTGGTACATGGGCTTACCACCCGTCACTCTGATCTCTGTTGGAAAATAAACGTAACTAAATTTTCCTTCGCAAGTGAGATCTCTCACACAAGTGGCGAACAAAAAAACCATAAAATATACGATCTGTTTAACAAAAGAACCTGTTCCAGCGCTTCTGTCAGTCTTCAAAGACATCCTGGAAACCTTCAGAACCGCATCCGCAGCCTTCACCACTGTTTCTGATAATAAAAAATGCCTCCCACAAAGTGTTTCTTCAATTTGGGGAAAAGAAGAGTGTGAGGTACACACTTCGCGTTGATTTTTTCGAGATACTGAACGATATGTAGCCGTGCATTATCGTGATGCAGTATCCAGCTGTTGCAAGGAAAATTACTTTTTGCAAGTGTGTGATATGGCCTTGTAAAGTTACCAGGGTATCTCTGTAGCATTGTGTAAGCCATTCCTTGAACACTAAAAATGAGATGACCATAACCTCCATAGCAGAAGTAACACCTTTGTTGTTGTTGAACACACCTCTCAGGTTCAAAATGATGCATCCAAGTTTCATCAGCTTTCCCTGTAACACCGTGTCGGTCGGTGGTGTAGTGGTAACCATACTTGCTTCCTAAACCCAAGATCGCGGGTTCAAACCCGGCCATCGTCGATGGATTTTTTCGGGCGTAAAATTCTTAAGTATGGCTTCCTTCGGAAGGAAAGTAAAGCCATGGATCCCGTGTCGTACATTTAGGCACGAAAAAGAACCTCAAGCCTGAAAGAAGAGGCCTCTGAGCAAATTTTATCAGCCGTTTCAGCCCTGAATAGAATGGGACGCTGATGACCTGAGATGTTAAAAAGCGTCCGTAAATAAAAGAAATAAAAAAAACGTTGTGTCAGGAAGGTTTCCTCCTTGGGTGCCCCACAATTTGACAGAGGCACAAAAAGACAGTCGGCAGTTTGGATCTTTCCAGATGACGATCCACCAGCGAAAGTGAAGAGGGGCCGAAGTGTTGGGAGGAAAATGTGGCCATAATTCTCTGGAAAAGCAAAGGACAGCCATTGCTTAGTGGTACACCACAGTCTGCCTGCCGAAAGTTTCCGACAAACTCGAGCAAGGACAGGACTGAGGGGGAGTTTGCTTCACCATGACAACGCATCCGCTCACACCATCCAGTTCCTGAGTGCACGAGGTCACCCTCATCCTCCATACAGTGCTGACCTGGCTCCATGCGATTATTTTCTCTTCCCATTAGTAAAAAAATCGCATGAGAGCAAAGCTGATCCTGAAGAGAGTTTGGCTGTAAATGAAAATGAACTTTGCACCCTTGAGGAAAGCGAGTGGCGGAGGTGGTTTAGTGTAGAGAATGGTGAAGAAGAGACAACAGTCGCAGTAACTCTGAATCACGTGTCTCAGGATTTTCGTAGTACAAGCGTCGAACAGCCAACTTTGACTAGTTATACGTTACACGAAATTCACGTTATTAAATGATGATACTATTTATTCGTAATTTTACCAAATCGTTAAGGCATATCCGGTCTTTGGTCTGAATATTCTGTGATCAAGTCAACTCTTAAGATTAAAGTTCGAAAAACCGAAGGCACTTTTGAACAGACAATCTTTTGGTTATCGTGCTAAAAAGTAAAAATTACCGAGTCTAGATCAAGTGACACAATTGCTGATGATAATAACAGTTACATTCTTATAAAAATCTAAACACCTTTGAGGTCAAGCGATGATAGCTTTTGTTTTCTGGACACGATCAACTAATCGTGTACTTTTGTAATAGCATTAGTAAATAAATATAATTTTGTGTAGGTTGTTTACATTTTGATACGAATTGTAGCACTTCCAATTTTATCACTAGAAAGGTCTGCAGGTATGATAAAACTCTCATATTAAAATGTTCAAAATATAAACCTCTCCGGGGCCACTTAAATTATTACACAAACTAATATAGGAAAAGCAAAAATAATTTGTTGGAGCGTAACTACAAATAATTTCAGGGTGCTCTTAAAACATCCGCAAACCAGACAAAACCTGCAATATAAAGACCTCAGCATAGCGCAGGTTTTCACATGCTTTACACCTTCTTCACATATTGAATGGGATTTTTCTGACAGTTTCTGGTTTTGGAAATTTGCCAATTTCTACGCGAAAAGCGCAAAAGCAATTCATTCATTTTGTTTCCAAAAGAATATGTTTAATGGTTCCTGCTTCCCTGGGGATTGAGTTAGGGTCTAGGTGAGGAAATTTTTAAGCGGCGGAGTGAGATGTTAATGAATTGCATTAGCGCCGCGACGTAGAACTTAATCGGGAAGCCTTGGCATCAGATTGAATCAAGAGAGCGAACTCACCCGACGATCTTGTCAAACTTTCCCAAGTGTATGGGTCGCAGTAAAACAGATCAATGCAAACAGAAAATTACATATTCAAAATGTTAATATTTTTATGCTAAAAGTAGATGGCGATAGATTTAGAAATTGAATCTACCTATATGTAGCTTGATGCAAGAAAATGACTTCAATTTTCAAACAAATGACAAACGTTGCATGGCCTCCTGTAACACGACTATATTTTATTATCAGAAATAAGAACATTCTTTATGTCAATGTCTCATATATTACGGACAGCTTGAGTAAGAAAGACGTTCTAAAACACAAGAATTAAGATAAATGTTTTTTTTTTATTTTTCAATACAATCACGTTGTAAATCAATACATTTCCACTTTTTAATAGCCTCAGTAAAATAATATTTACCCATCGGTGAAAAATAAGCGTTTGCCTCCGCTTCAACTGCATCATTTGTTATGAATCTTCAGCCCCCAGTCATGTTTTCAGGTTTGAGAGCAAAAAGTAATCGCTGGGAGCGAAATCCGAGGAATATGGCGGATGTGGAAGCACTTGGAAGCGAAGGTCATGCAATAATCCCAGACGTGTGTGAAGCCGCATTGTCGTGATGAAAGAGAACTTTCTTTTTCGCAAGATGTAGACGTTTCCTTCAGTTAGTCCAATAGTAAAGAGTAATACTCCCCGATCATGGTCCAGCCCTTCTGGAGATAGTGTACCAACACCAAAACATGAGAATCCCAGAAAACAGTAGCCATGACTTTTCCTGCAGATGGAACCGTTTTTGCTTTCTTCGGTGCACTTTCACCTGTTGCCACTCACTGTTTGGACTGCTACTTTGTCTCTGTCGTGTAGTGATGTTTCATCTGCTGTTATGAAAGCTCGGAGAATGAAATTGCGTTTTAATAAGTCTAAACGCTCTTGCGAAATGTTCATTCGAATGCTTTTTGATCCATTATTAACAAACGCAGCGCACATCAATTTGGAAGCTTTATCATATCCAAAACTTTGAGTAAAGTATAATGGACACGGCATATCGAGGCGCAATATCAACCAGTGTACCTTTAACCGTCATCATTGAGTACGGCATTGTGAACTTTTGTTACATTCTCGTCGTTTGTAGCAATTGTGGGACACCCTGAGCGCTCATCGTCTTGAATGATGTACGACCACGTTTAACTTCAGCAGCCCACTTTTAAACCGTCGAAAACGAAGAGGACGATTCCTTTAAAGTGAAACCTAATTCCTTTTGCATTTCTATTGCAGTTAAACCCTTCAAGACGAAATACTTTATCACAGCTCGTATTTCAGTTGTATGCAATTTATAGAAAATGTTAACACTAATTTGTTTACACGATCTTCATAAACAAGTGACTATACTTACGTATGTGAAACTTTACAGGCGTCATCTAAAGGATGATACTTAACAACTATCATAGTAATTTGACCATCTTCATGGCATCTTTAAGTCAGACCGAGAACTAATAGAACACCCTTCGTATTTTGCGGGATCGAATTCAGAATGAACTTCCTTATTGTCCTTCAGATGGCTCTGTATAAATAAAGGGGTGACATAACTGAATGCAAACCGAGAACATTAATTACTTCACTTTTAAAACAGCTATGCCATTGAAACCATAATAATAATAATAATAATAATAATAATAATAATAATAATAATAATAATAAAAATAATAATAATAATAATAATAATAATTACCAAACTTAAGCATTACTATTGATGCTACTTGGCACTAGCAACTGTGTTAAACTTTTCTGGCTGAACAGATTACGCTTATAATACACACGTTAATTATGAACCGAATTCCTCTGAATATTTCTGAACCAATGACCCTAAAAGTTCCAAATTCGTGCTTTTTACCACTAGATAATCTTTAGAAAAATAAAATGTAACAATTATTATTACTTATGCTAAAACTCTTAATGCCTAATGGGGTGATACCTTCTTCGTCTTTATTATTATTATTATTATTATTATTATTGTTATTATTATTATTGTTGTTGTTGTTGTTGGTTGTGTTGTTTGAGGCCAAGTTCTTGTGCAGTAAAAATACTGTCAAGAAAATGAATGTAGAACTATTCACAACTTAATGCAGTGTTTGCGAAGTGAAATTTGCAATTGGATAATGGCTTTAAATAGTAATTTCTGAGAACCGTTATTCATTCTCTTTACGATATGTCCTCTCCCTCCCTCACTTTATTATCGGTTAATAAGTACCATACAGTAAAGCGCGAGAGAAAAAAAGATATACACTTTTCAGAAATCTGTCATTTGCGGTAATTATATGCTCCCCGGCTCCTTAACCTAACTTTTTTGTATTTCGCGAAAATTCAGAATCCTGACATTTCCTCAGCTAAACATAAAATAAGAACTTAAGAAAAATAAACAATAATAATAATAATAATAATAATAATAATAATAATAATAATAATAATAATAATAATAATAATAATGAATAAAATTCCTAACCGTCAACCGGAAAACACCAATAAAAATACTAAAACGAAAAACGAGAGTAAAAAACATGATTTACCCTTAATTAATGTTGTCATCTAGATAACTGCTTTTATTGCAGTAACAAATACTTAAATTTAATATCTATTTTGAAAAGAACAATACATTTTATCCCTTTTAATTACTGAATCTGTAACCATGTTAACTGCCACATATTTAGAAGTAAACCCAGCTTGGAAGCGATTTAAGAGAAAGAAGTTTAAAGGTGTGGACGGAAGCCGTTCCTAAATTGTTGCAATTACTTGTAGAAATTCTTTACCTGTTGCTGGAATCTGTAGACACATTACTGGTAAGGGGTATGGAAAATCATAATTTGAATGAATAGACAGGTTCTGAATAACAATTTTTCTGTTATTTTCTCATTTCTTTTTTCTATAAAATAGCATCAAGCTATAAAATTGTATTATAACAACTATCAATTGTTCAAAAAGAATGGCTGGAAGTAGAATATAAAATGAAAGGGCCGTCCAATAAAGAATAAACATAATTTCTCGCCCTAAAATTTAACTTTACAATAATTTGATATAAATTAGAACAAAACGCGACAAAAATTTGCTGCCTTGATCTTCAGCTGAGGCGTATGGAGAGTTTGTTCTTCCCTATAGCACAGCTCGAAGATGATTTACAATGTTTAAAGAACGGAGGCCCAGCTCTCCACTTTGTGCTCTAACGGAAGAAAACACAAACAGGCTGCTGTCATTGTGTGCGTTCATTACATTGACAAATTCTAAACATTTCACACGTTGATAAAGAGGCGTGTTCAAAGACTGTTGATTCCCGAACAAAAGAAGTTCGTATGCAGGTGAAGATGATGGTACAGGAAGGTGCGCACTTACATTCAAAGGTAATCATTGCTAAACAAACAGGCAGCTTCCCATGGAACAGTTTAGTCATCTCTTTTTCCGATATTCTTAACTGAGCCCGCTACTGTAACTGGGTGCTGGGATATCCTGACACTGGATGCCACTCATTGCAACTGATGAAACATGGACAAGGGCGTGTGAACGAGAACTGAAGCGACAGTCCAGTGAATGACGTCATCCTGAGTCACTACGCAACAAACACCAAACATCTTCACTAACAAAAGTCATGACAGTCAAGGTGTGGGAGGGGACCATTGTGAATGCCCAGTATGGTAGGTAGGTCTTTTTGGTATCACAATTGCGCCGAGCCGTGCGCACCAAACGGGCAGAACTTTTGAACAATGCCATTATTCCCCACGAATACGCGACAGCTCACACAGCCGACCGTGTCAAATGTCTTTTACAACGGTGAGGATAGGAAGATTCGCCCAATCTCGGTCCCTATGATTATGATCTTATCCCCAAAGTGAAGCTGCCGTTACTTGGGAAGCGTTTTGCTAACAAAGCGAACATTAGACGCGAGGTGGCTCACGTTAACAACTCACATGCAGCAGATGGTATGCAGTATCGATGTACTGTACGATGTATCGATAGTTCGAAGTCTTCTAAACACCGCCAGACCCTTGTTATGATGGATTTGTAACCCTGTGTGTAACTTTGTTCATGTCATAATAAACCAATGTTGTCCGGTTGTCTGTGCTTTGCTTCTTCCCTGCGAGGGCTGCCTACACCCAGCCCTGCGTTGCCAGTAAATAAGACACTTTCAATCGCATATCTTAGATTTACGCGTTGTCCCTTGTTTGCGAGAAAAAAAAATATTTGCCAAAACTTGTGATTTATTATAAATTTGCCAAATAAATGAAATACGAGTAAGTGTCAGATTCCAGCACGATGACGCTCAACTTTATTGGGAAGCAGAGATTTCTAATTACTGTCGATATGTTTAGCAACAATTGGTGCGATTGAGGTGAGTCAACTATTTGTACTCCAACCTAAACGCGTTCAGATCTCAACTTATGAAACTGAGATATTAGTCACATGTAATTTTTGCACGTTGACGTTTAATTCCGCAACTGCTGTTCTTCTATAGTGCATGTACGTCTTATTGAACAATAAGTGTAACTTTTCTCATGTTATAGCGTTTTTATTTTACATCCGTCCAAATGAATCACTTCCGCATTTCATATTCCCGTATACACATACAAGGTTTAGAATCGGGGAGATTGGAAGAGGAGAATAAAGAAATGGAGAACATGTAGGTAAGAAAAGATAAAATAAAAATTTTGAAAAGAACGGTTGTATTGTGATTGTCATGGCTTGTCGTTTCATGCCACGATATCTCAACAGGTTAGAACGTATCTAAAGATCAGCCCCTGCATGGCACGGCAACTTCTCCTGCATAGGTTCTCTTCAAACAGCAGATGCTCCAGGGGCAATTATATTAAATAAACCGGTTCGTATTGAAAAGTATTGGTTATTAATTTGAACAACCTATTCTTACAGCGATTAAGATGAAAGCATAAATTATATAAAACGTACTTGTTTATTCTATACTATATTTGTTTTTGAAAATATATCTTCAATCCTCTTCATAGTTTAGTTCATCTTTTTAAAAGTGGTTCCCATTGGATGTCTCGGCGTTTCTGCCAGTCTTCAATTTGACAAACTCTAATGATGGTAAATGCCTTCCATGAAGTTCTTTCTTCTATTTAGAGAAAATTAACAAGTCAGACGGGACACATTTAACATTTGACGTATTCAACAGTAACATTTGCGATGTGTGGCCGTGCATCACCGTGGTGCGGCTTGTTGCAGGAAATGTGGCATTTTCCAAGATTGTGATATGACCTTGCACAGTTTTCAGGATATATCTGCTCAGTTACAGATGTACACGTGCTGTCCTTGCATATCAAAACATGAGATGGTTATAACTTTCCCAGCAGAAGTTTACTCTCAGGATTGAAATGATGCAGCCAAATTTCATCAGCAATGATCACCTTTGAAAGAACCTCCGCATATTCCTCTAACATCATCTTCGTTTGCATGCGGGAACCCTCTTTCGCAAACACGTCTGGGTGGCACCCAGTGGAAGTTCAGAATTTCCGAAAGTGTTCTTAATGTTATTCAGCAATTCTCTTTCACAACTACAGCATGGTGTTTATGCTTTCTTCCGTTACAGCACAAACTGAAGTGGCGGGTTCAGCTCACTTTGAAATTGTTTGCTTCCCCAATTTAAACATTTTAAATCATCTTCGTGCTGTTCTATAAGGAAGAACAAACTCTCCATAAGCCTCACCTGAAGATTTGTTGGGATGAAAGAAATATTTCAGAGTGACTTACTTCTCGTCTAGGTAGAACTGAACATGTCTCAACTTGCACACTTCTCACAGGTGACAATGAAACTAGTACCATGTGTACATCACCGTTAAGTTAATCAAATATTGTAAAGCTAAATTTTAGAGCGAGAAATGACTCCTGTAAAAAGAGTGTAATCATTATTTTTGAACTAGTCGTATTATTGTAATATCACCAAACCAAAATGTATTTTAATTTTACAAATAATTATTTTTATTCTTTTCTAATTTAAACAATGCCGGCTGATAGGTAACGATAGAAAGCTAAATATTTCATAAGAGCTACTACATTCTCTTTAAATTTAAATGTCAAGGTAAGGGCGTCATTTGAAATTTCAAAGTGGGGTAGCTGTGAAGAGGTGTACTCAGAAATGTAACCAACATTTCACCCTCAATATCTGAAACGAATTTTGTTAATTAACTTTATTTTATATAGATCGTAAAGTTTTGACATGAAAGGCTTGTGTATTTAGAAACTTAAAGTGTTCATTTCTTTCTAACTTTATCCGTTCTTGCGTAAATCAAGGTAAACGTTTTAAGTGGAGAGCGCCCGGCTCGGACGGCAACTTCTTTAGCACGCACATCGGCATGAAGTCTATACTTCAGGGGAACTTGACATCTAACAAAAAATTGTGTACATAGGAAACGGAACAACACCAAAGCCCCTTGGTCAAACATACTTCTGTCTGCGTCCGTAACACTTTTCGAAACAGCTTGCAAAAGTTTCGGTGACTTTACGTCTTTACATCTTCGGCCCAAAGGCCGAGCAAGCGTTTACTTTCAGAAACAGCTGGAGGAAAAATGTTGTCATTATGACGAACCCAACATTTCCTTGCCACAGATGAGGCCTTTTACTTCTCACTGTTTCACGAAGTGCCTAAGATTGGTAACATATTCTAATTATTGACGAAATTGAACCTGGCTGTGAGTCAGAATCGCTCCGGCACAATTGGTTTGTCATACACCTCGGAACATACTGTGCTGAGACAAGGCAGAGAAGTTGCCTATATAGCACGGCGGAGTCAGGCAAATTTCAGCTTTCTTTCAGCTAATAGTAAGTACATTTAAATAAAATAAAAAATAATTTCTGAAAATGAGGAAAATCGGACCATTAGGAGCGGGAGTATAACTGAAAACCGAAATTTTAAGATTTGGGAACTAACCTAAAGCGAAATTTTAAAAAGCGCTCCAGTGACCCAATTTTCGCCTTTTCCCAACAAAATCTTGGTGTATACCATTGAAATAAAATTAGAAAAATAGTTTCTGAAATTCAGTGAGATCAGACAATCAAGAGCGGGGACTTCTCTGAAACCCAAAGCATTTAAAAATTACTTTAGCGGCAGCAATTTTGTTGTTTCTCAATGAAACTCGGTATATGCCATTGAAACAAAATAATAAAAATATTTTCTGAAAATAAGTGCAATCGGACCATAAAGAGTAGGGGTATACCTGAAAACCGAATTTTAAAAACCGTTGTAGCGTTTCTCTGTCAATTGTTCAGAAAAGAACAAATAAAATCCTCATTTATAATGATGAATATGTAAAATAATGTAAAATATTAATCTCTTACTGCCAATAAGATACCCAACCGGTCAAAAGAGGCGGCAATCTTTTGATATGACCGTTACTCGATATCCCAACAATAACACTGATAAACTCTTCCGCAGCTCTACGTTTGTCTGCTGTTAGTCCTAGACTGAAGTTTGTCTGTTGTTAAATCATAGCTACTATTGGCTGAAGCTAAACTATTATTGGTGCGGTAAGACAGAGAAACTCTATCGCTATATTAAAAAAGTGGCAACTGGTTACACTGGCTTGGCCCGTCTTCTAAAAGAGAAGGTGAGTGTATTTAATTGTGGGTTCCTGGTCGCTGTTTCCTTCCAATTTCTGTAAACTCAACATGTAACTTCTCTGCTATAGCGCTCTGTAATAATATTCACAAATTTAACTTGCTAAGGTATTCGCTCAGTTTACGCTGTTCCTGCGCGATGGACTTTTTTTTTTACTCTACTACTGTGGTAAGGGGGAAGGAGCGCGCTTGCTTTTCTGGTAAATGACAACCTTTATTTCTCACTTGGCATGGTTTGTATTTTGCCTAGGGACTGGAGCGCTTATGTTCGTTCGATGCAATGACTACGAGTATGTTCGAGTCCTGCCTCGGGCACACTAGCGTACGCTTGTAGGACGCGCTCCTAGGGCAGTATCAGAACGTTATTACCAACTACGGAAAGGGAACCCATAATATCATCAACTGCCGGACGCTGTAGTTAAGTTAATTTCCTCCCCTGCGCGTCCAGACTACAGAACGTTAAAGATAAATAAAGTCGCTGTCTGGGAAAAGCGCGTTCTCAAATTGCGTGAGACGGAACTTTTGGAGAAGTAATAGCGTGGGTGTCGACGGGACATTGATCCTTCCCAGCGCGGGCAAGTCCCCCATCCCACATACACGTAGTTTTGCCCAGATTTCGAGAGAGCCAACACAAAAGGTCGGCCCGGCGATCGATTTCCCTTCAAACTTTCGCCTTACCTTTAGCTTTTATTTTTATTTTCTTTTATGCAAGCAGTTGCGTTTCTCACACATTTAAGAGCCGATATTTTAAACTTCTTCAAAAACTTTGACCAGCTGACTTTTCTTTTTGACCCTTTTACAATAAAACAAAAACTCACGCAGGAAGAAGCGCCAACTGTTACGTGTACCGTCATTGCGATTAGTAAACATAGAAGAATGTGAAACCTTCTGGTAGCTTCACAACACACTCATGTGAGTCCATCAGCCGTTGAGGAGTGTGTGTTTATTTATAAAACTACATTAAGAAAGTACATTTTATTTAAACTCAAAACTGACAATCAACTATAGCATGCATTGTGATTGACAAAAGGGCCCATTTTTACACCACGGCGGTATCTATACATTATTACCAAAACACACATACATATATATGCAGATTTTTTTTACCTTAGTCTCACATTTACGTCGGTTCTGGTGGTGTAGTGGTAACCATGCTTGTCTCCTAAACCCAAGATCGCGGGTTCAATCTCGGTCAGGAGCGATAGATTTTTTTTTTCGGGCGTAAAAATCCTAAGTATGGCTTCCTTTGGAAGGGAAGTAAAGTCATGGGTTCCGTGTCGTACATTTACGGCACGATAAAGAACCTCAAGATTGAAATAAGAGACCTCTGAGCAAAATTTGTAGGCCGTTTCATGCCCTGAATAGAATGGAACGCTGATGACCTCAGATTTTAAAGAGCATCTGTAAATATATATAAAAACACATATTTACATGCACCTTTAAACAATATAATAACAAGAAGATATGTTACCTGTTAAAAAGAACGCCGCTAAACATTCGATTGTAACATGCATCCAGCTAAATAATGTGTTGCTTTTATGCCCGGTAGCATCCGTTCCTCGTATTTAAGAAAACCAGAAATACCCAAACTTAATCTTACGTACTGATATTAGCAAATATTAAGAATTTTGTGTGCTTAAGGACACAGGATCATGAATAATAACGTAACCAAAATTGACATTCTAGTTATTTTTTTAATTTTTATACACAAAGTACTTATTTGATGTTCAAAATGTATTGTAGCGTATACAGCATTTAAACAAGTACACGTTTATATTGTTAAGCTTTAGTTGTATAGAAACAGCTCTTTCTTGTATAGAAAGAAAGCATCAGACATAAAATGTTCGGGTCACAGCCGGTGGTTGATCTGGAAGCTGGGTCACTTGTACGAGTCGCTTTTTAACAATAAATCTCTCACAGCACAGAAACCTTAGGGAGATCTCAGATGAGAAAGGTTCGTAGACACGGTAGCTCAGTTGGTTAGAGCGTCAGCACGGAACGCTGAGATCCGTGGTTCGAATCCCGAACGTTACCGGACTTTTTCAAGTCTTATTATTCCTTTCCAGCAATTCCTTTGGAAACAAGAGAGGCGAGTTGGGGTAGAGGACGTCAGAGCGAGAGCTTGTTGTTTACATCGGAACGCTAGCAAGAGTTGAATGCATGCTACCAACTTTATCATTTACGGTTTTTTGCAGGTCTCTATTGTTTTTATAATTTTTCCCGATATTTATTTTAGCCGTATACATCGTTTATGCTCTTGTTCAACATTCGTTTGTTATGTGTTTTTTCAGGGTATATATTATCATTAAACGTTTGTTGTAAGTTTAAATTGATTTTCAACATTTATTGTAAGCCTGCACAAAATTAATTTTGTTCTTTTAACATTTATTGCAGGCGTGTACACGATTTATCTTAGGCATGTATAAGCTTTGTTTGTTTCTTTTTATATTATTATAGCTGTGATTTTCATATTTATTGTATTCCGAAATCACACCTCAATTTTTTTCTTGTTTTAATTATTTTCACAGATTTGATCGCTTTACGTGACAGTAACACAAATCCATTCAAATGAAATTCGTAACTTTGTGTAGAAAGTATGGACATTATTAAAAATCAAATATCTGTAATCGCTATATGTGTTATTTATTAAATAGTTTGCCTATTCTGGAAGTCTTTTGACAAGCACTCGTAAAACGGTGAGTCCGTGTTTAAGTTAAACTTAACTCTATGAGTACTTAAGAGGTTTTACATTAGCTGGAATATTAAGAGTTAAACATTAGCAACTCACTAAAGACTAAGATTAAATGACCATGACGAGTTTTGTTGTCGTTAGGAATGTATCTGCGACATGATAATGCGCTGCCTCATACAGCCAACGCGAAATTTGATAGACTATAAAATAAAGCATTTTGTACTGTGTCTATTATCATCGCACATACGTGGACAACTTTCTATCCAATTATCCCCCCACTCCCAGGCAAAGAACCAAAATAAAACTAGAAAAAGATTTGTGCTTTTACAGTTATTCGCCCATTTGTTCTATTCTGTAATTTTATTGTTAGAGACCAGAATTATTTTTTCTGAAAAAACTTATTCCATTCAAACGTCAACTTTAAATGGACACGATACTCTCAAATGTAATTATACTGTCTTTATAATTGTTGTTTTAGGTAACTTCATAATCCTTTAGTAAATTTATAAAGAACACAGTAAGCTATTTACAAGGTGCGCCGTAATACGAGAAGTAAATGTATTCAATTCCTCTCGCCACTTACCGCCACTTTGCACAGTAACGTTTCCATGGTAACTTAAGTTCGCATTTTTCTTTCTTTTAGAGTTTTTCGGTCCTGCTGCAGTAGCGGATCACAAAAGCTCATAAATAGGGTGAATGTTATCTTCTTTTCTGTTTAATGTTGACATTTTTGTATGCAGTTCCCCTTTTTATTGTACTGGCAATTTAGGTCCAACTTGCACCTTATTTCGCAACACACTTGACGAATGTTGTCAAGAAAAAAAAGATGTTTTGTCACCTTTTGCTCCACTTTCATTTGCAAAGCTCTAACCCAGTAAGTGTACTTTCAACTGTTTGACTACGCACTGTATGTTTTCAGTACATCATGTGTGTGCAGGTACCGGGCATTAGTCAAATATATTCACTTTGAATGACAGTGAGCCGTTTCTCTGTTTGCAATACTTTCTGGTTCATAAAGCTGCACCCAGAACTAGTTTACTGCGCAAAGAAATCGTCTCACTGTTGGAAGCAACACATTTATACCCTGTCAGGAGTGACTTATATTTTTAGAAAACTTACAACATGTATTCCGCTTGAAGGGTTAAAACATTTCCCCTTATTTCAGGCATGGAATTCATTAATGCGGTAGCAACCCATGTATTTAAGGCATACTCCTTGATCAGAAAACAGTAATAAGGA
Organism: Metallyticus violacea; assembly: GCA_030762175.1. Classification (NCBI taxonomy): domain Eukaryota; kingdom Metazoa; phylum Arthropoda; class Insecta; order Mantodea; family Metallyticidae; genus Metallyticus; species Metallyticus violacea. The sequence goes on from CM060832.1 coordinate 4,090,349, forward strand.
GTGAGCTAAAGAAAAAAACCCGAGGAATACAGTAATTATTTATCAAAGTAAAATGTCTTATTGAATTGAATTTATTTATATTTATGTACACTTTTTAACACAAAAATCATCCCCAGATTTAAAGTTTCAACTGGAGAACTTCGGACATGCTTGTAAACGCTGTATTTACAACGCGCATGCAGCGAGTGCACATTGCAGTGGGCGCTTTGCCTGTATACGCAATAGTCTCAGTCAAAAGCATCTTGAAAAGAGAACATTAGGGTAGAGTAGCAGTGGTTGAGTGGTTTAGAAGGCAAGACTTCTGCGTAAGCTCCTGGGTTCATATCCCATACAACATTTTTGTTTTATTATTGGTTTTTACAAATGTATGTGTATAACATTATATTGCCAAAATATCATGTTATATTTTAACGAATCATTTGAGTTTTATCATTATCTATGCACATACAAAAACGTAATCACAAACCAACGTATTCTTTACAAATAACTAAATAAATATGTGAACAGAAACTTTTATCTTCTAAAGTGAGAGCATAGAAATAAACACAAATTAATTTCGGGTGTATGAACCCTCAGCATGTATAACTGCCCTGAATCTTCGGGGTTTAGATAATATCAGCTTTCTACAGTAGTGTGGACGAGAGGCTACAACATCCCAGGTTTCTTTAATTTGTGCGCTTAAGCCATCTTTTGTCCTTTTTTGCATGGCAACATATTGAATTTAGAAAGAACAAATACTGAAGGAGATATTATAACATTCATTATTATTGTGTGTGTGTGTGCGTGTGTGTGTATGTGTGTGTGTGTGTGTGTGTGTGTCAACGGTAATGTTTTCTGTGTATGGAAAACAATATTACAAAACTAATTTGTCATGATATGTTACAAAAGTATATTAAAAAAATTAAAGTTATTCATGCCGGGTGGCGAGCTGTTGGGAGCTGGAGAGATGGCTAGTTAGAAGAATGTGCTGATAACAACGTGTGTCAGAGAAGGGCATTGTTCACGAGTAGCGTACTTATCGTAAACAGAGTCTGTGTTTCATTCCTTAGACATTCAAAAAACATTGACAGGCTGAAGGTAATATGCTTAACATTTCCTAACTTAATAACAAATTAATAAAATATAATTGAACAAATTCACAAACTTGTTACTTTATATTAATTTGTCTGCTTGTTAATGCATCCGTTAATAGAAATTTAATTTTCAATTATAGCAGGGTGAACATTTACAAACCTTGTGTTGTGGTTAATATCGCTGACGTGTATTTACAAATATCACAAAGGGAGGTTGCCCCTTCACCTCAATATATAACAAGTGGGCGATATGTTCAGGAGAGAATGAAGAAAACACCATATGCATGTTTCAGTAACTCTTGCATACTAACATTTTGATCTCTCTCAGCTGGGGTTTTACTTTGGACCACGCAAGCTCATGGGGTTCAGTTCATACATGTACGACGGTAGGTCCACAGGTTTCCGGCCTCACCGATAAGGATTATCGCCTTCACAAAAGCCTTATCTGGTGTCATACCTTATCTGTGAAGTAAATAATTGCAGCTGTAACTTGCACTCCACTGTGTTCAGTTGTTCAGATATAGTTGCATAAAGAAGGCTACTTGTAGAAGATTGTGACGTTCAGAATGGAGTTTCCAGCTGTTATTAAGTTCTTCACAAAAGAAGAACTTACTCCAAATGAAATTAAACAGCAATTGGACGGAGTATATGGGGAAGCATCCCCCTCATATTCTACCGTAAAAGAATTGACCAAGCTTTTTCGAATTGGTCGAGAAAGCATTGAAGACGAAAAGCATGCAGGTCGGCCCTTTGAGGTGCTCATCCCTGAAAACATCGTTCTTGTGGAAGGAGAAATTATGGATGACCAGGGGCTCAAAGTTACAGAAATAGCAACAAGGTTGGGCCTTTCTAAAAAAAAACAGTTCTTTGAATTATTCGTGAACATTTAAACATGAATAAGGTTAGTGCCTAGACTTCTTTCCTCAGTCCAAAAGCTGCAACGAGTCTGTTGTCAGGCATTTTTGGAGCTCTGCCGTGGCAACGAGAGAGAAGCTCTGCAAACTATTATTACAGGATATGAAACTATGGTCCTCTACTATAATCCCTTGTCCAAAAGAGAAGCAATGGAGTGGCGTAAACTTGGCGAAGGACCGCCTCTAAAGGCCAAGGTCACTCAGTCAACCAAGAAGATCATTTCGTTGCAAAGGACGCTATGAAGAAATGTGGCTTCCAAGAGATCGACCGTCCACCCTACAGCCCAGATCTAGCTCCAAGTGAATATTTCCCCTTCTCAGAACTCAAAGAGGGCCTTCGAGGACGGAAATTTAAGTGTGACGAAGAAGTAATGAATGCTGTTTATGCCATTTTGTAAACAAGACTTCTGACTATTTTAGGGATTGAAATGTTAATTCAAAGATGTGCGAAGTGTATTGCAATAAACTATATTGAAAAGTGAAATATAGTTTTTGTCTTTATCATGCCTAGATAATGGTTAGTTCGGATACTTATGGACCTACCCTCGTAGAGATAACATTAACTAAATTTGTCAAAGGTACAGAACATAATACAGACAAATGACTCAACTTTACGTTTTATGCAAATCACTGCATACATTGACAAGAGCTTGGCTGCAATTGTTTCACAAAGCATTTTAATATTGCAAAGTCATGGATCAATATTTGCCTTCCTCTGCAACTGCATGTTTGACTACGGTATCTTTTCGATAGCAGACTAAGCCTACAGCATGACACCTTGCCAGTGAAAAGCTTACAAAAACTTCCGCCTTTCGCGATACATCATTCAGAACGAGCGGACATATCATATTCTTGCTCTAAGTTTGAAAACACTACTACTTTAAAAGATGCCAAAAGACTCTAGAGCATCGATACTCAACCTTCTTCTCCGTATTTTGTTACTCATATAAATTATACACAATTACAAGGTTTCCAGAGTACGTCCTTACCGCTCGCACGGACATGTCCGTCTCTCCCAAGGCTGGCTCCTCTCCCTAGTCATGGCCTCGCCTTAAAGTCACCCGTCTACATTCGTTTGGAAAGATTTACAGCGACCTGTTTTTATATATAAACACGAATAAACTCGTCGCGTTCGTGAAGCACATCAGGCTCTTGTGAATAAATTTGAAACTTCTGTTTCAGTGCAAAATAACAAATACACGTTTTTAAAAAAAGACAAATTCGCGCAAATCTTGAACGTTCCGCAACAAAATCACTCAGTGCCGAAATTAAGATTAACAAGGTGGGATTTCATTGTCTTCTGCACATACAGCAACAACTTGTAAAACTGAAATCTTACAAGTGCACAACAAGGTGATCCCGTAGCACGTGTACATTATTGCGAGTGGTTTCTTTCATCAGTGATCCACAGCTTGTGTTCTTTTCAAACGAGGTGTGTGAATACACACAACACTCGCTATTGGTGTCCTGAAAATCCAAAATGTATACCAGAAATCCCACTTTATTACAGCAAAATTTGAGTTTGGTGTGCGATTAACGCAAGGGGCATTAGGAGCGACTTACTGTCACAAAACGCCGTGCTAGCGGAAAGGACATATTCTGGAATCCCTGTATATCTTATATATTATTTAAGTTTTAAACTATAAAAAGGAAAATCATAATATTAAATAAATAAAACAAATTTGTCACAGAAAAAGTATGTTATTATGTTATGAACTTCAGCGTTATATACCTAGATTTTACTTTTTGCATGTGAAAAATTCAATCGGCTTGTCTTTATACTTCTGTGTTGTAAGGATGGTTTCACAGAGATATTGTTAGCAATACCAAGTGTGCTGATAATTTTAATTGAGGTTAGCGAATGTTTGTTGTCAGGATAATTGTTTCGGTACCGAAGATTATCTAATGACAAGAGTCGGTCCTGGTGGTGTAGTGGTAACCATACTTTCCTTCTAAACCCAGTCGGTCCTGGTGGTGTAGTGGTAACCATACTTTCCTTCTAAAACCAAGGTCGCGGGTTCAAATGGCCAGAATCGATGGATTTTTTCGGGCGTAAAAATCCTAATATGGCTTCCTTCGGAAGGGAAGTAAAGCCGTGGGTCCCGTGTCGTACATTTACGGCACGAAAAAGAATCTCAAGCCTGAAAGAAAAAATGTATCGGCCGTTTCACGCCCTGAATTGAATGGGACGCAAATGACATGAGATGTTAAAGAAAGTCCTTAAATAAAACGAACAAAAAAAAAAAAAATGACAACAAGCATGAGTTTGAAAACACAGTTAAATTACCTAAGAATAATTATAAGCAAGATACGAGAACGATATGAAGTTTTTGACGAATTCCGAAGGAATGCAGGTATTGCGGTTGTACCCAAGAAAACATTTTTAGATAAATTTTCAAATCTCCATCGATCCTACTACCAGACACCGAAAATGAGAATGAAAAATGTATAATGTGTGTGTGTGTGTGTGTGTGTGTGTGTGCGCGCGCGCGCGCTAACACTCTTGCAGTCGCAAGTTTTGGTTTTTCTCAACGAAATTCAGCACATAGCCATCATTTAACAAACGATTCGGCGAGTTCGTTAACCAGCAAAATTGGACCAAACCTAAAGTCAAATTTTAAAATTGTTCTATCGGCTATAATTTGTTTTCAACGAAACTCGATATAAACCATTAAAACAAATTAATAAAACGAATATCTGAAAATCAGGAAAATCGGGCCATTAGAAGTGGGGGATATACCTGAAAACCGAAATTTAAAAATTGCTCTAGCGTTTAATTTGTTCCGCTATTGTTTCAAAATATAAAGGACAAATTAATTCAGCATATAAACTGTATTTATAACGATACATATGTTTTATATTTAGCAAATGTATTGCCGTGAAGATAGCAAATGTGAAATATTAATCTGATATGTGTTTGATAATTATATTTGTATGTAAGAGCGATATGTAATAACCTTCAGAAAACGTTTACGTTACATGTTTTACTACAATAACATCTCAATTAAATTGCATACCCACAGAAATTCAATGTAACTCTCGATTGTTTATTGTGTGTATTTGCTCAGTACATTGTAATCGTCTTTAAACAGTAACATGTTTTTGTTTCATTGAAACATATGAACATCTTAAATACAAAATTTAACTCGAAACTTTCTGTTATTTCTCTCCATTTTAGTGAATGTGAAGATATCAAGGTCTTCCGTTCATAAACATGGTTACATTTAAAAATGTTTAAAAATACCCTCACAGTTTAGCTTTGTCTATCAGTGATAATATATTTCATTTAATTAATAGTATACCGTTAATTTGTGTGGTTTAATCTCAACAACAACAACAATAATAATAATATTAATAATAATAATAATAATAATAATAATAAATATAATTCTAAAAATGTGGTTTCTCTTTCTCTCCCCCTAATACCACACAGAAATATCATAACTTATTTCATTTCATTAATTAATATGGTATTAATTTGGATTTTATATTCATTTTTAAAACTGTTCAATTGCTGAGGAATTCGCTTACTTTACGCAACTACTGCGTATCGGAATATTTTTTTATTTCCTTTCTTTCTTTCAGTGTAGTCGTTGAAGTGATTTGGTTTATCTGTTTGATCTTTCTGAAATTACACATTAATATTATTAGCATTCATTCCAAGCAGAACCACGTGGAGATCTAAATTAAATTAAATACAACTGAACACTATTATAACAATTTGATCCGTTATGTCATATTACGTGTTGTGATGAGATCTTCCTAAAATAAATGAACAATTGAGATTATAATAACAGTTCATAGAAAATTCACATATTTCAACAGTAAATCGTCATTTTACTCTTATTAGTTGTTGAGCACATTACTTAACACTATGGATTAAGTTCCATTCTGATTGGTGAATAAGGTATCAATGAGACCGCACATTGACTGAAAGGCGCTCGCGTGCAATTGTCGATAGAGTTTGGTCGCAAATAATGCAGAAGGGTCAATCACACATATTTAATGTAATGTATGTGTTTCACATTGTTTAAAGCATTTTCACTTACTTCCTGTGGCGAAACTGACACTGACGGTGAGTTAATACTTCACCTTTTTATTGCTTTTAAGTTTACTTCTAAATTTATTAAAATTGCAATAAAAGTTAAAATATTGAGCAAGTGTAACGGTTTTTATTTATGTTCATGTTAAATTTTACAGTTCTTCTCGTACCCAAGGTTGAGACCACTGCTGTAGAACACGCATCAACAACAGTTAAAGAGGAATTATTACACAATTTCTTTCAAAATACAAATAAACTTTCCATGAATGTTATCAGAAAGTTTCAGGACTAGGCCTAAAGCAGGAAATAGGGCGAAGATCGTTATGCGCGCCTAGAGATAGTATAGTGGTGTTTAACATCTCAGGTCATCAGCACCCCCATTCAATTGAGGGCATGAAATGGAATGAAACGCGAAGACCTGAGATGTTAAATAGCGACCGTAAATAAACAAAATGAGCAAACAAATTGGATTATGTATTAAACAACCTAAGTTACAATAACCAGATATAATAGAACAATTCTGATATTGACTTTGCTCAGAACTAGGCTACGTATATCGATAGGCAAATGCTATATTCACAAACTCATGAAAAATCGTTAAAGTTTTACAAAGAACTAAAAATGTTTGAAACAGAAATGTACATTATTGTTTGTGATGAAAATGAAAGGGAGTGTGGGGTTAAGGAAATAGTTCCCCATGATATTCGTGGAGAAGGGATGATGCAACACAAATACTCATTAATAGAAACTTTATATAATATCCTTATTAGATACGATGAAAAAAGTGGAATATTTGTGTACTGCAGCATTCAATGTGTATTTTTATAGTGCATTTCGACGTTAGTGCCTATTCCTTAGTTTCCTATTTCATATTTTTGAAGGCTGTTCAATAAGGAACGCTTTATAATATTATTTTGAGGATTTCTGAAAGTAGTTCTCGTTCATGTGTTCCAGTCATCTTTCAGAATTGTCTATACAGGGAAAAGAAAAGTCTAAAGGACACACTTCACGTTGTTTTTGATCCATTCGATGTGCATGTTGCAGGTGTGTGATATGCTCTTGCGATCAGATCCGGTCAGGGGGTCTGGGTGATTAAAGAACAACAAAACAAACCAGTTTAAGAGGCTCATTGCTTACCAAATTATCAAATTAGCTGTTGAAAATGCCCGCCTTCATTCTCCACACATTTTTGGCATTTCTTTAGGAAATTGTTCGTCACTTCCTTTAGTTCAGTTTGAGAAATCCGTACAAGTTCCTGACGAATATTATCTTTGAGTTCTTGTATGGTGTGGGGGTTCGTCTTGTACACGGCAAATTTAAATTTACATAGATATAATAATCGCAGGCTGTTAAATCGAAGAAACGAGAGGCCCACAAATCTCTACTAATAGCTCTGTCTTGTGGAAACACGCTATGAACTGCTCTCATGGAGTTATTCGCAGTGGCAGAATTCTGTAAAAAAAATACATGGTCACACTCCCTATCGGTTAATTCCCTGAAAAAAGCGGTTAGTGTGGTATTTACACAAGTAACAGAACCAACTATACGCTCAAAAATTGGTCCTATGATTCTTTAACCACAGATGGCGCTCTATATACCGATTTTTTCATCATGGAGAGCCACTTCATGCACGAAGTCAGGTTTATCAGTAACGGTTGTCCGAGAAGAACATCAAATGTGGACACATTTTCCATAATCCACTCACAAAATGCGCGCCTACATACGGGGCCACTTGAATGAAGAACATGTACCAAGTTATTTTATACGACTTGAAGTGCAATATTTAGGTAGTCTTTTGCACAGACCCATATGAAGTTCCCACTTGTTGTGCAAGACGATGAGATTTTCTCGGGCAATTTTTTAAACACTTACCAATGTCACGTATTCTTTCTTCGGTGATAACCCTACCCTTAGGCTAGACACTTCCAGTTCACTAAAATTCATTCTACAGAATATGAACTGATTTACGATCTGGAGCGTCTAAGCCCGGATACTTGCTCGAAACAGTCCTCACGATCGGACTGAGGTAACTCATATGAATCGCTCTGTCATTGCAAACACACGAGATATAATTCACTTTATGTATACTGTCGAATTAAGAAACAATACAACACAACACACCCGGGAATAGCTGCGCTACGACTGCGACAGTCAGCAAGGTGAACGAGTTAACAAGCTAACTCCCCCCATCCCACCCTGCCGCGGGAAACGAGTGGGGGAAAACCCCGCGCTGCGGAAGAAAGTATCGCTGATCGCACTGTGTTATCCAGTTATAATGGGAGATTTCCACGCAGAGTTTTGCTGTTTGCTGTTTGCTCTCGAGGTCGTAGTTTCATCACCTTTGGAAGAAACTCCGCATCTTCCTGTAACGTCATCTTCAACTGAACGCGAACGTTCTTTTGTTGGGGAACCAGTTGTCTTGCAACCAACCCACCGTGCACAAACACGTCTCATGTGCAACTTTTCAATTAACATCGAGCATTCAAGAATTTCTGAAACTGTTTTTAATATTATTCAAAGATCCTCTCTCACAATGATTGCAGCGGTGTTAAAGTTTTCTTCTGTTAGAGCACAAACTGGAGTGTCGGGTAAAATTGATTGCCTCCCCTCTTTAAATATTTTAAAAGTATATCGTTCGTCGCGTGTTACTCCACATTGTACACACATCTGACAGGCGGGAACCAGAAATGACTATTTTAGAGTTATAAATTATGATTCTTTTTCCAAAAATTTACTTCAGGATATGCTGGATGGCCAACGCCTGCTACCATCTTTCGGATTTTTCCTCCTGATCTTTAAAGAGAACGCCTTAATAAATCAAGTGTTGTATCTTTTCCCAGCTTTGCAATGGGACAATGACCGCTTATTTAATGGAGGGTGATTCTATTTCCTCTTTAACGCTTCTTGATAAAATATTTGGTTTATTTATGGAAGCTCTTTAACATCTCAGGTCATCAATGTCCCATTCAATTCAGGATAACTTTTGCTCAGAGGCATCTTCTTTCAGGCTTTCGTTTTTTTTACGTGCAGTAAATGTACGACACGGGATCCACGGCTTTACTTCGCTTCCAAAGGAAACTATACCTTACGATTTTTACGCGCGAAAAAATCCTCGAACCCGGCCGGGATTGAACCCACGATCTTGGGTTTACGAGGCAAGTATCGCTTCCTCTAGACCACCACTCCTTGATGCGAGAATGCATTTCTGAAAAGAGCCAAACTCATAAATGTCGCTTGCCTTTACGGACAAATTGGTAAATATGTGTAGTCCACTCTTCACTTCTTCACTACTTGGTGACATTGTGTGAAGAAACTTCCATCTTAGACGTTGATGCAGGAAGCTGGTGACCTTCCACCTTTCTCCTCGTCTTTAATGGACGTTTTTCCTCTCTTAAACTGTGCCACTAGAAGTGCTTGAAGCGAATGTGACACATTTAAAGTAATTTCATGATAACACCAGGACAACATAAGCAGCCAAACGCTTAGGGAAGAGCAGAGAATCAAGCGCAAGAGTTTCAGTAGGCGTTGAAACTTCTGACGTCTGTTATCTTTACGATGCGTCAGTTTGCTATTAACAATTGTGGTGTTTAATGCCAGTAAAACTGTCTTCAGTAGCAGACAAGTCCGATAAAATTTACGACGCTAGTTAACACTGTACAGACATCAAAGTAGACATTCATAACGCCATGACTGGTTTCAGCATGAGGTCCGCGGAAGCCTTGCAAAGGGTGTGCAAAATCCGTTAATATGCTCCTCTAAAACTGATATGATGGCCGTTATTTTCATATTTTGAGGAAACTATAAGACATGCGAAGGATAAGTCATGGCAAAAAGGGACAAATCTAAGATACACGATTGAAAGTATATGGCACGTGCTGGTGAGTGGTGCCACCAAAGGAAGGCTGGGTGTAGGCAGCCCTCGCAGGGAAGAAGCAAAGCCCAGACAACCGGACAACATTGGTTTATTATGACATGAACAAAGTTACACACAGGGTTACAAATCCATCATAGCAAGGGTCTGGCGGTGTTTAGAAGACTTCGAACTAGTCTCGATACATCGTACAGTACATCGATACTGCATACCAGCTGCTGCATGTGAGTTGTTAACGTGAGCCACCTCGCGTCTAAATGTTCGCTTTGTTAGCAAAACGCTTCCCAAGTAACTAACGGCAGCTTCACTTTGGGGATAAGATCATAACCATAGGGACTGAGATGAGGCAGGTGTGGGAGAACTTTCCACCCCGGCCGCTGACTGTGTGAGCTGTCGCGTTATTGTGGAGAACAATGGCGTTGTTCAAGACTTCTGTCCGTTTGACGATGCACAAGGACACCTTGTCTGTCATACACCAGAGGACTTTTGTTGCTGAAGTGTTTGGCGTTTGCGTGGCGACCCAGGTGATGCATTTACTGGAGTCACTTGAGTTCTGGCTCACACGCCCTTGCCCACGTTTCACCAGTTGCAATGCCCTCTTCTTCCCGAAATCTCGCGACATATTTCGTAGCGAGTCCACTTCTGCACCTCACTTAATTGATGTGGTACACATTTTACGCATGTCCAGGTCCGGCGCCTATCATCGCGTAAGCATAGTTTCATCTCCACCATCCGTACATCTTTGTGTGCCGACACAGGACTCCACTGTGAGACAGACTGGGAAACTCTGCCCCGTTTGAAGGCCGCTGTACATTTTGCCACTATTCGATAGGCAGAGCACGTTAAGCCAGTGCTTCACGTAGCTGTGTGTGGCATTTCTGCTGCTACATTTCTATTGGCTACATAATTTCATTCCTGAGAGCTAACAGCAACCATGTGTAGTAAACAAAGCAAAAGCGGTTGCTGCTTCTACTGTCATTTTTGGATATTCAAGAATGATTTCCCATGAAGGAAGACGCGCACGGGATCCTTACATACTGACAGCCATCAGTTGGTAGGAGAACTTCTCACTTTAAACTGCTCCACCTCGTTGTCGTCCCGGAAACGCTTCCCACGTATCCACCGGGCGGCAAAATGATGTTATCACTGAATGCGCACCTTCTTCACTATTACCTGGACAGAAATGCGTGATGTTCAACACCAAAACTTCCACTTGTACCGCAATTCCCGGTTTCTCACTGAGAGATGGATGGCAGTTTTTAGTCCACCTTCCAGGCTCGTTTGTCCTCAGTGGAAATACCAGGGCCACTTAACTTTGGGGCAGTGTCTCCATACACGGCAACCAGCTCAGCATGAATTTCCTTGGCATAAAATCAGGAAACGAATAACCGAACGAGTTTCCGTTTTCTCAAGAGGATGCGCCATCTTGGATTTTGTACTCTAGCAGCATTCTGCGTAATGACAGCGCGGTAAAATTTAAGTGCTGGACACTACAGAAACGCGTGTTCTCTCTACATGTTGTCATGGCATAGACCGTGCCAACTTATACATCTATGTAAAGTTAGAAAAGTATAGCGGCAAATACTTAGTGTTTACATTTGTAATTAATTAATTTAGTATCTGTTACAGTAACAAAATGAACGCGCAAAGTGTGAGCCCCTAACAAGTTAAGCCTAAAATAAACACATTAATATGCGGTTTGCAATGTTTATGAACGCTGCTGTAGTTACGGGGAACAATGCTGCCAAAAGCGCAAAGCAAATTACACTATCTTGTATTGTTTCAGGTGGTATGGACAGCGCATTTCCCAGGGCGGCTTCTCAGCCAAGTAGGAGGATTTAGTAACACATTCATTTTATTGCATAGCCTACATTATGCACACCGGTTCATCCGAAATATGATTTTCTCTTTGAAAAAATATATATTTGCACTACACAACTTCTATTCTACTTTTCTAAAATTTTTAGAAATATTTCCTATACAAGTTTTTCAATACCACATATTACAATGCTTTCCAAAATGACTGATGCAGCTTTGTGAAAAATGTTATGGATATTGAATTGGGCATTTTTCGTTGCACAGATGAACAGAAAAACTCTTAATCGTTGCCGCCAGATGTCAGCATTTGCAACATGTGTTTTGTACTCTACAACATAACAATCTGGAACACGATTTTTAGACTGTTTCTTGAAATATGGTCTTTAAATTAGACTATCAGGTCGCCGTTTTTATTTATGTTCTATTCCCCACTGTGACAAAAGTAATATCATGTACGGTATATACTAAAGTTACGTTACTTACATTTTGTAGAATAAATCGTTATACGCGTTAAAACTTGATAATATTTGTACTTGGTTAGTTCTCTAGTCCCTAAACTTAGTGTGTGTGTCACGCACAACATTATTACAACTTTGGAATAGGAGCAGAAGATTGCATTGGAAAGAAATGTAAATTTAATGAGGTTCTTTAAATTTTTCCGAGTGAAACTTTCGTTTGGAGTTCTGTTTTCATGATATAGTCTATTGTCATAGTTCTTTGAAACAGGTAGCGACTGTGTTCAGCATGGAGACGATAATGTCGCAATCATCCAGATAGTGTTTTGTTTCGAAAGCTCTCATCAAAATCCCAGAGTAACAAAAGGATAAAATTACAAAAACAGCTCACTTCAACTATTTTGGTTGAAAACTTGAAAATTAAAATAAAAAGTGGACCCTAAAACATTACATCACTCCACTTGTACAACTAGTTTGAGAAACGGGTTACATTCCTTACCGTTCGCCGTACTTATGATTTGATGAAAACAACAAAAATCACGTAAATGGCTGATATTTCTGTGTGATAAAAGTACCAGGTTTGGCTAAAAGACCAAACCCAATGTCATTTATCCAAATGAGCCATCAGCCATTACACCAGTCCCTCAGAGCGATTAATGAAACAGAGGGAAGATTTATTTCCCAGTTTGACATGTGCAAAGTAAAAAGAAGGTATTTTCGTTGCCCCAGAGAGAAGCAACATTAGACAAAGCTTTAAAGCAAGCTAACAAATGTGGAACCACAGCCTGGCGTGCTTTCAAGACTTCCCTGACAACAGAAAGCATGGACATTATGAATGTTTAGTGAACACATTCTATAGGCTGTAAGCTGGCACACTTAGACTTTTTCTCCTGAAAAGTTGAACAGGGAAACTATCGTTGATTTCTGAACAAGGTCAGTAGTTCTGACTACAGGCAGCAAGCATTATAGAACCTATGAAGGCACATGTTTTGCTATTTCTATTGTTAATGTTTAATCAGTTTATATAAATTCATTTTACTCCTATTTTGACCTTATGTTGTCCTAAAAATAGAACATTTAAATTGCATGATAAAATTGGAGTAAAGTTGGCGACAGAGATCAAGAAATCATCTGGTAATTGTCTTCATCGCACATGTGTACACAACTTCCATGTACTATGTGCGTCAATATCGGACTATTCAATGCCCAAGTGGCTCACAGCAGTTCTAAAAAAGGTAAGACGGTACATAATTCACAATCGTATACGCTTCTGGTGGCACATCTATGAATTCGTTGGCGCCAATGCAATGAATTTCCTTCGGAAGGAAGTAAAGCAGATGATCCCGTTTCGTAGATTTACGGCATGTAAAGAATTTCAAGCTTGAAAGAAGAGGCCGATGAGCAAAATGTCGGCTGTTTCACGCCCAGAATTGAATAATGACGAAAGATGTTGTTGATTTGTTTTATTTACGGACACTCTTTAACCTCTCAGGTCGCCAGGTCGTCAATTCAGGGCGTGAACGAGGCCTCTCTTTCAGGCTTGAGGTTCTTTTTCGTGCCGTAAATGTACGACACGGGATCCACGGCTTTACTTCCCTTCCGAAGCAAGCCATACTTAGGCTTTTTACGCCCGAAATAATCCATCGGTCCTGGCCGGGATCGAATCCGCGATCTTGGTTTGGGAAGCAAGTGTGGTTACCACTACACCACCAGGACAGAAGCAAAAGATGTTAACAGCGTTTTAAATAAAACAAACCTAACCTAACCTTGTCAACAAAAGCTGTATTGGGGCCTTGGATAGTTTAACCGGAAACACTTTGCAAATCGTTCCTTAAACCCATCTCAGTTGAAGTGAAGCACAAATTGACCTCTACCGTTTTGAAGAGAACTGTGTAAATACGTTTTACGATAATTAAGAACTTTAATCTGAACAAACCTCCGTACGAGAAACTTATTTTCATAGTTTATGTGTACAGAAAAGCAAGATGTCCTTTCAGGGCCAGGCTAAGAGAGGAGTGCAGCCCTAAACAACATTTAACTCGAGATCCCCTGCAGGCACTTGTCACATAAGTGGCGCCACTAGCGCGAACTCTGGGAAATAAAAGTTTCCTTGCAGGTGTGAGTCGATAAATATGGCATTACTTTTATTTTATTAACACACTCAAATGTTATCATTCTAACAATAGTTGGAAGTAAGTCAACAGTACCGTTTTTTTATTAAGTTAATATTGATTTAGTACACTTGGGTGATAGAAAGTGTTTAGTACAACACGTATCTACATTGAGCCGCATAATATCACGTTTAAATTTCCTAAAGAGCAATCTTTAAAGGATAAGTGGATAAAGCTAATTTCGTATCTGATTAGGGAGGATATTTTCCGCGACGTGTATACATTTAGGCATTCTTGCGTTATTAAATACAAATGAATCTGGGGCAGACACACTGGAAGCTATTGTGGGTTTAGGCTCCCTGTACCCACTTTGACAAATGTGTATCTAGGAACTGTTCTCGATAAATTCGTGCCGGGGCAACATTCCAACACACTCTGCATGATTAAACTGACGTTCCTTTGTTTCAAAGATGTTAGACATGCAACGCATCTGATTCCTTCATTTCGAAGAAGGGAAAACTAACCTTGCAAAGTGAAATTTCTTCTTTCAGAAATGTCTTAAAATGTGTTTAAAATTTGTTTTATTTTCTCAAAACATGTTTAAATATAGTTGCCCTTGACTCTGTAAATTTAATTGCACAATATTTAAATGTCTAAACAAAAATGTGTAAAGATGAGGGTTTTCACTGAAATACCTAACACTTGCACTGGAGACCACACATACAGTTGACCTGGGTCACTGGCCCGTTATTTACGTGTCTGGACAGAGAACAACCAAAACCTCGGCTCCAAGACGACGCGCCATTTCTGATGCCCTGCCAGGAACATGTTCCATATAACGCAAACCAGCAGTAAAACAAACGACTGTGTTTTTTCTGCAGATTTCAGTTCAGAAGTGTTTCATTCTTTCTGCGGTCTAATTACCAACAAAATTAATTTGTAATAAAGATTATCTTATTCTTCAAATATGTTAGATTTCATATATGCCCTTTAACGATATAGCGGCTGCAACTTTTGTTTCTTGTCAACGAAACTCGGCATATAACGATCAATTAACAAACGATTCATCAAGTTCGTTAACCAGCAAAATCGGACCATTGGGGGGGGGGGGTTAATCTAAAACAAAAATTTAAAAATCGCTCTAGCGGCAACAATTTTTGTTCTTTCATAACGAAACTGGCATATACTATTGATATAAAATTAGCAAAAATTGTTTCTGAAGCTCAGCGAAATCAGTGTGGGTTTACCCTAAAACTCAAAATTTTAAAAACTATTTATTTTGCAAGGAAACTCGGAATATAGTGTTTAAATAAAATAAGAAAATAGTTTCTGAAAGTAGGACCATTAGGAATTAGGATATACCTGAACACTAACTTTTGTAACTGTCGAGGACTTCGAATAAGGTGGCTCGGAGGGAGTTGTTATTATTAGCATTAACAATTAGGTATTCGCGCCAAGCGATAAACTAAGTGTCATGAGAAAGAGTGTGGAGCGAATAGTCTGCGCATGCGCATGGATGAATAATCTGAGCGGCCGTCCTGCGGCTTCAGTGCCGGACGGCAAAGAAAACGCCGATGCTGGAGCGATGTACAAATCTTAGCGTTAGTGTACAACAAATGCAGGCGGAGAGAACACAGAAAAACAAGCAACTATACGTCTTAACATTGTGTAAATTACGTTTTAGTTGTTATACAGCTGAGTGCAATGGGAAACATTAAGTTAACAATATAGCTCGTAAATGAAATAATAATAATATTAACACTAGAAAAGTATAAAAATTATCTTTTGTTAAACACATCTTCAGTTAGCGTTACTTGTTTTTTACTTCATTCTCTGCTCTGGCGCTCTGTAACAACCTCCCCTTGCTGAGGAATTCGCTTGGCTTACGCAGATCCTGCGAGATAGGATTTGTTTTGAAATACACATTACGCTTAAAAATCGTGGTTATGACGATATTTCTTTATTGCATTGTCTATGCCAGTTTTTCGATTTAGTCAATGAGATAAGAATTAGCAGACATTTCATAGACCAAAGTTATTAATCTAATAAATATCAAAGCATGTTACCAACATTCTGAATGAAAAAATCAAAGAGTACTAGTAAAATAACTGCAAGATAAAACAGACATAATCCAGTGGCAGCTCGTGACGTGCGAAATTTAGTTGATATGCACGCTAGGAAAAGTTTGAGAACAGGTTGTCTTAATTTGTATTTTGTTTCCCAGAGCTGCCACTAGGGAAATGCGGATTGCATATAGAGAGTCAAAGTACAAGTTATTTTCATTATATAGCAATACTAAGCGAGCGGCATGGCTTAGCAACACATAACCATTGATAGCTGTAATCTTTACAAGCACTAGTTAATTTCGGGAATTGTGGGTAACATCGCCCAGCTAATTTAGCGCTTTTCTTCAGCTACTTGAAGTTTATCGTGTTATTGTTCGTATGGTCAACCATTTCGTGCCTTATTTGAAAACCTCCTTATGAACTGCGATTTGACTCCAGCAGTTTTATTCCTGTCTGCAGCATTTGCCTCGTACACCCAAGATCGCGCATTCATTCCCTTTTTTCGCCGAAGTATGGCTTCCTTCGGAAGGGAAGTAAAGTCGTGGATTAGAAAAGAATCTCAAGCCAGCCTGAAAGCAAAATTTATCAGTTGTTTCACACCCTGAATTGAACAGGATGCTGATGTTAGAGAGCGTCTGTAAATAAGCCAAATACTGCTACTAAGTTTCACTCCTGTTTCTAGGCAAATAAAACAAATAAACAAGGCGATCTATTCTCAAACATTGCGCACGTTACTGTTTTAGGCTCTTATTATACAACAGAAGGCTGATAAAGTAAAATCTGCAACACATTACAGATACTACAGCAGATATACAAAATAAGAAAATTAGCTTTTATTTTATGTAAATGTAATAATGCTCCGGAATCGCGCCAATGAAAACCACAGAAGCTACAAACAGGAGTACCACACAAATCGCTTCAATATAGTCCAACTAAATGCAATAGCAATTAAAGTAATAGGTGAACAATACAAACAGATGTAGTTTTGTAGCTACAGACTATAAAATCAGTGGCTAAATCACTATATGTAAACAATGCTGTAGCTAAACCGAGTCTCAAAAATTATATTTAGCAAGCTGACAATGTTCACGCATCCTTCTGAGTTGCAGCCAATCAACGACACACATTTCTCCCCACCCTAGATGTTGCCCACTGCCCGATACTCAGTTTTGGCTGAACTTGCTATCTCGGAGCATAAAGCAAGCGCCTATGGTTGTCATGACAACGCTGTGAAATAGTTCGCAAGTGCAGCCAAATTCGTTCTGACAAGATTGAGCCGTCACAGATAATACAGGTGTGAGAATCCAAGAATGCCAACCTGCGCACTGTTGCCAATAAATTCGATGTCAACATTCAGAAATAGTTCAAATATGAGTTAGTAACGGAAAAGCATGAAATTAATAATTACACATGTACAGGATAATAATGCATTTTTATTGTTAGTTCGTTATAATAGAGCTCCTTTCTTAGCACGATCTAACAAATTTACTGTGTGGCACTCAAATATTACATAAAAACGTTAACAAAGAATCGCCAGACGTGTAAGGCTACAAGACAAACTACGGTTTAGTTTACATAAAGCCATGTCACAAACTTTTGCTAAGACTGTACATCAAAGTGGCTTACAGCACTCATCACCTTGCCCCTACCTCCGCGCATGCGCACCGCCATCGCCTCTTTTATTTATCGTAGTGCCACCCTTGTTTACCTAACATCATTCCACACTCTTGCACCCCGCCATATTCACAAACAGTTGAACTGGCCTTGCCACGAGTCCCTGGAGAAATCACAGCGCTGCCCGGCAATAATAATAATAATTATTATTTGTTAATTCTTACCTTTAAACCTTTTAGTTTCACAGTACCGCTATAACGCAACAGAAACAGACCTTTAACACTTCATGGGACTTGCCCTTGGTTTTACGAAAGGTAAACAAAAAATAAAGATCTAATCCTAGACCGTGGCTATAGGCTGATCGGAAATGAAAACAGCTTTCCTTAACTGCAAGTTAAGAAAATAAAACTGTCACGCAGACAGGATTCGAAACAAGAACAGCTTTTATATTTAAACTTCCAACTCTACCACAATGCGCCGTTCTTTTGCCACACGCAGACTGATTAGTATCTGTGGAGCAGGGCTACCAAATTAGTTCCATGAAGTATGACAAATGCACACATCTCTTTTAATTGCAGTATTTTTAGTGCAGTAATGTTGTTACGTTGGCAGCTTGGAAATTCCGGTAATGTGATTATCATATACCACTGGGTCCATTTGTGAAGTGAATAACGAAAAAAGGGTTAAAATTGAACCTCGGTGCGGAATAAGTAAATTAAAAAGAACGGCGAATAATGTGCACTCCTCATACGGTAAGAAGACGCGCCTTTTGTAACACATTCATTTGCTTTATCCAATCAGACGCCGTTCTGCGACATTGTTGAAAACAGTCACGTATGTGGAGCAGGAAACGAAAATGCCGATATGTGCACGGAAAATATGCTTTTACAGGAAACCAAGAAAGTTCGCACGCGTACTGCAACGTTTTGTAAGTAGATAAGCAAGAGGTGCAAATACCGAGATTTAACTGCCTATCATAGCGAACTATAATATAAACAGATGTCCAGAATTAACAGCTTACTGTTATTATTTTAATTCTTTAACTTCAAACAGAAAGTTTTAGGCCTGTTCCATCATTTCAGCATATAGCCAAACTATGTAACTACATAACTAAAACATCATAGCATTAGAACTGTATCATATTAATTTTTTAGAGGTGTATTTGTAATATAAATATATATTTATAAAAGTATATATCGTAGTGGTTGAAACATTAAATATGTTCAAATGTTTGCAAACCTACATTTAAATTGAGCCTGTCAGTAAAACACGTATGCTCTCTTTTGACAAAAAGGCGAAATCGTTAGTGACTATAAGAGTGAATTTCTTCCACTTTCGGCCGAAAAATCTTTTTAAGATTTTAACTGGCATTTACGGCGTCTGAAAACTACAGTTCGCATTGTACGTTCCTTGCATTGCACCACAGTTAGGCTTAAAGAGTGCGTGCATTTTAGTTAATAAGGACCGATTTTGACTTGTAAAATCTGATACGCTATCTATAGCACATTGTTTTTATAAATCTGGGATGAAGAATTATATTACAATTGTAGAGCCAAAATGCATTCATATATACACAAAAGATTATTTATACTTTTATTTGTTGAAGTGTTTGAACCATGTCGGACTCAGATCTATTTGGATGCCTTTCCGAATTGAATTCGAAATCAGTACGACCTCCGTTTACTGCTCTTTTTCAAACTGTTACAGGTATCTACATGTGTTTTCATGTTGATTAACCTGATTTACTTATTTTTTTTTATTTGGATAAGCTACCGTATAACCTATTTAACAAGATTCGGAAAGATAAAGCAGATACAGAAAGTTAAATGGAATAAAACAATAGACATGCGTATTTTGTGAGTACATGTGAAGTGGCGATCGATTTTGTATGATAAAATGACTACGTTAGTGCGCATTTCTATCTCAGTACGATCCCCATTTTTAAACCGGAAAGCGCATTCAGATCGATTCGAGTCCGACATGTAAACGTGGTAATAGTTTCAAGTGCAGGGTAAGCTTGAGGACAGTCACTTTATTCATTTGTTTTTGTTTCGCAGCCTGACACTCGGGGAACGGCTTGCATGAGGAAAAGCCAACGGAATTATAGGGCAGTTTATTTTCATGTAACGGCTTGAGTACGCAAGAAGATAAATGCGCATAAGAAATAATTGCAAATAGTTTTCTTTGTGTTTTTAAATGCCCGTCTTTCGGTAATTACGCCATTTAAGAGTGTTTAATGGACAAGTAAGAAACGAGCAAAACATTTGGTTGCGACGAGAGACAGCTTGGGTATTAGGTTTACTACGTGTATTCTCCTTCAGATGACTCTGTAAAAACAAAGTAATATAAAAAGAAAACCTATTGATACCTTTTTAATAAATTAAACAGTCAGGCATGTATATGCAATCAAACCCTAATAATTCTTTTTGCTAAATGTAAAAATTCCTAAATATTTACTATTGACACCAAAGTTTGTGATCAAATTGGAAGCACTTGGGAATTAAAGCCCGCGCATAATTTTCTGGATGCACAGATTACGTTTATAATATGTAAAATGTAATGCTGTATCACTGAGTAATTCTGACCAAACTACCCTAGACGTTCTAAATTCCTACCTTATCTTAAAAATACTGATACTAAAACCCTATACCAAGCTGGAGGAACCTTTCTTCGTTATTGTTATTAGGCTATTCTTGCACAACAAAAATATTAATGCAGAAATACTTGGGTCCTTCTCTGGCTTCGGGAGTCGATAGAACAGAAAACATGACAGATATCAACGGAAACGGCATCTCTCCATGTTTGCATTCGTAATAGGCGCCATGGTAAATTTGTAGATTTAGACGTTGGAAGGCAGGTAGAGCGAAATTATGGCGTTAGCTGGTACACATAAAGCTTTCTTCGTGTTCCTATTTGCTAAATGTGAGTCCGTTGTGACGATTTCGTACGAAACATTAATAAGAACCATGTACAGTCAAAACAATTTATGCACAGTACAAAAAGTTGGAAGCAACTGGCTGCTTGTATGATGGATAACGGACAGTCGACCAAGAGTGTCGGTTGAGACCGTTGAGCATGTGCAAGAGGCACTTGTCAGGAGTCCTAAAAATTTAAAAACACCAATATGTTTTTTGAGGCGAAACTATTTAAATAAAACAATTGTGAAAATCAGGGAAATTGGGTCATTGGGAGTGCGGTATACCTAAAAACCGAAATTAGCAACACATAACGGGAATAGCTACATCCCCAGTTATGCAGCTCCTGCGTTTCCGTTAAGTGTACGCTTATTAACTCGTCTTTATTTTCTCCACACCTTGCTAAACTTAATCTTTTCTTTGCTGGCTTAAATTACGGATGCGACATCATATTCACGTATTCCATTACTCACTACCAGAGTTGCCAACTGTTACTGTACGGAGAAGTAAGAACTTTCCTTCTCCCAAACAATGAAACATAAACATAACAATATGTTATTGTAAACCGCAGGTTAGGTTTACGAGGATTCCTGTAATATCTACCTATGTAAGGTGTTCGCTAGTTTCCTATAGCAAAACTGCCTACTTGAGGGTATCCGATACAGCTCTCTTTCAGCTGTCACGTTGGCAACGACAGTGACGTCGCCACTATCCCCACACAAATGTCCTTTTTCTTTATCTGCCCCAATTGAATTCCTTTTTTTTTTTTTCCCCAGTTGTTAATAGCCTATCTTTCCAGATGATTTGTGTAGGTAATATTCCATTCACTTCCTAGTATCTATCATCGAGTTATTGTAACGTTTGCAAACTGCATATATATTACGTGTTAATTTATTTCCCTTTGGTTTCCTAATCACAGACATTTCACATTTGAGCAGTTTGCGTGCTTTAGCTGGTTCTTTCTTTAAAGTCTTGCCTAAATAAGTTTGTTGTTTTTGCATGTTCACTTTCTATCAATTATTCCCTACACAGCTGCAACGAACTTACCTAAAAGTGCTACCAGATACATCAATGTCTCCTTACCTGCAAAAAGAGAGAAATTATCTTTAGCTTTATCTTGCATTAACAATAAGCTTAATGAAATGTAATAACACAAATAATTACAAGGGCGGATTGATAAGAACGGAAAATTTCAACAAAATGCCAGGAAATTTTGTTAAACGACATGGCTGTTGGTAATCTGTTCTTCCAAGAACGTCGTATATATGTTATCTTGTAAGCATTTTATATTGGGTTAACTTCTACTGTTGTTTCGCTACGCATAGACAGGTCTCCCTTGCCGGTTGCCCAACATGCCCCGTCTCACTGTAAGGATTTTGATGATACTTTTAATCTAACTCTTATTGATGCGTTACCTACACAATGCTCTGAAAGTTTACTCAGAGATAGAGAAATGGCAGCTATATTTTTACACAAAGCGCGTATATCTCCGAGTTAAATCTGACGTATTAACTTTTTTCCCCACACACTTTTTTGCTAGTTTCATCTTTTTCCATGCATAACGTTACCTTCGATACTCAGCGTTTATTTTATCACCGTCACTTGTCTTCTTGCAATAGAAGAACTCAATAAGTTCGAAATATAGCGATAAAAATAAACGAATCCCAAAGCGTTTTATTTCTTTTATGCTTCTCTAGTTATTATTTTATCTGTTAACGCTCTAGCGGTCAATATTTTTGTTTTTTCTTAACGAAACTTGGCATATAATTAACAAACGATCGTTAACCAGCAAACTTAGGAGTGGTACCTACCTAAATTTTTTGTTGATTTGATTTATTTATGGACGCTCTTTAACATCTCAGGTCATCAACGTCCCATTCTAATTCGGGCGTGAAAGGCCGACAAATTTTGCTCAGAGGTCTCTTCTTTCAATCTTGAGGTTCTTTAGCGAGCCGTAAATGTACGACACGGGACCCACGCCTTTACTTCCCTTCCGAAGGAAGCCATACTTAGGATTTTTACGCCCGAAAAAATCCATCGATCCTGGCCGAGTTTGAACCCACGATCTTGGGTTTAGAAGGCAAGTATGGTTACCACTATACCACCAGGACCGACTGTAGTTACCTAAAGCGAAAATTAAATAAATAATAAAAAATTAAACAAAATCACTCTAGAAGGGGCAAGTTTTGTTTTGTTTTGTTTTTTCAACGAAACTCAGTATATTTCATTAAAATAAATTAATACAAACACGTTCTGAAAATCAGATAAATCGGGCCATTAGGAAACCTGAAAACCGAACGGGCGTTGAAGCAAATTTAAAAATCGCTTTAGCAGCCGCAATTTAAAAATTTTAGCGGAAATTCCAAATAAAATATGGAAAATATTGTCTGAAAATCAAAGAAATCAAATATTTAGCATTTACTGTAACCCAAAATTTAAAATTACTCTAGCGGTACTAATATTTGCTTTTCGCAAAGAAACTCGGTATATACCATTTACATAAAGCAAGACAAATAGTTTCTGAAAATCAAATTAGCCATTAGAAGTGGGAGTTAAAGCGAAATTTAAAAATTAACAATTTTTTTCCCCTGAAGGAAACCCATTATTTAAAGTCGCTCTAGAGACAGGAATAATTGTTTCATAACAACAAAATTTGGTATATATCATTTAAATAAAATAAAATAGTTTCTGAAAATTAGGAAAATCGGACCTATAGGAGTCGGATTCGGTTTACCTGAAAACCGAAATTTAAAAAGCCCTCTTGCGTATGACTTTATATTGTTTTAAAATAAAATTAACTCAGATATAAAATGTATTTATAACGTTGCGTATATTTTATAATTAACAAAAGTATCGTCGTGAAGATAGCAAATGTGAAATATTAATCTTATTGTGTTTGAGAATTATATTTGTATGTAAGAGCGCTCTGTAATAACCTTCAGAAAACGTTTACGTTACATGTTAATAACATTTAAATTAAATTTCAAAGCCACTGAAAATCGATGTAACTTTCAGTTGTTTTTATTTACTTAGTACATTGCAATTGTTTTTAAATAGTAACATGTTTTTGTTTTATTGAAACATATGAACATCATCTTAAATACACAATGTAACTCGAAACTTTCTGTTATTTTTCTCTGAATGTAAAGATGATATCATAAACATGGTTACATTTAAAAATGTTTAAAAACACGTAAACAGCATAGCTTTGTATATCAATGGTCATACATATCATTTAATTAATAGTATATCATTAATTTTTGTGCTTTAACATCAATAATGATAATAACTATAAAAAGTTGCTTTTTCTTTTAAATACTTACAATATTTATAGAGTGCAGGTATTTTATCTTGTTCCCCTAATACCACACAGTAAAGTATTTCATTTCACTAGTTAATTGGATTTTATGTTAATGTTTACAGTTATTCAAGTTGCAGAGGAATTTTCTTAGTTTACGCATCTCCCGCTTTCCGACTTTTATATGAAGGATGCTGTGTGTACGAACATGTCTAATAAATGAATATATAAAAGCAAACCGAGAAAACGCTCTAAGTGTAATATCAACAAAGCCGCTTCCACCGGTTACTTTAACCAACTTTCGTTCCGGAGGATTTTTTCCCCCTCCGTCTTTAATTAGCAGGGCGGAGCAACAGTTTTACTCCATGATTATTGGATTTCCTGCCTTAAGGGAAAACTGAAAACTGGAATTAATGAGGCAGTTCTCAGATTTAAACCGTAAAGGTCAAAATTGTGACGGGACTATAGAAACTGCCGACAAAGCCCTTCTTTCGACAATCACCAATCGGGGTTGACGGGCTGTTAACGCGAGTCATGAGAGTTAACTAATAAAAATGTTCATAGAAAAATACGATAACAGATTGTCTAGTTCTCCGCTTGACATTCCTCTGCACTTCAAATTGAGACTATCACGTCGTAGTGGCTGCAACCCTAAATCTTAATGAAATGATTTGTACTGTTCAGTCGCATCACTACTTTCATAGAGATACGTTCGTCTTTATATGAACGTCAAACAGATCGTTATTATTGTAAAGAAAACTGCGAACTGCCGGATATCTCTACAGCCTTACTCTGGTTAAAAATAATGAATTCATGCTACGCCAGTTGTTATTGCACTCTGCGAATCATCTTGGCAGCGAGCAAAAACAAAAAAGAAACGCATCTCTTCCTGATGCAGACAGCCAACACTCGTTAAAAAAAAAGTATGATAAAATTACTTCAGCTCCGAGGCCACCGTGAACGCGAGAATAAACACACAAGTTTTAATTGTTGGATTGCACTCGCTGACACAGATCTGCAAATGTCTGAAAACTGAGAGCTGATTTATAAAAATGTTTGCCTACCGGTTTACGTAAAGGAATTTAAAGTTTGTGTTCCCCATAAACAGAAAGCTTTGGTGTTAATATCTACCTACAGATTGCTGCAAAGAACGAGAGACTTTTGGAATTTGATTTACATTAGGGGGGTTTACAAATATCGCACAATATACTGGCACGAAGACAATGCAACTAACGCAGCCGCAACAACGAACCTTAAACTGTTACAATATGCATAAGTGCATATGTTCACTGTTACCGCCACGGGTGGCCGAGGTCGTTAAGGTGCGGGAGGTCAGGGGTTCAATTCCCACCAGGACTGTTCTCCCTGACTGGGGTTTTTTCCACATTTTCCTCATGTCTCATAAATAGCAAATGCTGGAGAGGTACGCAAAATTTAAGCCTACAGTTTGTTGAGTTCACTCCTGTGTCAATAGCTGGTGAAAAAAAAGCATGAAAGATTGTAGATTTTACATTTTCACACGCTATAAGCAGGTGAAAGAGTGAGGACTTGATAGCTGTTCATGCTGATCAGATGTGTTCATTTGATTCCATTGTAAGATGAATTCGATCATTTGAAGAAGAACGAGAGACTCTCTGGCCTGCCCCGGGAAGCTGTGAACGAGAGAATAGCTCAAAGAGTGAGGAACTTGATGGAGGAAAATAGACATATTACTGTTTAAATGCTAAGTATGGAAGTGGGTATCAGTGTTGGCAGCATTGACAGTATACTACATGAGCATTTAAAGCTACGAAAAAGGTGTGCCTAACCAATGAAGAGAGGAAAGGAATATGCAAGGAAACTGCTGAACATGTTTCCACCAAATGATGCTAAATGTTTGCATTGGTGATAAAAGTTGGTTTTATTACTGTATCACCCCAAATATAGCCCAGAACTGCGTGAGGGTAAATGAGAATGACCCAAGACCAGTTGTTTGTTCTTCGACAAGATTTTCGTTATCAGAAGCGAATGTTCACTGTTTTCTTCAACTGTGAAGACCATTAGTGGTTGACTGTAATGACAATGCCAGAAGTAATAACAATGAATGGAAAATACTATGGCCCTTTTATTTTGAAACCTTTATTTGAAGAGCTAAGGCGGCGGCGTCCAAAGACAGGAACTTCATGGCTGTTGCTTTTGAACGACAATGCGTCTGACAGAACAGCTGCAACTTTAAGTAAATTGCATGTCATCAAAGACCGTTGCTTTACCAGTCACCCCACATCCTTGACCTTGCGACTTCTGGTTGTTTTTTCGAGTAAATTCTTGCATTGCTGGAAAACTTTTAAACGAGTGCAGGACCTTGCTCAAGTTATAACTTCCGCTCTGTTGACAATATCACAGTCCGAGTACTGTAGTGCTTTTGACAAGTGGTTGCGCCGTCTGCAGCTGTGTGTGAGAGATACTGTGAAGTTTTCGAATTCAGTCCTTAGCTTGGACTTGCAAAACACCAGGACCCCATGCAGGCACTAGATGACCGTTGAAAGCAGTGTATAGCGAAGTGCAGTGTTCGTTGGTTGTGAAGTAGAGAAAGACGTGGCTTTGATGAAAGGCGACTATCATGCGCATAGATGGACTGAGTAAAATAATGGAGTTAGCTATAACCTGTTTACCTTTAATAAATGTCCCATAAATTTCCTACGAAAAATAAAGAACAATAGCTGCCAGTGTGTGTTGAGGATAATTTATGGGTTGTTCATTAAAGAATGACCATATTTATTTCTTTACTCATCCTCATAATTTCTCAAAGACGTAGCAATGCATCCTTTTGTCAGTCTTCAAAGAAAACAATTTTTTGACAGGTCCTTCAGAATCGCCTCCTTAACTTTCATCACTGCTGTTGGTGATGGATAATGCCTCCCACGAAGATGTTTGTTCAATTTGGGTAAAAAAAAAAAATAATAAGGTCACACACGGCTAAATGGAGGGTGAGGAATTCACTTCAGCAACTACATATGGTGATGTGCGGTTATACATAATCCACTTGTTTAGAACGGAATTTCACGTAGTTGTGTGTGCAGGTAAAGCATTCCTTGAATATCCAAAAATGAGGTGACCGTAACATTCCCAGCAGAAGCAGTAACCACATTTGCTGTTTTTGGTGTTGGTAATCACACACAGCTGTTTGCTATCAAGAATGATATGACGTAGCCACGATTTATTGGTAGTGATTATCTTCGGTATATCATTCTTTAGTAGCAGCCTCGTGCACTGCGTCTGTTTGATTTAATACGTCATGTTATATATTATAAATACAATGTATAAGAAATGTATAAATTAACCAATAAAAACAAGTTAGCATTTAGAATGTCACAGACAGAGTTGAATTCACTCAGTGTGTTTTTTCCCCACCGCCGTTTGCTGTTACCAACTTTCTTTCATCAGACATTTGCCGGCAGAGCCCAACATGATCATTTATCGTGGTAGGTACTTTTCCCTACAATTAGCCAATATAGGTACCCTTGATTCCCCCGTTACAGATGGACAAATTCGTCGGTGACCTTAACCTGACACACAGATCGCACAGATGTCCCCCCCCCCCTCGTCACAAAGTACTGTCCTTCGCTGTCGTTGTATACAACGCTTCATGTGGAACCATTTTCTGAAGAGCTCGCGTCGCTGAAGGCAGTTCCTCTATTGCAAAATCTTCATAGTTTGGATTGTAAGGTAAATGGTACAAGTATCAATGTAAGTACTGGTATGGTGCAACAAAATGTCCCTTAACCGCTTGCATGGATCCCACTTGTTTTCTAATTTTTAGAACAACAGCTGCCAGATGACCATTTTCTTTCAGGCAGGAATACTCGCTCTTGATTTCGAAATCAAACTGGTAGGTCCAAGTTTAATCTCCCGTGACTATTGTCAGAGACTCCCCTTTTCTTGGCAGCATTCCACCCTACAGGGTTTCTGCCTTTCGATAAAACTGTGCGGGCATCTAGTGATAGAAACACTGGCAAGTTACCTTTACAGCCCATCTAAATCCTCCAGCTATGGATAATCTCTAATCATTTGTTTTACGTGAGATGTTTACCTCGGCCAGCTCTGTTGTTTCCCTCTTCGTTTTTAAGAGTGTAACCCGTTTTTAAATAGAATACAGTCGATTGTGAAGGGAAAAGGTCTTACAAATCTGCCACGTCTCTTTAAAAATGGCTTTCGATCTCTCGTGGGTTAGCACCTCACAAATGTCAGACTTAAACTGCAAGGTCAATGATTGGCAAGATGTCTGTTACACTAAAATATGAAGAATATTTCCCCTACATAGAACAGCGTAACTTGGTCCCCTATCTCAAAACATTTCTCAATTTCGTGG
Source organism: Metallyticus violacea (assembly GCA_030762175.1). Taxonomy (NCBI): domain Eukaryota; kingdom Metazoa; phylum Arthropoda; class Insecta; order Mantodea; family Metallyticidae; genus Metallyticus; species Metallyticus violacea. The sequence goes on from CM060832.1 coordinate 4,118,874, forward strand.
TGAAATCTACTCGCCGAACTTCATTAAAAGGACGTAGTTCAAACAAGAACATAAGAAATGCCTTCCAAGCTCTCTATGCAGCGGAAATCTTTGGATTTCATCAGCATATCTTCACCTGTAAATGGTTCGTTATGTTTCATAAGAAAATTGTAAAATTTTCTGGCTCTGTTGCAAGTTTACAAATCCGCATTGATGATGAAAATATTAAACACAACTCCACCCCCCCTCCACAAAGGGACATGTCGATATTTATTTTCAGTGCAAAGTGGTACAGCAAGTCTTTTTTTAGTCCTCCATAGCGTGTGTCATGTTAATTTTAATGGAGCAGAGTCTTTCTGTTACTTTATACAATATGAAGAGTTACTAATTTACAATGTTTTCTTATGTCCAAGAATTTTTTTACATATTTTATATTCCACGTATGTTTTTCTACAGACAGCTATGTTGCAATTGTAACGTACGACCGTTTGTTTCCTTTAAAATCGTGTATTGAAAATTTGTCAGAGAGTTTCACGCAAAAAGTTTTGTTTACGAAGTAAATTGTGTTTAATTACAGTAGACGTATATTTAATTTATATTAGATACGACTATTTATCTATTTCTATATATTTATGATCAAATATACCTAGCGTATGTACTATTTCTAATAACATGTGTATTTCCGTGCACACAAAATGGTCGACAGGAAAAGTTCTTTCCGTCATGTTGGTCCCATTGTTCCCTAGGTTTGATATTCAGTATAATGCCGACATAAAGTTTAAAGATAAAATTATAATGCATAGTGTTAACTTTCGGTACATCCACCAATTCTCACGTGACGTATATCACACCAATTTCAATGGCACAACACTTTGTCACTTCACAAGCAGTGAAGGTTTTTCCAACACATCTGATGTCATTTACTTCACTTTATTTCATTTTCCCGTAATAGTAAATCATTGTGTGAAAACATTTTTTTTTTGGGGGGGGGGGCTTGCAAAAGGACATTTTCTCAAAGTAAAAATATGAATTTTCCAGAACAACATTCCATACATTTCATTGCTTTTAACTTTATGACGTGGGGTAAGTTATGCGTGTGGTTTTTGCACCTCCACCCTGCTGTAAAAACTCCCAACATTCACTTCGTAAAAAGACATTCATTTTGTTAGTCTAACAAGAGTATTTTGAAAGTGATGATATGTATCTGATATAGGTATTTTTCCATTTTCACACACGTGACACAAGGAATATCTGTCCTTTATAGAAACATTTTATTGCAGGACACACAACTACGTCCAGATTATTAAATACAGTGATACATTGATATTTTTTCTAATTATATAGTTTGGTTAAATGTTTCAAAACGCTTAATTTCTATTCTAAAATGTACGTTTGAATGGATTATTAATTTACAGACAGTGAAAATATTCTTTAATTAAATCTTTTTTTTTTTTCCAAAGTTAAACAGTTTTGAGTTTTATAATTTTCACTAACGTTACACATTTGAAGAAAAAAGTAGTAAAAATACAGTGAAAACTTAGCAAAGCCAGAGATCATTAAATATAGGGAGACAACGACATTTTTCCTAATTGTATAGTTTTGTTGAATGATTTGAAATACTTAATTTCTATTCCAAAACATATCTTTGAATGAAACACTAATTTACAGACAGTGACAATATTCTTTTTCTGTATCAGTTTCTAGACCCAATTCTCCCCCTTACCACCTCCACTTAACGTCACCACCCCACGTGACATCCCCCTACATCCCTTGGCATAGATAGTCAGAACTTCGTCAGTTTTCGTTACTAGCCAGGCACGGAGGAAAGTATTTACGCCACCTTGTTTAGCCATAAAACGGTTTCCGTCGTAAGTAACACAACTATTAAACATTTTTACTTGCAGTTTATTATTTCAATATACGTGAGAAATATTTTAATTGTTTATTTCAATATATTTTACAATCACACAATAGCCTACCTCCTTGTATTTTTAAATATATTTACCAGATTAGTTGTAACATAAAAGTAGTACACCCCGCGATGGTCTACAAAATTGTTTATTTTCGCAAAAAGTTAAATCGTTTTTTGTTGCACTGCCGTGTGTTAAAAGAAGAAATATTCTTTTTTCGCGAAGCATAGCTTTCTTTTTTGCAAAGTTAAACAAAGTATACGACACGATTTGCCAAATTTACTGAATTACCGTGATAAAAACATAATTTTACTGTGGCAACCCCTATCTATAATTGGAGTTGTACGTAGACTACGAAAAATTAAACAAACTTTAACAAATTACTGCACATCAGAATTAATCCCTTAAGTATCGGCAGATAGGAGATGGTCGAGAGGAATAAAAACATGTAAAATCAGAAAATACGACACAAAATAAGACTATTGCAAATCATAAATAAGTAAGATAAAATACAGCACAAGTTACAAATGACATTCTGGTTTGTTTTTAAACCGGGAAAGTTTGTCTTTTCAATGATTCAGTCACCACTGCGCGTGCGCAATACCTCCCGTCCCCTCTTAGTTTTCTCCAAGGAGGTTGGTTTTTTTTCTACTGCGCATGTCCACCTCAGCCCAAAGCAGTGAAAGTGAGGGAAGGGGTAGTGCAACTCAAAATGAAAAATCTTAAGGTAAAAATATAGAAATGTTATTAACGGGGTAAAACCTTTAGACAGGAATTCGAAAACATCGAAATGCATTTAACAGGAAACAGACCCTTGAGTGGTAAAAATATCTGAGGGTGAAAAGTTTTAGTATTGCTCCTCCCGTGGCGCGTGGAGCAGATAGAATCCTTCTGACTGCCAGCACAACTTTCACTACCCTAGAACCAGCAGCAGCAGTTCGTTTAGGGTATGTCGTAATGTTCCACATGTCTCACCACTCAGTAAAATAATCTTGAAAGTCGCCAAATTCCCATCCCAACAAATCTCTTTTGCAGCCATTTTATATAATAAAATGTCCCTTTTCCGGCTGGCTGTTGCTGACTGCTGTGTGCAAAATCACTAGTGGTGCTAGCCGCAGAAGCCGGTACGCCACCGGAGAGGGACATACATTATTACTGAGGGCACTGCCTTGTTTACCGGTACCAGTTCTTATATTGTCTTTTGGTCTGAACCTCGCAATCATGAGAAGAAATCGCACCTTCAGCCTCTCATTGTTGGGCCGTTGTCATAAATGTTTATGTTGGAGACAGAGATACTGCGAGTTATTCGCCGACTGTTTCTATTAACTCGTCTCTGAGTTATCATTTTCGTACAAAAGAATGCATCACTAAGTGCGAAGTTTGAAAGATATAAGGGTACTGTGGTTTGCATACCAATAGAGGGAATGTGGTGGCCACAAGTTTTTCTGATATTAATTCATTGTTTGACAGTTTCAACACAAGCGCTTCGAAAGAAAGTGAAAGATGGATAAGATTGGAAGTCCTGCCGTGATTCAATTTATTTTTCAGGAATGGAAAACAGCAATGACAATTAACGGGTGACCTTACCTACATTCGGTGATACCGACTTGGGGGAAATAAGTTCATGTGTGGAAGAACAAGCATCAAAGACGCACCACGTCTAGGTTTGCCAAATCCCGTAGTGCCCGGGTTTGGAATGCGCTCTCCGGCTGACAGCAAACCATTGGCTCTGAGAAATTGTGTTTCAATTGAAATGTTAATAAAAATGATCATTAGTACATCCTATGACTATAAAAAAGGTTATCTCTTGAACACAAAATTCTTCAAAGCCCTACTGGTTACAGCGCGGTTTACAAAGTAACCAGATAACTGCGGCAGTTATGTTATTATGTCATGCACTAAAGATGCTGACTGGTATGTGTATTCCGTTAGTTCTGCGGCAGAGCGTGCAGCGATGCCGTTGATAAGAGCGCAAGTTCGCCTCCCGGCATGAAGCACTTCTATTTTAAAAAATAAATCTTTGTGACATACGAGTATAATGACAAATTAGTTTCGTGATATTAATATTGTCTATAACATAATGAATATTATAATATTTCCTTCAGTATTTGTTCTATCTAAATGCAATATGCTGCACGTGCATGAAGGACAAAAGAAGGCTTATGGGTACAAATTCAAGAAGCCTGGAATGCTGTAGCCTCTCGCCCACACTACTGTAGAAAGCTGATATCATCTAAATCCCGAAGATTGAGGGCAGTTATACATGCTGAGGGTTCATACACCTGATATTAATTTGTGTTTATCTCAACGTGTTTTCATTTTAGAAGATAAATATTTATGGTCATGTATTTATTTAGTTTTTTGTAAAGATACGTTAGTTTGTGATTACGTTTTTGTATGTGCATAGATAATGTCATACGGTAAAATATAATATCATATAATGTTCTACATACACACTTATAAAACAATAATAAAAAATAATGTGTGGGATTTGAACCCAGGAGTTTACGCAGAAGAGAAATACATTCTAAACCGCTCGGCCACCCCTACTTTACCGTAATGTTCTCTTTCCAGATGCTTCTGATAGTGGTCATTACTTTACAGGTAAAGCGCCCACTGCAGTGTGCAGTCGCTGCATGCCCTTGAGTACAACGTTTATGAGTGCTCCCAAAGTTCACCAATCGACACGCAGAACCTGAGGACTACTTTTACTTTTGTGAGCGCGTGTGTGTCAAAGGTTTACGTAGTGAAAATTGACTGCCCATCAAATAAAGTGAGCGTCTGTGGTCGGGTTGAAGTCCTTCTCTTTTCGCAATCAGACACATGCTCTGGCTACGCCAATAATTATTGCAGTATTTGGAATCAGAGAGGCACAAATAACAATACAGAGTACAAAGTAAGATGTACTTCTATTGTGAAATTTATACAGTTGAGTATGATAAAGTTACTGCAAATGAGTTGGTGTTAACATTTCAGCTACATGGCACTCTCACAGGAAAGGTATGACGAACACACAGACATGAAAGATCCCAACAACAACAACAGCGGGCAGTTTTCCGCACTGCAATTTTAATGGTCAGCCGCGAAGAGATATTTCATAGTAAAGATTTTGGTCGACAAAACTGAATAATGCAAATAAAGCGTCTCGTCTCTTTGAAGACTAAACGAGATACAAGGTTCTTTACAAGACGAACTTCAGCAACAAAAATGTTATCTGTTACCACTGGAGTGTTAAACACTTTACGTTATGTAAATAAGGTAGGACAATCCGCTGTCAGGCTTTGCAGCACTGACCGGAGCAATGCGAGGGAATTGCTGCCAACTTTTCTCATTCACTTCGCCACGGCCAGAGTTTAATTATTTTGAGGACGGAGGAATGGAGAAATTTCGCACAATGAGACAGTCTGTCCAGACCGAACTACTGCCCAATCCTATAACGGTTTTTGTACTGCTTGCAGTGTTGCCACCATGCTTCTTTAAACATTTCTGATTAAAGGCTACAGCAATGAGCCTTTCCCTCAGTTATCTTTAACGTTTAGTATATTTTTGTAAATTTTCTGAATACCCAACAACGCTTATAATTAGAAAGCGGGTTCAAATAGTCCCCGCTGGGTGCAATATTAAAAATTATGGCTAAATTAGAACTATACTTAAGATGAGGGACATACTGCAAATTGAGTTTCAGCAATGTGCGGCCGTGCATTATCGTGGTGCAATATCCAGCTTGTTACATATGGTAAACCATTCCGTGAATGTCGGAAAATAAGATGACCATAACTTTCCAACTTTTGCTTTTTATTTATTTTGGGGAGATTTGCTCTCAGGTAAATTTCATCAGAAGTGATTACCTTTAAAAGAAGCGTTTCTCCCTTTAACTGCATGCAAACCTGCACGGGGACGTCCTTTTGCTCGAGAATGAGCAATCTGTGAACCTCAGTTACTGACATATGCACGGAATAGATTTTCAGATATTGTAAAAGTGTTCTTAAATTCGACAGTCCTCTCTCACAGTTTCAGCAGCAGTGTTAATGCTTACAACACAACATTCGAGTGTCGGGTCTGCCTTCCTTTGAGGCTGTTGCCTCCCCTCTTTGTACATTTCAAACCATCTTGAGGGAAGGATAAACTTTCTGCAGATTTGCTCATACTGTTCGTCGCATGTGACCTTCATTTTATGCAGGCGGAACTGAACATGTCTCAACTTGTACACCTCTCACACGAGAATCGGAAGTGAACACAATGAAATTGGTGCCATGTGTACATTACTCACTAAGCTAACAAAATATTTTAAAGTTAAATTTTAGATAGAGAAATTATTGCTGTAAAATATTATTTATTGAACAGGGTGAGCATATTCTTATTATGCTGACTATCAATGTGTGTTTGATATTGTCCACACACTACAGCACATCAGTAACAACTGACGTCACAGTCTGAGTGCCATAAGTTGATGCCGGTGTAGTGCCATCGACATTTTGGCTCATTCTGCCCTCGCCCCAAGGGGAGATCCTGATAAGTTTAAATATAAGACGCTCCTCCATGCACACCTGTATATAACAGAGCAACTGCTTTATTGCACACCCTTAACCGATTTTAATTGGCTTATTTCTCTCTAAGGACAAAGTGATAGTGGTGAATCCTTGCACCTAGCTCGGATTTTACAACTTTCGGTAGCAATAGCCATACAATGTTATGATGCTGCACCAACACTAACTCACATATCTAACGCTTCACTGATGCTTAGTACTTAACCCGCACTATGCCAAGATAAAGTCCCTACATCTGTACAGAACTTCAGGCCTATCAGCTGACGGACTACCTTAACACGTATTGCATTCTTCTTGTTGTTGTTGATGTGTTTTATTTACGGATGCTCTTTAATGTCTCAGATCTTCAGCGTCCCATTCAAATCAGGGCTTGAAATAGCCGACAAATTTTGCTCAGAGGCCTCTCTTTCAGCCTTGAGGTTCTTTATTGTGCCGTAAATGTACGACACGGGACCCACGGCTTTACTTCCCTTCCCAAAGAAACCATACTTAGGATTTTACGCCCGAAAAAATGCATCGGTCCTGACTGGGTTTGAACCCGCGATCTTGGGTTTAGAAGGCAAGCATGGTTACTACTACACCGCCAGGGCCGACAATTCCCGATTACTTCTTAATATTAACAGGAGGGTGCTGCATAATATTTTACACGTGTGTAAGGAAGGAGAGGCTTATAGTATTAACAATCAACACTTTTAGAGCTTAGTGCAATTTCTCGCCTGCAGAGAGATTATGAACCTTGCATTACTCGAAGCGCACAGGGTAGCCAACAAAGTCGCTTTACCCAAAAATTAAAATGAACCAATTTTCTTATCTTTATTGTACATTTTTTTACAAAGAAACCTCGCTTCTAGACGCACAATTCACTTTGTTTGGGTAATCGATTTACTGACGTATTCGGTCGGCGGTTGCAAGTGATTTAGATCATGTATTTTCTGAGCAAAGACTTCAATCTTTACGATATCCCATAGTGAAAAATCATAAAGTACAGGCCTTGTTGGTCACTTGTAAATGCTTGTTTAAGAAGCCATAAGGAGGAGGACGAATCAACATCTCGACAAAACGAGAGTTGTGTTCATTATTACCTCTTGCAAAAAAGAGATAGCACAGCCTCTGCACTACAGTGGGTTTACTTTACTTTAGCTTAAACGAGGCTCCATCAGACGATAAACGTATCACCTCAAAAGTTTTGCACTCCGTTTCAGATCAAAATCCGCAGTCTGGGGCCAAACGAGATGTGCATTTGTTCTGCTCTGACAGTTCGTCGTCGTCCATGACAGGGGTGTGCCTTCATCAATGCTGTGTTCTTATTGTGTTTCCACCGACAAAGCAGTTGCTCTATTGTTCATTTTACCGAGTGATTGCAGTTACACTGATAATGACAAGCAAACACAAATAAGACACCAACAACAACCGCAGCAATTACATGGGGACTATATTGACCAGAGGCGATACATTGGGGTGGAGAGCAACCTTTGTCTCAAATGTGGAAATTCAAGGATAAATGTCACTCAGAAACTGCACAGAAAGATATGCAAAGTGCGTTAAATTAGGAGCGCTTCGTTGAAGAGGCGGGCACTTTGAGTTTGAAGAATGTGTGCGTGTGCTTAGATGATGATAACTGTAAATATATTTTGATTTGAAGCGAAAGTTTCTATGTGTCTGTGATGAACAGATATGTTTGTGTACACATTAATACTACTACTATAGCCATTAGCCTTCTTTCTCGGTTCTTCGACAAATGCATTCCCGAATACTTCCAGGCAGACGTTCAAATTCATGCTGAAATCCCGAAATTTTGGTTTTAAATGCTCATGTTCCCCTGCAATATGCCTCCAGGTATCGTAAAGAAACTTAAATACATCTCGTTATGTTCAAAAATGTGATCCTCGGAGAAATGAAAAACAGTTCCACAAAATCGTTGACGCAATGTTTGCGAACTGGATATTTGAATCGTGGCGTTATAGACTCACCTCGCATAAAAACATTAAATTGCACTACAGTTTCGATAGTAAGGGATGCATTCTGAACGTTTTCACACAATAATGATAATTAATCCCCTGAGCCTTTATACACCTGTTTGTCTTTCGGAACCAAGACAGAAGTGTTGGAGTCTTTAACCTCTTTTTGTATGCATCTGAGCTTTAAAACTGCGCGTCCCCCGCAGTCGGTTCTTCAGCAAAAGGCGCGGGAAATGGGTGACACAGGAGCAACCTCCAGGCAGTTAAGTGTCGTAGGCCGTTTTTCACATTTCTTTTGGGAGGCAAACTTTTGTGGTAACTTTCTTTCGATCTTGAAGGAGAACTTGACAAATGACCGCTGAGTACAGAACAACTATAACGTACGGATCGACTTTGCGGGTGAGATACAAATATTGTTTATGAAACAGATGCTGTAAGTAGGGACCGGGACGGGAAATTGCGGGTTTTATAACGAAGTATAAATTTAACAATTCAGTACAGGTTAAGAACTTCTGCGAGCACAATATTTGAGGGAGCAACTAAGGAAAGAGTCGGGTATGTTTTGGGCATCCAAAATAAAGAAAAGTTTAACCGAAATTGGACTGGGACAGACCATTGCGCGTAATAGCTGGAGGCTATAGTTAACAGACGTTTATGATAAACAAAATATTGAGACACAATGCGCAGAAAAGGCTCCTTTAATCTGCAGGCTCAAACACGTCAGATATAGGGGAGAAGAATGAAGTGGTCTCGCATGGCTCAGATTAGGCACTTGGAAAGACAATTAAGTGATTAACGTTTCCGGGGAAGAATTTGCTCGCTGTGCAGAGAAAGCGCACCTTTTCTCCAACCGTGGCTTATTGTGCTAAATATGACACAAGCAGATAGCGAGGAAAAAAGAATAATAAAAATAAAGAAAGCCTCAGCAGAATCAGCAATTAAGATTATTGTGGCCTTGAACTCTGTAGATTGGAAGATCATTTCCCTCTTGCAATACATTCAGGGATTACTGAATACCTTGGTAGCGGGGGGCAGTGATAGTTGTAGCATAATGCCCTACCTTATTGATACTTTTTATTCTAATTACACAAATTGCAAAATTTTGAGGTACGTTCTTTTAGAGTTGATTGAGTAGGGTGTCATTTGATCACATTTACGAGTGTTGAAGCCTAGCATTGTGAACGCGTTGTAATCTACCAGTATTCAGGTCAGAGTACAAGACATCACAATAATCAAAGTGAGGCATAAAAACACTTGAGAGGTAGATCTTTTGTACACGTTTAATGTGTGAATCAAAGAAAATATTTTATTACGTGGGTGGATTACCTGGCTGTGACATTCTAAATCAGAGTCTATATAAACACCTGGTTTTTTGCCGTGCTGGTATAATTAATTACGTTGTTGTTTATGATGATGGACGGCATAACGTTTGAGTTTATTTTACATAGTGCGCGTTTATGTTTCATGACTATAACCAGTTATTTACATGGATTCAGTTTTAGTTCAAATGTTTGTGTTCAAAGGGAGATGGGAGGTTAGATCTTCATTTACTACAGTCACGGACAGAACGAGGACGGGGTGAAAGTAGAGTTGTAAGCCATCAGCGTATTGGAGTGTTTTACATCTTTAGCAATGTCAATGATATACAACATAAAAAGTAATGATGCAAGTACTGAACCCTGCCTTGATGATGCGCCAGAAGGAAAAACAACCTCAGCTAATACAGGTTGCTGACGCTCACTAAAGTAGTTGGGGAGATCATAGTTTTTAAGTTGCACAGTAGAAATGCATGGTCGACAGTGTCAAAAGCTTTACTGAAGTCAAGTAGAGTGTCTTGTAGCAGACTGCAAGGATGTTCTCTGTCCCTTTCAGCATTGCCGTGTAGTGATATGTCCTGATTGATGGTTGTCACGAATGCAATACATGTTAAGGTAGTCTGTCAGCAGGGTGGATGCTGTTCGGTATACGATGAGTAAGTATGATCAGTGTTAGTCACTTTTCTGCAGCGCCATAACGTTTATTACTTCTGCTCCTACCGTTTTGGTTGAGATTTTCTTTATGGCCTTGGCTGAATACATGAAGCGAAACCTCTCTCTTGAAGGTATTTGTTAGCAAAGGAAGAGCGTCCAGGGTAAAGTGTTGCTAACCTAAGGGGATTGTTGCACAGATCTGTTCGGTTTGAAAGTGTCTGTGTTTTGCATTTCATTTCATCTCTTAAATATTTATAACGCTCAACGCTTGCGATATGCATATCGAAATGGGTGGTAATTGCAGAGCAGTCACGTGTTATGGTTTTAGCTGAGATGTGATGTACCCGAAGACAATGTCAAGATTAATAGGTGCAGTACATGCGAGGGAAAGGTTGTCTTTACACAACCCTTCATTTACGTTTATACAACCTAAACAAATAACTTTTTATTGAAATATACAGTATGAATAGTTTCGGGTTTAAGTTGATGTAGCACTAAAACATGAAAACTATAAACTGTTCATTTTCAAGCCAGTCAGTACTACTGGCGATAACCATAGATCCAAGGTCGTGAGTTCAAATCCGAACAGAGTAGATAGTTTTTAGGGCATAAAATTCTAAGTATGACTTCCTTCGGAAGGCAGTAAGGCCGCAGTCCCGTGGCGTAAATTTACGATACGTAACAGAACCTCAAACCTGAAAGAAGAGACCTCTTAGCAAAATTTGTCGGCCGTTTCACGCCATGAATGTGATGACCTGAGATGTTAAAGAGCTTCCTAGAAAATAAACTTTACAGCCAGTATATAATTTGTAAGGTGTTCAATTTCATATGCGTTGACATAGCACGTTTTCCTCAATCTTCAGAGAATCGCCTACTCATGGTGTAGGTGAATGTTACTCCGCTCTTGTTAATTAAACTCGCTCTCGGGCTTTCGTACCGGAAGAGCAAATAATTAAATTAGGGATTTCGGTCTGTTTATTTATTTCTCATCCTGTTAATGCTAAACCTGCGGCTTCTTCCGGACAAGCGGACTACTCTGGGGCTCGGTTTGTTTCGACCTTGTTGATGAATGAATAAATAAAGAAAAGGTAACGCGAGCTTATTAAGGACTGCCAACTCCTCGTTTCAAGGATTTGATTTTCAAATTCAGCCATTTATTTCTAGAACTCTTTTTCGTTTTGGGTTGTTTGGTTCGGAATTTTAAACTTGGTGTTTTGTTTTATAACTTGAAAATGTGAAGTATGGAATAATGTTGCTTATAGTCACAAAAGTCGAATGTTTCTTCAAACACTGTTTTGTGTACCACTTAATATTTTTCACATAATTTACATCAACAGCTGTATATTGTGTATCATAGATGACATAATATTAATTAAGTTTTTGATACGTTTTCCCAATTCTGTGTAAAGGTGAGTATTTATTTTATGCCAGCCCATTGTTCTCAAGAATTTGTAGGCATTCCCTAAGGCGATTAAAGTGTATTGAAAATTTTATTATATCAACTACACCTGTCCAAAACATTAGAGAAACACATGTATGTATCAAAGTCCAAAAAAATAAATATTGATACAATTTAATTTTTGACAGTGTATAATTATAGATTGAAGAATTGTATAGAATTGGAATTTGCATTTTATTTCACAGGATCAGAAATACGAACATTATTGATTGACACAGAAAATAAAGTGGAAATTCGTTGTTTAATATTCAACACTCAGTACGTAGTGTGTTCTCCGTGAGCTGCGATGACGTGGCACCAGCCTCTTAATAAACATTTGTGACATTCTCTCCCGTTCTTCAGCGAGTGCAGGTTCTGTGACACAGTAGAACGTTCGCGAACAAGTTTTATCAGCTTATCCCACAGATGCTCAATCGGATTGAGGTCAGGACTACATGCAGGACAGTCCATGCACGAATTTGACATTCTTGCAGGACGTCTTTGGTATTTCGTGCTATATGAGATTTAGCATTATCATGTATTAGAAGAAAATTAGGATATACATCATAAACGAGGATACGACATGTTGAAGGATAATGTCATTAATGTAAACATAATCATTCATGACAACAACAAACTCTGTCCGAGACTCAATAGTAATGCCAGCCCAAACCGTCTCCAAATCTGTCGTGTTCAGTGATGGCGGCTGGAGCAGGACGTTCACCAGGATGTCTCCATACGGTCATCACAACCCGTCAGAAGAAATCTTGACTCGTCTGTGAACGGACCTGGCGGAGCTGCCAGTTGAGATGATTCTGAGCAAATCTCAGCCGGTCTTCCTTGTGCTGACTTGTCAAACGAGGAGCTTGAAAGGGGATTCTAGATCTTAACTCTGCATTTCTCAGTCTGTTCCTTGCAGTCTGATCAGAAATCACTGCTCCAGTTGTTGTTCGTAAATCATTCTGTAAATCTCTGGCTGTAGATTTGCGTCTGCGCAAAGCTGATATTCTGTACCTCTGTTGTTGTCTTCTTATGCCCTTGTCCAGCCGCCTCTTGTATCCACCTGTCTCTCTCTGTATATATCGCCTCCAAACCAATGGATGAAGGAAGACCTGACATAAAGAATCCTGAAGGCAAAGCAAATGGAATGTCCATCTTCAATCCACGCAACTGCTTGTGCGGCTGATGTTTCATTCAGATGTCTCGTTGCTCTGTATCAGTCTCAGAGAACACACAATAACAACTTCCTAATCAAATTTCTGTTAAAACTTGTTTTCAAAAAAAAAAAAATCAAAGAGCACTCAGGTTTGAACTGCACAAATGTATTAAGAGAAAAGCTAACAAATCCTAGAACATATTTGTGCTAGTTTTAAAAAATACTTAAAAACATAACATCTGATTATTTGGGGGCTTTGATTTAAACATCCTCTAATTTTTCTGAGTAGAGTATATTTCATAAAGCAACATTTATTGTCATCCTGGCTTTTCTTACCCTTATAACTTTGATTGAACAGTTTACTATGGATATTCAATAAAGGGGTGTTTGAGTGTAATGCACCAGTCTTCAAAGACATGCTGAAACCATTTTTAAGATGTCCTTCAGAATCGCTACTCTGTTTCTGAAGATGAAAAATGCCTCGTTTTTAAGACGAGACACATGGAGCTGTATGGAGGGTGGGCACGTTGCACGGATATGATAGGCCAGGACGCTCAAAACAGTCCTTCATGTCCACAACAAGGCTGAACCCGCTTGTTTGCTTTCGTGGTTGTCATGGTGAAGCCACGTCTCATAACGGCTGATGATGGAATTCAGGTACACCGTGCCATGCTCCACAACCAGACGCCGAAGCTCCCGATACACGCCAGTCGCACCGCCTTCTGTTAGGCCGTCAGCAATCTCGACACGTTTCATGTGTAACATGTTCATCTTCCCGAACAATGACGGCAGCTGTTCGCTTGGACCGCTTTGCCTTGTTGTTGACCCCCCCTTAAACTCTTTGAACTACCGAAGTTCGGTTGATCATCGCCATATGCTTGCTGTAATAAAGCGTACGCTTCCGTATCAGATTTCTGCAGACGGGAGCAAAATTTCACAGCATGTACTTCTGGCAAACACACGCTCTTTGCTGGCATTCTGTAATACGATGGGTTTTTTTTCCACCACCTTGTCTGCACTATGTGATGAGAAAATAATAAATAATTCTCGATCTTTACTTAGAACAAGATTCTTACTGATCACTGCTTGGCTTTGTAACGCAATTTTGAACCTCCTGGAATATGTTTCAAATTGTAGCACTGGGGTATCCATAATGTTGTTATGCGTTACGTATAAATTCTCCATTCCTTCAAATGTAGACAACCGTAGGGATATAAATAGGCAATGGAAGTAATATTCGGTTTATAAACTAATAGTTTACACATTTTAACTTTTCTTGGTATCTGCAAGGATTGTAAAGTTGCAGCAGAGAAGATACATAGCCCCTGTCACAACATTACTCTTCTTAACCAAGTGAAGATGGTGTACTATTTTTCCGGTGATTACTTAACCGACATTCTCAAAGTGAGAGACCGACACAAGCAGGGGGGTGACCGCAGTATGGGCTGTGTATGCGCAGGCTTCTTCTGACGTCACACCCTTTTGTCTTACATGAATAATGGAAAAGTGTTTTTTATTACCTTTCGGATTTTGCAGCACCTTAACCGGAGCACTTCCAGCGAAGCCTGGAGTAACAAGCGATCAAAACAGTAGCCATCTGAGGGTGTCTCAAATGTCCTTTATAGCTGTTGGATTTACGCAGCCAACTGCTATAATGTGCCTATTCTTATTCTGTTTTATGGCATCCTGATACAAATTTCTAACGTTAGCATATCACATAAATATGACAGAGGAGCTGCTGAAACCGACACGGGTGACCAAAATCGTGAACGCGAGGTCCTCCTCCCTGACTACGGAGGTTTTCCTCAGACCTCATCACTGTCAAATGCCTGGGAGACACGCTAAACTTAGGGTAGAACGCTTTCTCCCTTAAAAAGGTTTCCGTTCCAAATTTATCATATGCTATCAGTAAAATCCATCCAAACAGTTAGAATGGCTTTCTCTTAAGCTATACAGGGTGAAAACAAATTAATCGTCAGAGCTTGCACGGGACATCTGTCGGTCTGATAAAGTTAAATCTGAATTCTTCATCTGTTTATAATTTGCTGCATCGTGCGTTATTGCGTATTGTCCCCTGTTAGTACACGCAGCATATAGATGTTTACTTTTGATGTCACGAGCAAGCTCAAAAACATTCCATTGGTTTCATATTTAGCAGTAAACGCAGTCTTCATTGCTATCAAGAACAACACCAGCCCAATGAACTCCGTTATGGCAGAATTCCTTGGGGTACAAAGCTAAAAATTAAACCTGCGCAGTTTCTAGATGGGCAACATTTTAGAACTGCTGCCCAAGGAAAAGATTATTCAAACGTAAGTATTTCCGTGGAAAAGTTTACCGCTAGCGCCTATATGACCATACTTGAGGATAGAAGGTAAATATTTAGAATTTAGAGCTTTAGACATGTGAAACATGCTTTATCAGTTCATTTCAGAACATAAAGTTTTAACTCTAATTTCACCACATTACCCAAAAAAAAATAATTAAAAATATTAAGGCAGCACATTTTAAAACGTATTAAAGGCAAATATTGTAAGTCTATAATATACCCTAATAGATCTGGTACATAAACTATTTTCTATGTTGCAAAACCAAACATGCTGCTTGACTCGTAAAAGAACTGTTCTAATGAGAGGATTGAGACTGAATTGATTTACATAACTCAACTACATCTGGTTGAATTTGGGACAGTTAGAACCCAATATCTGCTTCCGTATTGAGACGAGATCGTGTTTAGTTTAAATACCTGCATAAGAATTCAGATAGCGACTTCTTATTTGAAAAATTATCTTTTATAATAGAATCTGTTGTCAAAGCAATAAAATTGCTGCGTTGTCAGAGAGACTAACTTTTTTGACACAGCAGAGTGTATAACACAGAAGTTTTCTGTCGTTTTCATGAAGTTCTTCCGGAAAATAACTGTTGAAATTATCAAGCAAACTTAGTAGGTGAACTTGAAACTCGTTTAAGAAATTCCCAGGTATGTCTGAATCAAGTTCTTCTATAAATACTTTTACCATGGGAAGCTGTCAAGATTGTCAATGTTCACTGATTCAGCACAAAACTTGATTTTCTTTCTGAACTCTTCCACTTTATCTGTAGTATTAAACACTGTTGTTGCTTTTCCTTGAAGTGAGAGGCTTAAATTATTAACTTTATGAAAAATGTCATCTAAATATGTCAGCGTTCATCACATAACCTGTCTCTCAAAGTGAAGTCACTGTCAGTCAGATAGGATGTGACTTCAGCCCTCATTTCAAAGAGCCATGTCAAACTTTTGTCACCTTATTTCTGTGTGAAGAAGTAAAGATGTATGTCAACTCCCCATGTCATCACACAACACTTTGAGTAACCTGCTGTTCTTATGTCGTGATTCAATAAACTGAATTAATTTCACGTTTTCGTCCAGGACTTCTTTTAGAGAACGTGGCATCTTCTTCACAGCGGTGGAGGACGCAGTGGCTACTGCTGCACTACTTCGCTTTTTGTTTAATTTTTGAGATAACATCAGTGATAGACTTCACGCCGTCTGGACACACATCGACACACTTCTTCTTTGCGAGACGTATGCTCGATATTTACCGATACACGACTCGCAGTTTTAAGACTTGGTTATTGTTGCACGGAGATAGCAACACGTGTATCTCAAGTGAGAGCACTACGAGTTGAGAGGAATTGCATCCGTCATGTAGTTCAGGGTCTCTGATTGAAATTCGTATTCCAATTTTTATTGATGCTTTGCAGATTTTAGGAGAGGAAGTGACTCCCTCGAAGATGAAGACCGCGCAAGACGGCCATCAACAGCGGATGAAAGATCATTGGTGTACATTATCACATTAAAGAAGTCCCGAATATTTGATCGATAACAGTGAAAACAACCCTTGAAGTAAAACTTCACTTCATAGATGGGCAGAAAAAGAGTTTATTAATTGGTTCCAGAAAATGTTGGAAAAAACGTGTTGGTTTAAGATCAAAAAACACACAGCGGGTGCCAAAAACATATACACACTTCAAGCAAAGAAAAAACTGTGTTACATAACAAAACTGATTTCACACAAACATAAAACGATGAGAGGTCTCCCAGATCTGCCCTTGTGAACATCGCATATGGTACCATGAGTTTCAAATTTGTCTCGAATGCATTCAGTTGTTACTCACGTTGGCGGTTCTGTTCTGTACACACGTCTCCATTGCCTTTGAACTTCATCAACATTCTCGGTTTTCCAATACCCCTTCAAAATTGCTTTCCGTTCAAACGATAATCTTGGCTCCATTTTGTTGTAGCAACGCTAGCATAACATAACGTGAGTCATCTTTTTACAGAACATCATACTAAACATTACTGTTGTTTTTTGACCCAACTTTGAAATATCTTAGATATCTACTGTAAAAGTGTATACATTTTTGGTACCCTCGGTATTTAGCATTACAACAGATTAGATATACCAGTATGATCTAGAAACTAAGTGACGATCATCGGTCTGGGTCTTACCAGGAGAAAGATCCCTCAACATAAACGAGGCGAGCGAGAAGATGATCTGCACGCTGTACTGTAAACAACCCAATTTCAGCAGGAGTAAAATGTATGCCTCATCCTCTCTACAGTCCTGTGCGACTTTTTGCTTGTTCTTAAAATAAAAAAAAATGTGATGAACGACTTGAATCGCCTGAAATCGCAGTACTACATACAAAGAATGTATTTGCACCCTATTTAAAGAAGCATGATTTTCAGCATTTACAAAATGTTTGAGACATCGTATAGAATGTAAGGGAGAATACTTTGAAGACATTCAATGGTCAGATTGCCTTTTTTTTAATGCTTTGTTTTCATTCTCAAAACTTTAACAGTGATCCTCGAATTACACTCTTGGGTTCCTATGGAAATTGCTGGAGTGTAGTGTATTATGTTGCATGTCATCGCTCCAAACAAAAACAACCCAGGACTCCCGATTAAGTCAGAACTAAGACATATCGCTTGTAACTATATACAGCATCTCCCTAAGGCGTTCTTTTTAATTTTAAATTACTCTTAGGTAAGGTCCCAAGGGTCAGTTGTTGACCTGGGCCCCCGGGTCGGCAAGTTCATCTCGACTCTAGTGGAGCGGAATTAAAACGTCAAGTATGATGGATACACGCAGCCCAAGAAACAGCGCCACCTCCTAGACTGAGGGGGGGGTCTCGAAATCAGGACCCTTGCAGCGGAGGGAACCTGCCTCATGAATTGCGCGAACACGCTGTTGAACGGTTCGTTAATAATTTGCAGGAGTTGGAGTTGGAAAGTGGTAGAGAGGGCGGCAGCACTGAAATTATGGATCAATAATATATCTTGAAGTTACGGTGACCGACTTGGTTAGCAGCCAGTTACAGAAGAAAGAGATTTCCCCGTTCTTTATCTGTATCTACTGCGTTGCATAGTCCCGCCCTGCTGTTAAACACAAATAATAAAGTTTCTGAAAAAAGAGAATAGTCACAGAATTAATAATAAATTATGCAAAAAACAAATGCCCATCTACGCAGAAAACATTCCACAACAATGCGAAGTAGATTCACTGACAAAAAACGATCACAGTAAAGTTGTGGTTGTTTAAACCTAATTGTGAGTGGAGTTGCGGATATTTGCCATTGGTAAATGTGGTTAATTTTTTTCCTGGATGCATTAGCCGGAGTTCCTTCTTATCTCTACATTATAGGCTAGCAATGTGTTTTATCCCGTTACCGCGTAAGCATTAAAAGACGTTTTGTTGCTTTATTGCGTCACTTCATTTTGAAAACTGGCGCGCTTTCTGTTTGGAACCAACAGCTGGTTACTTTCTCGTTTTATCACTAGGTTCAGTTGAGTACTCACCTTGATTGATGATGGATGCTGTCTCCGTTACGCCACTACAAATATAACGGTGCAAGAGGCTGTGAAACGGTTATGAGAAACGCAGAGTTATTCCATAAGACCTGGATCTGACAGGAAAAGCAAGACTACGTTCAGAGATGATCGCTTTCTCGTCTCCCAGGTTGAAGCTCGGAATTGTGCGAGATATTCATGTGAGCGAGAGAACAAGATCTTCAGTCACACGACCTGCAATTCTGGTCAGAGTGTCTCTCGTCACCACGCCCAATGAACTATGCAGCAGTGGAGCTCTGTGATGTTCTCGGATGAATCTCCAGAAGTAGGGAAAGAGTCTGGAGACGGTTGCCAGAGTGCACATTCGGCGGAGGTTCCGAGATGTGTGGGGTGTATCTCTATGGAGACCCGAACCTATTTCGTGTTCATTAATAACAGCAGCCTCAACCTCGCCGCTATATCGACGAGGTTCTCGCCGATCAAGTCGTTGGAGATATTCATGCTGACAATGCTTGTCCACATACAGCGCATATCGTGTTAACGACATGGGGATTGTTCGACTGGACTGTCCAGCTCGCAGGTCCGACTAAACCCTATAGAACATTTCTGGGATAGATGCATTCAAGGCCGTAATCCTGTCCCGGAAACCTTACAGGAACTACGGGTGACACTGGAAGAGGAATGGGGCGGTATCGACCAAAGAAACCTCAGAACCCTCATCGACCGTGCCTAAGAGAATGGCGGCCGCAATTAAGGGCAGAGGAGTCACATCAGAAACTGAGCGTTTGTTTTGTTAATTTTAGGGTGAACGTAAGCTGTCTGCGTGAGCCGTATTACATTTCACGTCAGTTCCTCAGTATGTGCTTGCAGTCTGGTGCAAATGTTTATGACTTCAAAACTCATTCAGGTATGGGGGGGGGGGGCAGAATCAGCATGACCTGGAGGACCGTGAGGGCAGCAGTGACACAAGAAAACCGTTCAACACAAAGAAACGTTGCCGGCAGGGACGGTTTTAGGATAATGCACCAACATTTGGGGCTGGAATAGCGGCATAAAGCGCGCGGACATGTCTTGAAAGAGCAGCACATCACAGAACGGTTCACAATGCACGAACACCACCTGGCAGGTGAAAAGTGACTATGGACGGTTTCTTTGGTTATCTAGTTGACACAAAGACACCCTGTGCTATTTACTACCACAAGTAGGTCAAAAGCGGCATTCCACATTCATCCGGGAAAAGTTTTCATGGTGGTTGCATGCAATTGCACTTAGGGGAAACAACATTCAATTAATACAGCCTGCAACCAAAGCATTGTCATGACCCAATTTTGATAAAGACATTCCCCGGATGTATGGATAAAGTTTCCAGCTATCTTCTCAATTATCAGTGAATGCCATTTAAAAGGATCCCTGTGGAATCACCAGATGTCTCGCCAAAGAATTTTTTCCGGTTTGGTCTGCCTTGCTTCTCAACGTCTCACCACAACTGAGGATCTGTGGAGTGCGCTAACCCCTTCCTGTTCTATGGCGCAGTCTTCTACAATGGAAATTGAGCTGCAGCGCCCCAAATTGAACACAACTGGGGGCGAGGAAAATGTAAGTAAAAATCTTTGAGTTTAACAGGAGCATTCGTATAACTAACTGCCTTTCTTTATTCTGTCGGAATTCAAACAATTCCAGTCAGTAGTTAAAGACATAAAACGCAATGACCCACTTTAAACATGAATTAGAACTACTGTTGATGTGCATTTCATTATTTCTCTTACACATGCCTTCTTTGCTTACATAGTCTGATAAATGAAAACGGGCTTCGTCAGACGCTGAACGTTTACAGTCTCCAGAAGGTGTGTACAGAAATTTCGACGTGCAGTTCTGTCCGATATGTTACGAGAGCTTGCGAATGCCGACGAACTGAAAGCTCTGTCCGTGGCTTCTTGTCTGAAGCAGATGCTGTTGTCCCATCTTGTCAGTTCCGGCCCATGCCGCAACAAACGCGCGTACTTGCGACACAATCACCACCTCTGAAAAAAAAGTTTTACTTGCAAAGGCGCGATGTTCATTCGACTAGCGCTCTATACTGACTGCCAAGCGCTGCTATGCGGCCAGAAAATGTTTTGAATTACACAAGGAATGGTACAAACATCAGCTCTCTAGCAAGCCGTGACCAACAACAGCGCACGGTGTTTCTGCCGCGCCCTGTACAAGATATGATAACAGTTTAATCTTCTTAAATAGACAATTTCTTTCCTATGCAATTTTAGACATGTTCATCTTGATTTGCGGCCATTTTCTCTTGCTAAATTCTTACGAACAGGGGAACATATATTTTCACAAATATATTTACTGTCGGACTTGCCTGCGATGCTGAAGGAAAACGGAAACGGGCATTTTGTCAGTAACGAATTCCCCCTTCTCTGTTCGGACAGCTGTCACACAGCTCCTTCTTGTATAACATTAGCTATGCACATCTGTGAAGCAAAGTTGCTTTGTTTCCTGTTTCACTGGGAGGGCCAGGACATATTTAAAAAACCTGCCAGAATTTTCTGACTATTTTATGAGCTGTAGATGTTTCAGGAGGTTCAACCTCCGGAAAACGTCACTGAAATTCTGCAAGACACTGAGCAGGTGATGCATTTCTTACAATGTTCTGTATCTAATCTCTGAACCACGACAAGGGGAGAAATGAAATGCAATAACACAGTAACTGTGTACTGTTCCAAACCCAAACACGCATTTGCCGGCCTCAACAGTGGCAACACGCATTCTTGAAAACCGATGTGCCAGCTTGCGGGGAAAAACAAAAAGAAGACCGGATACTAAGTTATCCAAAAAGTAACTTTTCCCATTCTTTATTTCTGCACATTCCCCAATATCACGATAAAAGATTTTCGATCTGGTTTGCGCTTTTGGAGCGTTTTCTTAGATCAGCGGTTCACAAACTGTGCTCCGCGAAACATCTCTCAGTGCTCTGTGGGAATAAACAAATGACCAGATGTTGAAACTGTGCGGCCATGAGTCGCGTGTCGGTAAATAACCAAGGTGCATACTTGACCTTCCGCAGGCAACACATGGAACACATCCCATGGGGGATAATAGATCCTAGCCGGGATCGAACCAGCGATCTTGGGTTTAGGAGGCAAGTATGGTTACCACTACATCACCAGGACCGACACATTCGACAAGGAACAATAGCGAAATAGCAGTTGCAAGATGGCGGCGTCTCTGAGTGAGTGTTCAATCCTGAGCAGCGCTCTGTTCTGCGATTTTTGTGTGCAAAACTTGTGGAATCAAAGAATATTCAGAAATAAATGCTTCCCATATACACGTCACTCTGTTTGTAATTGGGTGTAGAAGTTCTGTGAAGATGAACACCGCGCCGACCGGCAGCAGAGGCGAGTTGAAGACAGAGTAACTACAGCCGCTACTGCTGGTTGTTCAGATACCATGACAGGTTGGGTTTTCACAAAGTCTGCAGCACATGCTGACCTACAACAGAATATGTCTGTCATCACATGCTGTCACAGGTCCTGGTTCACCATTACAGTTCAAACATCCTGCGACACCTGCGAAAAAAGTTTAAATTGACACCATCTGGCGGGAAACACCTGGTCGCCACATTCCTGTCTCAAGGACAAACCGTAAATACCGACTCCTACTGCTAACATCCTCAAGCGGCGTGTTGCTCTTGCATGACAACCCGCTACCTCATACTACCAGCAAAACAAATTGGGAAATCCTACTCCCGACCTATCTCCAGCTACTTCCATTTGTTAGGTCCTCTTAACATCACCGTGAACGCCACCGGTGACAGAGGTCGTTAAGCTACGGACCCGTTAGCAAGTGGTATGGGGTTCGATTCCACCAAGGCCGTCCTTCCTGATTGAGATTGAGGTTTTTTCCAGGTTTTCCTCAGTCGTCATAAATGACAAATGCTGGAGAGATACTGCAAACTTAGGGCTGGAGTGCATTATTAAAAAAAAAAAACTTTACCCGTATATCATTTCATCTCACGTATCAACAGCATCCACCTCAGTAATTAACTCGAGCGTTAAACAATACAAAAAATCTTTCGAGTGAGCATAGTCCCGACTATTCCCATAGGAAGGGATTGCGACCGCAGCACAAAGGAAACGATGTGCCTCAATGTTAAGGAAGATAAAAGTATTTTTTAAATTAGTACTGTTACGAAGATAGGTCCATAAGTTTCCGGCCTCGCCGATAAGGATTATCACCTTCACAAGCGTGCAGGTCAGCCCTTGGAGGTGCTCGCTCCTGAAAACGTCGCTAGCTCTTGTGGAAGGAGAAATTATGGAAGACCAACGGCTCAAAATTACAGAAATAGCAGCAAGGTCGGGCCTTTCTAAACCAACAGTTCTTTGAGATAGAAGTTGTGCAAACCATTGTTACAGGTGATGAAACTGTGGTCCTCTACTATGATCCCGTATTCAAAAGAGAATCAATGGAGTGGCAGGCGTAAACCTGGCGAAGCACCGCCTCTAAAGGCCAAGGTCACTCAGTCAACCAAGAAGATCCTGGACACAATCTTTTGGGACTGTGAAGGAATACTCTTCATTGACTTCAAGAAGAGGAACACCACAGTAAATGGGGAGTACTGTCCTCGCGTACTGCACAGACTACGTGCTTCCA
Organism: Metallyticus violacea; assembly: GCA_030762175.1. Classification (NCBI taxonomy): domain Eukaryota; kingdom Metazoa; phylum Arthropoda; class Insecta; order Mantodea; family Metallyticidae; genus Metallyticus; species Metallyticus violacea. The sequence continues at coordinate 4,142,315 of CM060832.1, forward strand.
TCAAAGAGAAAAGGTCAGGAAAGCTGAGTGGTGGTGTGCGCCTTCTTCACGACAACGCGCCTATGCACACAGCTCTTGTTGCAAAGGAAGCTGAGAAGAAATGTGACTTCAAGGAGATCGACCATCCACCCTGCACCCAGATCTAGCTCACTGTGACTATTTCCTCTTCTCAAAACTCATAGGACCTTTGAGGAAGGAAATTCAAGTGTGACGAAGAAGTGGTGGATGCTGTTTATGCCCATTTTGCAGACAAGACTTCTGAGTATTTGGGGGGGGGGGAGTAGAATTGTTAATTCAAAGATGTGAAAGGTGTATTACAATAAAGTGCAACTATATTGAAAAGTGAAATATAGTTTTCATCTTTATGCTACCTAGAGAATAGTTAGGCCGGAAACTTATGAACCTACCCTCGTATGTATCCTTACCTGTTACTTTACCCTCGTAGTTTAATTTTTGCTTTGCGTGTTGCTCTTTATTTGTACAAGCTGTGTGAATTTTCTAGGCAATTGTTAGTACGAGTTCAAAGTGATTTTTTATATTTTACTAAACGTTTGTTGATTATCTGAGTCAAATTAATTTATTGCTGTAATTTAACTAGCACATGGGAATAATTGAAATTTTTAGAAACAAAAGCTGTTTAATTGTTTGTGCACTCGTGTTTAGCAATTAATAGACAAAGATAATTCCCCGCACTGTCTAAATCGCAATGAGATGTTACTGGCGACTTTTCTTTCTAATAGAACTATTTTCACTCGTGCTAACCCGCTTCGGTCCGTGATCATTAAATAATCCAGGCGTGCACGTTGTAAGCACCGGAGGGCGGTGAACCCTTTGGCCACCACATCTAGCAACCATTTCCTTTGTCGCTTTCTTAGAAGCCGAAACTGAGAAGTTAACACTTGGCACTTGGGTTCAAATCCGCTATCCTCAACGCTGAGATGCATCTTCCGAAGGGCACTGTGCTCATATGTACGGAAGTGTGTAACCCAATGCTGTAATAGCAGATGATGACACTGCGCATCTCGTCAAGGTCAAAGTTGATCACTTCTATCAAGCGGCGTTTTTAGCTACGACACTTCTTTGCATAAAAATGTTCAATTTTAAAACAAACCTCGTCACCGTGCGTTTACCTACAGCCTCTGCGACACCATTAAAGAGCTGATGTGACACCCCCCAGGGAAATATTATGAAATATTAATGACTATTTCACTCATGAGACGTCATGCTAAAATCGACCAATGAAACCAAAGAAAATTTTGAATTTTGTCCAATCACAGCCGGATTACGGAGTGAAATTGTCAAAAAAAAAAATCAAATTTATCACGCGACGTGCATTTGTCTTCAGGTTAGTGTAGCCAGCTCTATACCTCCACTACATAATTCCTAAATACACATCACTGACCATTTTACTAGAGGCTCTGGGGAACTATTGATAGCAACAAGAGTGTGGACAATCGACAATCATAACACAAAATGGAGGGTTCTTCAAAGCGTTTTGGTGATGCATCAAATGTGCAAATTGATTTTACCATTAGGAATTCCAAACCACAGAATATAAAGAAAAATAGGGACACTGTATTTTCCCCCTCCTCTTTCTCTCTGTCTCTTAGTTGGTATTAGAAAATCGATAATAGTCGACTTTTGTTCATTTTAGTCTCACGGTTTCTGAATAGAATAGATATTTATAAGTATAACATTTTATACAAGTTTTAATATTCTAAAAGCGAATTTCCAATATACATCGCTTATATTTTATTATGTTCATGATAGTCCTAAACCTGTAATTTTCTCCTCTTTATTGGCATTTCTGATAATCGACACTCTTCTATCGCAAGTGAAATGGCAATTATAACAATTTTGTACCCCAAATTTAGAGGAATTATATTTTATTCATGAAACAGTCAGGGTAAGAGCTCACTACGTTCGTGAATTTGTCGGTAATCGCAGACCCTCTCGTGATAATGTTGCTGCAGAACTCGCATCTCGGTGAGGTGACACCATTATCAGTGGTGAACTGCTAACCTTTCACCGCCACCCACACCATGCAGAGTGGGCGAGGAAGTAAATATTGCAACTGCATATCCAGTAGCTCGCTTCCTTCTCTTATTTAATATGATCTACAGAAGTAAAAATACTCAACAGGTCATACTAAACCTTGATTTTCACATTTCAGTATCCGTGATAAGATGTCACTGAGAAAACAGAGAACATTGGTCAAAGCTTCTCCTGTAAAGTTAAATCCGCGGTTCCACAAGAAGTGGAAATTGTTATATAGTGGAAAAAATGTTTACGTCACTCTTAACTCTTTAATATTTTTATTAGAATCTTTTTATAGTTTGGTTAATTGTTTTCATTTCCTCCATTTTGTCTCATTGATGTTTTAAGACATTGTTGTTTTACATTTTATTTTATGTTTATTAAAAAATAGAAACTAGATACTCGCAGAAAGAAGCCCAGTTAGATAGTGAGTAAATTTGCTTAATTATTATTTTAAAATATTCGATATATAATGAGGCTAAAACACTTACTAACGAAACACAGTATATTAATAAATATAAAGGTTAACTTTTGGGAAACGCAGCTGTCTAATCGACTGTATTCGTTTCATTAGCACTTTGTTAGTTCAACAGGTGCTAGGCACCTTTCGGTATTGAGAAAAATCAAAAATTTTACTGTATTCCTGAGACAGTTCAAGCACACAGTTGTCTCCTGCAGTTCTCTTTTATTGTTTTTCTTGTTTTTTGCAGCAGTTCTCAATATCGGATCCAGGTCTGCGTCGTTTCCAGGGAGGTTTACCACCTTCACTCTGTTTTTTTTTTAAAGAATGCGTTTGAATGACATAATAATTGATCAACGCTACCTATATTGCAATTTAATACAACTTCAAAACCCTGTCATCTTGAAATATGCAACTGGAGGATCGCCAAATTGTGAGCATCAATTCATTTTCGAAGATTAACAGTTGAGTTCAAGTGTTACAACAAAGAGCACTCGGTGAAACGAATTCACTGTTGAAACAAGTGAGAGAAATATCTCCACAGACTGATGAGCGTGTTTAACTCCAGGGCTGAAACTCAAATACCGAAAGTTCCTTTTTCATGTGAGAAAGTTTATCATTCATGACAGCTACAAGCGCCAAACTGCTTTGATCTTGCAGTAGCTCTTGAAATATGCCAACATCCCGCCTCAATGATGGTTTGATGGGGAGTGAGGTATTTCTAATAAAAGGGGATAACAACATATAATGAAATAAATGGAAAATATACAGTAGGAAAAATTATTTTTGAAATATATAAATAAACTAAACAGAAAAGAAAACAGGGCAAAAGTACATAACTTAACTCCCAAAAATATTGTGACTTATGTTCCCTTACCGACTTCTCGACTGTCTGTCTCTTGCTATCTGAGCTGTCTCGCTATGGTTAAAAATGTACCTACTCCCTCCTTCTCCTTCCTATCTGGCACTGTAACAAACGGGGCCGATAGATATCTCTTCGCAGTACTGCGAAAGTGTTTAATTCTTTCACTCACTCTGTACCACACTTTTGTAGAATAGGGTCCTCCTCTGCTTTTAGTATAAGGTAAAATCATTCAATAAGTAACTTTATTTTTTATGGCTTAAAAGCAAATAGCAACAGCCACAATGTTGTGGGGGTGGTGGATAAAAGCAGCATGTTGCCAACCCTGAAACAGTTAAGCACCCATTACTTCGGCAGTAGTTAATGGGGAGGTTCTACTACAAAGTGTAGTGGTTATGAAATGCGTGCAGTATACGCAACTGCTCAGTGGCGTGTTTTGGGGCAATCATTGCTTGTCTCACAGAAACACAATGAATTCTCAATAAAACTGAAACGCTCCTGAATGACAACGCTCGTCCACACTGCTGTGAAAAGAAATTCAATATAGGACTATTCACATTCCAATTTTAAAACAGACTTTGTACAAACATCGTAGCGCCAGTTTTCCATACATTGTCTGTCAGGTTCACTACGATTTGCATTCTCGCTGAACTCCGAATGACTGACTCTTAAGTTCGGTGTAAATCACACAGAAAATGCGGAAAAGTGACATGGAATATTCCACACAGTTGCTTTTGGAGGTTGCGATACTTTCACTTCATCAGCGAGGTGCGGGACAAGATCTGCTCAGTATGTTCCAATTTAAACCTTCTGATCAAATCTTAAAGTACTTTGAGATGATAGTACAATCAACTTTGCAGCTTGAAGCGACAAAACTCTCTGACAGTCCCACAATATGTGAACATTGGCGTTTTGGGAACATTTTCACCAGGTATCTTCCAGTCATGAGTTTGGATGTTGAATGATGGATGCACCCAGCGTTCATTGCCAGTAACAATGCGTTCAATGAGCATATCTCCCTACATTGTAGCTTTTTAAAAAATATTCGGACTGAATTAATTCATTGTTGCTTATAAATACCAGTGAACAAATGTGGCACGGATTCTTCGGTGAGGCAACAATAGTTTCCTCCGATGTCCAACCTGACTGTAAAAACGGCATTGTTGGAAGTTGTCACGCGATTTCTTTTGAATATCTGGGTACTTACTGTTAGAAAGAGTATGACAGCAGTAGTCATGATGCTGATTGCAGGCGCTTGGGTGCAGACAACATGCCTATCTATTGCACTAACTTAATATCTGGAGATCGGTTGTCAGATATAAAAAAAATTTACTTTTTGATATGATATAAGACTAGATCAATTGCTGTACAGAGGATGGTGAGGCGTGCATATTAACTTGCAAAAAAAAAAAAAAAATTATAATAACACCGCTTCGTTTTCAGGCCCTGAAGTAGAAAAGCATTCGTTCAGATGTCGCCCACTCAGTACACCTGGAAATGTCACTACAACACTAACTTTGTGGGATGCTCTGGAAAGGTCACCAGTCACTGTACACCCATGAAGACTACAGGTATTTGTGAAAATGAGAGAAAAACACAAAATCGTGTTACAGTTCGTTAGTGCTCATATTTTGCAACTGTTTCAAAACAAAGTGTTACGAAACCTACGCTTATGGGGTGCGGTCGAAGGTTTCCAGCTTGATATCTGATAGGAGTGTGAACACTGCGCCTCTAGAATGCTTTGCAGTAACGTTTATCTCGAACACGCTATTCCGTTTAGATATAACACCTAACAACGTGATGACGATGCAACAGAGCGTTCTGGACCCTGTCATGCGGTCACTCCAGAAACAAAACAGTATAAAGATTCGAACTATTGATTTCAAGGTGCATAAATGGCACTATTTCAAGAGTCCCCCCATTAGGAAAAATTTAACTGTCAAATTTGTACGATTCGTGCAAATTTTCAACAAGGAAAAAATTTGCACATTCCTAAATGTAATTTCTAATGGTATGAAAATGTCCTTTAAGCCCTCGATCTTTAAAGGGTCAGATTGAATGTTCAGAAACACCCGAGCCAGATATCCAGTCTCGATGAAGCTTCTAACAGGATTCACTTCCATCACATTACGCTAACACCAGGAATTGGCACGTTTTCTGATACGCATTAGATATTAATAGTAATTTAAAAATTACTACCTACTCTCAAAGTACAGTGATAATTTGAAAAGTTCCCGGAATGACCCACAGATTGCAGCGACAGTTGTGAAGCAGTTTTGTTATCAAACTCTGTCATCTCCTTTGGGAACAATTGTTCAACAATTGTCAAGACGCGTAATAGCTCTAACTGTTTGTTGCAATGCGGACGTATGTACGGGAAAAATGAGAAATATCGACATCGTACATGTAGAGAATGCAACAGAAATGACAAATACTCTTGGGGACTTTGAACCATCCTTTTCAACCGTTCCCAAGTGGATAAGCAGTTTAAACGCGGCTGTGAAAGTTTGGGAGATGACCCACAAAATCCATCACGACATCAGAAATTATTGATACAGTGCACGACATGGTTCTGCAGGATTAAAGGAATCAGAGATTTCTGAGGCTCTGGACATTTCCGGGTAAGCGTATTTTACAATTTGAGGGAAGAATTGTTCTTGAAAAAAAATTATCTGCAAGACTCCTGTTGACTGAGATCAAAAGCGAATTGGAGTGCAAATTTCTCAACAAAGTTTGGCCCGTTTTCAGAGAGATCTCCTGTCGATTTGTGACCAATAACGAAACTGGTGCACCTGAAGCAAACAAAACAATGGAAAGCTTCTTCACGATTCTTCACCGCAAGCTGTGAAATGAGCCGGGAAGATCTTGGCGTCGTTTATTTGAGGTGCCAAGGGTGTAGTGCTAATCGATTATCTACCCACAGTCACTGGAGCGTATTATGCTAATTTATGGATAAAAGGCCGGGTTTATGAAAGAAGAAAGTCATCTTGTTCGTCCTGGTACATGTGTCGTTGCATTAGTGAAAATCAATAAATTGCGGTACAATTTGCTACCACATCCGCCTTATTTCCCTGGCTTGGCTCCAATAGACCTTCATCTGTTCGCTAGAGAAAATAACTTGGTGGAAAGAAAATTTCGTGAAGGGATAAAGGCTTTGGAGCATCGCTGGACAAAGTGTATTAGCATTCAACGGGAGACAATGCTGAAAAATAAAAATACTTACAAGACTTTATGCCGTCTTTTTATGATTCATTCTGAGAAGCTTTCAAATGACTGTCCATTTCACCCTTAAACTCTATACGTCTAGTCGCTGTTTTATGCAAAATGTTCTTTAACAGGGTGCCAAATCAGACCAGGACAAGGTTGTGATGCACGAGTTTTCACTTTCGGGAGACAAACAGTTGTGCAATATTTTCTCTAATGAGGAAGCTTGTCACCATCATTTGCATCCCCCCCCTCTTCTCTCTTGACTTTCGTTGGGTGTTAGGCGGTTTATTTATCTCCCATTCAAATCAGGGCGTGAAACAGCCGATAAATTATGCTCAGAGGCCTCTTCTTTTAGGCTTGAGGCTCTTTATCTTGCCGTAAATGTACGACACGGGACCCACGGCTTTACTTCCTTTCCGAAGGAAGCCATTACTTGAGATTTTACGCGGAAAAAAAGCAACAACCCTGGCAGGGATTGAACCTACCATCTTGAGTCTACAAGGCAAGTACCAGTAGATCAGTATACCACCCGGACCGAATTCGTCCGGTGTGTCGCCTAGGAAGATACAAACTAAACACCGGCGTTTTGTTACTGGATCATGTTGAAAGTCGCGATCTTCTGCGCTTTACTGAGGTTGTGGCTCATCGATCGAGAGGCAAATTTCTTGACCCTTAAATAAAAATGTACAATGCGATCTTCTGCGCTTTACTGAGGTTGTGGCTCATCGATCGAGAGGCAAATTTCTTGACCCTTAAATAAAAATGTACAATGCGATCTTCTGCGCTTTACTGAGGTTGTGGCTCATCGATCGAGAGGCAAATTTCTTGACCCTTAAATAAAAATGTACAATGCTAGAGACACTAGTAAGCGATACCTCTAAATCCTTAAAGGGCACTAGAGGATCTTGTTGCAACGGCGATACCTTGTGCTTCTCTCCTCGCCACCCTGTTTATTCGTAATTGCGGCGAAGTGCAAGTCTCTCTCAAGACACTACGCGACACAAGTTGGGGCTGGCACAAGGTGTAAACAGTTTATGACGAATGCTTGCTGATCCGTCGGGGCACGCTTCGAGTTCCCCACTTGTTTGGGCAAGACCAGTTCTATTTATTTCTTTTGCACAAAGTTAATCTAAACGAAATACAGAGAGTGTCAAAAATGTATACACACTTCAAGCAAAGAAAAAACTGTGTTAACATAACAAAACTAATTCACACAAACAGAAAATGATGAGTTGTAATCATCTTAGACTTTTACAGATACAACAGTTGCTCAAAATGCCCACCATCGGCGTCGATACACTTTTGAGTACGTTGAACTGCTGATTGAGCAACGTTTGCGAAAGTGTCCTCAGCGATTGCAGCATATGGCCATCTTCATTTGATGCATGCAAAAGTCTTGGGATGAAATCTTTCAACTTTGCTGTTTTAATAATGCGACGTACGCTGGTTCTGCTAATTTCAGTCTCATGGGCACTTTGCTTTGTATGTTTCTGCGGTGAGTGCTCAAAAGCCATAGCCGAAGACGCGGGGCTTGTTGCTGTGCGAGGTCTCCCAGATCTGCCCTTGTGAACATCGCATACGGTACCATGAGTCTCAAATTTGTCTTGAATGCGTGCAATTGTTACAACCGCCAACGAATCTGGGGCACCTTTCTTGCACTGACCTTTGCACCTTTGCATAAGCAAATGTTGCTGAAGGATTTTGTTAACCTCGTCACTCCGAACTTTCTCCTCGACAAAGGAAATGTTTTCTCTCGAGTGGGTTATTCAAGTCTGTTTCTGCCCAAAACGAAATATTTTAGCACTTCTTCATTGCGAAATATTAAAGGAAAGCTTCCCCATACACACCGTCGAGGCATTCTTTAATATACTGAATGAAAATGTTACTTCAACACATTGACTTACATGAGCTTCTCAAGCAAAGGAAATGAAACGCAGTGCTTACGCTCCTGAAACATGTAAACATCAGACAGCGTGTGTTAATCCGCAAACTTATGGACAGCGATTATCCCGACAGAAGACTTTGCAGAATTGGAAGAATAAGCTCCTGTCTATGCTGAAAGTCATCACCAGTCTTCAAAGTAATGTCGTTCCCCATAATGTAGTGGTGGAAAAAGTTATTACATCACCCTTAACTCTTTAAGATTTGTTTTGATTCTTTTGATTGTTTTATTTGTGCCATTTTCTTCTATAAATATGTTAAGACATTATTATTGTTATACATTTTATTTAGTATACATGTTAAATTAAAAAACAAACAAAGTAATACATATCTGGATTTGAATAAATTTACTTATTTGTTATTATTGAAACAATTGACATATAATGCGCTAAAATACTCATTAGCGATACAAAGTATATTAATAAATATAATGTCAACTTTTGTAAAACCCAGCTGCCTATTTTAGTATTTTGGTCACATTTCCCTTTCTCCTGTATTTCTTTAGTGCTCTTAAAGTGGTAAACTGGTGAAAACTTGTTCTAGTGCTTAGACCGATTGAGGAATAAGCAAGAATGGCTCTTTTCTTCCTCGGCGTCAATTCCATTCCCTTGCCATCTTGTCATCACAATGTCTCAACTAGAAAGTATTCTATATTGCATTTCAGCAATGCAAACTGGGAAACTGACAACGATAGCTTAGTAAAACTGCACATAGAAGTTCAAAAATGGAGGTAAGAATACGCAAACAACAAATGAGCAACAATGGATACCTAAGTTTTAAATGAATCTTTGTCAACATCTTTATTGTGAATAGGAAAATGTTCCACCACTGTGCTGTTTCCTTTCGACATAAGCCTAATTATTTTATTTCGGCGCTTGAGCACTGTGTCCTGTACAAGGGCGGTATTTTCACTTGCCATGATGATTCGTGGAAGTCACTGGTGGTCAGGTGACATTCTCCATCACAACTTTTGAGTGCTGTTTACATGAAAGCATATCATAACAGTCAAATGTTTTATATTATTATTTCAGCAATGTTTATAACTTTTTATGTATTTTGTACTGCCTCAAAAGAATCTTTGAAAACCAATTTAAAACCTTATCTTGTTATTTCTAAAGTAAACATATTTATAATGCAGAAGAGGAATTAAAACTATTCTTACATTTTGGAGAAGGAACTGAAAACTGTAAGCCACAACCGCCGTTCTTTAGAGGTGCACAATCAGGGTTGTACGGAGCATGGGGAGTAATTTCAAAACTGTCTTGAAAAATGTTTATAAACACGAGTCCGATGAAAGTTGCATAACTCACATGCATTTTGTGTTATTTTGAAATGAAGGAATGTTCTGATATTGAACAGAGTGCGTGTTCGATTTTGTTTATGTGTTGCACGTGTGCGGCTGGGCTAAATCTGTTGCCATGAGGCCGGGACTTAGATCAATATCTCACAAGTCCGGGTGAGCAGAACTGCACCACCGTGAGAGCAAGCCGTTACTACGGCAACCGGGCACAACAATCCGCAGCTGCCCCGGCATTACGGGGTTCACTCACAAATACGTTTCACGTGGTTGTCATAGAAACATCTACGTATTAGAAAACTGGAACGAGACTTAGTTGCCATAGCAATTTCATTAGTAAAGAACTTCGTCATAGTAAGTTATAGGTAAGTTCATATTTTCGAAGTGTTCACAGTCCCCAATAACACTGGTACACGTTTCTTACGTAAAAATAAAATAAACTTCCTTACGATTTGGTTTATTATTTTCCATGGCGTTTCTACCAGGTTTATAAAGCAAGGAGGGGAAAATGTCTTGGATTTTTATTACTTTTTAAGTTTTCCGCGGAATATAAAGATTAAGATGTACACTTAGCGAGGTCTTATTACTTATTGTGTTGCAAATAAATGTCCTGACATGACATCCGGTCACTTTAACTTCTATTTGTTATATTTTAAACGGAAACACCGCCGAAGCGTTCAGCCATGGACTTGCGAGCAGGTCTGAGGGTCGAGTGATGCCAGAACCGCCCTCCCTGACTGGTTTCCTTAGTCCTCATAAAGGGCAAATACCGGAGAAGTACCCAAACTTAGGCCTGGAATGTTTCCCCTCCTTAAAAAAGTTCTTTCCAAGTTTATCATTTTACCTGATGTAACATCAGTGTCCAGATGTCTTGTTATTGAATACGAGCGCTAAACACTATTTAGAAATAGTCCGTCATGCAGGAGCTGCAGAAACTAACTAAGAAACGCGGCAAGTAAAATAACTTTAAAAAAAACACAAATTCTAAATTACTGTCTTATTAATTAATGAAATAAGTTATGGCATTACTGTGTGGTATTAGCATGGCAAACTCTAAAGCTAACTAAACTATGATACATTACTTAAATAGGTTGGTTGGGTTGTTTTCAAAATCACTTAAAAATAAATAAACATGTGAGTGAACTTTTTAAAAGTAAGGGGTACAAATTAGAATTCTTGCAATCTATAAGCATTACCAAAAAGAAACCATTAATAATAATAATAATAATAATAATAATTCATTATTATTATTATTATTATTGTTGTTGTTGTTAAACATCAAAATTAATGGTATACTATTAATTGAATGAAATATTAGACCGCTGATAGACAAAGTTACACTGTGTGGGCATTTTTAAACATTTTTAAATGTAACCATGTTTATGATATCATCTTTACATTCAGAGAAAAATAACAGAAATTTTCGAGTTACATTGTGTATTTAAGATGATGTTCATATGTTTCAATAAAACAAAAACATGTTACTATTTAAAAACAATTGCAGTGTACTAAGTAAATAAAAACAATCGAAAGTTACATGGATTTTCAGTGGCTTTGAAATTTAATTTAAATGTTATTAACATGTAACGTAAACGTTTCCTGAAGGTTATTACAGAGCGCTGTTACATACAAATATAATTCTCACACATATATTAAATTAATATTTCACATTTACTATCTTCACTATGATACTTTTGTTAAATATAAAACATATACATCGTTATAAATACAGTTTATGTACTGAGTTAATTTCTCATTTTATTTTAAAACAATTGAGAGAAATTTATACGGTAGCGCGCTTTTTAAATTTCGATTTCAGGTAAACCCTCATTCCTAAGGCCGATTTTTCTAATTTTTAGAAACTTTTTTATTTAAATGGTATATACCGAGTTTCGTTACAAAAAATAATTGGTGTCGCTAGAGTGATTTATTATTTTTGAGGTTTCAGGTAAATCCCCACTACTAATACCGTAAGTTTGTTGACTTTCGGATATTAATTTATTTCAATTATATATACCGAGTTTCGTTGAGAAAAAACGAAAATTGCGGCCGCTAGAGCGTTGACACACAAACAGTAATTATAGAAGCTTTAAAGGATAAAACACTTAAGATTAAGTCACACTTGAAATATATATATTCATTGTCATTTTCGCGGCCTAATAGGTGGAGATTTGAAGAAAAATTTAAAAAATGTTTTCATGGGTACAACTCATGCTACATTCATTCTGAATTCTCTATGAGGTGAAACAAATCATTCATATTTAAGGTTCTTCTACGCAAAAATTTAAATATGAACAAAGTTACAGCTGAATGAAACGTTCAGTCTGCTTTTTTGCAATGCTCAAATTTCAAGCATTGGCCACAATTAAATGCGCTTAACGAGAGTTAGACTGACAGGTTCCATGTTACCCTGTATTGCAACAAGCGCTCTGAAGATTTTCAGTAGTGATTGATGTTTAACGCCCGTTTTCACTACAGATGCACCACAGGCGGCGGACACTGATGACACATGAAAAGAAATGATATATTGGGAAAGGCTTTTTTAAGGAAGGAAACGTTCCAGGCATACGTTTAGGGTACTTCCCCGGCATTTGTGAGGACAGAGGAAAACCTGAAGAAACCTTAGTCAGGGAGGACGGTACTGGTGGGAATATGAATCCCAGTCCATGCCCTAAAATTTGGCCACCTTTGGCGGTGTCCAGCAAGTTGGTGTATCCGTCAGCAGTGCGTATAAAGTCACTCAGCTACTACTGTTTCTGAAATACGTAAAATCCGTGCAGGAGCTGAAACAAAATACCCAGGATGTATTTTACAATATTTGGGAGGATGAATATTTTCAAAAGGATTCAGGCATACCTCGAATGAGTACAATATTAATTACTCTTTACAACTAATAAATAACAAAAGAAACAAAAAATGCGCACTTTAAGTTCCTACTGACATCCCAGAGCAGCTGGCCTGGCCGATAGAAAAATCAATTGTCATCTGCATGTGAAATGAGGAGATCGTGTAAAGGTCAGACAAAAGAAGAAATACAAGTCATTTCTAATTGCTGGAAATTGTAAAAAGAGGCAGCAATGGTCCCTTAAATTGTGTCGCCGATGCAAATATTTTCATGAACCTGGCCGAGGCAGGTGGTAAGGCAGCCCAAAAAAGATTGACGGTCCACTTTCCTCTGCTACATGAGATGGAAGTAAAATAAACAGGTACACTTTCTGAGGAATGAATTCAAGTTATATATAACCAAACACATATTAGTGAGAATATTACAGTTTTCTCAGAAATGTTTGTTTCCGGAAGACAGTACGGCGTTTTTCTATGAGCGAGTCGCCACTTTGCCGCGCCATGAAAGGAGTAGCAAGCCTGCTTTCTTACTTGTTGACCTTGATGACTGTCGCGCAGTCGTAGTGCAGCTGCTCCCGGGTGTGTGTTGTGTTGTTGGTTTCTTAATTCGGAGTATACATAAAGTGTAAGCCTCGTGTGTTTATGTACGAATCATATGTGCTGAGAGGTGAAGAAATCATAGCGCCATTTTTTTAGCAAACGCTTGATTCTTTTACATATGTGAGTACCATACTAACCCCTTTTTCAGAGAATTAACCGACATGGAACGTGATTATGTATTTTTTCAACAGGATTCTGGCACTGCTCACACTGAGAATAAGTCTATGAGAGCAATTCAAAATGTATTTCCACATGACAATGTTATTTGTGGCCTCCTCGGTCCCCGATTTAACAGACTGCGTTTATTATCTCTGGGGTGAATTAAAAAATACTGTGCACAAGACGAACCCGCACACTATACAAGAACTCAAAGATAATATTTGTCAGAAAATTGTCCAGATTTCTCAAAATGAACTATTACGAGCGATTAATAATTTCCTAAAGAGATACCAAAAATATAGAGAATGAAGACAAGAAGTTTCAACACCTCCTTTGATAATTTGGTATGTAATCAGCCCCTTAAATTGGTTTGTGTATTGTTGTATTGTCGGTTCGTTTCATTGTTTTACCCTCCCTCTAATAATGAGACCCAGTTGGCAGGCCAACCAGCTACATAGCGGCGCGTTCGCCCGAAAGCAAAACACTCCGGGTAAAACAAAACTGATCGCACTGTAGCTCCATAAGAGATCATGGCGGCCTTCAGAAATAATAGCGATGTTCAGGTCGAACAAGGTACTTCCGACTTCGATGACAAACACGTGTATATAAAAGAAGCAAAAAGGGTAAGGAAAGTAGATGAATGAAAGAAAACGATTATCAACATTACAACGTAAGTCATAAAGTAACAAATAAGAGAACTGATTTGAAAAATATTTTTATTTCTCAACATAATCTCCGTCTATTTTGAGTCACTTTACAAAACCCTGAAATCCAGCAGCGTTAATTTATTTGTTTGTTTATTTTTGGTTAATTGTCGGAACCGCGCGATGAGCTCCCTTTCAACAGCATCATTGTCGGGAAAATAATCACCCGAAAAATGATGTTTAATAGGACCGAACAAATGAAAGTCGCAGCGTCTCGTTTGTCTTATTGGCACATTATCATGCAACAGCAACACACTTTTGGTGTAGCTCACGAGGATGGCATTTATAGTTTGTCCTTGAGGCTGGAATGAGGTATGATCTGAGCGGAGGCGATGCAAGATATTTCCACTTTGTATCGGGCTGGCAATGGTGAACCAAAGACTCATCTCCTTCAGGTAGTAGCGAATGAGACGCTGTAACGCCAGACCATTCTTTGCGTAGTCAGCATGCACCCACAGTACCCAGCCTTTGTGAAAACCCGACCTTCATTATTTTAAGATAGGCCATGTCGTGTGAACAACCAGTAGTGGCGACTATAGTGTCTATATTATCTTCCGTCAGTTCGGAATAAGTCTTCAACTTGTTGCAAATTCACCTCTGTGTCAATTTCCGTTTATATTCGCCTATGATTCCGTATCTTTAGCACACAAAAATCGCACAACACAGCGCTGCTCGAGGGCTGTACATTCACTCAGTGGCGCCACCATCTTGCAATTGCTGTTTTGCTATTGTAAACATCGATTGTCTCGTGTCAAATGTGACCAATGCTGTCATCTAGTGGCATTAGCCTCAGGTGCATCAATCAAACATGTGATACCCCATATAAATTTGTAACTTAATGACAGCCTTGTATGATGATCAATCAATTGAAAATGGGTCATTCTCTATAACTTAAGATATTTGTGTCATTGTAACATTAACAAGTTCCTTCACAAATTTTTCTATAACGCAGTTTTTTTTACTTCATTAAAATCCTACAGATTTCTGTCTCCTACATTTTTGGGTACAGATATGTTTCAAGAGATTCCACATTTCTAGAGGCTCTGGTGAGTGTGAGTGTGAGTGTCATCTCAAAATTCTAGTTAATAAAAGTAATTAGGAGATTTGCTACAATGGTTTTAATCAGAGAATTCAAAAACTAGCATAGAAAGCTACATTCCCTCCCGAGGAACGGCCGTTTTAATGATATAAATTAAACAATAATGTTTATTTTCTTCCACAAATCCTCATATGAAAGTAATGCCTTTAAAAACAAATCAAGTAGGCACAGTGCATACACTTAAAACATGAAAAACGTGTTCTAGAACGAGACAACAACATCGCTACGGTCGTCGTTTAGGCAGTCTTGTGCGCGGGAGGTCCTATATTCGATTCCCACCATGACCATCCTCCTTGACTTGAGTTTTTCCATGATTTTCACTTGCTGGGAGGTACTCTAAACTTAGGCCTGGAACGCTTCTTACCTTTAAAACAATCATTTCATCGCATGTATCATCAGCGTTCATCGCCTCGGTAGTTAAAACGGGCCATTTAAAGAAAAACTAGAAAACGGGTAGGGCGATCCACAAAAACTTAAAAAAGTTGATCCCCGCTGGAAAATCGCTGTTCTAGAGGATTGGAACGTCATCGCCACTTTGCACGAAGATGTCGTGACTGCATGCAATAAACACTAAAGGACACTGTATGTGTGGGGCCGTGGTTCAAATCTCGCTAGCAGCAACAGGTTCTGTCCTATATTTCTTAGCATAATCCTCAGAGTTGAGCGCTTCTTTCGTGTAAAACCAGAGAAGGCAAGTAAACAGATCAATTATCTCCTTACAAATCTACTTGCTCGTTTCAGCGATTTTCTAGTTTATTTGTCCCATTTGTTTATTTGAATTTTTTTCTTGCTAGTCATTTCTTTGTGTTGGATAACAGAAATAATGCGAGGGGCCAAATAATAATAATAAATATATTTTACCTGGCAATCTTAAGACCATAAGATTCTATTTTCCACTTCACCAATACTATTACGATATAGCATAAATACACAAATACAATTTATTTTGAGGCTTGCACAAGGTATGATCCATAAGTTTCCGACCTAACAGTGAGATTATACTATCTGATACATGTTTCAGAAGTGTAAACACTGCATTTCCTTTCCATTCATTTTCCTGAAGAGCATCATTTAATCAGGCGTTTTGCATAACACAGCCTGATGTTCAAAAGTGAAACTTAAAGAAGTAACTTTACCCATTGACTGAAGCCACGCCTTGATGATGACTATGGGGCAGCTTTCGCTTCATGTTCCACTGTGAAAATTATTTCTTTTGGACAGAGAGAGCCGTGAAGATGACTCGCGTGAAGTTAGGTGGGGGATGTGTTGACACATTTTCCTTGTTCAGGAGGAAATTCTGAATAAAGATAAACATAAAGATAAAGCTTCAAGGTTGGGGCTTACGGTGTTTCGCATTTTTCATCAACATTTACATACTATAAGGACAGTGTAAGGTTCTTTCAGTAGTTCAAATGCAAGTGCGCGTGGAATGTTGTCAGAGGCGATTGATGTTTTGCCGGGAGGTCAGTAGTAGAATTAATCGTTAAGGAAGAGATACTATGTTCCTCTATTATGACTCTTTCAAAAAAAGAATCAAAGCAATGGCGGAAGAAGGGTGAAAGGCCAATGTCACACAGTCGACGAAGATGACCATTGCAACAACTTTTAGAACCGCGAGAAAATGATGACAGTCTTCAAGGGAAGGAACACAGCCTTACTATGCTGAGTTACTGCATAAATTGCAAAGTGTCATCGCGTTCACCCTGCTGTGAGCACACATGGCTTCCACAGTAAGCCCAGGTCTTGCACCCAGTGACTTTCGTGTTTTCAAAGCTAAAATCTGACCTTCGAGTGCTACGAGTTGAAGAGCGCTGTTTACCATCATTTTGCAGACAAAGCTTTGGATTGCTGTTTTTATGAGGAAAGCCATTCGACTGAAGGGAGATTACGATTATGTGAAAACTGGCCACCCCTAGGGAAAGCATGGGTTGAAATTGTTGATTCATTGGTGTTGCCATGGTAGCACGTTTGTTATTTCATTTTCCTGCATGTCAGGTTTAAGTATGCAAAGTGTAAACGTTCTTGGAAGTGCAATGAGATTCAGAGAGAGCATTTTCTTGTACGATTTCAAATGTGACTTAAATGAAAGGCAGTCACTTGAGCGCTTGAGGGGGAAGGGTTTCGGGGATTCTTCTCCTTCACGTGCTACTGTGTTCCGCTGGGTTGGGAATTAAAGAGAGGGCGGCAACCTTTTAAAGATGAAGAGAAGAGTGGCAGACCAACAACAGTAGTGACTGAGAAGAACATCGGCTCTGCGGAAACAATGACCAAGGAAGATCCAAGACTAACCTGCAAGGATATCGAGCTGGCATTAGCAATTAGTTCGCCGACTATTTCAACCATCCCTCATGAACAATCTTCGT
The DNA here is from genome assembly GCA_030762175.1 of Metallyticus violacea. Lineage (NCBI taxonomy): Eukaryota > Metazoa > Arthropoda > Insecta > Mantodea > Metallyticidae > Metallyticus > Metallyticus violacea. The sequence continues at coordinate 4,159,888 of CM060832.1, forward strand.
GTAAAAAATAATTTCAAGATGGTGCCCCATAATTTGTATGAAGCACTCCACTGTGTGGAAAGGTGCCAAGAAATGCTGCAAAGATTTAACTGTGGAAAGGTCTCGCCGTGTTCCAGATCTTGTTACGGGTGACGAAACCAGGTGTATCAGTTTGATCCAGAAACAAAACGTCAATCCTCCCATTTGGGTGTTCCTGATGACCTGTAAGGTCAAGAGGCCAAGGAGCGTGGGAAAGAAAATGGTTGCCTCTTTCTTCTCTACGTGTAGTCGGGTAACAACCATTGTGTACAAAAATCAGAGAACTGAGAAACGTACACAGAAGTTTGTCTTCTGAAAGTGTTTCAAAAAATTCAGAACGGCGTTCAAAGACAGGACTAAGGGACATTTGCTGCACCATGGCAGTGTATCAGCTGTCACCGCTAATGTAATTGATTTTTTATGGACGCTCTTTAACAGCTCAGGTCATCAGCGTCCCATTCAACTCAGGGCGTGAAACGGCCGACAAATTTTGCTCAGAGGCCTCTCTTTCAGGCTTGAGGTTCTTTTTCGTGCCGTAAATGTACGACACGGGACCCACGGCTTTACTTCCCTTCCGAAGGAAGCCATACTTAGGATTTTTACGCCCGAAAAAATCCATCGGTCCTGGCCGGGTTCGAACCCGCGATCTTGGGTGTAGGAGGCAAGTATGGTAACCACTACACCACCAGGACCGACACCGCTAATGTAACAATGGAGTTTCTGCAAGGAACTAAGACAAAACTAATGACCCATTCTGTAATCCTCATCTGGTACAATGCGATTTCTTGCTGTTCCCTACTGTGAAAGTCACTGATTTTCTTGTCCCGAAGAAGCGGGTGCATCATACGAGTGCCGAAAACTGAATGGTATGGAAGTTTGCAGAGGATGGAACGCTGCATACAGTGCTAGGGGGAATACTTTGAGAAACTGGGATAAACAAAACGTTTCTATGAGTATTTGTTGTCTCAATACTTACGTAGTGACCCTCGTACCTGTGTTTTTATTCGATCATCGACTAACCAAGTTCAGACCGCTGTAATACGTACATATCAAATAAATAAAAATAATAAAGGCTACTTGAAAATTGGTTTAACTGCTTTAAAAACAAATAAAAGTAATAACACATAGATAAATAATATAATTTAAACTGAACAACCGGCATAAACATTCCAGAATTATCACATCGGCAACAAAAGTTTATATTTGTGGATCGTGAAGCGCTTTGACAAACACTGCACAAGGCTAATAAGGTCAAAAAGAAAGTAGTCCGGGTCACAATAAAAACTTTGGCTCCGACTTAAAGCGGACATGAAAGCAAAACGGTGCTGACAAAAGTCTTCTTTGTCGGCGGAAAAGTAACTGCCAACTTAAGAGACGGTGGATATAATACTCGGCTCTTCCTGTGCTGCGTGTATTTTTTGTTTAAAAAAAAAAAAAAAAAACACTGTATTGCAACTGATCACAAAGCCTCAGTTCCAGACGGAAATAGTTTTTTTCTTCTTCTTCTTTTCCTCGCGGAACAAACTAATATCCGCTATGGAGGGAGGCAGACCTTGTGCTCGATATTCAGGCAGCTTTACATATGGTTTTAAAGATGTCACGATGTTCTGAATAATAAATACGAGAGGCATTGAAAATGTTTGCGACCAGTCTATGCATTGTTGCACAATAATATCTACGTAAATAGATATTATTGCGCAGCTGGCAACAATGAACCTTGAACTGTACAGAAGTACAAGTTTAAACGGGTGGCGTCACACAGAGATCTGGTGCCTGCGTTCCATTATGAACAAGCGACGGGCGGCGTCACACAATTTCACTGCGTTCCAAGAATGCCGATTTCCGTACAAAAGAACGTTCCCATGCAGTTGAAGATGCGGAGTTTCTTTCAAGGGTGAACAAACTTGCCTACACCATTTCATTCTGAGAGCAAACCCAAGGGAAATCCCCAACAACAAAAAATTAAATGTTGGTTGCTTCTGCTGTGGTCATTTCATATTCAACTAATTGCTTACCAGCATGTTGTACCTTCATCACAAGTTTAACTGAGCAACACTACAGGGATGTCCTGAAAACTCTTGCCGCATAGCGAGTGTTGTGAAGTATGTCTCTCATCCTCCTATAGTCCTATGCAACTTTTCCTGGCAGAAACGCCGGGGATACTTTGAGAAATATCATCAAATACATGAGCAGTTGTCCAATCATTTTTTATTGAACAGACTCGAGGAACTCAACTCTAATTCTCCTTTATAGATTTTTACCTCCATATTTATAAAAAATTAAGTTTTCGTTATATGGTGTGTTCATAATGTCTCTGGTGGATTTTCTTCATAACATTTTCATTTATTTGCAATTAGTTTAACACGGGCGCCTGTAAGTAATTCATCAACTAGAGAAATGAGCATTCAGCCAAAGATTCAGTGGCATCTTGCTGGAAAAAGGATATAAATGTTCCAACTTGCCAAGATTATATTAACAGTAGCCTCTTGAAAATAGAATGGCCCACACAATACATTCATTTTTGGACTAGCCCTTTCTCTTTGACAAATCACCGAACATTGCGTCTAAACAAGTGAAAAGTGAACTCCTCCGAGATAAACATAAACAATACGATCTACGATCTTTGTGCTCTACCTTCATTTTTTGAATAAACAAAAGCATGGCATTGCTATAGAATCGACTGCTAGAAACTTTATGAACACTGTGTATTTTTTCTACAAATTGCAAGGGTGTGAGAGCTAAAAGATTTCAGCCGTATCTTACTCATGATAATTGCTAAGGCTACCTTATCTATCCTCACTGCAAAGCATTATTAACCTTCACTATGCGGTAACCCGGGACAGAACGGAATGACTCGGGTAGCAGATAAATAATTAACGCATCCCTGTTTGGGATTCGGAGAACGACATATTGGCCAATATCAGATTCGTTTCTGTAATGCATGTTTACATATCTGTCCTGCACATCTTTCATTGCCCCAGTCTTCTTCGATTTCTTCCTACCGTAGTTTTCATTGACAGATCTGCAAGGTCGTATCACTTCTTCTATCGTAAAATGTGCATTTTAAAACCTTTCTACGTTCTCGGCCATGGTCTTTTCCGTCTCTGCTTGCTTGATTCTTTACAAACTCAAATCTGAAATCTCTTGCACTTTTGGATATTTCATTTCCACAGTCATGTATTATTTTCTTTAATATTAGTTACCAATTATCATTTCTATGTCTGAAAACAAATTAAAATAAAATTCTTGAACATTCCATCAAATAAATCCACAGATATATTTTTGCGTCTTGTTCAATTGTGTCTTTTATCACATGTTTCCAAGTCCTTTTGCCATTACAATAGTTTGTTTACATTTTGTCTAATTTTTTTAAATAGTGTTTAAGTGTTACTACTGAGGCATCACAGGCGGTGAACACTGGTGATACAAGAGATGAAATTATATGTTGCGAAAGAATTTTTAAGAGAGTAAATGTTCCACGCCTAGTTTTAGGTATAACTCCCGGTATTTATCATTTATGAGGACTGAGGAAAACCTAGAAAACCCTCACCCAGGGAGGAATCGAACCCCAGATCTCCCGCTCACGAGTCCGCGCCTTAACGACCTCGGCCATCCGGCATTAACTTGCTAATTTACATTTCTTCCTTGAAATGTTTTTATCTTGTTGAGAATTCTAAAAAAATTAAAAAAAAAAAAATGCCGAAGATGTGAGGTCAACATCCTGTTGTACTAAAACCCCACGTCTTCTCTTGTATCGTATCCCCTCCTTTTATTGACAAAAACACATTGCTTGATTTCAACATTAACATTGCCGGGATAGAACTTTGCGTAGTTTAAGCATATAAAATGAGGAGCATAGCCGTGTTTCACTGATGCTAGTACGTCATGCATACGCTAGATGGCGATTGTAAGCAGAGTGTGCAGCGAAAGGACAATGTTCGTTTGTGGTCATATAGAGAACGACGTGGATAAGATGAAAGGATTGCCAAAGATTGACTGCGTGGTTTTTGCGGAAGAAAGGCATCACAACTGCAGAAATTCGGTGTTACGTCAAGAAGCTCCTGTATAGCAGAATTTTATACGTGGGTTAGTGGCAGCGGCAGGGATATCAACATCGGCTGAGAAGTTGAACTGGAATGTCAGACAATCACGATGACTTAAAACGAGTCTTTAGTTTCACACAAGCAAAAAAGACAAAAGGGTTGAAGTCTGTCGTCATGTACTGGAAATGCATAATGAAGATCGGACATTATGGAGAAGCTGGTGACTGCTGACTAGAAGAGAAAGTCCAATCCCTGCAATGGAATTATCCTGGGAGTCCCCGGCTCAAGAAATGTCGTGATGCTGCATCTGCGGACAGGCAGATGATCACAAGTACTTGCGTTCCTCAAGAAACAGCGAGCGACCGCAAAGTTGTGCCGCACCCAACGGTTGAACAACATTCAGGCAGCTGTTCATGAGTCGTAGGGTATTCTCAAACAACGCTGTAACGGTGCTTTGGTGTCCATGAGGAGAGGTCCCGTGTTGCATGATAAATAAGGCACAAAAACCAAATAGTTACAAGATTAATGTACAGAAAGAAGTTTTGAATTATACCTGCAGTTATTGTATTACCAGACATTAATCTGGTTAATATAAAACATTGTACAGAATGTTCATTACTGAGATCAATCTCCTTTGATAGCAAGTAAATTAGCAACGGCCCCATTAAGATTTTTGTACATATTGATATGTATTTGCATAATTTTCATTAAGTATTTTTATTATTAACTCTTGAATTTTTGTTACTATCACAAGTTATTCAATTTGCCCTTTTTACACTATAAAAACTGGATTGTTTTCAACAGAAATAAACCCATATTTCGTAATATAATAAAAAAAAAACAACTTTGATGTACATTTGCAGTTGAAATGAGACATGTGATATCTATTGTATCGATTCATAAACATTTTATAGCCTTTTATGACTTTAGCTCAATTACCAGGGCTACACTTTTGAATAGACAACAGCAACATAAGCAACGCCGCACCATCGAACTAAATAAGTTTCACGTGGTTTGTGTCCTGTATCTCTCGGGAAATCACAAATTCTTATCCAACCAACTGGGGGAGTCGCAGTAAATGCCAATGTAAAATAATGTGGGTTTTCTGAGGAAACCGTCTGTAATTTACAGGCTTCAGCTTCGTAGTTGGTTAAACGTGTGCACTTTTGAAGGAATCCCCATCTAATTGACACGCAACAAATTTGTAACAGTTGCGTGCAGGGAAATCAAATTCATTATATCAACGTTCAATACCAGATCCTCCGTCAGAGATGTAGCTATTTGTACAGATGACTTGTTGCTCAGATTCATCTTCAGTCTTTATTCGGAGATAAAGTTTTTCTCGTGTTCTAAAGTTTACGCCTCAACTGATGATTTTAGCTCTTCACGGTAGAACGTTCCTTTCCACCAAAGAAATTTCTCAGTTTAGGGAGATGGAAGTCCGGTGGAGCCGAGTCAGGGGAATAAGGCGGATGTGGCAGCAAATCATACCCCAGGTCTTTAATTTTCGTCACTACGACACATACCTGAAGGTGAGCATTGTTTTGATGCAAGAAAATCTTCATTGATAAATCCGCCTTTACTCGCGAATTTTTCTCTTCAGCAGACCCAAAAGGTCAGCATAATACTCTCCAGAGACAGATAATCAGCATCTCGGAAAAGCGACGCTGATTTCACACACTTGGCCATCTTGGACCGTGGGAGTCGTGACGTTTCCTTTGTTTAGACTGCTGTCTTGTTTGAGATGGGCGGGATCTCTGAAAACGGACAAAACTCTGCTGAGAGATTCGCACTCTGATGTTTGATCCTCAGTCAGCAGTCGCGGCCCCATCTTGCGAGGAATTTCATAAAACTCTGAAATAACGTTCATCAAAAATGTCCAGAGCTTCAGCAATTACCACCCTTTAATTGGCGATCCTTCAGAACCACGTACTGCACTTATCAATAATTTCTGACGGCGTGAAGGATTTTGGCCGCCTGACGCACGGATCATCTTCCTATCTTTCACGGGTGCGTTTAAACCTCCTGGTGCACTTGGTAACTATTGAAAATGATGATGCAGAGTCCCCTAGAATGTTGTCATATCGTATGAGCTTCTGTTACATTAACAAACACTTAGATGTATTTGCCATTCTACACTGAACAAACAGCCATAACTACTACAGTTCTTAACCAATCCTTGTGGGCTATTGCTGCAATCTGAGGGTCTTTCCGAAAAATTTCAAATGACATTCGTAATTTAAATGCTTCCCCCTCTTCTTTTCTTTTTTCTTCCACACAAATAGTACTTTAGACTAAGGTTTCGAATAAAAGACAGAAAAATGTTCGCGCCGGTGCTCTTTTAAGTGTCTTTGTTAACGTGATTGCGTTAGGAGTTTCCAGTACATATAGATTCAGATGGGAAGGTTTGCGGCTAGGGTCGAACGGGGGTAAGAACATCAGCACGGTAAGCCGAAGAGTCCCGGCCTCGAACTTTTCCTATTTGACTATTATTTCAAACATTTGTATAATATACTTTTTTCTTAGTTAATGTTTCTATATCCGATTTTCACTGTATGGATAAAGCCTGCAGCAATGGAAGAAATGTTACAACAAAGTTAAGATTACCGAACAAACGTACGTGGTAGCGTGTGCAATTAAGAGTAAAGCATTAACATATAGCGTAAATTTATTGTCTGTGCTACCAACTTATATATATATATATATATATATATATATATATATATATATCTTTTTGTATGCAGAATTTAAAGTAAATGAAATGTCCTACATTCGGTTCTAAAGCGTTATTAAATTCGTCTCCCACAAATCATGGAATAGGAAATACTAATACTATATTTGTCTCGTTAATTTCCTAAGTCTTCAAAGAGAAAATTTCTTAAATATATTTCCACAATCCTTTCATTATTAAACCTAAGCTCATTTAACACACTAAAGTTATTTTATTTTAATTTAAAAATTGAAATAAGAGGTTTTATCGTTTGAAAGTAAGAAATATTATCTATGTTAATTTAAAGATGTATTAAAAATATAAGGGTGGACCATTGCGAGTTCGTTAAAAGATCCGCGCCGCCTAAAGCACGAGGTTCAATGTCACAAAACTCGGTGTGTAGGGATAGCTGTTTACTGAGAACTCAAAAATTATATTATCTACATTTTCTATAGCTTTTTAAAGAGTTCCCACACTAGATACTTCTGTAAACATTTATTGTTGTTGCTAAATCAAGAAAACAAAAAAGTGCAGCGAATAATAAAACGCTTCCCCCTTAACAAAAACGAAACAAAGCCAGTTGAATGTCTAAATTCTGTGTTCAAACTGGAGCCCTAGCTGCTTGACAGTGTGCCAGTTGATCACAAAACCACTTAAGTAATGACAGCCAGGCTTTAGGAATGTCTTCCACTCGATACTTCTGATCGTGTAAGTATTTGGGTCTTTCTCGATATACTACTGACTTCAAAAGTCGACAAATCTAGATATCTTGCTGCCCCTCATAGCGGTTCACCGTTGTGGAAAAACCTGGTCTAAGTGCCGACGAACATTCTGTCCATAGTGAGCTGGAGCTCCATCTTGTTGGAAACAGAAGTCGTATCTGGGTATCCGGGGTTGACTGAACATGAAAACAAATTTGCGATGTTGAAGCAAATATCTTATTAGCGTTTAGCGTTTCTCTAAAGAAGAAAGACTCAATGACTTGATCACCAACAATACCAGCACAAACATCAAGCCTTTGTGGATACTGCGTGTAGTTCTCCTCCATCCATTGTGGGTTAGTCTGAGCAGTATCGACAATTGTCCATCCTTTCAGGCAGAATGTGGCTTCATCTGAGAACACAATTTGTCTAAGAAACACTGCTTTGTTTTTAATGCAGTTTGCTATTGGGACCATTCTCTGAAAATTCCTGCAGAAGTTGAATTTATAAGGATATTGCTTGGCACGGATTTTCATCACGAAACTTTGACTTAACGACAAATTTGTAGTAGAAACTTTTGGATTTTCTTGTACACTGAGGAGAACATCAAATGAAGTTTCCTCATCAGTTGCATTTTTCTGGGGACTTGAGTCCTTTACGCTTCCAGTTTGAGTAAATTTCTTTACGATCCTTGTCACTGTTGTATGTTGGATACTCATCATTAAATAAATGCGCCATCTCTCGATGAGATCGTTGCCTGTATCCATAGTCAATCACAACTAAAATTAGAATTCTTTTCCTTTCGGATTGAGATATATAGCACACTGGATGACAGAATTAATCCTGTAACAAGATGTTCCCGTATAAATTAACACGATATAAATACAGTAAACAAAAGAAGCGTTATGTGTGTTTTCTTCATTTAGCAAGTTTTAATGGTGTTTAACGCCCGTTTTTGCTACTGGGGCACCATAGGCGGTGGATACTGATGATACACGAGATGAAATAATAAATTGTGAAAGGATTTTTTTTTAAGCAATTAAACGTTCCAGGCCTAAGTTTACGGTACCTACCCGGCATTTGCCATTTATGAGGACTGAGGAAAACCTCAGTCAGGGTGGACGATCCTGGCGGGATTCGAACCCTCGATCTCCCCCTCACGAGTACACGCCCTAACGACCTCGGCCACCCGTGGCGGTATGATAAATTTGTACAGAAGTATCTAGCGTGGGTACTTTTGAAAAGCTCATAATGAGCATTACTGTAAAATTTAAAAATATATTAGGTATTCTATTTCAAATAAGAGTTGGTGGTAGAAAAGTCGGGAGTATGGGACTTTTGACTAACCCTGTTCACTTTCGCGTTTATAATTAAAAGAGGAAAATGTATGAAACAGGCTATAAGCTTTTCGTAAGAACGAACCTTTCCAATTTATTTTAAACAATTTCTGCTAAAATTGTCTAAAATTCCACTGATGAATCTGTGGAACTTTTCACAGTAAAATAAATTGAATTTGATCAAAAAGCATATTTAGGTTTCACCTAGCCACCTTCTAAGTTTTAATGGCACAGGATTTAACTGACAACATTACGGGGACTTGTGAGAAAGCCCTTACGTTCTCTGAGGGTGTACACATTTTCTACCAAAGCACAACTATTACATTAAATGGTAAAGGAATAATAAAAGTATCATACGGTAGGGGGCGCTATTTGAAATTATAAAATAGGGGTTGCTGGAGGTACACTAAACTGTAACCAATATCTAAATTAACGTGTTAATTAAATTAGGCTAGTCCTATATGTAAGTAATTCATTGTTCGTAAGTAACGCGTCAAAAGGGTTTAGTGCTGTTCTTGGCAATTACTGCGCTGAAAATCAGCAACATTTCAAACATCTAAGTACATATCAAATGTTGAATCTATACAGAAAGTGATTATATATTTAAATGTTAATGTATTTACATTTTACTTCAAGTGCAATATGATTAAACTTGAGATAATTTCATTAAAAGGAAGAAAAATCGCATTTCTTTTGAATTGTATGAAACATATTTTCTCATTTGTATAATTACAATGGCTTCAAAACTTTCCAAGGAATGATGCTAAATGATTTATTTTCCTTAAAAAAATAGCTCGCATTAAATTTGAATTATGATATTGCGTTAAAATCAGAACATAGCTGTATGGCTTAGGCAAGAATGGAATTTTCAATTTTCGTAACAATGGTTATTTCTATGTTGGTAAATGTGACACGAGTGTTCAGAATGATTATACACGCGTTGCATACAACGTTTTATGCAATTTTAGCATTGAAATATTTTTAAAAAGTAATAAAAAATTTCAAAATGTGATGTTTTGACATGACGTATTATATTGCATGGTTTCTTAGTACTCGTTTTTATGACGGATGTTATTTTGTTTTTGCTTTGAAGAACTCAAATTGAAATGGATGTTAATTCCGCAATGTTTCACATTTAAAATATGGATATTAGTACAGAAGAACAAGACCGCCACGGGTGGCCGAGGTCATTAAGGCGGGACTCGTGAGCAGCAGGTCTGGGGTTCGAATCCCACCAGGACCATCCTCCCTGACTGAGGTTGTTTCCAGATTTTCCTCAGTCCTTACAAATGGCAAAAGCCGGAGAAGTAACGTAAACTTAGGCCTGGAACGTTTCCTTCCTTAAAAAATATTTCTCCAATATATCATCATCTCATGTATCACCAGTGTCCACCGCGTGTGGTGCCTCAGTAGTAAAAACGGGCGTTAAACAACATTAAAACGAACTCTAGACGAAATTATAAGGGTTTGGTTTATTTACGGACGCTGTTTAATATCTCAAGTCATTAGCGTAATATTATAAGGGAAGTTGACGGTTTGTTAATTCCCCAAAAATCGAAAAGGACGTACAAAAAGTAATATAACAATTTCTGTACATAGAGAAAAGAGAAATGTGTTAGTTCAACTAATGGAAAAATATTGTTGCCATATTTTTAGAGCTGGTAAATATATAATATAACATATTTATTATTAATATGGCAAGTAATTTAAGATTTAAATTCACAGATTTGTTTATTTTTTCCAATCGAAGATATGTATACCCTTGACGCTCTGGCGTGCGATTTCGAAAGTAAAATCAACGTAGTAAGGTTAAGGAAGTTTTCTATTAGTTAACAGAGGTTACTGATGATCCAAGATTAACGCTTTGAAATGATAGAAAGTGTAATGTGGTTAATTAATTAATTGTATTTTCATTATGGAAGTTAGTGTATGATAATTAATAACTTACGTTTTTGTAGTTTTAAAACATTTGTTTAGTAAAATGCTTCTCGTGTTTGAATGTTGGTAAGAGTAGCGTTTTCTTACAGGTACGTTGTTGTGAGGACGGTAACCAGTCCAGAATTAGGCTAAAAGCGTCTATAAGAGAAGCGTGTTTGTGCTAAGAATGCTGCACTGCAATAGTATGGAGTATTCGTCTCTCCATCTACAAAATCCTCTAACCAAATGCAATTGTAAAGCATTTTATGACCGTAGCTGCGACCGTTCAAAAAGCTCTAGCACATGCGCTCGCAAATATACACGTGGCTGGTTGGTACGCCTGCTGCTCAACAATGCTCTGAAATGTTTCTACCGGAGATATACGCGCTAAGTTTTACAGACAAGCACATATTGCCAAGCCGAGCGGAATGTGTTCGGAAAGAAGACGACGGTGTTTTGCCCACTACCTACGTGAAGCACACACTTCCATGTATTTAAAGAGTTCGAAAGTGGCGCTTGATGCTGAAAACAAGTAGCCATACCAATGTCTTACCTGTCACGCTGAGCAGCGACATGTCGATTGTAACAAAATATCCCGTAAGGCAAAGTTTCTTCAACATCAACAACTAAGAACTACCGTTTGAATCACACGATCGCGCATGCTGGTGATCGTACAGCCGCTGACCACCTTCAGCAGTGCAAACACACCGCGATACAGTCACACAACTAGACAACACTATCACATACACGCAGCAAGCCGCCATCTTGCAATGTGACGTCATTTTCCACCCCTGCCCCTCCTATTGATTACTGCTTCCCTGATCAATAAGACGAACATTAGCACCCAGCCGTTGTCGCTGCCATCTACCGGCCACCACCTGAACCGCCTGCCAGGCGTATCTATTTCCATGTCACAGCTGATCAAATAGCTCGGAACGGCACTAAGAACTCAAGTGAATGCACATTACCCATACATGTCAACTTTAATTAATTCATTTATTTGACGATGACTCGCTGTAGTTCCCCGCCTCTAGTTGTGACGTAGAGCTATGAGCGGGTGTGGTTAGGCACCAATGTCAAATTCATAACATTTGAAATGAAATGTATGAGTAAAGTTAAGCGCAGATCGATAATCAGTTTCCTAAACCAGTTTCTTTGCTCCCCAGCAGTATCACTGGTAGGGCGGCCTAATCTGGCATCAGCCTCCCCAACTCTTTAAGTTCTTAAGTTGGTTCATCATTCTGGCAATACTGCCCCACCGGACAACTCCCCGAGGGAAGGGGCTCAAATGTGAGATTCGATGCATTCTAGTAACATCAGAAATGCGGCGGATGCCCGCACTAAGCATGTGAAACACCCTTCCCTTGGATATTATTCTTCTATATACGAGGGTTGATCATTAAGAAACCATTACACTTTTTTTAATAATCAAGACAAGATAATTCATACACAATAAAGCCACTTTTCAACAACGAAGTCAAGTCTCTCAACACATCGTGGCAAAATTTTCATAGATCTCCGTCTTTAGGGAATATGGCAATCTGCGCACAGCCGATCGGAATTGAAGCGTTGGCCACTAGGAATTTCTTCGTTGGTTCAAACAGATGAAAGTGCGAGGGTGGTAGATCCGGACTGTATGGTGGGTATCAGATCACCTTTAAATCAATTTTCATGAATTTGGTGTGGACAGATGTAACAAGGGCGAACATTGTCATGGAGAAGTCTAACATTTGCAGTCTTGCGTTTGTCACGAAAGGCACGGCGCCATTTTACCATGTCCTTTCATACGAGGCAGTATGAGTAAGAAATTCACCAACAGAACAGGGTCGCAGATTGCGTCATCTTGAATTTCTTCTTTGCTGGGGAATCCGCTGCATTGAGGCGTGTTGTGGTATGCCCAAGGCTCATCACCAGTCAAGGCATGCTCTTCTGCAGCAGAACGCCGTAATTAGCTCGCCTTTCTGGCCGTCCATCAGATTCTTCGGTATCCTGGGGGCACTAACTTTACGAAAATTCAGTACTTCAAGTACGATATCGTACACCGTGCCGTACTCTGATAAGATTCGCGGACAAGAAATGCTGAACTATTACAAGGTTCGCAGATGGATCCATCAGTCGTCAAGAAATTCTGACAAGGTTCCCAAATGGATCTGCGGCTCGTTCTCATTGGCTGTAACATTTCGCAGTTGTTATTGGTCGTGGCGAGTCAACAAGGACACACGGCCTCCTTCAACTGGAGATGTTGCTACGATCCAAACGTCTTCCTCAACATTTTCCTGCGCATTTCACTTGGGTTTTGTCCTTTCGCCAACAAAACCAACTACACCTCTTTGTTCTTCATAAGTTGACAACATAATGACCGCCATTCTTGCGACGTAGTTCTCGCTTCTGTCACAAGAGAAATGTTTGATCGAACATATGACGCCTCTAGCGCGAACGTCTGCAGAATTTCATCGTGCCAGCTGTAATAACATCGCTGCAGAAAACGATTATGATCCACCCTCGTGTTAGCCCAGAAGTTAGGCAAACCGCCAAAAGGGTCAGATAGAAATGTACATATTTCCGTACATTTGGGATCGATAAAACCAGTTTTAATACTGTCCTTTTTTTTTAACCCTGCCCTTTTTGGGTGGTTATTGACTTTTCTACGATTATTTAGGTCTTCTAAAAAGCACATAAAGAAGTTCAGGGTATCGACGTGAAAAAGCTATAAAATTAAATTGTATTTCATCTCTCAAAAATATCTAATGAGAATCTTATTATACGTTTATTCTTTTTTTTTTTTTTTTCAATGAGCTAAAATCTTTCTCCTCAACCCATTCACTTAAACTCTTTAAATAGCAGAACCTTCCTTAGTGAATGGAACGCCCGGTTACCTCAGGCATACCAACACCAAGAAATGAAGAGGATGATGGAAGTGCTATAGTTTTGAATAATCCTGGCAATTGACCTTGTATCGATCTGCGCGCGGCAATTCTAGGAAATTTGTGGGGGGGGGGGTAACTTCTCAACTGCACAAATGTAACAAACAATTGCAAACGAGAAAGATGATAGTAGTACAGTTGTGCAATAAACCGTCCCTACAATGTGTTCAATACAGAAGTAAGAGATACTGCCCTGATTCCCCTATAAACGCATAAACAGAAAATGAACTCGTCCAGAAAACACTGCGCATCTTTTGTTCATTCGCCAGGACTATTTAAAACTACTTTACTTTGTCTTGATCAATGTTTTCATGGTGTCCTAATGTTCTGTTGTAACTGGTATGAGTTCTTCCGAAATAACTTGTTTTAAATATGCAACAATCACTTCAGTGGAAGTAGAACGTTCTTTTTCCACGATGAAAAATGTTATTTGACAAGCGGCTGACTATGACAGTTGATACCTTGAAAAAACATCTTGTTGTTGCCTGCAACCAAGAAAAGTAAGTTTAAGTATTTTTATATGACAAATAAATTATTAAGTATGTTAAATATCTATTTTCATTAATAATGAGTGATATTACTCTCTGTTTTCATTTATAATAAATGCCTATTAGAGGATTCCGAAGGAATGAAGCAATTGCAGCTGTACCCGTAAAACGCGCGCGCGTGCGTGTGTGTTAACACTCAAGCGGTCGCGATTTTTTTCTCAACGAAACTCAGCACATGACAAAACCTTCGTCGAGTTCGTTAACCTGCAAAATTGGATCATTGGGAACTAACCTAGAGCGAAATTTTTAAAAAATCACTCTAGTTGCCGCAATGTTTACTTTATCTCAACGAAAGTAAGTAAAAATCTTAAAATAAATTGACAAATAAGTTTTTGAAAAACATGGCAATAGGGCTCTCGAAGTGGAGGTATACCAGAAAAAAATTTCGGGGGTTAGCGCGAAATTTAAAAATCACTCTAGCGGCTGCATTTCTAAACTTTTTAAAGTAAACTCAGCATATACCATTGAAATAAAGTAGGAATAATAGTTTTCGAAAATCGGTGAGATCTGAGTATTAGGATTGGGAGGGGGGGTCCTGAAACTCAAAATTTAAAAATCGCTCTAGTGGCATTAATGTATTTTTTTCGGAACTAAGCTCCGTATATACCGTTTAAATAGCATAAGGAAAATCAAGTAAACGCATCGTTAGGAATTGGAGGTTACCTGAAACCAAAAATTTAAAAATCGCACTAGCAGCACCAATAATTGTTTTTACACAACAAAACTCGGCATGTAGCATTTAAATCAAATATTAACGATATTTTTGAAAATTATCAGATTATTGGAAGTGGAGGATTACCTGAAAAGATGTTGGACCTAAAGCGAAATTTAAAAATCGCTTTAATGGGCGAATTTAGTTTTTTTTAAAGGAAACTCGATATATGCCATTGAAATAAAATAAGAAAAATAGTTTCTGAAAAGCAGTGAAATAGGACTGTTAGTGGAGAGGGGGGTTTTACTCAAAATTTAAAAATCGATCTAGCGGCATTAATATTTTTTCCGCAACAAAACTCCGTATATACCATTTAAATAAAATAAGAAGAAAAATAAACAGTTCCTGAAAATCAGCAAAATTATAACGATGCATATGTTTTATATTTAACAAAAGCATCGTGTGAAGATAGCAAATATGAAATATTAATCTGATATATGTTTGAGAATTATATTTGTATGTAAGAGCGCTCTATAATAACCTTCAGAAAACGTTTACGTTATATTTTTTACTACAACATTTAAATTAAATTTCAAAGCCAATGAAAATCGATGGAACTTAAATACAGAATGTAACTTGAAAGTTTCTGTTATTTTTCTCTATTTTAGAGAATGTAAAGATATCAAGGGGTAAATTCATAAACATGGTTACATTTAAAAGTACCCACCGAGTATAGCTTTGTCCAGCAGTGCTACCGAACTTTGTTGTGAAGAAAAAATACTAGTGTCGCTAGAGCAATTTTTAAATTTTGCCTTAATCCCCAAAAGTTTTTCAGGCATATTCCCCTAGTAGCCCATTTTTCGAAAACTACTTTTATCAGTTTATTTTAAAGAAATGTACAGAGTTTCGTTTAAATAAAGCAAATATTGCAGTCGCTACAGCGATTTTTCATTTTTTTTTTTTAAACATGTAAGCTGTATATTTTCCCCCTAATGGTTCAATTTTGTTGGTTAACGAAATAGACGAATCGTTTGTTAATTGATGACTATGAGCCGAATTTTGTTGAGAAAACTCCAAAATTGCAACCGCTAGAAGATCGTTAACACACACACATTTAGTTATTGTTATTTTATTTACATTGTTCGTCGTGTTATTTTATTTTTCATTTAGATGGATGGACTGATTGACAAACAGACAGACAGAGAGGCGGATGGATGGATGGATGGATGGATGGATGGATGGATGGATGGATGGATGGATGGATGGATGGATGGATGGATGGATGGATGGATGGATGGATGGATGGATGGATGGATGGATGGATGGATGGATGGATGGATGGATGGATGGATGGATGGATGGATGGATGGATAGATAGATAGATAGATAGATAGATAGATAGATAGATAGATAGATAGATAGATAGATAGATAGATAGATAGATAGATAGATAGATAGATAGATAGATAGATAGATAGATAGATAGATAGATAGATAGATAGATAGATAGATAATGTTGCACATTATTACATTTCACTTTCTTTCTTTCTTCTTCTTTTTTTTTTTTTGGTACGATCGATGCAACTTTGATTAGATAAAATCTTTCCATTGGTACTACCACAATAGCATACATTCCTTCAGAATTCGCAAAAAATAAGTCAATTTATGGCAAATGCCGGGGAGGTACCCTAACTTTAGGCCTGGAACGTTTCCTTCCTAAAATAAAAATATCCTTTCACAATTTATCATATCATCTCATGTATCATCAGTGTCCACCGCCTGTGGTAAAAACAGGCGTTAAACACTATTAAAAAAAAAAAAGTCAAGAAACTCTTGCTCAGAAGGTCAATGGGTTTGCCAGCGGCAGGGAATCTACACACAAGAATGTGAGTACTGGTCGCGGTCTCCCAGCAACATTGAGCTTGTGTCTGAATTGATTTAGACTGATAGGCGCATAGCCTTTGAGGAACTGGAATGCAACAGGCCTCGACCGAGCAACCTGCATATTCACAATTTTAATATGAAAAATATGTGAGCACAGAATTTCCAAGTTTGGTTTTTTTTTTTTTTTTTTTTTTTTTTTTTTTTTTTTTTTTTCCTACTGGCAAATATTTAAAAAAGGTGAAGAGTGTTACACAGAATAACAATCGTTTCTAAATCTCCAGTACCAAATTGAGTTATCCTTTCTTCGTTATTATTATTATTTCAGGTTATGTTAGGCTGCTCTTATATCGTAAAATGTTGCCAAAAGCAGCTCGAGACGGTATTTTTGCAGGGAAATTTGCTTTTATATCATTCTTTATTTTATTTAGCAATTTTGAAAAAACCCGCTTACATCTATTTACGATATTTTCTCTCATTCCCCCCACTCGATTATCGGATAATTGGTAAAGCTGGTGTAAACCGAGGAAAAACACACTCACTTCCGACTTGTCGGTCCTGGTGGTATACTTGCCTCCTAAACCCAAGATCGCGGGTTCGAACCCGGCCAGGATCGATGGATTTTTTCGGGCGTATAAATCCTAAATATGACTTCCTTCGGAAGGGAAGTAAAGCCGTGGGTCCCGTGTCGTACATTTACGGCACGAAAAGAACCTCAAGACTGAAAGAAGAGGCCTCTGAGCAAAATTTGTCGGCCGTTTCACGCCATGAATTGAATGGGACGCTGGTGACCTGAGATGTTAAAGAGCGTTCTTACACAAATCAATCAATCAAAACAAAACAAAAACAAAAAAAAACTTCCGACTTAACTTTCAGTTACGCAAAAGCAAATATTGGTGCCACTAGAGTAATTTTTAAATTTTGGGTTTTAGTAAACCCCCATTTCTATTAATCTAATTTACTGATTTTTAGTACTTTTTTCTTGCTTATTTAATTTCAATGATATGTACTAAGTTTGCTTTATTTATTTATTAATTTCGGTTTAATCCCCAAAAATGTACAGCTATACCCCTACTCCTAATGACCAGATTGTTCTAATTTTTCAGAAAATATTTTTATTGGTGTATTTAAATTAAATATACCGAGTTAGATAACCATCTGATAATTTTCAAAGCACTATTTTTATTATTCGATTCAAATGATATATGCTGAGTTTTGTTGTGAAAAAAAATTATTGGTTCTGCTAGAGCGATTTTTAAATTTTGGGTTTCAGGTAACCTCCTCTTAATGGCCGGATTTCTCTGATTTTCAGAAACAAATTTTCTTGTTCTATTTAAATAACATATACAGAGCTTAGCTGCGAAAAAATATTTTTGTTATTTTATTTCAATGGCATATTCCGAGTTTCCTTTAGAAACATTTAAAATTTTGCTTTAATCCTCACTTTCTTTTCAGGGACATCCCCATTCATAGTAGCCCGATTACCATGAATTGAGAAAAATGCTTTTATCAATTCATTTTATAGAAATCTATCGAGTTTTATTGAGAAAAAGCAAACATTGCGGCCGGTAAAGCGATTTTGCAATTTTTTTGAAAAATAAAAGTCTCGCTTTAGATTAACCCCCACTCCAAATGGTCAAATTTTTCTGGTTGGAACTGGTCTTGATATATATATACACGCTCATGTGTGTTGTGTATATATTCGAAATGCTTCTTTTTTTAATCATAGATAGTAAGTACGATTGATGCACATTTGGATAGATTAGTAAAAAATCGGTACAACTGCAATAGTTTACATTGCAGATTTTTCACGGTGGCGACCGCAACAGCTTCGGAATTCACTAATAGGAGTTAATTATTTTCTTGTCTCTAATACCGAACTATATTCTGATGCATTCAAATAAACTTCTTATTGGTAACAAGATAAATTTGTAAGAGTCCTATACGTTTTGTCTAGTGTTTAGTTGTGTATTTGCATATTTTTCATGAAATGGTCTTGATTTTTAATGTAAAACATTATAAGAGGAAAGAAAATTTAATAAAGATGTTTTAAAATTTTTAATTTTTTGAAATAAATCTCTACATTATTTTCTATTATTCGTATTACTTTCTTTTGTAATATAAAAACATATTTGATACAGATATACAGAGGGTGCCAAAATATGTATACACACTTTCACAGTAGATATCTATTTAATATGTTTCAAAGTTGGACCGAAAAACCACAGTATGATGTTCTGTAAATAGATGTGACTCACATACATTATGATAGCGTTGCTACGTGACAGGTAAATCAACAATGAACAAATGAAGCCAAGATTATCGCATGATGTTCCGTAAACAGATGTGACTCACATTACGTTATGCTAGCGTTGCTATAACAAAATGGAGCCAAGATTATCGTTTGAACAGCGGAAAGCAATTTTGAAATGGTATTGGAAAACCGAGAATGTTGTTTAAGTTCAAAGGCAATGGAAACTTGTGTACAGAACAGAACCGCCAACGCGAGTAACAATTGCACGCATTCGAGACAAATTTGAGACTCGTGGTACCGTATACAGCAGAAAACCAGCTACACTGGCATCACTTCGGGAAGAAATTGAAACAGCATGTGCTACAATCGCTGAGAACCCTTTCGCAAACGTTGCTCAATCAGTAGTTCAACGTATCGACGCTGATGGTGGGCATTTTGAGCAACTGTTGTGAATATAGCATGAGGGGAACTAATAATTATCACAGGGAGTATAGGACAAAAACATTAAGCAATAAACATCCATATAAATTAGGTATTATCATATACAATAAACTTCCCAGTTTCATTAAAATTGAACAAAATAATTCTTTTAAGAAATTTTTGAAAATGTATCTCAACAATAATGTCTGTACAAGTTAGATGAATTATAATTAGACAGTGTTATCATTAATTTCTAGATTATATTATCCACATCGTTATATAATTAAATAATTCCTTTTGTTTGTATTGATTGATCTGCTTCATAAAATTGATTGTAAAGGTAGCTGACAATTCATAAAGTAGGGTATTATATTGCGTACTGTATATTGAAAGTACCTAACTGATCTGATGAATTACTTTGTATAAACTTTGTATAGTTAGATATTGACCATGCTTATCACTTGAATTCATAAGATATCAATTAAGTTATTACTATTATTATTATTATTATTATTATTATTATTATTATTATTATTATTTTCATCATCATCATCATTATTATAATAATAATAATAACTGAGTCTCTCCAAAATATTAAACATGTTTCATACAGTTTCAAATCAACAAGAAATAAATATACATAATATACTATTTTGAGGGTAGCTTCAGAATTAATATGATACAATCTATTATTCTCAATCTGTTAAAGCTATTAACAGTTTAAAGAAGCTAAAAGAAGCTTTCTATTAGTCTTTTAACTCAACATTTACATATGTAATGAGAAACTACCAAAAATTAGTTTTAAGCATCAATGGTTATAAGATTTTTGATTTAAGTTAGATTAAATTAGGTCTCTAAATGTATAATAATATCTAACAGATAATTTTATAGTATAAATGAATATACTAGATTTTTATATTCCATTTGCTATGTAATAATGCTAATAAAAGTACTTCTCTTGCGTAGCTATCATTTTCATCAACTGTCATTAATTCTTTATGTCTGTTAAAAGCAAAAGTAAAACATTTTGGAACATGGAACAAGTTGAAACTGCCAAGACTAAATAGCAATAAATATTTTAACACATTAATGCATAAACCAACAAGGAAATAAAGTAAGAAATTACCAATCCTTTAATAGCATATAAATAAATATAGCTGAAAACTTGATTCTGGACTGCAAAAGTACTTGTATTATAATAGTGTGAGCAATTTAAGCTAAATTAGTAAATTATAGAATAAAAAAACTAACAAAGTTTTAGAAAAAAGTTTTATTAAATGATAAGAAATTCTTACGAGTGAATACATTGTGAGGTTGGCAATATTTTATATTAAAAACATTAATCCTTTAAGACTAACAAACATTTTCTTTACATATTTTTAAATAAATGTATCTTTTATAAATTTGTCTAGATTTTGCCTTTGAATTTTGTAAACTGTTTCAATATTAGGAAATTATTAAACTTTAAAATATAAATAAAACTTCTTAATAGCATTCTAAATTCACAAAACTTGAAGACTATACCTAGATAAATAATAGAAAAAGAGTATGAATGCCCATGCCTGATGCCTAGGTAACTATCTAAATTAAGAATGTAAGTAAAGTAAGCTCATTGGGTGCTTTTACATTATTATTTAATTAATTAAGAATGTAACAAAGCAAGGCATTTAGTACTTATGACAAGCACTTGCTCTGAAGCCTGTCTTCCTATCACAGAAAAGAAGCCATACAAATTATTGCTGGTACACATAGTAGACATTCTAGCAGAAACCTCTTTAGGCAATTAAATTTTAACTCTTCTATGTGAATATATATTATCCCTCATGAACTTTTATATAAGAAATAAAGATTTTTTTTTTTCAAAATCAAAATATACATGACAAGAATAATAGACAAAAAGCGAAACTACACAGATTGTCTTCAACATTATCCTGCCATCAAAAAGGAGTTTATTATTAGTGCATTTTAGTACAAAATGCTCTTCTATTTAGTTTAAAAGTCTTAATAAACAATGATACATCCTTTAAATCTGCTATTAGAAAATACCTATGTAAAAAGGCTTATTATTCTGTAAAGGAATATATGAGTGGCAATATATAATACTGAGGTAAAAACACTGCAATCATTTTATATCAACACATTATAAACTTGTAGTAATATTTGTGTGATTGAGTGATTTGTCTGTTGCTGCTTCTTTGTTTTTTGTTGTTTTGGTTGAGTTTTACTGGGTATTATTTTTTCATTTTTATCATAACTATTTATGCAGATGTACACATTATTTTTTGTAAATGTAGATTGTATGCTACCACGGTAATTGTAAATAAATTCTATGTTCATAGGTCTCTGTGACTGTTTCAAAAACTCAATGAATGCTCCAGAAACTAAATTAAAATGAAAATGTTTAGATTTTTTTTAAGGTTTGACTTTTTAAGCTATAATGTTTAATTTTATACAAAACTAATACTCTATTTAATACAATTTAAGTGAACTCATGTATGTCTTACCTTGAAATGTATAGAATAACGTGTAACACTGCTCCAGCATTCGTCATATAACATGTCACTACTTACAAACTATGAAAATCAACAAAAAGTATACAGCACATTACATGACTCTAAACTTGCATAATATTCAACATGTTTTAGGTCCCGCCACATCGGGCCAATAGACATCCGGGGATCGTTAAAGTTGGGAAACCATACAACTGACAGGCTGTCATTTTATGATTTCTATATTTACAACATTTTAAGACTAAATTAACATTTATGAAATTTATAGTTTAGTATCAAATAAGTTTCCACTCTATAATTTCAATTAGCATATTATTTCTTTACCATAATAAAACATGTTATAGTTTTCACATGTACAAGTTGGTTGCCTGATTAAAACATAAAATGGCTCATAGCTCGATTACAAGAAGCACTGATTACAAGCCTATGCTATCTAATATGGCGGCAGACTCCGGAATGGATACGTGTCCTTCTCCAGAAATATCAGATTCCAGGAAACGTCCTTTGGATGGTGATGCGGAAAACGGAACAACAAAAAGATCACACTATGGTAGTGGTAAGAAAATAATTTATGTAATATTTTCATGTGTAAATACAACATATAACATGGTAAAATGATGGCGTGTGAAGTGGATTAAACAAAGCTATTCATACATACCAATTGTACATACATAAGAGATTATTTAAGTTACACGTAATTGTTTTAAGCAGAATAACCAGATTTTTTTTAACTGTGACAGTACAACCTTATTAATTTATAGATTAACTACACTTCTAAAGCTTGAACAGCTATTTAAAACTGCGCTAATTTGTTTTTAAACAAGTCCGTGTATTTTAGTACACATGAATAACATCAGTGTAATTTTTACATCTAATTAGTAAATGTCTCATTTTTTTTATAATTAAATTACATTACTGTGCAGCTTCGCTTATTTAACGCGTCTTTCAGCCAAATTTATTAACAAACTGGTTAATTGATGGGCAATCGAGCGTGCGTTACAAGTAAACATAGCATTGTTTTATAGTAATAAAGGGTTTTCATTAGTTACGTTGGAAGGACAGAGGAGTACATATTATTGGATTTGTTATCTTCAATTTTAAATGATCGTTGTCACATTATACCTAAGGTTATGCACCATTTAGCAGCAAAATAAGTAAAGAAAGACAAAAGAAAAATGTAAAACTGCAGAAAGCAATTTATTTATTAAGCTACCTGAAGCATGTTCAAATATAATTTTAATATAAAAAAATCTTTACATAATGAAAGCTGAGTATATTTAAGATTTAAAACTAATCTAAAGTTACTCATTTAAATTTTTTATAGTTACTAGTATGTTTTAAAATAAATTATAATTAATGTATCACTTTTTGTTATGTATAAAATGTTTGTAGTATTTATCATTAGTAAATATAAAATGGGGAGAGAAGGCTTTAATTTTATTGTTATTAATTTAAATATATAATCGCAGACATATAACTGCACTAAACTGGGAATAAAACATGTTTAAATTTACCTTTAAAAAGCCCCTTCTCTAATAAGGAGCAATGTATGTTTGTGACGTAAAGAACAAGGTAAACACAATTTTTATCACAGTTTCCTGGAGTTTCCACCTATTCACCCAACTTGCGCATTTCTTATGTATATGGCACCAGGCTCTTCCCACCAGTCAGAATTGCAGGATGGATAACATGAAGTAGATTGAAACAAAATTTTGATGGATTTAATATTGCACCAGTAATTTAAAATTGAGGTGGTGTGAAAAGGCTGTTTATGGCACTTATACAGGGCCCATCATAAAAATGTATACTTTAATGAAGAAAAATTCTTTATTATGTGTTAGTACTGAACTTAATAATATATCAGATTGATACAAGCTTCCTGCACCTGTACAGTACTTGTGGTTCTTGGTTGCCCATTAGTGACCACACACATATTACAAGGGCAAACAGTTATTTGAGCAATGTTGATCTGTATGTCTGCAGAGATTGCGACACATGACATCCTCCCCAAAGGAAGAAGGCCAGGGTTGTTAAATCTGGTGAGTGTGTTGAGAACTCAAATGCATCTCTCTGTCCTATCTAGTGTTCCTGCAGATTCTCATCCAGGAAAGCCTGCATGCCTTAATAGTGGTGTGGACCTGTCTTGTTGGTAGAAGAATTTTGTTTCCATAAAGTTTTTTGGTAAAATTTATATGCATAGCATTTCCAGATACCTTGCCCCAGTAATTGTATCTTCAAAAAAGATGACTCATATCAACATGAACTTATTTTCTGATGACCAGTAAATAAAAGTATGAAGATTTGCTGTTCCTAAGTTTAAATTGGGCCTCATCATACCACACATTTTAGTCACAAACTCTTCATCCTCATTTACCATATGCTGAAACCATTCACAAAACTGTGTTCGGTGATCAGTATCATCCTCACTTTGATATACTGACTTTCAGAATGCACTGTACATTCCATGTCGCATGTGTACATTGTGTAGAAGATTTGTGAGGTGACATTGCAAACTTTTATAAAACCATAGCTGGAGAAACGAGACTTGTGACTCTATGAGGTCTTTCAGATCTTTCCATGTACACATCAAAATGCTTCTCAACTTGTCACAAAGCTATGTAATTGTCAAGTGTGTTGGAGGTTTGTGCAAACTCACGCCTCTATGCACATTATTTCAACAATTACAAACTTGAAGTACTATCGTTTACATTCCTCAAATAACAAGCTTGCCCTATCCATTTTGATTCACAATCATACCCAACATATTACAGTCATAAAGGTATTGACATCTGTTGAGAACACCCCATGCAATATTCTACAAATAATTCAATTTAACTCTGAAAAAATATGCAGATACCATGTGTTAAAATGTGTATATATTTTTTTAGACAAACTCAGTATATTTAAGGCAAATTTCTATAAAGAAAAGTGATTATATCATTCATGCTGCAGATATTGGCAAGACAATTGTGTGTTTTTATAAATTTACATTATTTTAACCATACTTAGGGTCAGCTTTATCAACTGATCTTAAAGATGCATTAACATTTTGTTAGTATTTAACAGTATGCTAAGACTCCTGCATTCCATCAAGCTTTTCCGAGATAATGTTAATTAACACTTTGTAAGGTTCCAGGGTATTGCAAATTGCACGGACTGAGAAGGTGATGTTTTAACTTAAAGACTTCTGAATGCACTTCAATGTACTTTTGTTTGCTTAGTATAAGTAAAACGTGGCAGTGCAAGGAATATTAAAAAGAAGCAGAGGCACAAATGTGTTCTAACCTCTCATATTTCATCTGCATTCCTATGACAATTGCTTTCATATTCTGTACTTTTGTAAAAAAAAAAAAATGTTTTCATAAAAATTTCAAAGTAATTACATCTTACAGCCCTTTTTCTGCTATGAACAACTTAATATATCCAAATATAGAATTTCAACATAAAAAGCTGTGTTTATGACTGCAATTTTCATACATTATTAGTTGTTAAATTTTTAAACAAAGGAAAAGATGAGTTAACTTAACACTAAGTTTAACACATTGTTAATGATTAATGAAACCAAATTTTTCTTAATTTAAATGTTCAAGCAGTCTTAACAGCATGCTAACTTTAAACATCTGTTGATGAAACCTGCCCTGAAGCTGCTAACCTAAGCTTATTTGGCAGTCTTGCATTACAATATAATGGATATTTTCTTCTTTGTGATGTTCTTAAATGGTTTGCTGGAGTGCACTTCACCTTCAGTGATTCTTCGACCACATTTAAACTGATTCATCCAGAAATAAACAGTCTTCAATGACGTGCAGAGTCCTCAAGAACTTCAACTCTGCCTTGATCTGTTTTGCAGTCCAACCATTTAAATGGAAATGTTTAATAAAAGCACAAAACTTTTATTTTCTTTCCCCTATATGGCACATGTGAGACTATCTTTTCAGATAACTGTCACAATTAATGGAACATCACATCAGGCTGAAAGCTTGTCTAAAACAATTACATGAATCACTCATAATAATAAAGCTTGTCTAAAACAATTACATGAATTGCTCATAATAATACTGGTGCCACTTAACAAAATTTCTTGCTTGCGATTTCATGAAAATTTACCAGACATATCAAAGAACCATCATAGTTGTGGTAATAAACTTAAAAAGGCATTAACTATAAACATTAATGTATGTAAATGAAAAAGTGTAACAGTGTACAAAGAAGTACCTATTCTTACCATAAACACTATCACAAAGTTTCCAATAAAATGGAAACAAAATGGTTTGAGTTATATCCTAATATTAGTTAAATGGATGTACAATAAATGAAAATTACATATAATTATTAAAAATAGTCACCTCTGGCATGCACACAGTCCTTGAGTCTTTGTGGGTACTCATCTATTGAATAACCTAACTTTTCCATCAATAAACCTGCTGGTGCCTTCTGAAGAGAACGCTTCATACTTTCAATGTTTGGATCTCTCCCCTTGCTAGCCATCTCCTGAAGCTTGAATAAGAATTTGTAGTAAGGGGTTTAGATCCGAACTTACAGAAGGCCAATCCAAGGTTAAAATAAATTCACGAACATTTGCCTCAAGCCACTCCTGGGTTATTTGAGCTTTATGTGCTGGTGTTGAATCCTGCTGGAAGCTCCATCATTGTCCATGAAAGAGGGTGTTGAGTTCATTAGTCTCTCCTGGTACACTTTGGTTGATGTTTTAACCCCTGTTTCGCAGAACTGGAGCTCTATGGCACATTCATCACCACGCCACTGGCTTCTTTAGAGTATCTGGCATATATTTTGAGCATTGAAAGTCTCCTCAATACTGAAAATTTTTTCATCAGTGAAAAGGCTTTTGCCCATTTTCACTACTGAGGCACCACAGGCAGTGAATACTGATACATGAAATGAAATATTAGGAAATGATTTTGTTTTTAAGGCAGGAAACATTCCAGACCTAAGTTTAGGGTACCTCCCCAACATTTGCCATTTATGAAGAATGAGGAAAACCAGAAGAAAACTCAGTCAGGGAGGACGGTCCTGGCAGGATTCGAACCGCAGACCTCCCACTCACGAGTCTGTGTCTTAATGACCTGGGCCACCCGTGGTGGTACCATTTGCTATGTGATGCTGAAGTAAGCATTTTGGCTTTAAGAGTCTGGCACTTCAGATCACTTTTGAGAAGGCGTGCTTTCTGTTGTTTGGAGTCCCATGTGTGAGATATAGACATTTTACAAATTTTCAGCTCACAAGCCATCACTGACTGTTTCTGTACTGGATTTCTTTGCATGTGTGCCACCACCAATTGCTTTCACCAATTCTGGAGTGTGCGCAGTACAATGGTCTTCCTTGCCTCTGGTGGTATTTAACATTTCCATTCTCAAGAAAGCTCTGGATAGTGCATTGAATGAACCTCCTGCTTATTTTCAGTTTTGGAGAATTTTGAAAATCTCACCTGGGAATTTGCCTACCTTGCACAAAGCTACCACATCTACCCAATTTTTGTAATCACCCCATTCCATCTTGAAAACTAAACAAACACCTTTCTGCTTCTGCAGCTGAACTCCCATGACTCACCACAACTCAAGAATGTGCAGGCTGTTAAAGAAGTACAGCCACCTTTAAAAGTTCTGACAGTATTTATGATAAGATTAGGTATGCCTGTTGTAAAGAAATTGGTAATAACACATGATGGAAAATAGGAATTTTTATAGTGCGTTTTTGTCGCCATATGATATTAACTAAATGAATGGTAATTATGAATATAAAGCTGTCTCTACTTGTTAACTAATCTAATGTTTCTCATTTCCCAGTAAAATAATTGTAATAGGTTGTTATGCCATTAAAATACATTGGTAACTAAATATTAATGATTTTATAAACCTATGCATCATAACCATATCAACTACACTGGTTATAACATAGTGGCAGCCTATGGGCCTCAGTAGCCTGCTATAATATAGCCATGTCATGGGAGAGAGTGCTCACAAGTTCACGAGATATCGGTTGGCAGAACCAAAAAATAGAACTAAACATAAATCTAAAATGGATAATTATCTCTGGCACAGCAATTATTATGCTTCTAAATAATAGTTTGTCTTCTTAAAACAGGCAAATTTTTGTGCTTTTGAACTTATATTGAACCAAATAACTGTCTCGTACCCAGTGAAAGTCAAAAATTACACCTGTTGAATATCTCTGGAGATTGTATTCTGACACTTTTTTACTTTTTGCAAGTGAATACTGACCTTCCATAGTTTATTTAAATAGTTTCTAATGTCTATTTTTACTACTGAGGCTCAACAATTGCATTACGCAACATACCATAATTCTACTGCTGCCTTTACAAGAGAGTACTCAAACTGGCAATGTTTGGGTCATTAGTATTGTATACGGGGGTTAGCTGTTGAAATTTTATCTTTAATGTTTTCTGAAAGTTCTCTTATTCTAATGAGATGTATTTTATAACAGTTTACAATAAATCCTCTCAGTGAACAATAATTGATATTTTTACAAAAATATAAGCCAAGAAGGTTTCATGATACTGTTAAGTTTTCTTGAAATAACTTAATACAATCTCAGAGAATTCAGGAATAAATGGTTAGGTCATGTACAAAAAATGGGTTAAATAGAATACTAGAGCAACTTTGGTAAACAAAATATACTGACCGAAAAATAATGGAAATAGTAGGCGCAAGTGTAGTGCTGAGTAGAAGAATAAAAAAGAAAACTTACTTTTTAATTCACTCTCATTCAGTACAAGTACATTAACCCGCTTACTTCAGACATGTGGTGTATGTTTAGAATGAAATTTGTTGATGTTACGTGTTATAATTGTATTGTACACTAATGGTCAAGAAAACAACATTCAAGTGTAATTTTTATGAGGTAGATCATTAACTAAATGGATATGGAACTTAAATAAAATATTTTTATTTTTCAACATAATCTCCCTTTACATTAAGGCACTTGTCCATCATTGCACAAGCCCCCTGAAATCCAGCATAAAATTCTCTGGGCTGCTGCCAGAAACAGCCGGTGGCTTCCCTTTCTACAGCTTCATTGTTGGGAACATGTTCACTACAAGAATTATTTTTAAAAATTGCAAACAAATGGAAGTTGCATGGGGCAATTTTGTAGCTATATGGAGAATGCTTTAGAACTTCCCACTTGAAATTTAGCAGCATTGCATTTGTCTTTTTGACAGTATGAGGACATGCATTGTCATGCAAGTTCAACATGCTTTTGGTGAGAAATCTTGGTTACTGCTTGAATGGTCTTCTGAAGTTTCCTAAGGATGTTACAGTATGAGGGCATTTAATGGTTTGTCTTTGAGCCTGGAAAGCAATGGACAGTATACCTTCAAATAAGGGATTGCTGATAATAGATTAGTGATAACATTGCTCCTCAAGATATTTGTCCTGTGATCCCGAATCACTTTCCTGGTGAATGGTGTCACTTTTTCTTCTGCAGCCTTTGTCTCGGGCTGGTATCAGTCAACTGAAGTTTCATTACCTGTGATAATCCGAGCTAACATCGTCTTTTATCATGGTAGTAATTGAAATGCTGTAATGTCATATTCATTGCATTTTCTGTTGTGGGGTCAGCATGCACAGCACCTATCATGCATAGATTTTTTGAAAATCTAACCTATCATGTTATATGAAGTAGGCCATGTCATATCTTCAGTAAAGCTGTGGGTCCCATGTCATAGATTTATGACACCTAAAAGAACCTCAAGCCTGAAAAAAGAGGCCTCTGAGCAAAATTTATCAGCTATTTCCTGCACTGAATTGAATGGGGCGCTGATGACCTGAAATATGTGTTCATCCTTCAGAGAACTTCTGTAACCAATGTAAACCACTTCTTACTGTGGATGGGAAATTTTCTTTATGAATATTCTCAGATTCTATACCTTTGCTCCCCAACAGTGCTGCTTGAGGTTTGTACAATCACTCAGAAGTGTCCATCTTGCAGATGCTGTTTTGCTATTGTAACATTCATCTTATGTCAAATATCACCCATTGCCACTGGACTCATGCTGCCATATTCAAATGTGTAGTACCCCACATCAATTTGCAACTTAATAACTTATTATTATTGTTTTACGTGTTTCTGTTTTGTTGTTAAATAATGTATCCCCCAAGTTTACAGTACTTTATCTATAAATATAAACTTGTGAAGCTAAAATTCTTGTTTGATTAATGGTAGGTGAGAGCACTTATCACTTCAAAATGCTCATTCCAAGTGCTGCAGCAGGAGCTATCATTGGCAAAGGCGGTGAAACAATTGAACAACTGCAGAAAGATGTAGGAGCACGGGTTAAGATGTCCAAGTCCAATGATTATTACCCAGGTAAGTGTTTTATATTCATCTTACTCTTTGTTGATCATGTTTCATTTTCATTACACACTTCATCATGCTGAGTTTTGCCACTACAGGGACTTCGGAAAGAGTGTGTTTGATAACAGGCAGTGTAACTGCTATAATGGATGTTCTGCAGTTCATTGCTGAGAAAATAAGGGACAAACCAGATATACAGGATGGACAGGACGTACAGGTACCGCCACTCATTCCTGTTTTCATTATCTGCCCATTTAATTCTTTGAAAGAGTACGCAGAGAAATGGGAAACTTGTCACACATTTCATGTTAATAGTTCCTTACATTTTCTGCATTACACTGTTCTCCAGTCCTTGTACCACAGTTTCTCCATTTTAATGTCACAATCTGTCAGTTCTAATTCCATTCACAATCCTTCAAATCAGCAGTTTATCCAGAGGAACTCAAAAGTGTTGAGTGTCATTTTTTCATAATAGAACATTCAGTTTGATTAAGCATAACTGAAGTATGCATTTTCATACATTTAAAAGTACCGCACCACAGCATCTAATTCAGCTTCCCATTTCTCGGCATACTCTAATCTTGGGCAGCACTTTTAACATTTCAATAGATAATCATACCACACAGCTCCATTTTTATCATTAGAAAGAATAGTTATAGAGAGACAAGTTTCAAAGTAAACGTGCTAATGTACATGACATCAGCATTTCCTTTAGCTCTGGTTTGATGTTTTGTAGTGAACTGAATGAGGGTAGCATAGAACATATGTTGTCTGCAAATATCATCACACCATTCTAAATATTTTTTTAATAGTGTTTTAATGCCTGTTTTTATTACTGACATAACATGAGATGGAATTGCTGTATCTTGTCCATTTTATGAAAGCAGTGGTAACTTCTAGCAAAGCGAAGCAGATGTACTAAATTTTCATTCATATGTATCAGTTCTTGCTGGAAATACCCAGATGAATATTCAATTAAAAAATGGTGTTAGTGTGGCATTTTGTATCTCTTTGCAATAATGGCATTTTTAAAAAAAAAGCTAGGTCCTATTACTCTCTTATCCATTTACTGCACACCATACACAGAGATTTTTTCATCATTCAAGTAGAATGTTCTGCACTCCATTACCTGTTATTTTGCATTGAAACATGAAATGAAACCATGCTTTACCAATGAAGAATATTAAGCATGTATCAATTGCTGTATTATTAACATCCAATTATAGAAATTTACCTGAATATCACGATCTTTGTATACAACAATTACCTTGTATACTTTCGAGTTTAACCCATTGCCCAATAGCCATTTAAACCTGGCACTGGCTCTTTCCGAATACCCAATAAACAGATCTAGGTATGTAAATGGTTCGCAATTTAAATTTCTACACTACAGAACAAACCTTTATATTTTGCTTATTTTTTATCATATTTTAATGAAACAAAAACTGAATTAAAGGACATCAAATGAACCAACTACAACAAGTATTACTGTAAATATAAAATTTAATTTTGTGTCGGAACCAATACAGTGAAGTAACTAATATATTCTTAATTATCTTGCGAGTTGATTTGATAATCTTATACTCCATGTACTGTTGAATTATGCAAAATAAAGTTTGCATAATTCAACAGTAAATTGATCACAAGATTATCAAATCGACTCACTAGATAATTAAGAAGAAAGTATTATTGTATTTATTTGCAGCAAAAAAAAAAAATCAATTTTGGAGTTTATTTTACGTGTCAGATTGCAATTTGTGGAACTAAAAGAGTTCTGTACTTTTTTGTTTCATACGCTACTAACATTCAACACTAGTGTTTATAAGCATTGCAAGCTTTTAGCTGAGGCTGCAAACACAGCAGTAATGAACATTGAAATGTTTTATGTAATGCTAAGCACCCACACGCTCACTTCTTTATCATTCATAGAGAGTAGGTTTTCATATACGACACTTGTATGGGTGTAGACAAAGTGCTTGAATCATATGATTGCGTTTACATGACACAATAAACTTAGCCTGTAAGTTCAGCTTAGTTATACAGTTTTCAGCTGCTCAGATAGATAAATTAGCAACTTGATTCTGGAATCTGTTCTTGGCACCATGTGTTTGGGTTTGTTTATTTGGAATATTTTCGTTTCAGCTAAATACTAATGAGGCAAGGTTCACTTGACAATGAATTACAAAGTTACAAACTTGTTATTCCCTGTTCGAATCATGGTTTCAACTAGTGAGACAGGGTTATGGATTCCGAAAACCATTGTGTCATAAAAAGACACTTTTCTTCTTTTTTCTTAAATTCATGTAGTGTACAGCCTCATGCACAGCTCACATGTGATGGTCAACAATTGATTTTTTTACCAAGTTTTTTACTGTAGATTTAGTAGCTCCCATAATTACTGAAACAAATGTGTATGAGCATAAAGTGCACGAAGATCTGACCTCAAAAGGCAAATATATTGCTAAAGTACAGGCTGTAAAGAGAGGGGAAAGTGGGGGTGATCAGCTTCCACCTTTGACTTACATTGCTTGGTAGTTGCTGCTTTATCTAATTGCAGTTCCAAAAAGTGATGCACAATACAGAAAAACTAGAGCCAAAACTAAAATGACAATTTTCAAGCCTAATGTTATACATAAATGCACTATGCATATGGCTGGTGTTGATTTAGTGGATCAGGTATTGCAGGTATATCCCTCTGTAAAATGACACGAAAAATGTTTTTTCAAGTGTTGGATATCACCATATAAAATTACTTGTTAATTAGGATAGCTCTAAACCCACAAAAGCAATGACATATCTGGATTTTTGCTAATCAATTGCTCACAGCATAATTGCAAGCTACCAAATTCAGAGGCCTATACGCAAAGAGAGTAAAAATTCTAAAACCCCTACCACCCTCAGATTGGTGGAAAAACATTTTCCCAAAAGGATACTGTATATGGGGGAAAAAGTTGTTTCTATTTCAGAAATTTGCAGTATACCACAAAAGGGACACACACAAGAAAAGCAACATGATTTGTGGTGAAAGCTGAGATGTGCCCTTATGTCACTACTCATGCTTCAAGGTGTATCATTCAAAACGCATCTTATATAGGCATGGTTTAACTATTTTAAAATTGATTTCAGTTAATTATTTAAAGAAATATTAAAATAACTACGGGTTGAAAATCATTCAATTTGCAGTGCTGCCGGACAAATATACACGTCCATATCGGTCGGGCCCATTTTACTCTGGACGTCTATACACGTCCATATCCAGGAAGAGGTTAAATTGAATCAGTTTATAAGATGAACTATGCATGTGAATGACAACTTTATAAAACAATGCCAGAAATATGTGAATGTACATGGGCAACATTTTCAATTTCTCCTATCATAAAATAGCTTTCATTGTAATTATAGCTATAATTGCATGAACTTGAATCTGCTTCACTGAGATATAACATTTGTCTTACTGGGAGTTACTCTTGACTGTCATCCTGCCAGCTGCTGTTAAATGGTGATAAAACCATGAAAGACACAGTATGAGATGAAATTATAAACTGGAAAAGGGATTTTGTAAAGCATTCTAGGTCTGTTTAGGTTATCTCCCCATATGGAAAAATACTTTAGTCAGGAAGAATGATTCTAACATGATTTGAACTGCAGACTGCCAATCACAGTCTTAGCAACTTATGTTAGCATTTTTTCTAAACGTCATACCTTTTGATATACAGGATCATGAGGAAGAAGTAATATGTTCCTTACCACTCCATTGGGCTTCTTGTCTTAACTCCCTAACATATTATTTTTATAAGGTAATTTATATAAAAATAATTTAATTTATTATAAGTAGAAATTTCAGTGCAATTGGACAGTATTATCCCAGTATTACTCAGACATGCTAAAATATAATGCAATGTTTACTTAAGAAAAATCATTGCTGTATTTACTCAAAATGATAGCAACATGTTTAGAAACAAACAGTTGTAATTATAATGCTTTATTTGATCTAGAAATTCTTCTATGTATTGTAAATACTCTTTCTTACCTAATGCATCAAAATCACATCTGTCACTTCCAAGAAACTGAATTCCAAAAATTAACTGCCAGCATCATGATTGAAATCTCTCTTCACTTTCAATATTTCAAATGCTTTTAGTATAGCAATGTGCTACAGAACTTGGATAAGAATGAGTATTCATTAGTGAGGAGATTGTTTCTTTAAGAAATTTAAATATATATATATATTTTTTTTTTTTTTTTTGTGATAGCAATATTATGCTTCGTTATGCATTTAAGATACAGAACATTCTCAAGAACCTGCACTCCCATCCTCTGTTCTCTAGCAATAGCAAGATAGGTTCACTTAAACAGTCTAGTAATACGGTATCAAAGTTTATGATTAGATATTTTTTTTTTATTTATTTATTTATTTTTTTCCCAAGTTAGCTCTGCTGGTCTCATGGCAGTCTTTAAAAAGTTTGGCTTCTTTTTAATGTCATGATTTTTAAACCAGAAATATGCTAAAAGTGCTCATTTTTCATTTTGTATATATTTAATATTTCTGAAATATTCCTTGGTTCAAGTTTGTAAATTTCTCTTCATTCTTTATATTTATATGAGGGGCATTCTAGAAGACTTGGCCTGACCAAGAAAGCACAAGATTTAAGAGAAATGTTTTATTTATTTTTCAACATATTCACCTTGTAGGTCAATACATTTAATCCAACTTTCTAACTTTTTAATTCCCTCAGTGAAATAAGATTTATCCAACTGAAAAATAAGTATCTTGCTCAGCTTTAACCTCGTCATTTGATGTGAATCCTCATCTGTTCAGCAAATTCTTCAGGTTTGGGAACAAAAAATAATTGCTGGGACCTAAATATGGCAGATGTAGAAGCACATGGAAGTGAAAGGCATGCAGCTTTGCAGCAAAACAATCCCTGATGTGTGTGAAGACACATCATCATAATAAACGGAAACTTTTTTTTTTGCAAGATGTGGACATTTAGCCTGAATAGCATCCTTCACTTGATCCATTAGTGAAGCATAATACTCCTCGGTAATGGTTCTGCTCTTCTGGAGGTAGTCTGTGAGGTTCTCACCATGAGAGCCCCAGAAAACCAGAGTGAGGACTTTTGCTTGAGATGAAACCCTCATCCCCCCCTTTTTTTCCTCACCCACTGTTTGGACTGCTCCTTCAGATCTGGCAGGTAGTATTGAATCTATGTTTCATCTACTCTTATGAGAAACTCAGTTCAATAAGTCTAAACACTCTTGCAAAATATTCATTTGAATGCATTTTTTGGTGCATTGTTAACAAATCATGCACCCTTTAAACAGAGCTTTCTCATACACAAAACTATGTAAAAAGTAGTGGGCACACATTGTCCAGGCCTTTGCAATGTGAACCAACTATCTTACCTTCAATTGGTGATTTGTGAGTATGATATTGTGAATTTTTGCCACTATTTTGTTGGTTGTAGCAGTTTTGGAATGCCCTGGGTGCTCATCTTGAATGGATGTATGACCGTGCTTAAATTCAGCAGCCCACTTTTAACCTTGAAAGCAAAGGGGAAGAACCCTTTAATGTGGAATCTTAACTCTTTTTGTTTCTGCTGGTGTTAAATCCTTCAAAACAAAGTATTTTATCAAGGTCATATTTCAGTTTTACACATTTTGTAGGAAATGTTAACATTAGTTTGTTTATATGATCATCACAAACAAGTGACTACACTTACAAGTCTGAAACTTTACAGCTTGCCATCTAAAGGATCATACTTAACAGCTATCTTAATAATTTGGCCATCTTTACCACAACTCTATGTCAGGCTGAGAACTTTTAGACCACCCCTTGTATCTCATTATACAGTCTTTGCAATTAATTTGATAAACTCAGGACTTTTTGCAGTTTGCAATGTTAGATTGACCTTGACTCTCGCAGGGCCTACTATTTTTAAAGCTACTACTCTTTTTGCTTTTCAAGTCTTCAAAATAATAATTGTGTTTTTCCTTCCTCTTTAGATACTTAAATATGAGTGTGAATCAGATATAAACTGGATTTACCATTTGTGACTAGTATGAATTAAGACATACCTTTGAGTGGAAGTTTCAGAAGTAGGAGGGAAACTGATTTGCTTTGCACAGCTGTTTTGTCTGTTATTAGCATCATGTTCAAGCAAAAGAAATGCTCATCAATTGCACAATGTATTATTAAGTTCTGGCCCAGAACATAAAGCTGACTGAAGTTTAGCAAAGATTAAGGGTACAGTTTGTGGATAAGACACAAAAGTTTCACAGAAGGATTAGTAACTATGGAAAATGAAAGTTGCATCCATTTTGAACTACCAAAATAGAAACAAACATACAGGCTGTTCAGGAATATGAATGACATTTGAGAATTTTTGGAATTGCTTCTGAGATTAGAGTAAGTTAAGTACCGTCTGCCGAATAAGAGAATGAAGTAAACATAAACAAATCATTAGTTTGCATCTCCCTGTGGCCACTTGCGTTCTCACTGACAGAACATACACCCAAGTCCTACATTTTTTGTTCTTCCCCATGTTGGACCTAGTACTCTGGTTATCAGATGTCACAACACAGAATGCTGCATCACCAGCACTGCACATCTTGGAGTTTCAAGGTTGTGATGTAACCCATCGCCTGACTTCACATTATCTTTATCGGTTTAAGTAGCAGTGATAAGGCAGCGGTCGGAGAACAGAGTGAACTACATAGTTTTGCCATTTCATCAATTATGCATTTTTCAAACTCTTCACCATGATACTTGACCAATGCCAGCAATTCTGTCTTCCAGGCCCTCATCGAAAACTATGTTTTTACTTTGTAGCCATGCTGTGATGTCACATTTTCTCCAAGATTGATTTGTATGTGTTCTAACCTTACACTGTGGTAGGATGTATTGTCAATCATGATAATGCCATGTGGGTGTAATTTGGGAAAACCTTTTCCAACCATTTGAAAACTTTGCCATTCATTTCTTCGTGATAGTCTCCAGTTGTTGTGAATATGAACATCAAACAATCGATGCTTAATACTGCCACCTTATTGTTGAGACAAAATGTTCTGAGATGTATTCGTAAGTCAGGGTAACTCCTTTGACAAGGAAAAAAATCTATTGCTATACCCTCACTATAGTTCAAACATATTATCTTATATAGTTTTTGAATTGCGGGGATTTTCACAGTGAAATATAGTATAACATAACAAATTATTATTGAGGAAATCACTCAAATTTCACTAATTTAGTTCCACTTACTTGGACATGTTTCAAAGGCGATTGCCTTCATCGTCAGCATGATCCCAATGTCCGCTTCCCCGCGTGGTATTCAGATGTTGCTCCGTAGATTTTATGAACTTTGTGATAAGGTTGCTATTGTTTGGAAGATCAAAATTAACCAAATTTTCTTTGTTTTTATTTATGAATATATTTTCCCACACTGTCAATTCTATTGGTTTTTGAAGAGCTTTTAAGAGTTTTGGTACCTTTTGGAATTCGTGGTTTTTTTGCCAGAAATGGTCTACCACTGCTGATTTTTCCATGTGTTTATATTTTACATGCCTCATGTGTTCCTTAAACTGTATGGAGATATTTCTTTTTGTTTTGCCTATATATTTCATATTGCAATCTTTGCAAGCAATTTCATAAATGCCTGATTGTTTTTCTGGAGGAATTTTGTCTTTTGTGTTCGTTTTTAGGAGGTTTTTTAAACTACAT
This sequence comes from Metallyticus violacea, assembly GCA_030762175.1. Lineage (NCBI taxonomy): Eukaryota > Metazoa > Arthropoda > Insecta > Mantodea > Metallyticidae > Metallyticus > Metallyticus violacea. The sequence goes on from CM060832.1 coordinate 4,197,857, forward strand.
TTGTTTACTGGAGCCAAAATGATGTTTGCCTGTTTAAAATTTTTTTGGAATTTTTGGTGTGCCCATGGGTGGAATGTGAATTTTTTATATATCTGATCCCCTTTGTAGCCTTTTAGTGTGGTGATATCTTTTATTCGTTTTTTCAGGGGATCAGATATATAAAAAATTCACATTCCACCCATGGGCACACCAAAAATTCCAAAAAAAATTTTAAACAGGCAAACATCATTTTGGCTCCAGTAAACAAATGTAGTTTAAAAAACCTCCTAAAAACGAACACAAAAGACAAAATTCCTCCAGAAAAACAATCAGGCATTTATGAAATTGCTTGCAAAGATTGCAATATGAAATATATAGGCAAAACAAAAAGAAATATCTCCATACGGTTTAAGGAACACATGAGGCATGTAAAATATAAACACATGGAAAAATCAGCAGTGGCAGACCATTTCTGGCAAAAAAAAACACGAATTCCAAAAGGTTCCAAAACTCTTAAAAGCTCTTCAAAAACCAATAGAATTGACAGTGTGGGAAAATATATTCATAAATAAAAACAAAGAAAATTTGGTTAATTTTGATTTCCAAACAATAGCAACCTTATCACAAAGTTCATAAAATCTACGGAGCAACATCTGAATACCACGCGGGGAAGCGGACATTGGGATCATGCTGACGATGAAGGCAATCGCCTTTGAAACATGTCCAAGTAAGTGGAACTAAATTAGTGAAATTTGAGTGATTTCCTCAATAATAATTTGTTATGTTATATTATCTTATGGTTATTATGTTTCTGCTGTAAAAGGAGCCAATAAGGAGGTTGGTCATTTTGGAAAAAATAAATGTGGAAGTATTCATGCACAACTACCTGGAAACCCAACCACCCTCTTTTTTTGTAAACGTGATTAAGAAGCCTCCTGTTTGTTGGGAATATAGTGTTTGTTAGTTGGGAAATTATGTTCTGAGGGAAGCCATACTAAGGATTTTTACGCCCCCCCCCAAAAAAAAGCATCGATTCTGGCCGGGTTTGAACCCGCAATCTTGGGTTTAGAAGGCAAGTATTGTTACCACTACACCACCAGGACCGATAACTTTTAATGTGATGAGTTGTTCTAAATGATTGCATAGTTTCACTACACTTGTTAAAAAATTGTAATTTATTGAAATGGTAAAACTTAGTGGGTTTTTCCATTATTTGGCATGCACCTTTCATTTAATTGCTTGTAATATCTGAAACATTCCCCTGTAGTTTGGGTTAATTTATAGATATTCAAATCTTCTATAGTCTGACAAGTGATGTGTAATGGTGTTAGAAGATAACAAAAGAAAATTTGATGACATAGTTCAGAAGCTTTTTGCATTTATAGCTTTATTTTGTTTTTCCTTTTTCTTTCTTTCTTCCAAAAGCACATTAGGAAGGACCAAGGTTGCCATTGTCCTTTTTGAAGTGTTGTATGCATTTGGCCTGCATCTGCCAGTCTTGGAAGAAGTGCTAGAGATCATTTTTTGACATTGCCTTCATTACAATAACCATTGATGAACCAACTTGCTGGCCCCATAGCACATTTTTGAGATTGAAGGAACAAAAAAGTTGCACTTAACTAGGTCCAGGTTGTATTCAGGATGGAGTATATCTGCTCAGTGCTGTGGACCATTCCCAAACTAATGAATCTCAAAAAAGCTGGTCTACAATATCTGGAGGAAACTTAAATTCCCCTATTGTACAGAATGACAACAGAATTTGAAGTGTCAGGAAATTTGGAATACCAAAAAGTAATCTGCCCACATGTATACTGGGATTAAGCCTGGGTCATCTTAGTCGAGACCAACACTTGACTGTGATGCCAGCTAGTGTACTAAAATTTAGAAATGCAAATTTGTTTCTCACTAGTGCCAAAATTTGCTCTGTGCTGCTTTTTAATCATAATTGATTTCAGCAGTAAATGTTTTATTACACCCTACGCTTCTTTTGCACATGAATACTTATGCCCATATGCACCAACCTCAATTTTCATTATATTGCAATAAAGTTATTAGCCTTATCCTGGTAAACTCATATTTCTGGTACACCAAGCTCAGTTTTGACTTTACTACTGTAAAATGTTAACTGCTCAACAATCAGCAGTAAAGAGGAAAAGCAATTATTTTGTTTTAAAAAAGGAGCTTAACAATTATAAGGTTATTTTATATTTATAAATAATTGAGCAAAATGAAAATATCTTTGGAGAATCTTGGTAACTGAAAGTGAAACATTTGTCCTATTTTAGAGTTTGCTGTTCTGAACTGTACATAATGTGAGAATCCAGTCTCATGGAAGGTTGAAATGCAAGGTCTTCCGTAACAAAAATTGTTAATTTTTATTAAATGTACTATGAGTAGATTATTCAAAACTCAAAGGAAATTTTTACCAGGCTTTTTGATTTTCTTTCAAACTTATTTTGTCAATCTAAAGCACAAAATTCTACAGTTATTTCAAATTTGCTGCACTTGGATGTTGTGTTACCGCTAAAATGCAAACACAACAAAAACAATCGCAGCCTTCTGAATGGTGTTAACATTGTTCAAGATTGCAATGATAGCATGAGATCCTGTAGGCAGTGAGTGCAATGAATTGCTTGAAATCAAGAAAATATTGATATATTCAACTGTAATGCAGCCACAGTGTTTTGAGGAAGCAAAATCAATGATGCACAGATTTTGTGAGAACTGTGTTTTCAAAAAAGGCTAATAAAACCCGAAGTTTGTACACTCTGGCATTAGAATTTTTAAAAAAAATTGAAATATAAATATTTGGGATAATGTATTTGATGAATTAAATGCCACATGTGTTTCCCACTCACATAATGTAACTTGTGAATATTCATATTTTCATTAAGTAAACCAGATGTTTTAAATATTTCATTTAGATAGTTGATTCATGATTTAGTAGCAATGCAATGTATTATGCAAAATGTAACTTGTCTAATTTAAACATTTCTTTTATTAAAATGATTAATTATATAATTTTTTATTCCTTTATGTGTTTAAAAGTACTAGAGTTAAAAAGCTCAGATTTTGATTGTACTTTCTTAATATTTGAATTAAGCAAGTTACATTGTAATAAATGCTTTGTCATAATTTTAAAATGGTAATATTTAGCACCTCTAATTATAATATAGTTAGGAAAGAATGCTGCATGAACAATTTAATTAACACTATAATTGGAAGCGATACAATAACTGATAATTATGTACATTATTTAACAATGTGGATTCTGTTTATGCAGCTAAAGATTCTGGTTCCAAACAGTACAGCTGGCATGATTATAGGCAAAGGAGGGAACTATGTGAAACAGATCAAAGAGGAAAGTGGAGCATATGTTCAACTATCCCAGAAAGCACGGGATCAGATTCTTCAGGAAAGATGCATTACTGTCATTGGTGAGTTCTGTTAATGTTTAATTAGCAAAATTTTACAGTAAAAAATAACTTAGTCTGTAGAGTATGAATCCAAAACTCCCAAATGTTTAGAGCAAATACATATTATATACAGGGTTAGTTAAACATCTCACACAATCTAAAAATCTTTTGAAGCATGTCATTCAATGATATGCAACTCAGCATGTGGGGATAGCCATATACTGAAAATTCATAAACGATATTACTATTTTCCAAGTTACTCCAGGGTATTTTAAATGGAATACCCAATATATTTTTACATTTCCCAGTAATGCTTGTTAAGAACTTTTGATAAAGTACCCACACTTCTAGATACTTCCGCATAAATTTATTGTTGCTAAATCAAGAAAACAAAAGCGTAAAGAATAATAAAATGCCTATATAAACAATGTATACAGTTTTTTTCACACTAACTCCATTCACTTACATAAAATTTGGAACATATGTTTTGGGAGCGATCCCTCCCATCTTCAGCCTGTTGACAAACTCTTGAGTGAATAAAATGCCTGTTTTTGTTACTGTGTTTTGTCAGTAATGCTATACATACTGTCTTTTGTTTATATTCTTTGAATCATATTTATTGATGGAGAAACATGTTATTTAAGAGATTAAATCTGACATCTAGTGTGTTAAATAATTTTATCTCATGCTTACCACAAGGAAAAGAATTCTAATTTTTTCTATGGTTGATAATTGAGATAAGCAATGATTCATTGAGATGTTGCAAATTTATTTAATGTTACGAATCCAGATCACAACTCTTTCTGCTGCACCTGAACTCAACAATGAGGGTGATATTGTCTGCTAGCAAAACATGATCGCTAAAATACCTTATGCATTTTCTTTCAAAAAAAATTAATAGTATTTATAGCAAGAATAGATTAATTGGACAGAATCATAGGGTACCAGTGAAAAGCAAAAATATATTTCCCCCTATTGTTTCTTATATTTCTATGGAGTTCGGAAGATAATTCCTCAAGAATTACAATTTCCCATTTCTTGTCTTTTATAAGGAGCATGGAACACGATACTGTTTGTGTTGCAGGTGATATGGACAGCTGCAAAAAAGCCTGTGAGTTAATCCTACAGAAGATTGTTGAAGATCCAACCAGTGGAAGCTGCCTCAATATTAGCTATGCTCACATATCTGGTCCAGTGGCAAACAATTCTCCATGTGGATCACCATATGCAAATCTTGGTGGACACAGGACACCAACTGGCAGTTTTGGTTCCACAGCCAGCCTCAATTCCTCTGTAGCTGGAGGTACATAATGTTTTACATAGCTTTCAGCCTTTATGTTATACATTAGAGAACACAAAAGTTGTTCCTCTGCAGAGAAGTATTAGCACTACTTTATCTACTATGACTTCAGCAGAGGATTTCACAGGGATTCTGTTGTAAAGTATGGCATATGAATACCTGTTAGCTATTCCATTTTCTCAAGGAATTTGAGGGTTAAAGTATAAGTATGCCTTGGTGATTTCCTATCTACTCAGACCTAGTGTTTGTGCCTTATAGAGCCAGATAAATTGCATATGAATGGCAAAGGATACTTGGGCATTTTTAGCATCCTTAAAATATAGACTAGCTGCAGTAAAACCTAGTTAATTTAAAGCCCTTGGGCACTAAAATTTGAACTTTGAATTACATAATTTCAAAATAACCACAAAATCCAAAAATGAATTGTTGTGATAAACATTCATAGTGACCAAATCAAAGGAAAACTGGAAATAATATTAAATTCATAGTTTACATGACATCAAAAGTAAGTAAGTAAGTGAAGCTTTAAGAGTGTGTAGTTCAACTAATCATACAATGATATCCATTAACAATATGAAACTTTATTTATTACTACAAACAGGTTTACCACTTCCTTTCCCTTTTGGTCCTGGTGAACTAGTGGTAGACCCAAGATTGCAGGTTTCAATTCAGGCATAAAAATCTTTCCTTTTGAAGGGAAGTAAAGCAGTGGGTCCTGTGTTGTAGATTTTCCTCAAATCTGAAAGAAGATGCCCCTGAACATCATTATCCCTCTTATTGTGTCCATTATGTTCCATTTCCTGATTTCAGAAGCTGTAACATTCAGGAAATTTCTCACAGGAGATATCACACATCATTTTGTTTTCTTTTGCACACCTCTGCTCCTTGAATCACCTGCATTTCAATGCTTTCATGTTGTTTCATAGCTTGTAGGTAGACAAGCTAAATAAGGGAACTCAATTAAATGTACGGAGTTAGTGTGAACAAATTTTATTACATTAGTGTTTATAAATAAGGGAATGTTGTAGGCCTTAGAAAGTTCAGTTTTTGATTGATTTCTCTTTTTTGTCCAAGCCTCTCAATGTATTTGAAACATACTTTCATTTCTGTTGTGACGTTGTAATAAGATGGTGATGCTTGTGGCACTGTAACCACTATGGGCATCTCAAGGTAGACCTGAAACTTAACATGGCAAAATGTTTAAATTAAAGTGAAAGGAAAAACATATTTCCATATCTTATTGGAGCCTGGCCATTCACAGTCCTGTTTTGTATAGAAAACTCAAAGGAGGGACATTAGAAGAAAGGAAGAACTGTTAACCCTCCTGTAATTATGACAAGGTGCAACATAGATAGACTGGACAATGATGCCAGACAGCTCCATTTTTGCTGATATAGAAATTCCTAATGTTCAAAAGTAATTGTGGATTAAGGCGGAGGGAAAAATATGATGTTGCATTTGAAAAAACATATTTGCTTTTGTGTGTGTTGATATCATATACATGTTTAAAATGCCAAAATACAACTTAACCATATTTTGAAATAACCAAACTCTAAACAATGTAAAAACATACGTTTAACACTGTGGGCACTGACTGCTTTGAACTTATGTGATTTTTTAATTAACCAAGATTGAATTAACAAGGTTTTACTGTATATAGTTTGTATATTTGATTGTTCACATAATGGAACCTAGAAATAACAGAATGCAAAACTTTAGCTTTCTAATTCTCAGAAATAAATGTAAATTTTGTGATTAAATAAATAGTACTTGCTATAGTCAATGAAGTGGTAATATAATCTACACTAATGTATTCAACGTGTTCACATTAATTCAACTTACTTACATAACAGTAGCACATGTTTCCAAAGCACTCCCATCAACATGTTGAATACATTAGTGCAGAAATTTTATGTGCTTGGATTTTTTAGAAGTTTACCAAATCTCTTATTTCTATTGGATAGGCCATAATGTTTCTTTAATAAATCACTCCCAATTGCATTTAATGTTTGATCAGAGTTCAGTATATTTTCCATGCTATTATGAACAAATTCAAGGTACTTTCTGTTGTTTTATATTATTAACATTTCAAGGAAGTCATTGACAATTTCAGAAAGTACGTGAGTCATCAACAGATGTTGAAAGTTAACAAGCTGTTAAAATGATTTCACATTCAAATTATTAGAAATTTTGTTTCATCAACCAATGTAAACTTCGTTAAACCTAATGTTAACATCACCTTTCCCTTCTGTTAAAAGTTTAATAACAGTTCCAAAATTGCAGATATAAATCTGGCTGTATATAAATATTGTACTTACAAAGCTTTGACAATGGAGTGGTAATATACCCTAAACTTATTCATTTTTTTACATTAAACTCCACTTACTTACATAAAAATAAGACATGTTTCGGGAGAATCTCTCCCATCTTCAGTTACTCAAAATGATGGCTAGACACCTGGCTTATATGTTAAAATTCTACATTTGGATGTTGTTCCTAACAGAGAAAGGGCTGTAAGATGCAGTGACTAAATTTTTACAAAGGTACAAAATATGAAAAGTAGTTTTGATAAAATGTAGGTGAAATATAGGAATACACTAAACAGAAACATGCCTCTCCTACTGATTCAGGACAATAGGTATTTCGAATGCTGTTGTTTTCAGAACAGTTTCTGCAGCAGCCGCATCAAAAAGAGGAAGGAACTTAACATTCCTTTATTGCCTGCAATGTATAAATAACATATATCATGTACCATTTTTCTGGGGTTCTGTGAGTATATGATTGTACACATAAATATTCAATATCCTAGAAGCAACAGATCAGAATTTTATCATATTTGCACAGGCTGCTTTTCCATCAATGTGCAAGTAATAAGTTTGCCAACTTTTAATCAAGAATAGTTGCTAGATGGCCTGGATCAGCATATGCTAATGACATTGCACAATTCTCACTTATAGCTCAGTTTAAAATCAGTACCATTAACGAAGATGTGTAAGTTACTTCAATGCAAGAACCACTTAGTGATCATTTTAAATTTGTAAACTACTACTACTGCCACAAATTTTATTTTATGTTATGAGTTTATGACGTCTCTGTGACTGGTCTGGTATAGGCCTCATATTCTCACAGATGAAGAAAGGTTTACGATTTTCAATGATATTTTTGAGGTATTGAGGATGCTCCAGACCTAGATGATATAATAGGAAGGCATGGTAATAACTCAGATGAAGATCATCCTGCAATTGTTACAGAGAGCACAGTTCAGATAATGATAATGGCTTGCCAGTAGTAATAGTCTCCATTCCTCAGTCAAACAATGAGTAGAATAGATTCTGTGAATTTCTTAGATTCTATACTTTGATATGAAAACCATAAGGTCAAAACATTTGAATATAGATAAATATATATTAATATCAAATGCTTGAAACAAGATTCATTAATAATTGTCAAATATGATTCATTCTGATTGCAAATAATGCTATAGCAGAACATGATATTCATACATGTCAAACAAGTGCAATAAGTGGTTTTAAATACTGGGAATTTCCATACAGAAAATTGCAATTTTTGATGAGAAAATCTCGCAAATTTCACTAATTTTGTTCCACTTACTGGGACATGTTTTAAAGACTGTTGCCTTCATCACCAGCATGGTTTCCACTGTCAGCTTCCCAGCTGGTATTAAGATGTCACTGTAGATTTTGTCGGTCCTGGTGGTGTACTGGTAACCATACTTGCCGTTTAAATCCAAGATCGTGGGTTCAAACCCGGCCAGGATCGATTGATTTTTTGAGGAGGGCATAAAAATCCTAAGCATGGCTTCCTTTGGAAGGGAAGTAAAGCTGTGGGTCCCATGCCATACATTTAAGGCACAATAAAGAACAAGCCTGAAAGAAGAGGCAAAATTTGACTTCTGTTTCACGCCCTGAATTGAATGGGATGCTGATGATCTGAAATGTTAAAGAGCGTCCATAAATAAAATCATTCAATCAATTCTGTAGGTTTTACAAATTTAGTGTTGAGGTTACTGTTTGGAAGATCAAAATTAACTATATTTTCCTATGTTTTTGTTTTAGGAATATATTTTCCCACATGTTAATTGTATCGGTTTTTGTAGAGCTTTAAGATTTGGTTCTCTCTTTTTTTCCCCCTCCTTTCTTTCCAAAATTGTATGCTATCATGATTTGTCCTTGTGGTTATATTTACATTTCTCATGTCTTCCTTAAACCATGTTTCTTTTTGTTTTGCCTATATATATATGTAATATAGCAGTCTTTTGCAGTTGATTTTGTAAATACTTTATTGTTTTCCTGGTGGAATTTTGTCTTTTTGTTCATTTTTAGGAGGTTAGCATTTGTTAGCATGGGAAGCCAAAATAATGCTTGCATCTTTAAAAATCTTTTGGAATTTTGATGTATCCATGGATATTTTGTTGATTTGTTTTATTTTCAGACACTGTTAATATCTCAGGTCATCGGCTTCTTGTTCAAATCAGGGTAAGAAATGGGTGGTAAATTTTGTAGAGACCTCTTCTTCCAGGTTGAGGTTCTTTTTCGTTCCGTAAATTCATGAATGGAACCCACAGCTTTACCTCCCTGCCAAAGGAAGCCGTACTTAGGATTTTTACCCCAAAAATATCCATGACCTCAATTTTATATCCAGGAAGGAAAGAACCTTGTTTTCTATTTCCATTGTGAATTTAATGGTACTCTCTTGTAGGTTGAATACTTAAATTGTATCCTATTTCCATTTTTTATTTACTATTGCAAAGACATCATCTACGAAATGGTGAGAGTGAATTTCTCATTGCTAGACCCTTCTTTTATGTATAGATATTACCTCTTAATGTGAAGTAGGTTTGGTTAATGCAAAATTTGGTGGGGTTTAGATATTGTTCTATTCTCCAAGTAAGTTTGTTGAGGTTAGCCATTTCTTTACAGTAACTGAGAGTTTTTCTTTCGGAATGCTGGGAAACAGAGACCACATCATACAAAATTAGCAAATCCCAATTTTATGGTTTCATGTGACTGATTCTTATGAGGGTTTTTATGCTTTATTTTTGTATTTTGGTTACGTATTAAATTTTTTCCTAGCTTCCCAAATTATTTTTCATTTGTTTGTTGCTGTAACTGCATTTCAATAAATGTTTTTTTGTTTAGAATAGCATTCACATCCATACACAATGGGCTATATTTATCCTTGATTAATTTCATCCTGGAGAGATGTTCTGACAGGCAATCATGTCCAACAATTGGGTGGAATTCCAGTTTTATTAATTTATATAATGTTGGTAAATTTATCACACATTTCACTTACTGTATTTCAGTTTTTCTTGGTTTCAATAAAAGTTATTTGAAAGTCTTTAGATCTTCATATGGTTTTCCTTAAAGTTTTTATTGGATATTTTGTTGTTATTAATATTTATATGAATTTCAATTTATAGGGCTGGAAGCTGTCAGGAATATGAGCGCTTATTACTTTTTAACTATTAATCCCAATAAATTATAATAAATACAAGTACAATATAATATTATAATTATATAAATTATATTGTACTTACGAAGCTGTTGACAAGCTGTTGACTAGTTTCTTCCGAAACTAGTCTTAGTTTATAAAAGTAAGTGGAGTTTTAGTGTAAACAAATTGATTACATAAATGTAGGATTCAATCCCAATGTTGTCATTTTAATATCTTCTCTCTCTCTCTCTTTTTTCCCCCACCCGTTTTTGCTACTGAGGCATCACAGGCAATGGACACTGGTGATACATGAAATGAAATGATATATTGGGAGAGGATATTGGCAGGTTGTTATACTTTTCTTGCAGCAATAGGGTTTTTTTTCCCCAGCTCCCTTTATTATTCTTAATAACCTAGATTGTATTTTATCCAATTTAGTTCTAAGTTGTTTATTGTGGATATTTTCTCTTTACCATAGAGCAAATTGGGCTTTAGAGCTCCTTTTTTATTCTTAATGACCTAGATTGTATTTTATCCAATTTAGTTGTAAGTTGTTGTTTCCATAGAGCAAATTGGGCTCTATTATCTTTTGTACGTGTCATTTAGGAGACCTATGGATCCTCCCCCTCTGACATACTTAAATTGATATTGAAACGTTAACAATAATTGTAGATACGACTTTGTTACAGTGGAGATGAAATTATGCTCCCCCATTATTTCTTTATACCAGCCAACCTGATAATTACCTAACTTTTAAATTTCAGAAAAGTTTATGTCTCTGCTCCTTTTAACATTCATTTCATGCACCTCATTTAACAGTAATTCTGTCCAAACAAAAGTACATAATAGTGCATTCAAAAGTCATAAGATTCTAACACTGCCTTCTTAATCCATCCTATTTGCTGTTCTTAGGGTGTTAACTAACATGCTGGCAAAGCTTGGTAGAATGCAGAAGTGTTAACACACAAATGTATTAACAAATCTGTTAACAAAAACATGTTTGAGTATTTTTAACATTTGTTGATGAAACCGGTCCTATAGCTATTATCACAGGTGTGACTTCCAGATAGATTATCACACTATCTACTGTGAAGCCATGCTGTGTTCATATGGTTGTCATCCAAAATGTTCTCAAAAAGTGGGCATGGGATCAATATGCTATGAGAGGGAAAGAATGGGAAAGCATTTTGGAAAGAGATAAAAACAAGAATTGAGGATATTGAAAAACAAGAAATATTGGCTAGTCTTAATGCCAAAAAATCTCTGAAATGATATAACACACTAAAAATCTGTGGAGATGAGAAAGATACATTTAAACTGCGATGAGGTAGGGAGTGAAGATCTGGAATGGTTTAAAACAGGGGTAGTACATTTAAGTGGGATAAGGAATGGATATATAAATGGGAAATGTGAAGAACCAGATATTTGGCATTGTATTTTGTAATGTAAGCAAACAGAATTTAAGAGGGAACTGTTCCTTTTACGAAAGTGAGAAAATTTTCTAAATGAAATAAGAGGCAGAAGAATTTTAAATCTAAAATCAGCCAAAAATATTTAAAAAAAACTTGGAAAATATATTGGGAAGGTGGGCAAGACAAATGGGAACAACAGTGTTGACAATGGCACTATTTGGGAATGATTATATATCCCCATTTCATACTGAACCTGGTGTTAGTTGTAATGGAGTATGCAAGGATAGCAATTCCATAAGTTGGGGGTGATTAAATTGGAAATTTAGACACTTTAATAGTATTAGTTTACATATATTGAAAATATGGAAATGCAAATTGTTTGCTTTGATTTTAACATGTTTTCTTGTTTGTAAAAACTGCAAAAAAAAATGGTTATATGTTAAAACTATTATATCTGCATGGAAATTGGAAGCAATCATCTTGTTCATTCATATGCTGGTCTGTAATGCTATTAGAAGACAATGAAACTTTCACTAAAACTGTAATGGTTTTCTTTTAATTGAAAAAGTGGCATTGTTTTGATATTACTCGATATACGTAATTTTATTATTGTTAGTGAAGTATATTCTCTCTCTTTTTTTTTTAAATAAAGGAATTGTACATGATTGATGTGTTAAATAATTGCATTTATAAATTTTGAATTTGTTTTCAGTTGGTGGGATGCTTCTGAATGGAGGAGGTCCAGCTTTCAACCTGAGTCTGAATTTGGGAAATCCTGCTGGTGGTCTGACAAGTGCCACACTGACATCACAGCTTCTAGAACACATCAAAGTAACCCTGAGAGGAAGTGGATACACTGAGCAGGCCACGGCAGAAATAACAGCTGCAATGCGAACTCTGGCACAGTATGGCATACTAGGAATGGGCCTGGGATTGGCTGGCTCCCCCAACATGAGCAGCCGCTCCATGCATGCTAATGGAATGGGTAGTAACAACAGTGTATTCGGTCCAATTGGTACTGTTTCTGGGGGAGACTCATACGGTATGGGTGGAAAGAGCCCATCTGACAGCAAAGAGGATGAGAAGAAAGTGGACATGGAAATTGCAGAGAATATTGTAGGTGCCATTCTTGGTCCTGGTGGCCGAGCTCTGGTTGAAATACAGCACCTTAGTGGAGCAAACATACAGATATCTAAGAAAGGAACATTTGCTCCTGGTACCACTAACCGTATAGTTACCATCACTGGATCGTCCAATGCCATTTCAACGGCACAGTATCTAATTGAACAGAGAATCAGTGAAGAGGAAGCCAAGAGAGCTAGAAGCAGCTCCATGCAGTAAACAGTAACCACACACCATATGTGCATTTATGATACACCACAGATGGAAATTTCTTTTTTGCCATAATTGCGTTTAAGTTCCATTAATGTTCCAGGTGTGGATATTTTGCATCTTGATTAGAAATATAACTTGCAATCACGTCATAAGTCGCATCATGTGCTCAGGCAATCTGGCCAGCCAGAGTTAAGCACTGAATACAGACAAGTTCCCATTTGCATACATGTACCAAGAATTTTTCAATTTTTCCAATTAGCACCAGTTGCTACATTTTCATCATTTTATTTTAAATGACTTCCATTTAAAAACTGTTTTATGTTTATCTACATTACATATTTACAATTGTTGAACTTTTTCTTCTATTTGGAATGTCGTAGATGTACTTGGATGTAATATATTGAGTCATGTTTCATGGTAGATGTGTGAACACTCATCCTTATCATGACTTTGAGGGATTGATAAATGTTTTTCTTTTGTCATCTCAATAAATTTCCATGGGCAGGCCATTATAAACAATGATCAATGCCTATTGGACACTCCATGCATTTAATGCTTTAATATTTTATAAACATTACCATCTCTGTCTCCTTTCACCTCATTTCCATTACATACCATTTTCATTTTATGTCTCATCCTTCTGAAATGTGATTGTAAGCTGTAAATAATGTACTTACGTCAGCAGACAAATTAACTGTTCACTGACACTTGATCACAATCATTCCATAAAGAAGAAATGTGAAGTATCATTGTGCATTCCTGAAAGAAGAGATTTGTTCAGGTTTGTGTCACACCATATGTATCTACTGCTTCATTCATTTACACTCATGTAACATTGCTTAGTTGATAAAGGCATAAGTAACAAAAGTATTCAGCCTTTAAGCACAAGTACAGATGAAATTTGTCTAGATTGTCCTGGCATTTGAGAACATTTCAGACAATGTGGGATTTTCCCCCTCTTTTTTTTTTCCCAGGGCGGACTGATATTCAGGGAATGGGAAGGTACAGAAAAATGAAATGAAATCATTTTAATCCACTTAGGTACATGTATAAATTACGAAGATAAGTCATTAAGTTACAAATTAATGGGGTACTACACATTTGAATGAGTAATCTGAGACTATTGCCACTAGATGGCAGCATTAGTCTGGTGACTTTCGACATTAGACTGTCTGTTTACAATAGCAAAACAGCAGTGCCTCTGAGTGAGTATGCAGCACTCCATTGTGCGATTTATGTGAGCAAAAGGTATGTAATCAAAGTATATGCATAAAGAAATTCTTCCCATATACAGTGAGAAATGTCTATCGCATCAAGATGTTTACCATTGGATGCAGAAGTTCAGAAGGGCAAACACTATGTTAGCTGGCCAACAAAGATTGCCACAGAGGCAAATTTGCAATGAGGGGAAGACTTAATCCGAGTAGACAGAAGGGTAATCACTATAGCTGCTGCTATTGGTTGACCATATGGCTAGTCATGCTTTTAATGCATGACTGGCTAGGTTTTCACAAAGAAAGTCTGTGCATGATAGGTGCCATGCATGCTGACCCCACAGTGCAAAATGCGAAGAATGGTTCTGGTTTTACAGCATCTAAATCACTATCACATTAAAGGACACCAAATGCTATTGTCACAGGTGTTGATTCTTGGCAGCCCAAGACAAAGTATGCATCAGTGCAGTGGAAACATCCTGCATCCACCAGGAAAGTGTTTGGTGCACACAATTCCACTCATGACATTGCAGCCTCAAGGACAAACTGTAGAGTCAACTCTAATTGTAACATCCTTAGGAAGCTTCATAAGGCCACTTAACAGAACTGCTCACCAGGCACGTTGCTCTTGCATGACAACAAACATCCCCATACTGCCAACAAGACATACGACATTGCCAAATTTCAAGGGGAAGTTCTTGATCATCATCTATATAACCCGAACTTTACCCCAAGCAACTTCTATTTGTTTCGCCCTCAGAAAACATCTTTCCTAACGAATGGGGAGCTATCTCCTGGTTCAGACAGCAGCCCAAAGAATTTTATGGTGTTGGATTTCCAGCATTTTGAAACTGTGGGACCAATAACTCAATGTACAGGAAGATTATGTTTGAGAATTTTTTTTTTTCAAATCAGCACTTTTAAATATGTTTTACATTCATTTGTAACTTACTTAATGACGTACCCTATTATGGAGAAGTTTATCTGAACCAGGTCTTATTCCCCATTCATTTCTATCCCCAACCTTAATCCATGAAACCAGTTCTCAGTTCCACTACAATTGGATTCACACCCAGAGAAAATATGAAAACATTGATTCTCTTGTACAGAAGGCAGGATAATAATAGGTTAGTGCAACAATAAAAAGCCATTTTTATTTTTTCAAAATGGCTTTTATTTTTCAAAAAGTCTCCTGACAGTGCTACTTTTATTTGATTTTCCATTGCCTTAATTCCATAATACAATTTCCTGGAGCTCTGCAAAATAAGAATCCATGACAGCTTTGAATTCCTCCTCAGTTAAAAATTTCCATATTTTCAAGAAAGGTTAAAGCTTAGTGAATAAATGTAAGTCAGGGGGAGCCAAATCTGGTAGATAAGGTTGGTGCAGAAGCAAGTTGCACTTGAAATCATTGATCTTAGTCCAGTGTATGGAAAATGATCTTTTGCTGGTGTGCATACCTAATATTCATTTATAGAACATAATTGATTACGCATCGCAAAAAACTGCATCATTGTGTAACTGGGTTAGCAGAAATTGTGTGTGTGATTTATGTGAAGTAATGCACACCCCAAATTTGAAATTTAAAAGCATAAAAAAAGGGACATATTTTTGAATGGTGTCTTAAGTCAGTCTGCTTCATAAAACAATCTGAACATGGAATTTTTAAGTATATTATTATTTCATCTTGAAGCATGTATGTCAAAATTCATCACTCATGCTGTTGACAGGACATTTGGCGTAGTTCAAAGAAGAAAATTTATGGTGTCACTAGTCATAGATTGCCTGTTCTTCCTCCTTTGGTGTACGAATTCCAAAACTTTTTCTTCAAAGTCAGGATATCTTCCTTTGCAAGGACAAGTTAATTACTTCCTACTAGCTTTAGTTGCTAATTTCTTATGCTGCCACAAGCAAATGTTGCTCTCATGTATATTGAATTCTCTTGATGCCTTTTTCTTACCTTTTTTTTTTTCAGCATAAATAATTTTTTAACACTTGAAAGTAGCATCATAAGATGTTCTTCTCTTCAATTAAAAATGAACGTAGGAATCTACACAGTGAAACTATCATAATCTTGTTGAATTAAAAGTAAAACTTCTAGAATCAAGTCAATATATTAAACTGTCTTGACATTTCACATTAAAACTTTTTTTATTAAAAGGTAAGTTGGGACTAGTTTCTTGAGTCACTTGCTCACATTGTCAACCAATTGACAACTAATGGTTAATGACTAACGGATCTCTTGAAGTAGGATGTATGCTTGACTGCTTGCACTCTGGTATTGTACAGGTTCATCAACAGACCACCAGAGTGCACACAGCCAAGTATACATTCTATTTGAAGAGATCTATTAGTCCTTAATTGGTTGACAATGTAAGCAAGTGACTCATGAAACTAGTCCCAACTTACTTTATAATAAAAAAATGTTTTAATGTGAAACGTCAAGAGAGTTTAATATATTGACATGATTTTAGAAGTTTTATTTTTAATTCAACAAGATGTTCTTCTTTGTTTGCCTTTAATTTTGTGACTACATCTATTCAAATACTCTATGCAGCAATAGGCCAACAATAAATGTTACAAAGTCGAGATTTACAGTAGTGCATTATGATGTAATACAATGAATTTGAATGAAGTTACTGGTGAACTACAGAATGGATTTGCACTTGAAGCTGTCTGCTGCATGTGGCGTCTCAGTAGTAAAAACAGCCATTAAACACTATTCAAGAAAAAAAGCACTTGAACCTAATATGCACCATAATTTTGAATATTACATTTGGACAAAAAAGGTGTGCATTAGATTCCCAAAAATGTGGTATGTTGAATTTTTCTAAATAATACACGAGGGTATGAGAGTTATTTGAAAAGTTCTTGGAATGAAGTACAAAATGACAACAAAGCATTTTGAAATTATTATTTTACAAGTAGTTTCCCTTGCACTTTTTCCACTGAAGCTTCAAAGTTTTATCCTATAACAAAGGTCAGATTCCTCTGGGCCTTCAAAATATGCCTCAACTAATGGTTTAGGCTCTTCACTAGACAAAAATTTCTTTTCATCAATTTCTCAGCTTAGGGAACAAATGGAACTGTGAACCAAATCAGGTAAATAGCAAATATACCTCAATTCATTGATTTTCACCATTGCAATGACATGAGAGTGAGCATTGTCTTAATGGAAAATGACTTTCTTCTTCGATAAAGCTGGCATTTACTCTGTATTTTTGTCTTCAGTAGATCACAAAGGTTAGGATAATACACTCCAGTGGGAAGATAATCAATTAGCTGTATACCATTGGCATTCCTGAAATCTGAAGCTATGATCTTCTAATGTATTTCACACACTGGACTTTCTTTGGCGGTGGAGAATCATGATGCTTAATTATTTAGACTGCTGTTTTGTTTCGGGTGTGTAGTAGTGCACTTATGTTTCATCATTGGTCACAAAGAAAACAGGCCAAACTTAGCTCAGAAATTTGTGTTTGTGATCCACTTTTGATCCTGAGTCAGCAGTCATGGAACCCATCTTGTCAATTTTTTCATGCATAATTCTTCCCTCAAAATGTGAAATATGCATTCCCCTGAAATGCCCAGGGCTTCATCAGTTTCACACACCTTTAACGGCAATCCTCCATAACCACTTCACAAACTGCCACAAGTTGAGACTCGTGAACAGGAGGTCTGGGGTTCCATTTCCACCAAGACTATCCTCCCTGATTGACAGTTCTGTATTTCCAGGTTTTCCTCAATCATAAATAGCAAATGTTAGGGAGATAACCCTAAACTTAGTCCTGGAACACTTCCTTACTTTAAAAAAAATAATCCTTTCCCATATGACAAATTATTTATGTGGAAGTCAATCATATTTCACTAGTTTTGTTCCACTATCTTGGGACATATTTCAAAGGCAAATTTCCTTCATCGTCAGCACAGTTCCACTGGCAGCTTTCCAGCCTGGTATTAAGATGTTGCTCTTTGGATTTTATAAACTTTTTGATGAGGTTGCTGTTGTTTGGAAGATCAAAATTAACTAAATTTTCTTTGTTTTCATTTAAGAATATATTTTCCCACACCGATAATTCTGTGGGTTTTTGAAGAGCTTTTAAGAGTTTTGGTTCATTTTGGAACTCGTGGCTTGTTTTTTTTTTTGTCAGAAATGGTATGCTACTGCTGATTTTTCCGTATGTTTGTATTTTACACTTCTCATGTGTTCCTTAAACCATATGGTAATGTCCTTTGTGTTTTACCTAATATTTATTATTGTAGTCTTTGCAATGATTTCATAAATGCCCGATTGTTTTCCTGGCAGGATTTTGTCCTTTGTGTTAGTTTTTAGGAGGTTTTTCAAATTGCATTTATTCACTGGAGCCAAAATAATGTTAACCTTATGGATAATTTCATGATGGATTATGGTAGTTCATTGCGTGGATCATCTTCCAAGCTTTCATAGTCATGTTTAAACTCCATGGTCTACATGAACATAGTTGAAAGTAATGGTGCAGAGTCTCCTAGATGCTTGTCATATCTATATGAATTTCTGTTGCATTCATGCCTTTCTTTGCCAAGTAGACTTAATAAGCACAGTGTTCCCTTATACACTTTGTACTGCAACAAACAGCTATAGCTACTATGATTCTTTACCAATCCATATATTATTCACAAATGTTTCTATGGGATAAGGTGGGTTTTGATGTCAAAACTACTTTGGAACTACTGCTGCAATGTTGTTCCAAGAATTTTACAAATCTTGTATGTAAAATAATAACAATACACAATGCAAAACATTAGATCTAAAGAGAAACAAATACCTTTGTTAACAAGTAAGCACTAGCTCTCTGTTGTCATAACAGTGCAACATCTGAATAACTAAAGTGTCTTGGCATTCTGGCTCACATATATAAAATTAACTCATCCTAAGACAGGTGATGGACACTAAAATTTGAGATATTAAAGCGACTATCACAAAATACTATGCCTGATGGAAAAATTCTAATTATACATTTGACTTCAAATTTAAAAAAAACTGCTCTATAATTACTATCAGTTTTCTGAGAAAAAAAATGTTATGCAGTGTAATTACTGTACGTGGTCAAATAAAAGGGAACCATAACCACTGAACTGATTTGAGAAAAAACATCTGGAATATGTGAAAATTAGGACTGAATTGTAATCTTAAAAGAAGTTAGGAACAGCGGAGTTGTTACATATACAAATGAGTCAGTATTTAGGTGACGCTAAAGGACTGAATGTTGAAACTTTACAAGATACAGAGAAATAGAAAAATAAAATACACAACTGCAACAAAATTTGAGAAATTGATGAGTAAATGTAATGACATTCACACTTAGATTTTTATTTTTATTCTTGGAGTAATTTTTCTTCACAGTGCACTGTATTATGTTTCCAGCTAACATACACTGATTCCTGATTTGTTTACATCACATTTTTATTTTTAATACAGTGAGAATAGTTCAAAAGTTCTGCAACTGACAAACAGATTACTTCCCCCTCCTATCACATAACCCCCTTTGCTGTGCCATTCTCTCTTCCAGTTGTGAGCAGGAATTTAGCAAGATGAGATTTCAGTACATACTGCAATAATGTTGTGCAATGCAAGATATTCACTGCATCATTGTATATTCATCTTCAAGGTGTACATCAGGTATTAGAGATTGAGAGAGGCTTTTAGGTATAAATTTCCTGGTTCCAAAACAAAAGTTAGTATAATAGTTTAATGTTAACAGGTTCAAAACATCAAACTACTGAATTGCACCATATATTCAGTTCCATAATTACTAGTCCTGTTTATGGCCTCCTTGTTCTCCAAATATAGTTTGTGACATTTATATTTGGGGAAAATTGAATGGGCAACATTCCCAGCACCCTATTACAAGGAGGGTGAATAGCATGTTCTGTTTTTTAATATGTTGTATCTAAGTTTTAAAATAGTGAAGTGCTTGATTGCTACAAGTCTAAGCAAGAAAATTCTGGCAGCAATGTGCAGCCTACTTTATGACCAGCTGAACTATGTATCGGAACTTTATAACTGCTATCTTTGTATTTAGCCAATAGACTGTCTTTACCTAATCAAGTTAATGAATGAAGAGCTTCTGTGTTCCATGATTGGGAAAAATAAAATATTTATTATTAGCAGCTAAAGTTCATGGCAAAACTTATTTAAAGAAACACCTTAATATGATATATGATCTTTCTTAACTTTAAAAGGAAAATAACAGCTTCCTTTTGCTCTGTAAACACCAAGACAAGTTAAAATGTCTTATCAAAAGAATTTGTTAGGTAAAGTTTTCTTCTTTACAGATGTAGCTATTGTATCCAACAGCAAATTAAAATAATAAGATAGCCATTAAATAAATTGTCCAGCGAAGCTGTAGACAATGGAGTGGTAATATATCCTACACTAATGTATTAAACAATTAATAAATTTAAAAGACAAAAATCTCTAAGAAAGGTTCCACAATTAAAAACATCAAGGAAAGGTACAAATTCTAATGTCATATCGTTCAACAAATTCAAGAATATATTAAAAGAAAATGGCATAATGTTAGCCCCAAAGAACGAATACATAAAAAATGTATTAGGTTGCACAATAAAAAACACTATACCAACAGAACAGAAATCAGGAATTTATGAAATGAAATGTGCACGTTGTGGTCAGAGATACATTTGAAAAATTAAGAGAAATTTGGAGAAAACACTTTAGGAATATTCTGTTTAAATAAATTGATAAATAAGCAGTGGCAGCTCACTTTTGGACTAAAATCATTAAATTCAGAGGCTAAGCTGCTGAAAGAACTTATCAACCGAATGGAGCTATCCACCTGGGGAAAAAAATTAGGAACTTATTGAATTTTGATGTTCCAACCATGAATGAACTCGGTAAGTTCCTCCTAGAACCATTAGAGACTGCCACAGAAGCACCTTGGGATCCAGCCACTGAATGAGTAGTTGGTCAACGGCTGATGAGAGTGATTGCTCCTGAAACATTTCTTAGTATTATGCAAGTGGAGTTAGTGTGAACTAATACATTAGTACAGAATGAAATAACCTCTTATAGAAAGGCTGTTTAATAAAGAACAATTATAATTTTTACAGGCATAATTCCTAAAGCTAAGCTTTTCTTAGCTTAATGTTAATATACACATAGTACTACTATCATTAATAAGGTTCCAGCCAGTGAGAAGTTTGGCAGACATGTTCATTTATGCCTATAACAAAATGGAGATAACATGCTGCTCTAAAATTCTGCCTTATTTAGTCTCAACAGATCTCCAGCTGAGGCATCTGGAGTTTGTTCTTTTCTATAGTATAGCTCGAAGATGGCTTAAAGAGAGGAGGCAATCATTTTCAGACAGACA
The DNA here is from genome assembly GCA_030762175.1 of Metallyticus violacea. NCBI lineage: Eukaryota > Metazoa > Arthropoda > Insecta > Mantodea > Metallyticidae > Metallyticus > Metallyticus violacea. Next base: position 4,219,343 of record CM060832.1, read on the forward strand.
CACAGCAAATGATACTTGGCTGCATAATTTTGATCCTGAGAGCAAACACTAAAGCTCTGTATGGAAATCTCCATCATCACCAACACCAAAAAGAACAAGTGGTTGCTTTTGCTATGAAAATTATAGTATTCTCATTTTTGCAATATTCAAGGAATGGTTTACCAGGATCTGGTAACTGCATACACAACTTAGTGGTAATTACTACAAAGATTCCTGAAACCTTTGTAACGCTAAATCATACTTAAAGGTGCAACAAGCTGAATGCTGCACCATGGGAACTGAAACTTTCCTTTTCCCCAAATTGAACAAATGCCTTCATGGGAGGAATTTTTCATCATCAGAAGTAATAGTGAAGGTTGTGTAGGCGATTCTGAAGAACCTGTAAAGAAAATGGTTTGCAAATGTCTTTAAACAGTGGTAGAAATGTTGGGATGGGTGCATTGCATTCATAGGAGACACTTTTGAAAAAGACAATGAAAATTATGAAGATGAGTAAAGGCATGTAGTCATAAAAGAATAATGATTTATTTAACAGCACCATTCAACGCTTTACCAAACTGGGTACTGTTGATGACCATTAAAGATACAGACACTCACACAGTAAGGATCATTACCTGAAAGCGGTGTGACCCCTGAGATAAATGTTTCTAAGAACTGCATGTCCAGAGTGCTTAGACAAGCCATTGAACTGAGGACTTTTTACTGTCAAGAGAGAATTCAATATTGAGGAAAGCTAAAACTATCAAAATGATGGAGTGCATTTTTGTGAGAGTGTCTGAAAGTTCAAAGAAACCACCATTCTATCTTAGTAATGGTTTGATGGGAGATGGGCCATGATATTACTACCAAGCTCCATCTCTGCTATCAGTACTCAATATTGGCTCTTCTGAACAAAAATGTGTAGTTGAGGGTATGAGTTTAGATCTTGAACAGTCTTTGGATTCAGCAGTGGATGATTTCTGTATGGAAGTAATGCATACTCTATAAATAAAGTGCCAGTGAGATCATGTATGAGAGAAAAAGTTATTTTGAGAACCAATTGATGATAGTGTTTGAAATACACAAGAACAAATATCAAAAGCAGATGAAAATATGTTGCAACTACCTAACTAAAGCTTAGTAACAGTAGTAATAACAAGATTGAAATTTCTTTAATCTTAATTAAACCATAATTTTACACGGTTCACATTCCCATCACAAACTTAATATCTTTGGCATTGTAACAAATTCAGCCTGTAGATGTCTCCACTAGAGAATATATTTAATTATTACTGTGTGGAGTGGGTGAGAACCAAAATATTTACCTCTATGATATTGGTGTTAGGAATAATTAAAAATAACAAAAGTTTCATTCTTTTGGTAAGGAAGGATATCTAAATATTTTTTAATGGGACATTTCAGCTAAGTAGGAAATCGCACTTTTGTGCTTTTTGTTTGTCTTCAACATCCATATTATATCGCAGATTACATGAACAGTGCTCTGGTATCATTTAATAGCAACGTTTATACAAGCAATTGTCTTTACTGCACACATGATTTAAATAATATTTATTTTAACAAAATCTAATACTAGTTTATTATTTTAGAGAATTTTAAGCAGAAAATATTTTAAATGATATTTGGTTGTATTTATCACACTGGAACTTAACTCACCTGTTTATATTTCAGACTTGTGCACTTGCATATATCTTCAGCTACTTTCTCAAACTTGTGCTCAGGATGAATGCAAGTACATTCGAAACAAGTCTGAAATATAAAACAGTGAAAGTTCCTGTGTGGTAAATTCAATCAAATATGATTTAAATTCAGTTTCATTACAGCCACATTGTGTATTTTTACACAAAATTAATTATATAACAAGAATTTTCTTGTATATAAATATTGTACTTACAAAGCTGTTGACAATGGCATGGCAATATAACCTAAACTTAGATATTAATTTTTTATACTAAACTCCATTCACTCACACAAAAGTAAGACGCTTTTCGGGAGAATCTCTCCCATCTTCAGTTGCACACATGTTTAGGTTATAAGAAATTTCTTATTCACTATAATTATGATGTCAGGCCTTTGGAAACCAAAAGACTCTTAATACATCTTTAACATCTTCCACCAAATAGATCCTGGGTGTTTGGCTCTACAGGATCTCTTTTGCGTACAAAACCCCTTAAACGTATTTTGATGTAATATTTCTTGTTCTTATATAATAAATTGTCAGTAATTCCTCCATCAGTTAAATCTAATTTTCTGAGTAGTGTTTCAAAATCTTTAAAGCCAATCTACATAAATACTGGGGTTACTAACTCTCATTACTTTGCAACAACATTGTACATTTTAAGCCAAACTTTGCTTATATATTGTCATTGCCAGTGGCATAATGACATAGTTGGCCAAGGTTGTTAGACACAGATTTATGAGTAGAAGTTCAGTACTTCAATTGCCACCAGGCAATCTTCCCTGACATTTTTTCCAGGTTTTCCTCAGTCTTCATAAATGGCAAATGCTGGGGAGGAATCATAAAATTAGGCGTGGAACACTTACAAAAAAAAAAAAATCCTTTCTCAATTTATCTTTTCAGCTCATGTATCACCATTGTCAATCATTGTGATGTCACAATAGTAACAAGGGGTGGTAAACACTATTAAAAAAAACAATTATCAGTGTTGCAGTGAGGTTTAGTTTTGTATTTAAAATAATTGGAGATAAAAAGTATGAATAGGCATTTTAACAAAAATAAATTGCCACTTGCTTTATTAATTTTATAAAATGGATATTTGAATACTGGAAACGCAGAATACAGGACTAGCCTATTTGCTTTAAACAACATATTGAAAGGTTTAATATTTCAGCAGAATAAAGTTGAATCCAAAACCCATAATTGGTGAAATAGTTGATACATGTTTTAGTAGTAAGCTGAAAAATTAAAACAAGCTGATTAAATATTTTTCTAACACCATTTAATTTAATAATTTTGGGTTTCAAAGGCAAAGTCACAACCAATAGAATGATTGCCTTGGTAGTTGTAGGTATCTAAAACAGGGGCCAACATAAAAGTAACAGAAATTAAATATCATAAATTTCAGGCCCATTTTGGTATGAAAATTTGTAAATCAAACTCATCGATTTGAGAATAAAATATATCATAAAGAGGATGGAACAACTTTGGGTCTGAAACCATACTGAGCAACTTAAATTAATAATATAAAAATATCACTTTGGTAAACAAGTTTCTCTAACATATAAAGTGATATTATCTGAAGTCGAGAGTAGGAGTAAGTTATATGCTGCATGGTTATTGTCATTGCTTGACAAAGGTATGTGTAATTTACTCTTGTCTTTAATACAGTACATTTCTTTTCTTAATAAAATAGCAAGAAACTGTGCCCTGCTTTCTCTCCCTATTCTGATCTGACATAATGATCTTGAATTATTGTTCAGTGTCAATCTTTGGAGACAATGAAATTCTTTCTGTACTACTAACAGTATGAGATTAACTTTTTATAATTGAGCTGGTTTTATCATTCATCACTACCAAAGAAAAATAGAATAGAAGCACTGCTCTGATAATAAAACTTAATAGACTTAGTTTTCAATATTAATTCAATTTGGAATTGAACACAATGAAGCACATCAATAATCTCTTCTGAGTCGAAATATTTAGAACACTCAAGTGTGTAACAAAAAAAAAATGAATGAATGAATGAAGGAGCTGATTTGTGTGTGATTCATAGTACATAGTCATGAAGCATCTCAATAAAGATCGGACCAATACTGATACGTAAATATGTGCAAAACTAATTCAAGGAAAGAGTGTTTTAAATATTTTGACTGAAGAGATTATTAAGACTTAAGTTTTATCAAGACAAGATAAAAATCGTAGGTCTTGCATGTTCTATACTGATGTAATGCTTAGTTTACATCTGGCATTCAGTATCTTGCTGCAAGGCAATGTATTACCAAATAAGCTAGCTGTTAATGGTAATACTTGATTCTAATTCCTGGGATACCAGAAGTTACAGTTTTATGCATAAAAGATACTTGTTTCTATAAAATGTTATTACTCATTAATAGCCTTTTGCATCCATGTGGATGGTATATATTTAAAATAAGGGCTTGAGGAGCAAATTACATTTCACAATTATACAAAAAAGTCACCTTAAAAGAGTGAGACCAAATTGGAAAGGTTTTCTAATACCCATGGTCATTACTCTCTTGTTTTTTTATTTTACACATCCACTTTCTCTTACTTTTCTTGAATAATTTTCAATGGATCTGTTTCATCTTATTTTTTAAGAATTTTTACCCACACTCTCTGTTCATAGCTTCTCCCAATATACTTGTATCGTTTGCTATCTCCAGTTATATGTTTCTCCATATTCTAAAATATAAATATAGCTACTTTACTTTTGGAATCCTACTACATAACTCAGCAACTTTTAAAGTAGCCTTCTGTCTTGATGCAATAGGCATGCTTATTTAAGAGATATCCTCAAAATACTGTCAATAGGTGCAGCAATTTCTTTCAGACTCCCAAACTCCAATGGCCCCTCCTTGACGGTTGGAAACAGAATAAAATCACAGGGAAACAGACCTCCTGTCCATAAATATCCATACTATCCATGAAGGTACTTGTTGTAAGATCTGTATTAAAAGAAAGAAGGAAAAAATACAAACTTGTCAATCAAAATTTGTTTCTTTCTTTCTTCCCAAAATGGCCAAGTATTTACTTCCCCAATACTAAATTAGTTGTAATTTGGAACTTGGACAGTGAGGAAAATCATATATTTTGAATGATTGTGGGAAACCAAAACACTCTTGTGACTTCACTTGTTTATATGTAGAACGTGTTTCACAGACTGTTGTAATAACACAGTAATAAAACATTGTTCATTCAACATGTTCTTATAAGTGCTCTCCATTTGAAAAATTAACACTTGAGCTTAAGGTTGAATACTGTTGTAATTTTTGTAAATAAATATACTCTTTTAAGTTCACATAAAAAATACTGTAATAATACTTTTACTTTGCAGGGATTCTTTGAGCCTATGTTGGATGTGGGACCAGAAAATACAGGAAGTCAGAAAACTTCTTACCAATTAAGGTAACTATCACATATGCAGATCCTTTAGTTTAAATAAAGTCCTTAACTTCCAACTTTGTTTTCTTGAACCTTCCATGATCTTTGTACATTCAACCTTTAACCATGTACTATTATTTTTCCTTGTCTGTGTCATTTAATTATCAAGTTTTCCACCATATTTTTACTCCTTTTATTTCATTCTTTATTTCTCAAACCTGCCCCCCCCCCAAAAAAAAACAATAAACTCCAAAAGGTGAAGGAAGAAAGACCAATAATTTTTGTTTAAACATAATTGGTAGCAATGCATAGAGTTAAGATAGAATTATTCATTTAAGAAAACCTGTAAGTCATAAACTTTCTCCACCCCATATGCAGGAATATCACTTCTCCAGATGCACCACAGTCAAAGGCTTGTGCTACCTATATTGCTTTATAACCAACTCGTTAGTCCAGTATTCTTAAGGAATATATTTCAATCACAGATATTGGTTCAAAGTCTTCTGGTACTAGACTTAGTTTCCCAAAAATAGATTACCTCCTGCATGTTAAAGCTTGAACAGACCTTATATGATGAATTGTTTCAGACTTCTTCCTATAGTCTGGAATTCAACAAGCTCATTGTATTAAAATACTTTTTCACAGGAAAAAAGCAGTAATCATTTTCAGTTAATATCTGTTAAATGAAGTAAGCTTTCATCTCTTTACTTAATCGTGTCAAATTTCAGGAGCTTGAATCCAGGTTTTATTCTGTTGTGCATTTGACCAGTTCTTACTCATAATTGCTTTTAGAATAATATTTTAAGTTTCTTCTTGTGGAGCATGTTTATCATTTCCCTCATTGTTACAGTAACCTGGTACCCAACTGAATTGAACGTCATACTGTTCTGTTAAGTTTGTAAGCAGTTTAAAACCAATCCCGATGTAACCTTAGGACTGCTAACTATTTGTAAAAGTAAGGATCTGTTTACCAAAGTCTTTAATTTTACCATATTTTCCCAAAGAAAAGCCTTATGTAAAATATTCCAGAATCAGTTCTGAAGCAATTTTTCAGCCATCAGTTAACCACATTATAGTTCCTTCAGGGGCTATTGAAGTTGTATAATTCAATGTTCAGTACCAAAATGATTTTAAAGTTTTTGTAAAATAATTCATTGGAATTATAAAGAATGAGTCAGAACATCTGCAACAAATTTGCAGAGGAAATAGAATTCATAATGGAGAATAACAACCCATTCTCTTATGTGTTAAGGAGACACGTATCATTGAAGGAAACAGCCATATTTAACATTTATGGCATGATATTAATTTTTTTGCAAGTATTCTTGTAACAAATTAAGGTGTTCAAAGTGTCTATCCTGAACCTGGTTACCAGAGTATGGAAGTTCAGGCATTTATTTTGGTTAAATTAGGCAAGCAATAGGCACTTAAAATACTGAAAATAGGCGGTAATATAATTAAAATAAGCATTTATTAAAAGTAAAAACAGAGAGTAATATCACTCATTAATGAAAATAGGTATTTAAGATACTTGATAATTTCTTTATCACATAATTAAAATACTTAAGCTTACTTTTCTTGGTTACAAGCAACAAGAAGATGTTTTTTCGAGGTATCAATTGTCATAGTCAGCCACTTGTCAGAGAACATTTCTATTATAGAAAAAGAACATTCTATTCCACTGAAGTGATTGGAGCAATGTAAAGTAGCTGTGAATAGTCGTGGCAAATGAACAAAAGATGCACAGTTGTTTCTGGTCCATTTCATTTTCTGTTTGTGTTTATCAGGTTAGTATCTCTCTTAGTTCTGTACTGAACACATTGTAGGAAGGTTTATTGCACAGCTGTACTGCTCTCATTTTTCTCTCTTGCAATTGTGTTTTTTATGCACCTGAGAAGTTAGCCCCACCACAAATTTCCTAGAATTGTCTTGCACAGATTGATACAAGATAGTTTGCCAGTATTGTTCAAAACTACAGTACTTCCCTCGTCCTATTTCCTGATATTCGTATGTCCATAACCATGTGTTCCTTTCACAAATGAAGGTTTTACTATTTAATGAGCTGAAGTGAATGGATTAAGGAGAAAGTTTTTGACAGCTTGAAAAGGAATAATACATCAAATCTTCATATTAACAGAAATTACTTTTGAATATTTTGAATTACATTTTTATGTTAATGTGTTTGTTTTATTCATGCTTGAAGATTTTCAAGAAGTAAACGTAGAAAGATATTTCTGTATAAAATTTTACCAAAAAAAGTAGTCTCTACATGCTTCATTTTGAAACCTCTTTATTTTTTATTATTATTTTTTTAATGATATTGGCACTGTGACCTTAATCTATTGTAGCAGATGAAGGATGATTGATTATTATTTGGCCAAATGAGTGCAAGGGACTTGTAGCTTAACTTTCTAAGTTTCCCAACCATTCGCCTAAAGCAATGAGGAAAATCCCTTGAAAAAATCTGTCAGGAAACTATACTCAACTGCAAATCAAATCCAGGCCTGCTGTGTGGGAAACCAAATGCTAGTGCTCAACTATGCCAATGATCAAACAAATAAATACATTAACAATATGTAATTTAAAATGTTCAAAAGGTATATTCTGTTCAAACATTTTTATTTAGCATTTTAATTAGTTCAGTTAAAACATACTGCTATGAAGATTTGATAAAAATATTTCAACATTTTAATTTGTAAGATGTACCTTAAAAGTTTCCATACTGTTGCTAATCTTAAAGTTACACTGAGTGGTAGGCTAAGTAAAGATATGAAAAGTAAGAATGGTCTGAGTTTTATATTGTTAATGATGGGATACCAACAGAGCATTGTCAAGACTGTCCCTCTAAACGCCATAGCATTCCTCAGGGTTCTGAATCAACATATTAGTCGGTAATTAATTTATACCTCCAACCATGTAGCATCATTGATTCTACAGAGAAAATGAAAGGAGTGGAGTAGGCCAATCAGGTATCATGTGTTGTCTTCTGTTATTTAGTTTCAAACCTTGTTTGGTTTGTTAATGGTCCAACAAAGTGTTCAGCCAGGAATTGTTTTTTGCGCAATCTGTGAATAGGAAATGAGCTGGTCATATTCCTCTGCCGAGAGTATCAGTAAATAGCTTACATATCATCAAGTATCTCTTCTGTAAATACTGTATTTATATAATTTTATTTTTTTTAAACTACTTAGTGTAGCCATAAATACTGTCAAATTATTTTGTGAATAAATGAAATTGGTTCGAAATTTTTCAATTTCCTTTTATTATGTTATGCACATACATTACTCACAGTTTTCACAATCAGTCTACCGCCTGTGGTGCCTCAGTAGTAAAAATGGGCGTTAAACACTACTAAAAAAAAAAAACAAAAAAAAAACAATCAGTCTTTAATCATTAGCATGCACACAGGTTTTGAGTCTCTTTGGCCAGTCATGTATCACAGGACAGAACATATTAATTGGGATAGTTGCCATTGCTGCCACCAAGGAATGCTTCAAACTTTGAGTGAAGGGTGTATTTTCTTGCAGATCATTTCCTCTAGCACTGGCCACATAGAGAAGTCCTGGGGGTTAAGATTGGGGCTACTAGAAGGCCTGTTTTAGTCCTGGTGATCCAATGGTAACCATACTTGCCTCATAGACCCAAGATCATGGGTTCAATTCTGGCCAGGGTTGATGGATTTTTTTCAGGGGTAAAATCCTAAGTATTGCTTCCTTTGAAAAGGAAGTAAAGCCATGGGTCCCATGTTGTAGACTTACGGCACTGAAAGAACCTCAAGCCTGAAAGAAGAGGCCTCTGAGCAAAATTTATCGGCCATTTCAACCCATGGATGCTAATGACTTGAGATGTTAAAGAGCATCCATAAATAAATCAACTACAGAAGGCCACTCAGAAGTGGAGATAAAGTCTGCTACACTGACCTGCAGTCACTGTTGTTCATTCTAACCTTATGAGCCTGTGGATAATTTTGCTGGAAAGTCCAGGGCTCGTTATTTAACATTATGTTACTAAAGTCTTAAACAAGAGGGTCCAGAACAGCTTTCACATACACTCTGGCACTCATTTTTCTGCCTTCTTCACAAAAATGAAGCCTATTGGGGCCCTCGTAGCTTACGCCCCACCAAACCATCACCGAGGAAGGGTAGTGACTTCTCTGAATCTTAGAATCTCTCTGATGAACTTCCCAAGAACTTGCCACACATTCCCTATCATTCTGGCAGTTAAAGCTTTCTTCATTAAGACTTTCTCGTCAGTAAAGAGAATTTTCTGATGCCTGTTATTGGCATTCTGCTGCAAGAGCTGCCTTGATTTCAGTTTTTTCTGCTGCTTCAGCTGCGAGTCAGGAAAAGTGCTGTGCTCCACTAATAGGCTTTAACCAAGGTCTTCAGAGAGTATCCTGGATATTGATCATGGTGAAATGTTGAGCTCCCATGACATTTTCTTCTACTTCAGATATGGGCCATCGCTGTCCTCACACTAACTCAGTAAATCGCTGGATTGTCCAGTAGATAAAAAGCTCTTGCTGTTTCATGAGTTTGGAAAATCTCAATTGGTGACTTTCCAATCTTGTGCAAGGCAATTATAACTACCCTATGCTTAAGATACGCTCTTTCTCTTTCACTGTTGAACACACACCGGCCAGCACTAACCTTCAGTGCAAGATTGCTGTGCTGCTTGGAAAACCAGCTCTACAATCCAAACCAAGAATTTGTGACGATATTTATGGCTAGACTAGGTATATAAAATTGCTGAATCTTATTGACAGTCCTCACAGTAGTGTGTGGACTTGCATTGTCATGAAGGAAAACAATTCTAATAACAGCTTGCCATGTCTGTAGTTCCAAATGGCACACCTCAGCTTGAACTGTAATTGTTCCCCATTCCATAAAGTCCTCAAAAAGTATACTTTATGGTCTCAGAAAATTATGGACATAATATTTTGTGCTGACATCTGCTTAATTTGTTTCTTTTTTGAAGTTGAATGGCTCCACTTCATGAAATCTCTTGATTCAACATCAACATATAGATTCATGTAAATAACAATTATTCTGTTGTCTAACACACTCTTATGCTTCACTTACTTTTAAATATGATGGGACTTCAAGACCTCAAGTTGGTTGAAGATGGAGAGGATCTCTCTTCAAAACCGGTATTTAAAAGTAAGTGAAGCATAAGAGTATGTTAGTGACAGATTTATTATAATTTACATTTAACAGCTTCACTGTGTGAGTTCCAACAGAATTTTTTTTAATGTCTTATTTTTCGAAAGTTCTTAAATGAATAAAGATTCATGTTTCATCTCCAGTCCTGATATGGGAAAAAAGATCATGTGTGTGGCAGTCAACATTTTACAGACCCACATTCACACAATTTGTGATATACAAATAAGTCAGTATTAGGTGACACAGACTTCACTAACTGATTAATTCATCAGAATATAACAAATTATTATTGAGGAAATCGCTCAGAATTATGTTTCAAGAGCATTTGCTCTCATCATCAGCTGGGGACCAACTAATCCTGGCACGTGACAAAATGACCTCTGGTGTTTCCAATAAGCAATGGAACAGGAAGTCCATTGGTGGGATGTCAAAGTGCATAACACGATGTTTATTTTTTAAAATATAAATCTTCTCTCATATTGCCAATTCCTTGAGATTGTTAGTAGCTTTCAACAGTTTGGCTTTTTTGCAAGTCCCAACTGCTGATTTATCCACCTGTTTATATCTTACATTCCTGAAATGTTCTTTTTTCCTTGTCTCCAAATTTCTTATTGTTTTGCCTACATATATCTAGTCACAATCTAAACAATCTATATGATACACTCGTGCCTTTTTGCTGGATGGAATGATATTTTATGGTGGTGTTCACAAGATTTCCAATGCTAAAACAATATCACATTTTTTAAAAATCTTCATGGATGATATGTGAATTTTTTAAAAACCAAGTCCTTCTTTATCATGGGGAGAGTGGTGATGTTTTTAATATCTTTCAGTCTTTTGAAATGTCTGATCTTATCAACTAATGAACTGCTCAATCCATTGTTGAGAGCAGTCTTGATGATGCAATGATTTAAGATTTATGGTAAAAATTCTGAACGCTGTACTCGGTGAAATAACTGAAAATTCTTGTAGGAGTACTGATTGAGCTTTTGCATCTATGCTCTACAAGTCATCCTTTTGAACATTATCCTTTTCATTTCTCTCTTCATCATGAACATTTGTACCTTCTTCCTTAGACTGACAACACTATTGCCTGACCTTTCCTTCACTCATTATAGTTGACTCATAAACGTTGCACAGTTCACAGTGAATTTCAGCAGTAATCTTACATTTTTTGTTCAGAAATCAAATCACCAGACTCCACAACTGGCAGGATTGTTTATTTGTGCTACTATAAACTAGCAATATTGCAGATAGCAAGCTAATGAGTCAGCTGAAACCTCTGTACAATCCATCCAAATGTTGCCAACTTTGTTTATGATCAACTGGCCTGTAATTTTTAAATATGCCTCATATATTGTAACTATTGGGAGTGGGAGACAGCTGGAGCACTCTTTGACTTATAACATGTTTAAACTCTTGGCTTGTTCATATTTCTAATTTTCTCCTTATATGTTTTATATACTGCAAGGTCCTGTCTTATGGAATGCACTAAATGCGAATCAGACTGCTTGCATCATTTATAGAATCATTATTTTTAAGGCTGCAGATAATATGAGAGCTGTTCAATAAAAAATTATCATAATTTTATTTTTGACAGTATAACTTTACTCATCATAATTTTGATAATTCTCATAGTAGTTCCCATTGAATGCAATGCACCTGTCCCAGCATAATTGCAAATATTATGTGATATGCTCTTCAGAATTGCCTCTTCAGCCTTCACCACTGCTTTTGATGATGGAAAATGTCTCAATTTAGGGAAAAGGAAAAAGGAAAAGTCGCATGGGGCTAAATCTGGACTATAAAGAGGGACACTGATTTTTGTTATTCTGCAACAGCATTTGCAATATGCAGCCATGCAATAGCAATATTGGGCGTAGCATCCAGTTAGTTGCAAGAAAATGTAACCTTGCAAACTTTTCAGGACATATCTGTGGTATTGCCCAATTATAGTTGTGTCTGCAGGTATGACATACTAGTAAACCATTCTTGAACATTGAAAAATGAGATGACCATAACTTTCCCAACAGAAGCAATAACGTTTGCTTTTTTTAGTGTTGGTGATGATGGAAATTTCCATACAGCTGAGCTGTTTGCTCTCAGGATTGAAGTGGTAGCCAAGTTTCATTAGCAGTGATTACCTTTGAAAGAAACTCTGCATCTTTCCATAACATCATCTTCAACTGCATGCAAAGATCCTTTTAATTGGGAATCAGCATTCTTGGAACCCACTATCACAAACATTTCATATGCAACTTCCCAAATACCAACACCCAGTGAAAATTTCACAGTTTCTGAAAGTGTTTCTTAATGTTTTTCAATAATCCCCTCTCACACTGACAACAGGGGAGCTAATGTTTCCTTCTATTAGAGCACAAACAGGAGTCCTAGGTCCACCTGCCTTTGAAATTGATCGCCTCCTCTCTTTAAACATTTTAAATCTTTGAGCTGTGCTGTAGAGAAGAACAAACTCTTCATAGACCTCAGCTGAAGATTTGTTGAGACAAAAGCAGAATTTCAGAGCAGCATATTGTTCATACCATGTCACCTCAATTTTGCTGTAGACTGAACGGAACATATTTCAACTTGCAAACTTCTCATAGGTGGGAATTAGAGATGACAACAGCAAAACTGGTAACACAAGTACATTATGCATTAAGCTCAAAATATGCATGTTCACTATCAACTCATTTTGGCCACAAAATCGACTTTTGGGTTTTGTTAAATGAATCGTTCAAATAAAGAATATATCAGGCAGAAACGTAAACTTCTACTTAACTTTATTCACCCTGCCCTTGCTAATTTCGCCTTCTCTTATTTTTACCATTGTAATTAAAACATCTGAAATGTAATGTGTACAACATTGTATTGTGATTTTATAATTTTTAAATAAAGATTAAATTTATAATATGCATCTTTTTATTTGCTGAAGTCGTGTATTTTTCTGATGGCTATTGTCAAAGTATACAGCTTTGCAGAACGATTGCCATTTATAAGCCAGAATTATGTATTATACCAAACCAGTGGTTAACATTTATTATTTACAATAATAGCACTTAAGAAAAATTACCTTGAGCCCATCTAGAAGTAAAACTTTGGAGTTACTGTATTAATTTGTTTTATCTCTGAAAGCAACAATGTTTTTGGATAAAAGATTATATTAGATTAATAGTTTCATTTAATGGAGTGTATTACTTTGACAGTAGTTGATGGAAGTGTCACTACAAAGCATGTATGATTGTGAATTGAGTAGTCATATGTTTCTTCACAGCAAAACATGAAACTGCTGAGAATATCCAAACCTCTGTTTACAAGTATTCTGGTGGTTTGATGTTGGCATGCATGTGGTTCATACATGGTTACATTAAATATGCAAATTTAATAAGAAATTGTTCCAGTCAACAAGTGCAATTGTACTCGGAATGCATATATGGCCTATCAAAAATGAATAAACCAGAAGACAAAAATTAAACTGATAGTAAACACATTAAAATCATACTTATTTTTTAATAAGTTTTTTAACTCTACCAAAATGCAAAAGTCTAAACATCATAAATTCATCTTGTTGAATTAAATGTAAAACTTCTAAAATCATTTCAATATATTAAACTCTCTTGACGTTTCACATTAAAACTTTTTTTATTAAAAAGTAAGTTGGGACTAGTTTCCCAAGTCACTTGCTCACATTGTCAACCAATTGATGACTCTGTCATCATTGATAATGTGAGCTAGTGACTCACGAAACTAGTCCCAACTTACTTTTTAATGTGAAACGTCAAGAGAGTTTAATGTATTGACATGATTTTAGAAGTTTTACATTTAATTCAACAAGATTATGATATAACCTAAACTTAGGTATTCATTTTTTACACTATACTCCATTCACTTACACAAAAGTAAGACGCATTTCGGGAGAAGACTCTCCCGAATGGAGTATAGTGTAAAAAATGAATACCTAAGTTTAGGTTATATTGCCACTCCATTGTCAACAGCTTCTTAAGTACAATATTTAAGATTATGATAGTTTCACTGAGTGGATTCCTATTAATTTTTAATTGAATTCTAAATTCATTTTACTTTAATTATATACAGATACGTGCATACATTAATACATTACTTAATGTTCATTCATTTTATATAAAATATTTTTATTGGGTAACTTCAGCTTGTTCGTAAAACGTATATTGTAATATAGACAGGTAATTTGTTGGACAGAAATAAATTCATGATATTGACATCTTTTTCTGAAGCACTTTTATTAAATGTTTGCCTAAAGTAGTCATTGTGTCTCATGTTATGGTGATTGTTAATTTTCAGGTTTTGTTTTAGTATTGCAAAGGTGGTCACTTTATGTACATAGTTTGCCCAAATAAAAGTGAGACTTTTCTGTTCTGTAATGATTTATTGGCCATAGTATATGAACATACAGGAAGTAAGATGATACTTGTCGCAGCCAAGCAAGTGTTCCAATGCATCACAAGGTCATGGATACCCTGATGTCTGTGGTTGACTGTGGAACTAATCTTCACAGTAACTGCCGCTCCCAAATACTCCATGCAAGTACCCATTTTCCAAGCCTTCTGCTCATAAAGATGCTTGTGGGCCACTGCGTGCACTTTATAGTATCCCAACCATCGATGAAGACTGGTGTGAACAATTCCCTTGCTCAATGACAATGTTTGTGCAATTTCTCAGGTAGTGATTTGGAAATGTTCCCTTATAAAGTTATCTATGACTGCAGTCGATTGCTAATGCCATGGGTGATGAGGCTGTTAAGGTGCAGACTCCTGTTTTATGGGGTTCGATTCCCACCAGGACCCTCCTCCCTGACTGGGTTTTTTTTCAGGTTTTCCTCAGTTCTTATAAATAGTAAATGCCAGGGAGGTACCCTAAACTTAGGCCTGGAATGTTTCCTTAAAAAAATATCCTTTCCCAATTTATCATTTCACTCATATATCATCAGTGTCCATCACTGTGGTGTCTCAGTAGTAAAAATGAGCATTAAACACCATTAAAATAAAAATGTTAATTCCTCAGTGATGGTTAAGTGAGCTTGACCAGATCTAGACATGTCCTCACTGCAAATACGTGTCACTAAATTCACTACACCATCTGAATGCTGTGCTGCTTAACAGACACATTTCCATACACATTGTTCATATGGGTATAAATTTTGACTCCGTTAACTCCTTCTGCCTTCCAAAATTGTATACTGCTTACCCATTTGGATGAATCCCTATTGTGAATGTATTCAGTTCAACATACCTCTGCACACGTAAACAATACACTGCATTTCAGACCATACCAGTCTGATTTCTTACATACAACAGCACCTACCAGAGCAAACACAAAGCTTCGCTTAGCTAAGATACAATGCTATGATAAATATCTTTTTCTTTGGGTAACCCTTATATAAGGAATAAGCTGTAAATATTTATCTTTAAAATGTGTATGACTCTTTAGCATTTAGGTGGTAGATTAATCTAATTGCTTTCTTTTATAGATTAAAGATCCTTCCCATGTAAGCTCTTGCAGCAGAGCTGCAAATTTCTATTTCATATAAATCATTTTCAGACCTTTTATCTACAATTTTCCTAAAATGCCTTAAGAGGTATAAACACTTACTGATTTTATTACAAATATGATTAAAAAACTGCTGGCCATTAAAACTGATATTATGCATGTTCATGATAACCACTTAGAATTATCTGTCTTCTTGTTTGGTTGTTTGATAGGGCCATTGTGATCCTTCATGTCTGTGTGTTATCCTATCTCTATCCACTGATCTATACTCATTTCATTGTGGATGCAATTCATCCATTGCAACACACTGGAATTGGTATATTCAGAAAAGATACACACACTGATAAATATTGAATCTGTCATCTTAACACTCTTCATGCTTCACTAACCTTAAATATATACGGAACCGGTTTCAAAGATATGTTATCTCCATCTTCAGCCATGGACGACTGGTGTGAACGGTTGTTGCGTAGTATCAGAAGCAATATCTTTGAAACCGGTTCCGTATATATTTAAGACATTGCTTCTGATACTACGCAACAACAACCATTCACACTAGTCGTCCACGGCCGAAGATGGAGATAACATATCTTTGAAACCGGTTCCGTATATATTTAAGGTTAGTGAAGCATGAAGAGTGTTAAGACAACAAGATTCAATTCACATGAGCTTCACTGTGTTAGTTCCATATGAAAACTTTTTTTTAAAGATTTACAATTTTTAAAAAATTTTGACTGATAAATATATTTACAGAACAGCAATCATAATCCAAAACCACATAAATCTGCAATAATCAACATTCAGATTAGTTTGCTACCTATAAATAGAACAGGATACCATTAAATTATTAGTAAAACACATCGATCAACAAGAAAATAAATTAAAAAAACATAAAGCGCATCAGCACTATGAAAGGTTGTACATGTAAGAAATTCGTATTCCATCCATGGGCACTCCAAAAATTTCAAAAACTAAAATATTATTATAGCCCTAATAAACAAATACAGGTTTAAAAACCACACAAAGGGCAGAATTTCCCTTAAGGCAGACAATCGAGCCTTTCTGAAATCAGCTGTTATGACCAAAATAAAAAAAATGCATACATAAATGAAATCAGTTTCAAGGAACAAACAAGCTGATAAATTGAAATATTGTATGTGAGTATTTATTTATATATATATATATATATATATATATATATATATATATATATAAATTAACAGCAACTATAATAGTAGAAAAGGATAAAACACTAAGAAAAAGTCACACTTATATTGTGACTTTTTCTTAGTGTTTTATCCTTAACTTGTGGAGTCCGAAATATAGCGATCTCAAGTGTGACTTTTTCTTAGTGTTTTATCCTTTTCTACTATTATAGTTGCGGTTAATAGTGTTACTTTATTTTTATTTTTCTTTTATATCATATAATATAAACAAAGAAAATTTGGCTAAGGGAGACTAGAAGGGGTTTTGGTTAAAAAATATATATTTTTTTAAGAGTGTTTGTATTATTTTGATATCAATCAGAAGCGTCTTATTTTTTGTGAATGGATGCATTGCAATCTTGAAGCCCATTTACCATAATTTTGATGTTTTAATACAAATGGAATATTCTCTAAGGTTCTTGTCCTACAGAGCTAAAAGCGTCAGGAAGCTTTCATTCAAATGTTGTACACAAAATAAAATAGCAATTTGTAAATGGTGAACTATTAAGCATTTTATATACAATTGTACTGTAAAATGCAGAAATTAACTACAGAGAAAAAAATATTCTGAGGATAATTTAAAGACTATTATTGCAATTTACACAGTTTGGGTTGCCTGAGTTCAGCTGCTACAACTAGAAAAAGAAAGAGATAGCACCACTGCACATAAAGCTAGTAATTTATTCTTCAGTACTATATTTCTGTAGCACATATCTAACAAACAATTAGCATATAATGAAAGCACCGTGTAACATTCAAAAACACAACCAATCGCTGACAAAGCCTCCCTCAAACAAATTTATAAGATGCTAGAAATTCCTTAAATTTTTGGGTAAAAAATTGCATATGTTGCAGGCAATCTGCTCACCTAATAAAACAAAAATACTTTATTTTGCTTGATGAGATGGACAACAAGAAACAACTCTTATTGTGTTCATTGATGAGGCTATGCCTCAAACAGGACATAAAAATATGGTATAATGAACAACAAATCGAGCATGTGGCATATCCATTTTTCCTTACACAACCAACAGTGACATTGCATAACAATCTTGATTGACATTCTGTGTCACAAATTGGAGATGGTGTGTATTTCATCAAGTTAGGGCTCCTCTAAATGACTACATTGTTCACTAGTCTCTGAATATATTTTCACAGTGCTAGATATAAAACAATGGATGAAAGGCATGGCTACCAGAAATGTTGAACCTCTTTACTTTTGACTGTATCAAGCAAAATGTGCACAATATGAATGATATTGCACAATTAGAAAGATATCAGTTGTGCACTCTGTAGGGATCATCAAGAGTGTAAAGAACAACAACAAATGTTTAAAATGAACTGTTCATGAGTAGATCTCTTATTTGGCTTATAGCTATTTAAAAAATGTAAAGTTTACGTCCATATCAATAATTAGTTTTAAAACCCTGTCATGACACACTGTAAGGTGGAATTAAGAAGGATGAACTCAATTTCATACATCTATATTTCCAGAACATACATATATATATATACATCCCACTTGATCCACAGATCCTACTGTCCAATTCCATTGCTAAAGCATTGGCTGGCCTCTGTCGTTACATCTGATCCTGCCAACAGCATACAACTTCCCAGCCTTGGTGAGGCCCTGTTCCTCTAGATGGCATCACCTCTGAGATATATATAATACTTTTTTTAAAATTTATGTTTACACAAAATTAGTATAGTTTACATTATATTTCTATATATCTTCCCCTTCTCAGCTGAAGCTTTCTTGCAAGACAATGTAAAATATTCTTTTAATGATACATCCATTTTCTGTTAACTCTCTTCAGGTGTTGGCTCCTATTCCTAAAAATATTTTATTTTCAAAAATGTTTCAATTGAACAAGATGTTAAACAAAATTGGCAAGTATGCTTCATAAAATTTTGTTATAATTATAAGTGTGTTAAAAACATTAAAAAAGTCTTATTCCTTTTGCTCCATCTGCTTACAATTCCATCCATCAATGTTGGGTAATTTGTTGTTTGAACCGTCCAATAAAACCTATTCCAATATTTTCCGTTGGGTGTCTATCCTATGCCATTTTAGCACAATACCATTTTGTTTATTTTTAATAAGAGCTAATATAAATTTTAAAACCAACTTCTAGCTACGTTGTTCCTTGTTTTGGTTTTACAAATCCTAGCAGAGCGCCGCCAAAAATCTAATTCCGATAAAAGTAATTTTGATTTCATTCTTGATCTTAATTGTTCATTTATTTATTTATTTTAACGCCGTTTTTACTACTGAGGCACCACAGACCCTTAATTTGTTCCTGGCTATAGTTTATGTTGCTTTGCTGCTATATATATATATATATATATATATATATATATATATATATATATATATATATTTTCCTTTACCATTTCATAAATCTCGAGTTCTTCACGTCCATTTTATTATTTTTCTCAATTTATCCTTTTTGCGAGTGTATACAGGAGTGATTAAAACAATGTACTTGACTTCGTATTTTTATATGTCTTAAAAATATAATACTTATAATGAACTACTTTAACATTTGAAAGATGAGCCATTTGTAAAGCGGAGCATCAACTGTGAGAGAATGACAACTCTGCAGTGCAAAATTTTTTGAGGTTGCGAGTTCATAATTACCTTGTGCCGTGCTCCCAACCAATCAAAACCTTTCATTCATAGCTATTCATTTCATTCTGTTCATGTTGTTCATAAATGGAGACTAGACACAGTTATCTGCATTAGGTGCGTATATGTAGGTTGGCACATGCGGGTTGGCATTTGTCTAGAATTAGTTTTGTCTGCCATCTATACCAAGATAATCAAAGTTACGGGCATTTGCCTGTAATTGTTTTTGTCTGCCATCTATAGGAGGATTTTCAAAGTTACCGCTGGAGTACTTATAAAGTCACTCACTAGATGACTGACTGCAATTATTTCTAACAAAAAGTGAAATATATTACCGAATATTTAACGACTTTCATATATACATGAGTTTTTACCACAGGCCTATTGAAAATTATCTCAATATAAGAATAAATAATTTTTGTTGCTTTACGTTACTATTTGTGGTTTTTATTAACAAAATCACAGTCATTCATTTCGAATTAGATTCACTAAGTGACATTTAAGTAATGAGAAATTTTGTCTACACACGTTTTAATTCCAGATTGACGCCGGGGTAGAAACTTTTCAATTTTTGGAGAGGGAATTTCGGTCAAAGGTACCAATTCCCTTAATATTAATTCACCAACTTTGAATTATATTGAATGTGCCCTATAATTGAAATTCATGTTACTACGTAATAATGTGGGATTTAATTATTTCCGAACGGAGGGAAAGAGAAGGGCAACCTCATGTAAAAATTTAAATATTGGATGTATTAATTTAGTTATCAGGCATTTATTGTTCTAAGTTCTAACCTATGCTTGTACTCCGTAACTTTCTGGTTGTAATATGTTGTACCTGATAACAAATATGAGTTTTTCACTCTTTACTTCCCCGTTGTCTTATTGGAATTCGCAATTAGTTTATATCATACACACTAACTTTAACGCTAACTTCGGGTAAATACTAGAAACTGAAGGACCCAGTGGTTTGCTGCGGCCTGACCTGACGGTCTACGCTCGCCTTCTTTTCGTAAATATAATTTGATAGGGGATTATGCGTTATTAAGTATACAGGTGGTAAATCTCCTTTGACTGCAGCAGAAAGAAAAAAAAGTAATAGTATATTAGGATTCAAAACCACTACCTTCACATCTGTAGCATAACGCTCTAACCGCATTATGAGCCATCACTCTCCCCTCTGTGGAAGTCACTACCTTCGGCTTTCTTTCCTGTCGCCCGGGGAGTAGGTCGGGACTACAGCTGTAGCAGTTCGAAGAAGTTTTCTTGCTGTATGCATAAGTCATGCATCGACCTACTATTTTATGACATCCTTAAAAAGAAATACATGTGGAGCTCCAGTCCCGAGCGGCAGCGGAGAAAAACGAGCACCTCAATGCTGAAACTTCGACTCCTTTGTGTTAGTTTGCAGTTACGATTGTTATCGCGCCTCTTCTATTTTTCGTCTATTGGAATTCGCAATTAATTCATAAATGAACAAAATATGTGGGCATCTTCATAAAAACGAAACCAATATTAAAAATACCATACTATAATAATATCAACCTCTATTAACAACATACTTTTAAATTGGGGGAAGGAGGTACTTTTCTTATTTTATACCTTTAACGTCTTCTTGCTTTATGGTTTCATATTTTGTATTATGTGAAGCACCTTTTTAGGTGGATTTTATACACACATTCACGCACATTAACTATCGCTTCTTAGTGTTAATTTGGAATTACGAATGTTATCATGCCTCTTCTATTTTTCGCCTATTGGAATTCGCAATTAACTTATGTACATACATACACACACTAATTATCACTTCTTAATGTTAGTTTGGAATTGCGAATGTTATAGCTCCTCTTCTATTTTCGCCTACTGGAATTCGCAATTAATTCTCTCTCTCTCTCTCTCTCTCTCTCTCTCTCACACACACACACACACACACACACACCTAAACCTAACCTTGAGTAAATGCTAGAAACTGGTATACCCAGTGGTTTGTTGCGGCTTGCTACGGCCTGACGGCCTACGCTCGCCTCCTTTTCAAAACCATAAATTGGTAGCGGGTAAACGAATTACTCAAAAAAGGAAAGCACTCGATTTAGGCGCTAAAAGCTCCCATTATCACTATTTCCGTATGTGGATATGAGTCTTGAATTTGTGTAATGTCGTAGGTCAAATCCACAAAAAAAAAAAAAAAAAAAAAAAAACTGAGAAATAATCGTAAATATAAATTTATTTCGAACTGTGTGCATAGTACATTGTAATGAAGTCAAATCTCTGTTAATCCTTATACATACATACATACATACATACATACATACATACATACATACATACATACATACATACATACATACATACATACATACATACATACTTCGAACTGTGCATAGTACATTGTAATGAAGGCAATTCTCCGTTAATCCTTATACATACACTGCAACGGGTGGCCGAGGACGTTAAATCGCGAACTTGTGAGCGGGAGGTCTGGGGTTCGAATCCCGCCAGGACCGTCCTCTCTGACTGAGGTTTTTTTCCAGGTTTTCCTCAGTCCTCATTAATGGTAAATGCCGGGGAGGTACCCTAAACTTAGGCCTGGAACGTTTCCTTCCTTAAAAATAAATCCTTTCCCAATATATCATTTCATTTCATGTATCACCAGTGTCCATCGCCTGTGGTGCCTCGGTAGCAAAAACGGGCGTTAAACACTATTCATTTCTTATACATACATACATACATACATACATACATACATACATACATACATACATAACATCACAATGATTCGGAACCCGCTTTCTTGCCTTCGTTAGCTTTCCTTATATTTCCACTATGCTCTAACCTCTGCGATATCTCATGGTATGGCTGATTACACTGGGCAACAAAAAAATAATTTTTGAATGTTTCGGGCACATCATGAGGCAATTCCTACTAATTTTGGGTTGAGAAAAACAAATATGGCAATGAAAAAATTTTATTAGCTCTAGTTTCTATGATATACACAAGGTGGAAGTATTACATATTAACGGATTGAGAGAAAAGGATACATTTTAATTACATACATGCTAACAATGAAAGTGCATTTGATTTTTTTAACTGGTAATTACATGCTAAGAGTTCTAAATTGCTGGAAAAATACTTCGCAGATAGTCGTGCCTGAAGAGAATCATGTGGTGGCCTATTGACTTCGTCGTCTTTTAGCTTGCCTCTTGTGATGGAGTTCCACAGAATCCCTATACAAAGACCAACAGTAATCCGCAAGTATTACTTCATTCCAACGGCCCTGATATCTTTGTTCCATAACAGAAATGTCCTGATGGAATCTCTCCCCATGTTCATCACTAACAGCTCCACAACTAGGAGGGAAAAAATCTAGGTGGGAGTGGAGAAAATGGATCTTAAGGGACATGTTGCATCCAAGGTTACGGTATTTTTGCAGGAGCACTGTCACCAAATGCTTGTAGTTGTCATCTCTTTTGTTGCCTAAAAATCCATGAACAACACCCTTGAAGGCTTCCCAAGCTTCCTTTTCTTTCCCCTCCAAAACTTGGTCAAATGCAGGATGCTTTACAAGTTCTCTTATTTGTGGTCCGACAAAAATGCCTTCCTTAACTTTTGCATCACTTATTTTCGAAAATTTCTCTCTGATGTACTTAAAGGCCCGTCCTTCTCGGTTCATAGCTTTGACAAAGTTTTTCATCAAACCCAGCTTGATATGCAGGGGTGGAAGAAGAACGTCTTTTGGGTCCACAAGAGGCTTGGCAACGACATTTTTCTTGCTAGAGTGAAGATTTCTTGCAGGCCGGTCTTCTTTAATATAATGCAATTTCCTATCTCTACTGTCCCACATACATAAGAAGCAGCAATGCTTTGTGTAACCCAGTTGCATTCCTAAGAGTATGGCAATGGCTTTTACATCACCACAGATTTTCCATTTGTGTTCATGATATTTAATTGAGTCCAAGAGAGCTTTCATATTTGCATATGTCTCCTTCATGTGAACAGCATGACCAACAGGAATAGATGAAAGAAGGTTCCCGTTGTGAAGTAACACAGCTTTCAAACTAAGCTTGGAGGAGTCTATGAATAGCCTCCATTCAGTTGGATCATGGTTCAAATTCAAAGACTTCATCAAGCCATTAATGTCGCAGCAAACAATATGATTATTTTTCTTCTCAAAAAAGGGAAGCAGTTCCATGTGACGTTTTCTGTAATGTGAGATTCTCACATCACTTTGGAGAAGATTCCATTGCTGTAGTCGAGACCCAAGAATTTCTTCCTTCTCCTTTGACAGGCCAAGGTCTCTAATGAGATCACTCAATTCCGCTTGACTCAGTCTGTGCGGTTTATCATCTTTTCCCTCAAAATCAGGGTCATGGTATGTAGAAGGCTTGTTTGGTTCTTCTTGTTCCACACTGCCCTTATCTTCTACTTCAAACACACAATTTTCGGGTGGAGTAGGAACTGGTAAACTATCCGAATGAGGAATGGGTCGAATAGCAGATGGAAGATTCGGGTACTGAACTGTTCTTCTTTTCTTCATAGACAATCCTGCCTTTATAGGTGGAGTCAGGCAGAAATAGCAGTCATCTGTATGGTTTGTAGGCTCCGCCAAATCATAGGCACAGCGAAAGCCCATACATCGCTTCTTCTTTTTCAGCCATTCTCGCAGTGTAACTGAACATGCGTTGCAACATATATGTGGAGCCCAAGACTTGTCCTGGTCCCCTACTTTCATACCGAAATAATACTGATAGGCAGTCTTTACAAGAGGCGTCAGATTGCGTTTATGTGAGGAAAATGTTATTTCACCACAAATATAACAAAAGTTATTCACCATATGTACACATTTTCGTGGCATTTTTATAAATTTTACACTAAAAAAGCACTCGCGAACCAGAAATTTTGCATTACTTTGAGTAGAAACTACATGTAATTCACAGTCACAGCAACAGTATCTATGTTTATGACTTACAAACAGCTGAAGAGCATTTTTGTTTTGTTATTTGACAGGTGTGCCAACTCCCAAAAAAATCCCCCAAATTTAAAATCTTCACTCTAAAAAATGAAATGTCACTTTATCTTCAAAACAAGAGCTAATCTATCATTTTTATGGTGATTTTTGAATTCAGCAGATGGAAATACATGTAAATTCACTATTTTTAAGCCCGAAATATTTTCATTGTTGCCCAGTGTTATTGGTCTATATTTGTTAAAGCCAGAACTTAAAGCCAGAGCGTTCTTAGCAGCTAAGAACGCTCTCCTACGTTGCCGTTCGGAAAAGCTGGCGTGGCTTTCCCCAGGATGCATCTTCGACTAGGATAAGTGAGAAAGTCGAAGGTAGTGTTATTTCCAGAGATACAGGTAAGTCATTAAGTACTGAAGAACAATTGCGCGTCAGATCAGATAATTGGAGCGTTAAATTAATTGCCAATTGCAATAAGACAGCGCGTTGTACTAAGTGAAAAACTCCTCACGCTTTAAGGGTATATTAAGTAATGAATCCCAGACTCGGTTTTAACTGGTTTTAATGAACTCACAAAGCTTGATCACTAATCACAGGCTCACAGCTTGTGACCATATGCACTATCCTCGATGAATGTTTGAAGGTTGTTAAGTCGGCATTTGACCTCATTCAATGCGATTTTTCGGTGCATCGACACTGGTCAAATTAAAGGAGATAGTTAATTAAGGCCAACTTTGACCGCGGGTGCTGGTTAATTGCAGTCAAATTACACAAAATAGCTGTCTGTTTTGATTTTCTTGAAGGTATTGAGAACGAAATAATATAACTGGATTACTAAAATCAGCACTAGCATCAAAACCGGTTCATTGTGAAAAGAGGTGGTCGTTTTGAATAGTATGGGGACCGGAAATTTTAAGAAAGATTTCGGCTATCAAAGGATAGTGGCTAGTAAATGAAATGAGTTAGTGTTTTATGACCCACGCTGGTTTAATAAATAGTGCTTTATTTATTTGTATATTTGGTAATTAGAAATCGCCTGGGCCCTTTTTCACAAAAGTATGGTCTAATACGTTCAACTGTATTAGTGGAGGTTCTTGTAAAGTAACTTTTTCAGTTCCGTGGAAGAAATGCTACACTGGTAAAGTATAAAAAGTTACAAGCTACGTCATATAAACACAAGATGGAGGAACAGCTGTTTGCTACACTTTTTTTTTTTTTTTTTTTTTTTTGAGTGGCGATTAATGCTCGTTTTCACTACTGAGGCACCACAGGCGGGTTTGCCACACGTCATACCTGAAATTAGGTTATATCCACTCTTTGGGGATTTTTAATACACTGAGGATATCATTGTCATTTCTGCATAATGGGTCTTGTTTTTTCCTCAGACATAATGATAATTTAAATACTATATATTATTATTTATCGATATTCAAGCGTAATAATCGCATCAATTTCAGTCGTCGAGAGATGGCAGAAGAATCGCGCTTCTCGATTGCTCTCGGATCATTTTATTACTCCATTTGATCGTTTATATTTATTTATTTATTTACATTCCTTGACATACACGTTCTCATAAGCAAAAAATTGGGAAAATTGTGTCAAAAATTATTATAAAAAAGAATGAAAGTAACGTAAAAACAAATGAAGAACAAAAAGAAATTACTTTCGTGGCAAGTAGCAAGAACCTTAATAATACATTAACTAAGATGCTGGTCTGAACTATACATTTGAAACAGGAAACGTCAATATCAATCATAAGCAGTACTTTATTTGCCCTCAATCTAACTTTATCATTATACACAAATATTTATTCTTTCTTTTTACATATTTCTACTCATTACCACTTTAGAGCGTCCATAAATAAAAAAAATCATTACCACTTTCGCTAATACTTAGCAAATATTGGTTAACGCTCCCAAAACCATTAAAAAGATTATAAATTTTGTGCTAGTATTTGAAGTCCTACACTTGTAGAGAAATTTATACAAACTACCAGTGCCCGACTAAAACTTTCCTGGAACATAACTACGAAAATTCACTTGAACGTTTGTAAGTATGGAGTAGTAAAGTACTAGTGTAGGAGAAATCATTTTGGATCAGAATTTTACGTAGACTACAAGCTACCAGTCCGTACACTTGTAATGTTTTAGACCATACTTTTGTGAAAGAGGCTGTGATTAAATTTTGAGACTTTTATTTGTTATCCGTTTTCGTCTTGGGAAAAAGATCGTTTCCTTCACATTATATAGGCAATCTAACCAATAAAAATACAAATAAAAAAAAAAGGTTATAGACAAGGAGATTGTAATTGTACTAAAACCTCTATAGAGTTAGATGATTTCTTTTGAAGTATTTATCGTAGAATCGTGATCGTTCAGTAACCTAGCACTCGCTCAGCTGATGGCAGTTCGTAGGACGAGAATTATTTTATTTGATTTATTTACGGACGCTCTTTAACATCTCAGGTCATCAGCGTCCCATTCAATTCAGGGCGGGAAAGGCCGACAAATTTTGCTCAGAGGCCTCTTCTTTCAGGCTTGAGGTTCTTTATTGTGCCGTAAATGTACGACACGGGACCCACGGCTTTACTTCCCTTCCGAAGGAAGCCATACTTAGGAGTTTTACGCCCAAAAAAATACCTCGAACCTGGCCGGGTTTGAACCCATAATCTTAGGTTTAGAAGGAAAGTATGGTTACCACTACACCAGCAGGACCGACAGGACGAGAATTAATTATGATGCACTGCAACTGCAATTTCACCGGGTTAAAGTTTGATCACCGTTTGAGAAACCCTCAGCATCCGTTGATGTGCAAAATTGACAGTGCTGCTCTCTAGGCGCTTCACATTCCTCTTTTGGTGCGCAGAGTTGGCTGTCCTGACAATTCTTGGTTGACGAGGTGGTTATATGTGTTAAATGAGGTAAAGGTAAAGAAAAAATATCGTGAAATATTTTAATAATCATGTGTTCTAATGCTCTTTACGTAATGCTTTTGAGATATTGTTATATTGGTAATTTAAGCGAGTAAGAATGTTTGATTTGTGCACACGTGCACACTATATTTCAGGAGGTTTTACATGATCATGAATATAACATGAAAGTTAGTAAAGCAAAATTCTTAAATTGTTTTGTGTCTTTTACGGGAGTACTATGACGCATTAAATACTATATGTGATATGTGAATAATGAACTATAACAGTACAAATAAGTTTTGCTTCCTGCAGTATGTATTTCATGTACCTTCAGCCAATAGATTAAACTTTTGTTTTGATTTATAAAATGTGACTTGTTTTCAGATCAGATGGCACCTCGTTATGAACTGGCCGTTGGCCTGAAAAAGGGACATAGAACTACAAAAATTCGTGTTGCGAAAACAAAGGCAGACAAGAAGCATACAATTCGACCTTCAAGATTGAAAGGGGTGAGTAGATGTATAATTTTCATAGCAAATAACTTCTACATTATGTAACTGTTCTACATTAATTAGAATGTAACATTAGTTAGAATGCATGTGGTTTGGGCAGAAGTCAAATTAGAATGTTAACATAGCATGCATTAAAACTTCTTGTTGATTTTCGATTTCCTTAAGTCCGCAGTACTCGTCTATCTTTAAATATTACTACACTCATCTTGGTATTCTTTGAGAATGGGGAACTCTGCTCATTTTTTTGTTTACCAGAATTAACGCTAGGGAGTGTGGAGATCGCATATGGAAAACCTCCGGAGTCAAAATACAACTTTTTTTTTAAAATACAGCAGAAGTGACATAGCAGATATATCTAGTGCAATCGTATTATGTTCATTATAACACAACTATGATAATCACTAACACTAAACTGCCAATACAGACAATATTGCTCTTTTGGGAAGTATTTGGTAGCTCCTGGCCGCGGCTGTGATTGTGGTAAAAAGGTGCAGTTGCAGGTTGATGCAGGGGTCGTAGCTTGAAGTGTTGGAATGGGGCAGTAAATTTTAAATTTTTTTCTAACAAAAAATATATTTACAATGTATTTTATCGAGACAAGAATTTAGTCGACATTGTAGATACTGGAAGCTCAGGTTATAAATACATTTGTATGTTTGCATGAATTTTTCAACAGAAATATGTGAAGATGGGATGTAAGAGTGCATTCAAAGTACCATACTTCTTAATAATGCGCTTAGCCATCTGCCACATGTTTAGTACATTTGGTGTATGAATTTCTGCATTGTCCGGGTCTACAAAGCAAGTGAACAAGTACATCATGTTCATAAATCCCCCTACAACATAGACTATGTGGCAAAATGACACCACAAATAGTTCATTTCGGGGCTATTCAGAACATCAATTTGTTTTCAATTTCCTGTTACACACACAGACTCTTGTTTGACTGCAGCAGTTTCACTCCCACAAACCTAACAAACCCTAGTTCATCATGGAAGTTTTCTATTCTCAAAGACTATCCTCATCTTATACTCCTTTGTTAATTTTCTTCCACCTTGCAAATGTTTATTTTTCTCCTAATTTAAATTACTTAATTTTTTGCAAAATGTGCCATCGCATCTGTGTATTTCCACCATAGTGGCTCAGTACATCACTTTGTTACCTTTATGTATGTACCATTTTTCATTCACTGTTACAGAGATATTACTAAGTTAAGATGCAATAAGATCAATGGTTGGTAAAATGCAATAAAATGAAGTTGGAAACAGCTGAAAAACTTAAGTTTTGTAATAAGGAACAACATATTGCAGCCAGAAGGCTAAAAACAACATAATCTCATAATTATAAATGTATTGCTGGAGCACCACTTTTTTTTTTGTCTTGGAACCGCTAGCTATTAACCTTATTCCTCATTCTACATCTACCCACCAAGTTGGTGCATTACTTATATAGCCATAGGCTTCTCCTACTAGTGAAGATTGCACCCCCATCAGTGCATATATAAGAATGGGCAATATAATTGGGATTCAAGCAGAATTTTAGTAGGCAGTTGGAAAAAGCGTTAATTCACAGGTAATTCATATACACTCGTGCACAATCTTAACTTTATCTTGGATGAATCCTAGAAACCAGCGGTTTGCCCGCTACAGCATGATGGTCTGTGACCTCCTCCTTTTCATAGGTGTAAAATTGGTAGCAAATTGTGTACCACTATGCTAATGGGTAAATCATTGTAATAGTGGCAAAACTGCTCAAACTACAGCAGAATTATCTGGAAGGCATGTGTAGTGCCATCAAGCTGCAGAAATCATAAGTTGAACTTGGATAATTGGCGCAAAGGAATAGCATGTAGGAAAACAATAGGTATGCACAGGAAACTGGACTTTTTTTTGTCAAAAAAAGAAGGCACAATGTCCTGAAGTAATGAAAATTTTGGAATTTAGTAAAATGTGTACCTCCAACATACAGGAAAGTGAGGCAAATGTGTTTTATACCCCACATTGATCTTATTGCAGATGAGCCTATTACTATAGGGAGAAACTAGGGCATTTATTTGAGCCAATCTAGTCAAGCCTACAAATTATTAAATTAAACTTGTTTCATTTTAGTATTATTGGTTCATATGAATGCAAATCTTAACTCTTAAAATTTGATCCCTATGGTTAGGTTTAAGTTATATGAGGATACCTGTAATAACCAGTATCTGCTTACATTGGGTTACTTTAAATTTGCTGTAGACATAAAGCTGTACTTGAGGTATTAGACACAGCCATCTTGGGCATTGACTCCACTTCACTGCAATTTAGTGCTTTTCTTGCTGTTGGCAACGATAGTGATGTCACCATGATCCTGACCATTCAAAAACCATTTTTCGTTCCTTCTGCTGAAATATACTGTAAATGAAATTGCTTTTTTGGAGTTGGGTGGGTGGATTATTTGGCGAGTTTACATCGCATGATGACTTTTGTTACCATTTTATATAAGTTTTGCAACCTTCTTTTCACTTTCATGCCATTAGGCAAATACACGTGTTTTATCCAGCAACTACTAAATTGCAATACTCCAGTAACAGCTAGGGCTATTAAAGGAATCTATAAAGTTGGTTGAATTATGATATTAAAACTCTTGAATTTTTAGGTAAACATTAATGCATGCCTAAGCCATAACATGTTTTTAAAAATAGTAAAATGTGTGCATGCTCATTCTTTCTTGATCATTTCATTTATAGACTTCTGTCATGCACAATTGAATATAAATCCGTCTCACTCTTCGTCAGTCCTGTTAATGTAGTGGCAACCATACATGTTAAAGAGTATCCATAAAAAAACCAAATAAAAAAAATAATCTCACTCTTAATCATGGAACTGTCACTAGGTCACGAAATCTCACCCCTCTTGCAGATTTTGAAATGGTGTCCGAGCACAGCAAGATTTATAAGTAAATGTCTTTGTCCTTAAGCTACCATCTGCTTCATTATGGTTTTCGATGGTAAGATTGTAGTGAAGTTACCTAATTGCCAAGTCACAAGTGAAACTTTTGAACTTACAATAATAGGGAAGAGTGAATACAAACATTATTAGGTGATAATGTGAATGTGTTAATAGGTTGAAAACTATTGATTCACCTACCACCCCAACAAATTTACAAGCAATTGTATATGGTAATATCTAACACGTGAAAAAATAAGTTTGTACCATTTTACAGTTTATCATAAAGAGGGATGGATATACCTGCAATACCTGATCCACTAAATCAACACCACCCATATGCATATTGTATTTATGTATAATATCAGGGTTGAAAATTTTCATTTTAGTTTTGGCTCTAGCTTTCTTTTTTTGTATGCCAAAATTTTGGGATTGCAGTTAAAGCAGTAACTACCTTCTATTATGCCAAGCAATGCAAGTCAACGGTGGAAGCTGATCACCTCCACTTTTCCTCTCTTTAGCAATCCAATAAGATTTGAATTTTTAATATCTAAGTTTAGGATTCATTAATAATCTCTTTAATAGTTTGTTTAACAGCTGATGATATGGACATTAGTCCACAAAACATATGTTCTGAGTAAATCTCATTTAAGTGAAACCATAAAGAATGTTTTAAACATACAACTCAGAACAGTAATACTTGTTGTAGTTAGCTCATACTGCTTCAATGTCCTTTAATTCACTTTTTGTTTCATTAAAATATGATTAAAAAATACCAAAATATAAAGGTTTGTTCTGTAGATTTAAATTGCGGACCATTTAAATGCCTAGATCTGTTTATTGGGTATCTGGGAACAGTGAGGGTTTAAATGGCTACCAGGCAATGGGTTAAGCAATAATGAACAGCAACGGTTATTTCTACTCAAACAACTAACCGTGCTCAAGCAGAAAGAATGGAACAAAACTAAAGAAAAAAAAGGACAAACTGAAAATTGAAGTGTTAAAGCATGCAAATGAAACATTACAACTGGATAAAGAAAGGAGAGAACGAGAAAGTGGAGATTTGCTTCCATTTATGAATCTTTAGGGCTATTTAATAAATGGCATTAGTTTTAGGTAATTAGTTATAAATGATTCTTGTAAACTTGCAATTTTAGGTAACTAATTAAATCATACATTTTTGCAAGCTCACATTTTTTTAATCAGTTGTCTGTCTGTACACCCCTTTTTCTGTCTCCACTTATTTGCTCTTTTCTATATCTATGTAGATCTCTTTATTCCCCAAGAGCAGTGATAAAGGAACACATGTTTGCACTACAGTGATGAGATTTATAAATGTCAACATACCTTTGTGAAATTTGAGTTATAAATAGAGTGATGTGAAGAGATACGCCAAATGAATTATTCTTGCAATGTCATTCCCATCTCTGCTGCCCTCTCTCCCTAATGCAGATTGCTTCTGGTTCTGCAACAGCTGCTACTGGTACGCAGTCTTCATCATCTTGTAGTTCAGGTATGTCATTTTAGATGGTTTGGCCATGTTGTGCAGAGTCGTACAACATACTATTACCGAAGCAATTTTCTGGGCAGGTAATCTTATCTTATTTTGTAAAATTGAGAATGTGACCAAAACATTGTTCAATGATTACCGTTCCTTTGTAATGTACCTGTTATAAGCTCTCTGTTCTGGAGTTTTAGGATTTTGATAAGTCATCAACCATGATGCAATGCCATAACCTGAATCACCTAGCAGCAGTGCATTGGCAGTAGAACTGGCCATGGCTGTGTATATTTGGTTTCCTTATTAAAATATGAGCACATAACACTGCATTAGGGAAATCATATCGTTCTTACCACTCAGTTTTGGCTTCATGAAGAACTTTATCCTCGATTGCATTTATAACTTCCCAGAATGTATTTGAGATCATAGCTCTTGTAATTCCAAGATCTGCAACACCAGTTTGAAACCCGGAATCTCCTACATACCTTTAAAAAATTTGCATCTTTTCAGCATTGTTAAGAGCTCCACCTTGTGTTTCATTTGCCTGTGGAAGAAAGTGTTGAGCAAGTCAATTCACATTTTCTCTTTTAAAACGGTATAATTGTTTATAACTGCTCACTGCTGAATCCCTGCACCTTATATAAATTTTTATTTTCCACTCTGGAACTACCATCATGAACTCGGCCATAGTACTAAACTGCAGTTAAGCAAGCTGAGCTAACTACGGAGGTACCTCACAAAATAGCAAGCAACTGCTTACTAAAAGTGAGCAAAGGCTTGTTTTATTTGTACCAAATGGCAAGCAGCTGCTCAGCAATCAAGGACAACAAGCACTCGCTCATCAGGAGGTTGAAGAGAAACGTTTGTATTTATATGAAATGGAGCAAATGCTTGCATTTAGTGAGATTGGAGCAACTGCTTGCCTTTATTTATACCACCCAATGTTTGTGATCATAGCAAAAACATACATTTCTCTTCCATTGTAAATAGTTGAAAGTATCCTCCAGTGTAGCCTGTTAATAAATGATCATTAAATAGTTATAAAAGGCTTTCTAAGCAATAATAATTTTCATTGTGAATGAAATTGCTCTACTGATAAAATAACACTGTTGGATTAATAGATGTGTTTGCTTTAATGTGCGTGCCTGATTCCCTCCAGCTCTGTCCACGTCCAGTGACATTCTCTTCTCTTTTCCTAGCAAAAGTGTCTATTGACGGTGCAAATCAGTTTTCAGTAGACTATATATAGTGACATTTGATTTTCTAGTGCCCATTGTTACCCAAAAATTTTTTGCGTGCACACTCTTCCAAACCTGCAGCAATGTTACAAATTTTATTTACTTTACAATTGTTCATCGCTGCATGTTTAGAAGAAACATCTAAATTGCACTGGAGTATTAAAGCAATAATTTTCTTACAATATTCATTTATAATTTTCCAAATATCTGATTTCAGATCCAAACGAGACACACAAAGTTTGTGCGAGACCTAATTCGTGAGGTGTGTGGTCATGCACCATATGAGAAGCGAGCTATGGAGTTGCTAAAGGTATCAAAGGATAAGAGGGCACTAAAATTCCTCAAGAGAAGGGTTAGTACTACAATATAGATTGTTTTTTTCTGAAAAATTAATTTAGCTTCCACCTCCTGGATGAATGTTTATAGCAATAAATGAAATAATATAGAATAACTAGGGGTAATATTTTAGTGATTTTGTATTTTCTTTTTAAATAATTGTAAATATTTGGTTGGAATAAACCTATTTCATGAAAAATTGATTTATTTCATATGCATTTGTGAAGACTATTGTTATGAGCATTTTATGAATCATTATTAAAGGTTTTATTGGAACTTCAATTTTATGTGCCATCTATCAAGTTTACAATTCATTTATATACTGTAACATTGTTCCCTAAATTTTCTTTTATTTCCTTTGTTGAGTTCAATTGGTAAACACAATTGTTAGCAACTTGACATACATACGTACCTACATAATATTGTTACATATTTATGATCAATTAGCCCACTAGCTTTGACTCTTGTTAGCTTTGTTTTCAAATTTCCTCCAATAGGACTCATTGAGACAACTGGAATGTTGTTGTAACTGACTGCATTTAATAAAGCATTTTAAATGCAAGCTTAAATGGTGAAAATTTTAAGCTTTGATGGCTACATTTACAACAGGGACACCGCAATTTCATTGCACTCATGAATGACAACATTGCAATAGGCTCTGTAGCATCCGGTCTAATATACCGGGGCCCCATTTCACAAAAGTATGGTCTAATGCACAGTCCACTCCCAATATTTTATCATTCTTTCTCTGTCTCTTCTGTATTTATTATTTAAATTTTTATATATGAAATATTTCTTCTTTACTGGATTAGTTCATTTCTTTCTCAAATATTTGCATGTAATGCATCGTTCTGCCTTCCACTGAAGCCATCCCCCTTCCCTCAAATTTTTGCACATAATGCACTATAACCAAGCTACCACACCACATCCGTTCAGTAATGTTTTGATGCTGATCACTTGCTGGTTTTTATTTATTTTATTACAGTTGTGAGTTTGTAGTAGCTTAAGGCAACTTATTGGTGAAAAATTAATCAAAATTACAAAAATTCTCATTCTTGACTTTTTGTACCATAATTAAGTTAAAATCTTGGGCTTTGATTACCATGTGTTTATTTACACATTTATGCCCTTTAAATGGCATATGGGGGAAGGGGGTAATGGCCGTGCACAAGGTGTGTCACTTTACGTGTCCAGAAGTGCTTGAAGGTTTTTTTCTGACTCAAAACCCATTTTATTTATGTTTAAATGGTGTTTCTTGCTGCAAATTTGCTGAAACACTGTGGCTACACTGGCTTTAGTATTTGAGAGACATATGTTCAAAAAACATAAATTTTCTTTCTTTAAATAGAGGGAAATATGCAGAGCACATGGTGTTTGCGTTTTGCATGTGTTCTGTGTGGTTTAAATGATGTTTCTTGCTGCAAATTTGCTGAAACACTGTGGCTACACTGGCTTTAGTATTTGAGAGACATATGTTCAAAAAACATAAATTTTCTTTCTTTAAATAGAGGGAAATATGCAGGGCACATGGTGTTTGCGTTTTGCATGTGTTCTGTGTGGTTTTATTTCAAATAAAGGAGATTAGCAGAATTTTATAATATAAGCTAAATATATAATAAGCTATTGTAGGTTAAAACATATAGTTTAAGTATAGAGGTTAGACTATAACCAATGTACTAAAATTTTGACTTCTAACAACAATTGGTCTACAGGCTGAAAATGCGAGGGATCACTCCCAAAACATCTGTTCAATTTTTATGTAAGTGAATGGAGTTAGTGTGAACAAATTTTAGTACATTGGTTATATATATATATATATACCACCCCATTGTCAAAAGCTTCATAAGTACATTTAATTGAATAGAGGTTAGTAGTTGATTTTAGCTGAAGGAAATACCAAATTATTGGGAAGCTTGAGTTTAATAAACAATTTATTAGTATAATTAAGTAAAAAATGTACTTACGAAACTGTAGACAATGGAGTGGTAATATATCCTACATTAATGTGTCAAATTGTTAACACTAACTCCACTTACTTTTTTAAAACTTTGGACTAGTTTTTGGAGAGGCTCCTCCCATCATCGTCTGCTGTTGACTGAATGCCATTGTTCGAAACGGGAGATGGACACCCGTTCGCTCCTATGGTGGTATCTTGTGGTTCTAGTAGAGACTTGCTGAGTTCTTCCAGTGGCGGAAAATAAAAATTCATTAAGTTCTTATTTTTTAAAATGAAAATTCTCTCCCATGTGGATAGTTCTATTGGGTTGTGAAGTTGTTTCATTAATTTAATTTCTGGTTTTATTTCATGATTTTTGTTCCAAAAATGCTGCTATTGCTGATTTGTTTATCTGTTTCAATCTAATGTTCCTAAAGTGTTGTTTTCTTTGAATTTCTAAATTTCTTTTTGTTTTCCCAATGTAGGTCTGTAGGGATGGTATCTTTCATTGTGCAATGTACCAAATTGTTTATATTATATAAAATAATAATATAATATAAAAAATTTAGTACATTGCACAATGAAAGATACCATCCCTACAGAGCAAAAATCAGGAATATATGAGATTAAATGTGCAGATTGTGAGCAGAGCTACATTGGGAAAATGAAAAGAAATTTAGAAATTCGAAGAAAAGAACATTTTAGGAACATTAGATTGAAACAGATAGGCAAATCAGCAATAGCAGCTCATTTTTGGAACAAAAATCATGAAATAAAACCAGAAACTAAAATACTGAAACAACTTCACAACCCAATAGAACTATCCACATGGGAGAGAATTTTCATTTTAAAAAATAAGAACAACTTGAATTTTTATTTTCCACCGCTGGATGAACTCAGCAAGTTTCTACTAGAACCACAAGATACCACCATAGGAGCGAATGGGCGTCCATCCCCCGTTTCGAACAACGGCATTCAGTCAACTGCAGCCGATGATGGCAGGAACCTCTCCCGAAACTAGTGCAAAGTTTTAAAAAGGTAAGTGGAGTTAGTGTTAACAATCTGACATATTAATGTAGGATAATTTATTAGTAATTGGTTTCAGTGATGATGTTAGAAAAGGGGAAAACTATTAAACAGCCTTTTGGTTTTAGCTGCTAGAGCAAATGTTTTGAAAAATAAAGCAACATTACAGAAAATGATGACAGGATTGATGTTGATGTAAATGAAGGAAACAAGGAGACTTCTAGTATCAGTTATGGAAATGAATGAAAAAGAAAGCAACTGCTAGTAGTAGCAAACTGACTGTTGATAATGAAGAGGGTGAAAAGCAGATCATGTCATATTATGTGTTAGTCCATAAAGATACATGAAGTAACATTTTCAATTCATTCAATTGCAGTAAATGCGGTACTGAGGTGTGAATACTAGTTTGAGGGAATGGGTTTGTCTAAATTATTGGTGAAATGCTTTTCTTGGGGTTAGATTTTAGTTGATAAATGCATTAGTCCAAGGAAAAGTTCAGAGTCTTCTCTTCCACCTTTTGCAGCAAATCAACAGGTGGTAGAAGCCTTTCTGGCACTGGGAAAAGGCCATAGTGATATGAAATAGTTTTTAAATTTTTTTGCACTGCCATGCAATTTCACTTTTGTGCCCCTGCTGTAGCCTATCACATCTTTTTGTTAGGATCAGTAAGAGTAATTTGCTTTGGAAAATGAGCCCATTTTTGCCTTGCAGATGCAAAAAAGTAGATGAAGATAGAATTTGAAAAGAGTACTCAAGCATTTTTACAGATCTATGCATTGTTTATTCTGAAGTCAGGATAGGTTTTCTTTTTTCTCCCAGTGAGTTAGTAAAGAGCAATTTAAGCATTGTACATGCAGATATTTAAAAGATTTTTTTTTTCTGTATCCCTTGCCAGTCTGAAAGGAAACTGCTGAGACTTGGTCTTGTAAATCCATCCATTCCTTTCTGACACAGCATTTTTATATCCTTCTAGGGTGTTGTCCTTTCCTGGGAACTTTCTATGTCTTAGGTTAGCTGGTTGTGTTTGGGGGAAAGAAAATTAACGTTTTTATTGTCCATCCATTTCACACATAAGTTGTTGACTGATCATATTTCTTACTCTCCGTGATAAAATAACTACTGCCCTCATCTGCCTGGTCCCACAACATGTCGGTCTATTGGTAACCATATTTGCTTCTTAGACCAAGGGTGGTGATTTCAAATCCAACTAGGGTCAATGGAATTTTTCAGGCATAAAAAATATTAAGTTAGGCCTCCAAATAAAACTGTTAGACCCATGTCATAGATTTATGTCATGTAAAAGAACCTCAATGCTGAAAGAGGCCTGTGAACAAAATTTATTGGCCGTTTTATGACCTGAATAAAATAGGATGCTAATGATCTGACATGTTAGAGCACCCTTAAATATAATATTAAAAAAATCAACTATGCTATCTAATCACTACAAGTGTGCAGACTAGCTTTTTTTACACACATTTTGTGTTGTTGTTGATCTAATGTGCAGGATTTTGATCCATCAATTTTTTTCTTAATTTGTTCTTGAAGCGTTCAGGTATCTCTTAAGAATGATAAATGAGTGACGGTAGTAGTGCTAACTTTTATGAAAAGAATATTATGAGTCAGCTGTAGAGAAATTGGAACATTGAACTTGCTTTCATTTCTCTTTGAAATGTAACATACCCTTGACCACTTTTATGTTTTGAGCACTAGATTGGTTTGTATAATCTGAGGAATAACTTTCATAAGAAGTAAGAAATGTTGACGGTTTCTGTTTTACAGTTGGGGACGCATATCCGTGCCAAGAGAAAGCGAGAGGAACTCAGCAACATCCTGACACAGATGAGAAAAGCACAGGCTCAGGCAAAATAAATGCTACTCTTAATGTACATTTGTGTTTTCTTCAAATAAACATTGTTAAAAAATATGTTCTGTGCTTTAATTGAACATCTGCAAGGAAACAAACAGTAAGACCCAATCTAACATTCCCAAAAGCATTGTTTTCCTAGATTCATCATTACACTAGCAACAGAAAGTTTAAAGTAACCAACTGTATTTTGGTTGGTGTGTTTATTGCTATTGATTACACTAAAATTTTTGATTATTAATTAATATATTCTATTAAATATTTGAAGGTAAATGACTAAATAGTTTATAGCAAGGAGTTTGAACCTTCTCACTATGACTGTAACATGCTTCTGAATTCATTTTAAGAACTTTCGAAAAATAAGACATTTTTTAAAAATTCTGTTGAAACTCACACAGTGAAGCTTGTTAATGTAAATTATATCTAATCTGTCATCTAACATACTCTCTGAATGTTATCTTTAGGTGACATGGTTGTTTTGAATGATATTTTTCAGTGACATGGTAGTTCGTTTCCTCACACCCTACTCTGTTATTCATGGAGAAATGTTTAGTTTAGAGTGTCCTAGAGCTCTTCCTAATGCTTGTGGTGCAATCAGAGTAACTTAACTGTATGAATGTTAACTTGCTGTAAGCATATTAGTATAGCATTAAGTGCCTCAAAATGGGTTAAAGAGCAAATGTGAGTGCAGAAAAGAATAATGGCATGTGCATGCAGAATGGTCCAACAGAAAAATAACAACTCAAGCGGGCATTTCTGATAGGTGTTCCCTGTGCATAGAAGCACACAGAAGAAACTGGGTCCCATGTTGGTCCACCACATGGTGGACGATAAAAACATTAGCAGTGGAGGACAATAGAATTATACTTCTGAGCAAACATGACAGGCCGTGTTCATGTGTGTCCATCTGCAGTGAAATAAATACTACCAGGACAGCCAATATCAGGTTGAACAATAAACTGTTGCCTATGTGCAGCTTTATTGTTTGGATATGTAGCTGTGAAGAAACCATTGTTAACCCATTAGCATAAGCTTAAAAGGTACAATGGACCAAAGAGCACTGAACTGAACCGTAAACAACTGGAAAAATTTACTACTTAAATGTAAATTGGAACTTGCACAGTGAAGCTAATCATATTAATTGATATCATTGTATGATTCAGTTGAACTACACACTCTTAAAGCTTCACTTACTTGTCATAATGTATGGAACCGTTTTCGAGAACATTTAGTTCCCATATTCAGCCAGGCTAAAGTTCAACTATTGGATCATTCGTTTAGCTGTGGGAATGTGTATTGTGCTCTGGTGGCGATAATGAACTTTGACATTGTCAGAGATGAAAACAAACTACAAGTTTATCATACCGCCACCAGAGCAGAATACACATTCCCACAGCTCAATGAATGATGAAACAGTTGAACTTTAGCCTGGCTGAAGATGGGAACTAAATGTTCTTGAAACCAATTCCATACATTTATGAAAAGTAAGTGAAGCTTTAAGAGTGTGTAGTTCAACTGAATCATACAATGATATCAATTAACTGGAAAAATGTATTGTGGATGAATCCATATTTGAGAAATTTGGTTCAAATCAACAGTATGTTTGCCGTCACCCTGTGGAGAAAATGTTTGAAGCTTTTCTTACTGCATCTGTGAAACATGGAGGTGGAACTGTAATAGTGTGCGGGTGTTTTGGGAACAATAAAATTGGAGATTTGGATGATATTTTGTTGAAAAAGTAATACCATAGATTCTTTTGCACCATACTGGTATAAGACTTATTGGATGTGGTTTTCTTCAACAAGATAACTGCCCTAAACGCACCTGAATGTTGTGAACAGCAAGGAGAGGTGGGAGTGCTAAAATCCATGACCTGGCCCCCATAATCTCCTGATCTATCCTGAATTGAACTTCTTTGAGAGGAGCTTGATGGGGAAGCAAAACAGATGGTCCCTAATAATATGGATAAGCCGTGGCAAAGTCATTTACAAGCTGGAATATTATAACTCCAGAGGTGTTATAAAAAATTGACTACAAGGATGCCCAGAATTTGTAAATCATCAAAGCAAGAGGTGGCAATATTGATGAACAAAAACTTTATTTTCTTACTGAATAAAAAAGAGACTATTTGCAGTATAAAGACATGTTTTATGAGGGAGATTTTTGTGTAGTTCATAGCATATGCATAATAGTTTGTTGCAGAATAAAATTAGTATTTGATCTCAACTATGTTTTCATAAACAGCACCAAAAAAGAACTTACATTTTTGTATGGTGAGTTTACACTTTCTGTAGCTAGTGTATGTACAATAGAACCTTAATTTGTATTTTGAGGGATGAGGTTAAAAAAAATGGTTGCAGGATGGTATATACAGAAAGTGCAAAATCATGTTAAATAAAACCAGTATATATAAGCAAACTGCAAAATTTGAGTCAATTTTATATGTTACCATGTACACATTTGTCATTTTCTTTGAAATGGGTCTTTAATCAACATTTTCTTTGCTTCATTTAAGAACTTTCGAAATGTTATAAGAAATTTTTAAAAAAAATTCTGTTGGAACTCGGTGAACCTTGTTAAATGTAAATTCTATCTAATCTGTCGTCTAACATGCTCTTGTGCTTCATGTACTTTTAAATACAATGGGACCAGTTTCGAAGAGACAACCTCTCCATCTTCAACCAATTTGTAATTGTAAATTCTATCTAATCTGCTGTCTAACACTCTCTTATGATTTACTTACTTTTAAATATGGTGGGACTGGTTTCGAAGAGACAACCTCTCCATCTTCAAACAACTTGTAAATGTAAATTCTATCTAATCTGTTGTCTAACACACTTTGTGTTTCACTTACTTTTAAATACAGCAGGACCGGTTTCGAAGAGACATCCTTTCCATTTTTAACCAACTTGACGATTTGCATTGCTGCTTTTCTTTTTGTGTGAAACAAGAATTTTGCACATGCAACACATTCTGTTGGCCAGTATCATCATTACCATACTTGAACAGTTTCACATGCTATCAGAACTTCAGCTGTTACGTCATCTTCACTCCCCTCTCCCATGTCACAAAACTTGGTCCTGGTGGTGCAGTGGTTACCATACTTGCCTCCTAAACCCAAGATTGGGGTTTGATTCTGGCCAGGACAGATGAATTTTTTTGGGTGTAAAATCCTAAGTATGGCTTCCTTTGGAAGGGAAGTAAAGCCATAGGTCCTGTGTCGTATATTTGCGGCATGATAAAGAACCTTAAGCCTGAAAGAAGAGGCCTCTGAGCAAAATTTGTCAGCCGTTTCACACCCTGAATAGAATGGGACGCTGATGACCTGAGAAGTTAAAGAGCATACGTAAATAAACCAAAACAACACTTCAATGCTTTGCATGGCAATGTCACTCTACTTTTCCATTGCTGCATAGGTGCCAAAACTGATGACACAGGCAACTGTGGTTCATTCGCTATCAACTTAACTTTTTGAATGAGTAATGCAGTAAAATGATACTTCAAAGAACAGAGAATACAGGTTTTATTGACATAAGTATAATTTAAAACATTTTGGATTGCATAAATTGAAAAATACATCTGGGAAAATAATGGTTCCAGGAATGACAGATTGATATACTGTATCCCAGGCTAATCTCATCATAAACATTGGGGGGAAAACGTGCATTGATTGTTCCTTAAAGTATAGTTTTCTTGCATCGATAAAACATTTTTCTTATTTCTTAATTGATTGCTTTTTTAATCATGAATCATTAATAAATTACAACTATAATATCATTGTTTTTTAAACATACTGTAGTAAGGTGCATATTGTTTTCAAATGTGTGAAGCAGCAAGGCATCACTGAATTGAGCTCACAAAGACAAAACATGTAATCATAGTAGCATGTTTTATGGTGGAGAAGTAGTGTAAATAGAAACAAAGATGCATAAGACAACAGACAATGCCATGAATGAACTCGGGCAAAGGAACCTTGTTTTCATCGTCCATCTTCAGTAAGCATGCACTATGAAATGGAAGCTTTTATTTTTAATGCCATCATGACCTATCATGTGACGAAAGACCTAAAGGTTACCATGGGCATCAGAAAATGGGGCGGGGGGATATATTTTGATATTTCTGCATTCTGTAGGCTTTATCTCATTTTAGATAGATCCTCCCGCAATTTTAGCATGACATGGATGCCCCTGTTTTGCACCCCTTCCATTTTTCATCACTAAGTTTGTAAAATCCAAAGAGCAATACCATAATACCTTGCTGATAATGGAGGCAACAGCTTTCGAAACGAAACATGTCCAAGTAAGTGGAACAAAATTAGTGAAATTTGAGGGATTTGCTCATTTTTTTTTTTTTTTTCCTCCATGGAAAATGATGCATTGAGGTTTCACTATAATTAGGATGCTTTTTGAATGTCATTTTAGTACTTTTTTATTAATAGTGTTCATCATGTTCAGAAGCTTCCTAATACACAAAAATAGACTCTGTTTTGGCAGTTTAAAACATACTCTGCAGTTACAAGGTATGGTCAGAAGTTTTTGATTTGAACCTGTTGGGTAATAATGTCTTCCAGCAGCTCCCATGAAGTTTTGTATTTGTACAGCTGTACTCTGACTTCGCTGTGTATTAAATCTTACAAGAGCTGGAAATGTCCTTCCTCTGCTAAATAGGCATTGTACAATGTAAACATGATTAGTTCGTTCTCTGTAATATCTCATTTCAGTTTTCAGTGCTACAGGCTATCCCACAAATAAAAATTACAGGCTGTTAGATCTGGGGAGCAAGAGGATCATACACTATCACTAATTGTCTTAACTTCAAATGTTTCTCTCATTACCCATTGATTTCTCTGCTGGAGTGGAAGGATTTTATTGAAAGCATCCATATGATTTATCTTCTTTCCTCAAATGATAAAACCACAGGTGGCCTAGGTTGTTAAGGTGCAGACTTGTGAGTGGGAGGTCTGGGGTTCGAATCCTGCCAGGACTGTCCTCCCTGGCTGAGGTTTTTTCCAGGTTTTCCTCATTGGCAAATGTCGAGGAGGTACCCTAAACTTGGCCTGGAACGTTTCCTTCCTTACAAATAAATCCATTTGCAATATATCACTTCATTTCATGTATCATCAGTGTCCATCACCTGTGGTGCCTCTGTAGCAAAAACGAGCATTAAACACTATTCATTCATTCAACTGATAAAAATGGGGTGCAAATGTTTTGGTCCTCTATTTATGTCTGCGTGTAATAATAGGATTATTTATATGTGTACTTACTGCTGTGCATGACATGAATAAGTACATAAAGAATCTTAGAATTTATTAGACTGTCAATCTACCACCAATTCTTGTGTTGCTCCAACTCTAGTTTAACTA
The DNA here is from genome assembly GCA_030762175.1 of Metallyticus violacea. NCBI lineage: Eukaryota > Metazoa > Arthropoda > Insecta > Mantodea > Metallyticidae > Metallyticus > Metallyticus violacea. The sequence goes on from CM060832.1 coordinate 4,263,514, forward strand.
GGCTGACGTGATCAGCTGATGCAGACCCCTGCAGCTGCATGGGTGATCAGTTAATTTGATGATCTGATAGTTTCAGAATATTCCATGTGTAAATGTGCCTTCCTACAGTCACCAGCGAAGCCTTAAAATTTCCAATCTGTGTGTTGTGCCTACATATGAAGCTGTAATGTATGTGATATAGACTGATTTAGTTTTAATTGTGTAAAGTAGAACTTTTATCTTATAAACCAAAATAAGAAGACTTAAAAATGTCAATGGAAGTCCCTAATTAAATAATTATTCTTTAATAATCTCAAATTCAATCTAAATTTTTTTTGTGGATATTCTTTTAAATATGAACAGTTTTTGATACCATGTCAATAATATCTATGGTTTGTCCTATCCTCAAAAACATAATGCAGCATCCAAAGAAAGCAAAGCTTGTGTGTTCTTATTAGCTGGCATATCAATTTAATACTCGTGCTGCACTTTAAGTTATGCAGAATATATTTTACAGGCCTTTGCCTGTATCATCGGTCAACTGCTGGATTTGTAATGAATGAAAATAGTATAGATCTTGTTGACATTTTATGAAATTTTGCATTAATTTTTCTGCTGTTGGGATCTCGAAGCTTATAACCTTAACTTCATATTTTTTGTAATAAAATTTATTTCCCATATTCCCAACTACAAAGGTCTATCTACAAATTTCAGTAATTTTGTCTCCAGTGTTCTTTGAGCTTAATGCATGCTTTTTGTTTTGTCAATATACTTCCAAGCAGTTCATTTTATAGATTCCCTAGTTTCTGCTTATTAGGGACTCTGTCATTACCGTAGTTGAGCACATTATTTAGGTTGAATTTGTTCATTGGGGACAAAGTGATACCAAACTCTTGAGTATTTTCTGGAATTTTTTGGTGGCCAAGGATGATGTAAATTTCCTGTCAATGTAACCTGTTTTATCCTCTTTTCGTTTTGAATTTTTTGATATTTTATGTTTTACCCATTTGTTTGCCATTTGTATTATATGATAGTACTCTTTGCTGTATTTAAACTCATTCATGGGTATGTTAACGAGTCCAAGTTGTTAGAGGACTGCATGTTTGTGTACTATGGGATGAAGCCACTTGCTTATATTCAATTGTCAGTATGCATATCCTTTCTGTATATTCCAAATTTGCCTGCACTTATCTTTTAAGTCCAGGAAAGGAATAATGTTACTTTGTTCTGTATACATATGAATTAAATTTCTCAATCTTGTAGGTTTAACATTTTCAAAGTATTATTGAAGTAGTGGGAATTTTTTCAGTGAAGTATAGTATACTTTACTATATAATTCAATGTTTCTTATTAACCATTTCAAAGATATCTCCATATCTGTGTCAGACTTTAAAAATGTATGGGAGTGATTGGGTAATGTGCATTTCTAAATTAATCATATAAATCAGCCAGAAAAGATGATAATGGATTTCCCATTACTAATCCTACTTATTTTGAAATTCACTATTGAATCTGAAGAATTCTGACTGATTCAAACGTCAGTTAGTTGGAAGTATTCCTCTATCTCCTTATTGCTTAATTTCAGAGACTGCAACCATTTTCGAAGGTTGTTGGAAGTTTGCATTTTGGTATGCTAGGAAAGAGTGAATTAACATCAAAGGACACCAAAAGATCATTCTTTTGGAGAACCAAACCTTTAATTTTCTCCTCCAATTCTAGGTATGGAATTGCTTATACATAAGCTGTCAAACCTAGGAAATTTCCGAAATCTTTGGACAAACTATTTTGAAGGTGGTAGGATGCTGTAGTTCTATTGATTATTGGTCTCGTGGTATTTCCCAGTTTTATGTATTTTCAGTAGGCCATGTATCCTTGCTACTGTGGTATTATCTTCTTTTAATTTTGGTTGGTTTTTTTTTTGGGGGGGGTGGTATGATGGTACTTTTGTTGACCAAATTGTTCATAGAAACTACTGCTTTCTAAAAATGTAAACTGGAACTTGCACAGTGAAGCTAATCATATTAATTAATATCATTGTTAGATTCAGTTGAACTATACACTGTTAAAGCTTCATATACTTTTCATAAATGTATGGAACCGGTTTCGAGAACATTTAGTTCCCATCTTCAGCCAGGCAAAGTTCAGCTGTCGAATCATTCTTTGAGCTGTGGTGGCGGTGTGATAAACTTGTAGTTTTTGTTTTCATCTCCAGCAACGTAGAAGTCCATTATGCTGTATTTGTAGATATAGATTTTCTCCCAGGTTGCTAGTTCCGTAGGTCCTTGTACTGATTTTAATAATTTTGCTTTATTTATTATGTCATGATTTTGTGTCCAAAAATGATATGCTACTGCTGATATCTCTATTTACTTATACTTTATATTCCTTCAACTGTGTGCCTATGTTTCTCTTTATTTTTCCAATGTATATTTTTTTCACATTCTGCACAATTTATTTTGTAAATATCTGATTTTTCCTCTTGTGGAATACTGTCATTAACATTATCTATCAGTAAGTTTTTAACATTAAATCTATTAATCGGTGCCAACTTGATATTAAAATCTTTAAGAATATTCGGAAATTTATTTGTAGCCCATGGATGATATGCGAACTTTTTAAAAATTAGTTTATCTTTTCTGCTGAAAGTGTTATAGTTTCTTTGATATGTTTTTGTCTCTTGAATTTCTGCACCTTTTTGTGTACTAATTCTTTTTTAAAACCATTTTTAAATGCTGTTTCTTCTATTTGTTTGTATTCTTTAAAATATTATTCTTTGCTAATTTGTATGTTAACTAGCCAGTGTGTTTAAACTGTTAATAACTGCATGTTTGTGTGCTGTGGGGTTAAAACTGTCAGCTTTTATGTGATTATCTGCATGTGTATTCTTTCTGTATATTCCAAATTTAAGATTTTCTTGACATTTCATTATTTTAATATCTAAGAATGGCAACATATTATCTGGTTCTATTTCGTATGTAAATGATATGTTTATATCTTTTATATTCAAAAGTTTTAAGGCATCGTCAATGAGTTTTTTGTTAACTATGGCAAATATATCTCTACATATCTGTACCATGTATGGAAAAGCTGTGTTGATGTTTGTTTCAAATCTACTCATTAAGAGGTTAGCTAGAAATGGAGATAAGGGGCTGCCCATTGTTAAGTCCTGCTTCTTGTTTATAAAATTTTCCTTTGAAAGTAAAAAAGGCTGAGTTTCTTACTCAGTGACTCCAGGATTTGTTTATGTGCTCTAAATGCAACCCTACTTTTGGCATTGCAATCCAGAATTTCTTGTTCCTTTATTGCTAAATATGTTCTTATCGTTGCTATTTAGTCAGTTGATTGCTGCCTCCAGATCTATTCATCTGTGTTTTCAATCTGTTATTTAAAAACTTCCTTTGGACAGGTTTACTACATTGCAATCTCTCAAAATTTGGGTATTATATATGGCCGGTTATTTTTCTGAATTTTGTTCAAGTATAAGTTCTTAGTTGTTTTCTAACTCTTTTTCTTATTAAAAAAGACGTGAATCCAGGTTGTCGCATGTATAATTCCCCATTACTTTGGTTAGCAGTAAATGTAACTGATAAATTTTTAAATTGATTTCCAAAAGGCTTTTTTAGTGTTTGTGTCTTTCAGATATTAATTATTTTCCAAAGCTTACTTTCTTCTGAGATTGTTAAGTGTGTGACAGATGGTAGAGGGCTGTGCAGTATTTCCTGTGTCAGTAAGTCACTTGGCTACTGCAGATTTTCCTGTAACTTATTCTGAATAACATCCAGAATTTTCAAGGTGCAACTTCCTATATCACCACAACACAGGTCAACAATCAATTCACAAAGAAAATTGTAAACCAGAATTGTCAAATATTGATAGCCCCAGATGTCTCGTTTCTTCACATTGCATATTTTCCTAGTCCCCTATGTTTCAACACTAGTAAATTCAGTTTTGTTTATTATATCTATGTTTACAGAATTTTGGACATTTTTCAAGAATTTGATATGATCAAGATTATTTTTGATTGAACTGAATGGCAAATGAAACACCAACTTGGCCACGCAAGCCAGATAATGAAGAAATAATTACAGAAAGAAAAGGGAAGGGAATTGTGGTATTGCAACACATAGGGGTGCTATTTAAATGTCTCTATCAGCATAAGGAAATGGTTTGTGCTGTAAGGAAGTGTTTGTTAATGGCATACCATAACAGATGTATTCTCTACAACAAAAAATTGCTAAGTTGGAGGTATAATATTACCACGGGTGCAAAAAAATGTATACACACTTTTACAGTAGATATCTATTTAATATATTTCAAAGTTGGACAGAGAAACAACCGTAATGTGTAGTCTGATGTCCTGCAAACAGATGTGGCACGTCTATTATGATAACATTGCTATGTGATAAGTAAATCAATAATGAACAAATGAAGCCACGAATATTGTGTGATGGTCTGTAAACACATGTGACTCACATTATGTTATAGTTGCTACAACAAAATGGAGCCAAGATTATCGTTTGAACATCGGAAAGTGATTTAGTGGAATTGGAAAACCAAGAATGTTGTTGAAGTTTAAAGGCACTGAAGATGTGTGTATAGAACACTCCAAGAAATGGCGGATTTTACTTCCAACAGGAAGGTGCACCACCACATTACCAGTCGGTCCTGTTGGTGTAGTGGTTACCATATTTGCTTCCAAAACCCAAGATCGCGGGTTCGAACCCGGCCAGGACCGATGGATTTTTTCGGGCGTAAAAATCCTAAATATGGCTTCCTTTGGAAGGGATATAAAGCCGTGGGTCCTGTGTCATACATTTACGGCACGAAGAAGAACCTTAAGCCTGAAATAGAGGCCTCTGAGCAAAATTTGTCGGCCATTTCACGCCCTGAGTTAAATGGGTCACTGATGACCTGAGATGTTAAAGAACATCCATAAATAAATCAATAAAAAAAAAAAACCACATTACCACCGAGATGTACGTACATACCTTGATGACAATCTTCCAAGGCAGTGGATAAGAAAAAGAGGTCTGATTGAGTTTCTATCGCATTCTCCGGATCTAACTCAGTTGGACTTCTACCTTTGAGGAACTCTTAAGGATGTTGTATACCATAGAAAACCAGTTACACTGGCAGCACTTCTGGAAGAAATTGAAGGCAATCTCTGAGGATACTTTCGCAAATGTTGCTCAATCAGTAGTTCAGCAACTCAGAAGTGTATCAATGCTGATGGTGGGCAATTTGAGCAACTGTTGTAACTGTAAAAGTCGAAGATTATTAGTGCTCATCATTTTCTGTGTGTGTGAATCCAGTTTTGTTATGTTAACACAATTTTTTCTTTGCTTGAAGTATGTGTACATTTTTTTGGCACTCTCAGAAGATTTTATTAAAAATATTGTAGTCAAATTTTCTGGTGGTGGTGTTCCTGCAAAGATTTGGTGAAAAAATTATGTGCAAAGGGATCAGTTGCAAATATGGGCCCTGTCTATCTTTCTCTGATTATGGATATCCAAGCACAGATACATAGAAGCTCTACAAAGTCAATATGTAAATTCATTCAATGCTCACTTTTGTAAGTGCTTGAAATGTAATATTTTTCATATGATTAATTAGCATTTTTCTTGTAGTTATGCACATTTGGTTTAATGTAGTGTACATTATTTCTTTAAATTTCCATTATTAGGAATTGAAAATAAAAGATTCACTTTTCACAGCTGTGTTGATTCCTTTATTGATCATTAAATTCATCTTCATTACATAACATCAAAACAACATATATTGCAGTTATTTATTACACTGATTGTAAATCTCTATAAAAAATAACATTCCTCCTGAACAAAAGTCAAGGATGTTTCTAGCCAAGTTCAGGAAAGATGCTCTGCACTGCATCTTTCTAGGAGTGTAACTTGCAGGGGTAAATCCCAGCAAGGCAATGAGATTCACTTCCAAATTCATAAAAAATTTATTCACTTTGAAAATACCTAATTTTTTCAACATAATTTGATGAGTGAAGGACATTGCATCTGCTTGTTAAGTGTTCTCAAATAAAACAATTGACACAATACTGTTTAGTTCCATTTGAGGACTGGAATGTTTCACTTGAGATGTCGCCAGCATTTTTGGTACAGGGTTATTTTTAATTTCTCAGTATGACCTATAAATGTCAAAGATAGCTTCAAGTTTGACTTGGTATCAAACTTGGCTGTCTTCCCTAAGAATATTTGCAAATACTCCAACTGCAGAAAGTTGTACTGTTTTTCCTTCACGGGGCCACTCTATGTGCTGCATTTACCGAGTTCTCCAGTTCTAGTCTCATTCCCAGCTTGAAAGCCGGAGGGGAGGTCAGTAAGAAGTTTAACTCTAGGAACATACATATGTTTTTGTGTGAAAGTGTATTAAGTATTCATTATGCTTTGTAATGCAGTGGATTAATTATGTTAATGTGGCACAATTCAGATGTTCTAATCCCAAAAGAATATTTGTTTACAATTTGTACATGCTCAACCATGTGAAGTTCTTCCAGATTGTTTCAAGATATTCAACTTCCAAGTTGAAGTTTGGTTCACAGATTGGTAAATAAAGTACATGAAACGGGGAATATTCTCGATAAAAATTGTACAGTACTCGTGTTTGATAACATTGGACATGCTTTGAAATGTCCCCCAAAAAATCACTTTGACATCTTTCTCAGCATACCAGAATTTCCTATTCCTCTGTTTGAATGGCTATAAAGCTACTGAAGTTAAAACCCTATAAAATTACTGTAGCACAAAATCTTAAACTGGGTGATCTTGCATCTAGGAATAGATTTTGTGCATGACAGAAAGTGTGATCCTAATCTAATTTTCTTTACGAAACAAATCTTGGTTTCACCTAAGGGGGTATGTTAATTCAGTTGATTTACTTTAGTTCAAATAAGCCTAACCTGCTATGCAAGGAACTGCTGCATGATCAAACGATAGGACTGTGAGCACCATTAATGGTGAGAGAATAATAAGTTCTATTTATTTTAAGACACATGCAACCCTTTTCCTGGAAATTAACTGTAAGGAATTGTAGGTTTGTGATTTCCCAACAGGACTCTGCAATGGTACATACAGTCCATGACAGTTGACTATAAAAGAGTCATCAATAACTTATGTACCCTCATTTAATGCCCTGCAATTTTCATCTCTGGGGAGTATTGAAGGAAAAAGTGTACAAAACATGCATATTAAATAATAAACTAACATTCGTGAAGAAATTTTATTTCTTAGAGAGAACTGCAGAGAGTGATGGTAAATTTCATAAGTAGATGCCAAAATAGAAAATGAGGAGAGACTGTTTCTTTGTGTATGATAATAGTGAGTAAATATCCTTTTAAGTCATTTAAGAACTTTTGAAAAATAAGACATTTTTAAAACATTCTGTTGGAACTCGCACAGTGAAGCTTGTTAAATGTAAATTATAATTAATCTGTCATCTAACAAACTCTTATGCTTCACTTACTTTTAAATACAGTGGGATTGAGTTGTCAAGTTGGTTGAAGATGGAGAAGATGTCTCTTCGAAACCAGTCCCACCATATTTTAAAGTAAATGAAGCATAAGAGTGTGTTAGATGACAGATTAATTATAATTTACATCCTTTAAAGTGTTAGTAATAACTTTTGCAACAGTTATAACTGTGAACTTTCTCACTCTAGTTCTGTATGTTACCAGCTTGAGCCAACTGACTGGCCTTTATGTGTGGTCCCACAAAGGAAAATTCATCCATTAGTACATTAACAAATTGTAGCCACAGGTATAGGAAAATTGAAAATAGCAAATATTTTGAAGTTATTATATGTTGTGAGGAAAACAACAAATTAATCTTACAGGTTCATCAGAGAGCTTGGAAAGTGGCTCACAGCAGCATAAATCTGGGGGATGTATTTTACTACTGCTACTGCTAAATATAGATTGTAGACTTCTAGAAACTTGATAACAAGAATGTGAGTGGCTGAACTTACACAAAAGAAACAGATAATTTAATGAACATATCCTAATAATGCACCTATTTAAACAAAAAGAAAAATATTCTCCTAATTTTTATGGGAGAAAACTTGTTGCAGACCCTTTGATTAAAGTCTGGAATCTGCAGGATGAAGTCTGTCTACAGGTATCATTGTATAGTTATGAAATAGCAGTTTGACTCAAATTACTTGAAGGTGGTCTACCCAGTTTTTAATTTCAATTTTTCTTCCATTAGTCACAAAGAAAAAGAATTAAAATGTAAGGTTTGTTTTATTTACATTCAATAAACACAAAATGAAATAAAGGAACTATTTCACAAATTTAGATGAAACTTCACTAGCCTGCCATTCAGTAATAGCTGACTACTATGGAAATGACTGATTATCGCTGCTGGAGAATGTCTGCATGAGAGTATTGTTGCTTCAAATATATTGTTTTAAACAGTGGCGAAGCGCAGCTTTTTATATAGATAGGCTGAGACATGAAATGTCAAAATTAATTTAACATCTAATTTATGTTAAATATACCATGAAAATGGCTCTGTAATGTTATTTTTTCATGTTAAAATTATAGCATTGTGACTATTAATTTATTAAATTAAATCACATGATGTCCCATGACTCCCCCTTTTTTCTGTTGGTACATATGTGATAAACCTTGTTCTTTTGATCCCGTATTGAATAAGGTTCCTCATTCCTCTGGGCCTTTTACTGTGCTTATACATAAATTATTCTTGAAATGAATTTGTTATATTTCACTGAACGTGTTATCATTCCTTTCTATATATAATTCTAGCATGATACAGCATGTTATGTCACAACAAATTGTTTCAGCAAACCTCTGGACTGGTAATGGGTAATCCACTCTCTCCTCTTCTAGCAGATTTATTCTTTGAACTGCACATTACTAGAGCCTTTCCCTTAATTTTCAAGACAATGGCACCAAATGTAGACATTATCTTTATAATAATACCCAAAATTCAAAATGAAATTCTCTTTAAAACAGAAAAAGATATTTATCTTTGCTAGGTCTAAAAATAATGATGACAATATGTTGGAATATATAGGAAACCAACTCAAACAGAAACAGTAGTCATAAACAGCCTGATACACAGATTGGTGAATGTCCCACTTTGTAAAAGAGACTATAAAAAGAATATCAATACAGCACATCTAAAAGGATTCAATAAAGATTTAGTTCACAAAAATTAATATAAAAGAATTAAAGCCATCAGAAACACTTGCACACTTATGAAAATGGATGAAAATATATGTAGAATATAACAAATTATTATTGAGGAAATCACTCAAATTTCACTAATTTTGTTCTACTTACTTGGACATGTTTCAAAGGCTGTTCCCTTCATCTTCAGCATTGCTCCACTGTCTGTTTTAGCGTGGTATTAAGATGTAGCTCTGTAGATTTTATGAACTTGGTGATGAGATTATTGTTTGGAAACAATAGTAACCTCATCACCAAGTTCATAAAATCCACAGAGCTACATCTTAATACCATGCTGGGAAGCAGTGTAACCATGCCGAAGATGAAGACAACAGCCTTTGATACATGTTCAAGTAAGTAGAACAAAATTAGTGAAATTTGAGTGATTTCCTCAATAATAATTTGTTACATTATACTATATTTCACTGTGAAAATTCCTGCTATTCAAAACTATATATATAGAAGTTCACATACTACCAAAAAGAGTATAAACAGTTTTTAGAAAGTATTAAGGTATAACATTATGTTGGTTTCCCAGAATAAATTTAGCATTAAAAATTTATTAAGGTCATCTCAAAAAGATGCACTCCCAAATTGCAAAAAATGTGCAGTTTATTAATTAAATTTCAATGACTGTAATCAGACATATATTTAGGTAGGTAAAATGAAGAAGAAATTAGAAAATTTAAACCAAGGAACATTTCAGAAATGATGGGAAAATACACAAATTATATTGGCTGGAAAGACTGCCAAGAGTCCAGCAGAGCTAGTGAATGGGAACAATGTTTATTCTAAAAAACAAAGATATCACAATTGCCACTGGACTGTTTAAGTGAACAGAGGATGTTAGTGAGTCTACAGGTAGGGAATCTCTACAAACATAATAGTGTTACTATTACCAGCTGCTAACCTCATTAATGAATACTGTATTTTAAAATGATACCATCTGCATCATGGTCCTTTTGTTGGCTTCAGCCTCTGCAAAATCCCAGAAGAGAACAGACATAATCACATGGACATTGATTAAGTGACTATAATGAAAACTCTGAGATCCCCCCTTCACCTCTCCCTCATGTGACAGAAAATCACTAGTGTGTTTTCTCAAGTCAATGTATTAGTGTAATTGACTATTTACATTTTAGACAACACACTAGTTCAGATAAGGAAATACTTCATTCTTAAATAAAAGTTAACATTTACAAACTTTGGATAGGCTCTGCGTTACAGCCTTAATGCATGCTTCATCCGATTTGATATTGGAATAACTGAATTTTCCCATATTTAATATATGTATATGACTATACTGCCATTAATGTTCTGTTTACTTTAAATTTGTATCACAATAACAATTAATTCGTATAAAAATGGAGGCAAACTTTGTTGGGAACAGACTTGACAAGAGATGATATATCAGGTTAGACATACACATAATACCTTATTGCCAACAGCCCCTCTTACCTCTCCCTCTCACCTACCCTGATCGAAATACTCGGCAAGCATTGGTTTGCATCACATTAAGCAATAGCTAAGAAAATTAAATGTTCAAATTTTAGGGAAGTGTGCATAGTGGAGCTACCCATCCTTTAAGTTCTATTTCAACTCATGAATTTATTTAAAAGTTAATGATATATGAGAAAATTGCTAATTAAAAATTCTAAAATTTCTAAAATCGTGGGATTTTAGGTGAATAGGGTGTATTACATTTAAGCATGTTGCAAATTACTAATTTGTCAAAAACTGAACCAGAGTGCAAATTTTAAAGTAAAGCACATTTTCAGAGCAATGCAGCAGAGTTTTCATGTTGATTTGTGACATATACAAAACATGAGTATGCACTACAAATCAGGAACAAAATGTACATTTTATGATTGTCTACTATTGAAAATGCCAAATCTATGGTTGTTGGAGAAATTATATTTTAATTCTTCTGGGATGCTAAAGCAAATCACCTGATTTTATTCTATCTGGTGCAAAGTGGGGATACTTTTGTAAACTTTTGGACCAAATAAAGAAAAAAAATGTGTGATAAGAGGCCAGTTTAATCAAAGAAGATTATCATATTTCACCAATTCAATGCTTGTCTGCATACATTTCATTTCAAGGGAAAAAATAAATAAACGAATTTATCTCTTCTGAATCAAACTATTTAAATATGCTCTTTTTGGCTTCACTTACTGGAGATTTACTAATATGTTTTGTGGACCTTTGTTCACAACCTCCACAAAACATGTCCTGAGTAAATCTCCAGTAAGTGAAGCCAAAAAGAGAGTGTTTAATTTGTTTGACTCAGAAGAGATTAGTAATGCATGTTTCACTATGTAGATTACAAATTTAATTAATATTGAAAGTAATATACAATTTGCCACCTCATCTGCATTATTCACCTGATTTGATTCTATGAGATTTTCATCTCTTCCCAAAATAGAAAAATAAAAATTTGTCAGTTGAATTTTAAGCAGCCTTTTAGTATTTTGAAGACTTAAAAGGTCAGAATTCTAAACACAGTACTTCACTAACTAGCTTTTATTGCAGAGCCTCTTGCCCTCAAAACATGTGACTGATTATGATAAGTTGGATAAGGTGGAGACTCAAGATGTATAACATTGGAGTTTCAAAATTAGTAATGCAATCCTTGTTCTTGAGTTTGAAGGTTTTTATGTAGTTAATTACAGTGCATTCTTGATATATTTGAGTAATTTAGCTTCTATTATCAAATTGTAGTTTTCAATAAAAAAATGGACAGATATTTTGGATTGTTTGTTATTTAGCAAGATTTTTAACAGTGAAGTTATTTTAAATTATGTGGGGATCACTTTGAAAATTTCGAGAGTGGATAACAAAGACTGTAGGTTTTCCCAGCTTTAGATTGAAGTTTAAATAGCAACATGTGCAAGTCTGAGCATGTTCCAACAATGTGTAGTGTCAACACTTCTGTGTATGATGTTTATATGGGTGTCGCTCTGCCAATGGATCTCAAGTGAGAGCATTTGCATGCTATGATTTACAATGATTTTAAAGTCAATTTAGGGCAGGGGGATTGCATACATTTGAGGATCTTTGTCCTTTGCAATTCACTATTTATCAATGATTTACAGATTTTAGGAGAGAAAGAGACTCCCTCAAGTATGAAGACTGCAGATGATAGCCCACTATAGCAACAATAGATGAAAATGCAATGAAAGCAGAGCATGTTACAGTAAGATCTTCGCTGTACATTATATCAAATTCATGAAGCACTGAATATTGGATCGGCAATGATAAAAACAATTCTCAAAGAAAAACTTTATTTAGAAAGCTTTACATTGTTGGATCTTCCACCATCTCACAAATGAGAAGAAAATAGCACATGTGCATTGGTGCCAAAAATGTTGGGAAAATTAGATGGAGAAAGATAAAAAAAACATATTAAACATCATAAGAGGTGCCGAAAGCTGGGTATATCAGTAACTAAGTGATAATCATTAAAATCTCATTTTTTGCAGGAGAGAATTCCCCAACAAAAAACAAGGCAAGCAAGATGATGATCTGTTCTTTCTTCTCAGCTAGTGGTCACATTGTGACAGTTCTACTTGAGGGACAAAAAGCTGTCACTGCCACGTGATACATCACAAAATTCCTGCCTCTAGTCTTCAATGTATTGAGAACGAAGCATCCTAAGATTGGTCTTCAGTATTCTCCAAAATAAAAGAAAAAAATTGTGAACAATTTGAATCATCTGAAGCTGAAGTGGCTATATTTGCACCCTGTCCAAAGAAGCATTTACAAAATGTAATGGAGAATACTTTGAAAATATTTTATTGCTTTCATTCTCAAAACTTTTACAGTGACCCTTGTATTTAAATAGATTTTTAATGATGGAACCTTAAAGTTCTGATTTTGTTGACATTTCCACTCAAATATCATAAATATTGTAATTTATTATTGATTTGTTTAAAATTAATGTAGCACTGCAGACCCTTCCAAGAAATATATTTCCAGAGTTAAAATTTAATTTTTAGTAATGTCAGTAGCACTTAGTAAAGCTGGATTCAAAGTAGGAGGAATTTATTTTCATTCTCTATGGTAGTGAATGTTGTATGCATGCCACACTAGAGTTCTAGTGAGCTTCAGAATCTTTCTTACAGCTTAGGAATCAGATCTCTTAAAGAATTGCATTCTAATATAGATGTTGTGTTATGAATTATTAATCCTTTAAGCCTTAAAATTATATTACATTACAGTCTCCAAACTTCTAATTTTATGTATTTTTAAAATAGCAGGAATTTTCACAGTAAAGTGTAGTATAATACTGCAACCCTGTATAAGGAAATTATTCAAATTTCCTAATTTTGTTTTACTTACTTGGACATGTTCTGAAGGTTGTTCCCTTCTTCCTCAGGTTCCAATGTCAGCTTCCCAGCATGGTATTAAGATTCCAAAAGATTTTTAAAGATGCAAACATTATTTTGGCTCCAATAATCAAATGCAGTTTAAAAAGAAACTCCTAAAAACGACCCAAAAGACAAAATTCCAGAAGGCAATCAGGTATTTACAAAATCAGTTGTAAAGATTGCAATATAATATAGAAACATTACTCTACAGTTTAAGGAACACATGAGAAATGTAAAATATAAACACACAGAGAATGAGCCACAGAGCTTAAAAGCTCTTCAAAAGCCCAAAGAATTAACAGTGTGGGAAACACTTCATAAACAAAAACAAGGAAAATTTAGTAATTTTGATCTTGCAAACAACAGAAACCTCATTGCTAAATTCATTAAATCTACAAAGCGACATCTTAATACCATGCTAGGAAGCTGATAGTAAAACCATGCTTTTGATGAAAGCAACAGCCTTCACAACATGTCCAAGTAAGTGGAACAAAATTAGTGAAATTTGAGTGATTCCTTATAAGGGGTTGCATATTTCTAATTATGTATGTGTTTAACAAGCAATTTAGTATGAACTTATATTCTTGAAGTATAGTAATAAAATAAAGTTCATATGCAGTTGGTTTGGTGACATTTATACTGAACTTACTTGGTTCTAAATGGAATGTTTTGGGAACATTCATTTTCATCATTAGTAGAAGAACAACTGAGAGAAGCATAGGCAGTTGGAAAACTTTATTAAAAATATCAAAAGTGATATCCCAAAGTTTATTTTACTTTGTAAGTTGAAAATAATGGGTTTATCCCCTTTTTATGTTTGAAGATTATAAAAAATAATTAGAGATTAACCTCTGGAATATATGGGGAAGTACCCACAGTGACAATTACATTAAAAATAATAGTGTAATCCCAAACAACACCAGCATGCCATCATAAATAGCCTTGCATACAGATTGGTGAATGTTCCACTCAGTAAAAAAGAATATAAAGAAGAATTCCAATACATCATCAACATAGCACTGCATAATGGTTTGCATAAAAAATTGATGGATAAAATGATTAAAAAGTTTAAAAGAATTGAGATGTCAAAGACACAAGTTTGCTATTACAGATAAAAGAAGGTATGCAATTAAAAAAATTGACATATTACCAGTGGCAAAGCATGACTGTCTGTATAAAATAGGCTGAGACATGGGATGTAAAATTAATGAAAAATCTAATTTATGTTAAATATGCCATGAAAATGGCTCTGTAAATGCTATCATAAAATTCTTTCATGCTCAAAATTATGGCATTGTGATTGTCAATAATTAAGTGATTAAATTTAATAACATGCAATATTAAAAAATTTCATGTTTCACAACTCACCATTAAATGTGTTTTCGTATAAGTTCAATCCTCCAATCCTTTTTCTGTACATATACATCATTCACTCTTGAAATGAATTCGTGATGTTTAACTGAACATTTTACCATCCTTTTCTGATAATCCTTGTAACATACGGTGCCATTCTGCTATGATATATTGAAATGGAGGGAAAAGGAGTTATAGATAAAGAGTTACCAACCTATCATATAGTCCAGCCCTGCATAGACTAAAATACAATTAAATAAGTTTAAGAATGAGTTTTAAATAGTCATATAAATAGTATTTACTGTTAAAATAAACATCCTAATTCCATATTATCACAATGCAAGTAAAATAGGAAAATACTATATTTTAAATTGATATCTATATCCTGGTCCTTTTGTTAGGTTTTAGGTTCTATAAAATTGCAGAAGAGGGGAAAATAATCACATGCACTATGATCTTGGCTAGCCTACAGGCCCTTCTTTCTAACAAAGACATAGAAAATCATTATTGCACTTTTCAATTTGTCAATAAAATTAACATATACAAGCCAATACACTAATTTTTGTTAGGCCTCAGCCTCACAGCCTTAATGGATGCTTTGCCTCTCCAGACATCCCAGAGCATTCAAAAACTTTTAAAAATGCAAAATAATTTTAGCTCCTCAAAATGTTCACAGTATAAAAATTTATTAAAATCTTCCAACCAAGATTCTATACCTTCTGACAGAATGTATCAAATTAACTGCACAACAAAGAAAATTTGAGAAATATCTATTACAAACAGATACGGAAATCAGCAATAGCAAACCATTTTAGCCCCCCCCCCCCCCATGTGTAAAAAAATTGCAACCTTTGGAGCTAACAACAGGGAAAAAAGTGGGAAAAATTTCATCATCAAAAATAAAAACCACATCATGAACTTTGAATATGTAGCAATGTGGTATAGGTGCTGGTGATGACTGAAACATTCAGTTAAAAACCAAGTAAATTAAGTATAAGTGTTATTATATCAACATTATGCAAAAGCTTGAGGAAATTTGACTTTCATTATTGTATAAGGCTTTAGAACATGGGCAAACTGCACTAATATTATGGGAGCCTATATTACCTTTGCATCTAGTAGCTGGAGCATTAAATCTTTCCTCTTTGGAAATAACAGCATTGTAGGCATCATGGTTTATTTGGGATACCTAGTTATACATTTATCAGCAAAGCCAATACATACAAGAAGAGAGAAGCATTATTTGCTTCATCAAGCAGATCTTCATACTTTGAGCTCAGAAATTTGCACATTTTGGTCTTGTGAAAATGAGCTAAAGAGATTAATTGAAATAGGACAGGGATACCAACAACAATTATGAGACTATCTCATAGCTGTTAAATGCTTCAGAGATGAAAATTTTCATATGAAATACAATACTTCTCCAGAACACTTTATATAACTTGATGAGGGCAAAATGCTGCATGGTATTGGTAGCACCAAATATTAAAACAACTTCAGCGATACAGAGTTTGTTATAACTAAAATATCAGTACACCATTGAGTACATATTTTCCTATTTTTTTTTTATGAATTTCTTATAAGCACATTCTGTTTTATTATACACTTTTTATCACAACAGTTAAAACATACACACAAAAAATGCATCTTGTGCACTCACATCTGTATCAATTTATTGCAAATGAAGAGAAACTAGAAATAAATGCACATTAAGGCAATAGAGCCAAATGAAGGTTACTATACATTTTCTAGATTCCAAGAAACACTAAAAATAAGGATATTTTTTAAAGGTTAAACAGAGTTTTTTCATTCAACAACAGAGAAAGCAAATAGAGGTATCTGAATTTTATTCCTCTTAGTCATTTGTGTGAAGAAGCTCTGTTGCCACTGAGAACCATATACTTCATACAAAAATAAAGGATGTAAGGTTGAAATGTTGCCATTAAATGGTTTGTCCTCTGGACATTGCAAACTTTGAAGACATGACATCGCAGGTGACAAAAGTTGGATATATCGGTAACCCAGAACAAAGAGACAGTTGGCAATTTAGGCCTTTGTAAACAATTATGAAGGTTAAGCAATACAAGTTTCTTTGACTACATGTGGCCATATTATCACCATGTCATTTGAACAAAACTCAGTCACTCCCAACAGTTATAAAGACTTTTGCTATATCACAATAGCAGTTTTGTATTAAAAACAATGCAGTCTCCCTAAAAATTGCAAGAGCAAAGGTAAACCTTCCACCATACAGTCTTAATCTGTGCTTTCCCTCACCCACCCTTTTTTTCTTCCTTCTAAAATTTAACAAACAGTTCAGGAACTGTCATTTTGGGCTTTCAAGTCAGAATATTGCAGGGGATAAACTTCTGGATAAATTTCTGGACTGAATAAAATATTTATAATAATATGTAAAATGAAATATATATGTCATGTAGTAGACCATAGATTTATCTATGAATCGATTTAACCTCTGCCAGTTGTTATCCTTGCAACCTCAACTTTGTCAGTTGAGAAACACTTATAGTGTCACACAGAAACCTTGCCATTTTAAAAGTGAATTAAACCAGGAACAGTTTCTTGAGAGAGTTTACATGGGCTTTAGCAGACCTTGCAATTTTAGTCTTCAGTTGGTCTGCAGAATTTAAGAAGAGCCAAATATCTTTTAAAGATGACACAAGCCAAAGACCTCCAATGGTATTGACTGCTATGGAGCTGCTACAAAAAGACTCCCAAATTATCTATAAGAATTTAGAAGCATCTCTTAATTTAACTTGAATATTTAAGGGTCAAGAAAATGTCTTTATGCTGACTGTAACACAACTTTGCTATGGCAGAATATTACTGAAGTTGAATAGTAACAAAAATATTGTTAAAGATATGAAGACTAGTAATAAAGACTGACAATGATTTTTTTCTGAACACACAGTAGAGATACAGTAGTGAAACAATGTTTTGCAAGAAGAACAGATCTCATATGATTGGTGTAAAAAAATTGGAAATGCAAGCATCCACTGTTATTCGTTGACCTTCTCAAACAATGATGGCAACTGTGTTAATCATGGTCCCATTTACTGCAGTGGTTACAGATATCCCATGGTAGTATGTTCATCACTGTGCACAATTGCTTACACATGAGATATGTCTGTGCCAGATGGGTGTCAAGATAGCTGATGTCTGAACAGAAGATGGTATGAGTGAATGTGTGTTGAGAGCTTCAGTATCTGATAGCGGAACATGGCAGAATTCCATCATTACAGGTGATGAGACTTGGCTTCACCATTAAAATCCCGGAAGCAAATAGGCAAGTTCAGTCTGGAAATTAACTGATTCTCCAACACCAAAGAAGGCTAAGGTTATGTTAATTTTGTTCTTTGACTGTCACGGATTGGTTTATCAACATAAAGTCCCCTTGCAAATGATGGGGAGTTACAAGACTGTTTTGAATGTCTTGGTTGAGCACATCTGACAAAAATGTCCTGAGTTGCATTCACAATGACAATGTTGTTGCTCAACATTTCGCTAAAAAAAACATTAACTAACTCTCTATACAGTCTGTACCTAGTTTTGTGTGACTTTTTTTGTTCCTTTGTCTCCAAAACAAGATGGGTTCATCAACAGTTGTCATGAATAAGGCAGAGGTAGTTCTGAGGAATATGTCAAAAAGCAATTTCCAGGACTGAAGACATATTGGCCATGTGCATACAACTCATTGGGGACTATTTTGAAAAAGACCATACACCTTGACTCTTCATAAGTAAAAAAAATCATTCTCAGTCTTTTTTGATTAGCCCTTGTAACATAATAGGAACTCTTGCCATGTTTCTGAAACCATAACAGATAAGAAAACATGGATTTATCAATATCATCTGGAAACAAAGTGTCATTCATCATTTTGAATATTCCCAAATAACACATCCCCAATAAAGGTCAAGGACAGGACAGGACAGTTATCACAGAGTGGTACACAAAGCTTGCTTTCTGAAAACCTTCAAAAAGGTGTGTGAAAAATGGCCAAGATCTGGACTTAGAAGCATCAGGCTGCATAATGACAATGCCTCTCCACACACTTAACTTCCTGGAGGGTATCACTATGAAGCTTGTCACCTATTCCCCTTACAGTCCTGATCTGGCAACCTGTGATTTTTAACTGTTCTTTAATAAAGAACTGACTGTCTCGGTTCCAATGGATGAGGATAGATGCCGAGGGGGACACTTTGAGATGATGTAGTTGTAAGTTTTAATTTATCAGTAATATCTAGCCTTTATCTGGAAACTTTGCATGTCCCCAGATATTCCACAATGAAAAGCATCGTTTTAATGATTCAAAAATATAAAAAGCAAAAACAAGCTGTTCTACCTGTGGAATCTAGAAAATTAAATATTTACATTTGTAAAGGAACATTCACTGCACTCAGTAGCATGCAAAGTGCTGTGTTGCTAATTTTTTCTCCTCCCTTTTTTCCTATTTAATTTTCATCTTGAAGCAACATTTAAAGCAACAGCTAGTTTTTATGCCATAAAACATGAATATTACTGTACAGTTTCTTGATCATAAATGCACATTGAACAATAGTGTTTCTACTTATAATAAAACACTTACTGATACTAAACCACATATTTCTAAAAATATATTGAGTCTGCTGTCAATCTATGACTTGAAGGAAAAAAGTCTTACAAAAATTACTTTGCTTTTGACTGCATAAAAATTATACAGATGCTCTTGAACAGTGGCTGTTCCTTTAAGTTGGTATTAGCTACAATATCAGGGAACATAATTGACTAAAGAGGATCATGTTGATATCTATCTTGAAATTTTGGTCACATAACTGATATTATATAAGAAAGTCATGCAAATTTTAGCTGCTAGTTTTAACTGCAAAATCAAGAAATTGAAGCCTAAATACTGCAATTCAAAACAGTGTTTTTTGTTAATTATATATCACCAACATATTTGAACCGGATTTTAAATATGTATGGGAATGCTGTGTGAATATGTGTTTCAGATCTGCTCATGAACAGGTTCTAAATATAAAACAAGTGGAGCCAATAAAAATGTGTAACTCGAATCAGTCATACAATAATCATTTTCATTTATTTCATAAATATACATACACACCCTTGTGCAAATTAATGTGAACAAAGATACTATTCTAATTTTTTTAATTATTTCACAAAACTTCAATATACTTTTTACTAAACAGTGTTTATAGTATTTAATGTGCCCACCCTTGGCCTGAATTACCTTTTTCACTCATTTGGGCACAAAGTCAACGAGCTATATTCACTTTTTTCTGAGTCATGAAACTATGCTTTTATCACAGCACAAATCAACTTTTCTTTGGTGGTGCAGTTCATTTTCCTCATCCATTTCTTGAGGATTGCCCATAGATTCTCCATAGGGTTGAGATCACATGAATTTCCAGGCCAGTAAAAACACTGAAAACCATTGAAATCATACAGTGATTTCAATTATATGATTGGCTTCACTGTATAAGTTAAAATTAACATTTCTAGGTACTGAAAACCATTTTTCACCATGAAGTCTTTATACTCTTAGATGCATGATATGGGGGAAGCTCTTTCTGGAAAATTACCTTTTTCATTGTTCAATTCCTCTGTCATTCTCTTCAGTTCTGGGGCAGCTTTTTTCTCTAAAATTGGGATGTATTTGTTCATCATTTTGTCAATAGGAATCAAACACTTAGTGCCTGTGAATGCAAAATGGCCGCAAAAACATTCTCTTTTATAGAAACTTTACTGCCTGTTTGATTTGCTTTGGTGCAAATTTTCTCCCCACTGCTTCTCCTTACATGCAAGATGTTCAACCCCTGCAATTCAAAATAACTTTCATCAGAAAATAGGACCCTTCTCCACTCTTCTTGTGTTCAGTTCTGATATTTTCTAGCCCATACCAATCTCTTTTTCTTTATAGCTGTTTTCTGACCAGTCTTCTAGCTTTCCTTCCAGCTTCTAGAAGGCGCTTATGCATTGTTGAGTCCCTGCAGCCTCCAAATCTTTTGTAAATCAAAACTGTTCTTTTCAAGATTAATTTTGCTGGTTCTGATTAGATAGCATCATCTTTCCTGAATGTTTTTCCTTTTCAGTCACATTGTCCTTTCCTTTAAGGTGAAATTGACCCAATATCATTTATCCTTCTAATTAAATTATTAACAGCATCCAAACTTACATTACATTCAGCTGCTATCTGTCTCTGATTTATATTACTAAATTCATGCAGGATTATGATCTTATTTCTGTTTTTAGGTGTGATATCCTTTATGAATATCAAATGCTTGCTAGATAAAATGTTAAAACATAAAAATGCAAGCATATTGATTAACTTCTAGTACAACCAATAAAAAAATAACCACAATTAACTATTTAATCAACGGTTATCAAAAATGTGGTATAGAAATAGAGGGAAACAGTTATTAGCACTGAATTACTTATAAAACTAAATTTACCTGCTTGTTCACAATAATTTGCATAAGACTGTAGGTTCTACTATATTTATAGTGCAGCTTAGTGATGATTCATTGAGGGTAAGCCATTGGATGCTGACATAAGAAAATATCTCTTTTGTTGAGGAAGAAGTTCTGAGTGACAGGTGTCTGAAGACAAAAGAAATAAATTTCTTAAACAACTGGGCTTGGCATCCTTCATCAACGTGGTTGATTGCTAGTGGCCAATGAGGATGCTGATATTTATCATATTTTCCCTAGCTTCCCAATAAAGAACTTCCAAATTATTTTTCATTTGTTTCTTGCTATAAAATTGGCTGTGTTTCAGTAGATGTTCTTTGTTTAGGTAGTATTCATGTCATTATACAAAGGGCAGTAGCTGATTAATTTCATCCTTAAGAGATGTTCTGACAGGCAATTAAGTCGGTGTGCAGTAATCTCACTTCCTTGTGGTGCATCTAGGTAAAGCTAATAGGTTTAGAGCCATGGCACGCTTCCCTTCATCAACATTTTCATATGCATAAGGTCAGTTCAAGATGGTGTGTTGAATTCTTTCAGCAATTCAAATGAAGATGTGTGTGGAATGTTGTCAGAAGTTTTTTAACCTTTGCTGGTAACAAGAGGGCAGTATATTGGAGTCACAGGGGATGAAATTATGGTCCTCAGTTATGAATCTGTTTCAAAAAAGAAATCAATTGAGTGTGGACGAAGGATGAAGCACCCCTAGAAAAGCCATATAGAAGCTCATGGCAAAAAATGTTTGGGACTCCAGAGGAATTCTGAGAAAGAAATACAATAGTGACTGGGAAGTATTGTGCTGAGCTACTGTGTCAATTGTGTAAGGAAAAGAGATGTGGAATGCTGAGTAGAGAAGTATATCTTCTGCATAACAAAGCACCAGCCCATATGGCTGCTGTGAACACATGTGACTTTCAGAGCTGGATCATATACCATATAACCTAGTCTTTATCCCCAGTGACTATTATCTGTTTCCAAAGCTGAAATCTGACCTTCAAAGGTGGAGATTCATTAATGATGGGTTTAAGGATTTTGTTTTGCGACATTTTGAAAACAAAGCTTTGGACTATTTTTTTTAGGAAGGTTGAAATGTTAATTCAGAGATGTGAGAAATGCAATAAAGGAATAATATTTTAGCAAATTTTGAAGGAAGTAGCTATTGCAGTTGTAGCCATGAATGATTTTTGAAAAATGTCTTAAAATTTTTATCTATCCTACCTACTAGGCACCGAAAATGACAATGAAAAAAGTTTATATACATATGTGTACATCTATTAATGCTCTAGAGACCACAATTTTTGTTTTTCATGATGAAACTCGGTATATGCCATTAAAATAAATTAATAAAAATAGTTTCTGAAAATCAGCAAAATCAGACTATAGGAGTGGGGGTTTACCTGAAACTTAAAATTTAAAAATCACTCTAGTTGTACCAATATTTTCTTTTTTTTTTTTGTAACAAAACTCCATTTACCATGTATAAAATGAGAAAATTGTTTTTTAAAATAAAGGAAATCAGTTCATTAGGAGTGAGGTAAACCTGAAAGCTGAAATTTAAGGAATGGGATAATAGAGCAAAATTTAAAAATTGCTTAGTGGCTGCAGTTTTTAATTTCTTTTAAGGAAACTCAGTATATGCCACTGAAATAAAATAAGAAAAATAGTTTCTGAAAACCAGTGGAATCAGATTATTAGGAGTCAGGGTTTATCTGAAACCGAAAATTTAAAAATTGCTCAAGTGATACCAACATTTGTTTTTTCACAACAAAATTCGGTATATGCCAATTAAATAAAATAATAACAAATAGTTTTTCTGAAAATTAGAGAATTTGAACCATTAGAAGTAGGGATAAATCTGAAAACCGAAATTTAAAAGGCACTCTAATGTTTAATTTTTTCTCCATTGTTTCAAAATAAAAGGACAAATTAACTCAGCATATAAAATATATTTATAACAATGTATATATTTTATATTTAACAAAAGCATCATTGTGAAAATAGCAAATGTGAAATATTAATCTGTGTTTGAGAATTATATTTGTATGTAAGAGTGCTCTGTAGTAACATTCAGAAAACATTTGCTTTACTGTTTTTGCTAA
Organism: Metallyticus violacea; assembly: GCA_030762175.1. NCBI lineage: Eukaryota > Metazoa > Arthropoda > Insecta > Mantodea > Metallyticidae > Metallyticus > Metallyticus violacea. Next base: position 4,287,011 of record CM060832.1, read on the forward strand.
CATAAAATTTAAATTAAGTTTCAAAGCCAATGAAAATCAATGGAACTTTTGATTGTTTATTGTTGATTGTGTATATTTGTTTAGTATATTGTAATTTTTTTTTAAATAGTAACATGCTTTTGTTATACTGACACATATGAACATCATCTTTTTAAATACAAAATGTAACTCAAAACTTTCTGTTATTTTCCTCTATTTTAATGTATGTAAAGATGATACCAAGGGCTCAGTTCATAAAAATGGTGACATTTACAAATGTTTAAAAATTTACACACAATATAGCTTTGTCTATCATACTCATATATTTAATTTAATTAATATTATACCATTAATTTTTATGATTTGATCTCAATACGAATAATAATAATGATAATTTTAAAAATGTGATTTGTAATACTTATACATTGCAAGAATTCTAATTGTATACCCCTTACTTTTGAAAATTAGAGTAATTTCATTTTATAAATTTATTTTCCTGTAATTTTAAAGGAGGAAAAAAAACATAAACCTAGTAAAGTAATGTATTATAGTTCAATTTTTGTTTTATTAGTTAGCTTTAAAGTTTGTCATGCTAATTAACATATAGTTATGCTATAAATTATTTCATTAATTAATAAGGCCATAATTTGGATTTTATATTCTTTTTTTAAAATTATTCTACTTGCTGAAGAATTCACTTTGTTTACACAGCTCCTGCATGGTAGAACTTTTCAAAAATTATACCTGTATTTTTATTCTATCACCTATCTAAATTGTCAGGCCGGAAATTTATTAACCACTCTTTACAGGAGCAACAGCAAAAGACTTAAAATTCACATCTCTGGACCACTATGTTTTATTTTGCCCCAACATGAGTATGATTTGCAGCTACCTGAGGTGTTGAATTTGAAACTGAAGATTTTCTACATAAATTCTGTGACCAAAATTTCAAGCTAGGTTTCAGCAATTTGATAGTTTTATTGTACCATGTACAAACATAATACTAACAGTGAATAATTTACATATCAAAGTTAATAGCTGCCATCGTTCACAATGCAGAAGTAACAAAAGCTGTGCCATATTTGCCATATAGCAACACATATGGTAATGTTTTGAAACATCAAACATCCACTGATTAAGGTCTTTTGACTATTATAAAGGATACAAATAACAATATGTTATAATTATATGATGAGATTCTAGAAGATGGTTCAAAGGGTAATTTGGATTTTTCATGTGGGAAATTACGTATTTTGAAATTAGTTTGGTTTGATTATAGACACTTGTTGCAATGAAAATGCCATGCCCTGACATAGTTTGAAAGTGAAAGCTGGGCTGGAATGGCATATGTTTAAAATTTACAATGAACACTATTTGCCCAGATTTCTTGAGGCCAACAAATATTTAGCTCCAAAGACGCCAGCTACTGATTTAAATACAACATTAAATTTACATATACAATAATTTTTTAAAATATCTTAGTGTGCAACATATGACCAGACAAGAAACACCTCAGGAGATGCAACCATCTTGGAGATATGTTCAAATTCCTTAAAACATTAACCAGACCTTCCTTAGGCCTTTTAATCTTCTTCCAGTGCTAGGCACTTCCCTTAGGAAATATTTTTGAGCAAGTGCCATTCTTAAGTTTCCATATGGATCCTAAGCTGGAGTCAGGACTTTGTAAACCAATAGCATGCTCCTCTCATGGACATTTAACATTCAAGTGCATTTGGCCAACTTTATTTGTATTATCCTGTACATTTATCACCAAAATCTCGCCAAGATACTACTCGAATGTGGCCACCAAACATTCCTAGGGCAATTACCAGGTCATGGGGTTTCTGTTGCTCTAGGCCGCTAAGCCAAGCTGTCTCACCAACCACTACTTGTGCCAAGTCAGGTGTTGAAGAACTGCAAAAGAAAGTAGTACAGTAGTTGTATTTTACTACAATCTGATCACTATAAGTTTCATTTGGCAGCTGTTTCATAATCTGAGGCAATGTTGTCCTGTTCACATACACTGAATGAATTTATTCAATATTCAATAAAATAAATACAGTTTAGAGAATTATAGTCAACTTATCATCCTATACTATTTGTATTTATTAATTATAAATCTTTGTACTAATATTTTATCTCATTTTCTTATTGGTCCAATATTCACAATACTGTGTTTAATCATCTCTAATCATAAATAGTTTCCTATTTGTTTACATTTTTCTTAGAAACTGAAATTTATTATCTTAATACCAACCACATGTCTTCCAGACTGGGGTTTAGCATCTCATATCACGTATCATATTCAACCATGCCTGTACTCTGACTTCTCTTCTTAAAACTATAAATAAAATCTTACCTTATAACAAATGCTAAAATGTTGTCCTCCCTTGGATAAACAGACATTGTATCAGGTAAGGACATTCCAAATGAGAGGATTTAATACAATAACTTCAATGTTTATGATTTTATGAGTTCTTCCAATGTGTCAGGATTTGTTTTGTACATTTTGTCCTTCATGCTATCCCACAAAAAGCATACACTGTTATATTTGGGGAGCTAGAAGACCATATTTCTGCCTCTATCTTCAAACACTTCCATATTTTTACCCATAGATTCCTCTGCTATGTGAACAGTGGTGAAATCTTGTTGAAATTTCCCATATGCTTTCTCTTCTTCCATTAGCTGATTAAAAAATGGGATCAAATTCTCTTAAACTCCACAATGCATTTTTTACTCAATTTTCACAAAATTTAGAGTTTTCTCTGCTATATTTATTTTAAAAGTTTATAATATAAAGTTAACTTACACTTGCGATCACCAAAAGTGTAGAAATTATATACAAAACAACAGGCTTGTTGCCATGGTAACTGCTTTTGTTTCTGTTCATGGTAAGAGTCCCAGATTAAGAAGTTAACCATACCCCCTTGTATGATAGAAAACATCAGCCTCTAGAAAGAATTTATGACAACACTGCATCCCTACTTGTTTTCTTGCTTATATATGGCTGATAAAACGATATTGCATTGGATTAGCAGTAAACTTATGTAGTAGTTTACTTTTATCTATAGCTATATGAGCCAATCACCAAAACTGCCAACTGGCACCTTATATCGGCCTGACTGTAATAATAGCAATAGAGAAATATTTATGTAGTTCACATATTAAATCCTCAGGCTCTGAAATCCTGTGTGTACAAATCCCTGAAATATCTTGCGTTTCCTTGACATTTTATATGAGGAGCTCTAGAACATTGACAATTGCAGCCACTCCAAGTGAAAATGATTGTTGTGGCAAGTACAAGAGTTGTTTGAAGACGTGAATTTCAATCAAAATTTTTTAAAAATTGTAAATCTTTAAATAAGTTTTCATGTGGAACTAACACAGTGAAGCTCATGTGAATTGAATCTGTCATCTTAACACTCTTAAGACGACAGATTAAGACTCTTAACGTCTTAACGTCTTAACACTCTTCATGCTTCACTAACCTTTTTTTTTAACATGAAGAGTGTTAAGATGACAGATTCAATTCATGGATGAATTTGCTTGAAAAAGCATTAAAATTCATTAAGGGGAAACAGAGTTAAGCTTTTTTTTTCCCACTTAATCCACTTAATCTTATAAAAATAATTATACTTCACACAATTTAACTACAATATTACTTAGAGTATTTTTTTAAGATTGCTAGACCTTTCAATATAATGGAATTAAACTATGTATAACTAGTATAAAAGAACATAACAATAATACAGCACACTATAATACTGTGTTATTTATTCTTTTATTCAATTTATGGCAGAAATGTATTGCCACTGTTATATCCTTATTCTTTATATGAAACCATGGTAACAGGTTATCAGATGTCCTCTTTTGTCCAGACATTTTTTCTTTTTACACTTTTATCCATGATCCAGCCAGATATTTTAAAAATCATTAAATGTGTTTTTTTTTAGCAAATTGTGAACAGATTCATGGAAAGATTTTTTTAATTATCTATCCAAATCTGCATTCTCTCCCTCACAATGACAGCAGTGATGTTAATGATCCCTTTCATTTAGCTCAAACTGGACATCAAACCCATCTTCTTTTGAAATTCATTGCCTCATCTCTTTCAACATTTTAAATCATCTTTGAATTGAGTTTATAGGGAGGAACTAACTCTCCATAGGCTTCTTGTGACATTGCATAGGCTTCAAGATGGAAACTGAATTTCAGAGTAGCATATTGTTCATCTCAGTCAGAAGTGACAACAGTTACATATTAGATTAACATGAGAAATTTCTCTTATTTTGTATACTGACACTTTAAATATGACATAAGCACAAATCCTCTTTTATATTGATATGAATCTAGTCACCCTATAAGGTAACATCTTTTCACTACTGTCACAGGTGGCTGAGGTCATTAAGGCACAGACTTGTGAATGGGAGGTCTGGGGTTCAATTCACACCAGGGTCTTCCTCCCTGAGGTTTTTTCCAGGTTTTCCTCAGTTCTCATAAAGGACAAATGCTAGGGAAGTACCTTAAAACTTAGGTTTGGAATGCTTCCTGCCTTTAAAAAAAGTAGAAAACCTTTCCCAATTTATCATTTTATTTTATGCATCATCAGTGTCCACTGCCTGTGGTGCCTCAGTAGTAAAAATGGCATTAAACACTATTAAAATCTTTTCATTAAAAAGTTACATATTCCGACTTAAGACATTTACATTATTGCCAGAATCTTTTTCATATTTCATGGTATCTGAAGTTTTGAATGTCCCAATCCTTGTTATCTCAATTAAAAACTACTGCATTAGAGAAAGTGCTATCATTTTGTAAACTTACCTGGAATGAGGAAGGTGACAACCACCAATTATCTTGCCCCCTGGTATCTCAACTGCCAGGAGATTGAACTTGTCTACATGACTGTGAGGAAGCAAAATCAGAGCAAATTTCTCTCCAACAGCAAGCAGCTTCCTTACTTTCCTTGCCAAATTTACCTCACACATTCTCGTGCCTGTTGTAAGGTTCTCAAGCACTATCTCAGCATTTCCCTCTTCATCATCCTTGACCATGGACTGTTTGACATAAGAAACTTTCCCATTGTGAACATAGCAACCTGGAGTGTAAAAGTTATGCACTGAGTTTAGAGGAAATTCGATGAAACTGTTTTGAACATCTCTTAAATCTCCATAAACTTCTCCATCTTTAGATTCAGTAGGCCATGAGAAAAGTCTCACATGATCTCTTGTCTTGGTGAGCAGTGAGTGCTGGCCTTTGAATAGTGTCTTCTCATTGAATGCTCCAATTGCAGGCAGAAGTGTTACCTGGATCACCCAGTGAGTATGTATAGATAGTGTCTTCAGTAGCTTGCCAGTACTGAGAGACCACAGCTTTGCTGTGAAGTCAGTGGCACCAGTCAGTAATAGGTCGATGTCAATACTCATGCTGACAGACATTATCACACCACTGTGAGCAAGATATTCATGGTACATACTGGCATGGCAACTGTCTTTGCAGGCATCCAAACTCCAGACAGTAATATGGCCAGTGCTGTGTCCAAATGCCAACTTTGCAGCATTTTGAACTTTCAGACATGATATGCGATATGGTGTGGAGAACAGTCCAATTAGTTCATAATCATCCGTCTGCCATACTCCAACCTGGTTTCCTGCAGCTGAACAGAGCATAAACACATTTGTCAAGTTACTAGCACCAAATCTTAAAATTACTACAGTAAAGTGTTGACTGCAAATCTCAAAAAACATCTGTTTGTTTGTGGGAACTTATAAAGCCAATGAACCAGAAAATTTATTTTCTTTATTTGAAGAGTGGAAATGACAAGTGTTCTAAATGGCATTTTCTAAATTTTACAGGATAAGCAAAAAACTATTCATCTCTGTTAGTATTTGACTTATTACCCAAAATCATTACAAAAACATTTTTACTATAAAATTATTTTGTATAACAAATCATTTCCAAAAATACATTGATCACGGAAAAAAAAAATTAATAACAATAAGAAGATTCTATGTGCCATTTGATGGAAGAGTCGGTTACAAGTGCCATTCAAATTTTTCTTACATTTCATTTCAGGTTTTATAGGGAAACGTTACTAAAATAACATTAATGATTACAAGAAACATATATTATAATGTTATTAGGCACAAAATATCTTATTAAGAGTAAAAGTACAAAATGTATTATCAAACATGTACAATAATACTATTCTTCAATATTTTCTCCTTATAACTGACAGGAAGAGTTTGGTTTTTCATTGTTACACAGGGGTTGAAATTGTTGTCTCATAAAACTCTCTGTATATTTCAGGAAGAATGGCAACATGGATGAGAGATCTTTCTTTTTTTAACCAAATAATAGGGTTGATCTTTCACATGAAGCACTAATTTTCCTCTCTTTAAAACTTCAAAAACCCTCCATCCTTCTAATGTTAAGTTCTTTTAATAGATATGTGAGATGGGTGAGATCAAGATACTTTCAGCATTGTGCATTTTGAAATATTGCACTTATTTAATGTTAACAATGAATCAACAACATTCTTAAAATCAAAGAAATTACTTGAATGAATGAATGAATGAATAGTGTTTAACGCCCGTTTTTGCTACAGAGGCACCACAGGCGATGGACACTGATGATACATGAGATGAAATGATATATTGGAGAAGGATTTTATGGAAGGAATCGTTCCAGGCCTATGTTTAGGGTACCTCCCCGGCATTTGCCATTTATGAGGACTGAGGAAAACCTGGAAAAAACCTCAGTCAGGAAGGACGGTCCTGGCGGTATTCGAACCCAGACCTCCCGCTCACGAGTCCGAGACTTAACGACCTCGGCCATCCGTGTCGGTGAAATTACTTGACTCCAATGGAACTACATGTAAGGGACTTATAGCTTTAGTTTAATCTACAATCCTATTTAAATCTTGGGGAATGAAGATCTTACTTACACTTCTTCTTTTCTCTGTAATAGCAAAATCTCTTTCTCAAAAAGCTATGGCCAATTACTAAATATTTCTGTACTGTAAATATTTTCCCTTAAAAACTAATATTATCATGGCATGGCACTTAGAACATCAGATGGCAGCAGAGCATGGCATTTAAAACTGTGCTATCTCTTAACGAGTATTTGAACTACTTCATCCATGTATAGACACTTAGAACACAACTATAAATATGCATCTGGGCACATAGAACGTATTTTTGAAATAAAACTATTAAATTTAAAAGTGGTTCTTAGAACACTTGACATTTCCACTCTTTATTTATTTTCTATAGACTTGCTAATATAAGTTTCAGGCATCCTTGATTTGTTTTAATTACAATTCTAATTAGAACAAATATGAATATATAATAAAAATAGATTGTTAAAGAAACAAATAATGTGCATAACTGAGACATGTACATAAACATGCAATGCAATAAATATATTGCATTAGCATGCAACAAATACAATTATCAATTTTCATATATTACATACAATATTTCATAGAATGCACTATACCAAGAATTAAATGACAATGAATTACAAATTTTTTCTTTAATACCTATAATTCATCCACTCTGTAGAGGCATTTCAAATCAATAATTTGTTCATTTCTCTTTTAAAATTCTCCTCTCTCTCTGTTTATGAGTCTCTAGTAGTTTGTTATACAGCATTACACCTTTGATAATGGATATGTTCTGATGCTTTTTTGTTTATGGTGATTGATTTAGATTATCTTTTCTCCTTGTGTTGTAGCTGTAGTATTGGTTGTTACAGGCAGTAGCATGTTTATTATTATTTACAATAAACAAGATTATTCTATGAGGTGCTATCAAAAAGTTCCTGGACTGATTCTGTTAGAAAGAAAATATTTCATTTACCTAATTTTGCACACCATCTCCTTTGAAATAGTCTCCTTGGGCACCAATACACCAGTCCCAGTGTTTCTGTCACTTTTGGAATGCCTCACCAGTGATGTCAGCAATGTCCTCATGAATATTTTTATGGGTGATGCTTGCTGTCTTTCAGGGACACTCTTTCACTTTTGAAGTGCACGTACAACTATAAACATCGCATCATCACCATAAGCTTGTAGAAGTATGTTTAATGTATCTGTGGCTGATTTTCCAAGTTAAACGCACAATTTCATAATCCAACTTGCTGTCCATGACAAAATCATAGGCTAGCATACATATGTGATGACAAAAATACTGATTGCACTACTCCCAACATAACTACAGCGATGTTGCTTGACATACTGCTAGTTCAGGCTACAGCTCCATAGTGCTGCACATGTAATCTTTTGATGATATACTACAAAACCAGTCCAGGAACTTTTTGCTACCCTTGTGTATAGCAAGACCATCAGTTATGTTTTCTACAGGTATTTCAACATGAAGCCATTTTATAAGATCATAAATAGTTCTATTACAGTTCATCTGTAAAATTTATAACCTATTTTGGTTACTGATTCCTATGCTATATAAGATTTTTATGCCATACTGTTAATGAGGATAAATTATGCCATTTTCAATACAGCAATGTCCAATTACTTTGAAAATTTAAAAGTTCCCTTAAAAGATAAGATCTCATAATTTTTCTTGTTTATGTCACCGACACAATAATCATACATTAGATTCCTATCAACATATAATCCCAAGAGCTTTTAATGGATTTATTTTGTTTTGCAATGTAATTTACAAAATGCCATATTATTGTGTATAATGTGAATCTGTGTGATTGTCAGTTGCTAATACACAATCATAAAATGGAGGTAACAACATCTGAAATTACAGTTCTTCTAAAGCACCAATGGAAACAAGATTATAAAGCTACTGCCTTGGTTTGAAGAAGTTAGTGGGTATGTAGCACAATGATAGTTTCAGCATTATAATGGAGCGCAAAATACTAAAGATTTACCACATCCTGGAAGACCTAAGGCATGGAATATTGAGAAAACATGCAGAGCTGGGTGGGGGGGGGGGATGGTCAGTCCTGGTGGTGTAATGGTAACCATACTTGCCTTCTAAACCCAAGATCGCAGGTTTGATTCTGACCAGGATCAATGGATTTTTGGGGCATAAAAATCTTAAGTATGGCTTCCTTCGGAAGGGAAGTAAAGCCGTGGGTCCCTTGTCATACATTTACGGCATGATAAAGAATCTCAAACCTGAAAAAAAGAGGCCTCTGAGCAAAATATCTCAGCCGTTTCGTGCCCTGATTTGAATGGGACTCTGATGACCTGAGATGTTATAAAGAGCATCTGTAAATAAAAAAAAAAAAAAATAAATAAAAAAATAAAAAAAAAAAAAGGAAAAAAAAAGGAAAGGAAAAGGAAGAAAATCTGCAAAAATATCCTATCAGAAGAAGATAAGATCAACCATATATCAGCACATTACGACACTTAAAAAAATCATACAAAAACTGTTTTTCTGTATCTTGTAAACTGACACCTGTACAAGCCCAATGCAGAGTGAGTATCTTTTGTCTGCTTATTTTAAATCTCATGGATGATAGATTTATCAAGCTCGATGACAAATAGATATATTACAGCAACCCTGATACCTGTTAGCCTGTCAGTTATTGCTAAACAACATTGGTTCAGCTCAAAAATAATGTTACATGTATGATAGAATGATTCACTGGGAGTTTGTTCCAAATGGGTGTGCAGTTGACATAAATCTTTATTCTTAATAGCTGGAATATGTCCTTAAAGTTTTGAGACAGATACCCAGCATTATTTAATCAAAATAAAGTTCTCTTGCAAAACTCTTAATCACTTGGACAACCATGGAAAAAAATATAGGAATTGGAAGGAATCAAACTACTACCATACCCAGCATATAGCCCTGATCTTGCAACTTCAGACTACCATCTGTTTCATGGCCCATTTCCTGTGTGGAAGAAATGTTTAAAAGTATTGAAATTGTGAAAACAGGTATCAGCAAATTCTTCACATTAAAATCCAGAAACTGGTACCTTAATGTTATCACAAACCTCAATGATTACAGAATCTAATGGCCTTTACTTTGCAGATTAGTTTAATTTCTTGTCAGAACATATCTCAAATAAATTTTGCTTAAAAACCAACATTATTTATGAGACTGTATCTAAAAGCATTGAGCTGATTTTTCCATATAACACTGTTTCAGGGTTATAATTTTGAACATTGTAATGTTGGAAATTAAAATTTTACTTTTAGTAGCATTTATTTATAAATCATAATCTTCAAGTATTTAAATATGGTTGTTGAAGAATTTGCTATTAAATGTTTCATACTTGCTGTAGTATGGTTCTGTAAAATAGTTACTCTGTATATCCTGTTGGACTGTTTGCAATTTTGTTAAATATGCTGTTACTAAATAAATATTATACTTACGAAGCTGTTGATAATGGAGTGGTAATATATCCTAAACTTAGGTATTCATTTTCTTTACACTAAACTCCATTTACTTACATAAAAGTAAGACGCATTTCGGTAGAATCTCTCCCACCTTCAGTTGCTCACCAATTTTTCGAGTAACGGCGGTTCGGTGAGCAACTGAAGATGGGAGAGATTCTCCCGAAATGCGTTGTACTTTTATGTAAGTAAATGGAGTTTAGTGTAAAAAAATGAATACCTAAGTTTAGGATATGTTGTTAGTAATTCAAACATTCTTCCCCTTATAACAAATTATTGTTATAATTTTGCTTCACTTAATTGGACATGTTTCAAAGGCTATTGCCTTCATCTTCAACATGGTTCCTAGTGAAATTTGAGTGATTTCCTCAACAATAATTTGTTACATTATACTATATTTCACTGTGAAAATTCCTGCTATTCAAAACTATTTTTCCCCTTATTCCATTGTTTCCAAATTTTGTCAGTAATAAGCTGGACTGTAAAACTTTTTACATATCAAGAAAGAGTTCCATTACTTTGTTCCCATTGTCTAAGCATGCAAATTTTTCATGAATAAGCTGTCTATGAGGGTTAAGTGATTCTTCCTAAAGCCATTCTGAGTAGTAATTAATAAATACTTTTATCAAAGGAACTGATCAATCAGGCATTTATAACTTTCTTAAGCACTTTACCAAATACATAGGTAAGAAATGGATTTTTAAAACTATGTACAATTACAAAACAAATCATATTCCTTTTCTACTCTTGCCTTCAATAGATATACATTTTCTCCACTGGATTATAGTTTCTTTATTCCCTCATCAAAGAAAGTAGATGGATGCATTAGCAGACAATTGTGCACAAAGTGCTCAACCTTTGCGTTGTTGCTGAATTTTTTCCTCCCTCCCAATGCCTCCTTTAGTGGCCCAAATATGTGGTGTTCATAAGGGGATAACTTGGGACCAAATGCAGAACATGTGTTCTATGGGATGTCCAGTGAATTTTCCTTAGTTGATCCTGGTTTATGAATGTTGTAAGTGGCTTCCCTTTGCCATGCAGAAGCAGAACATCATGAATGGGTTGCCAGTGTCCTTTATTGCAATAGGCAGCTCATCAAACAGTTTGCAGTAATAAACCACATTTACTGTCCTTCCTTCATAAAGGAAATCATGAGCAACATGTCTTTGGGAATCCCAAAACACTGTAGCAAGAGGTGGATAGTAGTATATCCACATCTCATCACAGGTCACAATTCCAGTTAAAAAAATGTTGACCTTCTTTCTCAAACCGATCCAGAAGACTCTGACAGATGTGAGGAAACGTTGGACGCACATTGCCGACACTTTCCAAAACCCTAGTTCTTCAGAGAGCAGATGCCCACTCTTATGCCCACTCTGATGTGATTTCGAGCACTTTAGGCATTGATCACCTTTCACATGGTCATAAATAGTTTGAATGTTGTCCTGATTGGCACTCGCCCATCACTTTCATTTCCACTGCATCATGACCTCTGTGGAACTTCTTATTCTAGTCAAACACTTGGGTTCATGAAAGTGTAGCTTCTGAAAACTGTGCCCAAAGTCTGGATAAAATCTCAGTCGGTTTGGCTCCTATGGTTAGAAAACAGATGATCTACTGTGCAATGGATGATGCAATCTCTTGGTCAGACATAGCTACTGGCAATGGAAAGACTAATGCAGAAGTTTCGATCACTCTCCTCCATGATACTATACATCCTCTCCTGTCGCTACTCTTTCCTAACCCAGAGAATGAAAGTCCATTTTAAATTTGTATGCCTCTCGTGCATTACATATTTCTCCTGCTGTGTGTTCATTCACGTTTAGAGCTATATTTTTCAGTTTGGCCTGTATGGTTCTTTTGCCTATATACAATGTTTGATGCAGTTTTGACCTTATTTGATGATTTCTGTGCTATATATTACAGATATCTGCCCAACAAGAGCTTTAGCCATATTCTTTTTGTAAGGCTTAATAAAGGTTGTTATAAATTTCAAATTTTGTCGTTTTATTAAAATTATACTAGCATTTCATCCTCTTTCATAACATTTTTTTTCAATAGGTAAATGAATTTTTTGTGTTTGTCTCTTAGTAATTTTTTTTACTTTTTAATAGTTGTCGAGACAAAAGCGACTTGAGGAGATGTAAGGAAAAATATACAATGCTGGCATTCATCATATATTCAAGATATTTAGTGTGTATTATTTAATAACATAGCAAATATGTTCAGGCTATTAACGCTTTGTCCAATGACATTTAAAACACTCTCTGCCGTCCTGGTTTCTCAAGATGGGCATTTAAATGGGCTGGAAATTTAAATGCTATATGTTGTAGAAAAACATTTATATTTTTTTTATTTGTTCAGATATTTTCATTATTTATTTAATTAATAAATTAATTTATTTATACTGGCCAAATGACATATCTTGTATAAGATTCAATGGATACAATAGGCTATAGGCATCTGTTGGATAATGTCAATTTCTAAAATTAGAATTTGTGCACAGTTACATGTTTACAGTCTTATCTTACAAATCTTTATCTATAAATCATCAAAACAATACATCATTTTTGTATCAGATAACATTTTCAACTTGTATTTGAATTGTTTAAAATTATTTGGTAATTGTTATATAGGAAAAGTCCTTGTATATTTGAATTTTTGTTTATCATTTTCATGTTTGTTTTTGGCCTACAATAATCATTATATTTTCTAATGTTACGTTCATGGATATTGTTGTTTTTAAAGGATATTTATGAACACAAATGGTATTGTTTGTTTGGTGTGTGTGTGTGTGTGTGTATGTTATTTTCAATAATTCACCTACACAGGACTCTGTGGGCTTTATGTTCTGCATTACCCTAATACATTTCTTTGCAGTATACTCTAAAGTACATCTTTCAAAACCATAAGACATTATAAATACTTTTCAAAATCTGCTAATCACCTTTGGGTGATTTGAAATATCTGAGTATATAAATTGCTTTACTAATTTTATTCAATGTATATTCATTGTGATCTGACCAAGATAATACATTATTTAAATGAGTTCCAAGAGTTCATGTCTGTTTGAATCTGTTATGCAGTGGGTAGTTTTGAATAACTCAATTTTTCCACCAGCTCTGTTTGCTGAGCATATATATAATAGCTTTTTTTTTTATCCATATTGCATTTGAGGTTATTTGCACTAAAATAGTTTAGTAAGTTGATCATAACCTTACTCAAATTTTGCATTAATATTTTTTTTATTTTTTCACTGTATATAGCTCTGGTGGTATCTGCATATGTTATTATTGTAATATTTGGCATAGGTTGTGAATGAATAGTGTTTAACACCCATTTATGCTACAGAGGCACCACAGGCGATGGACACTGATGACACATGAGATGAAATGATATATTGAGAAAGGATTTATTTTTAAGGAAGGAAATGTTCCAGGCCTAAGTTTAGGGTACCTCCCCTGGCATTTGCCATTTATGAAGACTGAGGAAAACCTGGAAAAAACCTCAGTCAGGGAGTACGGTCCTGGCGGGATTCGAACCCCAGACCTCCTGCTCACAAGTCTGTGCCTTAACAACCTCGGCAACCCATGGCGGTTTTGGCATAGGTGGAATGTTGTTTATATACATGCTAACAATGAACCTACAGTACTTCCTTATGCAACTCCATACTTTACAGTTTTATAGTCTGATTTGTATGGAATAAATGGTTTCCTTTTTATAAAGTAAATTTTTGTACATTGTTTTCTGCCATTTAAATAGGAGGAGATTAGATTTTTAGCTATTCCTCTTATTACATAATGTTCCAACTTCTGGATCAATAAGCTGTGATTTACACAGTCAAATGCTTTAGAAAGATCAAAGAATAGTGCACAAGTATTTTCATTTATTTCTAAATTTAGTAGAGCTTTGTGTATAAATTCTGATATTGCTGTTATTGTAGAGAAGCTTTTGGAAAGTCATGTTGTTTGTCATTAATAATGATGTTTAGTCTGCAGAATTTTAGGAATCTAGCTGCTATTAATTTTTTTAAAAATTGTTGCAATATTTCAAAGTAAAGTTACTCGTCTATAGTTATTTAGTTCATTTGGGTCTCCTGTTTTATGTACTGGTTAAATTTGCTTTCCCTAAGCCTCCAGTAACATTGCATAGGCCTCAGCTGAAGATTTATTGAGATGATAGCAAAATTTCAGAGCAGTCTATTATTTGTCAAGTGTCACCTTCAATTTTCTATAGGCAGAACTGAACATGTTTCAATTTGCACACCTCTCACAGGCAGGAAAGTGACAACAATGAAACTAGTATCATGTATACATTATGAATTAAGTTAACAAAATATTATAAAGTTAAATTTTAGCATAAGAAATCATGCCTGTAAAAAAATTAGGATCATTCTTTATTGAACAGGCCTCATATATTTTTATCAGGTCAATGAACAGCGGTTACAACTGAAATATATAAGAAGGTAACTACATGAATTTAGACTCAGATCAGGTGTATGGTATATGATTTAACAAAATCACATTTAATTTTCTTTTACAATGTTGCTTACTCAGCTGTTTAAATTGACTAGATAATTTATCATACTTAAATATTTCTCTATGGGTGATGCTGTTAAGATTGTTTTTGATACTGTGAGAGTTTAGATGCAAAGCTTTTGACCTATTATTATGTGCATGATAATCAGATTTTTTTTCATAATCCTAGCTTTTGATGGGCAAAGCACAATACCCATAGAGAAAAGCGGTAACATTTTTAATTTTTTAAAAAAAATTCTTTATGAGCAGATAACTTTTTAATATTCCTCTAAACCTTCTTTTGCATATCAGTTTTGGTGATTTGGCCTAAGAAATTTTAGTTTGCACATATCCCAAATAATAATTAACACACTGAATGCATAGCAGAAAAAGCTCAATTTGTCTATTAGTTTTTCAATATCAGTGTTTTGAAACAGATTCGAGTTAATCTAAACACCAAGATTTTTTTTTTTACTTTATGAATATTACATTATTTGTCAAAATAAACAAAGGGATTTTTAGTACCTGGTGATTAAAATGTACATAGACTTAAATGTAAATTGGAACTTGCACAGTGAAGCCAATCATATTAATTGATATCATTGTATGATTCAGTTGAACTACACACTCTTAAAGCTTCACTTACTTTTCATAAATGTATGGAACCGGTTTCGAGAACATTTTGTTCCCATCTTCAGCCATGCTAAAGTTCAACTGTCGGATCATTCGTTGAGCTGTGGGAATGTATATTCTGCTCTGTTGGCGGTGTGATAAACTTGTAGTTCATGTTTTCATCCTCGACAATGTCGAAGTTCATTATGCTGTCTTTGTATTTGTAGATGTAGATTTTCTCCCAGGTTGCTAATTCCGTAGGTCCTTGTACTGATTTTAATAATTTTGTTTCATTTATTATGTCGTGATTTTGTGTCCAAAAATGATATGCTACTGCTGATTTCTCTATTTGCTTGTACTTTATGTTCCTGAAATGTTCCTTTAACCGTGTGCCTATGTTTCTCTTTGTTTTCCCTATGTAGATTTTTTCACATTCTGCACAGTTTATTTTGTAAATACCTGATTTTTCTTCTTGTGGAATATTGTCATTAACATTATCTATCAGCAAATTTTGAACATTAAATCTATTAATCGGTGCCAACCTGATATTAAAATCTTTAAGAATATTCTGAAATTTTTTTGTGGCCCATGGATGATATGTGAATTTTTTAAAAATAAGATTATCTTTTTTTGCTGAAAGTGTTGTGGTTTCTTTGATATGTTATATAACATTATGTTATATGTTATAACATTATCTTTTTTTGCTGAAAGTGTTGTGGTTTCTTTGATATGTTATATAACATTATGTTATATGTTATATAACATATCAAAGAAACCACAACACTTTCAGCAAAAAAAGATAATGTTATAACATATAACATAATGTTATATAACATATCAAAGAAACCACAACACTTTCAGCAAAAAAAGATAATCTTATTTTTAAAAAATTCACATATCATCCATGGGCCACAAAAAATTTCAGAATATTCTTAAAGATTTTAATATCAGGTTGGCACCGATTAATAGATTTAATGTTCAAAATTTGCTGATAAATAATGTTAATGACAGTATTCCACAAGAAGAAAAATCAGGTATTTACAAAATAAACTGTACAGAATGTGAAAAAATCTACATAGGGAAAACAAAGAGAAACATAGGCACACGGTTAAAGGAACATTTCAGGAACATAAAGTACAAGCAAATAGAGAAATCAGCAGTAGCATATCATTTTTGGACACAAAATCACGACATAATAAATGAAACAAAATTATTAAAATCAGTACAAGGACCTACGGAATTAGCAACCTGGGAGAAAATCTACATCTACAAATACAAAGACAGCATAATGAACTTCGACATTGTCAGGGATGAAAACATAAACTACAAGTTTATCACACCGCCACCATAGCAGAATATACATTCCCACAGCTCAATGAATGATCCGACAGTTGAACTTTAGCATGGCTGAAGATGGGAACAAAATGTTCTCGAAACCGGTTCCATACATTTATGAAAAGTAAGTGAAGCTTTAAGAGTGTGTAGTTCAACTGAATCATACAATGATATCAATTAATGTACATAGACTGTTTTGTTAATATTTAAAGAAGTTTATTATTACCTATTTTTGTAATGCTGTATTAAATTAATTAACTGTAGTGTAAAGTTTAGATAACAGTAGAACTGCTGGAACCTGTAACATCTCTAACAGGAAATGCAATTTTCAAGTTAGTGAACAAAGCATTTTCAGTGACAAGAAGCAGAGACTAAAAAATTGGGTTAGGAGGAAACTAATGAAAAAGGTATTAATTAGAAATTCTCAAAAATCTTCAACATGATTAGCTCAGCAAATTTGTGTATCTGTTGGCAGTCAGCTGCTGCATATAAAATTACTGTTGTACCTCAAATAACTCGTGGAGGTGCGGAACAAAATATGTGAGTAGTAGTTTGCAATATTTGGGAGTTTAAATTGTGGTAAGTGTCTGAAAATCTTATAAAATGATTTAGGCATGTCTCACAGCAGAGGGCAGGCACTTTAAGCATCTACTATGATGGTGAATATTAATGCTAATAAATAACAAATTAATTATAATGAGTTGATCATGTGACATGATTTCCCTCTGTAGGTGTAGGCCGTTATGCAGAAAAAGGAATTTCTGATTGGTAGTAAAATGAAGTCCTTGTATATAATCATTTCTTTACCAATAAACTTCAATAAACTGCATACTGAATGTCCTCCACCTTGACAATGCATTATCCCACACTGAAGAATAGATGATGGACAATTGCTTCAATAATGATTCATCCATTCTACAGTCCTGATCGAGCACAATGTACATTCTCCTTGTTCCCAACCATCAAGAAGAAAATGCATGATTATCCTTTAATAGCATTGAACTAGTAGGCATTTGAAATGCCTGTGTAGTACTTTGATGACTGCTTCCATCAAATATATGAGTACATAATATTTAAGAAAAACTTTTCTGTGAAAGTAGAAATAATTTGTTTCTATACAACTTAAACATTAAATGTGACTGTAAACTTATTAGAGTTAGAAACAGTGAAGTTGACTGATTATACAAAAAGAAGTTTGTATTAGATGATATACTATACTTGAATAACTAATTAATTTATCAGAACTTATCAAGGGCTTTCACTCTCATCTTCAGCTGGGGACTGATTAAAGCTGGCAATGACAATGTGACCTCTGGTGGTTCCAATATACAGCAAAACAAGAAGTCCATTGATGGGATGTCAAAATTCATAACACAATGCTTATCGTTGAAATTAAACAAAATGGCTTCCATGCCCAAAGGAAAAAGTCTGGCATTTTCCAGATTAATTGTCAAGATTGTGATAAAATCTACACAGGGAAAACAAAGAGAAATATAGACATTAGGTGAAAAACATTACAGAAACATCCATTACAAACAAATAAAAAAATTAGCTGCAGCAGCAAATTTTTGGAATGAAAACAATGAAATGGAAAAAGGCATCAAGTTATTAAAAATGGTTCAAGCAAAATAATTAAATATATGGGAAAGGATTTACATAAAAAACATGAGCAAAGCGTAATGCATGTTGACATCCCAGAAGCAGAGAGCTCTTTATTCAAGTTTATCACAAGATCACCGGAGTTAACCCAGACACTTACTAACACAACAACGAATGATCCAACAGTATTTTAACAGTTGAGGATGTGGAACAAGGTCCAAGAAACATGTCCTGAGTAAATATCCAATAAGTGAAACCATAAAGAGTGTTCTAAATATTTTGACTCAGTAGAGATTATTATGATGTTTATTCTATAAAATGAAATTCTTTTCCCATTTTGCTAATTCCCTGGGATTGTTGGTAGCTTTCAACAATTTGGTTTCTTTTGTGATGTCATGATTGTGAGTCCAAAAATGATCTGTAACTGCCAATTTATCCACCCTTTTATATCTAAAATTTCTAAAGTGTTCTTTCGTACCCGTCTCCAAATTTCTTAATGTTCTGCCTTTGTATATCTGATCACAATCCAAACAATCTATCTGATACACTCCTGCCTTTTTTTTTTTGGACAGAATAACATCTTTTATGGTTCTGTTCAAAAGGTTCCCAATGCTTAATTTATTTTGTGCTGCCATCAAATTTTCTAAAAATTTTCATGAATGCCCCATTGGCCACGGATGATATGTGAATTTTTTAAAACTTAAGTCCTTCTTTATCATGGAAAGAGTGCTGGTGTTTTTAATATCTTTTAAGTCTTTTAAAGCATCTAAAGAATAATGGCTTCAACCCTAAATTGCACCAACATGCCATTACAAACAGCCTTGCTCATAGATTAGTAAACATCCCACTCAACAATGAAGAACACACAATGGAATACCAATACATCATGAATACTGCCTTCAATAATGAATTCAACCATTCGTTAGTAGATAAGATCAGACATTTCAAAAGACTTAAAGATATTAAAAACACAACCACTCTCTGTGAGTGAAGCATATTTTGCAAACACAGGGAAAGGGAGCTGAACAGGAGTTGTATAGGCTTCCACATTTGGATTTTTCAATATAAATTCAAGTTTGGATTTGGCAAATGCATTAAGGGTAGTTGTCAACTTCTTTCACATTCCTCCTCCTCCATCACATATTTTTCTTCTTCTTCTGAACTCTGAATCACATCAGGCAGATACCTGTAACCATGCAATGTGAAAAAGTCCAATTCTACGTCTTTGTCATTGAGCAATTGTTGGACTTGCTTGATGGGTGTTGCATCCGTTGAATCTGGAGCATGTGAAGGTTTTGATTTTTTTTTAAAGTTTTCACACGAGAAAACTGCACATCTTATACAAGGTTATGAGAGAGAATTGTCATTTCTGGAGCCAAATAACTTCTTGATACAAAATTGATGATTTGTTTCCTTTATAAAAATCCTCCTCAGAGCAGCAATGAAGTAATTTATTCTACTGTATTCTTCCCTGACTCTTTCACAAACATGGTGTAGTCCATGTGCAATACAAATCACATGGTTGAGGTTATGGTATATGACCTTCAGTTGTTGGAAAGTTGAAAGCATGTAGCAGCTTGATCAGTCACCACAAGTGACATTTTCATATTGTATGCCCTTCAGCCATAGCTTCATGCATGAATCATGGAATGTCTGCATTAATTTTTCTTGAATTGGTACATCTTAAAGTGCATGGGTTTCACTCTTTCACCAGATAATAACAGCACCTGCATATTCAATATATATTTTGTAGAGCATCAGTAGTTTCATATAACATGAATCCAACTTCATGTTTGCAAGTTACCTTTTTTTATTATCGAAAACATTCTCATTAATTCCTTCATATAATTTTTTATTAGGGTGTTCTCATCTGGTACCTATCTTTGCATGCACTTCTGAAGGAAAGATTAGAATGCAGGATTGTTGACTTTGTTGACTAGAATTCCTGAGAGAACTAACGCCAGGTAAGATCTGCAGAGAACTGACTCAATGACTGCTGAAGTGAAGGCAAATATCAAAGTAGTTTGCTTAGGTTGCAACTTGTGGAGTTCAACATTCTTTGCATTCTTGCCGTATTGAATGTGCTTGCTTATTTTGGCTTTTTGATGCTTCTCATCTTATTTAAATGACAGAAAACAATGTATAAAAATATTATTTATATCACAGATGGTACATTGAAGAATATCATCAGTTTTGATGAATTTTCTCCCGGATTCTGTTGAAAGTGCATATAATTTTGCTTTTTGAACTTTTGGCAGGGTAGAATGCTCAGATTGCAACAATACAAAGAGAATCAAGTACAGAACCGGCAATAAAAAATTTGAACTTTTTAATACAAAATGTGCATGGACCGCACAGAGAAATGTGGTTTTTGTAATTGCTTAAACTGAAATTTGTGTTTTCTCTTGCAGATTTTGCTACATTAACTTAGATACTTTTGAGCCTGGAAATTTATAAACTTACTATTTTATGCCCTTGTTCTGCTCTACAAAATGAGACTGTAGGATTTAATGTAGCTGCTTCAGAAAGTGAAATTGTTTATTTTTCTGCTCAAGAAAAGTGAAAATAATATATTTTTTCACCCAATTTATTAACAAAACATTATAAAAAAAAATGGTACTGAAGCATCTAAGGGGCGAAAAAGGAATAAATATACTAATCTCATGAGAAGAAAGATACAACTTGCCTGTGGTGCCTCAGTAGTAAAAACAACCCCCCCCCCCAAAAGTACAACAAAATTTGTCTATTTTGCTTCATTTCATAGTCCTAAAATACAAATCTCAAATGATCAGCATGAAAACATATCTATTTTTGTAAAGATGCTACACCTTAAAATCCATTCCATGGTTATAATATGTCATTGTTATAAAATGAAGAGTTTACACATTATTTTTTTTCTGATTTGTACCTCCTTTGGCAAAAAAATGAGTTATCTCCAGATTGTACATGTTGATTGGAGAACTTCAGGGATACTTGTAAATGTTGTGTTCATAAGTGCATGCAGTAAGTTCATACTACAGTGGGCACTTTGCCTGTAAACGTAATGGTCACAATCATAAGCATCTGGAAAGAGAATGTTAGAATAGAGTAGCAGGCCAAGCAGTTTAAAAGACATTGCTCTTTTGCATTAGCTCTTGGGTGCAAATCCCACACAAAATTTGTGTTTTTTATCATATTAATTTTATAAGTGTGTATGTAAAACATCATGTTACTTAATATCATATTATATTTGACATATCATTTGAGTTTTATGACATTGCCTATACACACACAATAATGTAATCAAAAACTAATGTATTCTTTACAAATAAATAAATACATGAATAGAAACATTTATCTTTCAAATTGAAAACACAGTAATAAACATAAATTAATATTGGGTGTATGAACACTTTGCATGTAAAACTGCCCTCAATCTTCAGTGTATAGATGATACAGATTTGAACAGTTGTGTGGACAAGAGGATACAACATCCCAGGCTTCTTGAATTTGTGCCTATAAGCCAACTTTTGTACCTCGTGAATGTGCAGGGAATGTGTGTGTATACTGCATTTAGATAGAGCAAATACTAAAGGAAATACTATTATATATATAAATTAACAGTAATTATGATAGCAGAAAAAGATAAAACACAAAGAAAAAGTCACACTTGAGATCGCTATATTTTGAACTCGTGGAATCCTTCTATGGCAAGAAGACAAGTCTTCTTAGCATATTATATATATAATATGCTAATGTTAAATCTTGCTGTGTATTGGAAATAACATTACAAAACTTATTTGCCATAAAATGTTACAAAGGTTTATTAAAAAAAAAGTATTTCATGCCTGGGGGCGAACCTACACTAACCATTGCATCAATGCACACTCTGCCACAGAGCTAATGGAACACACACACACTAGTCAGTATCTTTAGTGCTTGTCATATAAAACAACTGCTGCAGTGGCTACACAGCTTTGCTGGATACCTTGTGAACAGTGAGCTGTCTCAAGTAGCACTTAGAAGAATTTTGCATTCAAGAGGTGACTCATTTTTTTTTTGTGGAAGGGTATATGTACAGATTACACATCAAATGATAGATTCATCTTCTCAATATTGTCTCACTTTAAATATTTGCACTTTTCCACCAGTGTGGCAACTTCCCCTGGCCTAACTGGGACCATTCTTATGAAGTGCATTATAACCATACCTTATCTGCGGCTTTCAGGTCTTCAAAGTGTGCAAAATAATGACCACATAGAGGTTCATTGGGATCCCAATTTTGGCAATTTTTTTGATCTGGAATTGGCCTTATGCTTCTTTTGCATCAATTGCTGGCTCATGGTAATGGAGTCATGTCTCATCATCAGTCATAAAGTCGGTCCTGGTGGTGTAGTGGTTACCATACTTGCCTCCTAAACCCAAGATTGCGGGTTCGAACCCGGCCAGGACCGACTGATTTTTTTCGGGCGTAAAAATTTTAAGTATGGCTTCCTTCGGAAGGTAAGTAAAGCCGTAGGTCCCGTGTCGTACATTTACAGCATGAAAAAGAACCTCAAGCCTGAAAGAGAGGCCTCTGAGCAAAATTAGTCAGCCGTTTCACGCCCTGAGTTGAATGGGACGCTGATGACCTGAGATTTTTTTTTATTTATTTATGGGTGCTCTTTAACATCTCAGGTCATCAGCTTCCCATTCAACTCAGGGTGTGAAACAGCTGACAAATTTTGCTCAGAGGCCTCTCTTTCAGACTTGAGGTTCTTTTTCATGCTGTAAATGTACGACACGGGACCTACGGCTTTACTTCCCTTCCGAAGGAAGCCATACTCAAAATTTTTACGCCCGAAAAAATCCATCTGTCCTGGCCGGGTTCAAACCCGCGATCTTGGGTATAGGAAGCAAGTATGGTAACCACTACATCACCAGGACCGACAGATGACCTGAGATGTTAAAGAGCGTCCATAAATAAATCAATCAAAAAAAAAATTCAATCGGTCATAAGCCTGAACATGAAGTCTGTTTGATCTCTGGTCATGTCCTGACACCTTTGCTTTTGCCCTGAGTCAAGAGTTTCAGAATCCATCTGGCAGACACCTTCCCCATCTGAAGGTGATTGTGCATAATGCACTGCAGGATGTTTCTGGTCTTCTCAATTTCTGAGAATGTGATGCATACCTGTTCTCTTGGATGGCCATCTCCTGGGCAATGTTAGCTGGCATTGGCATTCTCACTTTTCTTTCAAAATTGGTCCCCTTTTCTGTTGATGCAAACTCTTATGTCCAGCCTTCCATCCGGTTGTAAACTGCTTTCTCTGAAGGTGCACAGCGCATACTGCCACAAATTACCTAAGAATTTCCATAGTAGTCATATCCTCTTTCCAGAGAAACCAAGTTGATCACTCTCCATGCTATCTGCTTGTACACTGACATCCCCTTGGTAATTTCTGCTATCAGGTGGTGGAACACTCTACTATCTACCCACAACTATCTTCACCAGTCAAATGATGAACTGTGGGTTGAAGAAACAAATAAACTGTAAATCAATACAGTATGCACATGTATTATATGTAATTTTTTTAATTTCTGGTGCATGTCACCATAGAACCACCCCCACAGGCTGCTCTCTCCAAGAAGGTACAGGCTGTAAGGTATTCCCAGGCTTTATTCATACTCTTTCTCTTCCATTTGATGTTAAGTTGCCCGGAGGTCTTTGTGAGTTTAGATGTTTGATAAATCCTCCTGCTAGCTGGGTTCTTTAATACCTGCAGGTCTATTAATTGGTTTTCTCTTCTGAAATAAAGGCAACTGTAACTACTTTGAGACAATGCAAACAAACTTTACTGTGTCTTCTACATCTTTACTTCTAGTCTACAGAAACGTGAAATAAAGTGTTCAGGAAGTATTACATGACAAAGGTTTCAGTTAGCAAATCTTGAAAGTAAATATGTCAGGCAAGTACTGTTATAAAATTCTATATAATGCTTGCATTCTAAGAATATTATGTATTTTCAGATTCTGGAAGATAAATGGTACTAAGTCTGTCCCAAAATGATAGTCGCATTTCCTTAGCAGTCTTGTTTACTCTAGAAAAGAAAATAAAGAACCAGGCAGTCATACAGCATATTAAATATGCTTGAAAATTGGGTAAAGAGTTAGGGGTCATCATTCATTTGTATGTTTGGTTCCAAACATGCAATAGGCAATTGTAGTGACTATTTCATGTATGAAGGTTAGTTGACATACATTGGAATACTATTATGCAGTTTATGTGAGCATAGTATTCAAATAATGGAAAGAATGAAGAATGCTGGAGATGATAAGTGGCAGGCCATTTCGGATCATCAAGGGTAATTCCATGGTAACGAACATAACATCTGAAAAGTAATTTACTAAAATGTTGCATACAGAATATATTTTTTACTACTTTCCGTATGTAAACATGGAAAATTAAGAGGTCCTGCATCTAACAGTGTAATAGGCACTAAATTTCTCCATGTGCATCGGAATAATTAAATAAGTTAAATCTCAGTAACAAATGTAACAAATTTTGCCACTACAATGTTGTGCTGTTTCTAGCATGACTAACAGTTAAATGCCCCATGTGCATATTCTTGCTGGTTTTTTTCATTTGTTGCTGTGGTTGCTGGTCATTTTCCACAGTGGTAAACCTAAATAATATGTGTCAAAGTTATTAGAGTTAATTGTTACTACTCAGCTGTAACGAAGGTAATGTAATGAACTTACCAGTCAGGACACGATAGTTGATTAAGAATTCACAGAATATTGATATTCATTTTTATTTTATTTATTTATTTATACTGGCGGAGTTAAGGCCAAAGGGTCTTTCCTTCCACTCAACAAATCTTATAAGAATACATACAATTAGCTACATTATTATGTATATTATATAGGAAGTACATTATTATCATTTCTTATATTACTAGAAATCTTAATCTAATGGAATTGAAGTAAATGTTACAAACATAAGAAAAGTTTACAAGTATATAAACATAAAAAAAGTTTACAAATATACAACATAAGAAAAGTTTACAAACATATAAACATAAAAAAAGTTTACAAAGATTAAAGATTTATACAAATATTGGGTCCATCATACATATATTTAAATATTATTTTTGTTTCTATCACTTCTAATAACTTAATCATAAGTACAATTGTTTTTCATTTTTAAGAATATTTACATGTAACAAATTGTTTTACATGCTTTTTGCTGTGAGTGTAGAAACTGAATTGATCAACTATAAATCATTCAAATTATATTTATGTTATAATTAAATCTCAATAGTTTTTACAGCTTACATTAGTGGGGATAGTCATTAATGCTAAAATAGTTTATTATACATTGAAATTCTGAGTGGGAAATGCTGAGTAGGCCCTTAATAAGTCTGTGGCTATCTATATGTAAATAGCTGAATGTCCTATGATATTCAGAAGGACACACATATGTTATGATTCCTATGTAGAGTATCAAGCATGACTAACAGTTATATGCCACATGCACACATTATTGCTGCATTACAGGCCCTTGCCAAGATTGTTAAGGCATGGGTTCATGAGCAGATTAGGGGTTTGATTTCCATCTGGACCATTTTCCATGACTGAGGTTTTTTTCAGGTTTTCCCCAATCCTCATAAATAACAAAAATGCTGGGGAGGTACCCTAAATTTAGGCCTGGAACATTTCTTTTAAAAGAAAAAAATTCTTTCCCAATTTACCATTTCATCTCATGCATCAGCAGTGTGTACTGCCTGTAATGCATCAGCATTAAAATGGGTGTTAAACGCTATAAAAAAAATTAGAAAAAAAAACATTACAGACTCTATCTAGTACACTAACTTTTTAATTCCATTGTCTGTGTCCATTTACCATGGAAATGCCCTCACCTGCTTCATGCCAGCAAAAATAATTTCTTGCAAAGTTGGTGGTCATTAGGGATGCTGGTATGCATAATTTTTTATTCTCTGAATAAAGAGCTTCTAAATTATTTTTTATTTGTTTGTTGCTATCAAGTTGGCTGCATTTCAGTAGATTTGCACAGAGAAGTTTGATAAAGGAAAGTGCTGAGAAATTTGCCATACAGTCTCTCCAACATGAACAAGTCATATCCATAGTATATGAACTTGGTACCATCATTGTGAAGGCCTTCAAAGATCTTCCTGCGCAGACATTGAATAACGTCTTCCTGACCTTGCTACACATCATGATTGAATGTATGAAGATTATTGGGAAGAACTGCTATGAACTACCTCACATGGGGAAGCAGAGTTTACAACATTAGGGATGTTTGCCTTAGTTCTCCATTACATCCCTGACAGTGTTATCTTCGCCCGTGCTGCTGTAGAGTGACCAGTCATCTGAGAATACTGTAACACTACTTACTCATTTTTTATCAGTACTCTCCAAAGAAATGCGACTAATATTTTGGGACAGAGGTTAATATACAGTGAGAATGAAGCCAGAAATGTGCAGAGAACCTTTGAATTCTTGAATTTTAAAACCCTTAACAAGGTCCAATTTTTATAATTAACTCTAAAAAAATTTTATGTTGATTTTGAGTCCATAAAATTCAGAAAATTATTTTTCAATTCAGCACCCCTTTAAGATAATGTGTGGCACAACCTTTTCCCAACTGAAATTTTTGTGAGAATGCAGATAGATTAAAATTGCCAGCAACATTTGTATGTTTACAATTAAATCCTCCAACTGTCAATCTTACTTGCAATCAGGTATCCAGTGCAGTAATCCAAACCCGTCACTTGCTCCAAACTTAAACATGTAGCTCGAATATCTCTGTGGTGGAACGCAGATCCACTGTTAAGACTTTCAACTTGCTTCAGCGTTGTAACACAGAACAATTTCCAGTTTACTTTTTCTATCTTGGAAATGTCAATACCAATTTGATAGCATTTGCTGCGCCAAACGTCGCTCAGAGAGGATATGATTCTGCAACACAGAATCAGAAGATTAGAAACATAGGTATCCCCAGGTTTTTTTTAAAGGAGTTATCTCATTTTTTAAAATAAACATTTTTAAGAACCCTTTACTGTTACAACTCTGGCAACATTTAAAATTTTAATGGTGTATGCAATTTAAAAACTCACCTGTTCCATTCCTTGCTTACACAGCATGCCGTAAGAAGCGACTTCACGTCAATATACTGACAAATGTGTTCTTGTAGCTCTACTGGAAGGGAAACCAGAATATCTTGGTAGAGAATGTCGCAGATATCTTTCGATATTGCGTATCTCTGATTTGGTGAACACTTCTGAAGCAACGTTCGAAGGGTAGCAAGTTGTTCCTGTGATGACCATTTTTCAAATTCCTTCACTGTTCCGGTCAGCCACTTATTAAAATCAAGCCCTGCTTCTGAAAATAGCAGAATAATTCAGGTAGAGTCTATTCCTATGAACTGTCAAAACTATTTTGAGAGGTTAACGCGAAACTTAAGTGACAGCTCTTTTTTACTTCTTTGAATTCGTGCAACATAAACACAGCATTTACGGCTTGTACTTAGCATAAAAATAAGATGAAATTTACACACTTACGTTCATTTGAAGTATCAGAGTCATTTAAACTTGCCATTGCTTAGTTTATGGAGCACTTCCCTCATCATGAATTTTTCATCCGTCAGCTGATAGTTATCATTTGCGTTTACATTGGTGGACTCAATTGAAATCAATATGTCAGCGAGCTAATCAAAAGGAGCAGCCCATTCGAAGAGGGCAGTAGTAAACAATAAAGTGTTAAATGAAATATTGCAAAATGAATGTTGTAGCTGCTGTGAAAATGTACATAACCAAGATGACCGAAGAAAGCGGTCCTGGGATGAAAGTCCTTCTTATGGATAAACAAACAGTATGTAACCGAATCTAACCTTAAATTTTGACACTAGACATGCATTATAATATAGATAATTTTCTGTGATTTTATCGCATTGTCATTTACAATGTGACGAGTTTTATGCCCCGAAATGTCTAATTATCCCGTTTCTTTTTTTTTGTTAATGATAGACCATGCACTAAATTTGGATATTTGGGAATTAACTTGTAATCTCTTGGATAATTTGATGAATTGGCGGTACCATTAGGGACTCTGTGTTCCTCCAGTTTGGAACGAATATTGGAAATGTTGGACTGGATCGGTCCATTATACATGTCATGGGTGATAATACTTTTAGCTTATTTTATAATTAAATATATATTATATATACTGTATTTTAATTGCTAAAAGTTTTAAGTGAATTTTGTCATACACAGTCTCAGAAGTAGTAGTTAACAGTCAGTTTCAAGAAATAACTGCATATTCATCCATTTAAACTTGTAGGTAAGATTTCAATTACTATAATTTCTGAATAAAGTGCAATAAAACTGTGCAGTCATTTTAGAACCATATATAACCCAAACACCATGACACTAATGTTAAAGTATGCAAGCACAATTTTGCACATCACATCTTATGTGACATCTGATAAAGTTTATGGGCTGGTTATCAGTTTCATGTAGGAATGCTGGCTAACTACTAGACCATAAGGTTGGTGGTTGGTTCAGTATTTAAATTTTCTTTAGAGTTCATTGGGATTTGTGAGATGCTCCCCTGCCTGACAAGAGCATGGATCACTTCTGAGGTTGGGATGCCAGGAACTGTTCCCAAGGATAGCTGCCAGGGAATAATAAATGATAATTCAGCCAAATGAGCTCAGGTAACTTAGGTGCCTAAGTTTCCCAGACATTCACCTTAAAAGCTGAGGATAAAAAAAAAAATGTCAGGAAACTGACCCGATCAGAAATCGAACCCAAGGCTGCAATGTAGGAAGCACAAATGCTGCCACTAGACCATGTCTTTCAATAGTAGTTAATAAAGATATATTACTCTCTATATGCATGCATACTTACCTTAATGTGTTTTCATATAGTCTAATGTATTTACATATTTGTGTCTGTAGGTAGATTGTTTTTCTGTGAATTTAGCCACAAGCATAAGAAATGGAACATGATATTATTACCGTGCATTGTCAATAGCGTACTCAACATTTTGTAGCTTGTATTATAAGTTTATAACAAATGAAACTCCAGCATGTAAAATGTGCAGTGCATTCTTTTATATTGTTGCCATTCAGTAATAATAATATTAAATATAAAACCAAGACTATAATATGTTATTTTCACATAGAGAAGGTTTAAATATTTATCTAAACAAATACATTTACAATACATAAACTATTTTCCCAGTAATGAGTTCAAGTTGGGGGCAATGCTCCTCTGAGGCATACATCTTCTTGTCACCATGTAGTCAGTGCCAATGATCCAAAATGGTGCGTAGTGATGGTCTTATAGTAGTTAAAATGTTGGCAGTTTTAGGGCACAAGAGAAGTAAAATTATAGTTTTTAGGAAGATGTAAAGAGAAAGATAAGGAAAGTGAGAAGGGAGAATGAGAATATCTGCAGAGTTAAATTCAAATGATGATAAAAGCCTCCCATGAAGGTATTTCCTTTAATTTGGGGAAAGGAAAAGGCACAAGGGACTAAATCTGAACTACAGGGGAAGGTGAGAGATACACTTAACATTGTTTTTTGTTGGACATTCAGAAAAAACATTTGCAACGTGCAGCTGTGCATTATCGTTGCACAGAAATGTGGCCTTGAAGAGTTTTCAGGACATCTCTGTATTATTGCTGTTACAGTTGGGCACACATTGGTAAATTATTCCTCAAATATAAAAAAATGAAATGACCATAACTTTCCCAGCAACCACTTCTACATTTTTTAGTGATGGTAATAAAAGACCTTTCCACACAGAGCTTTGCTGTTTGCTTTCAGTTTCATCAGAACCTTTGAAAGAAACTCTGCATCTACCTGTAACATCATCTTCAATGCATGAGAATGTCCTTTTGTTCTGGAATCAACAGTCTTGAGAATCACTGTGCACAAACACGTCTCATGTGCAGCTGGTGGCAGACAGTGAAATTTTCAGAATTTCTGAAAGTGTTCTTAATGTTATTCAACAATCCTGTGTCATAATGACAGTACCAGGGTTAATATTTATTTCTGTTGGAACATAAACTGGAGCATCAGGTTCACCCCCCTTTGAAATTGATTTCCTTCCCTTTTTTAATATCTTAAACCATCTTCAAGTTGTGCTATTGAGAAGAACAATCTCTCCATAGGCCTCCTCTAACATTGCACAAGTCTTAGCTGAATATTTGTTGAGACAAAAGTAGAATTTCATCGCCTGTTACCTCCATTTTGGTATAGGTGGAACTGAACATGTCTCAAATTGTACATCTCTCACAGGCAGGCTCTGAAAGTGACAACAATGAAACTAGTATCATGAATATATTAGCATTAAGTACAAAAAAATATCTACCTGCAGCATTTGATTTTTGTAGCTCTTCTGCAATCTTCTGGTTTATCTGCCAGTATTTTTTCCAGCATGCCATTTACAGTTCCCTCTATCCATTTATGTTAGTTTACATTATCACTTTTTCTTCCACTTGGTTGAAACCTGTTCCAATATTTTCCAAGAGAATCAAACATTTAGCATCATTTTAAAATGTCTATAGCATTTTAAATATTTAATTTTTATAAAATCAAATATTTTGAATGTTACTGACCTCATTCTAGCCAAGAAAGGCACCAAAACTTTAGAAAAATGCTCCTCATTAAAAGACTCATAAACATTAAAACAAAACATCTATTTTTGGATGATAGCCAATAGTTAACAAGGAAAAATCTCGGAATGGAGTCCAGGACATAATGGGAAGAGAACAAAATCAAGAAAAGAAGCTCTAGCTGTATTTCAATTGTTTGGCAACCTGTTTACATAAAATAAACATCATATATAACTTGTTAGTACCATTGGTAAAGATGAAAACTGCACCAGTGATATGGGCATATAAAGAAATGTGCAAGATTTAACACCAATTAAAAAAAAAAAAAATGTGCAGTTATATTGGGAAACCAGTCAATTAATTCCATTAGAAGCAAACATTTTTGGCCTCAGTGTTTTGGGAAAGGTGCATTGCTGTGAGAAAGATCATCAAAATATGAGAAGGAGTAAAGGTATATTGTCAAAATAAATTATGTTCATTCTTTATTAAACAGCTCTCGTTAAACCAATGCATTAATTTTCTGTTTTACAAGGTTGACTCTTCCGTTTTATTGAAGGACCTGTAATATGAGTGGCAGCAGCAGTAGTAAAAATATTCTATTAATTGTTGTTATTGAAACTCGTTTATTTCAGACAAGTATTGTGAGTATGGTTTATGGAAGATCTGAAATCCTACAGAAGGAGGTGTATCTGTTTGAAAGAATAGACTTTGTGGGGCAGACAGACAATATGAAACATCTCAAGTGTATCACATTCCTAAGACCAACAAAGGAAAACATAGCACTGCTGTCACGAGAGTTGAGATATCCAAGATATGGGGTTTATTATATTTGTAAGTAAAAACTGTAAAATTAATATTAGCTTTTGATTGTTAATGCATACTTGCAAATACAATACATACGACATTTATAGTTAGAAAACGCTAGAAATAGGTTATTGTAATGGGTGATTTTTCCTTCATGGGACCGCTCCACCCGTAACGGGCAGTCGGTCGATTCAAGCTGGTACTGCGGGAACGTAGACAGAAAATACGCAGTTATGATTGTCCTGTAAGTATCAACTAAGAAGATGCTGGAACTGCCTCCCTGTATTTTCATACATTTCTGGCATCGGCATATGAAATTAACCATTACCCCCTGCAGTTCCCTGTGAGAAATGGAAAAATTTCTTCACGGGTATTATTTTTCATTTCATCTAATGTGTGTGTATTTGTCTTGTACACTGTTTCCTTTAACGCCCCCACTTCCCACCCCGATATAAAGGGCGTTAAATCGCGGGATCGGGGGACAATGTTTTGTTAGTGATAACTCTAACGTCGTGAATAGCACGCAAGGAGATACAGGCTTGTATATGCTGTTGCAGAGTTCTGTTGAAAGTCGCGAGCCTACGTTCTCTCATAGTTAACTGTCGGGGGAAAAGTTGCATAATATTCTGTACATTAAGTGTTTCTTCAAAAAGAAGCAATTACATGGCCTGTTATTATCTCTTCGCTAATGGCACACCACAGTCGTATCTTTTGACCAGATGCAGGGGTTCCTCGTGAAGCAGATTAGGTTTATTTGAACTCCAATATAGGCTGTTTGATAAATTAACATTCCCACTTATGTGAAAGCAATATCCGTTCGTAAAGAAAATCATATTAAGGTTCATTTCTCCATCATGCATACTATTTAAAATCCATTCACAAAATCTACTTCTGGATGCAGGGTCACACGCTTTAAGTTCTCACACTACAGTAATTTTATAGGGTTTTAACCCCAGTAGCTTTGTAGCCGTTCGAGCAGAGGAATAGGAAATTCCCATTTGCTGAAAATGACTTCGAAGCGATTTTTAGGGGAACTTTCTAAAGCATGCCCAACGCTATTTAATGTTTCTTCAATGAGAACTGTACGTTGCTGTGTAGGTTTATATATATAGCCATTTCTTTTTTAATTTTTGAATCAAGAATACCTCCCGTTTCACGAAATTTATGTACCAATCTGTTAATTGAACTTCAGTTTGGAAATTGAATATCTCTTGAAACGATCTCCGTGTATCACGAGCTGTACGCATGTACATCGTAAATAAATACTCTTAGAATACCTGAATTAATACACTGTATCACGCCGCCTAATGTCACACAACACACACGTAAAGTTAAACTTGCACTGACCTCACCTGGCTGGCTATCAAGTCTAGGAACGAGACGAGAGCTGTAGAGTTCGGTCAATTGCGACCTACTGACGTGGAGTGGTCCTGCGAGGAAAAAATCACCCAGTAGTTTACAAAAAGGATCATAAATTTATTACAAATACAGTTATAAAAATTTGCTGATAAAATTAATTAACTAACCATACTTTCTGCTGAACTTCCCATTGGTACATTTAAAGGTGTAGATATCACATTTATGTTTTAGTTATGCATAAAAATCTCTGTTATATAAAAATAAGTACTTGTATTAATAGAAAACGTATATTAGATAAAAAGTGTCATTTTTTTTATCCCAAGTGGTTTCCAGGTAACAAAGATCTGTGGAAAATAAAATAGAAACAAGTATCCAGATTGCGGCCAGATAGAACGTGGTAGCTCAGTGCGTAGAGCATTAACAGCAAAAGTCAAAGCCTGTGGTTGCAGTCTCAGCAACTTTATCTCTGCAGAAACCAAATCTACAAGTGCAGTTGATGTGGAATGTGTGTGATAGTACTACCAATATAGCCCTAAAATCCACATTGAACATCTTTGAAATAAATAACAAACTATTATAATTTGTGTGATTGCTGGTGCATGCTTTATCACTCGGTTACCAAGAAAATACTTAATTTACCTAAATTTGTACGCTCTCTCCTTCGAAATAGTCTCATTAAGGAGCAACACACCTGTCCCAGCACTTCTGCCACTTTTAGGAATGCGGCCTCAAAGTAAGTGTAGAGCTTCTGCGATTCACCTGTATCTCGTCAGCGGTGTTGAAACGGCGACCTTTGCCTGCATAACCCATACGTCACACCAATAATGTCCGCAATGTCGGTGGTGTTTCTCCTACGATCCTCATGAACAATTTCTGGTCTTTTTTTTAACATAATTGCGGATGATGCTCGCCGTCTTCTAGGGATGTACTGCCACTTTTGAAGCGCCCGTACCACTTGAAACATTGCATTACTGAAGCATGTTTAATGTCTCAGTGCCGATTTCCCATTTCACTTTAGCTCTTTGTTTCAACCAGCTGTTCATGACGAAATCAGAGGCAACTATACGCACATGATGACAAAAATACCGATTGCACTACTCCCAAGAGTATATCATGGCACACTTCTAGTGAAGAGTACAGCTCCTTAGCTCTACGAGCGCAACCCTGTGCTGCAATTTATTGGCGCGCTACAGAATCATGTCCGGGAACTTTTTGATACTACTTGGTATGAATTACAGTAAGATATTTTTGACTATCCTTGTATTTCAGAAGCATTTACCGGCGTTTCAGCAAATCTTTTAAATTCTGGTATAAAACACAGAGGTGAATCTTCTTGACTACAACAAATGCTTTTAAGAGATCATAAAGGGTTGGAATATTTTAATACATAAAATAAATTTAGTCACCATAAAAAAAACTCACCCAAAGTTTTTACAACAAGGTCCTGAACTCTTGGAAATAAATGGAAATCACATGGTGCCAAGACTGGGGTGAATGGTAGATGCTGTAGTTTTATTCCAAAAAAAACTATTGGCATGAATTGTTTTCATGCAAAAAATGCATAAAATCTGACCTCAAAGCTGGGCTCTCATCCTCCATGATAAAGTTCACCTGTACATTGAGAATGTTGCAACCAATAAGCAGCTGAAATATGGATTTTGTTTTTTTAATTTTAATATATTTAGGAATCAACACAGTGAAAACAAACATAAGATTTCCAGTAGATAGTATGAACATAAACTCATGAATTTTGACATTCCGGAAGCAGACAATATTATTTTGTACAAATTCATTTACAGACCACCAGATTCACCACAATTGCCTGCCTTTTCAAACCTAATATGTTCCACCATGCACCATTCATTTAATAGTTGACAATGAGAGCAAAGGTCTCACAAAACTGTCCTGAATTTTTTAATTTTGAGAGTGAAATGTTAAAGAGTGTTTTGTCATTGTATCAATATTTTAAATGTTTTTAACTCAAACTGCTTCCCTGTTCATTGGAAGTGAAGCCATAGAAATGTTTTTAGCATTTTAAAATATTTAACTACTGGGGGAAAAAAAAGAGATTTTGTTTATATATAAACACTGTTTAACATCTCAGGTCATCAGCATCCCGTTCAATTCAGGGCATGAGAAGGCCGATAGATTTCACTCAGAGGCCTCTTCTTTCAGACTTGAGGTTATTTTACATACTGTAAATCAATGACATGGGACCCACAGTTTTACTTCCCTCCCAAAGGAAGCCATGCCTAGGATTTTTATGCCCCAAAAAATCCATCGATCCTGGCTGGGATTGAACCCACAATCTTGGATTTAGGAGGCAAATATGGTTACTACTACACCATCAGGACTGACAAATATGGATTAAAAGTGGTACTTCATCCAACCCACAGTCTGCACTTGAGTCCATGAGAGTTCAACTTATTCCCGAAGTTGAACAAACCAATGCATAGACATCATTTTTCCTTCTCTGGAAAAGCTTTCTGCCAACATTATCCAAGCCATTCAACAGGTAAATAGAAGTGGTACTTTGAAAGTTTCCCAAACATTGGGGCTCTGTCTTGGAGAAGCAGGGAGACTGTATTGAAAGACTGTAAATAGATTTCAAAAAATAAACATGTAAGTAAAAAAAATTGTGCATTATTTATGACTAACCCTGGTATTAAAATATTCATATCTGGTTATGAGTAATGATAATACGGTCATTACTTTTCATTTACAATAACATTTGTTTTGTCCTTAGTCATCAATAAAGAACAAATTCTGTACACTCTTTAACAAAAAAAAAAAATTAGCCATCTCTTGAGTACAAAATTTTATAATGTTTGAATATAATAAAGTAAAAATTGTACTTACGAAGCTGTAGACAATGGAGTGGTAATATATGTTACATTAATGCTTTCAGTTGTTAACACTAACTCCACTTACTTATTTAAAACTTTGGACTAGTTTCGGGAGAGGTTCCTCCCATCATCGGCTGCTGTTGACTGAGTGCCGTTGTTCGAAACGGGGGATGGACGCCCATTCGCCCCTGTGGTGGTATCTCGTGGCTCTAATAGAAACTTGCTGAGTTCATCCAGCGGCGGAAAATCAAAATTCATTAAGTTGTTCTTATTTTTTAAAATGAAAATTCTCTCCCATGTGGATAGTTCTATTGGTTTGCGAAGTTGTTTCAATAATTTAATTTCTGGTTTTATTTCATGATTTTTGTTCCAAAAATGAGCTGCTATTGCTGATTTGTCTATCTGTTTCAATCTAATGTTCCTAAAATGTTCTTTTCTTCGAATTTCTAAATTTCTTTTTGTTTTCCCAATGTAGCTCTGTTCACAATCTGCACATTTAATCTCATATATTCCTGATTTTTGTTCTGTGGGAATGGTATCTTTCATTGTGCAGTCTACTAAATTTTTTATATTGTATTTGTTCTTTGGGGCTAACATAATTCCATGCTCTTTGAATATCTTCTTAAATTTGTTGTGGTAAGTTGGGTGGTATGTGAAACTTTTGAATTTATATCTGTCTTGGGTGTTTTTAAGTGTGGAGACTTCCTTAATCGATTTTTGTCTTTTAGCTTTTTTGATGATTTTTGTTATTGAGTCTGTGTTGAAACCATTAGTTATAGCCGTCTTCATTATATGTTGGTGTTCCATTTTGTACTCGGTTTCAGTCAATGGGATGTTGATTAGTCTGTGTGCTAAACTGTGAAACACTGCATATTTATGTGGGATGGGGTTATAGCTATAATTTTTTATGTAATTTTCTGTGTGTGTTTGTTTCCTGTGAATTCCAAAGTTAAAACTGTTTGCATTTCTTATTATTTTTAAATCAAGGAATGGGAGACAACCATTTCTCTCTTCTTCTATGGTAAACTGTACAGATTTGTGTTGTAAGTTGAGGAGTTTCAATGCATCTGTAGAATGTTTTTTAGGTATTATTGCGAATATGTCGTCCACATATCTTCAAGACATGGCATAGATATGTGAACAACGGCACTCAGTCAACAGCAGCCGATGATGGGAGGAACCTCTCCCGAAACTAGTCCAAAGTTTTAAATAAGTAAGTGGAGTTAGTGTTAACAACTGAAAGCATTAATGTAACATATATTTGAATATAATACTCTCATATACAGGTTAGATTTCCCATGATACACTTCAATTAGAATGAGGAATTGTGGGAATAAAACTGCTGGAGTCAAGTGAGAGTATATGTTTCTGTAACAGAAAATGAAAAACAGGCTTTATATATGTGAACATATTTACTGCAAAACATTCACATATATAACAGTGCATATTGTTCTTCTAAGTTCTGCTCGTTATAGCACATGATTCACAAGATATCCAGCTGTGTAGTCACTGCTGCAGTCATGTTATATGGCATGCACTAAAGATGCTGACTACAGCTCTATGGAAGAGTGTGCAATGATACCATGGTTAAAAGTTCAGGATCCCCTCCAGGCATGAAGCACTTTTTTTTAATAAACCTTTAACATATGTATTATATGAATATTATAATATATCCTTTCAGTATTTGTTGTATCTAACTGCAATGTGCTGCATACATATTCCCTGCACATCACAAAGGACAAAAGATGGCTTAGGGCACAAATGCAGGAAGCCTGGGCTGTTGTAGCCTCTCGTCCACACTACTGCGGAAATCTGATATCATCTATGCCCCAAAGATTGAGGGCAGCTATACATGCTGAAAGTTCATACACCTGATATTAATTTGTGTTCATTTCTTTGTGTTTTCACTGTAGAGGATAATCATGTATTTATTTAGTTATTCGTAAAGAATATGTTATTGTGTGGTTACGTTTTTGTGTGTGTGTGTAATATGCAATGCCATGAAGCTCAAATGATATCCTAAATATGAATGATATTAAGGCAACATGCTGTTCTGCATATAAAATCAATAATGAAAAATAAAACAAATATGTGTGGGATTTGAACCCAGGAGCATATGCAGAAGAGCAAGAAGAGCAATGTCTTCTAAACTGCTCGGCCACTGCCACTCTTCCATAATGTTTTCTTTGCAGATGCTTTTGATTGTGAACATTAGTTTAACTCGCTGCAGTGTGCCAGTTGCTGCATGCATGAGGTGAATACAGCATTTATGAGTGTCCTCAAAGTACTCTGATTAATGCGTAGAATCTGAGGACAACTAATTTTTTTTTGTCAAAGGATGTACATATCTGACCTATAAATACTTAAGAATATATATTTTCTTTATAACTTCATCAATACTAATTGGTCTATCTTGACTCTAGATTTCAGTAATATAATAGCAAAAGCTGATATAAAAACATTAGCAGAATCAGATGAGCAGGAAGTGGTAAGAGAGGTGCAGGAATTTTATGGTGACTACCTGGCAGTGAGCCCTCATCTCTTTTCTTTAAATATCACAGGCTGTGCTCAAGGTAAGTGCATGAAGAACCAAAAGATAAATTGACTATGAGTGTGTAATGTTAAAATACTTGACAAAAGGTCATGTTGCTTGAGTGGGTGTATAATGCATTGATTGAAGCTTAAGTGATGGGGATGGGTGAATGAATAAATATTAACATTCATAGTGAATGTAGGGGTTGTCAAATGCAGTAGAATTAATTGAGTAAGAAATACGGAGGGTGTCCCAGTTAATGTGAATTAATGTTACATTTTTTCATGGTGAGATTTCCTTTCGCCATCA
The DNA here is from genome assembly GCA_030762175.1 of Metallyticus violacea. Taxonomy (NCBI): domain Eukaryota; kingdom Metazoa; phylum Arthropoda; class Insecta; order Mantodea; family Metallyticidae; genus Metallyticus; species Metallyticus violacea. Next base: position 4,325,888 of record CM060832.1, read on the forward strand.
CCAATTGTGTTCATTGTGATATCCGCATTGCGGGAGACTGCACTGCAGAATAGGAAGGGCTGTAACCAACAAATTTGCAATTTTTGAAACCATTATTGACTAACTATTGCACCTGACTGTACCAATAGAGTGTTCAGACACACATAGTGATGTACTGATGGGGTTGGAAGTGTTAGCAGTAAAATTGAGGAATTGGGTCCTCCGAGCCTAAGTGGGGTAATCCTCCCTAAAAGTAAATTTAACAAGGCTTAAATTAATGGTAAGCAACATTAGTGCATACCCATAAATTCTTGTTATAGAATCAGTTCTGTTCAAGGGTAAGTCATTAAGTAAGTTACAAATTAATGTGTAATCAAAGAATATTCATAAAGAATCATTTCCCATCAGCAGTGAGAATTGCCTGTCATGTCAAGCTCTTTGCAGTTAGGTACAGAAGTTCTCTGAAGGGCATTGAAGATAAACACTGCAAAAGATATTGTTATAGAGGCAAATGAGCAACAAGTGAAAATGAGTAGACAGTAGGGTAACTATAGACACTATAGCTGCTGCAATTGATTGTTCACACGACATGGTGTGCTCAATAATGCATGGCAAGTTAGGTTTTCACAAAGTCTGCCACACATGCTGACCCCACAACACAAAATGCCAAGAATGAGTCTGGTATTGCAGCATCTGAATCATTACCATGATGGACATTACATATTAGCTCTAAATATCATGTCAATCCTGGTGGTGTAGTGGTTACCATACTTGCCTCCTACACCCAAGAATGCAGGTTCGAACCCGGCCAGGACCAATGGATTTTTTCGGGCATAAAAATCCAAAGTATGGCTTCCTTCGGAAGGGAAGTAAAGCCGTGGGTCCCGTGTCGTACATTTCCGGCACGTAAAAGAACCTCAAGCCTGAAAGAGAAGCCTCTGAGCAAAATTTGTTGGCTGTTTCATGCCCTGAGTTGAATGGGATGCTGATGACCTGAGATGTTAAAGAGCATCCATAAATAAATCAATCAAAAAAAAAAAAATCTAAATATCACGGGTGATAGTTTTGGTTTCACCATTATCAGCCCGAGACAGAGCATGTTGATGCAATGCATGGAAACATCCTGCATCGCCGCAAAAAAATAAAAGGAAAAAAAAAAAAAAGAAAAGAAAAAGAAAGAAAAAAGGGGGGGAAACTTTAAAGTGACACTATCTGCCAGGAAAGTGATGCTCACAGTGTTTTGGTATCATGAAGCCATACTAATCACCACAATTTCATCCTCAAGAACAAACTGTAAATGCAGACTCCCACGGTAACATCTTCAGGAAATTCCATAAGGTCATTCAACGAAAACAACCAGGACTCCTCACCAAAGGCTGTTGCTCTTGCATGACAACCTTCGTGCTCACACTGCCAACAAGACAAATGAGAGGCTACAACATTTTAAGAGGGAAGTCCTTGAGCATCCTCCATATAGTCCTGACCTTTCCTCAAGCAACTTCCATTTTTTCAGTCTCTTACACATCATCTTTTGAGTTTCCTGAGAATGAAGCTGCAGGAAGAAAAGTCACCAGCTGGTTCTAATAGCAGCCCAAAGAATTTTATCCTGCTTGATTTCAGGGTCTTGTGAAATGATGGAACAAGTGCCTTAATGCACATGAAGATTGTGTTGAAAAATAAAAATATTTAAAGATCAGCACCTTATTTTTTTTAAGTTCTATATCCATTTGTAACTTTCTTAATGACTTACCTCAGCCAATAATTCCCATTTTGGCATATCATAACAAAACTATTTTAGCCTAGTTATACTTTGGAATTATATACAAATAATAGACTTGTCACTCTAAGAATAGCTTATTTTGCTTTAGTAGTTTTTCTAAATATTAGAACATATAGAATTATTTTATGGGGCAACTTGCCAAATTCATGTCCAGTCTTCAAAGTAGTACATAAACGAGTTAATAGGGCAATATATTATACAGAAAATTGGGATGTTTTGTCTGCAAAGGAAAAATTCAACATTGAAGTGAAATCTTGTTTACATAAAGGCAAATGTTTCATTATTGCTCTCAACAATAGCAAAATTGGAATGCAAAAAGGAAGCCCTATGTCAGATCAGATGTCATGATGCAAGAATCTGAAGTGCAAATTAGTGCTGCTAAGGGAGAAGTTGGGGACAAAGTACGTGCAAGTGGGAGAATGTAATGAAAAAACTTCCCTGTGCTGTAATGTTCCTCTTGGTTTTGGTGAGGGAGGGGGGAAATTCCACAAATAACATGTAATTCTTATAGCATTTATAGTCATACTCATAAAAACATTTACTTTACTGCATAATTAAAAAATAGTGCCTAATTAAACCATTTTGTAACCTATTTTAGATGCCTAAAATATCAATGATTCATGCCTAAAATTCTGAGGTCTAATTATAATACAGGTTTATATGGAGAAAATTACACATATACTTGTTTGTGATGAATATTTTTCTATCTCTCCACTTCTTGAAAATTCACATTGCAGAGCATGATCTTACACATCTGGTTGATTACTTGTAGAGAGGAATCACAATAATAAATCATTAATTCAGCTTCAAAATTACAAGATGTGTTCAAGAAGAAACATATGGAAAGTTGGGGTTAGGTGTGCTCTTTCTTCAGGCCAATGCTTTAAGACTTATGTTATGTTAAAATAAGAGTGACCATTCTCTAGATTTAGCTTCCAGTTACTTTAATTTGATATCATTATTAAAAGAAAAACTTTGAAGTAGTCAAGGATGCTATAAACTAGCAGTTTACAGATGTTGAACAACCCTTGTTACAGGAAGGTATGTTGAAAACCGAAATCAAAATAAAATATCTAGATCAGGGGTTCCCAAACTTTTTAGGTCTAAGAGCGGTTTTCAGTGCAAAAGTTAAACACAGCACTAATTTTCATATAACACTTATATGACCATACTATTTGAGGATAGAGGGTAAACATTCTGAATTTAGAACTGTAGACACGTGATACATGCTTTATTAGTTTATATCATTAAAAAACATAGTTTCAACTATGTGCATTACAAAACAAACAAAAAAATTATTAAGGCAACACATTAAAAAAAACTAAAAGCAAATATAAATCAATATATCGTAGATTTGGTACATAAAACTATTTTTAATGTTGCAAAACCAAAAATGCTACTTGGGGCGTAAAAGAACTACCCTAATGAAAGGGATGAGACTGAATTGCTTTACATAATTAACTAGTTATATGGTTGAATTTGGGAGGCTGTAACCAAGATCTGTGTTTTGTGTTACTACCTGCATAAACAGAGAATCTGATTCCCATAAATAAGTAGTTGCAAAGAGCAAAAGAATGGTTTTTGCTTTATCAGACAAAACTTTAAATTCGTCTTTTAACTGACACCAGAATTCAGATAGTGACTTCTTATTTGAAAAAGTTTCTTTTATCATAGAATCTGATGTCAAAGCAATCAAGCATTCATATTGCTGCATTGTCAGAGAGGCTGGCTTATCTGACACAGCAGAGAAGAGTGTATAACCCAAAGTTTTCTTTTGTTTTCATGAAGTTCTTCCAGAAACTGTTAAAACTATCAAGCAAACTTGGTATCTGTACTTTAAAATCACTTAAGATATTCCCTGGTATGTCTGATCTAGTTCTTAAATACATTTTTTTTACTATTGGGAAGCTGTCAAGATTGCCATTGTTCATCAATACTCTCCAAAACTTGATTTCTTTTAGAACCATTGCACTTTATGGCACCAAATAATATTGTTGCTTTTCTTTAAAGTGAGAGACTTAAATATTAACTTTGTGAAAAATGTCATCTAAATATGTCAGCGTTCCATCACATAACCTGTCTCTCAAAGTGAAGTCACTGTCAGTCAGGTAGGATCTAACTTCAGCCCTCATTTCAAAGAACCATGTCAAACTTTTGTCACCTTATTTCTGTGTAAAGAAGTAAAGATGTATGTTAACTCCCCATGCCATCACACAACACTTTGAATAGCCTGGTGTTCTTAGGCCGTAATTTAATAAAAGTAATTAATTTCACACTTTCATCCAGAACTCCTTTTAGGGAAGATGGCATCTTCTTCACAGCAAGGATTTGGCAATGGGGGATGCAATGGCTACTGCGCACTCCTTTGCTTTTTGTTTGATTTTTAAGATAACACCAGACATTGTTCCATTCGCACCGTCTGTGCACACATTGACACATGGGATGACTTCCATTGTCACTTGCAGAAGTTCAAGTATGCATGTCAATTATTTCTACTCAATTTTTACCACCATACAACTCATGGCTACACAAAATTCACAATTTTAAGAACTGTTCATTTCTTTATTCTTCCAATTTCTTCAAGGGACACTAGGAGATGTTTTTCAGAACACAGTTTGGAAACTGTTGATCTAGATCAATAAAAATGACTTGGATGGAGCAACTCTCATAACATGCTAATTATGGATTTATAGTTCTATACATTCTATACATTCCAGGGCATTGCATTATAAGTTCTGCTTCCATGCCTGTTGTTTCTCTTTCTAGCGGCTTTCTTATTGCAACTTATATATTGTTCTAGGTCTTAATTGGAATTTGGAACACCTACAAAGAACTGTACAGGGCATAGCTGCAGTGTTACTGTCTTTGAAGAAATGTCCATTTATTAGATATCAAAATAATTCAGAAATGGCAAAGAGACTAGCGGAGAAAATAAGGGTGAGTTCAATTTTGGTTAATGTCTATGTGAGTTAGAAGGCAATGTGTACTATAATGCTGGCTCTGGTGTTCTCCATAGGAAGTTTTGTCCAAAGAGGCATCTCTGTTTGATTTCCGACAAGCTGAAGTTCCACCTCTCCTGCTGATTTTGGATCGTCGAGATGATCCGGTGACGCCTCTTCTTAATCAGGTTAGCAACCAACAAGTAATTATTAATACAATTGATTTTAGTGTATTATTTAGTTGAACTACACACTTTTAATGCTTCACTTACTTGTCGTAATATACCGAACCAGTTTCGAGAACATTTAGTTCTCATTATCATCATCATCACTAAAGTTCAGCTGAACTTTAGCCTGGCTGACTAAAGTGTTCGGCATTTACAAAATGGTTTGAATGGATGAGACATTGTATAGATAATGATCAAATCACATTTTAAAATGTTATTGCTTTCAAACTTAAAACTTTCAGAGTGATCGTTATATCTGTCAAACTTTTCTAGCATAAATATCATATCACCTTTACTACTTCCCTTTAAAAATACTTTGCAATTTTTGTGCTAAACCTCAACATAATACAAGCAGAGTTTTCTGGAAAACTAAACTTTTATCCAAATAAAAGTTTTATTACTTATTAAGCAATTAACCATATTTATGCAAATCTAATGTTCACATTTTTGTCCAAATGTAGCATTAAAAGTTGTGGTACACATTAGATTGATGGCATATTAGATTCAAGTGCAAATCTGTACCATAGTTTGCCTATAATTTCATTCAAATTTATAATTTATTACATCATAATGTTTGCTGCAATTCTTAACTTCATTACATTAATTGTTGGTTTGTTATTGCATAGAGCATTTGAATAGTAGGTAGTCTCGAAATGGAGGGAAAACAGAGAAGAACAACTTATGATGGTACTTTCAAGTTTAAAATTATTTGTTATACTGAAAAAAATGGTTACAGAAAGGCAGGAAGAGAATTCAATGTAGCTGAGAGCAACGTTTGCTTGTGGCGGTAACAGAAATTGACATTATTTGCAACTAAAACTAGTAGGAAGAAATTCACTGGTTCTTGCAAGGAAGATATCCTGAGTAAGAATTTTGAAATTTATATATGAAAGGAGGAAGAACAGGCAACCGGGGACTAGTGACACTATAGGAAATAATTTTTACTTCTTTGATATATGCAAACTGTCCTGGCAACAGCACAAGTAATGGATTTTGTCCTACATGCTCCAGTATGTAAAAATAATCCACTTATAGATTCTGTGTTCTGATCTACTTAACACTGTGAAGTAATGTGTAATTTAAAGCAAAAGTTTAATTTTTGAAAATATTTGCATATAGTGTCATTATTTCATGCAAATTTGAAAAGTTTTTTTTCTTTAATCTTCCAGAACTGTCAAGAATGCATAAATTAAAAACCTTCACCAGCTATATAGAGCATTGTGTTTTGCACAGGCACAAAATAATTTTCAGTTCTAAGAAAATTGCACTTTAAATTAAAAATATGCAATAACAGAAAAGAGATAAAAGAGTGTGTGTTGTGTAACAACATGGTGACCATATTTAAATTAACATTTAAACAATTTAAATTCTCTAAAAAAACAAAAATTATTACATATGGGTGTAATCTGCAACTATGTAGTTTCATGTTATGCATAAAGCCAAAAATAAATTTTTTGGCTCAAAAGCTGTACCAGTGTCCTTAAATTAGAATTAAAGCTTCACTCATTACCCAAACCAAACATTTTTAAACCACATTTCCCCAAAACATAACCAAGGATGTGAATTATATTTGAAAATGTGTCTTATTTCTTAATGGTAAAGAAATGTTACCTCTTAAGATGCCATTGTTAATTTAAGGTATTTGTTTTTTCAGTGGACTTATCAGGCAATGGTACATGAACTGCTGGTGATAACAAACAATATGGTAAATCTCTCTGAAGTGCCTGGGATATCTAAAGAACTGAAAGAAGTGGTGATGTCTGCAGAGCAAGATGAATTTTATGCTAATGTAATATATTTATCTTTAAAAAATTAGTATTACTCATAAATGATAGGAAATATAAACAGAATAATAATAATCCTAGAAGGTGCCCTTTAATTACATTAGAGTCCAATAATTCAATATTTGGTATGATCTGAGTCACCAAAAAATAAATAAATAAATAAAAGCCCAGCTGCTAACAAACAATCCTTGTAACAGTTTATAGTTTAGAACACATGTCATTCTTCCAAATCACTCCATGGAATTGTTCATTTGTGTTCTGGTTGTTTGTAAGACAGGGGCATTTGCCTAGTACTGAAAGTTTAATTTGAAAATAATGTGCAGTATCTACTACACAGTTTGAGTATAAATATATACTGATATACACAATTGGGTAATGTTTGAGGATAAATCACCTTATTCATTTGTATATTTGTTTTCCAGAGCTTACTAGGGAGACATAAATTATATGTAGAGAGCCACTGGAGTCAAAAACAAGTTATTTTCATTATATAGCAATTCTAAGCAAGGAACATGGTGGAACAACTCATAACTACTAATGCCACGATTGTGGTGGATAGCTGCAAACCCTATAAAACACATTAGCACCAAAATCACAAAAACATAACCCCTAGTTAATTTAGTGGAATCATTGGTAACATTGTCATCCTCATTATCACTTAACTAATTTTGCATGAAAGTTTATCAGTGTTATTATTCTTTCATACTCCATCCAAGAACAGTCATTTTGTACCTCTTTTGAATGTCTTCTTACACGAACACAAACTGTGTGTAATGTTGAGTATCTACTCACAATTTGAGTATAAAAATATACTGATGTATACAATTGTATCCATTCACTGTTTTAGACTACTTATTACATAACAGAAGACTGATAACAGAGAAACTACAGAGTGTACAAGATGAAAATGAACTTTTAAAAAATTATATAAACATACATAAAATTTACTGTTTGTGTGTTATTTTATGTAAATGCAATAATGTACTTCCTTTGTCAAAAAAACGAGTCATCCCCAGATTCTACATGTCAATCCGAAAACTTCAGGGACACTTGTAAATGCCGTATTAGAAAGCATATGCATCAACTGGCACACTGCAATAGGTGTTTTGCTTATAAATGAAATGGTGACAATCATAAGCATCAGGAAAGAAAACATTGGGATAGAGTAGCAGTGGCCAAGTGGTTTAGAAAGCATTGCTGTTTTAATATGATGACATGATTTTTAGTGTTTTACTTTAAATCAAAATAAGAGTACTAGCAAATGCCATTGCTATATCCCACATGCTATACATTGATTCATTTTTTTTCCAGAATTTATATGCAAACTTTGGTGAGATTGGCCAAACAATAAAGGAACTGATGGATGAATTCCAGAAGAAAGCTAAAAATCATCAGAAAGTTGAAAGCATTGCAGATATGAAGAACTTTGTGGAACAGTATCCACAATTCAAGGTTTGCATCCCTGTAGTTTCATCTAACAATATTTTTTATGCATATTACGAGGGTCACTACATAAATAATGCACAGTTTTAGTTTACATGCTTATTTATATAACAATATTTCTTTACAGTCCTTGAATATAACTCCCTACTTCTCAATGACCAAGTTCCAACTTTTGGGAAGCTGTGCTATTCCATTCCATTCAAACCACCACTTCAGTTCATCTGTCAGATAGCTTTGGAATATGTAGGAAGCCTCCCACAGTGTAACAGCAGCAGAAAGCTCTTCCAGAGAAAGGAAACAATATCCACGCATGAATTTTTGCAATGCTGCTTTAAAATGATTCAATTTTTTATCTTTGTGGTTAATTCATATGGCAATATCATCTGCCAACAATTCATAGTAGCCTTTGGGAAGTCAGCTAATACTTTGTTAATGTCATCAATGGAAATATTAAAATAATTGAAATGGACACAGCCCAGATGTGCAACATTAACAGCCTTTACAATACATATATCAACAGCAAAGGGACTGAAACAAAGAAAAATATATGGAGATATGAAAAAAGGAAAAATTGCCATTAAAAATGGGAAGATATTTATTTTGTAAATGCTCTGTTTCTAGGCATGACTTTTTTTTCTGTATCATTTACTTTGGAGCACAAATCAGAAAACTATATTTGTCTTAATAATTAGCAATTTTAATTTTTTCTTTTTGGGGAAATCATTCAAATAGGCATAAAACAAATTTTCTTCTAATCTGTCAGTTAATGACTGTGTTTTAAAAATGATTATGTCAGCATAATATGAGCTTTAAAATGTGATTGTTCCAGTTTATATTTTAGAGTTCAAGATCTATTACTATATAAAAATATAATTTGAATAAAGTGTGATAAATTTGGCAAATTTTTATATAAAAACTGTTAGATCAGTGGATACCATGATTTATATGTTATAATAGCATTAAACATACATTAAATTTATTAATTGTCAAATCAGTTATTTTAACCCATACAGACAAGCTAAAGGACAGGATATTGTGTATTTAATGCTGAAGTAATTAAAAGTATTTTTTTCAAAATTGAATAGTTTCAAAAGTTGACACAAACTTCATTTACAAGGCTTTCAAATTAGGTAATGTTTTAGAAACCTTTGTTTCCATCTTCAGTCATTGACTGATTGCTCTGGTGCGGTCATGGCTGGATCTGAGTTTCTACTCTGTCAACTTCTGTTGATTGGAATAGGAATTTACAGAATTTATACAGAGGTGAAATGCAACTTTCATAATATCTTCATTTTTTAAATGAATTTTTTTTCCCCTTGTGAATAGTTCTATTGAAGTATGTATTTCTTTTTACAAAATGACTTCTTGCTTTCATGGTTGCATAGTTACTACCATAGATTTTTTCCAATTGTTTTAACCAGATATTTAAAAAATTTCAGGCATATATGCAATAGAATGATCAGATTGCAATTTAAGTTCATGCAGATGCACTACACTGCATACTGGACCTTATAGGTGCAGAGCTCAGGACTATTAAATGTACACAATACTCCAGTAGTACTGCCCCATGGCAGAGCACTTCCCATACACAGCGGCTGCAGAATACCACTGAACCAAATACACCAACTACATTCAACCACAGGAACTTCCATTAAAACAAATTGATGATTAAAGTAATTCATTCCCTGAATGCTCCCCATTAACATCGCCAATGATACCCCCCAGGTGTCACTCAGCAGCTTGGTCATGTTTGATATCTGGATAACATTCACCTCACCTGCTCCTGGCCATCAACTGGCAGTCACATCTTCCATAAATTAACAATGGTGCTTTATGTGGGACGTCGCAACCTATTTCCCCCAGTTTCTTGCCTATTATTATTGTAAAAAAATTGCAATTTTAAATACAGAGGAAAAATTAAGAGAATTGGAAATAATAAAGAAAGAACATTTTAAAAACATCCAGCTAAAAAAAAAAATTGAAAAAATTGGCAATAGCAACTCATTTTTGAAAACACAATCATGAAATTCAGCAAAAAGCTATTTTGTCAAAGGAAATACATTCTCCAATAGAACTGTTAATGGAAAAAAAAATCATTTTAAAAAATTGAGATAAGTTAATGATTTTGATAATCTACTTATGGATAAAATCAATAAATTCCTATTCCAGCCAACAGAAAAATAGTCAGATCCAGTCAGTCAACAACAGAAGATGGGAATGAAGGTTCCCAACTTCATAATTTGAAAACCTTGTAAGTGAAGTTAGCATCAACATTAAAAAACATTCAATTTTCAAGATTTCATTGTTTCACTGGCAATAGATTCTAAACACACATAAACATTAGAAGCATTTCTTTCAGAAAATGTCTGGCACAGTTTCAAAACACGTCACTGTTGTTGGGGAGCTGTCCTCAATCGTACAGCGACATAATCTTCTAGAAGTTTCAGAACTGGAACAGGAACTAACTTCTCAAAAAGAACACTCACAGCAGCTGCAGGTAATGGCTGAATTAATTATGTTGATCAAAATCTTAACTCCATAGTAGGGCAAATGCCAAAAATATTTTCATGCAGCCTATTACACCAGATTAACTTATAGCAAAGAGAATATTTTGTAAAACTCTCCAGAATGGAATTAAGAACTTTTTATTGGTGCTGATAAATAATGTCAACACCTGAAAAAAAAGTATAAATTCTTATGTAGCCTTAAAAAGGTAAATTTATTTCTGCAACCTTTTATAAGGAAATTGTTCAAATTTCACTAATTTTGTACCACTTGCTTTGACATGTTTCATCATCTTCCTCATGGTTCCACTGTCAGCTTCCCAGCGTGATATTAAGATGTTGCTCTGTGGATTTTACATATTTAGTGATGAGGTTAATGTTGTTTACAAGATCAAAATTAGCTAAATTTTCCTTGTTTTTATTTATGAATATATTTTCCCACACTGTTAATTCTATGAGTTTTTGAAGAGCGGTTAAGAGTTTGATTCATTTTAGAATCGGTGTTTTTTTTTTTTTGTCAGAAATGATAGCCTATCACTGATATCTCTGATTGTATATATTTTATATTTCTCATTTGTTCCTTAAACTGTAAGGTAATGTTTCTTTTCATTTTGCCTATATATTTCATATTGCAGTCTTTACAACTGATTTCATAAATGCCTGATTATTTTTAATGAAATTTTGTCTTTTGTGTTCATTTTTAGACTTTTTTTTTAAACTGTATTTATTCACTGGAGCCAAAATAATGTTTGTATCTTTAAAAATCTTCGGGAATTTTTGGAGTGCCCATGGATGGAATGTAAACTTCTTGTATATGTGATCTCCTTTGCAACCTTTTAGTGCGGCGATGTCTTTTATTTGTTTTTGTATTTTGAATTTTTTTATTTTCTTGTTGATCTATTGTGTAGCCATTTTTCTGTGCTGTAACTAAGATTTTTTGGTATTCTTTATTTATATTCTGTCTTATTTAATGGTAGGTTTGTTAACCTGAATGTGAGGCTATTGATTATTGCAAGTTTATGTTGTTTTGGATTATGACTGTTGTTTTTTTATATAGTTATCTGTTTGGGTATCTTTTATGAATATCCAAATTCCAGTATATTGCCATATTTTAAAATTTTTATATCCAGGAAGGGAAGAGCATTGTTGTTTTCTATTTCCATTGTGAATTTGATGGTGTCATCTTGTAGGTTGAGAAGTTTTAGTATAAAAAAAATTTTATATAATAGATCTGGTCACCAAGAAAGTAGAAAAATTCAAAATACAAAAACAAATGAAAGACATCACCATACTAATAGGCTACAAAAAAGACCATAAGTACAAAAAATTTACATTCCATCCATGGGTATAACAAAAATCCCAGAAGTTTTTTAAAGATGCAAACATTATTTTGACTCCAATAAACAAATGCAGTTTAACAAACCTCCTAAAAATGAACACACAAGAGAAAATTTTGTCAAAAATAATCAGTTATTTAGGAAATCAGTTGTAAAGACTGCAATATGAAATATATGGGCAAAACAAAAACACCCTACAGTTTAAGGAACAAATGAGAAATGTAAAATATAAACATGTGGAGAAATCAGTGATAGCCTATCATTTCTAGCAAAGAAAAACTATAAATTCGAAAATGAATCAAAACTCTTAAAAGCTCTTCAAAAACTCATAGAATTAACAGTGTGGAAAAATATATTCGTAAATAAAAACAAGGAAAGTTTAATTGATATCGTTGTATGATTCAGTTGAACTACACACTCTTAAAGCTTCACTTACTTTTCTTATAGTCGTTGCAAAAACAAATTATTGCGGGTCGGTGTTCCTATGGCTCGAAGACCTATTTACATTTAAGAAGGAAAGTTCAGTTAAGTTTGATCTTCCAAACAACAGTAACCTCATCACTAAAACTTGTAAAATCTACAGAGTGACATCTTAATATCATGCTGGGAAGCTGACAGTGAAACCATTCTGATGATGAAGACAACAGACTTCAAAACTTGTCCAAGTAAGTGGAACAAAATTTGTCAAATTTAAGTGATTTCCTTATTAAGCGTTGCAATATTATACTATGTTTCACTGTAAAAATTCCTGCTATTTAAAACTACTTAGTAAATTTATTTGTCTAATTTTATAAGATTTAAAACATCTTCCTGTACCCATATTTCAAAGCTTTTCTCCAGCCTTTTCAGTTATTGCAGTGTTCATCTGCCCACCTCCTCACATTCCTGCTTGCAGTTTCACCCACTCAATTATGTTAATTTAGGTTGTCATTTTAACCAGTTATTTGTTATAAAATGATATACCAAATGAATTTTGGATCTTTTTTTATTTCTGTAATAATATTGTTCTTTATTCATTTCTTCTAGAAACTCTTGCAGAACTCCACCAAAATTTTTTAATTCTGCTGGGTCATTCCTATACTTCTTATAATTAAATTAAAATTAATAATTTAATTAAAATTAAAATTACTTATTATAAAAGTACTTATTACTCAGAATATTCGAGGGTTGTTTACAAATGCTTTAGACTGCAAATCCTGGCAAACTGGTGACAATTCAGTGATCTGAAAGAGTCGACACTGAAGAGTGAATGATGCTGCCAAAGGGTGGTAGATATTGGGAGTAGAGTGACTAATGGATCATCTGACAGGCTATGTGTTTGTAATCAATGACAGATCATGGAGGGCGATTATCACTAGCAGGACTGCATGGTTCATGTGGGAGGAAGACAACAAACCCATAAACATTTACAGCAGGTTGCACACATTGTGTGGTGACATTGCCTCATTACATGCGACAGTGTTCAGCTGGGTGATGGGGCTTGAAAGTGAGAATTAAACTGCTAAGAAGAAGAAGAGCAGTGGTCAGCTGTTCACCTCCGGGACTGATACGAACATTGCACATGCTTCTGAGCTTATTGCTGAAAACAAACGCATCGCATTAGATGAGTTGGAGTGGGAAACTGGCTTCAATTGCCATACATTGCACCAAATCATCCATGATAACTTTCAATTTGACAGCTGAACAAAAACATACCAGAGTGGATAATGCCAAGAACTGCTGACATGCACCTGATGGGTTCTTTGCATGGCTGGTGACTGGTGATAAATTATGTAAGGTGCAAGGCCAGTCCTATACCCAAGAAGTCCACTGGATCCTGTGGAAAGAAAATGGCAACATATTCTGGGATGAAAATGTCATCCTGATGCTATATTGTCTCCTGCCAAAATCCACCATTAAAGCAATACGTATTGTACCTTTCTAACTTCCGGGTACAGCAGTATCCAGCATAGAAGCGAACCAAAAACATCCTGTTTCTTCAAGACAGTGCTCATCCACATAAAACAGAGCTGAAGTCTCTGGGGTTCATTGTGTTGGCACATCCTCCATACTTACCAGACCTCACACCCAGCAGCTACACCCTCTTCAGTGAAATGAAGAAGCCCCTATGTGGTGTCAGATTTCAGTACAATAAAGCCCTGCAAGCAGCCATCAGAGACTGGGTACAGTTGGCTCTACCAAAGCTACCAAAGTTGTGGCAATGATGTATAGTTCTTTAGGGAAAATATGTGGAAAGGGCTAAAGCCTCACCCAGGAGCCTAGAGACCATTCATGACATAGTACATATCATTAGTTTAAACAAATCTTCATGCATTTAAATCTCATAAAACACCATTTAATTTTGGTATTACTGCATATCCCTTATCCAGCTTATGATTTCTATATCTGCTATTTATTTCCCTAACTTTCATATCAGGTACTCAAAGCCATCAAAACCTCTCAGAAGTAAATTATAATAAACAAACTTTCTCTTCTCATAAATTAACATTTGATTTTTTAATAATCTCTTCGGATTTAGACATACTCTTTTTAGCTTCACTTACTGGAGATTTATTCAAAACATGTTTCATTCACAACCTCAGTTGTTAAACGATTATTGGATTTAGATTTAAATAGCTGGGATTTTCACAGTGAAATATAGTATAATATAACAAATTATTTACAATAAAATCACTCAAATTTCATAATTTTGTTCCACTTACTTGGACATGTTGCTTGGACATGAAGGCTGTTGCCTTCATCTTCAGCACGGTTCCATTGTCTGCCTCCCAGTGTGGTATTAAGATGTCGCTCTGTGGATTTTACGAACTTAGTGATGAGGTTACTATTGTTTGGGAGATCAAAATTAACCAAATTTTCCTTGTTTTTGTTTATGAATGTATTTTATCACATTGATAATTCTTTGGTTTTTGAAGAGCTTTTAAGAGTAAAGGTTCGTTTTGCAATTCATGGTGTTTTTGCAAGAAATAATATATCACTGCTGATTTTTCCGTGTATTTATACTTTACATTTCTCACATGTTCCTTAAACCATAGTATGTTTCTTTTTGTTTTACTTATATATTTTATATTGCAGTCTTATTTCGTAAATGCCTTATTGGTTTTCCTGGTAAAATTTTGTAATATTGGTTTTTAGGAGGTTTTTTTAAACTGCATTTGTTTACTGGAGCCAAATTAATGTTGGCATCTTTAAAAATCTTTTGAAATTTTTGGTGTGCCCATGTAAGGAATATAAATTTCTTATATATATGACCTTCTTTGTACCCTTTCAATATTGTGATGTTGATTTGTTGATTTGTTAATGGTGATTTGTAATGGATACCTCATAGACCCAAGAGCATGGGTTCAATCCCAGCCGCGGTCGATGGATTTTTTCAGGCATAAAAATCCTTAGTATGACTTCCTTTGGAAAGAAAGTAAAGTTGTGGGTCCCATGTCATAAACTTACAGCATGTAAAAGAACCTAAAGCCTGAAAGAATAGGCCTCTGAGCAAAATTTATTGGCCATTTCATTCCCTGAATTCATTGGGATGCTGATGACCTGAAATGTTATAGAGCAATCTATAAATAAACCAAATTAACAACATCAACAAATCATCCAGCTCATAATCAATATTTGTTAAATTTAAAAAAAAAAAAAAATAGCAGAATTTACTTCCTGAACTATCCTTACTTGATGAAAATAATTTCATATACAGGAAGTTATGAATGGAAAATGTAAGCAAACCAAGTTTTGAAGGCAACTGTTCGTATTACAAAAGTAATAAAAACTTACCTGAAAGAAATAAGAGGTAGAAGAATTTTAAATTTAATATCAGATGAAAACATTAGGAAACTGGGAAAATACATAGGCAAGGTAAGATAAAAATGGTTATGGGTGTAAAATACAGGAAATGTGCTTGAGAATAATATTGTCAGATAGTGAAATGAGTACGGGAGGGTATGGGACCAGTTATCTAGTATTAGTTAAACAGGATCCTTATACACCAATAACCAGGTTCTATGTGTATAAGGTCCTAAGGAATAAGCAACTCTCAAGGATAGAAATTTGACTGAATGGGTTTAATTAAAAAAGAAGGAAGGTTTAGTATTGTAGGAAATATAACTTAAAATTGTATTGAATGTATAAATTACCTTTAAAGTTGTGTTTTGTTTTTGGTTGGAACGAAGCCTGGTAGGTGGCTTTGATAAACCGGAGACTGGGGAGCTGAGCCAATCAAATTGTAATAAATTTTGATTGTAGTTAGTGCCTTCTGGAAGTGCCAAAGGCACTGTTCCTGATTGTTATATTTAAAAGTAATTTTTTTTATTTGTGTTTATTTTGTTTAAAAAAAATAATAATCTGTATGTAATGCATAAGAAATAAATACTATTACTATGAATGGAAACATGCAATTTGTTATGAATACTGATGTTGTTACAGAGAATAAAGGGACTGATTAGAAACAGTAAAGTGAGAGACGTAGATGCTGCAAGGTTGGTAATGTTGTATGCCCTACATTATGAGAAGCATACGAACAATGACATAGTTGGCTTAGTGGAGGCTCTTAAACATAGAGGTGTTCCAGAACATCTTACAAAGGTAACTTAAATTTTGATATTAATTACAAGGGTCATTAAATATATTTTGAAATATGAGGTGTTGTCCATCACAACATAATTAAATGCATGTCAACCTAATTAAAATGCATATCACTCTAATTAAGTCCATGGCAACATAATTAAACACATGTTAACTGAATTAAAATACATGTCAACCGAATTAAATGCTTTTCCAACCTAATTAAGTAGATCAACATAATTAAATACATGTTATAATATAATATATTTAATTGTGTCATATATCACCTCAATCTATGGATCCTGTAATGAATGAGTTTAGTCAACTCTAAAAGGATTAATCCAGGTCCAGGATATAGATTTTGTCATAAATTACATATGATATGTACGTTTGATGAAATTGTCACACTCTTCATATTTACAAATTTTAACTTTGGTGTAGAGTTTGTCAAAAATGGTAATTTGAATTATTTATGTCTAGAATATTTACAAAATGATAATTTTAAGTATTTATGTTTAGTGAATTTACAAAACTGAATTCAATGGAGAAAAATTAGTACACTTATTTTTTGATTGTATGAAATCCCATTCTACATAGAAGATGTGAGTGATAAGGTATCTTGTTAATGATAACCTGAACTTATTTTATTAGTATGCACTTCCTTTATAGATGATAGAAGTAAAATAAAGAATACTCTACTATTGTAGTAAACACCTTTTTGGAGTGTCTGCAACTTGTTACTGGTCTGTGTAAAGTCCTACCCATGTCTGTTTTCTGTGTTTATCTGAGATCTTTATGAAAACTTCTGAATTGTCCACTGCAAATAAAACTTCAACTAGAATATACCTACAAGCTAATAGTGAAATTTCAAATGTTTTGAATAGTAGTTTACAACGAGTTGATCATTTAGCCCGTGCCATTATTCTTATTACTCCTTTTTATATAAGAAATATTTTTTTAGCATTACTGAAGTTCCCCAAAATATTATTCCATAAGCATTAAGGAATGGAAGTAAGCATAATCTACTGTGTTTAGGATGCTCTTATTTATAAAATGAATTAATGATCTGATTGCAAAACATGTCCAGTTTAGTTTGGGTAAGATGTATTCATTATGGTTTTTGCAATTCATATTATGGTCACCAAGAAATTTTATGTTACTAGACTCATGATTTCATAGCCTTCATATTGCATCTTTAAGTATTTTTTATGAGAATATTAATGTATATAATTTTTTTAAAGATTATATGAATTTTGTTACTGTCCAGCCAGCTATTTAGTGTACTGAAAATATCATTAGATAAATCTAAGAGAGATTGATTTTGTGTTCTTTAATGAGATTACTAGTATCATCTGAAAAATGAATTGGACAAGTGTTTTTGTTTATACTGAGGGGAGATCATTGATATATAGTAAAAATATATGCAAAATAGAACCTTCAGGAACACTGTGCTTTACTACTGACTCTAAAGAATTTATTATAACTTTCCTGCTTTCTGTTTGATAAGTGAGATGCAATCCATTAATAACCTTTTCCCTTAATATCATAATAGGGTAATTTTGATAAGAGTATGTTATGATTTACACAGTCAAAAGCTTTTGACAGGACACGGAATATTTCTAGTGTGTTAAATACATTATCAAGATATTTGAAAATTTCATTGATTAACTTGAAAGTGGCTTCATCAGTTAACATGTATTTCCCAAATCCAGACTGTTTCCTTGCTAAAATATTATTTTTTTCTATCTGATGATATATTCTTTTGAACATAAATTTTTCAAATACTTTGGAGAAAACAGTAATGATACTGGTCTGTAGTTCTACATTGGTGATAAATTGCTTAACAGTAGAATTTGAACATGTCCGGAAAAGTTCCTGTTAAAAAGGAGAAGTTACATATAGGGATTGCTAATAATGTTAGCACATATCTTTAGTATTTTTGAAGTTATACCAACATATCCTGATGAATTCTTGCTTTTGAGGGATCTAACGAAATGCATATCAACATAACTAAATATCGGTCAATGTATTTTAATTAATTCAATCTAATGGAATGTGTAGAAAAGAGACATTGCATCCAGAATTTTGTACAAAGAAAGGAATTGTAATTGTAATGAATGAATGAATATCTGTTATTTCTATACATTACAATTACAATATTTCCTTGAGTGTTTGTTAATTCAGAATCCTATAAACCTAACTATATCATCAAGTGAACTTCACATATACTTTTCTAAAGGTGATCATCTTTCCTCATTTTTACCTTATTACCATCATCTTCTTTTGCCGTGATCAGTTTCCTCCACCACTTTTCTCCTACTTTTCCTACATAATGTCCAAACTGATTCAAAAATTCTTTTCTGCTAATCCCAAAAATCTTTAATGCCAGAACTTGTGCCTGCAAATTATCTCATTTCTTGTTCCATATTTCCTCTCTCCATCCCTTGGTTTCTGTAAGTGCTAATATATGGTGCAAGTTCTTGGCTACCTTACCACACAGTGGGCAGAATTCTTTGTCAACTTTTACCCACCTAGCATCATTGTTCCTGTTCTTGCCCATGTCATACTCTCCCTACACATTTTGTCACAAACCTCAATATATTTGGCCCTGCCCCATTCTTTCTTAAAGCTTCTATAATATATCAGAATGCTCTTATCTCTAAGGCTACCAAATATTTCCTGTTTCTCTATTCAGCAATCTTTGCTTTCACTTACTCCTTGTGCCCGTAAACTAACTAGCTCTCCCAAGCCAATTTTTCTTATAATTTCCTTTAATCTACCTACCCATTTCCCTTTTTCATGTGCTCCCAAGCAATCTTTGAGAATATTTCCTTCCTCCCATGATTATATCCTTTGCCAGTATTTCATAATCCATTTTAATAAATTAGGAGGTTAAAGGTGAAGAAACTAAGTGGTATGGTGGTATTCCAGGGGAGTGCTGGAAAATTTGGGCTAATGAAGATAATAGGAGAAAAATAGTTAAATTATTTAATAAAATAAGAGAAATAAGGATAATACCCAAGATGTGGAGAAGGAGCATGAGAATACCCATATATAAAGGGAAGGGTGGTGTAAATAATCCAGCTAATTATAGGGGTATGTCTTCTTTTCATTTAGGTAAGGTTTGTACTGAAGTGAAAATTCAATGGGCCCAGTTTAAAGGGGATTAGGAAGTGACACACATTAAGTTAGTTAATGTTTTATGGGTTAAAATTGGATAATTTTAAGATAGACTTCATATAATATCTGGAAGCAAGAAACAGTTTCATTATATTTTGAAAGACCGCCACGGGTGGCCGAGGTCGTTAAGGCACGGACTCGTGAGCGGGAGGTCTGCGGTTCGAATCCCGCCAGGACCGTCCTCCCTGACTGGGGTTTTTTCCAGGTTTTCCTCAGACTTCATAACTGGCAAATGCCGGGGAGGTACCTAAACTTAGGCCTGGAACACTTCCGTCCTTAAAAAAAAAATATCCTTTCCGAATTTATCATTTCATCTCATGTATCATCAGTGTCCACCGCCTGTGGTGCCTCGGTAGTAAAAACAGGCGTTAAACACTACTCAAAAAAAAAAATTATATTTTGAAATTCTAATATAAATATTTGCCTGGTTTCAGATAGTTTATAGCATAATGGAATATGGTGGGACTCATGCAAGACAAAGTGACTTGTTTGGAATGGAAGGTGCAGTTAAAATCACCAAAACATTTTTCAAGGTAACAAATATATTGCATTTTGTTTCTTCCATGTGCATACACTCATTTACACACACACACACACACACACACAAATGTACACTCTGAAGGAGCCATTGCAGTGGCGTAGGATATGCATCATGTAAAGAAAACACCAGAATATCGAACCACATCAAACTTACAGAATGCACTTAGTATGGCACTGATTCACTGAAGCAAGTGTCGAGGCATACAGATCCTGAGGTGGAGTCTGCCACTGTCCCCCCAAATTTGCCCTAGTTTCAGCTGACCAAGGTTACCATCCAATATGGGCCCAAAGTTCCTGATGGGCAACAGGTCTTGAGACCTTTTTGGCCAAGGAAGCATGTAGTCAGCATAAGACAGAGACCTGTGTTGTATGAGGCCAAGCATTATCCTGCTGAAAAATTGTGTTGTCAAGCTGCACCAGGAAGAGAAGATCATGTGGTCACAAAACTTTGTAGGTGTATTGCTGTGTAGGCAGGATTCTGTGAATCACCATCAATGGGGAGCAAGACCCGGAATACCTCATGTCAGATTGGTGTGTTGCTCTGTAGACCAGTGTAGATTATGGTTTATTGCTGAATACCATTCCCAGCAGAAGTTCTAACAAACTCTTCAGTGCTGAGATATTAATGGGGGATTCAGCTAAAATAGATCCTGCTGTGCTAGAAAATACATATGGACAACATATCCACAGCTGCCATGACAAAATCTCTGGATAGAGTGCAGCAATGTAGACTGTCACAGTATGAAATGACCTACCTTCTTAGAGTCTGCTGAGCCTTGTGTGTATAACTTTATATTCCCAGCTGCCTTCTTAGTCCCCTCCCCATATTCAGTGGCTTACATTGGGTGGGTGGATGGTATAAGTCATTGATTACACAAATGTGTACATGAAGTAGGACATGTCAATGCCAAAAATGAACTGAAAGCTATTAACACTTAATGGTTCTATGTACATATAAATACACCCTCATTACAGTTAGTCCCATTTCAAGTACAGGAGCAATGATGACACAAAAAAGCCATCAGCGCTGTTTAAATTTTGTTTTCTCATCTTTTTTTTTAGCTAATTTGGTATTTTATTGCATAATTTTATACCCATATGTGTTAAAAGCTGTTATATTGTTCTGATGATATGTATATCTGTTTTCTGCCCTGTGTTATGATTGTGTATGCACCATTTGTTTTTAAACTGTTAAGCGGTAATTTTTAACAGCCCTAATGTCTCATACATATGTATATACAACTAAGAAGGAGACTTTTAAGGTTTTTAAACAGTGGTTTGCAGTAAGTTCTTGTATATGACTCAGTTGTTATTTGTATTAGGCTTTTGTCTTTTCCAGGCTATGAATAAGTGCAGGGGGGAGAGTTACCCCATGCACTTATATAATATCTCAGTATGTAGTGTGCAGTCAGCCCTGGTGGTGTAGTGGTAGCCATACTTGGCTTCTAAAACCAAGATCGCAGATTCAAACCCAGCCAGGATCAATGGATTTTTTGGGCATAAAATCCTAATTATGGCTTCCTTCGGAAGGGAAGTAAAGCCATTCATCTTGTATCATACATTTAGTACAAAAAAGAACCTCAAGCCTTAAAGATGGGATGCTGATGACCCTAGATGTAAAAGAGTGTCCGCAAATTTAAAACAAAAAGAATGGAGTTTGTACATGGCAAATATGTTATTCTAAGAGTTACTGTGTTTACATTTTGTACGAGTTATCCAAAGTTAAAACAAATGGTATTTAACTTTTTAATCAAGACTGTACATGTGCACCTCAAGCCTGAAAAAGAGGCCTCTGAGCAAAATTAGTTGGCTGTTTCACGCCCTAAGTTGAAAGGGACACTGATAACCTGAGCTGTTAAGGAGCATCCGTAAATACATCAATCATGTACATGTGCATCCCATTTTGGGTTGTTTTTAATCATGATACTTAGGAATTCTATATTGTTAGTGCTTTGAATATTTTTATTTTTAAAAGTAATATTAGTTCTTCAGAATTACATTCTTTGAGATGAAAGTCGGGAATTTTAGTTTTAGTTATATTAACTATTAGTTATTCCCATCAAACCACTTTGATGCTTCATGTGTGATTTTATCTAGAAAAAAATTGTTAGCTTTTTTCCCTGAACTCTCAGCTAAAATGTTTGTATCATCAACGTGCTGAATTATTGTTATTTGAGATATTTTAAATGTAGGTTATTTACAAATAAAATAAACAGAATTGTTCCTAGTATTGACTGCTGTAGTGCTCCAACAATGATACTCCCATTTATCAAATGACGGAATGCTTCATATATTTTACTTTGGAGAATTTGGTTATGTTTATTTTTTACAGAGGGTAGTTCATTGCCTCCATTGCCATCTACAATGCTTTCAAATTCAAGCTAAATGCTTTTTGTGAGAGTGTGGCCATATGGCAGCTGAAAGCATGCTATGACAAATAAATATAACTCCTCAATTCAAGCACATAGATCTTTCCTGCTAATTAAATTAAAAAGTTATCTCATAAGAAATGTTGGTTTTAAGTTTGGTGTTTTATAAGATTTTAATGGTTTTCTTTTTTTTTTTGGCAATGTTATTTATATGGTTCTGTGGTTATTATTGTGTATATTTTGAGAATGTGTCTGTCGTCAGGTGTTAATATATTATCATAAAATAGAGGTAACAAAATTTAAGATTAGAGTCCTTCTAAAGCATTACTGGAAACAAGATTATAAAACTGCTGCCATGGTTCAAAGATTACATGAAGTGGATGGAGGGCTAATGAGCATGTAGCACAACAATGGTTCCAGTGTTTCAATAATGAAGAAGAAAACATTAAAGATTTACCACCTCTTGGAAGACCTAAGGTATGGAATATTGGGTATATATGCAGAATTTTGAAAGAAAGTCTGCAAAAAAGTACTCATAGGCTGTCAGAAGAATTTGGTGCATCAAAAGAACAGGCCCAATGCATAGTAGATATCTGTTGTTAGGTTCTTGCAAATCACATGGATGATAGATTTATCAGGAGAATTGTCATGAGTGATGAAAAATGTTATATTATTGCAGCCCTGATACCTCAAAATAATGGCTCAATCTTCATTAGCCTGCCAAAGTCATTACTAAACAAAATTGGTTGGGCTCCAAAAGTAATGTGTGTTTGAAGGCATGATTCACTGGGAATTGTTTCCAAACCAGTGGTTAATTCTCAATGAAGTTTTCAGACAGAGATACCTAGCATTAGTTAATAAAAATTGAGAGGACATTGCAAGATACCATATCGCTTGAACAACCATTAATCGGGAGGAATCGAACTGCTACCACACCTAACATTTAGCCCTGATCTTGCACCTTCATCTGTTTTGATTCATGGCCCCATTTCCTGCATGGAAGAAATTTTGAAAACTTGAAGCTGTGTAAATATCACCAAAATTTTCACCTCAAAATGCAGAAACTGAGAGTGCACATGTGGCTCAAGACTAGAATCCAACAGCCTTTACTTTGAAGATTAGTTTAATTTCTTGTCGGAACATATTTCTAATAAAGTTTTGCTTAAAAACCAACATAATTCATGAGACAATATCTATGCAATAACCATCTGCCTTTGTCATATACGATGTTTTAAATTATGTGCTTGTGCCATCATATATTTCTATATCTTTTAAGAAACTGTAATTCACACATTTTAATTCTTCTTCTTATGAAATTGCAGCAATTTCTCTTCTTATATTGTTTTTCAGTTCTTCCAACAATTATAGGTTATTCCAATACATATACTACTGTAAATGAAATTACATGCAATAAGGTATGAGTATATTACTGGTCATAATCATTTACTAATGAAAAATTTCCTCTATTAAAGCTAACGAGAGATTAGCTGTATATGCTGCAGTGAAGTTTTGTTGAAAAAATACATTGCTTACATTCATTGTCTGATAATTCTTCAAAGAATGGTATGATTCTGTTATTTCTTTATGGCACATTTATAAAAGATTTCTCCTTGGTAAGCACACAGAGGTTCACTTTTGATTTCTTATCCAGTACAGATCCCATTCTCTAACCTGTGCACAAAATTATAAACAATACATCTATGAGGAGCCAGAAACTGGGGAATTTTCTTACAAATTGCTATCTCACTTTTCTGTACGAGTTTGTGTTCATATTAAAATAATATGCAATCCAAAAGAACTGAGTTTTTTTGGCATTATAACAACACTAACACATAAATTGAAAAATACTTCTTTTCAGGACTTATCACCTTAAGAATGTCTGAATGGCATAAAGACAATGCTCCAGCATACAGAACCAAGGATACTGAAGGTTAGAGGAACTGACAATTGGTTGGCTAACCATACTTATCTAATAGATTAAAGATCATGGATTCAATTCTGGCCAGGGCTGCTGGATTTTTTGGGCTTAAACATCTTAAGTATGGCTTCTTTCAGAAGGGAAGTAAAGCTGTGGGTCCCATGTCATGGATTTACAGCATGTAAAAGAATATCAAGCCTGAAAGGGAGGCCTCTGAGCAAAATTTACCAGCTGTTTCATGCCCTTAGTTAAATGGGACACTGATGACCTGAGATGTTAAAGAGCATCCATAAATGAACAAATCAACAAAACAACACATGCTTCAACATTGTTACAGAAGAACATCCATTTAGTAACACTTTCAGATGAAAACTAGCATCTTGGTCACAACATTCACACTTGAGGATCTTAAACATAATTTCTTTCACTGCAGTTCTTGTGTTTGATTATGCCAAAATAACTAACATTTCTACATTTTTTTCAACAGGGCTTGTCAGGTGTTGAAAATGTATACACACAACACAATCCACTCATCAAGGAAACACTAGAGGAACTAATAAAGGGAAAATTGAAAGAAAGTGCTTTTCCATATTTGGGCAATGGACAGCTAATGAAAAGGTAAGTTTAAAACTTAACATTATTTCTTGAATGCTCATTGGAACTTGTACAGTGAAGCTAATCATATAATTAAGATTATGATATAACTGAGTTGAACTACACACTCTTATTGGCTCCACTTACTTGTTTAAATGTAGTACATGTTTTTGCAGACCATTGTTTGCATCATTAACAATTAGCTGATGAACTGGACATTGGTCTCCAAAACATATACATATTTAAACAAGAAATTGGAGCCAATAAGAGTGTGTAGTTCGACTTAATCATACAATGAGTCGATGGTTAGCTGATGATGTGGACATTATTGCGAAATATGTACTACATTTAAACAAGTGGAGCCAATAAAAACATTTTATGTTATGAGGGCTAGCCAGTAAAGACTGAAAATTATTCTTTTACTTACAAAGTACATTAGGCAGGTTCAAAGTTACTATGATTATTTTCAAAATAGTCCCCATTGAGTTGTATGCACTTGGCACAATGTGTGTGCCGGTCCTGGAAGACGTGCTGAAATTGTTTTGACATCATCTTCAAAATCACTTTCACCTTCTCCATGACGGTCTTTGATGAACCAAAATTCTGGCCCCTGCAGCTTGTTTTTGAGATGAGGGGAATGTAAAAAAGTTGCATGGATCTAGATCCAGGCTGTATGGAGTATGGGGCACACATTCAATTTTTTTTTCCCTAGTCAAATTTTGAGCAAGAATGTTGCAAATGTGAAGGTTTGTATTGTTATGGTGAAGGTATCCACCAGGTGAATGCAGCTCAGGACCTTTTTGTCAAATGTTTCGGCCAGGATTCTTAAAACAGTCTTCTAATATTCTCCATTAACCATTGTTTCCAGAGGGACTTCATGTTGATAAACATTTCCACAACAGTTGAAGAACAAAATTACCATAACCTTTCTGCCACCAGAACCACTTGGTCTTCCTTGGTGTCAGAGAACCAGTGATTTCTAGACTAAGTTTGCTTATTTGCTTTTGGAATCGTAATGGCAAAGCATTAATCACCAGTAATGATGGGATTCAGGTATACCTTATCATGCTCTGATACCAAATGCTGAAGCTCCCAACATATGAGGGGCAGTCAAATGAAAACAGAACACCAGCTATAAAACACATTTCTTACAACAGATGGCAACACATTGTTACATATCAATACTGCCATCTGTAACGTAGGAGAAATTGATAGTGAAAATGCACAGGTCCACAGTTGTTTCTTTATTGCTCTGGAAGTGAGCGTAGTGACATGTGTGTCTGTCCAGATTGGAAATAGAGGCAAGCAAAGAAAAGCAGAGAGGTGTGGTACATTTCTTGGTGACTAAGGGTGCTGGAACATGTAAAATTCATCGTCGTATCACCCTGACAAGCATGCACGAGTGGCAGCAGAGATTCCACTAAGAATCACATCACTATAAGACAATCCGTGCCTAGGACAGGCCCATTGAGCGAATATGCCTGGATTGATGGTCTGATCTGGGAAAACGAACGAATCACAGAGGAATTGTTTTATATTTAGATCAGCATTAGTCATGGCTCCATGCATGCCATTATCAAAGATCACCTGCAGTTCTGAAAAATTTGCGCACAGTGGCTTCTGCATCAACTGACGGAGAGACAAAACATTGACAGCTGCAAGTCATTTACAGTAGCTCCATGAGGAAGAGAATGCATTTCTGTCACATATTGTCACAAGGGCCCTATGTTTATCGACTTATAGCCCAATCTTTCCTCTTGTGACTTTCACATTTTTGGCCACCTGAAGAATAACGTTTGTGGACACCTGTTTCATTCGGACAAGGAAATGAAAGAATGGGTTAGTTTGTGGATCCTTCAGTGACCTACCTCTTTCTGCAAGAATGGAACTGATCATGTCATCTCCCAGTCGCAGAAATGTATTAACACTTATGGCAATTACTTTTGAATAAAACAAATTCTGTTGTCACCTGTTTGGTTTTCATTTGACTGCCCCTGCGCTATCATCTGTTCAGCAATCTTGCCACTCATCTGGCAAACACGTCTCATGTATAAGTGATCATGCAGAATGGTATGCACTTCCATGAGAAATTTGTACCATGTGCACCAGACTATCCATTGTTATTCGTCAATTTTCCCATACAATGATGGAAGCTGTGTTAATCATGATCTCATTCACAGGAGTAGTTGAAGCACCAGGACTGCCCTGCTTTGTTGAAACATTGCCTTCCACTCTTTGAACCCCTGAATTGCAGTTCATTGTGACAAAACATAATAACCATGTAATTGCCATCACATCACTTATACTTCCATACTAGATTTCTGGAGAAGGATGTAAAATTTAAGAGCAGCATACTGGTTGCTATGAAGCATATTCATTTTATGCAGCCAACTGATAAACCTTAGCTCTTTGCTGGAATCCTTACTAAAATGTTTCCAATTTTTTCCACCGATCAAGTGAGATCTTTTCTTCTCATAAAAATTGTTTCACCATCATACCTCCTCTGTATAAAGTGAAAATAATCATTCTCAGTCTTTATTGACTAGCCAATGTATTAACATAGTTATATGTTTGCAGTGGTACCTAATGAAAGAAATAACCTTTATAAAAATAGTGCTTTTAATGAACTGTTGTAGGCCACAAGACATTATTGTGTTCATAGTAGGAGGAACAACATATGAAGAGGCCTTGGCAGTGCATCAACTAAATAAAAACAATGTTGGTGTTAGAATTGTATTAGGGGGCAGTACAATTCACAATTCAGCCAGTTTTTTTGAAGAAGTGCAGACAGCAATGCAGGGAGTAGTAAGACGACACACAAAAATGAGAAATATTTAAATATATATATTTTTTAATGAAATACTAATATATGGAAACACGTATTGCTGAGTATATAAGCTATAGATATACTATGTATAACTTTTTTGTATTATAATAAACTTAATAAACTAAAAAAAAGTAATTTGTAAAGTATATTTGTTTTGTAGATTATAATGCTCAACATGTTTGCTTTCTCCAGTTTTGATACCACCACTATTGACAACAAATTACAGTACATATATTAGCAAGACTCAGAAAGTTTCCAGACCTGCATTACTTTTATCTGTAAATCAATGTAACTTCCTCCAGCTAATACCCATGTGGGTTGAAAGGAACACTTGTGCCAGTAATTTAGGGAACTGGTGTAAAAACATGGGTTCACCATTTCCAGCCTGAGACAAAGCCGTGGAAACACTCTGCATTGCCTGCGAAAAAGTTTAAAGTGACACCACCTGCTAGGAAAGTAATGTGCACAGTCTTCTGGGATCATAAAGGTAGACTCCTATTGTAGCATCCTCAGGAAACTTAGTAAGGCCATTTACCGGGACTCCTTACCAAAGGCATGTTGTTCTTGAATAACAATTCACATTAAAATTTTTTAAAAATTGTAAAAACTTCATACTCACCAAAATGTAAAGTGGAAAGTTCTAGCATACTTCCATTTTTTTAGCCTCTTAAACATCATTTTTCTGACAAAAGCTGTAGAACAGGAAATCACAGAATTTCTATACACTGATGATCTGATGGTTGCATACTTCTTGGTGATTGGTTTGAAAAATGCTATCTTAGAAATCAAAAGATACTGTATGAAATGGGATCTTAAAGTTCATCATGGAAATACTAAATTTTTGGTATTTAAGAATAGAGGGAATATATAGCATGGTTTAGGTTTGGAGTTTAAAAAGTATAAGGAGAATTATGAGCTAAATGTTTGTGTGGGAATGGAAAGTGCTGCATATATATTGTTTGAATGTGTGGAAACAAAAAAAGTGGCAGCAGAAATTTATAAGCAAAAGGAGTTGGCAATAAAGAAAAATTTTAAGGATCTATCTTAATGGGGAAGGTAGAGGATTATTTTATAAAGAGTTAAAAATGAGTAGATGTGGATGGTTAACAAATGAGTGTTTTGTTTGTTTGTTAAATTTGTTTTAAAAATTTGATACCCATATACTATGTTAAGGGTTTATAATGATTCATCACCAAATGCTGTTCTAAATTAAATCTGAGTTAGACATGTAAAGTTTATCTGTTAATTAGTGATTGATGAATTCAAGAAGAATTGGAACAGAGTAGGAGCTTAAAAGAAAGCAATAATGAGGAAAAAATGGAAAGAGAACCCTATCATGTTGTGAAAGAACTACCTGAAGCGGGGGCTGAACCTCTGGTCTTTTGAAATTCCAGTAGGAGACCACTGGAACAGGACAGAGTTTAGCAAGGATCATAGGTGTTAGACAGGGGGTACAGTTGGGACAATATTTCTGCAGCATTTTTCTAAATATGTGGCAACCAAAAAATAT
This sequence comes from Metallyticus violacea, assembly GCA_030762175.1. Lineage (NCBI taxonomy): Eukaryota > Metazoa > Arthropoda > Insecta > Mantodea > Metallyticidae > Metallyticus > Metallyticus violacea. The sequence goes on from CM060832.1 coordinate 4,355,379, forward strand.
CTTATGGCTTGGTAATGTTTTTCATTGTTACAGTAATAATTAAATTTGCGTTTATTGCTAAATTAATAGTTCGATACTATATAGTTTATACAGTATGTGGCAAAACAAACAACACTGAAATTATCGATCATTTACTGTCAAAGTTTCCATAGCAACAAAGTATTTATTTATTGTATATAATATTTGATAGATTGTGATTCAGTTTTGTATTGATTTCTGCAATTATAGTTATCATGACAGAAGAGAGTGTTTATGTGGAACATAGGAGTGGGATGTCAGAATGGATTGAGTTTATTTCACGTTAAAGAGCAGTATGAGGAGAGATTTTTATGAGGAGGTACCAAATAACAAAATAATATTAGCTGTTGTTGGCAAGTTCTGTTATATAGAATTAGCCCTATGTTAACAAAAGGGATCAACAGGTTGCTCAAGAACTGTCACTACAAATGAGAATCAGAGACATATTCCTGAACTATGCAAGAAGATAATATCTCTTTTTTTGTGTCCTTACAGCAACCTTTGTTCATTAACACGTTCAATAATCTTCAGAAAATAATATAACAATGTGCAGCACATGATGGTACACATTTTGGACATATTCTGTACCAGTACCATTAACTAGATAGATAACGGGGGAATTTGATGGAGTTTAAATGACCTCTGGCAAGTCAGCCTATAAGGCTTATTGTGCTACCCCATTGGAAGAGATGCCTTCATTGTTTCCCAAAATCTGTTCCTTAAACAAGTTACAGTATTTTGGTTCCAATGTTAGCATTCGTTCCTAGGTCTCTCTTTTTATAGAAAGAGTACGTAAGTATCTTCCTTACCAGGAATGAGGCAGATTCCTCATCCTGTTTATACATTCTACAAATGTGTTCATCTTTATAGAGTCCCACTTTACATAGATGTTTTCTGGAGTGACCATGTTCAGTAATTAAAGCAACTATTTTCCTTGTTGCACTTCTGTCCAATTTTAGAACAGGTGAAGAAAGAGTATTGCTTGAACCTGGCTTGTCTTTGTCCAGGATATGTTTGCCACCTTAGTTTGTTTTCCCCAAGTCCATGTTTTTACCATGATCCCAGCAGTACATGTAATGATTCCAAAAAAGGGTGTATCAGCTTCCCTTTTTGCCAACTGATTTGCTTTCATTTCCATAATGCTCAGATGCCCCGGCATTCACTGCAGTTCCAGGTGTTGCAAGATGCCAGGGCAGTTAGAGGACATTTAGGCATTCCCATACCCATTTAAATTTTACCTAATTGAAGGAAGGCACTTTGACTATCTGAGAGGATGAGCATTTGTTTGCCATGGTAACCCTTCTCAATTCCTCTAAAGCACAGTCCAGGATAGCAAATACTTCTGCCTGATATACTGTGCATTGTTTACCAACGCTTATACTGATGTTTGTCTTTGGAGATAGGCCATATATTCCTGCACCTGATTGTATCTCTATATGGTAATGCCATTAACTAACATTTTAGTATCATTTGTCTTGTCGCATATTGTATCTCTCAAAAGTTATTAAAATTATTTTTAAGCCAAAGAAATAAAATTATATCAGCAATGGGATAAGTGGCACTAACAGATGGCATAGCTCCAAACAGCCCTCTGCATACACCACGTGGCAAAATGACATGTTAAGCATTCCCTGGTTGGTTCCCTACTAGATTAAAAGTATATGCTACTGCACATGCCTGGCAGTTTAAGGCTTGTATCAAACAATAGCACATTAAAGTTACACCGTCACAAATCTGTTGTCCCTAATTATGTCGTTATTTTATTTTGCATTGTTTCATGAATTGGAATAATTACAATATTGATATAGAGTTGATTTGGTGATACTGATGTATGGTTATTTAATTGGATCTGTTTTGGAAATTTTGCTCCCATCATCAGCAGAAGACCAACTGCATTTTACTGTTAATAGCTTCAAGAGTATAACTTCATATAAAGAGTAATTGCGTTTAATTTACAATTTAGTAAGGAAACTTACTGTAACACATGGGGGGGGGTCACACCTAAGTATGGCCAGTGCCAATTAGGTAAAGAGCTGTTGTATATATTAGTATTTCAATAAATAAAAAACATATTTACCCTCATACTTAAAAATATCTTTGCTATTTGATACTACCAATACCACACCTGTCAGGTTTAGAACTTTTCAAACCATCCTTGTAATTTGAGCAGTTCTTGTGTTTTATGGAAACATAATTTGCTAAACCATTCAGAATTGACACACATTTGGAACATTAGCAGATGTTTATTTCTCTTAAGCCAGTGTGTAACATTGCAAAAACATCAACAACTTGATAAATCTGTTGTTCACGCAGTCAGCTTATAAACTTTTGAGCACAAATACAGTCAGTGTAATGACTGAATAACATCAGAAGCATACAAGAAGCAAAACTGTATGTGGCACAAAATATAACAGGATTTCTATCACATTATGATCTGACTAAATGATGTCACGAGCCATTACAACACGTGAAATTTTTCTATTCCTCTTCGCTATCCTTCGTTGGTTGAAACAATTCTTCATAATCATCCATGTGGTCTTCCATATCATCTTTTGCTGTCACCTGTAACAATAACAGATATGTTAGCTAATTCTCTACAAGCAAGGGGCATCTATAAAGGAGAAGGATGATTCCTTCTCCTAAAATTATTTTATGAACTAGTGCAGTTATCGAGTGGAGCACCTAGGTTTGATTCCAGTTGATGCAAATTACTGAGATGACACTTTCTATGACCACTGGTAGCATTTGTGTTTGATTCCTAGTTGGGTTAGTTTCCTGAGATTTTAGGGGGATTTTCCCTGAATTCTTAAGGTAAACCTAGCCACAAACTTCCCTGATCATCAATTATGTTCATCGTAAGACAAAAAATAAATTAGCAGACTGGAAGCATTCATTTGTCTAAGTTCTGCTCAGCTTAACACTCAATTCTGTGCATGGATCTTACAGCCTTTACCCTCACATGGAGATGTACACTCATTCAAACAGTTAAGAGTAGGAGTCTAAAACCTACCAAAGTTCAAATAATGTTCATGCATGAATTGTTTTATTTTTTACAAGTAAGAATAATGTTTAGTACACACATAATATAGCTTCCAATTAATTACAAAGCTTTTTTTGAATTTTAACACATTTATGCTCCCTTGTTTTCAAAATAAATAGGATGTAAATAATTATTTTAAAATGAAATAAAGGCAATTTATATTTTCTTTTTAGTTTTTCACTTTATATTTATTAAGGTGGTATATATTTTTATATCACAATTTTTGCATTTCATGGGTTGTTCCATAAATTATTATTATATATATATTTTTTTTTTTGACAACCTTTGTCTCAAAGTAGTCCCCATTGGATGCAATGCACCTAAATCAGCATTTGTAATGTACAGCTGTGCAGCATTTGCTTATTGAACAGAAATTTGGCCTTTAATTACAGTTGTCTAGCCAGTATGACTTGCTGATAAACAGTTCCTTGAATATCAAAACATGGAATGACCACAACTTTCCCAGCAAAAGCAACCAATTTTTTTTAGCCTACTGTCTCATATGCAACTTTTCAGTTGCCACGGTAGATGGCACACAGTGGAATTTTCAGAATTTCTGAAAGTGTTTATAATGTTATTCAACAATCCTCTCTCAAAATTTCATAAGCTTGTTTTCTTCCATTACAATACAAATTCACCATCCTTTGAAATTGATTATCTCTGTTCTTCAAACATTTTAAAAATCTTTAAGCTGTGCTTAGGAAAAACAAACTATTCATGGGTCTCCTGTAATACGAGTTGCATAGGCCTCAGCTAAAATTTGTTGAGACAAAAGCAGAGTTCCAGAGCAGCTAATTTTTTATCACATATCATCTCCATTTTGCTATAGTCAGAACTGAACATGTCTCACAAACACAAACCAAAAGTGATAACAATGAAACTAGTATCACATGTGCATTATGTTAACAAAATATTGTAAAGCTAATTTTAGAGCAAGAAATTATGCCTGTAAAATATTGTAAAGTATATATTAAACATTAATTTTATTTACAAAGTTTACAAACATATGTTTTGTCCACTCAGCCATCCATCAGGGTACAAACATATTTATAGCATAATAACGTAATCTGAAGATGGCATTGTGAACCCAATGTCAGCAAATGTTTTCCAAATCGATCATTGTTTCTGCCTCTTAGCTCAATTTTTGTCTTAGGGTGTACAACAGATCTTAACGTTGAAATGTGAGGATTATTAAAAATTAGACTTTTTTATAGTTTTCCCTTACCTTGTTTGTTATATTATTCAGAGCTTAAATGTTAATTCTGTCACAACTTGATTGATCCTCCATTAGTTAAAAGGAAAGCACAATGTGTTAGTTTGGTATTTTTCATGCCCAGGTAGTTTATGTAACATTGTTAATTGAATTAATTATAAACTGCAAACTATTACAACAAATCACACTATTTTTATTTCACTAACACACTACCTAAGATATCTAATAATTATCATCTGCATGACCTGATTTGATTGTCAACCTTTTCAAGGTAAAGACAACTGCGAAATTACTTGATATGAGACATAGCACATTCTATTATTACACCAACCCTCTAACACCTTATAGCAACACTGGGTTTGGGAAGCTAGTGCTTTTAGAGACTGTAGTACTAATAGATTATATGAGGGTAATTAAAAAAATAATAATAAGTTACATTTATCACTATTTCTTGGGGGTTAATGGAATAACTAGTGACATATAAGAATGGTTTGATACTAATAAAAGACAATAGCAACATCTGTATAAGTGGTCATAAAGATTGCTTTCCATATGAGTAAAAGTCATTTTGATCTTAATTGACTGACTGGCAGTTTTTAAACACAAGCGTTTTGAATGATAGTGAAAAATGGATAAGATTGGCATTTGTAATGTGATTTAATTCTTTTTTTCTGAAAGGAAATTCATGAGAAGATTTTGCCTACATTGGGTTATGCATGCCCTTCCCATGAAACTCTTCAAGAGTTCAAGCTTAGTAGAACAAGCACTGAACTTGCATCACATCCTGGAGCTTCAAAATCAGCTGTGAGACCAGAAATCATTGATGTTTTTTTGGTTGGCAGACCAGAGGTAATGGGGCAACTCAACTGAGCAGGTTCATTTTATTTTGTATAATAAATTACACATGAAGAAGGTTGCCCATGATAAGAGCCATGTTTGCTTACCACAGAGCAAAATTGCAATCTCAAGCAAACATTGGCTATTTTGGAAAAGTTTAAGAAGAATCCAATCGATTTAACAATTATGGATAAAACATGGGTTCATCACTATACACCAGAAACTAAACATGAGGCAAACCAGTGCCAAAAAAAAAAATGCAACATGGGTTCCATCCACTGGAAAGATGATGTAAAAGGAATTCTCTTTGTAGAGAGTGAAGACAGCAATCAAACAAAAACGTCCAGGAACAACCGTGACAATGCATTGGTGCATTCAAATCGCATCACTTGGGACAAATTGATTGAATTATTTGAAATACTTCTGCATCCACCCTATTTACGTGCTCTTGCCCCCTTAGATTACCATCTGTTTCTGAAACTCAAAACTTTCATGGTTGTACACAAACTTAAGTCAAATGAAGAGGTTATATAGAAGGTAAACAAGTATTTTGAAGGCCTCAAATAAACTACTTCCTGAGGGAATCACAAGTCTGGAGAAATGGAATAAGTGCTTTGAATTTTAAGGGGACTATGTTCAAGACTGAACTTCTCTTTAATATGAAACCACCCTCTTGTGGAGTGGAAATCATATACATGCTTCCCAAAATGAATGTTGTGGCAAGTATGCAATTAAGTGACTTATACCGATTAACTGGGAAAATCATCAATATTGATCACAGAAGACAGTGATGCAAATTAATGAACTGATTTTTGCCTGTTGTAAACTATTCAAATATAATTCCTCATCCACTGACAATGAAACACAAAGCTAGTCAAAAACTTGGGTCATCATTTCACCCCTGAAAAAAAAAGAACATCTAATAAATAGAGATAGAACAGCATCCACGTGATGCAAATAATAACATAGGTTTTCAAACAAGCAAGATATGAATCTGTTACTATCAACTACCAGTCCACTGATGATGCTGGCCACAGTAGTCGGCAAAAGCTGTTTGGTGTTTAAATTTCATTTATACTAGTGACCATAGCAAAATAGCTTTGGAATGATAAATTTTAATAACTACACTGGCCATAAAAGCCAAAGAATATTAATTCTGAACTTGTTTGATGCATTTTTTCATATCAACGATGATTTAAAATTATAATAAAATAAAATTTTTGTCAACTTATATTCATTAATTTGATAGACTGTTCATTTACAAACTATCTAGCAGCTAAACTAGGCAAAATCTTTTGGATTTATTGCCATACTTATCAGTTTTAGAAACTTTTAATATGACCTATATATTATGTTATATTCCATACCTGCTTAACTAATAGAACTTACTTTTAAATTATTGTTATTACTATTACTACCATTACTGTTTCATTACACACTCTGCTATTATTTGAAAAGAAATTAACACAGTTGTATTTAAAATTAAGGAAGTAGTTGTTTGTTGGTGGGTCAGCATACATGAAAATTAACCAGGACATACGTTCTACGCTCTGCATCTGCATCCACCTCCAAGGCAAACTGTTGAAATTCCAAGTTCTTCGTATATCACAATGTAGCCAACCATCTGGTATCTGCAATTTGTGACTTGAAAAAAATCATGTGCTGCAATTTGTTTTCTTTTTCCTTTTGTTTTTAATTCAGTAATTTCAGAATGAATACAGTTTAAATTTTTATAATTTGATTACTACTGATCTGGCTTAAACTAACAATCTAAGTTTACACAAATTCAGAACATCAAAAAGAATTTTCACACTATATCATTGAAAAAATTTATTTCTTTTAAAGCAAATACAATTATAATTTTTTTTTTTTTTTCCCCTCTCACATTTTGCTGAAAGGTGTACAATATACGTTAGCATTATGCTTTCTTCAAATATAGAATGGGTGTACAATATTAGTCAGTTCCGTCAGAAAGCATTAATTTTGTTCATTTAAAACAGCCAAGGTATGCAGAATGCTAAAAAGTGTTCATATATTTTGATGTCATCTGCAATGAATAATGTAAAGCTAGAAAATAAAAAATGTTGAATTAAAATATTTTAGATGATGTTATTAATTCATGCATATATTATAAAGCATATAAAAGTGCTAAAAGATTAATACTACCCACATTCCGTAATAGCTAATGTGATTAAAATACAATTTTTGCAAGGAATCGTTATATCTCACTAATTTTAATCAAACTTAATTGGACGTTTCCTTCATTATCAGTATGAATTTACTACAACATGGTATGCTGATGCAGATTGATGAATTTATGATGAGGTCATTGTTGTTAGGAAGATATAAATTAACTATAAGGTGACCAAAACAAGTTGGTTTTACACCAAATATTTCAAAGCATCATATTTTTAGTATTAAATATCAAGGATTTTTGGAAGAATATGAATTTCATTGTGTAGAAATCTTTAGGGCAAGAATCTAAAAATGCATATATGTAATTTGCAGATTGGTAAAGGTTTGGAATTTCTGTCTTCAAAATGATTATCCAAAGAACAGTAAAGATGATAATCTGATGGTGTGCTAGAGTTTCCCAACCAAGATGGATAATGGTTTCACCTTTTGCATTTTGTGACTCATAAGTGCGGGCTCCTTAGTTTTCAGCTGGTTAAAGTGTACAATAGCATTGATAATTAGGCTAGTTGACAGCTGTTAATGACACCAAACAGAACATAACCTTATTTTGGCTTTTGGGGTTTTGGTTTTTTGGAGGTAGATTCATGGGCTGGAAACCAATGTTGGAATGTTGTACTTCTCATTATGTCTGCAGCTTATCAAGAAAATAATCCTTCAGCTCACAAGACTACAATGCAAAATAGGTGTCAGCTAGTGCTGCCTTTGAGCCATTGTCAACTTGTGTTCCATGCAGCAACCCAGTTTATATAATTTTTTATATAATTTTTCTAAAATTATATAATTGAAAAATAAAATGTTTTCATTATTACTGTGTAAGAACCATTTATCACATACTGTTTTTGTAACATATCTTAGGTTTACTGATAGCATGGTATAGCACAGCTAGAACTAAGTAGGTATTCCATCAAGGAAAAAAAATCATCACAAAAATTATGAAATTTATAAGGAGTGAATCATCTAAAACATGTACTGCAAATATTTCTGAAATGGGAGGTGCTATTGATATGCTGCTTTCACAGAAATGAAGTTTAGACAAGGGCTCATAATTGCAACCCATGCACAGATATTAATAATTATAAGAATGTGCATTTCTTGAATAAAGTTATATTTATTAAAATGGAACAATGCACATTGACATCAAGAAAATAAAAATTAGAATTCTTGCAATCTATAAGAATCACAAAAAAGAAACCATACTTGCCTCTTGAACCCAAGATCGTGGGTTCAAACCTGGCCAGGATTGATAGATTTTTTTCAGGCATAAAAATCCTAAATATGGTTTCCTTCTGAAGGAAAGTAAAAGCTGTGGGTCCCATGTCGTAGATTTACGGCACGAAAAAGAACCTCAAGCCTGAAAGAAGAGGCCTCTGAACATAATCTGTCGGCTATTTCATGCCCTGAATTGAATGGGATGCTGATGACCAGAGATGTTAAAGAGTGTCCATAAATAAACCAAAGCAACAACTATAGAGAAACCACATTTTTTCAAATTACTATTATTATTATTATTATTATTATTATTATTATTATTATTGAGATTAAACTACAAGAATTACTGGTATACTATTAATTAAATGAAATATAGACCACCGATAGACAAAGCTTTACTGTGTGGGCATTTTTAAACAATTTTTAAATGTAACCATGTTTATGAACTTACCCATTGATATCTTCACATTCATTTAAACAAAAAAAAACAAACAAACAAACAAACCAGAAAGTTTCGAGTTGCATTGTGTATTTAAGAAGATGATGTTCCTATGTTTTAATAAAACAAAAACATGTAACTATTTAAAAATAATTTTCAATGTACTAAGCAAATATATAGAATCAGCAAAGAACAATAAAAAATTTCATTGATTTTCATTGGCTTTGAAATTTAATTTAAATGTACTATTTAAATTTATTGTACTAAAAACATTTTCTGTAGGTTATTACAGAGCACTCCAACATACATACAATTCTCACACACACATTACATTAATATTTCACAGCTGCTATCTTCATGACGATACTTTTTCTAAATATAAAACATATACATAGTTATAAATATCATTTATATGCTGAATTAATTTCTCATATTATTTTAAAACAATATATAGAAAATTAAATCAGAGCACTTTTTAAATTTCAGTTTTCAAGTATACCTTTACTCCTAATAATTCAATTTTCGTAATTTTCAGAAACTAATTTTTCTTACTTATTTAAATGGTAAATACCAAATTTTGTTGCGAAGAAATGACATTAGTGCTGATAGAGTGAATATTTAAATTTTGGTTTTTAGGTAACCCCCATCTAAAAGACTGATTTCCCTGAGTTTCAGAAACCATTTTTGTTATTCTATTTAAATGGCATATATGAAGTTTTGTTGCAAAAAACCATTTATTAATGCCATTAGTCATTTTTAAATTTTGGGGCGCAGGCATCCCCTCTCTTCTAATAGTCCAATTTCACTGATTTTCAGAAATTATTTTTTTTCTTATTTTATTTAAATGGCACATATGAATTTTCGCTGGGAAACAAATATTAATGCCGCTAAAGCAATTTTTAAATTTTGGGTAAACCTCCTCCTGCTAACTGTCTGATTTCACTGATTTTCAGGAACTGCTTTTCTTGTTTTATTCCAATGCTATATATAAAATTTTCTTTAAAATATTTCTCTTATTTGATTTAAATGGTGCATGCTCTGAGTTTAGTTGTGAAAAAACAATTATTGGTGCTGCTAAAGCAGTTTTTAAATTTTGGATTTCAGGTAAACCCTCCTCCTAATTTATCGATTTCCCTCATTTTCAGAAACTATTTTTTTTTTAATTCTATTTAAGTGGTATATAAGGAGTTTTGTTGTGGAAAGCACATATTAATGCCACTAGAGTGATTTTTAAATATTGGGGTGCTGGCAAACCCCAATAGTCAGATTTCAATTATTTTCAGAAGCTATTTTTTTTCTTAGTTTATTTAAATGACATACAAGCATTTTCACTGAGAAACAAATACTGCTAAAGTGATTTTTAAATTTTGTGTAAACCCCCCTCCTGATAATAGTCTAATATCAATGATTTGCAGAAACTGTTACTATTTTATTTCAATGACGTATATCAAGTTTACTTGAAAAAAATTCAAAGTGCTGCTGTTAGAGCAATTTTTAAATTTGGTCTTAACCCCCAAAAGTTATTCAAGTATGCCCCCACTCCCAATAATATGATAATTTTCAAAAACTATTTTCTTATTTAATTTAAATGGGATATACCAATTTTTGTTGTAAAAAACAATTATTGGTACTAATAGAGCAATTTTAGGTTTCAGGTACCCCCATCCTAAGGGCTCAATTTCCCTCATTTTCAGAAATTATTTTTCTTGTTCTATTTAAATGGCATATACACAGTTTTGTTGCAATAAATCATATATTAATGCCCCTAGAGCAATTTTTAAATTTTGGGTGTTGACTTGCTTTATTTATGGATGCTCATTAACATCTCAGGTCATCAACATCCCATTCAATTCAGGGCATGAAATGACCGGTAAATTTTGCTCTGAGGCCTCTTTATTCAGGCTTTAGGTTCTTTTTCTTGCCATAAATCTAAGACATGGACCCAAGGCTTTACTTCCCTTCTGAAGGAAGCCATACTTAGAATTTTTACGGCTGAAAAAATGCATTGACCTTGGCTGGGATTGAATCTGGAATCTTAGGTTTACCAGGCAAATATGGTTACCCCTAGACCACCGTCAGTTCTGGTGGTGTAGTAAGTGGTATATCTCAAAAGAGCAGCAGTAATCCACTAACCCATGATCCACAATATACCCACCTTCATTGCTCACGTGCTTTTATAACTGTTCCCATGTTTTTCTGATTATCCTACTTGTATGTGTTTCCATCAGTTTTTAACATCAGTAATGATCTTGTGCTTGATCATGCTTCTACTATATAATGAAAAAAATGTGTGTTTTGACTCTGGTGGTTCTGAAATGCAATCTGTGCTCCCTCCCCTCTAGTGTTAGCTCTGGGAAACAAAACAAATGAGTTGGATAAGCTGTATTCAAAAATTACCATTGAAGATTTATAAAGAGTCTGGTCCTACATTTTCCAAGGTTAAAAATGGGTGGCAGAATTTAAATGCGGTCAACTTCTTTTGAAGAATATCCACATGCAGGACATACCAAACAACTGTAACCACAGAGAAAAACATCAATATAGTATTGGATGATCAGCAATTACAGGTGCATGAAATTGCTGATGCTACCGGCATATCATGTATGGTATATTTTACATAAAGAACTAAAGATGAGAAAGCCTTGTACAAGATGGATGCTGCATTTGTTGAATACTGACCAAAACCAAATGCAAAAATGAATTTCACAGCAATGTTTGAACTGTTTTAAAAAGAATCCAACTGATTTTGTGTATCAGTTTGTTATTGTGGATGAGACATGGGTGCACCATTACACTCCAGAAGTGAAACAGCAATCAAAGCAGTGGGTGGAAGCAGGTGGCCCTGCATCAAAAAAGGTGAAGTTGATGTCATCTGCCAGAAAGTTTATGGCAAGTGTTTTCTGGGATGCAAAAGGGATTCTTCTTGTTGATTATCTTTCAAAGGGTAAAACAATAATTGGCAAATACTATGCAAGTCTTCTAGACTTACTGGATGGAAAAATACATGAGAAGAGACCTGGATTACAAAAGAAGACTCATCTCTCACCAGGACAATGCACCTGTCTAAAAAGTTGCTTTGGCAATGGGGGAAATGGTAGGAATTGTTGGAACGACCACCCAGATTTGGCACTCTCTAACTTCCAACTATTCCCAAATCTACAGAAATTTTTGACTGGAAAATATGTTGCATCCAATGAAGAGGTTTTTGCAGCCATAGATCTGTATTTTGCAGACCTTCCAGTATCGCACTTCAGGGATGAAATCTACTCATATGAAAATGTTAGACAAAGTGCATTGACCTCAAAGGGGACTACATAGAAAAATAAGTACATTCTTTTTATATAAAACACAATCTTTTACTGCCAGGCTGAGAACTTTTCACCTAGCCCTTGTATCACTAAAATACCTGAAAAGTTTGTAACTTTATGGCAAAAACTAGAGAGATGGTGTGCAATAAAGTTGTGTCTGGGGAGATGATTTTCTCAGTGAGGAAGAAATGCAGGAGATTTTATACAGCCTGTAAGCAGAACTTTTTCAATGAAAAGAAGGGGGAAGGAAAGTGAATATTATTGGAGAAAAATGGGAGAACCTTGAAAAAAACTCACGTTTATTACAATTGTGGAAACTCAGTGTTACAGTCAAACCTACCAGGGCTGTTCAATACAATATACCTTCACTCCTCCTCATTCTCAAAATAATCCCTAAGCATGTAATGCACCTGTCTCAGCTTCAAGTCTTCAAAGATATGCTGGAAATCATTTTTGAATGTCCTTCAGAATCGCCCAGCAGCCTTCACCACTGCTTCTGGTGATGGAAAATGCCTCCCAAAAAGACGTTTCTTCAATTTGGATAAAACGAAAAAAGGTCACAAAGGGCTAAACCTGGACTATAAGGAGGTTGAGGGACATAATTCACATTAATTTATGTGAGATATTCAGCAAATGTTTGCAATGTGCAGTCTTGCATTAAGGTGGTGCAGTATCCAGCTTGTTGCCAGGACATCTCTGGGTTGTGTGTGGTGGTAAACAATCAAAAAATGAGATCAACATAATTTTCCCTGCTAAAGCAACCACTCTTTTTTTTATTTTTATATTTTTTTTTTTCCCTTGGCGATGATGGAGATTTTCACACAGAGCTTTGTTGTTTGCTCTCCGGATCAAAATGATGTAGCCAAGTTTCATCAGCAGCAGCTATCTTTGAAAAAAAAATTGCATCTTCAACTGCACATGCAAATGTTCTTTTGTTGGGGGAATCGGTAGTTTTGAGACCCACCATGCACAAACAAGTCTCATGTGCAATTTTTCAGTTACCAACATGTGAGTGGCACTCATTGAAATTTTCAGAATTTCTAAAAGTGTTTTTAATGTTTCTGAACAATCCTCTTGTAAAAAAGTGAATACATAAGTTGAAGTTACAGCAGCCTTGTTAATGTTTTCTCCCATAGAGCACAAACTGCAGCACTGGATCTGCTTAATTTGAAATTGATTGACTTCCTTTTTAAACATTTTAAACCATCTTTGAGCTGTGCTATAAGGAAGAACAAACTCTCCATAGTTCTCCTACACACCTCTCACAGATCGGAACATAAGTGTTAACAGACTATTATCACATGTTCATTACAAAATATTGTAAAGTTAAATTTTAGCACAAGAAATTTCCCCTGTGAAAAATTATATTCTCTCTTTATTGAACAGCCCTCATAGATTTGATATTAATATTGAATTCTAGCATATTTTTTTCTTATGAGCTTTTTGTACTGTGTTGTGTATTAGTATCTTGTTAACACTGTTCTGTATGAAGGGCTAATGAATCTCTGGCATATGTGTATTTTAGGCACAAGTGACAATCCTAAAATTTACAATAAAACACTGGCAACATTACCTCAGCAAAGAAAATGGAACTGTTGCACTTAAGAATTGTTAAACAGCATTAGTGATATGCGCTGTATATCAGACTATTGTGTAACTCACCTGAACTATTCCAGTTGTTAGTGCATAAGCTGTCATTGCTACTGCTGCAAAGAGGCCTGCAAGAAACTGGTTTCTTCTGCGGTTTGGAAAATCAGTTTCTAAATCTGTCTGCTTCCTTTTAGTAGTCTCTTCTGAAGATTTTCTTGCTTCATATTCTGCAGAAAAGAATTGGTTGTTAATTCTGGCACTTTATAGTATTTCTAAGCAGAGTTGTGTTACAAGGAACACTATATAAGAGTAACTATTTAATTTTCAGAATTTTACTAGGTAGAAAGCCATAACTCACCAACTGTGCCTATTTCTTTTCAAAGTATGTCAGATGTGTGACATGCAAATGCATGTAGCAATACAACAGTGTTAAATAACACTTAATCATTTCCTCTCCATTCTCGCAAATAATAAACAAAAAATGATTACACTATTTTCAGGAACAATACCATTTTTGTTTCAACATATGAGGGACATTCTGAAATTATTCACAATAGCAATGTACTAAATTACTGTGCAATCTATGGACATTTCCATTCATAGGGCAATGGGTTGATACTAGTAAGTCATGTAGACATTAGATTGTTAACCAGAGGATGTAGTGAAAGGACAGTGTTCATTTGTTGTCAAGGAGAGAAAGATGTGGGCAAAATGGAAGGTGACTATCATGGACAAAGATGAATTGCATAGCTTCTGTGGAAGGAAAACATCAAAACTGCAGGCAGAGAATCTCCAGACAATAATTTGAGTATTGGTCATCCGTCAATACTGAGGTCTCCCACAAACATTGAGGTTTCATCATTATAGCTGATAAGCACACAATCTTTGAACTGGAATGTCAGACAGACCTTGTCCACGCAAACGTGCACATAATTATTCATGATGTTTTGAATATGTAAAAGGTGTGCACACATTGGGTTCTATGGACTTGACATTGGCACAGAAGACAAAAGGGCTGAAGTCTGTTGGTGGTTACTGGAAATGCATAATGAAGATGCAGATTTTTTGGAGAAATTGGTGATTGGTGATGAGTCACGGTATCACTGTCACACACCAGAGAAGAAAGTCCAATCCATGCAATGGAAACATCCAGTGACGAGTCCCTGGTCCAAGAAATTTTGTGCTGCTCCATTTGCAGGCAAGCAGATGATCATCTTTTGGGACACTTTAGGCTTACTGCTAAAGGACTGCAAGGAATAACTGTCAACAACGAGGTGTACTGAGTGACCCTTACATGGTTTAGATGGGGGAAGTGGTCGATATGTGTTCTTCCAACATGACAATGTGTGGCCCCACACCAGCAACGAAATGACCACAAAGTTGACATTACTGGGATTCATTGTTCTGCTGCATCCACCATATTCATCAGATCTTGCTCCATGTTATATGCCTTATTTGACAACATGTAGGACTTACTGCAAGGTAAAAAAGTTGAAAACAATAAGGAGATTCAGGCAGCAGTCCACAAGTACTTCCAACAATGTTTTCACAATGCTATAATGAAGCTACCAGGAAGATGACAACAGTGCATTGATATTGGTCGGGAGTTGGTTGACAAATTCTATGTGCATATAACCATGTTGCATAATAAATACGGTGTAAAAAAACTACTAAATTGTAAATAATTTTTTAATATCTCTCATATTATACCTTTTTATATTCCTCATTTCAGGCAATTTTAATTTTTTACTCAATTACAAGGAAAATTTATTGATTTTGTTTATTTACAGATGCTGTTTAACATTTCAAGTCATTAGCATCCCATTCAATTAACAGCCAACAAATTTTGTTCAGAGGTCTCTTCTTTTAGGCTTGAGGTTCTTTTACATGCTGTAAAACTAGGACAAAGAACCCATGATTTTACTTCCCTTCCAAAAGAAGTCATACTTAGGATTTTTACACCCCCCCAAAAATCCATTAATTCTGGGTGGGATTGAATTTTGCATTCTTGGGTACTCTTGTTTTTCCAATTCATTTATACAAAAGTAGGGATTGAACAAGTACATTATTTTTCTACAGTCTTCTTCCTTTTCAATGAACTTAGTCCAGCAGTTTACAAGCTTGTATATTCTGTTCAGTTGGTCAAGCAACCATTTATGTACCATTTGCCCTCATGTCATCCATTGAAAATTGACACCTCATAAAGCTTTTATGAGTGGTCCAAAGACATGATAGTTGGAAGCTGCAAAATCTGGGCTGTAGGCATGGTGTTCCAGCGCCTCCAAACCCTTATGGTTAATGGTTTTAATGGTTTTGCTGACTGCACATGGCATTGTATTGTAATGCAACAACAAAACATTCTTCAGCAATAGGTCTTGGCATTTGCTGCAAATTGCTGGCTTCAGATTGTTGGCCAGCAAATCATAGCTCAAGGGAATTTTGTATAAAATGGAATGTGATTTACAGTGTTCATCTATAGGTGACACCTCAATATCCTCACAAAATATTAAATTCGTAATATTGATGTGAATGTCTTTTTCAGTTTTCTTTTTACTTCCTATAAATTTAGAATTGTTTTGACAAGCTCCTCATATCATGGAAAAATTTAAGAATTAGACTAGATAACAA
Source organism: Metallyticus violacea (assembly GCA_030762175.1). Taxonomy (NCBI): domain Eukaryota; kingdom Metazoa; phylum Arthropoda; class Insecta; order Mantodea; family Metallyticidae; genus Metallyticus; species Metallyticus violacea. The sequence goes on from CM060832.1 coordinate 4,371,857, forward strand.
TATTACTTCAAGTTATTCACCTTGTATTGCATGTGGGAAGTAACGCTGTGATATCCTCACAACAAACTTGACTAGATTGGTACATGCCTTCAAGTAATTTTGCAGAGCTGGTGAAGGAAAGGGCACTTTTAGAAGTGGAGCAAGGTAGGCATAAACTATAGCATCCAGGGACGTTGGATGTGAACCAAAGAAGAAATCTTGGTCCCCAAGACGCACTGATAGAGCTGTTAAGCATTTTTCTGCCTCACCAAACACCTGTAATTTGATACATGAAAAGTTCATGGCTTACATAGTGACAGGAGTAGGTAAAATGCTTTTGATATGATTATTAACAAGTACACAGTTTCCCATTGATAGCACAAATAATTTATTAATTTCTTGCACCTATTTAATGGTGAAGCTTGAATACAGATATAAAATATAAAAAGTTTGAAACTTACCTAAAATAATGGAGAGTGAATATAAACATTATTATATGATCTGTATGCATTAAAAGTTAGTGCAGCACCCACCAGCCCTAAAAAGTTCATTGACTTTTACAGCTAAATTACAACAAGAAGGAGAAAATGGATAGGTTGTATCAATAGCAAAAAATGTAATAAACAAACAAAACTATAGTCATGGCCATTGGAATGCAAATGTTGCCTGTAAACAAAGACTATGATACACAGATGAACATTTAATATTCGCTTATTGATTGTGCCAGAAAAATGCATTAGAGAACATAACATGAAGCAGAGATAAGGAGTAATGCTGAATTAAGGCAAATTTCTTAAACCAACCTTAAATATTTGTTTTATATACTTAGCCTAAGTAAATATTTGTTTTATAAGGATTCTCGTGAAACTAACAGCCTATGGATTAAATTTTAATACTGTGATTACGCATATGCTGGTGCATAAGTATGGTCCATAACAAATTGAAATGTAGTAGGTTTAGGTTAACAAATGGCATTAGGACTCTTAATGGTGCTTTTTATATGTCTATTTCTATAATTACATTACCATTGCACAAAATATATGGTAAAAATTATATGCTGGTTGGCAATTCTGAAAAATAAAAAGATGAACTGCTAAAGATGATGCCCTGGTGGAGAAAAATGTAAGACATGCAAGAGAGCATGCTGGTATGGAATTTAAACTATATTAATAATGTGCCTAAGTTTATGAGCTGATAAATGCAAAAAAGAATTAATCCTATAGCTATAGGATGACTGTAAGTAAGAAATCTTATTCCAAACTGCTCATATCATTTTATAATGTTTGCACTCACTCTTCTGTTATTTTAGGTAGTGCTTGCAGAGTATGTCTGTATTTAAGTTTCGGTAAAAATGATTTGAATTCAGGGTTTTAATTAAATAGTATGATTATCAAGTTTAATTGAAAAAATGTGTAATATAATTTCCAATAAAAGTTATTTAGATTGTCATACAAGAAAAGTAGATATAAATCAACAATTTACAAAATTGAATTAAATACAGTGACATACAGTGCGAATATTTTATTAAAAAAATAAATTTAAATTCAATTATGCTGATCTTTTGGAAAGTATCTAACCAGAACTGCTAAAATTTAGTCTCATTTCTTTAACAAAAGTTTTGTCCTAGGGGATGTTCTACACTATCTTAATCTTAATTACAAACAAAAAGTAGATCTTAAGATGAAGAGGCTACTATAGGTATCTATGTCAGTAATGATAATTTTCACATTTGTATTTTATTTTTAGGCAAACCATGTTCAAGGCGACTGTAACACTCCTATGTATTTATTTCAAGTGGTTTCCAAGCTTAGAAAGTTGTAACAACTGTGAAAAATAAAACAAACCCATTTTAGTTATCTTCAGACATCATATGAGGGCTATTTGAAAAGTTCTCAGAATGAAGCACAAAATGACAACATAGCTTTTTGAAATTATTATTTTTCAACATATTCTCCCTTGACATTTATGCACTTTGTCCAGAATGGTGCAAAACCTTTATCCCGTCACCGGAGTCAGATTCCTTCCAGGGCTGCAAAATGCACCTCAACTGTAGATTTAAGCTCTTCAAGACAAAAATTTCTTTCCACCAAGAAATGTTATCTGTTTAGGAAACAGATGGATATCATATGGAGCCAAGTTAAGGAATATGGCAGATGTGGCAGCAAATCATACCCCAATTCATTGATTTTTGCCATGCAACAACAAATGTGTGAGGGCTAGTATTGTTTTGATGCAAGATTACTTTCTCCTTTGATAAACCTGGTCTTTTCTTACATATTTTTATCTTAAATAGGTCTAAGATTAGCATATTGTGCTCCAATGGGAAGATAATCCATTAGCATCCCAGAAAACTGACATCATGATCTTTCCAGTCGATTTCACATACTTGGCCTTCTTTGACAGTGGGGAGATACTTCCATTGTTTAGACGGCTGTTTTCTTTCAGGTGTGTAGTAGTGCATCTACATTTCATTATTGGTCACAAATCAATGCATAATTATTTCAAGCACAATTCTTCCCTCAAAATATGAAATAAGCTTTCCCCTAAAATGCCCAGAGCTTCAGTGATTTTGAACACTTTTAATCAACAATCCTCCAGAACCATGTCATGCACCTTATGGATATTTTCTAATGTTGTGACCAATTTCGGTTGTCCATTGTGTGAGCCTTCAAGGCCACATTTTAAGTTCATGGTCCACACTTGAAAATGATGGTTCAGAGCTCCCTAAAGTGTTTGTCAAATCTAAATGAATTTCTGCTGCATTCACAAGTATTTAATAACTACAAGATGTTTGATATTTCCCATGTACACACGTCTACATTGCAACAAACAGCTATAGCTACTAAGATTCTTGACCAATCCATATATTATTACATAAATGTTTCTAAGGAAGATGGAGGGTTTTGATTATAAAACTGCTTTGGACTGTTGCTACAATCTGGGAGTCATTCTGAGAACTTTTCCAATGACCCTCAATATAATTTTTTTCTAGTCTGTAAGAAATCTCACATACCTCCTTTGCCACTAATTTCTGAACAACATCAAAGGAAGAGATAATTGCACTAGAACTCTTATATGCCACATTTTAACAACTCACACAAGACTCAAGTTGTAATTGGTCTTCAACTTGATCAAACAGTGCTTCTAGTATATTTGTTGCTTCCCTCTGGTATCTCCCTGGGTAGTAATAATTGAAAGGAAATGGCAGTTTCTTTGCATACCAAGGACGTACCAGCTCCAAATAATTTTTTGTATCTACCCACCTGAAAATTAAATTGTTGCATATTTACAACTAGACACATTAATTAAATAAATTGTACTTGCGGAGCTGTAGACAATGGTGGTAATATATCCAAATTGTAAGACACATTTTTAACCTAAAGTTGTATAATGACTTTCTTTCCATTTAAAAATAAATACATACTTTCAGATTAAAAACTGTACAGTAAGTGAGGTTATTTAAGTAATGGGCCAACTAAGAATGGTTGGTAACTGCATTCATCGCAAATGAAAAAACGAAAATTGAGTTGCTGCATGTAAAGTTAGTGTTTTTATTTTTATATATATAATTTTACTGAAAGCATAAAATGATACTCTATTTAAAACTGTAATAATAATAATAATAATAATAATAATAATAATAATAATAATAAACATTAACTTGTGTTATAATAAATATTGAAAATGATGCTACTCAGTGGCAAAACATTTCAGGCACATGAATAAGAAATTCCTTTAATTTTACTTCTTTTTACGAGTATGTAGTTCAACTGAATCATACAATGATACCAATTAATTCCTTGAATTTATCTAATTTTTCTTCTGTAACAACTGGTAGTTTCAAACACGTTTCTCATCATTGAGCAATTCTGTCTTTTGTAACTTTTTAAATAGTTGGTGAACAATTTCGCTACTTGAAACACAATTACCAATATATGTTCTTAGTAATCGCCTTACCATTTCTCTGCAAGAATCTGTTTTTATGTATGTTCTTCAAGACAATATTTAAGTAGTGGCATGACTAATGAAAAATTAGCACACAATTTACACACTATCAAAGCACCGAGTAATACATGAATGCATAACCGCTTGCTGACAAAGCTGCTTAAAACTAACTACAAGCTGCTATCTCACATGCATTATACAGGCTTTTCCCAGTATTCAGTCAAGCTCTGCTGGTCTGTAACCCAAATAACCAATGTACTACAAGGGTCATACTGAAAGACATGAGCAACCCAAATTCAAATTCCAACAATGTAACAAAAAGGACTGCAGGACCGTAATCTACAGATTTTACACCACGTGTTGCCATATTATGACGTCATTAGCTTCTATCATGTAACCACAGGCAGTATTTCCAAAATGGCAGACATCAATGTTTCATTTAGACAGTGTATTGTCGTTGAATTCCTTGTTAAAGAGAGAAAACTTGCTGCTGAAATTCATCTCAGACTTCAATGTGCCTATGGAGATGTCTGCATGGGTGCTAGCAGTATTAGGAGATGAAAGAAACCTTTTAAAGATGGAAAAATGAGTATCCAAGATGAGCCTTATAGTGGTCGCTTGTGAACTGCCTCCACGGAACTCAACAAGGGAAGACTTGATGAGCTCATTAGAAAAGATAGGCATATCACTGTGGATGAAATTGCTGCAAAACTTGCAGTAGGACATAGTGCAGTGCAAGAAATGATAAAAGGCTTAGGCTATCAAAAGGTTTGTGCCTGTAGGATCCCATGTTTATTGACCGAAGACCACAAAATTCAGAGAATAACCATCAGGCAAAACCATCTTCAGAGATTTCAAAATGAAGGTGATGATTTTTTGATGAGTATAGTGACAGGTGATGAAAGCTGGTTCCATCACTACAAGCCTGAAACAAAATGCCAGAGTATGGAATGGTACACCATTTGGATTTGCCATGGAAGAAAGCGAAGACAGTGCAATTTGCTGGGAAGATTATGGGTAGCGTCTTCTGGGATGCACAGGGTTGCATACTGGTTGATTTTCTTCAATCTGGATAAACTATAAATGTTGCCTGCTATATCCATACACTTTGAAAGCTCTGTTGCATGATAAGCACCCTGGAAATATCATCATCCTGCAACAGGATAATGCACATCCTCACACTGCCCATGTCATAGTGGGAAATTCTTCCACATCCTTCCTACAGTCCTGGCTTGGCACCTTCCGACTACCATCCTTTTGGTTCTGTTAAGGAACAGATGCGAGGCCAACACTATGAGACAGTGGAGGATATTCAGAAAGCAGTGTCTTTGCGCAGCTGGAACGGAGTTCTATCATAAGGGTATTTCAAACTTGCACAATGATGGGAAAAATGTGTGCAAAGAAATGGAGACTTGTGTTGAAAAGTGAGAGAAAAGTCTGTAGATTATGATAATGTACTTGATTTGTCTAAAAATAAATATTAAGAGGTTTAAAAATTGTAGCTCACTACTTTTAGTATGACCCTTGTAAATAAGCTGGACTAATATTCTTTAGGCTTTTGTGGCTTGCATTGATATTAAAATTTATCATTACTGGGTTTTTTTTGTTAGTCCACTGACAATGCTGGCAGCAGTAGCAGTAAAACCTTTACTTTCTAAATTTTATTTAAATGAAGACTATGGTAAAATAGCCAGAAATGATCAATTTTAATAATAAACTGGATCGAGTTGTATAACTATCTTATACTCGTAGCATAGTTTAGTAGGCCTTGGTATAAAGATATTTTCAAGCTGTTATGAATGTCTTTTTGTTATGTAATAAATCTATAAGAGTAATGCATTAAATACTTTAATACTTGACATAAGTTCTGGCCTCTGGAGACTTCTTTTCTGTCTTGTGTTAAAAATATATACCTACAAATTTGTAGCAAATTTATTTTAATTTATTGACATAACAAGTGAGAAAATATACTTAGATGATTAGGTTAAAATTCCCATTTTGCAAAAGAAATTATTTTAGGAAGCTCTTTGATGAGATTCTGAATATTTTCAAAGCATTTTTTCTTCAGTTTAAAGATTATTGAATCTAATAAGCTACCCCAGAAGGTTATTCCATTTTTCAATATAGATATAAGGAAAACTAATAAAATTAACTGTTGAAATTGCTCATTGACCAATGAGACAACAGGCTTAACGCAGTTTAGGCACAATGTGCTCAATGTGTTTAAATTATTGTATGACTGAGCCAAACTGTACTTATTGGCCTTGCTTGTTTATAATTAACAGTTTACCAAAAATTTACAAGATGGTTAATGGTATGCGACAACACCAACACATCATCATACTATTTAGCAAAATTGCTAGCTAAGAGATTCAGAACATTACCAAAATTGCAAAGCCAATGTATAAACAATTTATTTCAATTAATAGAAAAAATTAAGGATATAAAATTACAACCCTCTGACCCCTTAGTATCTTTCGACATAGAATCCCTGTTTCCAAGAATACCTAAATATAAACTTCTAACTTACATCCATGATTGGCTAAGAACAAGCAGAATTAATGATGCACACATAAAGGAATGCTGAAATTTGCATAAAGCAATCCTATTTTTCATTCAAGGGCAAATTCTATAAACAAGAATCAGTACTTACTATGGGTAGCTACTTATCTCCATTTCTAGTCAACCTCTTCATGAGCAGATTTGAAACATATATAAACACAGTATTCCCATGCATATTTAAAATCTAGTACAGATATTTTGATGTTATATTTTCCATAGTCAATAAAAAAAAAAAAAACTTTGATCAAGAAAGTCGCATGATAGGCAACCAGTGGGGTGCCAGCATGCTGATCACATGCCCTCCTACAATACTGTCCTTGATCAATGAAGTCGTAAGATGGAGGTAGAGGAAACAGAGGTTGCTGAGACAGGCCAAGGCTCACTTCAAGCTGTAGTGCCAAATGAGAAAAATAATAATAATAATAATAAAAATTCATTAACAATGCCATAAACTTCTGAATATACAAGATAAGATCATAACATTCACATACAAAACAGAAGCAGGTAACATGCTACTATTCTTGCATACTAAAATAATAAAACATCAAGGCAACCTGGAATTTGGAATCTACAGAAAGAACATGAATGCAATCACACCAAAGCCGACAGATTAAACTGAAAATTACATGAACATGCAATAATCAATAGCTTAATGCACAGGCTCGTTAACCTATGCATTAACCAGAAAGAATACTCCAAAGAACACAAGCAAATAGAAAGAACAGCAATTAAAAATGGATCTAACTATGAACTGGTTCACAAAAAGTACAGAAATTCAAGAGGCAACAATTTATAAGAAAGCACATAATTTTCAGCAAGAAATGATAGTTAATTTTTAAAAAATTCACATATCACCCATGGCTATGCACATATTTCAAAATATTCTAAAAGATTTCAATATTAGATTGGCAACAATAAATAGGCTTAATGTTAAAAATCTCTTGGATGGCAATATTAACAAAAGTATTCCACCACAGATAAAAGCAGGTATTTACCAAATAAAATGTGTAGAATGCGAAAAAATCTATATTGGAAAAATAGAGAGAAACACAGGCACATGATTAAAAAAATGTTCAGAAACATGTAATACAAACATATAGAGAAATCAGCAGTGACATCTGAATTCTGGACAGAGTACCATGATATATTGAAAAAAAATTGTTACGCAGAAGCTACATATAAGTATCACAAAAGAGAAACCACATTTTTATTATTATTATTCATCATCATCAATCACGGTTTAAGCCTTTATTGGCTTGTTCCAGTCCCACAATTTAGATCTGCTCTGTCCATCTTCTTTTAGGTCGGCCAACATTTCTTTGGCCTTTTGGTGTATAGAGACTTTTAGTAATTAAATTTCCCCTGAGCACGTATTATTATTATTATTATTATTATTATTATTATTATTATTATTATTATTATTATTATTATTGAGATTAAGCCACAAAAATTAATAGTACACTATTAATTAAACAAAACATAACCATTGATGATGATGATGATGATTATTATTATTATTATTATTATTATTATTATTATTATTGTTGTTGTTGTTGAGATTAAACCACAAAAATTAATTGTACTCTATTAATTAAATGAAATATATAACCATTGATAGACAAAGCTATACTGTGTAGGTATTTTTAAATGTAACCATGTTTATGAACTAAGCCCTTGATATCATATTTACATTCTCTAAAATAAATAAAAATAACAAAAAGAAACCTTGTGTATTTAAGAAGATGTTTATATGTTTCAATAAAACAAAAACAGGTTATTAATTCAAATCAATTACAATATACTAAGTAAATATACAATGAAAAGTTCCATTGATTCTCACTAGGTTTGAAATTTAATTAAATGTTATTATAGTGAAAACATAATGAAAACGTTTTCTGAATGTTATAAGAAAGTTTTCTTACATGCAAACATAATAGTCAAACACATATTAGATTAATATTTCACATTTGCTATCTTCATGATGATGCTTTTGTTAAATATAAAACATATCATTATAAATAGTTTATATGCTGAATTAATTTTTTATTTTATTTTAAAACAATATACAGAAAATTAAATGCAAAAGCCCTTTTTAAATTTTGGTTTTCACAAATATACCTTCTCCTTCCTATTGGTCTAATTTCCCTAATTTTCAGAAATATTTAATTTTTTTTATTTAAATGGCTATACCTAATTTTGTTGTGAGAAAACAAATATTCATGCCACAAGAGCAATTTTTAAATTTTGGGTTTCAGGTAAACCTGAAGTTCCTGAAGAACCTCCTAATGGCTCAGTTTCCCTAATTTTTTTAGAAACTATTTTTATTATTTTATTTAAATAGTATATCCCAAATTTTGTTGTGAAAGGTACAAATATTGGTGCCGCTAGAGCACATATTTAATTTCAATGGCATTTATCAAGTTTTTTTTAAAAAAAAAATTATATTTGTGACCATTAGAGCGATTTTTAAAATTTGCTTTAATCCCCACTCAGTTTTCAAGTATATCCCCCCATTCCTACTGGCCCGACTGCCCTGATTTTCAGAAATTTATTAATTTATTTTAATAAAATATAAAGAGTTTTGTTGAGAAAAAACAAAAACTGCAGCCACTATAAAGATTTTAATATTTTCTTTAAAATTTTTGCTTTAGGTTAATTCCCACTCTGAATGGTTTAATTTTGCTGGTTAACCAACTCGACAAATTGTTCGTTAATTGAATGTTATATGCCGAGTTTTGTCGAGAAAAACAAAAACTGCATAAAAGTTTTTTTCATTGTCATTTTCAGTACTTAGTAGATAGGAGATTTGAAGAAATTATTGAAAAATTATTTTATATGTACAAATGCAATAGATACATTCCTTTGGGATTTGCCAAAAGCAAAATTATCAAAGTCAACACAGGGACCCACAGAGCCAGCAATGTGAGAAAAGATCTACTTTTATAAATACAGAGACAGGTAAATGAACTTCAAGACTTCAGGGGATGAAAACATAAACTTTAAATTCATTACATCCTCATCAGAGCAGAATATGTTTCCCCAAAGGAACACTGAATTATCCAACAGTCAACAGTTAACTGAGGATGCAGTGAATGATGTGTGAAACATTTCCTAATTATAAACAAGTAAGTGGAGCAAATAAGAGTGTGAAGTTCAACTCAGTCATACAATATTCTTAATTATGATTTGCTTCACTGTGCAAGTTCCAACTAGCACTTCAAATGTAATCAATATGTGATTTTCTGTGATTATCTACTTACATTCAAAACATTTAGTAACTGATATTTTTTGAATAAGTCTATTATCAGACTCTCAGGTCAAATGACATGTAAAAACAAGGGCTAGAAAGAAAGTAATGTGACATTTTTATAAGTAGTATAGCATTTATTCTAGAACCTGGAGAACTTTACATTCTTTCAATATAATTCCCTGCCATATTTATCACTTCTGGAAGACACTGGATATATGTAGCTAAGCCGTTTTTGTTTATATTTGAGAAGGAGTGTCCTACTACAAGAATGTAGTGCTGTTTGTTCTGACTTCTGCAGCTAACTCGCTCACTGTCCATCCGCACCTTAACGACCTCGGCCACCTGTGATGATAGCTTTAACATCGTTAACACCAATTTGTTCCCATCTCAATTTTATTTTTCACACATTTAATTGTTGTTAATGCTTGAAATTTGAGAAATTTGGTAAAACCAACAAAAGTTTTTTGGTCAATTGTATAAAATGCCTGCAACTAAATCTGGTATATAGATTTTGTTTTGTTATGTTCTTTGAGTAATACAAGTGGTGATCATCACCTATTTATAATATTCCAACACTTTTAATTTTAATTTATGCTTTAATGATGTTTTTGGAAGTTTTAGAATATGTTTTTTACTTGCTTATGGCATTTACATTATTACTCTTTCTAGAGCCAAGACAAACTTTCTTTAACTCTATTACCTAAGCAATTTTACTGAGTTACAGTATCCCACACATACCATACATACTGCAATGCAAGGTAAAGCTGCCCTTTTAGAAGTTGTGTATATGCTACAATTTCTGCACACTGTCTTGGTGAAAGCCCAAAATCTGCACTGTAATTCTGGAAAAAGAAAATATCCATAAATAGTTTATGTATTACATAAAAGAAATGTTAAAACCTCAGCGCAGCATGAACTATAAGGGCTGTTCAAAAAAGAATGATCATAATTTTTTTTGACAACATAATTTTACTTCACCTCATAATTTTGATGCTTTTTTAAAGTATAGTCTGCAATCCACCTGCCCCAGTATTTCTACCAGGCACCAAAGACGTGCTGAAAACTATTTTGATAGGTCCTTTAGAATCACCCCCACAGGCTTCACACTGCTTCTGATTTTGGAAAACCGCCACGGGTGGCCGAGGTCGTTAAGGCACGGACTCGTGAGCGGGAGGTCTGCGGTTCGAATCCCGCCAGGACCGTCCTCCCTGACTGGGGTTTTTTCCAGGTTTTCCTCAGTCTTCATAACTGGCAAATGCCGGGGAGGTACCCTAAACTTAGGCCTGGAACGCTTCCTTCCTTAAAAAAAAAAAATCCTTTCCCAATTTATCATTTCATTTCATGTATCATCAGTGTCCACCGCCTGTGGTGCCTCAGTAGTAAAAACGGGCGTTAAACACTATTCAAGATTTTGGAAAATGCCTCTCACAAAGGTGTTTCTTCAATTTGGGGAAAAGAAAAAGTCACACAGGGCTAAATATGGACTTTAAGGAGGGTAAAAACACACTTCACAAAACAAAATAACAGAAAAAGAAAATTAAACAAATTACTACCTCTGATTGCCTAATCAAAAGAAAAAACTTACCAAAAGTTTACTTACCATCCACAAACTAAAGGTAAATTTCAAAAAATTTTCCAACAATATAACATCACATTAACATCCCAGAACAGATAAAGTGTTGTCAAATTATGAAGTTAAATAAAACAGATTATAGACCAAAAGAGGAAAAATCAGGTATATACCAGATCAATTATAAAGATGTGAAAAAATATATATAGGCAAGACCAAGAGAAATATTGGCATCAGATTGAAGGAACACTGGAGAAATATTCGTTATAAACAGATAGAAAAAATTAGCTATAGCAGTACACAAAATAAAAAAGGCATCACTTATTAAAAGGTGTTCAACATCTCAAGGAACTTGACATATGGGAAAAGATTTCCGTAAAGAAATATGAACATAAACTCATGAATTTTGGATATTCCAGAAGCAGAAAATATTCTATATAAGTTCATCAACAGACCGCCAGAGTCCTCAGAGTTGCCTATCTTTCCAACCTAGCATGATCTGCCAGTTATTTAATAGTTGACAATGTGAGCAAAGGTATCATGAAACATATCCTAAATTTTTAAATTTTGAGAGTGAAATGTTAAGGTTTTTTTATCATTATATTAATATTTTAAATGTTTTTAATTCAGTCTGTTTCCTTGTTCATTAACTGTGAGGCCACAAAGGTGTTTTTAAGCATTTTAAAATATTTAATCTACTGAAGATTTTAACACAGTTCACGTTGATTTTTGTGAGATATTCAGCAACTACATTTACAATGTGTGATACCGCCATGGGTGGCCGAGTTCGTTAAATTGTGGACTCGTGAGCAGGAGGAGGTCTGGGGTTCAAATCCCGCCAGGACTGTCCACCCTGACTGAGGTATTTTCCAGGTTTTGCTCAGTCCTCATAAATGGCAAATGCCGGGGAGGTACCCTAAACTTAGGCCTGGAACGTTTCCTTCCTTAAAAATAAATCCTTTCCAAATATATTATTTCATTTCATGTATCACCAGTGTCCATCGCCTGTGGTGCCTCTGTAGCAAAAATGGGCATTAAAACACTATTCATACAATGTGTGACTGTGCATTATTGTGGGAATCTAGTTTCCTCCACAGAAATGTGGTCTTTTGCATGAGATATCACATTGCAAACTGCCTATGGTACCTCAGTAGTAAAAACTGCTGTTAAACACTATTAAAAAAAATTGCATTGCAGAGCTATCGGTATTGCCCAGTTACAGTTCTGAATGCAGGTACACTTGCTGGTAAACCTTTCTTGAATATCTAAAAAATGAAATTATCACCCAGCAGAAGCAACCACTTTTGCATTTTTTGGTATTGATGACCACATAGAGCTTTACTGTTTTCTCTCAGGATCAAAATGATATAGCCAAGTTTCATCAGCAGCGATTACCTTTGAAAGAAACTCTGTATCTTCAACTGCGTGTAAACCTGCACATGAATATACTTTTGTTTAGGACTCAGTAGTTTTGCAACCCACAATGCATCTGGATGGCACCCCAAAAATTTCAGAATTTCTGAGAGTTCTTAATGTTTTCAACAATCCACAATGATAACAGCAATGTTAATGTTTTCTTCCATTGGTACAACATAATCTGAAGCACTGGGTCCATTTTCCTTTGAAATTGGTTCACTCCCCTCTTCAAACATTTTAAACCATTTTCAAACTGTGCTACAGAGAAGACAAATTCTCCATAGGCTTCAGTTGAAGATTTGTTGAGACAAAAGCAAAATTTCAGAGCAGCTATTGTCTGTGGTAGACAACCTCCATTTTGCTGTAGGCAGAACTGAATATGTCTCAACTTGCACACCTCTCAGGCCAGAATTGTAAGTAACAACAATGAAACTAGTTATGCATTAAGCTAAAAGATATTGTTAAGTCAAATTTTAATGTGAGAAATTAAGATTTTTATTAAACTGTCCTTGTAATACCCTATTAAAACCTAAGCAGAAGATAGTTGTATTTGACAGGATTCTTGGTACCAATATGAGGGTTGTTTGAAATTTCTTGACCTGAGAAAGAAAACAGGTGTTTAGGGTACCTCCCCACCATTTGTCATTTATGAGGACTGAGGAAAGCCTGGAAAAAACCTCAGTCAGGGAGGATATCCTGATGGGAATTGAATTCCAGACATCCAGCTCAAGAATCTGTGCCTTAACAACCTCAGCCTTTCGTGGTGGTACATCCTATACAGACTTCATAGTTGGTTACAGCAATCTTTGTGCTCAGAAATCAGTAAGGAGACAATACCGGTGAACTAAAATGATCCAACCTGTCTCACATGTCATATAGCGACCTGGGATTACATGCTTACAAATGAAATAAAGGACACATTCTCATAAATAAAGTGAAGTATAAGTATAAGTATTTTGCTGAAAAAGCTCAACTTGTTTACTTTACAGGACTAAAGCAACCAAGCAAATGAAAGCATTATGCCCAATCTAAAGAATCACATTTGAGAGCTATCCTTGCTATTTGGTAATGTCAGCTCCATTTGTATGTCAGGCAAACAACTTTTAGATTTTTCCTTGCATAAGAAAAAGTATCAACTCAGCTCTTTGAAACATTGTGAGTGACTTAGTAGAAAAAAATTTCTAAATTTAAAATAATTAAAGCAATCAGAAACACATGCACACTTACAAAAAACGACCATTGAATATGGCAAGTACAAAAATTCACTTACCAAAATAGATAACAGATTTTTAATTTTATAACTTTATGTTGGTTCTACAGAATACGTTTAGCATTAAAAATTCATTAAACTAGCTCAAAATGATGCACTGCCAATTACAAAAATGCTAGAATTTATTAAATTAATGGTGAGGACTGTAATGAAATATACATGGGAAAAACAATGAGATACTCAGAAATTCAAATCAAAGAATAGTTCAGGAATATTAAACAAAAACAAATTGAAAAATCAGCAATTGCACCACATTTCTAGTTTAAAAATTACAACATTTAAAAGAAATCTAAATTTATTAAAAAACAGTCAAGAGTTCAACAGTTATCAATGAGGGAAAATATTTTTTATTCTCAAAAACAGGGTTTTCATGTTCTTTGAAATTCTTCCATTGGATTGTTTGCTGAAGCATATTCTGCCATTGCCCGAGGACATCAGTTAGTCTATACCTAACGATTAGAGCAAATGCTCCTGAAACATGTCCTACAATTTAAACAAATGAAATATAATACTGTTGCTGCTACCACCTGCTATTATCACATGTCATATTGCTTCACCTGAATAACTTCTGTTTAATTATTACTATGTCATAGTTACCTTTTGCTTCAGATATTCCGAAATTGTAGAAAAACCACATAAGACCTTTTTCCCATGCCTAAAGACCGGCAATATGCCATTAGGAGTCCAAAATGGAGAATTGGTGATGCGTGTTTGAAGAGGTACCCCAGAAAACTTTGCATATGCCTGTAACAATTTCAGAAATTTGAAATGAGACATTTGGTTATTCTAAAACCTAAGTACAGAGTAATATTATGTGAAACTTACTTCATATGCAGTACAAGGGTGGATTTCAAGAAGAATGCCTCCAGGAACTTTACTAGTGATTAGGTGGAAATATTTAAAAAAAAAAATGCAAATATATCCCTAGAATATTTCCTTTAATTGCTTGTACTTTCAAGGGCTGTTAATAAAGAATGATCATAATTTTTTTACATAGTATCTTTACTCATCCTTGTAATTTTGATGATCTTTCTCAAGTAGTCCCCATTAGATGCAATGTACTGTCTCAGTGTTTCTGCCAGTCTTCAAAGACTTGATGTAAACCGTTTTTTGACAGGTCCTTCAGAATCATCTCTGCAGGCTTCACTGATGCTTGAAATAAAAAATGTCTCCCATAAAGGTATTTCTTCAATTTTGGGAAAAGGAAAAGAATACAGGCCTAAACCTGGACTATAGGAAGTATGAGGGATATATTTCACATTGATTTTTGTGAGATATTGAGCAACAACTGTGCAATTTGCAGCCATGCATATTGTGATGCAGCATTCAGCTTGCTGATTGAAAATGCTGCCTTCTGCAAGTGTGTGATATAGCCTTGCAGAGTTTTCAGAATTACTCTGCAATATTGCCCAGTTGTATGTGCTGGTAAACCATTCCTTGAATATCAAACAATGAGATGACCTTAACTTTCTTAAGCTATGCAAACACTTTTGCTTTTTTGGCATTGGTGTTGATGGCGACTTTCACACAGAGCTTCGCTATTTGCTCTCAAGATCAAAATTTTCATTAGCATCTTTGAAAGAAACTCTGCATCTTCCTGTAACATCATCTTCAACTGTATGCAAATGAAAGTCCTTTTGTTTGGGAATCAGCAGTCTTAGAAACCACTGAGCACAAACATCTCATCTGCAGCTTTTCAGTTACTAGTGGGTGGCTTCCTGCAAACTTTTTACTATTTCTGAAAGTCCTGTTAACATTATTTGATGATTTTCTTCCACAGCTAGTCCACTTTTCTTTTAAACTCCTCTCTTAAAATAATTTAAGTCATCTTTGAGCTGTGCTATAGAGAAGAGCGAACTCTCCATAGGTCTTTCATAGCATTGCAGAGGCCTCAGCTGAAGGTTTGTTACAACAAAAGTAGAATTTTTGAGCAGCATATTGTTGCTGATTCCCAAACAAAAGGATGTTCATATGCATGTTTGTATGCAATTGAAGATGTTACAGGAGGATGCAGTTTCATGAAAGCTCTGTATGAAAATTTCAACTTGCATATCTCAACATAAGTGACAACAATGAAACACATGTGCATTATACAATAAACTAACAAAATATTGTAAAGTTAAATTTTGGCCCAAAAAAGTATGATCATTCTGTATTGCAGAGCCCTTGTACATTGAAGAAACTGTTATCATTCTTAAAATATCACACAATTTGAACTTTCACTGTGAAGTGAATAACACGTTAATTCATTGTGGTGAGTCAAACTAAACCTCATACAGCTTCACTACTTACTTTTTGTTAGAACATGTTTCACAGATCCTTTGTTCGCATTATCAGCTACTTGTCAAATGTCAGAAGGATTGTTGAAATCCTAGGAGAACATATCATTTGGCTCTAGTGAACTTCTGAAGAATCTGAAATTAGTATTTTCTTTCCCCAGGATATTGAAGTTCATTAGTTGATTCTTGAATTTATGGATATAAATTTTTACCTAAGTTCTAAGATCTGTATGACCTTCTACTGTCTTTAACAATTGTACTTTGTCTTCATTTTCATGATTTTCTTTCCAAAAATGAGCTGGCAAAGCAGATTTCTCTATTTATTTATACTTTGTTTCTTCTGTGTTCTTTTCATTGGATACTAATATTTCTTTTAGTTTTTTCAATATACACCGCTCAAAAAAAATTAGAGGAACACATTTTTAAATCAAAGCCCCAAAATAAATATTGACACAATGTAATGTTTACACTCGGATGTTAAATTTTGAAGTATTGCTTAACACTGTAATAAAGATCTTCTAGGATTTGTTAGTTTTTCTTTGAAAAAAATTAGTGAAGTTTCCAGAACTGTTAAAACCAAAGTGAGTGCTCTTTGACTTATTTTTTTTGAAAAAAGGTTTTAACAGCTATATAGGTAGGACATTGTTTTTTGCATTCTCCAAGGCTAATACAGAGCAATAAGACATCTGATCGAAACTTCAATCACACAAACAATTGTGTGGATTGAAGATGGTCATTTCATGCGCTTTATCTCCAGCATTTTTCATGTTGAATTGATTTATTTACAGATGATCTTTAACATCTCAAGTCATCAGCGTCTCATTCTATTCAGGGCGTGAAACGGCCAACAAATTTTGCTCAGAGGCCTCTCTTTCAGGCTTGAGGTTCTTTTTCATGCCATAAATGTACAGCACAGGACCCACAGCTTTACTTCCCTTCCGAAAGAAGTCATACTTAGGATTTTTACGCCCGAAAAAATCCATCGATCCTGGCCGGGTTCGAACCCCTGATCTTAGGTTTAGAAGGCAAGTATGGTTACCACTACACACATTTTTCATGTCAGCCCTTCTGTCATATATAGAGTTTGTAGGCGATTTTTAGAGGCGGGTAGGTACAAGAGGTGGCCAGGCAAGGGCATAAGAAGAAGACACCAGAGGTACAGGATTGATATCTTGTTCTATCAGTTTTGCGCAAATGCAAATCTACAGCTAGAGATCTACAAAATCAGAATGGGGTAATGATTTCTGATCAGACTGTAAGAAACAGACTGAGAAATGAGAACTGGAGTACCTGCTCCTTAAAACTTTGCTAATAGGAACAGAATGCATAAAGCATTTTGATTCCAGATAAGCATTTACATATACATTTAGTGTCTAGTGATTAAGATTTTGAAACATGCCCTTGCAGGCAAGAGCCTCTTTTGAATAAGCAAGGGAATGAATCCACCTAACACTTGCCTGCCTACTTGGCATTGGAGTTCAGGATATAGGCAGCAGAGGGCAGTAGCATAGTCCATTTTAAAGCATGTGCCAAGAATTGGCAGACATTATACTAGATGATGATGGTGAAGATGGAATGAGGATCATACCAGGTTCATACCCTGGTTGTCTCAGTATGAGGTGAGCAATCTAATCCCTTGATCATTGTGCTCTCTTTTTTCAAATGAAAGGAAGATGGTTTTAGACATTACTGGTTAACTATTCTGGGAAAGATTCATCAGTGTTCACTGACAATTTTTGAATCAGCAAGTTATCATTGGTTTTGGTCCTTTGCTCATGTTGACCTCCTCGTCTTTCCTTAGCATTTCATTATCCCCTAGAGCACTCAAGATCCGAACTAAGTATATGGTCCCCAATATAACTTACATAACCAAGGGTAACCTCTAGTTTTTGTGATGGGCCCTAAATATTTTCCATTACACCACTGATTATAGCATTTATATTGAGCTGTGAGCTAGAACAATCTTCAATTTCAGAATAAAGGGGAATATTTATTTCTAAATACTTTTACACTTACCATAACCTCTAAACAATGTAGATCTACTGAGGGCAATCCCCAATCGCCTGCCCAAATTTCAAGTTCCATCGGGCGATTCATTGTTTAATATACAGAAAATAGGTTTAGTAGTTTTTGAATCTGTTTAGCTTAAAAATATTAGCTCTTATTCATATTGGCAACAACATAGGTACAGAAAACAAGTACTATATCAGAGTATAATGTAATTAAATAAGTCATAACCTCTTAACAATTTAGTTTGTGTGTTATTCCGGCCATGTGAGATGTGACCTTCGGCTATCAGCACAAACCAATCATCTTGGATACTCAGAATCGCCAAACTAGACATAGGAAACAAATGACTGCAAGCGTATTGCAAAAACATTCATCGTCAGAAGTGTAACTATTTACGGTAGGTATATTTATATCGTAAGTAATATAAAACAAACTTATCTAATGCTATATTAAGTAGTCCATAGTAATGTAGAAATATGAAGAATAAATTGTATGATTGTAAATGTTGGTTCTTAGCGGTTGGCGCCTTGGTCCTCTGTGTAAATGGTTGATAAGTTATGGTTAAAGTTAGGGTTGTGGCGTGTAATGTTTGCATAAAACAAATGTTTCATATTAATTGGATTTTGAAGGTATTTACCACAGTGAATGTTAAAGAGGTAGCGTTATAGCCTTGATATGTTTATGTTGGTGATGAAGGTAATAACATGTACTGTGTTTTCGGTGGCAATTAAATGTGGCAGTTCAAAAAAGACACTGATCTAGAATCACATACGTCTTTATAATAAGCATAGAACGTAGTCCGGTAATGGCTGATGAAACTGGTACCCGAGCTTCTTCTCCAAATACTGCTCTTCATAATCGTCATCCACGTCGTGTGAAGTTAAGCGAACAACAGTTGGAATCAATTGGTCATGAGGAGCTACTGCGAAATTGGAGGGAATTGGATTCCTACGTGGATATGTTGGAATCGCAACTGCCAAGCCAAGAAGAGTTTACTGCATTGCGCAAATCTGAAGATCGCTTAAGGCAACAGTATTTGGAATCAACGCATCGTGAGAAAGTCTTGGTACGTCGCCTTGCTGCGAAGGAGCAAGAGATGCAAGAGTATGTGTCGCAGATAACGGAACTGAAGGCGGCACAGGCCCCAGGAGCTGCAGCTCTTCGCTCAGCATTACTGGACCCAGCGGTAAACCTGCTGTTGCAACGACTACGGCAAGAGCTGCTTGCCACACGTGCCCGTTTAGAGGAAACACAGAACGAACTGAGTGCTTGGAAATTCACCCCAGATAGCAATACAGGCAAAAGGCTGATGGCAAAATGTCGGCTGCTTTATCAGGAAAACGAAGAATTGGGTCGCATGATTAACAGTGGAAGATTAGCCAAGTTAGAAGGAGATCTGGCGCTGCAGAAAAGTTTCAGTGAAGAAGTGAAGAAATCTCAATCAGAACTGGACGAATTTTTACAGGATTTGGATGAAGATGTAGAAGGAATGCAGGGTACAATTTATTATTTACAGCAGGAACTTCGCAAGGCAAAGGACACTGTGATGAGTTTGCAGCAAGAAAACGCATTTTTAAAAAGTGGCAGTGCATCAAAAGATTCGGGACAAATGGAAGAAGAAGGAGATAGTGAAGTAGGAGGCACATCTCGTTCCAGGACACCTGTACTTTGTGATAATGAGACTCGGCAAAAAGTTGAGGATGATTCCAGAGACTGGGAAGCGCAAACTCCAGGGTCTAACCAGGCTCCCCTCAGAGACTCGCCCACACACACAAAGCCACAGAGTCCTCATGTAGAACAGTCTGCTGGTGATGTCTCAAACACCAAAGCAGAAATAGTGAACAACCAAGCTACAGAACAAACAGGTTCGTCTAGTGAAACAAGAACCACATCTAAGCAAACTGAAGAGAGAAATAATCAGTCAGATATCCCTGCCTTGCAATCTGGTGATAGAACACATGCATTTAATGAATCCTCCAGTGATTCTGGTGAGCTCATTCTAAAACTAGACTCGGAAGATATAGGTGAAGAAGAAATTGAATCCAGAGACTCAGCAAATGTGATGGCCAAAAAAGGTAGACCAGAAAGAAATGATATGGAGCATGATCCACAGACTAAAAACAAAAAGCCAGAAGAACGTGTAGAAAATTTGTCAGGTAGTCCAGAACCTGCTACTAGAAAAAGAAACTACCAAAGTGATGATAGCAGTGGTGATGACAGTGACAATGTACCCCTTATCAAAAAAGTTCGTAGGGATTCAGAAATTTCTCTGCATTATAACGAGGATGAAGACGAAGCAGGACTAACCAATGGAGATGCAAATGCTCCAGGAAATACTACCCAGTGATCTGATATGTATTCTCATAGGCAGATAAATAATTGTGTGTGATTGTAGGTCAAATATTGAATAGGCCCCTTCTAGTAAGTTGTGCCCACATATTAGTCTTATAAAATAATTACATTCAAATTTTATAATTAACGTAAGCAGAGCTTTATACTGTAATTATTTACTGGTAGCATGAGAGTAATTATTATCATAGATAGACATTTCCATTTTTAATGCTGCAAAGATTGAAGAAACTGGGATAAAAGAAGAATACAGCAGGGACAATAAGTGTAAATGTAAAGTACTAATAAATGAAGAAGAGACAATTTTGCTACAGAAGAAAATACAGTAAAATTGAAATTAAGAAATTAGTGTTTTCTGGAGTGGCATAAGTAAAAGTAAGGCAGAAAATATATTAAATTCCTTAGGAATAAAAGTCAATTTAGTCACAGAAAACAAAAATAGAACAACTTTAATTGATAATCATGTTGACTAAGATAAGGGTAATTATTTAGTTAGGCTGCAATGTATCATTAGATTTTTTTTTTTGGTTCTGATGCAATAAAATCATGATTGATAAAATGGGATTAAGTAAAGTTGAAATATACCTAAAAACGCTCAATTTTATGATATGGAACAAAGTCAGAATGCTGAAAACTTAACCTTATGTTTATAAATGTGTTGCTGGAGGACTATTTCTGGTCTTGGAGTTACCAGCTCAGTTCCCCCACTGACCTATGTGGTGGATTACTTATATAGCCTCTTGTTCCTTCATTCCCATTCCCACTATTGCAGATATAAGTATGTGCCATATAACTGGGATTCTAATGAAATTTTAATAGACAACAATTAGAAAAAATGGAATTCCTAAACAATTCTTACACACAGACACTAACCTCAGATGAATCTTAGAGATTGATGAACTTAGTGGTTTACTGTGGGGAGCACCCCTAGCAGCAGAAATCATATGCCCAACTTAAATGCATTAGTGCGATGGAGTAGCATATAGGAAAATGTGCCTTTTAGAGCAAAAAAGAAAGCATAATGTTATGGAGTGTTTAGTTTAAAATATTGGAAATCACACATATATGTTGTATTAATGTAAAATATGCACCCCTAACATGTAGGAAAGTACAGTATCAGTTTTATATAATATATTTATTTTATTGCAGTTATACTTTTATTTTTTAGCTCCCTCCTCCGCATAACGATCAAATTTATATATTTCTGAACATCTATTAAAGCCAAGATTATCGAAAATAGAAACAAGTGCTATATAATGAAACTCGCAAAGTGTTTGTTGAAGACAAAAGGCCAAAAAACTAAGGAAATGAACATCAAAGTGAATTCAAAATAAATTTTTTGTCAGAGCGAATACAGTAAAGCAATTAATTTATTCTTAATTAGACAGTGGGTCAATTTAATACTCTTATGCTCCACTTAACATTGAATTATACACAACATGTTTCACAGGCCTTAGCTCACATCATCAGCTGTGTGCTGACTGCTGGGTATTTGTTAGTTAAATGGACTTGGTGTAGCTCTGGTGGACATTTTATGAACTTTTGGATTAATTTGTCTTCTGTTAGGATTTCAAAGTTCATAACCTATCTTCAGTTTATACAAATTTTTTTCTCATCAAAATAAATTGTTGCCGACATATTTCTTTTAGAACTAGTTTTAGCAACACTGTTAGAGAGTGAATATATTTTTATTTACGATTTCCCTCAAGTCCATGATACTCTTTTCTTATTAACTGTTACTACACTCATCTTATATTCATTTAATTTTCTACACCTTCTACTTTCTTATTATTTCTGCTTATATAAATTTTTTCTAGAAAATGCTCCATTGCAGCTACTTATTCGAATATTACCAATGAGAGTAGCTCTGTACGTCACTTTCTTATGTTCATCCAGTATTTTATAGTCAATCACCAATAAAATGTCGGTTCTGGTGGTGTAGTGGTAACCATCTAAACCCAAGATCGTGGGCTCAGAACTGGCCAGGATCGATGGATTTTTTCGGATGTAAAATCCCTAAGTTTGGCTTCCTTCGGAAGGGAAGTAAAGCAATGGGTCCCGTATCATGCATTTACGGCACGAAAAAGAACCTCAAGCCTGAAAGAAGAGGCCTCTGAGCAAAATTTGTCGTCGTTTCATGCCCTGAATTGAATGAGATGCTGATGACCTGAGATATTAAAGAGTGTTTATAAATAAATCAAATCAACCAATAAAACAACTCTAGGATGGAACAAGGGCATTCCTTTGCACTAACTTATTCGAGCAAGACTTACAGATAAAACTTGCAGAATGAAATTTGGTAACTCCTTGGTTAGGCTTAAGTTTTATAAGGATGTATGTAATTGACAATATCTATTAGGTTAGGTGTTTGCTAAGTTTACTCTCACAAAACTGCCTTAAATCTGTCAGTCTTTTCATACTACTTCAGCTTTGCTGCAATCTATTGCACTTCTTTCTTGGCAACTACAGTAATGTCACCATCATCCTCTTCACTTAAATTCCACTTTTCTTCTTACTGCTGAAATCTGCTATAAATCATATTGCTTTTTTGGGGGATTGGGTGGATTAATAGCTTCATCCAGTTCACATTTCCTGCTGACTTTTATTTGCGTTTTATGTAAGCTTTGAAACCTTTGTTCAATTTTTAATACTAAATGCAACTATGGGCATTTACCAAGACTTTAATTAACAAAAGTGCTGTTTCATCAACCTGTTAACTTTAATGTGTCAAACCTTGTTTTAAGTTAACATTACCTTTCCCTTATGTTAAAAGGTTAACAACGTTAAAGTTGGAAATTGGGAACCGTAAATCTGGCTGTGGATATTGTAATTGTATATTTGGATCTACAGAAAACCTTCATTTGGACAAGTGACTTGATTAACAGGATTTGTCTGTCCTGTTTCTAACCAGTTCTGTTCCCTCTACACTTTTCTGCCTCTTCATGTGCCGGCTAATCAGTTTATGCAAATTCTTTGTGTTGTACAGAAGTTGAATATTTTGGGAACATGTATTTCAGTGTTAGCGTGTTAATGCTGTTAAAATGCCAAAAAGTCTGTAATTTAAGCACATAGAATACACACAATTCCTATGTGACCACAAACTTACAGAGAAGTGAGGCTGTGATTTATAGACAGATTCCCTACTGTTCGTGTGTTCACAGAGAAACTGTTCGTAATCTTGTGAATAGATTTAGGGAAACTGGAGCTGTTCTTGATAAGAAACAAAGTAAAATGCCATATTCTTAAAAAGGAAAAACTGGATGACAGCAGAGAAAAGTTAGGACTAAGTCTGAAGAAATCTATGAGAAAGCTGGGACAAGAATTGAGAATTTTGTAAACTTCGGCTTGGAATGCTACTAAACTTTTAAAATTAAAACCCTACAAGTTCAGAATTTTCAGTTTGAAGTAATATGAGTAGAATTAATTTCTGCAATTGTGTGTTGGATAATGTTAATGTTCCCTCTGTTGATCTGCTTAATTTTTTTTACACGCGAAGCATGGTTTTATTTACATGGCCTTGTAGCGAAACAAAATAATAGATGCTGGAGAGCAAAAAATGTGTTCTGTGCATATAGAAATCAAGCTTGAATTCAAGGGACTATGAATATATGACTCTGCCAGCAAACAGCATGCTTCCCTGCACCAAGCAAATCCCTGTTAAGCTGGCCACACAACGAAATGAGGGCTCTGAATTAAATAATCCTGATAGAGGAGGAGCTGTAGGATGCAATTACTGAAATTTTTGCCCAAAAGGGGAATTTTCACACAGGTGCACAATGTGAAAAGCATTAGATTGTGATGAAATATGGGAGAGATTGGAGTACACTGAACAGAAATATGCTTCTCTCTCTTATTTGTTATTGGAAGGTATATGGCACTAGTTCTTTTTATATTCAGGACAATACAGGATTTTTTTATCAGCAAGGTTTGCATAGTAGTTGCATCAAATACAGGAAGAAATATAACATTTCTTTATTTAGAGGAATACCCATAAATTATAGATACCTTCCATCACTGTACTTTTTCCAAGTGTTCTGGGAACATTTGATCATCTGCACGTAAAAATTCAATGTCCTATAGGCAACAAAACCAAAATTTATTATGCATAATCTGCTTTTCTATCAATGTTCAAGTAATAAGTTTTCCTAACATCCTGGATGTTATGTGCTGATCCAGGAATCCTCAAAGCTCAGTTTGAAATGGGTACCATTAATGAGGATGTACCGTTAAGTTATAAAAATGTCTTTTAATGCTTCATGTATATCCTGAAATAAGAGCTCAAAACGTATATAATGCAGCACAGGTCAAGACACAAATAGAAAGAATGATAAGAATGTAACAAAAAGCACTTTACTGTTATAAGTCAAGGAATGTGAACTAAACTGAAGAAAACATTAACAATAATTATGGCTACATCTGTGTTATATAGCACTGTAATGGATATGTGAAAGACTACCTCCATTCTTGATTAGCTAGTGAGTCAATTTAACTCTCTTATGCTCCACTTAGCATTAATTTCTGTCACTATCATACCAACACTAGCAAATAAGTAGATTTTTCTCTTTAATGTATAAATGTATGGTCCATTGTGACATTGATATAGCTTGGGGTCAAAATGACATGTAAATTGCAAAAATATATATATAAGAAAAATGGAATAAAATTCATTTATGAATACTTTTTAGGGTTTTATTAGTATCAAAGACGATTAATGAGGTAAAATTGTTAATTCTTACTTGAAAAAAAAAAAGTTATATTTGAATGTACTAATGGTTTGTTGATTGGTTTCTAATGTTTGGCTATTGGCAATGAAGTCATTTGCATTTTTGCACCCCAGTATTTAGAAAGAAGGCTAGTAGTTTGTGTTTGTTTAAAAGCTGGTCAGCAAAGGTGGATGACAATTATGTGCAGATGTTTACTAAGGCAGTCGTGGCCTGTAGCAATCTAAAATTTGCCACTAGAATTTTCTTGGCAATGCAGTAATTGTAGTTGTACTATCATACAAATTTTTCTGCTGTTTTTGATACATATTCTTATTTAAGTTTATTGTACACTGATATAATTGTTCTTGTGATAGAGTGATAGGAAAGGGAAACAAATGATTTTTATGTAATTTTTCTACCTTTCTTAGCCAGAAAATCAACTGTTTTGTTATCTTCTACTCTGCAATGTTCAGATATCTATTGAAGTACTACCCTTTTGCTTAATTGCATTATTTGTGTTATAGTTTTGTGACATTAAGACCTTTTGGCTCTTGTGTCAGATGCAATTGCTATGATAGCCACTTTTGAATCAGGTAATATTACAGCTTTATCAAAATGTTAAAATTTTTGTTGCTAAAATTTCCCTATAAAGATATGAAGTATGTAAATTTTGATCTTCTATAAAAAGAAAAGAGTGAGACCAGTGCCACCATTAGTAAAAGTATGTAACCATTTGTTAGCAGAATATCTTAAATTTATCGATGCTAATGACATTTGTTTTAAAATGCATGGAAGAGCTTCAGACTTTTTGACTTTTATGTTAAATGTACACAATATTCTTGCAATATATCAAAGAGGTGTAAAGGATTGGTTCTTATCTGTAAGTTTTCTTTTAAGTAAGGAAGTTTTACTTTCTGATTGATTTCATGTGTCTTAGTTAAGAAGCTTTGTTGAGTTTATTTATGATAATCTTTTTCTCCAGTTATTATAGGGTGATCTTATGAATTTCATATTGGGTGACATTCATTTTTTTAATATCAAAATTAATGTTTGGATTATTTATCAAGATCTGTAATGCAAGTATTGGAGTTAGTTTTAACAACTCCTGTTATTAAACAAGAGTTTGGTTTTGCAATATATTAAGCTTTTCCAAATTGTAGTTATTAATATTTCATCACAATATTTAAAAGTCTGTTTATATACATTTTGTAAAAAGTGTTCAAAATTTGTATAATACTTCTCCATTTATTCCCTGCTAGTGCTTTTAATAATGGTAGTTTTCTCTCAACTTTTCTGCATATATTGTCAATATGTTTATTCATGTTAATTTTACATCAAAGATTATGGCTAAGCACAGTGAACTCTCAGTAATTTGTGATAATTAATGCATGAACTTTTACAGATTATCTGCAAGGACAAATAAAATATACTTCAAAATCAATAACTTTAAACACTGCAATACATAAATACTTGGCAGTGATACAACTTTTAAAAATAACAACTTGACACAAAAAATCATCAGCTTTTTTGTGTCCTTGAGGATAGCTAATTTTACCTGATTTTAGCTTGCAGATTTCATAGGAAAACAATGTAAACTAAACAATGTATACAGTTTTTTTCACACTAACTCCATTCACTTACATAAATTTGGAACATATGTTTCGGGAGCGATCCCTCCCATCTTCAGCCTGTTGACAAACTGTCGTTAAACGTGGCGGTTGGGTCTCTTGATGTTCTTGTGGCGGCATCTGTTGGTATTATTAGGAATTTGCTGAGTTCATCCAATGGAGGGGTATCGAAATTCATCAAATTATCCTTATTTTTTGTATTGAAAATGTTTTCCCAAGTGGAAAGTTCTGTTGCATTATGAAGTTGTTTAAGTAGTTTTATCTCTGATTTAATTTCATGATTTTTATTCCAAAAGTGCGCTGCTATTGCTGATTTATCAATTTGTTTTAAGCGAATATTTCTGAAGTGTTCTTTTTTCCGGATTCCCAAATTCCTCTTCGTTTTTCCAATGTATTTTTTGTCGCACTCTGCACATTCTATTTCGTAAATACCTGACTTTTGTTCTGTTGGCATGTAGTCCTTTACTCTGCAACCTAATAAGTTCTTTATATTAAAATTGTTCTTTGGGGCTAACATAATTCCTTGTTCTTTGAATATCTTTTTGAACTTATTGTGATAAATTGAGTGGTATGTGAAACTTTTGAATTTGTACCTTTCTTTGGCACTTTTAAGAGTGGAAACATCTCTTATTGCCTTTTGTTTTTTGGTTTTATTGATGATTTTTATTACTGTGTCTTTGTTGTATCCATTAGTTTCTCCTATCTTTTACTAAGTCATTAATTTTCCATATAGAGACAACTATACTAGCTTGACTGTGATATTTTTGCATTCCTCTTTATGTTAATTTTAGAATCACTCATTTTTAAGTGGGCTACAGAACACACAACTGTAAATTCAAAGAACACATACAGCACACGATCAACATACCAAATACATTACTCACAATGCTACTGATGTGAAGAAACATGGTAGCTTGACTTCAATGCATTATGTACAAAAATTAGAGGGGAAGGGATGGTATAATTATATTAAAGAAAATATAGCAGTAATGGCACTTTGACCCTCACTCTATCACTTGTGGGTTAAATAACAATAAAAATATCCCTTTGCACTCTCACATAGGAGTAAGGTTACAGGTTTTTAAATAGTGTTTAATGGTTTTTTTTTTTTTAATACTATGGTATTACAGGTGGTGAATACATAAAATGTAATAAATTGATTAAGAAATTTTGGGAAGGAAACCTGCCATTGCTATTGATGACTGAAAGAACAGACAGTCCTAATGAGAGTTGAAATGCAGACTTCCCTTTGGGAGTTTCTGTCTCAAAAACCTTAGCCACCTGTGTAAATATTTTCACCATATACAAATTCCACTTTTAATTAAGATCATTGTATGATTAGCTTCACTGTACAAGTTCCAATTAACATTTTTAGTTAAATTCCCCTTTACTCGTGACAATATATATATAGTCACGAAGTAAAGTGGAATTATATATATATATATATATATATATGAAAACTGTATCACATCCTTCAGAACAATTCTTCTTAGAGCACAAAACATCACAAGTTTGCAAAAGTTCAACAGTCTCTCCCCTGAACAAGGAAGGGCCAAAATGTAAATACTGTATTTCCAAGGCAAGGCATAAAATTTGAGCCAAGAAGCAAAAGTCTTGATGCACCTCTGCAACAAGAAAGTGTTTGTTACTTCCAGAATGAAAGCCCAACATGGGTAACATTGGTGTATTCAGTACAAATTTATTTATTTATTTATTTTTTAACAATTCCTTATACAATTTTTAAATCTCATTTCAGTCATATTTGTTTGTACACAACTTTAACAATAGACCATTCTACAATTATCTCGAGTATTTTTAAATATTAGTTATTATGTAATACAAATACAATATTTTAACTTTCAATATTTCAGTCTAAAATTTTCCATTTGATTAGCTCAGTCCGTGGTTTGTCAGCAGCTCTCTACTGGATAATCCAAAGGGACCAGCTTCCAATCCAACCAAAAAGTAATTTGTTCATAAACCATTTAACTACAATTCCTACCAATAATTCTCTTATTTCTAAATTATTCAATGATTCCTAAACAAGCAATCAAAAATTTAACTCAGCCAAACTATATTAATCCAAATACTTTAAAAACCTTTTTAATACTTTATCTAGTCAGTCAGTTCGCAAATCGATGCACTACACCATGTAGGTAAAAATTCATTATGCCATTAAGTTAATAAATTGTACTTAAACTAATGGAATGATGATATATCCAACATTAATATATTCAGCCTGATCACACTCACTGCATTTACTTACATAACACTAGGACATGTTTCGGAAGCTAATTGCTTCCATCATCAGCAGTTGATGGTTCACTTGAACTGGCAACTGGATTTTAAAATGCTTTTGTGGCAGTTTCTGGTGGTTTTAATAGGAACTTGCTGTATTTGTCCATGGGTGGAAAATAAAAATTCATCAAGTTCTTATTTTTTAAAATAAAAATTTCCCAAGTGGATAGTTCTATTGATTTGTGATGTTCTTTTAGCAGTCTAGTCTCTGGTTTAATTTCATGATTATTGGACCATAAGTGAGCTGTTACTGCTCATTTATCAACCTGAGTGTTCTTTCCTCCAAATTTTTCTTAGTTTTTCCGATTGTGATCAGAGGTACATCAGAAAAACTAAGAGAAATTTGGGATGCGCAGGAAAGAACATTTTCAGAATATTTGTTTTAAACAGATTGATAAAAGCAACTCACTTTTGCACCAATAATCATGAATTTATACCAGAGAGTAGGCTGCTAAATAAACTTCACAAACCAATGGAACTATTTACTTGGGAAAAGATTATAATCGTAAAAAATAAAAAGAACTGGATGAAATTTGATTTCCCATCCGTGGACAAACTCAAGTTCCTACTAAAACGATCAGAAACTGCCACAAAAGCATCTTGGGATCCAGCTGCCAGTTCAAGTAGTCGGTTATCAGCTGATAGTAGAGGCAATTAGCTTTCGAAACATGTCCTAGTGTTATGTAAGTAAATGGAATTAGTGTGAACAGGTTGAATACATTAATGTAGGATATCATTATGCCATATTTAAAATATATATAACATTTTAAGAACATTATGAATATGAAATTAAAAAAAAATATTATTTACCTATATGTTGCATGGGGAGACTGCTATAGTTTCTAACATGGTAGTTATCTAGCTATTTGGCCCTATTTTCCCTTTAAATCTACTCTCTAATGATCTTTGTTACTTTCACCATTATCTTGCTTACCATTTTTCTGAGCCGTTTAGCCAGCTTTACCTGAATAGTTTACTATTTTATATTCTTTTTTGATTTTATGCTCACCATCTTTTTCCCTCCTGATTTCTCTTGGGAAATTAGAGCACTTCTTTATGTCTAGTTTCTCTGAAAATTTTTTGGTTTCTTCACATTCTAACAATATGTGCCAATTTTTATCCTTTTGGTGGGCATTTTTTAAAATCCCCCCTTATTCTTAACCCTTTAAATTTCATATCCCCAATTCTAGCCCATGAGAAATCTTTTCTTGCTCACTGTCACATTGTTCAACATATTCTTCTGTACTCCACACTGTTTTCAGATCTCGGTACATATTCAATGAAGTTTTGTAATTAAAACTGGTAAATGTATCTTGCTTTTCAATATCTTCAATTCTCGCTTTAATTTCTTTCCAGAAACCACTTTCTAATAATTTTCCACCTCTCCAAATTTCACCAAAACCAATATTTTTCAAAATTTCCTTATCGTATTAAACCACATTTTTACTATCAGTTTTTCATACAGTATAATTTTTGTTTTCAGTAAAGCATGGTGGTGTCTGTGGTGCCTCAGTATAAAAACAGATGTTATAAACTATTTAAAAAAATAAAGCCAGGAATCAAGTTTGGGAACAGATAGCAATCTGAGGGAGGGAGGTCAAGTAAATGGAGTGAATGTGAAAGCATTTCAAATTGTAATTCGGTCATTATATCCTGAGTAATGCAGCTTGAATGATCCAGTGCATTATCATGGAGAAAACAATACCTTTTTAGGCATTCCTGGAAATTTTTTTGTGATCACTGTCTTTAGTCTTTCCAAAAGTGATGTATTATACTCTCCAATAATGGCTTTCCCCTTCTCTAAGCCATCAATCAAGCGAATCCTTTTGTGTTCCAGAAAAACAAGCTGTCATCTTTCCAATGCACAGAATGTATTTTGTCTTTTTTGGAGCTGGTTCCCTCATGTGTCTTTTCCAATGTACTAATGAATCCATGTTTCATCTATAGTCACAGAATGGTTTGAACAGTAGACTGACGTTTGCATGTGATTTCACTTTTATTCCACAGTGAGCACAAACACCTATCTTGCACAAAGTTTTTTCATGTATAATGAATTATACAAAATAAAATTAACCCTCTCAGTTGAAATGCCCATGGCCTCTGCTAACTTGCGCAATTTCACTCGCCTGTCAAACAAAACAATATTATATACTTTATCAATGATTACTGGTCTCACAGCTGATTTTGCAGCTACGGGATGGTGCATCTTTCATGCTTGAATCATTTACCCAAAGTTAAACGGTTTCATACGAAGGGCATACATCTCACATTGTAGACAAAATTCTTTCATAAATTTCCTCTGATGTTTTCCCTTCCAGAAATAAGGATTACATCACACCACACATTCTGTTTTATCCATTTTTCACTGTCACTCAAAGTGTTTGTATTTAAACATGCTTTAACATCAGAATGACTTTTGATCATGGGAAGGAAAAATTTTGTTGGCTCATTGCTTTCTTTATGCTAATGTGGTGCATCAAGACATGCATTAAAAAGTAAATTTCCTACATATATAAACTTATACTCCTGAAGCTATTAAGTCGGTCCTGGTGGTGTAGTGGTAACCATACTTGCCTCCTAAACCCAAGATCACGGGTTCAAAACCCTCCAGGATCGATGCATTTTTTTCCGGCGTAAAAATCCTAAATATGGCTTCCTTCAGAAGGGAAGTAAAGCTGTGGGTCCCATGTTGTAAGAGGCCTCTGAGCAAAATTGTTGATAGTTTCATGCCCTGAATAGAATGGGATGCTGATGACCTGAGATGTTAAAGAGCGTTCATAAATAAACCAAACCAAACCAAACCATCACCTGAAGCTATTAACAAGAAGTAGTATGAATGAGTTTTATTTTAACAAATAACATTACAATTAAATTTACATTTTTCCTCTGACTTTCATAACTAGTTTCAAAACTTCATAATCAAAAAATTATACATTTTCAACAAATTGTCATTTAGGTTTGCTAATTTAACTGATTATTGAACCTTTGTCTTCAGCTCATCAGCTGTTTCCATCTGGAATATTCAGGGATTCAACTATCTATTGAAATTTAAGTTTATTACAAATTTTGCATATATTAAACAAAAGTAATGTCACCACAACTGTTTTTAACATAAATAAAACCAATTTCAAACCTATTGATAAACAAGTAAACATTAATATCAAAGTACACACACAAAAATGTATTAACATAAGTTTTAATAGTTTAAAGAAAACATTGGATTTGTATACAATTTTCCTTTCCATGTTCCGAATACATGTAAACTTACTACTATTAATAAACTTTTAAATTTCCCACTTGCTCACCTTGACTTTGACTTTATGGAGTTGCATTCCTTTTATACCCAATTACAATTAACCCCAGGTACAAGAAATAGTAAAATAATGTTGACATAACAGTTGGTTTGGAGACACTTGTACTTCACTTGGTTTTTCTGAGACACCATCTTTAGATATTTTAAATAAATTTTTCATACTGCCTACAGAGTATACTTCTACCAATTGGTCTTCTGCTAATGATGGGAGCAAATATTTCAGAAACACATCCAATTAAAAAAAGGTGAAGTGAAGTTACACCAAACCAATTTTATATCAACATTATTCCTTAAATTGTATTTAGGACATGTGGGTCTTGTCCAGTTATATATATGTATGTATGGTCATACAGGATTGAATAAGAAATCAGCATTACTACTTTGGCTTGAGAGTGCTGGTTGTATTTACTGACATGCAAGAAGATATAAGGAATCTATTTCTAGATATTTATTCTGTCCTTGTTTATAAATCTGAAAACTATATTTATTTGTATTAATAATTTGTAATTTTACCAATTTTTTATTTTTGTTTTCTTTTGGGTAAAATTGTTCAAATGTGCATAAAACAAATTTTCTAACTTTATAAATTAATGATTGTGTTTTACAAATCATCCTGTTCACCAAGATATGAGCCTTAAAATGAAATGTTGTTCAGATTTCTATTTTAAGGAGTTTGAAAGCTGTAAAAGGACAAATAAACTAATTTTGGGTAATTTTTGCATGAAAACTGTTAGATGTAAAGATATAATATTTCACAAAAACACTTATCTTTATATGTTGTGATAAAGTAAAAAATATATTAATATATAAAAACGTGAGGTAAATCTTTCTACTTTTCCCTGCATCAGGTAATTCCAGTTTTTTGTGCCATTCATTATCATCTTCATTTAATGTACTGTAGTCTGCCAAATTAAGGTGTACAACTTGAAAATGGACTATTCCACTGCCTCTTTCCACTCAAGAAGTGCAAAAGTGAAAATATGATCAATAAGTGAGTTTGATATAAATTGACTCCTGATGTACCTTCGGTCACAAACTCAAGAGTGCATCAATCTTTGGTAGCACAGGTTATCTAATTAATTCATATAGATGACATACTGTTTATCAAACTATATTGCCCCAGTATTATTTTGAAAAAATGCCCTTCATAGCAACATTTATGAAAAATATCATATTTATTTTTGTGATGTAGTCTCTATCTGGGGCCCATCAATTTATGACCACTTTATTGCCATCACCATTCAAGAAATAAAATTTTATTACATAATGATGATACTATAAAACTGGTGTATCCAAACAATAGCTTCATGATTTTATTATCATTACATTCAGTGTTAAATTCTTTTGTCTTATTTAGTATTTGGTTTTATAAAACATTTTGTTAATCATTGAAGCCAAAGTCGTATTGAATTTGAAATTCAAATTACTTTTGTATTGGGTTTTTCTGTTTAAAGTAAATAAATATGAATCAAAGAGAATCACTTGTATTTTTTTTAAAACCTAATACAATTAATGTAGTTTTTATATATAAGGAAACTTTCAATATGATAATGCTGAAATCCATCTTGAAATTTTGATTGCAGAAACATGTGACATAAATCATTATGCAAAAATGTAGTAGAAGTTTTAACTGCAAGGCTGCATACCTAAAGCCTAAATCTTACAAAGCACAGCTGAAAAAATCCTTTCCATCTGAAACATATTGGTCAATTTGTTTGAGCATCCTTCAGAATATCTAATAAGTAATGTCTCATCATTAATATGATTTATTTAGGGTTTGCTTTTGTGGCACTGCAGCTCAAACTTGCAAAAATTTATACAAAGAATCCATATTTACCATTCTCAATACATTAAAATTGTTAATTATATATCACTTTCCCTTGAAAATTAATATACTTCTGCCATCAATGCAGTAACATGTTTACAGTATCTGGGAGAAGATATGTGTCTGGTTTACCATCTCCATCACTTCATAATTGACAATGTCCAATATAGAACAAGACTATCAGTTTCAATGGATTGTCTCTTGAATTCTTCTGAAAGTGCATACAACTTTGCCTGCTGAACTTTTGGCAGTAGTGTACTCAGACTGGAATAACACAACATTCAAGTACAGCAACTTGAGCCTTCTTTACATAAAATATGTGAGGAGTGCATAGAGAACTGTAGTTCTAGCAAATACAATTAATTGAATTTTGTGTTTTTTCTCTTGCAGGTTTTGCTACATAAACTTGGAATTTATTCGGGCTGCAAATTTATAAATATTCTATTTCATATCTTTTGTTCGGCTCTATTATGTGATGCTAGAGGATTTTATGTAGCTGCTCAAGAAGAGTGAAAGGCATTTATTTTTCTGCTCAGTTTTTTTTTACAAACATGAAAGAAGAGATTAAAAATATATGCTAAAACATTAGAGAAGGGATAAATATGCTAATCTCATGAAAGGGCACAAAATGCATGCAATAAAATTTGTCTATAATGCTTCATTTTATATACTAAAATATAAATCTTACACAATCAGTGTGCAAACAGTTATATTTTGAAAGGTGCTGCACCTTAAAATATGTTCATTACTGTAACTCGTGACCAGTCATTCCAAAAATATGTTACATTACTTTTTTTGTCTTCTTTTTCTTATATTGATTTGAGGATCTTGGCTCTGAAGTTGTCCCATATATCATAAGATATCTGTCGGTCCTGGTGGTGTAGTGGTAACCACACCTGCCTTCTAAACCCAAGTTGCGGGTTCAAATCCGGCCAGGATCGATGGATTTTTTCAGGTGTAAAAATCCTAAGTATGGCTTCCTTCGGAAGGGAAGTAAAGCCGTGGGTCCCATGTCGTACATTTACGGCACGAAAAATAACCTCAAGCCTGAAGAAGAGGCCTCTGAGTAAAATTTGTCGGCTGTTTCACACCCGGAATTGAATGAGACACTGATGAACTGAGATGTTAAAGAGCATTCTTAAGTAAAACAAATCATAAGATATCCAGTTGGTCCTAGTGTTGTAGTGGTAACCATACTTGCTTCTTAAACCCATGATCGTGGGTTCAATCCTGGCCAGGATTGATGGATTTTTTCAGAGCTTCCTTCTGAAGGGAAATTAAGCCATGAGTTCAAATCAAATTTATGGCATGTAAAAGAATCTTAAGCCTGAAGGCCTCTGAGCAAAACTTACTGGCCGTTTCACACCCTGAATTGAATAGGATACTGATGACCTGAGATGTTCAAGAGCTTTCATAAATAAACCAAATCAACAACAAGATATCCATTATTAAATTTCATTTAATGCAAAGGTTGCCCCTACTGATTCTGTTTGGTAATGTTTGTCAGTGGCATGGCCCAGTGAATTGTACTAGAACATTTGTAACAGCCAACTATTTACCAAGCATATTAAATTTATTATTTTACAATATGAGCTAATGATTAAATATTTTTAAATTCCATGTTTCACACTTTCTTTGTTTATTCCTTCTAAACAGTCCATATCAAAGTAACAGTAACCTAATTGTGCTATTAAACAGTTTGACTAAATATTTATTCTCTAGCTATCTGTCTCCAAACTAACTACAGTTTGTTATCATTGTATGATTCAGTTGAACTACACTTTTTTTTAATTGATTTATTTATGGACACTCTTTAACATCTCAGATCATCAGCGTCCCATTCAATTCAGGGCGTGAAACGGTTGACAAATTTTGCTCAGAGGCTTCTTCTTTCAGGCTTGAGGTTCTTTTTCGTGTTGTAAATGTACGACACGGGACCCACGGCTTTTCTTTCCTTCTGAAGGAAGCCCTACTTAGGATTGTTACGCCTGAAAAAAATCCATCGATCTTGGCCGAGTTTGAACCCGTGATCTTGGGTTTAAGAGGCAAGCATGGTTACCACTACACCACCAGGACCGACATTTTGAACTACACACTCCTAATGCCTCACTTACTTGTCATAATGTATGGAACCGGTTTCAAGAACTAAATGTTCTCAAAACTGGTCCCATACATTATGACAATTAAGTGAAGCATTAAGAGTGTGTAGTTCATCTGAATCATATAATAATATCAGTTATATGATTAGCTTCACTGTGCAAGTTCCAATTTACATTTTAATTAAATATAGCTTGTTAATTTTTCAGAATACGTTGCGATGCAGTCCTCAGCCATTATGTTGGTATGAGGGGCATTTGGAAGTGATTTACAATAGTGGTATTTACAATGCTAGATGAAGGGGGTAAGCAGAGGGTGTAGCAAAAGGGTAGTGTTAGTTTGTTGTCAAGTAGAGAAAGATGTAGACAAAATGGACTGCATAGTTTTTGTGGAGGAACGTATGAAAAATACAAAATTTCATAGACTTTTAAGTGCAGTAGGTGATCAAGAAGCTCCTGTACAGAACATCATTTGCAACTGAGTCAATGTGTTCACAATTGCTGGAAATCTGCATGTAAGAATGTGAGTACTGGTCATCCATCAATATCTTGGTCTCCCAGGAACATTGAGGTTGTGTCTGAATTGGCTATTGCTGATAGGTGCACAATATCTGATGAACTGGAATATCAGACAGGTTTCAGCAGTGAAACCCTGCACACAATTATTCACGATGATTCAAATATGGAATAGATGTGAACACATTGAGTTCCATAGTACATGACAGAAGGACAAAAGTATTGAAGTGTGTCGTTGACTATGAGAAATGCTTAATGAAGATCCAGATTATTTTGAGAAGCCGATGACTGGTGTCCAATCATGGATCACTACCATACACCAAAGAGGAAAGTCCAATCCTTGAAATGGAATCATCCAGGGAGTCCAAGAAATTTTGTGCTGCTCTACCTACAGGCAAGCAGATGATCATCTTTTAGAACAGTTGACAGGAATGCTCTTTCAACATGACAATGGGCAGCCCCCACCAGACATGACTGCATAGTTGGCATTGCTGGGATTGTGCTGCATTCACTATTCATTGAATTTCGCTCTGTCTGATTATGCTTTATTCAACAACATGGATTCATGCGAGATAAAAAAAAAAGAGGAAATTCAGGCAGCTGTGCATATTACTTCCAAAATTTTCATAAAACCATATTGAAGTTGCCAGGAAGATGGCAACAGTATGTTGACGTTGGAGAGGAATATATTAATAGATTCCATGTGCATTGAATCATGTTGCATAATGAATAAAGTACAAAAATTACTGTAAATAATTTCCAAGTGCCCCTCATAGATATGCAATTTGTTACAAAGATTGAATTTGATGTGTCTGGTTTACTGAAAATACATGGCTCATGCTTTAAAACATTTGAGTTGAACAGTCTGTAAAAATGCTCTAATCTTAATAATTGTGATAGATGTTTAATTACTTTTTTTAAACTCTGTTTCTATTTAGAAATGACTATGACTCCTGAGGAATTCAGCAAGCAGAAACAACATGTACTGCGAGGTGTGGATCAAAGCAGGAAGGGTAGCATTGATGTCCCCATTAAAGAGCTTGTTCACTTCATTAATTGTCTAGATGATTTTGTGACCACAAGCTCATGCTCAGGAAGGGCTATTCTTTTCTGTGAGGTATGAAAAACTTATACA